>LR990609.1:22017779-23274141 GCA_905147815.2 Phalera bucephala | reverse complement strand
ACAACTATCACATTAAGTGACTGATATTAACCGACCGTTGGACTGCAAAGTCAGAGGTCTCGGATTCGAACCCAGGCACGCACCTCAGCTTTTCGAAAGCAAGTGCGTTTTAAAAATTAACTATCACTTGCTATAACGGTGAAGGAAAACATTGTGAGGAAACCTGCATGCCTAAGAGTTTCTCGAAGGTGTGTGAAGTTCGCCAGCGCGCACTGGTCCAGCGTGGTGGACTATGGCCTAAACCCACTCAGTTTGAGAGGAGGCCGGAGGAGAGTTTCTTAACAGGGCTAATATTATTATACATTAAGTGACAGCCGGGTCCAACAACTTATTGCCTTACGAAGCGAAAAAGCACACGAAAATAGACTTGCCACAAACGGTCACCCATCTCAGACCCACCGAGACGAAAGATCTATTTGAGATGAGTAGGCAGCAAATCGTTGCCAAGCAGCGGGTCTGGATCTCTGTACTCTCTGCCTACCCCGCAAAGACAAGATGTGTGATGATATAGATATATTAATTCCATTACAATTAAACTGATATACAATGCAAAAGTGGAAGGATGTAGGTACTAGGGAAGACCTAGACTATCTTACTAGGACCAAATAGACCGGGTCTTATATGAAGGACAAGTCAGGAGTCTCCGTAAGCGGCGAGCGTGTATGAGACGAACTATGAGAGTGGAGGAAGCCAGAAAGGTATGTAAGGAAAGCACCTGTTGGAATTCTGTACTCTCTGCCTACCCTGCAAGGGATCCGGCGTGATAATATAGATATATAGATAGACAATTAAACCGTGACTTCTAAGGAACTTGATTAAATATAAAAAGAAAGAAAGAAACTACAATACAATCGCAATATCCGATGAAGTTCCTTTCAATATTTGTTATCGTGACTATTTTACTTCAATATCAATGTGGAATAAATCTAAAAGTAACGAAGTTAGAAAACCAACACACACAGGAAATAGTGACACAATAACGATACATACAATTCATGGAAAACCATTATGCTACCATATAGAAACGAATCCAGATAACAGATAAAAATGAATATAATAGGACGTAATGATAAATCAGATGGTAACTGTTTGTATTCAGACAAAAATAACCGTAAGTTACACGTGGTTATACAATTTAGAGGTCAAATTGCCAGCAACTCGAACAAAGACATACAAAACGCAAGTGAAGACGTACCGACTATTTAGTGTTTAAGCTTAATAATGTTTCCGCGTAAAACAGCAAGACCAACTCTTCAGGCCGCGTGAATTTAGACTTAACACACTAAGAAGTTAGATAATATTTGTTTCTGAAACAAGATAGTTTCCATCGTCATTGATGTATATCAATTTGGCATCGAAACATTGGTCAATAAATGTAAATTTTCTAAAACGACTGATACTTTTTGCGAGTAGTAATGGCAACCTTATTTACGCAGTAAACACGAATGAAGAAGCTATAGACCTTAAATTATTGCCTTACAATATTCTATATTGGTTGCTATGGACGCATTTATCGATGAACAACTATCAATTAAGTTTAGTTATAGCCAGTGTTGGGCATTATTCAATCATGTTATCAATTGTAGGATCAATTAATTGACATGTACTCCGGAATAGCAATGACTTTTGGACGTTAAAAGCGGTAGTACCTCCTGTGACCCTGGGTGCTGTAGGGACCTAAAAACAAAAGTAAACCGCGGTAAAACCCGTAATATTAATTGAAATAAATTTTTTCCCAACTCTGTTTAGAGCTAATGGAAAAGACGACGTATTTTGGTCCACGTAACCAATGCAGCTAATTTAGATGGACCTACTATGTGATCGTATTTTGGAGTGCAAAATGCTACATAGCGGTACGCGGAGACAGCCGATATTGAAAAATGAGGTAATTTTCATTATCTAAGAATAAACCTAGACGACAAGGCTGTTGAGTAAACAATTATAGTAGTACTCTGGTCTCCAGTAACGTGCGGCGTAACTTCAAATAGGTTTTCACAATTTTACGCAACGCATCTGACACAAACACGCGAAACTGTTGGGAAACGACGTGTCAGTATAACTGTTTATCGGTGAGAGTGTTTACCCTGCGTTTACGTCACGCGGTGCGGTCAACGACGAATTATTTAATTATCTCTACTTGTGGGATTGTACGCTTTTGTTGATGCTGTTGAATACTACGGAAAATTATTGATAGTACAATATGTTCTTCCTTGATGGTCCTATTAAATACGTAACACGACGCGTTACGATAACTTCGTGAAATTATCGTTTAATGGTACTCCAATTGCATATTGAGTACCTAAGAAGTTATTGTGACGCGTTGCGTCTGGTCATAGCGAATAAGGGCCCTGATCGATTGACAAGACTGGAGATGTATATAGTTACCCAAATATTGAGCATATTATGAGATATAGAGCCAGATGAAAGAAGCCAAGAATCGTGCTTATCAAAACGTGAACTAATATTGTTGAATATTTTTTACTGCCCAGGCGCACGGACAGGCAGTCCACCTGGTAACGGTCTCCCAGAACATCAATAGTTACAGAACATATTTCGTCTCGGCCGCTTTGTCACGGCAATTTGGCGGGATTTCGCGTAACTGTACCCAAAGGATAAAGAGAAAAAGGCACGATTCGGGATTAAGGGACCTGCACATCATGTCCAAGCTTCTCTAGAACGTTACTTAAAACATTGAGCAAGCTTTTGACAAAACATTATAGGCCACTACTTGTAGCCAAGTGGAGTTTCTACAGTTCTACTAATAAAAAGCTAACAAATGCACGGGAACGACATTTCGCAACGAAAAGTCACGTGGTCAGAACAATGCGCGGTCGATTGCATCAAGAGAATCGAAACAAATCGCTTGCTACTTGGCTAGACCCTTCAGGTCTTAAAGGGGGAACCTAACCCTAACTCCCAAAAATAGGCTCTATTTACATAACATTGTTGATGAATGTACTGCGTATTTATTAAAAGGAATATATATATAAAAATGAAGCTGAAAAGGTCGTGAATTTAATGTATGCAGTAAAATTTAATTTTACGTATTCAATATTTCAAAATAATACTTTTAAAAAATTCTATCTTGAATACATATTGCAAATGTTTTATTCAATGGTAGTTATGTATAAAATTCACACAAAAAAAGCATAAGATATGCTCTACAACTTGTATGGATGACTATTTTATTTCAATTAATTGCTGCATTTTGGGTCCTCCGTGCGTACTTTTCACTGTTGTCAAGGGCATCAGACACTAGAAATTTTCAAAAGAAAATTATCATATAATTTTTATTTTCGTAATTCCCTTAATATTGTAGGCTGAAGCAAATATTTCAAAAACACACCAGAGCAATCTTTTTATTTACTAACTTCACGGCTGGCTTGTCGCCGATATTGAATACTTCAGATGTTACATTAACAATCCGCTTTCGGCGAGTTCGGTGGGCGAAAGACAAGCGTTGAACCGGATCGAATGGGTGTAAATAAATGTAGTGACACCACAGTGAGTGGATACAGCGGAAGATAAAAGGCAAGAAAATTATTGTTACATTTCTATCTATCTATCTATCTATATCATCACGCCAGCTCCCTCGCGGGGTAGGCAGAGAGTACAGAGTTCCAACAGGATCTTTCCTTACATACCTCTCTGGCTTCCTCCACTCTCATAGTTCGTCTCATACATCGTCGTTCGTCTCTCGTTGTTACATTTAATTTTTTTTAACGTACCCCCGCATTTGGGAGTTATTCCTGTGTCCTGGGTGCTTTTACTAACATGTAGTTGACTGTACAAACACCCAGACGGAAACCAATATTTGTAGGTCAGAAAAAGCTTTGTCCCGTGCGACCTGCGACTACTCGGTCCAGTAGACGGAGCAGCTTAAACTCATAACTAATGGACTAAGATGTCTGTGAAATTCCATCTTAATTCGACAAAAAATCATGTTTATAGTAACAAATATTGTAAGTAAAGATTAAACCCGCGACGACTAGATTCATGGATGGAGCGGCTTCGTTTTACATTGACTTTCATGTACGAATGAAATTTCACATACTATGATTTTAAATTCGCTATGAGCTTGTGTTTTGTGGTAAGGGGCGTTCGTAGCGCTGTACGACCGCGGTATTCTTAACCATCCCCAAGGTTAAGTAGCGTTTGCCTCAGTCGGTCCGAGATGGGTGATCGTTTGTGGTAATTTCATATTCGAGCGTCTTCGCACTTCGAAAGGTTACCACTTAATGTGGTAGTCGTTAAGCAAACTTGCTTCTACCAATACGCACTGGGTCCGCGAGGTGGAGTATGACTTTATCTCTATCACTTCGATTTGTTAGAGAGGACCTTTACCCAGCAGTGGGATCGTGTAAGCTGATATTATATTATTATTATAAGAGCTAGTATTAAGTGGCGTCGCAGTTGCTACTACATGCTACTAAAGTCAACAAATGATTACGATCGATAACGAACATTGACGCCTATGAGATGGTCTGAAGTGACCAAGGATCGGATTAATTGGCGAGTCATGGGAGAGACATGCCCAAGTGCGAGACAAAATATATTAAAAAAAATTACATTCGAATAATATGCTATTTCATATGAAATGTGATTTCAGCAGCCGTCATGAAGAAAGTAGCAGGTGTATATGATTTTTCACATGTTACCTGTGAAATCCTGTCTGGTATAAGGGATAACAAAACACTGTCATGCTTTCAACAAATGGACAGAGGTCTTAGTACATCCACTTTTCGCCAACGATGTTAGGTCCCATGTTATAGGGGGCGAACCTGTTGCCATACACCGGGCACAATTCCAGACTCTGTACTGATTGATACTGGGAATTTTTCAGGACCTTGTGATCGCTACGCCTGTTATTTGCATATAGGCATTAAGTCCACCAATGTACATAAGTGCATAATAAATAAAATAGATAAATAAATATTCACCACTACACTGACGAGGCAACGAGAGTCGAAATCCTCAACTACCAGTGTAATTGTAACGTAGAACAGAAATTTATGTGTGGCGGTTGGCGTTTGTAGCGGGTTACAATAACCCCCTCCCCCTCTCCCTCTCCCAGATTCCCGCTTTGAGTCGTAAAATACGACTGTGTCAAGACAGTTATAAATAAATAAATATCTCCTGTTTGGACAGGCCGAGGTGATGCGTTAACACATTCACGAGAAATTTTACTGACAAGTCAAGACAATATTATTTGTTTATTTTTGATAAATTGTTTTTACAACTTAATAAACTATCCACGTTTTAAAACAGACAACATAAATGTATCATACGTATAGAGTTCCAACAGGTTCTTTTCTTACAGACCTCATGGGCTCATAATAGTAATAATTGGTGCATTATTAATGCACCAATTCACTAACTTTTGGATTGCACTGCATATAATATGAACTATTGTGTGGAGTAACTCAACGACAGCTACTTTTTTCACTCCTATTTATACTTGCATGCGTCTGACGTCTTTCATTTTAAATTATTTCACCGTATTCAATCACTCGTAAAAATATAACATTATTTTATTAATTTTTCAATTTAAATAATTGTTTAATCAACTATTACGATACCTGCAGCGAGATATTAGTCACTGTTATTTCGCTCTAATCTATCTATTTATCTATATCATCACGCCGGATCCTTACCTTCGCGTTAATAAAATGCGTTAATTTCGAAAACGTTTTATGAAGTGCTGATTATTCCATCATCAGATTTAAGTATACGTCGTATTTATTAAAACTAACAAGGCGACATATTTGTCAAAAAAATAACTAAATTGTCACATTGTCACAATAGGCGTTGTTTAATAAAGCAGATTTGTATGACTTATTATTGACAAATTTGTAACTGTCACTTGTCATTGTCAGTTATTAACCAGAATATTCCAATCAAACTTTGAAACTTTGTGAACAATCCATCACCATTTTTACAAGTGTAATATGAAGGCGACAGTATTTCCGAAGACATCGAAATTAAAATATTGTTAGCAAGAAATCGACGTTTTTATGTTGAGTGAAAAAAATTTTAAAGCTTGATTGTAATAGACTATAAACATTTTATTTAAACAGATGTAATTTATAATTCTATCTGATGATTAAAGACACTAGCTGTAAGTCAACAAACAGGTCATTTTATAACACCTCAAACCCTTAAACAATCTATCGCAAAATTCAAGTAAGAAAATTGAATAGCAAAAAAGAACTGAAAGAATGAATGAATGAAGCACAATAGCTGTTTCACCTCAGTTGAAATATTTTATTCAAGACTGTGACGAGAAAGTTTAGATGTGATCTGTTTTTTTTTCAGTGGAGAAGTCATATTATTTATAGCATCGGGCGGGGTCTGTAAGTGGGGGGTGAAGTGATAATAGCGCCAGACAAACTGATCGATAGTAGCACAGTAGCAAAATAAGCTACTATAGATTTTTTTCTAGCTACTATTGATATGTTTGTTTCTACATTATAGATAGGAGATGATTCCAATTATTGTTACACTGACTTATGTTCATATGCCCACAATGTGCAAGGTTTTTGACAGTGTAGATTGGTTTCATAATCTAGATGCGAGCGCATGAACGCCAGCGATAGCGGAGCTGATGCAGTCGCCGTGGGCAAAATCGGTCATGATCACATCATCTTAGGTAGGACTATGATAACAACTGCGAACGCAATATAGCACTACCGCTTTCACAGAAAGGGTGGTCGAAGGTGTAAATATTCGAAGCAACTACTTTCCACCACAATGATAACATCATCGGCGAAATCTTGGCGTATACTGTACACCTCTGTCACTTCCGCTCGAGGAATATGAGTAGTATGGCGGTGTTTGTTTCTTTATATTAACGAACCATTACTATGGCCGGTTTGGAAGTCTTTAAATAGACTTCGAAATCAGGTCAGACGAAGCAAGAAAAACATGTTCAGGTGGAGACTTACAGACATTACCAATCTAAGGTATTTGTGAATTGAAAACCCAAACGATGTCCCACCTTACATCGTGCTCTGCATGCTCCAACACCTGCGCGCAGCAGGACTTAATGGCTGCCTCTGACAATGCAGTTGAAAAGGCTGCATTCTGGGACGCTTCTATATAAATACAACAGGACTGCCGTCGAAATGATATGAAGAAGAAAGACATTACAAAACGATCATTATGCTTAAGAAACAAACAAATCATTCAATCAATAAAGATAATAAAACAGAGTTGTGCCAAGCACTCGCCATACGCGTGTGCATTCAACTGCTAGGGTTGTCAACGTTGAGATGTTACTCTATACAAAATAACTATACGATTTTGTTATAATATTTTTCACATAAAATGGGTAGTGACAGTTCTAAGTAAATAATAACAACAGTTCTAAGTGCCAAACGAAATTAATATTTAATTCAATGGTATTAAGGCAAAGTATAGGTATAGAAACAGATCATGTCTCTTATTGTCATTGAATAAAGTATAATTTTATTTGACACTTAAAACCATCACAGTAACCTTCCTTCATGAAAAATACTATAAACTTAACTCCATACTAGAAATTATTCCTGTGTCGTAGCCGCATTTACGACCATGAAATTCACATCAAAACACCCAGACCCAAAGAAATCCTTGTGGATGACACAAAGATTTGTCCCGTGCGGAAGTCTAGTTTGAATCCCAGATCGTAATCACAATTATTTATTTTGCAAGTGTCGATAGGTAACAATTAGGTCCTGTATATTATAAAATGGAACTCCACAGTTTGCTACAAAGCATGCAAAATTTGTCAGTATTACTAAGTATTAAAATTTAACATTACAATATTTGGCACATTTGATCTATCTATCTATCTATAACCTCACGCCAGATCCCTTGCGGGGTAGGCAGAGAGTACAGAGTTCCAACAGGTTCTTTCCTTACATACCTCTCTGGCTTCCTCGACTCTCATAGTTCGTCTCATACACGCTCGCCGGTTACGGAGACTCTTGACTTTTCCATCAGATAAGACTCGGTTTATTTGGTCGTGGTAAGATAGTCTAGGTCTTCCCCGGTACCTGCATCCTTCCACTTTCACATTGTATATCTGTTTTGTCATTCTTTCCTCTGGCTTTCTTTCTATATGCCCGAACCAACGGAGCATGCCCTTTCTCATCTTTACACCGATACTATCTTTCATACCTACTCGCTGTCTTACTATGCTGTTGCTAATGCGGTCGGTCAGCTTCACTCCGCACATCTTCCGCAGAGCTCGCATTTCTACCGCATTTATCCTACTTTCATTCTCCTTCTTACATACCCAGCTCTCGCTACCATATAACAGCGTTGGGACAAGAACTCCGTTATGTATGGCCAGCTGCGCCTTATGGCTTAAGTGCCGGCTCCCGAGTAGCTTTCCCATCGCACCATTCACTCTGTTTCCTGCACTCACTCTTCTCTCTATGTCAGCGGTGTATTTCCCATCCTTACTGAAGGCGCATCCAAGATATACAAACTCATTCACTTGCTCCAGCACATCGTTACCAACCACAATCCTTACATTCATTCTGGTTTCTTCCCTTTCAAAAACCATAATTTGATCTTATTATTTATAAAAGATTTGCATAATACTCCAAAAGAACAACAATAATAAATAAATAAAATTAGTAATAATGATGGTCAAACTTAATAAAATGTCCATAATGATGAGATGACTGTTTAATTGAAAATGTCAAAATTAAATTAAATGTCATTTTTAAAATATAATGTCTACATCAATTAATAGTTGATATTACAGGTATGTCTTATTAGGATTATTTTTTACAAAATATACTTTTACACTATAGAATGCATTTTCAATAAAAAAATCCTTAAATCTTCACTTAAATGCTTCCAGTGTATCTATTTCGACAACACAGTTTGGTAGTTTATTATAAAGATGCATAAGTATATCCAAACGCGGGCGCTTTTTAGCTGTTATTTTGTTCGTGGTTCTTAATCTAGGACTAATAATATATGGATGGGGTAACATTAACTGCAGGTTGACAGCCCCGCCGCTACATTTACGGCTATCCCAGCAGCTGGGCACATGCACGATGTTGATGCGCGTGATCATATTGAATATTAGGTGTTGGCTTACGCTATTGTGATACGCCTGTATGTGTGTGTCGCGTTTCGGTATCGGAGTGACCAACTGACCGACGCCTTTGTGGCTATAGATTGATTATAGAGACCAGGAACGTTCAAATCCGTTAGCCGTTGACGAGAAGAATTACGCACACACGCACACAGGAATTTCCAATATAATGACATTTATTTCGTCGTTTCATTGATTTTTTTTGTGAATAAGGGAATCATAATTCGGTTGATTTAACTTAGACCCACCTAATAGACCAGCTTACCTTATTCTCCTATACAGCAATAACAAATCAATCAATCAAATCAGCCTATTGCAGTCCACTGCTGGACATAGGCCTCTCCCAATTCGCGCCACAATACGCGGTCCTCCGCCTTCCGCATCTAATCTCACCCTGCGACCTTCTTAAGGTCATCGGTTCACCTAGCTGGGGGGCGCCCTACCTTACGTTTGCCGACTCACGATCTCCACTCTAGAACTCGTCTGCTCCATCGGCCATCGGTTCTTCGACAGACATGGCCAGCCCACTGCCACTTTAGCGAGCTCACTCTGCGAGCTATGTCAACTACTTTGGTTCTTTGACAGATAACCTCATTTCAGAATTTATCTCTCAAAGAGACTCCGAACATAGCCCACTCCATAGCTCGCTGCACGACTTTGAGCCTATGAACTAGCCCTCCTGTAAATGTCCACGTCTCGGCACCGTATGTCATGACTGGTAGAACGCACTGGTTGTAGACTTTCGTCTTCAGGCGTTGCGGTAAAGGTGAAGAGAAAACCCGACGTAGTTTGCTGAATGCTGCCCAGCCCAACTGGATCCTTCCGTCGACATCTTTCTCGAAGTTGTTCCTACCAAGCTGGATAATCTGCCCAAGGTAGGTGTATTCTCGAACAACTTCGAGCATCGATTCTTCGACGTAGACTGGTCCCGGCGTGACATGTTCATTGAACACGATCTTGGTTTTATCAAAATTCATGCCGACACCAACACGTCGAGAAGCTACATTTAGGCTGCGCTGCGTTTCGCTTAACTGTTCCAGCGTCTCCGCTATTATGACGATGTCGTCGCAAACCGAAGATGCGAGATTCACTAACCATCTATATTCACGCCCGTCCCGCCCAGTCCAGCGTCTTAAAGACGTCTTCGAGCGCGTTGGTGAAAAGCTTAGGGGATATCACATCCCCCTGTCTCACCTGCGCAGCTCAATGGGGTTGGTCTTTTGTTCCTAGAGCTGTACGGTCATAGTGGCGGTATCACACAAACATCTCAGCATTTTGATATAACGCCAGTCATTATGACATCGTTGCAGAGCATCCAGAACTGCCCAGGTTTCGATGGAATCGAAGGCTTTTTCGTAGTCCACGAAAGCCATACACAGCGGCTGATTGTACTCTTCAGTTTCCTGTACAATCCGCCGATCAGTATGGATGTGGTCTACGGTGCTGAAGCCTTTTCGAAACCCGGCTTGCTCCGGTGGCTGAAACTCGTCGAGTTTTCTGGCGAGGCGGTTTGTGACTACTCTCGAGAACAGCTTGTATACATGGCTCAAAAGTGAGATGGGTCTGTAGTTCTTCAGCAAGGATATAACGCCTTTTTTTAAAGAACAGAACCGTACTCCCCTTCCACGCTTTAGGTGTTAGGCCCTGGTGAATGATAGAATTGAAAAGGCTTGCCAGCTCTTTGAGAAACAGAGTCCCACCAGCTTTGAGGAGCTCGGTAGTAATTCCATCATCACCAGGAGATTTATTGTTCTTAAGTTGCTCGAGAGCCGCCTTGACCTCGCCCTGATCAACATCTGGGATGTCTTCCGTGTAATGGCGCGTAAGTGGGGCTTTGTGGTCATCGTCGCTGGGTCTCGTAGGCTTACCTGTCCGTGATGCATACAGTTCTCCAACGAAGCCCTCGATTTCCTTGAGAATCTCGAACTTAGAGGTCCCGGTTCTGCCATCCGCAGTTTTAAGTTTCGTCAGACGGGGACGTCCGAGCTGTTGGCCAAAGACCTTAGTGCCCTTGTTCTCGATCGCAGCCAGTTGAAGCGTCTGAGGTCGCGCCGAATCAGCTTTCGGATTCTAAGGTTTAAGTCCTTCCGATCTGACGAAGACGTCTGCGTAGGTGGCATTTCTCGTCTACGTCTCTCAGTCTCGGCCGAGAGTTTAAGAGTCCCTGTTTTTGCTTTTTCCGCACAGAAACTTTCGAGACACGTCCTATAGCGTTCTGACCACTGTGTCGGTTTTCTAGTCAATATTGCCAATGGTTTCCAGCCAGTCAAAACAGTTTTGAAGTTCCAATTGGAACTTTTCGGAACCCAAGGCTATTTGGAGCGCTGTAGGTCGGAGAGTAGGCTTCACCATTCGGGCCCTTTCGTCTTGAAAGTCTATATTTAGGGTGCCTCGGACGAGTCGGTGATCGTGGCCAGTATTAAACCTGAGACCTAAGACATCCCTAAATATATACCTCCTATCAGTCATGATGGGGTCTATCTCGTTCCTTGTCACGTTGTCGGGGCTTCGCCAAGTCCACTTTCTATGGGGCTTCTTCTTAAAGAAGGAGTTCATTAAGAAGAGCCCCTGCAACTCGAGAAAGTTTACTAGCATTTGCCCCCTGTTATTTCTGCGCCCCACACCGAAGGATCCGATTTTCGTTTCGCCGCGTCCTTGTACTCTCACTTTGGCGTTGAAGTCCCCCATAACAACGTTGTAGTGAGCCTTTGGGGTGCCGTGTAGTGCTTTCGTCTTCGTACACGGCTTCGGCTATCTCCTCAGCTTATGTTGAGGTCGGCGCATATACTTGTACCACCTTTAGGGAGTACCTGTCGGTGAGCTTCAGTATAAGGTACGCTACCCGTGTCGACACACTGCTGACTTCCACAACGCTGCTAACGAGGTCCTTATTGACCAGAAAACCGACACCACCCTGGGAGAGCTCATCACCTTCTCGAAAGAAGAACAAGTTACCTGACTCAAGGGTTATGGCGTCCTCCCCCTTTCTTCGAACCTCGCATCACACCAAAATATGATATTTTATGGGACCCAGTTCTACCTTGAGTTCGGTGAGGTGGTGGTCTAGCCGTAGTGTGCATCCATTATAAGTCGCGAGGGTCAGTTCTTTTTTATGGTAGCCCCTCGTAGCCCGGAGATTCTTAGCACCCCCTCTTCCACTGTCGCCCCGACCGCTACCGTGATCGGGAACAGCGGGAGCACCGGGAACTGGGGGCCGATTAAATTGTTGTGCTTTCATGGGAGGTAAATTAGCCTACTATACCACGCTAGCCAGACGGGTTGGTATAGGGTTTGATTTCAAGTTTTCCATCTCTATGCACTGGGTCGTTATCGAGAGTGTGTTCCCTTAGTCGGCTTTTACGACACCCACGGGATGATAGGGGGTGATGACACATGTATTCTTTCCCGTCACCACACGGGGAATAACAAAATGTAATCGAAAATACTTTTTTATCTCAAAAGAGTAATCGTGGAGTTTCTCCACAGAAATGACATTCCAAGTGATGGTAGCGTTACAGTTACTTTCTTGAAAATAAATATCTTTTATACTAATAGTATTAGCGAGAAAGTAGCGCTGTTTGTTTGTTACCTTTTCACTAGTTAACCACTGAATTGATAAAATATAAGGAAGGAGATAGACTGCATCGCGCGAAAGGACATAGACTACTTTTTGTTTCAGGTCAATTTTTTTTACACGGCAAAGATCTTCTCTCACAATCGTCTTCACTAAACCGCATTAGGTATGCTTGAAACGCATCAGTAATATTGTAATAGTACACATGAATAAGATGTGGTGGATTACTGAGTAAATAGTGTGGTCCCGAAATTAAATCTTTTCACAACATTTGCAATTTTATATGTGTCATTTTGCATCAGTTCTGTATTCTACTGATGTTGACCGTTTCTCAATCCATGACTTCGACATTCCGTATATCCTATGGATTTATTCTACAAGTGATGAGTAAGATTTTTTGAGCTATTAGCAGCACACAAACTGTCTCGATTGGAGAGCACTTTGAACTGAAGCTACAGAAAAACAAAACATTTACGCAATCATTAACGATCTCTTTTACAATAAAAACGTGGTAACTGCTTTAAAAAATTTCGTATATTTAGGCAACTTATTTATCAAATGGACCTTTTAAAATAAACGGTGCCTTAATTGTATTATAACGGAGTGTGTGGATAACAGTATAAACGTTTTCATGAAAAGCAGGCGACTCACCTGTAGCTTATTTTTGCTTCAATATCTGTGTAAAAGTCGCATCGATATGAGGACATACACTCTACCGCACTGGGCTCGCGTAGCAGCTGATCACCATCATCGTCTCAGCCGATACTTGTCCACTGCTGAACATAGGCCTCCCCAATCGCTCTCCAGCGCAAGTGGTCCGATGCACCTGCTTCCAACGACTGCCTACGATCTTCACAGTCCATCTGGCAGGCGGCCGTTCCACGCTGCGCTTGCCAATACGAGGTCTTTACTCTAGAATCTTTCTGCTTCAACGGCCGACCGATCTTCGCGCTATGTGGCCCTCCCATTGCCACTTCAGCTTACTAATACAATGGGTTATGTCGGTGACCTTGGTTCTTCTACAAATCTCCTTATTGCTGATTCATCACGTAGAGAAACGCCGAGATTAGCTCTTTCCATAACTCGCTGAGAAACTCTGAGCTGTTTGTTATTACACCTATTGTAAGAGACCATGTCTTTGAACCGTATGTCATCAATGGCAACACTAACTAAAAACTTTAGTCTTAAGGCACTGAGGTACTTTGGATGAGAAGACGTCGCGCTGTTTCCCGAACGCTGCCCAACCAATTTGGATTCGTCGATTGGCCTCTCTCTCAAAGTTGAACCTTAGGTAGGTTCGGACTAACTGTCCCAAGTAAGTGTATTCATGATGGTGATGATGATATGCACTGTCAGTATAACTTTAAGATAAGGCCTATACTCGGATTTATTATCCAATTAATCCTACTTATTACAAATGTGAAAGTTTGTATGTTTAGATGTTTGGATATTTGGATGTTTTTTTATTCAATCAGCATATACTGTCCTACAGTTGGGCAAAAGCCTTCTCTCACAAATCGAGATGAGAGAGATCAGGTAATACTCCACCACGTGGACCCACAGTACGGATTGGTGGAGGCCAGTTTGAGGCTACCTGCTAGTAGAACTTAACAAGCGGCCAGTAAAGCTTCAAACTTGGATTAACGTCTACTACATTAAATGGTAACCGGGACATCCACCACCACCAGTATTGACGTAAGTTTAAACCGGCAACACGACTGTAATACCAGCCCTATAAAGAACCTGTCGGAACTCTCTCTCTCTCTGCCTACCTAGCAAGGGATCTGGCGTGATGATATAGAAGTAGTACTATAGTTGGGGTATAATGATAGTAGCTCGCCTATATTACATTGAGACCTAGTCCATGCTTACTATAATGTCTTTGCTTGCGTGCGGTGGCTGTAAGGAGAGGGTCACTCCCTTTCCTTCAATATGGTTGTGGAAGTGATAGCTCTTCCAGTAGTCATACTCGTGAACGGATGCCGCTTGTTGGGCTGGTCCATCTAGAATTAGTGTTGTAAAAATGCGGGTAGTAGTAGTCTATCTTTTTCTAACTTTATTTACCAAACTGGAAATTCTTTAAAATATACGTAACATCATCGATATATTTTTATTTAAGTGTGCCTTCAGCCTTACGAGTTCGTTTTATATTTCGCCGTGTACCGGAAGCGGCTACTCGGCTAGTCCACGCAGTAGTCGCGCGAGTCAATGACATGAGTAGGATGGGTTATGCCGGTTCGATGCTCGGGAGGACCTGTTGTGACACGCGGTAAACTTGCATCTGCTGTTGTCAGCGGGCCGTGAGGAATGTGTGACATACGTCATCAAGTAATGATAGGTACTATATGAATGAATGCTTTCTTAATGATTGTCTTGGCAGCCTATACTTTCTAAAGTTAAGGTAACTAATTTAGTTAAGGTAATATATATATATATATATATATATATATATATATATATTGAGACTTATAACATTTTTTTACAAGCTTCGATTCGCAGGCCCATCGAAAAAGAGGTAGATATGTATACCAAGCATAAACATTGGCATAATCAAATATAGCGGCCGCCGTACAATATCGTAGTATATAGCAAAACCAAATCTACTAGACCTTGTTACATACATACCTACATACGTCCATAAATCAATTTGTTCACAGAAAATTCACAAAATTTCCTGACCATTTGCGGATACATCTAGTACTAGTACATTGAAGGTGGCGCGTGGAAAACTCTTGAAAATGTTATCAGGGTTGCAGATACCAATCCGCGTTATCAGGAGTGTGCAATCGTGCACCGATAGCGACGCTGATTGTGAACATTTGATATCAAACGGATATACGCTGATGTACATACAATTGTTCGTAAAACTCCATAGTATTATTTTGCTTAAATACATCTCCCCTTGCTCAAAGAGGCGCTCGTAGCGCTGTGGAACCGGTGTTTCTTGGCATATACATTTCCGAGCCTCTCCGTGCTTCGGAGCACGAAAACTGATAAGATGATAATTCTTAAGAATACATTAACCTAGGAAGCGTTACGGCGGTTTGATAAGTTCCAACAGCAGATAACCACAAACTTGCCACCACTAATCAGCTCTGGGTTTTCGTGGTGGAGTGTGCCCTATGCTTTTTCACCCCGATTTATGAAAAGACTTAAATCAGCAGGGAGTCAGTACATGTTGTTTTACTACTATAATATTTCTTATTACTCCAGGAACGTACATTTTTTACTGCGATCCTTGAAGATGCCTACCAATGCGAAACATGATGGCGTCTTGACAGTCCTACTTTTAGTTTAAACGCAAAATTATTTATAACTATTGGCCACGCTCATTCCTCATCCCATAGATGGGACGACCTTCCTTTAGGACCTTCCGTTTAGGGGACGATTTAATTTGAGTATAAACTTATAATTACAGTGTAATAAACAATACACGGTTAAAATGAAGATAAGTATGAATAGCATTCATAAGATTAATTAAGATAACAAGACATATCTATACCGTACCGGGATGTAGGTCTGTATACAATCTTAACAGTAAAAGAAAAGTCTGAGGAATTTGTATTTGTGGGTAAATTTGTAAGTGCTTGTACGTACAACCCAATATGCCTACGTCGGCGGTCGACACTAGTAACATCGGAGAAGCGATCTGAATACCTTCAACTAGTTTAGCACGGTTAGTAAAAGTGTGAAAGAGATGTTGAAATGAAAATCGAGATGGTATAAATTTTCTTTCGGACAAGACTTTTTATGGCTATGGTAAAAGTGAATGAGTACATACTTGCTTAGTGATACATACTATTAAAGGAAGTTTTTATCTTTAAAAGTACCCTTTAAAGGTAATAACTAGATATTGTGAGATGGAAGTACAACATATTGTCAATTTCTATCTATCACATCTTCTCATCCAAAATACCTCAGTGCCTAAAGACTAAAGTTTTTAGTCAATGTGTGTTACCAGTGATGACATATGGATCAGAGTCGTGGTCTCTTACAATAGGTCTCATAAAAAAGCTCAAAGTTGCTCAGCGAGCTATGGAGAGAGCTATGCTCGGCGTTTCTCTACGCGATCGTATCAGGAATGAGGAGATTCGTAGAAGAACCAAGGTCACCGACATAGCCCTCAGGATTAGCATGCTGAAGTGGCAATGGGCTGGCCACATAGCGCGAAGATTGGACGGGCGTTGGGGCAGAAAGATTCTAGAGTGGAGACCACGTATTGGCAAGCGCAGCGTAGGACGACCGCCTGCCAGATGGACCGACGATCTTGTGAAAATCGCAGGAAATCGTTGGATGCAGGTGGCATCGGACCGGTTACGCTGGAAAGCGATTGGGGAGGCCTATGTTCAGCAGTGGACAAGTATAGGCTGAAATGATGATATCATCACCAGCTCCCTTGCGGAGTAGGCAGAGAGTACAGAGTACCAATTGTCAATTGAATATTTATATATTTCTATCCAACTAACTACTATCATTACAGGGTAACCTTACGGCCTTGATAATAAACATTTTCTCTCTTACCGTCATCTGTCATTTGACAATCAAAAGAATGCCGCCGCCATACAACGTTTATTAGCAGTAGAGTAACTTATGAGTTACTAGCAGTTTCCCGCGACTTCGTACCCGGGCGACAACAGCGCCACCTACCGGGTCTATCTTATATAGCCTATGTTACTTCTGGATAAGGTAGCTTTCCAATGGTGAAAGAATCATCAAAAACGGATCAATAGTACCGCAGATTACCCCAAAAATCCAAACTCACAAACTTTACCTCTTTATAATATTAGTATAGATGAGTTTGTCAATAGAATCGTCGTTTACCGGGTCAGCTGTTGCGTTCTGCAGATGTACTTAATATCTATAAAAATTCATTAGCACTTATTTATAAAGTTTCCACCGCCTTATTTTGGATTAGTTTATTACCTTGAGATATCGAAGCATTAGATTGGACAATAATAAATCGTGTTAATGTGGTATCACCAGTTTCTGTTTTTTGCACCCTTCATCCATACTTAATATTTTAAACGTGTAAGTTTATCTGTTACCGTTAACCGCTGAAAATATTTTGATAATATTTGGTAAGGAGATAGATTGCTTCTAATGGAAGGACATAATGTTACATTTTGTTTCAAAAAAGTCACCGCTGACGAAGTTCAATTTCCAGCTAGCTGGGCAGTGTGCCATACAAGAATTAAATCCCACACTGATAAAAACAGGCATCTTGTAAAAACAGTAAATAAATAAATTATGCGACCGCTCGATGCATATCGGTATAGATGGTCATCATTGCCTAAGGATGGAACTGTATAGAATGAGGACGGGGAGAACTTTGCCCAGCAGTGGGACACAATAGGTACGTTAAAAAAGATACCGCTTCAGAGCCCGCGTCCGCATGTTAACATGCCCCAAGACTAATAACAAGCAACAGTGTCAAGACCGGCTTTGTTTTTACCATCGAAAAAACCTACCGTAGCATAATAACACTATTACCAATTATTTTACATATGAGAAACGTAATTGGGGCCACGATCGGTCGGCTTAGTCAGACTGGGGCATGACGGAACGGGTTTGAGGTGATGCGTCACGACGCCAGCGCATAACCACAATAAACATATCTTAAGAGTAGAACATCTTAGTACTAATGATCCGAGTAAGAATCACGCACACAGGCGCACGCTGTACGCAGCTTTTAGGCAGGTCTGAGCACGAAGCAAATACGAAGATGAGATTGCGTAATAAGATGTTCCTATAAAATTTAAGCGTGGCACTGTGCGGGGTCCTGGCGGAGAATGGTAAAAACTAAACGGTTCGTCCATGTCAATGTTACTTGTAAGTTCAATTATATTACGTTAGACGGCATGGCAAGAAATTACGAAAAAAGTACTCACGTGTGAAATGTGATTTTATTTGTGTGATCAGAATGTCTATCCACGTAATTTTTGCATGTTAAGATACATCACTTCATTTTAAGGGTTTTATTTTCAGTAAAAATAAATATTATTTAATGGCCATGCAACCTCGAGCGGACGTGTGAATGTAGCGAGTAACGATGACAAACCGAGATGAGCCACGCCCGCTTTTAGGAATTCAAAAGGCTCGCTACCTTAGGCCATACCCTCTTCGTATTTGCTTGGTGGGTCTCAGCTATCCAGCTACCCACTGAAGCTGCCGAGAAGCCGCGTCGAGCGCGCGTCTGCTTGCGTGATTCTTATTCGTACAGCTAGTACTAAGATACTCTACTGTTTACATTATGTATACTGTGGCTTAACTACGTATGTATGTATGTGTATACCAGGCGATCAGAAACATGTTGGAACAACGAATATTGAGAATCGTTACGTTCATTTGTGGAGTTTCGTTAAACTAATGAGCCGGTTTCGTGTTGGAAATTTATAGACAAAATATTTTGTATGTGCAAAATTAATAATTAGGCCATTTTTAGTAGGAATTTAATAGCTTGTGCATTTTTTGAGATGTTACTTATAGTAACACATTATATTAAAGAAAAATGTTATGAGAGCATACTAAGCCACACCGGTACAATAACCTAATTCGTCTCGTACAGAGTGATTAAGAGCTTATGCCGCTGGATTGAGTAGAAGTTGGTTCGATTTCCGCACGGGACAAATCTTTGCGTGATCCACAAATATTTGTTTCAGTTTGGGTGTTTGTGTATGTGAATGTCATGATTGTAAACTCACCAAGGACACTTGAATAAATACAATTATGGGGCTACTTTTTAAAAAAAAAAAGGTATTGCCCATTTGGAAAATATAACAGTAACGGTGCTGATTTTTACAAGTTATTATTTAATTTGCAATTTTTTGGATGTCTGCCTGTCTGTCTGACTTTCCGGTTCAAATCTTGTGATCCATTTTTTAAGCACTTGCCGGTACCGATTGAGCTGAAATTTGGCATACTATGTAGTTCGGTGACAATGCAATAATATGATATCATAGTGCTGGTCCGATGATGGTGTCGCAAGGTGGCCATAGGAACATGTGAAATGTTTAACGAAACATTTCACATGTTCCTATGGCCCCCTCGTGCTTAGGCTTGTTAGATTGATATTGACAAGTACTATACAACAATATAGTGTTCAGGGTCTGATGATGAAGCCAAAAGCCAATGGAACCACCCAACTACCTAATATATCCCCACCGTATTTGGGTTTGTTAAATTTGGCTTGGCGAGTACGACCAGGATAGTGTCCAAAATCTGATGTTGGAGCTGGAAAGAAGCCATAGAAACTCCTAAACTAAGCAAAATATATTTGTTTTGTTTTTGCTATAGAAGCATGTTTTTAAAAAGGTTTATTTTAATTAAAATTATTACTTTTTATTCACTAATATCTACTAGCCACAAATACATATCGCCGGATTTAAAAATGTGGGATTGCGTTCAGAGATAAATTTTGTGGACATACAAACATTTTAGGCCGAACATGATAACGACCTCAGTTAGTACATTTCAGTATCTATTAGGGTCAGAAACTGTTTTTTTTGTAATATGTTGCCATCACTATGTTTACACCCTAACACCAATGTAGTTAAATCCTAATCAGTGTTGCCCAAAGTCTTGCCTTGAATTTTTGCGAGACCATGACCACCTAATTTTTAGCAAGACCAAGACCGACCCTGCAAGTCTTGAGCAAGACCAAGACTGATTCCACGGGACTCTTGCTCTCTAGTCTCTTCTCGAAATTCCATGAGTACCTTTTTTTATTTAACCTTGGTATTTCATCTCAATGGTCCGGACAAAGGTCTTTCCCACCACTCTCTGTCGGTTTTGGTCCCTAGCGATCTCCGTCCAATTTTTCTCGAAAGCAGTCGGAAAGACATTGAATGTTTTGTTTGGTGGATCGTCCTTCTCCTTCGTTTAGTAGAGTACCTACCTAGTCCGTGTATGTCTCCTGTCCTATGCAGAAGCGTGTCCTATGCGGCAGTCGGGCTAACGCAAATAGTTGACTAGCAGTAATGTCGACTTACGTGCGATTTTAAATTAGTTCTGTATTTTTATTGTTTTGTATGTTTTGTGTGAGTATGTTTGATTGTGGCCAAATGAAAAATGCCACGGCCAAGCAACGGCTGCAGGTGAAATGCTGACGTGCTATAGTGAAACACATGCAATGAGAATTGAATTAATGCGAACTAAATTGCGTGCAGATTGTGCCCCAGACCTTAAACTTATGCTTCGGCTCCACACTGGAACACTTGGTCGCGTTAGGATCTGCAAGCAGCTTACTACCAAGCTACTAGTTCCTAGCGCAACGACGCATATATAGCATATCACTTCGACCCATAACAGACATTTCGACATATATCTTATAAGATTTGAGAGAGATCAAGGTAAGTCAATTATTTGATACAGTAGGTAGGTTCGTAGAAGGGACTGGGTTCCAGGGTTCCAGGATTAATTAGGTAGGTACCTACCTAATTAATCCTGATAAACCTAAAATAAAGTAAAAAAAACGAATGAGCTCTTTGTTTTGTCCTGCGAGACTCTTGCTCAAGACCAAGACTGAGTGTGCAATACCATGACCAGGACCAGGTGACTGATGCGAGACGAGCCCTATGATATTATACTGAATCTTTCTCGCTTACTTCACTCTCATAGTTCGTCTCATACGCTCGTCGGTTATGAAGACTCTTAACTTGCCCTACAGATAGGACACAGTCTATTTGGTCATACAGACAATATCGAAATGTAATCGGGGTCCATAATTTTATCGGTGTCTAGCTCACAGAGTAGGACTTATTATATTACATTTCTGACCCGATGATTGATGATTGAATTTGATTGCAGTCAACCTTGAAATTATCAACACGTTCTGATAATCACTAACATGAATCACGCTACTTTATATGATGAGAGTCGTCACCCAGTAGACATGAGTAACGTGACGTGAATTACAAGATTACGGCAGGAAGACTGCACTGCAATCAACAAAATACCGAAGTTATTTAAAAAAGAAACGTTGCCCCACCGCCATACACGTTGACAATGAAATTTACAAACACCCAGACCGGAACAAATATTTCTGGGTCATACAAAGATTTGTCCCGTGCAGGAATCGAAGCCGCAACTACTTGATGGAACAACTGAAGCACTTAACCTGTGGATCAAGCTGTCTGTGAAGTGATAAAGAATCTAAGGAGACTGATCCCTTGTGCGCATCGTATACAACAAATTATGACATCTGGACTTTTGATATTAATAACATACAATAATTTTGGTTTGTTGGTCTTATAGCACATAATGCGGATGGCAATTACGAGATATCTATATCTATCTATATCATCACGCCAGATCCCTTGCGGAGTAGGCAGAGAGTACAGAGTTCCAACAGGTTCTTTCTCACAAACCTCTAGCTTCCTGCACTCTCATAGTTCGTCTCATGCACGCTCGCCGATAATTTGAAATCATGAACATTAAATTGCCTTTAGACACTATTTGAGCGAAGCTGCAACATATCTCATAATCTTCTTAAAGCTTGTTAAATTCTCTCTACCTTTCCCGTTAGAAACAGAATATCGAAGATTTTACAGAAATCCAATTGCACGAACTTGCAAATTGTGGACTATAGAACTCGAACTAACAAGGCAAGTGCTCAACTTATTTATCTTGTCTTGACGGACGGCATTGTCTAGTGGTAAAGAGCTTAAGCCGCTCCACACACTGGATCGAGTAGTCGCGGGTTCGATTCTCGCACATGACAAATCTTTGTATGACCCACAAATGTTTGTCGCGGTCTGGGTGTTTTGAATTTCATGTTTGTAAACGCACCCACGTCACAGGAGTAATGCCTAGTAATTTCCCCATACCAAGATTTTTTTATAAAAACAGTCTATTATTCTCGCTCGTAGCGCTGTGCCGACCGTGGTGTTCTTACCGATCACCAAGGGCTAAGATGGGTGACTGTTTGTGGCATTTTCATATTCGAGCGTCTCCGGCTTCGAAAGGCACCATAAGCCGTTGGTCCCGGTTACCACTTAATGTGGTAATCGTTAAGGCGAGTTGGAAGCCTTGCGACTTGATAAGTTCCAACAGCAGGTGGCCACAAACTTTCCGCCAATCCACACTGGGTCCGCGTGGTGGTGTGGTTTATGACCTAATCTCCCTCACCTAGATTTGTGAGAGAAGGCCTTTGCCTAGCAGTGGGGCAGTATAGGCTGACAGCAGTGATAGCCTAGTGGTTAAATCGTTGTACTGCAAAGTCAGAGGTTTCGGGTACAAAAAAAACCAGGCACGCACCTCTGTCTTTTCGAAAGCATGTGCGTATTAAAAATTAATTATTATTTGCTTTAACGGCGAAGGAAAACATGTCTAAGAGTGTCTCAAAGGTGGGTGAACTTCGCCAACCCGCACTGGGCCAGCGTGGTGTTGACAGTTTCTTAACAGATATATATAAGGTCTTTCTTCACCCCATTTGATGGACTAAATAAATCAGAACTTGCTGTGTGTGTGTGAGTGATGTACGCTGTTGGCCGCAAGGCCTTTACAGCTTCACCGGACTTAAGAACAAGCGCGCGCTACGCTCGAGCCAGAAGGGCAAGGAGCGACATACTCGAGGGCGCATCAGAACTTGCTGAAACAGGTCTAACGTATCAAATTAATGGCTACACATTATTTTCATCTAAATATTCGTTTCGTGTCTGTTCAAGTCACCACCAATATGGGTTGATGCGAGACGAACTCTCTTGATAACAAAGGAGGTTTTTAACAAAACCAGTTATTCAAATAAGCTCACAATTATAATATGTGAAATCCACCATTATTAACTATATTTTAAAGAGTGAATCAACAACAAAAGTTTACCGATGGGAATGTCATCAAAATGAGACCGGTCAAATTAGAATCGAGTTCGCATTATAAGGGTATTAGGTTTTTTTTTCTGGGATACTCCTGTATTGTAGTGATTTAGAAACCTGTTATTTCAAATAGTGCCGAACATGCATTTCGGTCATCAATTTTTC
The DNA here is from genome assembly GCA_905147815.2 of Phalera bucephala. Taxonomy (NCBI): domain Eukaryota; kingdom Metazoa; phylum Arthropoda; class Insecta; order Lepidoptera; family Notodontidae; genus Phalera; species Phalera bucephala. Next base: position 23,250,497 of record LR990609.1, on the reverse strand, counting down.
AAAATAATTTTTACAGAGAATTACTACTTATTTCAGATTCTGCGAGGATACTAGTGACGTATTATAAAAAAAAGAGATTGACAACAAAACCGAACATCGCGTTCTTTTTATTTACCATAATTCAAAACAGATATAGATATACTTAATTTATTTTAAAAAAGTTGACAACCCTAAGTACGACCTAAGGTTATCATTTTTTTATTACAAAATATCTGTGTATATTTTTACAACTTAAATCTAATAAGATTATGTTTCCAACGGCCCTGTATATGAAAACTTTTGGTCTCCTTAACAATAAATAATATTTATATTAAGCATCACTTTGTTGAAAGGCCAACAATACTAATGTAACAATTTACAATCGTGTAAATGGTTTTTGTCATATTTGCTAGGGGCATACGGTACGGAGGTACCGATAAATAACGCACTCAGCAGAAGGACGTTTTTCAATTGAACGACACCATTTACTCTTTCCAATAGTCATGGACGTCTAAAATATAGATAATAATTACGTACTTCATAAATAGCTTAAAGAATTCCTTAGTAATTGACATTCTACTTGTATAAACAAACACTTAGAACAAAACCATTCACGTAACGAAAAAGTTCTAAAAAGAAAAAGATCTTTTCAAATTTAAATTATTCTTGACCGTGTCACTGTCATATTTAAATGGATTAATAACAAGGCTTAAGGTCACCTAAAGAAAAACAGAGAGGAGACAATAATAGGAGGAAATACGCAGAAGAACTAAAGTCGACGTAACCCTCAGAATTGCCAAACTTAATTGGCAGTGGGCGGGCACATCGTTTGTAGACTTGACAGTACTTATAACGAAAGAGATGGAAGTATGGTGTAGCGGGGCCTTCACAGCTTTAAGTGGGCAGCCCCTCACAAGATGAACGGCTGAAAGTGTGTAGTGAAAGTTTACCGTTTGGTTGGTTTAACCCTTAGGTATCACCTGGATCCGTCCAGCATAAAGGAGACCATCGTAGCGATCTTTGGGAAAGGCTTGCAGTAAACGTCTTCCCTGGACTGTATTCCAATAAATGAAAGGTGGTCAGATAGCCTTAGATGGTGATGGATGGATAGATGTGCGTTTATCTGTACATGTGCGTTTTTTAAGACATCTGTGACATCATCATTCGCAACTGTGTACTAGGTACTAGTGAATGCACTAGAATGGCCTAACGTATCTATAGTTGTGACTAAATCTCGGAGGGGTGGTTAAAGACAGTTGGCACCATATTCATCAATCTTTTGAAAACCAAATACAAACAATGTAACTGTTGAGACCAAGGCCCGATACCGGTTATCTCGTTATGCCCTTGAGCCTCACCCTTCTAACTGCCCCGGAGCACTGAATGGTTTGCTCTTAGTGTTCAACATCTCGTCTAAGGTAGTTCTCAAGGCCGCCTGTACCTCACAAAGTTCCATAGAAAATCTTCAGAACATTGTTATATCAGTATTTAAAGAATACAAACGTCTTACATAAATGCTTGAAACGTTTGATTTAATAAAAATTTTGTAACGTATAGAATATTTTCCGTAATAAAAACAAATGTTCATATACGTTGATCTTATCATAATATTTATTTAATTTAAACCTTGAAGAACCGCAATTAAGATCGTAATTTGATTTCAGTTTCACTTCACTCATCGTTTTAACATAAAATTGAGAGTCAATGCCGCCACCGGAATATATAATACAAATGGTATAAAAAAACCAACAGAATATAAGAATATGTGGTTTTAAAGATAACAGGGAGAAACTAAAGGGGATAAAACAATGAACATTCGATAGGCAAAAGAATTCGCTTTGCAGACATGCTTAACAAATTAAATAAACAAAACGTAACATGGGGTATAAACATTCGCTTAGTGTTGCATTGCATAATATACCTTCCTCTATATATATATATATATATATATAAATAAAAATTAAATGTTGTTCCATTGGTAACCACATCACTTGAAAACGGCTGGACTGATTTGCCTAATTAGTTTTTTTAAATATACCTAATAGACCAAGTTAGGTTTTTGGAGAAAGCAAAAAATTGGGAATAGTGTTACCCAATTTTTTTTCTTGTGTTGTGTGTGTTCATATAAATTTGGACAGAACAACGTCCGTAGGGGCGGCTAGTGAATAAATAAATATAAATTATGTAATTTAAGTGTGTTCTGATTTGAGAATTTATAGATTAGCTTAAATTAAACTATCAAATATGGACGTTCACAAACAAATCTTTTAATCGTTGGTTAAAAAGGTATGGGTTTAATATGGAAGTGCGCACGATACCGACTCAGCAGTTGGCCGATCTAGTGTGTGAATGATCTACGGTGTTGTCCGCGGGGCCGTTACAACTTCACCGGACATCGTTTAGTTGCCCTGCATTCATAGGTTTATTTTATCCCATGACTAAACCGTTTTGTTAATGTCCAATTGGCTGTGTGCTGTCGTGATCTCGAATATTAAGAAATAAAGTGTTTAAACCCTGAGTAAGAAATTGTCAAATCCCAACTCAAACAATACTTAAGCGACGCTTAAGAATCGCGACTGTGTGATTTTTAATGTAATTGCCCATTATTGCATCGGCGTGTCATCATGTATTTAGAAAATTTATTTATTATTTATTTAGGCGAGCGTGTATAAGATGAACTATGAGAGTGAAGGAAACCAGAGAACAAGTAAAGACGGAACTGAACTGAAAGAACAATTGGAACTCTATGCTCTCTGCCTACCCCGAAAGGAATCTGGCGTGATGCTATAGATAGATAAATAGAATATAACAAATTTCCTAACTATTGGGAGGGAACACGTTATAACACAACAAAACTTAAGTAAGCAGAGAGAATATCAAAAGTTTTGAGAATAAAGGCGAAAAATAAACACAGCTAAATAAACACATTATTTTAACAAATAATCAAAGGAAATAAGATTGAAAACTGTAACTAGCTTATTGGATAGTAGTTAATATAGGGCATTGACTCTCCATTCTGTTATCAAATATAATCAATTCAATCAATTATTATACAGAATGATGATAGATAATCTATGTTGAACAACCTATTATACAAGGGAGCCAACATGATAGTGAATTCAAAGTGTTTCTTATTGGATTTCTGTTTGTAGTTGTTTTAATTGGGTATTTTGAATAATTATTATACAACTATAATAATTCCTGTTAAATGCTAGTATTGTAAAATACTGGAATTAGTAAACATAGGCATTGATTTATTTTATTTAATCAACTATTTTGATACGACATCAAAACAATGACGGGGACTGGATGAAATTGGCACAACACAGGAACGTTTGGTGCAACCTGGACACTTATACCCAATCGGGTAAATAGAAATTGTTAATGATGATGATATTAATATAATGATTGTGTTACAAATATACATCCAATATTTCCTATTGTAATATTTATAAGATTATGTAAGTAAAAAATAATCTTTTCTTAGGAAAACGTACATCACCATTGGACAAGATTTTTGCTATGTAGCAGTGGATAGTAGGCTACAAAATGGAATATAGAAACAATAAATATACAGCCCTAGAAGGAATATTTAACAGCAAACATAATACAGGCCAAGTAGGGCAAAAAATAATTGTGAAAAAATTAAGTTGCAATTAAAATATCTCGGATTTCGTCGCTGCTTATTTGTGGTTTTAAAGTGCCGACGATTCGAGTGCCCTACAACACCCATGAACATGGAAGGGACTGAGCCGTTTGACGTCTAAAAGTCATTGTTATTCCAGGGTACCTCAGGGGGATTAACTTAATTGCAAATGAAATTTCAATTGATTGATCCCAGAATTGAAAATGCCCACACTAAACAGGTGTGTTACTACCATCCAACTATTTCTTCTTGTTTAATCGCCTTTTATGATAACCATAGAAGGGCGAGTGACGACTTTCTACAGCAATGTTCCCCCAGATTCCAGCACTAAATAGGCTACTATTTATCATTATAATATAATTGTAACTCTTGCATAATTATGAAGAATTGAACACATGCAGTATATCATGGGCTGTGAATGGTACATAATCGATTTTTGTAGAGACACAAAAGGAAGGCCCTTGTTTAGCAGTGGGATAGACAATATGCTGAAAAAATAACTCTGATCTGATTGTGTACTAATACACAATAGTTCTAAGCAGTAGGATTACTTAGAACTCTATATATTCCTTTTTCTAATTGACTTAATGACCAAATAGATTGTCTTATCTGAAGGGCAAGCCAAGGGTCCCCTTAACCTGTGAGCATGTATGAGATAAACTATGAGAGTGGACGAAGCCAGAGAGGTATGTAAGGAAAGAACCTGTTGGAACTGTGTACTCTTTGGCTACCCTGTAAGGGATCTAGCGTGATGACATAGATAGACTTAATATCCAACAGACCCAGAATGAGTGTAATGTATATGCGAAGTTTTTACATATGAGGTGCATTCGATTCATCTGATTGTGGGTTATAGAGGGTATTTTAAAATGGGCTCCTACAAATCAAAAATAAAAAAAATACTATTGCGTAATTTAGATATCAAATAGAATCTGATAATTAGCCTATTCTTTTATAGTACTAAATCGACACAAACTACAAAGTATAGCTTGTAATATGTTCTCTTTCAGTTAATTATATTTTACACAGTCGGTTTTTTATTTACTTATAATAATCCCATCTTTTTTATTTTAATGAAAGCATATTGTAATACAAAAGCTAATTAGATATTTTTGTAATATTTGTAATCAGTATGTAAGAATAAACAATGTGTTTGTTGGATATTCTTTTTCCAGAAATTGAATAGATTAGCTTCTTGGAAAGCTACCTCAATATTTCGCGAAAAATTGTGGCTATGTGGTAATTATGACAATATTTTCAAATAGGAAAGAAATTAAATGAAGTGTTTTACTAAGAAAGTGTATTTTAGTACACTTAAAACTGATGTCATGAATGCATTTTTAAACAAGAAATGTCTTGGTTTTTGGATCTAAATTTATATAACATTTGATATTGTTTAGTATAAACTACACCAAATTTGTGCGTGTAAATTACCATTTTGTAAATAAACCAGATACATAAAAAAATGTACAGTATTTTTTTCTAATAAGACCCTGTTAACCATAGTGCAAATATATCAATATATTTATGTCACAAATGTTTATATTATTATAACAATTGACATTTTGAAACTAAGAAAATATAATGTTATATAAGCTAAATGTTACAATTCAAATTGATTACAATGTTATTGCTCTCACCGCCTCTACACTTGTAAAGGATAACACTAAATTGAGCACTTAAATGTACAGAGGATATGAGTAATTTGTTCAAACTATAATTTGAACTAAGTTGTCTCATGTTTGATCATAAAGAAACTTGTTTTGAGAAGTTCAGATACTATACATTTTTTTTTATTTTATAATTATTCATTTAAAATCATTACATGTAACAATCTTATTGGAACTTATTTAAGTAGGTATATTTAAGGGCTTGCCTGAACTAGGTTGAGACCTGTGTTTCTTATTATGATATAATATACACATTTTATATCATAATAAGTACCAGAACATGTATAGACTACAATGATAATTTTAAATTGTTTTGATTTAGGTAAGTATTGCAACTTTATGTAGAGGTAATCAAGTTGATACAGGTAATGTCAAAACAGGTTTTATTTCCTATTTAAAGTCGATCAGAAACACGTAGACTTGTTCTAAACGTGTGCAACAAAAGTCCAATACAAAGTTGTTGTAGACAAAGTGAGTTCTAAGAAGTGCCGTGCGCTGATGCATTCCTCACCACGCGATGTGTGACAACGCAACTAGTCGAGCGTAACTACCTAACACACATCTCGATCATAACACACCAAACGGCCACCCATCCACCGATCTTTATTTACCAAAAATATCAGCTGGCATATTTTAATAACTACATAAATCAATAAACTCATTACAGCCATAAAAAATATAAAACTCACAAAATAAACTCTCTAAACAACCACATTTAAAGCTAATTTACTTAAAAAAAATAATCTAAATTAACAAATTATCGATCTACTAGAAACGCAGACTTGCTGCATTCTTACCTTCGGATAACTCCAAGTCTAATTCGGCTAATTTATCTCTTATCTCGTCCGGTAACTTTGATATATCAATGTTTAAGTCAGCCATCGTGGATATTCACTATTTTCACACAAAACAAATAAAGTTTAACTATAACACTTCAAGAAACCATCGTGACACATAGCCATCTTGAATTTCAAACAATTTCTGTCCAACTCCGACTCGCAAACTACTGATTGGTACCGATTCCGGGCACCAGAGATCGCTAGCTTAGCTGATTGGTTTGTTCTCTTATACAATAATTATTTTTGTCTGTGATATTATAAATCGAGAAAAATAATTTGCAGGGACATGGTAAAATTTTTCAAATTAATGTTTTGCTGACTTTAAAATGAAAGGTTTCTTCGCAACATGATAGATGCATTAATAATTATATTTGTACCACGGTGCTGCCATTACTAATATTTCCACTGCCATTACAGGTACGCTAACCAAACAAAACAGATTAAAAAGTTAATTATAAAACATGAATTTCAACTTAGGATATTCATACAAAACGGATTGAGCACTCTGCGAAAAAAACGTGACGTCAAGGATACTCGCCTAATCCATGCCTAAACCCCAGCGTCTCCTTCTAAGTAGGGTTACCATACACAGGTATGATTAAGGACTTAATGACTAATTTGTAATGGTATATAGTAACAAGTCATATACAGAATGCTTCGGCTTAGACAAACTATTTATTTTATTCAACATTTTGTTACATGTGGTAGGTAAATAAATGCCGAATAACATGTGAAGTAGGTACTTTACTAAGTGATTTACTCACAAAGTCAATATGTCAAGTACTAAATATACATCAATAGTAGATTTCAACTTCCCATTCTTACGGACGACGACTTTATCCAGTGCTTAGAGCTTAAACTGCTCTACCCACTGGATCGAGTATTTGCGGGTTCGATCGCCGCACGGGACTATTCTTTGTGTGACTCACAAATATTCGTTTGGGTCTGGATGTATGTGAATCTCATGTTTGTAAACACACCCACCACACAGGAATAATTCCTAATGTGGGTCATGTTTCAAAAAATATCACGTAAATGAAGTCTGCATATCATTATACTCTATACATTACTAACTAAAATGGGTTTACTTATTCAACATTTATATAGTATATAAGAGCGCATTTGAAACATATCATAAATAGATATAGTTCATATATGTTCTTCATTGTGGTTACCGTACTAGATCGTTATGGGTGCAAGCGAGACACCGGGCTCCAGCTTGTTGCTCTCATTACGGTTCCTTTAGTTGTTTAAATCATAGAAAATTCGCTGTTGTGTCTGTGAGTAAGAATTTAAATATCTCTAGCAATATTTGATATGAATTAATCCGTTTTATACAATTGTATACCTTTAATATATAGTTTTTGTATGATATATTTTAATAGCTTTTGTAAATATGTTCCAAATATTGTAAATAAATAAAGTATTAGATTATGAAATTTTACTTTTTGTCATTACCTTGGTAGTGTGATACTGCGATCAATATAAACAAAACAAAAATAAGAATTCTAACAAGCAGCACATCATGTTAAAGTCACAAAAAATACAAGGAAAGCAGAGCGTAGTAGATATTAAAGTCTTCAAAATAATTATGTACTACGCCTACGCCACAAGGGATCTGGCGTGATGATTTAGATAAGGAAGGAAGTCGTTGGATGCAGGTGGCATCGGACCGGTTACGCTGGAAATAGAAAATAATCAAGTAAAATTATTTTTCCCATTCTATCGCAGTTTATTTACATTTTTTAAGTTTCTCACGTTTCGAGTGCTATACAGCACCCATGGCCACGGGAGATACTGAGATGTTTGACGTCCAAAAGTCATAATTATTCCGAAGTACCTTAAACCGATCTATGTATAAAAAGCTCACGGTGTCTTGAGGTCTTGCTAGTGTAATGCTTGGTTTTGAATTTTATTATATTTATAACAAGTATTTGGAAGCACCCAGCAATCTTCTCTGTTGAAATTAGAAGGTTTTATTAATATCAATGGCCTCAGGAACCATCCTTGGTGGCGATTTTCCATGGCAAGAAAAAACCGAAAATAAAATCCGAAAGTAATGTAATTCTTTCAAAGTATTCAAATAATATCTAAGCATTATTTTTTTACATATATTTAAATAAAACAAATGTTTCTTTTTAAGTGAAACTGGAGGTATTATTATATTCTTATTTCTACGTGAACAATCAAACATTATGGCGAGTAGATTTTGTATAAGGATAAGGTTAGGTTAAATCTAAATTTAACCTAACCTTATCCATAAAAATTAGTGATTGTAATCTTTAATACACCATCACGCTTATATTCCCGAAGCGGGGTGGTTAATCATTAATGTGACTACATTTTACCCATCTCTGCGCGTAGGTCGTCTAGTGATAAGATAAATACCCATACGGATGATATTTTCAATTGAATTGTGTAAAACATTGTCAATGGCTGTTGGATTTAGCTGATTGATTATTTTATATTTCATTCACAGATGTAAGGAGTAAATTTTGGGTCTCTTTTCTCGGGATTCATAATACAAAGTCACCTAGCAAGGTAGTCTTACTGTTGGTCGTAATATTGTACGAGGCAAGAACTCTGAGTTAAGACAAATTTGAAAGAAAAAGTTGGAGACCACTGACACTGGCCATTGCAGCGCGATGTCACAGTTCAAGTTTATTCATGTTGCAGTGGTTGGAATATTTTATAAGCCTTAATGTTTTCTAATTAGCCCGATCTAAAATAGTTATGTGTTTAGCCAAATGACAATTCTAGATTTACTTGAGGATTACGGATTACTCGAATAGGCGGTTTGTAAGATGACTCGTTTTTGTCCGATCGGCTTACAGTCATGTTTTACTAACTAATAAACTTTGCTAAAAAATGATTAATGTGATTTAATAACGTATAGCTCAGGTTGAATATTTGTCGGGTATAGCTAGGGTTTTAGTACTTGGCGACAACTTGGTTCAGGTTGCCAATTTGTACAAATAAACAATGACTTATTTTTTGATACTATTTGCGTGAATCAGTAGTATTAGGATGTGAATGAATAATTTATGTTATTAAAATGATAACGAAATAATATTCCTGAAATATATATAATCTAATATAATAATTAAAATTTATCTTATCTGAAGGACAAGTCAGGAGTCTTCGTAATCGGCGAGCGTGTATGAGACGAACTATGAGAGTAGAGGAAGCCAGAGAGGTATGTAAGGAAAGAGCCTGTTGGAACTCTGTACTCTCTGCCTACCCTGTAAGGGATCTGGCGTGATGATATAGATAGATAGATAATTAAAATTAATTGAAAGTTTATCTAGAATATCTCGAAATTTGTTCTCAATTACAATTTACCATAAACTTACATAGACTTTTAAATATGGCAGCCCAGCTCACAGATTGTTGTGCTAGGTGGCGCTAGGCGTTTTCTTCTTCCGTCATTCTCAATCGCTGCCTAGTTTTTCTTTTTGCATTCGGTATGTAGGTACTTTAGTAGGCTGTTTAAATTTATTCTCGTAATGGCTGCCACGCTAAACGTCTAGCTTATTGGTTATGTCATGTACATAGAATCGGTGTCCGTATGTGCGTTCGTTGCAACTCAACAAGTGTTCAGAACAATGCTCGCGTGAATGCTTCTTAGTATCAATCTCCCTAGAACGTTTCCTCTTTCATGTTTCCTTTTTTGGCAATTAAGTTATGGACTCTGCGTTTGTGTACTATATGCAGTAAAAACACAATCTATGCTCGGTGAAAAGTGTTCTTATGGACCATATTGAGTGTAAGTGGTTTGTCGATTATTAAAATGACGGACAATAGGTCTTCGTCAGCTTTGTTCAAGCGAGCCGAGCAGTTGAAGAGATGGGAAGAGTCGGACACGAATAAGCAGTCGCCGTCGCCGCGGCGGGCGTCGAGGATTCAGTTTTCGTCGGGAATAGTGTTCCTGGCTGCGTGCACGTCTGGTGATAAAGATGAGGTGCAGAGGCTGCTGAAACGGGGCGCAGACATCAACACCGCCAATGTGGACGGCCTCACCGCGCTACATCAGGTAAAAAAAACTTCACCTACACATTAAAACTTCATAAACATGATTTTTGTGTCATGACATCCCATTTTTGGGCTCCTCATAGACACTAGGTCACTAACCAGCTCTGCGAAATACCCTTGATTGTGTGTAACATTTGGCAGTTTGACTGGCCAATTTTGCATTGTTACTTTTTGTGTAATGTTGTTAATGTTGAATATGTTATTGCTTAGTATTGAACTGGGGATTGGCTTGTCACATATGGCAGAGTAAATTACAGTATGTATTAAGTAATCAATGTTTACCAACACTTTCTTTGGATCCCTAGGAGAAATGTAACTTCTCTCTCAAATCTCAGTTGAAATGTTTATGTCAGGTTGGCTTGAAATTTATCACCAAAATATGTACATCTCAAAATGAGGTTTGTGTTATTAATTGTGAATATTCAATTTTATCATTATTGTAATTGTTTTGATGGAATGTTTGTGGTCTTTACATATCTGGGGTTAGAAAGGACAAGAAATAACAACATACAGTTATGAAAGACGACTGCATGAAAAATGGCTTACATTTGAATGTGAAGAAAAACAATATTATGGTTTTTGAACGGGATGAAACCAGAACGAATGCGAGGATTGTGGTTGGTAACGATGTGCTGGAGCAAGTGAATGAGTTCGTATATCTTGGATGTGCATTCAGTAAGGACGGAAAATACACCGCTGACATAGAGAGAAGAGTGAGTGCCGGGAACAGAGTGAATGGAGCGATGGGAAAGCTACTTGGGAGCCAGTCTTAAGCCAAAAGGCGCAGCTGGCCATACATAACGGAGTGCTTCTCCCAACGCTGGGGAGCGAGAGCTGGGTATGTAAGAAGGAGAATGAAAGTAGGATAAATGCGGTGGAAATGCGAGCTCTGTGGAAGATGTGCGGAGTGAAGCTGACCGACCCTATTCGCAACAGCATAGTAAGAAAGCGAATAGGTATGAAAGATAGTATCGGTGTAAAGATGAGAAAGGGTATGCTCCGTTGGTTCGGGCATACAGAATGTCAGAAGAAAGAATGACAAAACTGATATACAAAGTGGAAGGATATAGGTACCGGGGAAGACGTAGACTATCATACCATGACCAAATAGAGCGGGTCTTATCTGAAGGACAAGTCAGGAGTCTCCGTTACCGGCGAGTGTGTATGAGACGAACTATGAGAGTAGGGGAAGCCAGAGAGGTATGTAAGGAAAGAACCTGTTGGAACTATGTACTCTCTGCCTACCCCGTAAGGGATCTGGCATGATGATATAGATAGAGAAGAAATAACAACAATGACAACATAGATGTTTGTCTGCATCTATGAAATATTGGTAGATACATGCTTGCCGCATGAAAAATGGCACCACCAAAAGGCAGGCAGAAGTTGATGGAAATAAAAAATTAACAGGTTTTTGCATTTTTCCAAAACATCTTAAGGTGAGTAGAGGAAGCCAGAGAGGTATGTAAGGAAAGAGCCTGTTGGAACTCTGTACTCTCTGCCTACCCCGTAAGGGATCTGGCGTGATGATATAGATAGATAGATAGATCTTAAGGTGATATGAGTAAGGTACAATATGCCCTAATTTATGTTTATATCATAACTATAACTAATCACATGGATTTGGGGATGTTTTTAAGTGTAACTTATGAAGGGGACTGTGTATCTTATTACGATATATAACTGATTGTCTGTTGTCAGTCAGTATAAAGTACTTTTAACAAAATTTTTAATGCTTTACATTCAATATGCCTAAGTAGCAAAACATACAACTATGCGAAACATTCTATTGGGACTTTATAGACTTTCTATTGTTTACCATTATATTAAGCCTTTTTGTATAATTTATGTTGTAGGTAAAAGTAATTTTATGAATAAACAGATATACATTGTGAAAGTGGAAGGGTGTAGGTTCAGGAGAAGACCTAGACTATCTTACCATGACGACATAGACCGTGTTTTATCTGAAGGGCAAGTCAAGAGTCTCCGTAACTGGCAAGCATGTATGAGACAAACTATGAGAGTGGAGGAAGCTAGAGAGGTATGTAAGGAAAGAACCTGTTGGAACTCTGTACTTTCTGCCAACCCCGCAAGGGAACTGGTATGATGATATAGATAGAGATAGAGGTAATTTTATATACCTCATTAGACCCAGTGCATGTGGTGCAGCCTAGGAAAAGTATATCCTGGGCATGAATCATAGGTTCGACAAAATATTATTTGATTTTTCAAACAATGTTTAATAGCCGTGCAAACTCTGGAATTGTGCTGATTAGATCACCTGTTGTTATTGGTGTATTGGAACCTAACATTGCTGATAAAATATGGGTGCATACAGTACACCTTTTCTTCTCTTAGTTGGGAAATGAAGGTATGTTGGCGAATTTTTCTATTTTATTTATGACTAGCTTTTGTCCACGACTTCCTCTGCATTGACTTTAGCCAGGAATTGAACAATTTTTCTGGGATAAAAAGTGTCCTATGTGTTAATCCAGGTAGTCAAATTTCATCCAAACCCCGTTCAGCTATTTTTGTGTGATTAAGTAACAAACATAAAAACTTTCAATTTATAATATTAGTAGGATTAGTGACTATGTCTTTTTAAGTGAAGGCTAAGGCCCATATTAAATAATGAAAATCAGTTGTGAATCTAGTTTTAGAAACTAATGTTTTAGTACAAACATCAGTTTTTAAAACTAGATTTACGAGTGATTTATATTCTGTAATATGGCCCTTGATTTGTGTGCATAATTTTTTATGTCTGTATGTCAGTTTTTTACAAGCTTTTATTTGATTTGCATTGTTTGTTTGTTTAGTTGTTAGTTCCAGTTGAATTAGAACCTTTTCCTCTTAGAATTGAATTGAAATTTGACATGTTGGTTCAGCTTACATATGTTTTTATTATAAACTTCACCTGATTCTACATCCAAGATTTGCTCTCGATGAAGGAATTCCTCAATGGCCAGCACAGCAGGAATTTTTTATGCACATTGGATTTTGTTTAGCCATTTTAAATTGTACCATTACCTGGCCAATTATAAAAGCTTGTTATTAAATTTTTTTACTATTAATTTATTTTTCTTTATGGGACTGAGCCCCCTGCTCATTACCACTTTAACTCCTGTAGGCCAGGATTCATAATGGTCTTTATAATGACATCAAGGTTTAAACCTTGAGGTGTCTTGAGGACAGAGATGGGCAAAATTTGATTAACCACCCCCACTTGGGGAATATAGGTGTGATAGTGTATTAATGATTAACGTTTACAATTACATTTTGTAATCTTCAATTATTACGAATGTTGAATCATGATTGAATATTACAAAATGCAAATGTAATCATTAATCTCATTACATTTTGCCCATCTCTGCCTGTGGAATGCTTTTATTGTCTTATTATATCAGTTTATCTATATCTTTGATGTTTCTATGTTCTTTAAATATTAACCAAGCTGTTAAAATAACTGGTACTCATGTCATTACTTTGTTAAATTTTCCTTCGTACTAACCCTATGTTCGCATGGACGCTTTTCCAATGCGCGTTTTTTTTAAAGCGCTGTATAGCGCTGCAGCCCCTTCTAAGGCACACTAGCACTAACCAAGATTAGCGTTACCTATTGACTAACTTGAGGTAATAGTCAATATGTAACACTAACCCTGGTTTGTGCAAGTGGGCCTAAATGTAAAGTTCAGAAGATATATGGTTATTGACCTGATTGACGTTTGCTATAAATATGTTTCACAAAATTTTCCCGTAATTTTTATTTTGCCTGCATAATGCTTGGTTATTTAGTTGATACCAAATTGATCTAGAATCACAATTACTCAGATTTAGTTAGTCTCAAAAGTGACATGTGTATAATTCGCTTGCTATGTTTGTTAGTTGGTTTAGGTCAAATCTTGTAAGATGAATTAAAACCACTTTCTCAAATCCTACAAAGTTGAAATTTGACGTTGGTTCAGTTCCAATGGCAATGCATTTTTGTGGTAAGCATGACCTGATTCTACACCCAAGAGTGGCTCCTGACCAAGGAACTTCTTATAACCAATAATACAGACAAACAATTTTGCTAACATATTTATTATTGATTGGCAGTTTTAAATTGCACCATTAACTCTTCTTAAAAAGTATTTTTAAAATAAAATTGTTTGCCATATAATAGTATCTTTCTATGACTAACAGTCAGACTAACAGTGTAACCTCTACCTGTGATGCACTTGTCATTCATATTGGTACTGTAATATCAATAATTACTGCATCCCTATTCATACATGCTGAATATTCTCTCACATGACAAGATTTATCATTGTATCGGACATGAAGAAACCAAACAGTTGTACTGTCATGTAAGCATCTGCTTACATATCTTACATATCTCCAACAATCCGAATTTGGTTCCCATAGTGGAGTATAACCCAATCTCTTTCACCTTGAATTGTGAGTAAAGAAAGGCCTTTATCGAGAAGTAGGACAGTACAAGCCAAATTATTTTATTAGTATTACTAGTTGTTACCCGCCGCTGCATACACGTTTTTTTTGCGATTTGACATTTTCAGGTCTTTCCGGGATACCATTATTCCAAGACCAAAGACATCTCCATACTTATTTTCTTTAAAATCCGTTCAGCCGTGTTAATATGGAGAAATAAAAACTACCCCGCAGAAATCTTGCATTTTCCGAGCTAAAAAGTAGCCTTAAACAATCTCTGAAAAATCCTCCATTTTCCAGTTATAGTCTATTTAAAATAGTTTCCGTTGTTCCGGATAACACGGATAAATGTCGAAAGTTTATCGCCTTAGTTGTCGATTTGCACGAATTTCTTGCGAAAAATTACCCGTATAAGTTTTATATAAAATAAGACATTGGTCTGATTTATATTGATTCATTTGAATTTTTTCTATTGCATTTTTTACCGGCCTGCATGAAGGCCCTAAGATATGAATTTTATTAGGGCTGAATAATAGTTCTGCAATCTCTCTCTGCATTTTGCTTCTCAGGTAGCTGGAGGCCTGGAGAGCTGTTAAAATTGTTGTACAACAAAAAAAAAATTAATTTTTAAGTTGACTTGTCACATACTTTTGGAAAACGATAACGACTTGGTTTTAGCGATAAAACGTAGACCGCTCAACTTACTTTGCCAAGTAGTCGCAGATACAATACCTGGTACCTACATCCTTCCACTTTCGCGTTGTATATCTGTTTTGTCAAGGGAGCATACATACCCTTTTTCATCTTTAGTAAAAAGATCTGAGGTCATATTAAGATAATAATTTGAACATAATTTCTACAGTTGCTAGCTACGAGTAGATATAGATGCGTTAGTATATCCAAACGCGGATAGATAGATGCGTTAGTAATCCAATCCGTCTTTTGACTGTTATTGTGTTCGTGGTCCGTAATCGTACGAATGATATATCGCCATGTTTAAGACAAAGCTGCGGACTAATACTTTCATGAACCATTGAGCGCATAGTTAATCGATGTAGCATACTTTTTGTACGAATTAACTTCAATTTGCTTGCGCACGGTTTTTGATTCGATTGCCTAAAATGATTTGTCTTCCGCATTCACCATTGTTTGATTATGACATTCGTTATGGCTGTTTCTTGTTTTGTTTACCGGCAAGAACTTGCGTCATTATTAAGGTTTACATAGTAAGCAGAGAAGTTGAAATACAATTGACAAAAACTAAACACACTAAACATCGTCACGGATATATTAGGTGGTTCCTGATCTTCCAAAATTTTATTCCTACCACTTCTATGATATATATTTTTAATTCCCACGTCTTCCAAGAACTATACTGTACAGTCAACATAAACGAGAGAGAAAGGGAGAGAAGGTGCGTTGTTGATAACTAGATGGAAATTACTGGGTATATTTGGATTAAGTAACCATTTAAAAAATATATATTTTTGTTAAAATTTTGGTTTTGTTTTTTTTTTATGGCATCGTGTTTGTTTTGCACATAAACTTTGTTGTAAATAATTAAAATAAAATTTTCCTCCTAAAACATTGCCACTTTATAGAATTCTTTTTCTAGCTTGAAACTTAAAACTATTCATGGATGTCGTAGGAAAAAAAATGTTGTCGTGGAAGTTGTGGGAACTAATATATGAAACATTATTTTTTCGCCAAAAATACAACAAACCCACATATTCTTCTGCCGAGGGTGCCGGAGGTGTACTATGTGCTCCCAATTAAATAGTCTGCAAGCCTATTGCCAGAATATGTAATATTAGAAACGCAACATGTAACTATTATCCGATAAGAATCTTTTGGCCCCTGGATGCCATTGACAGTGTTGGCATAAAATTAGGGTTACCATTGAGTAAAATTTCCGTAGTTCAAGTTCAATATTTCAGTACGTGGGTCCGCACGGTGTAACTAACTCGAGACAGTTGACGCACTTGCACTGCAACAAACTTAATCAAGCTGGGCATCAATTCTGCTGTTGCAGTTTTAGTATAATTGCCGTTCATATATTTCATAATCGTTGGTTTTGACAATTTTGATTATCTATTGATGTCCGTATTGTTTTCGATAGGCGTATCACTTGAAACATTTGTCGGTATTTGTTAAGAAGACCATAAGAAGCGTATTAAGTAAGCGAGTAGGTATGAAATATAGTATCGGTGTAAAGATGAGAAAGGGTATGCTCCGTTGGTTCGGGCATATAGACAGAATGTCAGAAGGAATAATGACAAAACAGATATACAATGCGAAAGTGGAAGGATGTAGGTACCGGGGAAGACCTAAACTATCTTACCATGACCAAATAGACCGTGTCTTGTCTGAGGGGCAAGTCAAGAGTCTCCGTAACCGGCGAGTGTGTATGAGACGAACTATGACAGTGGAAGAAGCCAGAGAGGTATGTAAGGAAAGAACCTGTTGGAACTCTGCACTCTCTGCCTACCCCGCGAGGGAGCTGGCGTGATGATATAGATAGATAGAAGACCATAAGAATTTAGTAGATTTCCGACTAAAGCATAATTGTAATTGAAAATGATAAAATTATAAATCACGCAAAAATAGCAGACCTAGGGCCCTGCCTGTGGACGCAAGGACGTAAACCAAATTCAATTATAGAAAACAGTAAAACAAAGGTAGAGGTAGCCAGAGAGGTATGTAAGGAAAGAGCCTGTTGGAACTCTGTACTCTCTGCCTACTCCGTAAGGGATCTGGCGTGATGATATATAGTAAAACAAAAATCTTAAGACATTCCTACTAATTATAAAAAGAGCTTGGAGGAGAGAAATTTCATCGCGAACGACAACTCTGCGACTGTCCTGAAGTGACATTTCACTTGTTAGTTGGCAGCGGGCCAAAAGATCCTTGTCGGACTGTAGTTGCAGTCTCTGCCTCGAATGTTAGTATAAACGTAGGTTGGTAACGTCACTACTGAAACTAGGTCATACTGATTCTCCATTGTAAAGTGTTTGTATAGCGACCAGCCATCTAACGAGCCCCCCCCCCCCCCATTCATCGTCACCAAAGGATAAAGGACGAAAGATACATAGTTGTCTGAATTCATAGAATGTTTTAAGAACACGCTGCCTCGTTGGTCTAGTGGCAAAGCGCATCGCTTGGTGATCACGAGGTCCTGGGTTTAAATTTTATTGGGCTGGTATTTTAATAACATTTAATACTGCAATTACTTATGGAAATACTGAAATCAAGAACTAATTGTGGTAACTAAGCATCAAAATACTCTTATCACTTATGAATATAATATTATGTGTCTTTTACAAGGTGTATTGTAAATAACGCAAGTCCTCAGACACCTCGATTAGATAATTAATTCACAAATTCAATACGAAAACCAAATTCCCAAATTTAAAATTTTTTACTCCTCGTTTAAGCACTTTTATACCCCAATTAACAATGAAATCGAGAAATAAGTTTTAGAAATGCATTCGAAATCTCCGTATTGCTTTGAAACAAGAATAAATTTAGTTTATTATAGCGCACTGAAGGCGTAACAGCATTATTTGCAAATTAAAAAAAGGCTTGGGAGGCCTTGAAAGAATCAAGGTTGAAAGGTTGCAAGATGAGAGCGTGAGGAGAACGTATGAAGACAGAGTCCGGGACAAGCTTTTGACAGCTGGTTCTTCGGACTCAAACATAGATGAATGCTGGAATTGTCTGAAAGAGAGTTTGGTAGAATCAGCGAAAGAAGTATGTGGCTGCTCAAAGAAGCATAGCACAGCAAAAGGGGATGCATGGTGGGACACAGAGTTAAAAAGCTCTGTAGAAAGTAAGAAGAAAGCGTGGCAGGACTATGTCTCTTCTTTGAATCTAAATGACAGTATGACGGAGATGAAGAAAGAAATATACCGGCAATGCAAGAATGCCACCAAAACCTTAGTGAAAGAAAAGCGTGGAAGAGCTAGTGTGATTGAGGAGGAGAGGCTGACGAATCCAGAATGGAAAAGATAAAATCTAAGGATGGTGACATTCTTGCAGACACAAGCTGTGCTAAACCGGTGGAGTGAATACTTTGGAGAAATGTATGAGAATGCCCCGGATGCTGGTGCCACAGACGAGCCCAGAGGCGAGTTTGCGGCACCAGAATCCACAGAGGACATCACTATGGAAGAAGTTGAATGGGCGATACGAAGTATGAAAAATGGTAAAGCTGCGGGAATAGACATGATATCTGCCGAGATGATTAAATATGGTGGAACTTGCGTCCGGGACGCTTTTTGGGTCCTCGCAAATCTTTGCTGGAAGACCGGTAGAGTCCCTACAGATTGGCGCCGCGCAGTCATAGTACCCTTGTATAAAGGCAAGGGCTCACAATATGACTGCGCCAATTACAGGGCCATCAGTTTGATCAGCTTGGCAGCTAAGGTGTATGGTAAAATTATTGAACGGAGAATGCGCGAGAAGTCCGATGGAGTGTTGTGTGAGGCACAGGGAGGTTTCAGGTCTGGAAGAGGATGTTCGGATCAAGTTTCCTCCCTCCGCAACATCGTAGAAAAGCATCTGGCAGGAGGCCGGAAGGTTTTCTGCGGTTTTGTGGACCTGGAGAAGGCGTTTGATAGAGTCGTGCGAAAGAGACTTTGGGACATTTTGCCAGAGTATGGTATAAACGGCACCCTGTTGCGAGCCGTCCAGTCCACCTACGTGGACAGCAAGGCATACGTACGGGTGGGTGGTAACATGTCACCTTGGTTTGACGTTAAAATCGGCGTCAAGCAGGGTTGCGTGTTGTCCGCTAGACTGTTTATAGTGTATCTGGATAAAAGTCTTCAAAGACTGTATGCGATGACTGAAGGGGTAAAAATGGGTGATCTAGTGATAAACCACCTATTGTATGCAGATGACCCGGTTTTGATAGCGCCAACAGCCACTGATCTGCAAACACTAGTCACAGTTATGAAAGACGACTGCATGAACAATGGCTTACATTTGAATGTGAAGAAAACCAAAATTATGGTTTTTGAACGGGAAGAAACCAGAACGAATGCAAGGATTGTGGTTGGTAACGATGTGCTGGAGCAAGTGAATGAGTTTGTATATCTTGGATGCGCCTTCAGTAAAGATGGGAAATACACCGCTGATATAGAGAGAAGAGTGAATGCAGGTAATAGAGTGAATGGTGCGATGGGAAGGCTACTTGGGAGCCGGCACCTAAGCCAAAAGGCGCAGCTGGCCATGCATAACGGAGTGCTTGTCCCAACGCTGTTATATGGCAGTGAGAGTTGGGTATGTAAGAAGGAGAACGAAAGCAGGATAAATGCGGTCGAAATGCGATCTCTGCGGACGATGTGCGGAGTCACGCTGACCGACCGTATTCGCAACAGCGTAGTAAGAAAGCGAGTAGGTATGAAAGATAGTATCATTGTAAAGATGAGAAAGGGTATGCTCCGTTGGTTCGGGCATATAGAAAGGATGCCAGAAGAAAGAATGACAAAACAGATATACAATGCGAAAGTGGAAGGATGTAGGTGCCGGGGAAGACCTAGACTATCTTACCATGACCAAATAGACCGTGTCTTAGCTGAAGGGCAAGTCAAGAGTCTCCGCAACCGGCGAGTGTGTATGAGACGAACTATGAGAGTGGAGGAAGCCAGAGAGGTATGTAAGGAAAGAACCTGTTGGAACTCTGTACTCTGCCTACCCCGCGAGCGAGCTGGCGTGATGAAATAGATAGATAAAAAAAATTAAAGACACTTTAAAAATTGTTGGAATCAGTACAGTTACCGATTTAGAACAAACTACTGTCAGGTCTTTCGTTTATTATGTTACATCTTGTGTATGAGTATGCATCATGTTTGGATCGGTCAACCCGGACGAAAAACAACTATGTTTGTCTGCATCATAATTTCCACTGCGTTAACGGTCGAGACAAGAAAACATTTGAGTATCAGGGGAGCAAAACCAACATAAAAATATGTATTATTAGATTCAGATTTGATTTCAGAATTTTGGCCTGCACCTGTCTTTGTTCTGTATGAACTCATTGACAGATTCCTATTTATAATATCAATAAGAAAAAGAAGTCCAATCTCCGTCGCAGTTTTCTCGCAACTTCAGTAATCCTACTAATATTATAAATGTGAAAGTTTATATGTTTGGATGTTTTTTACTCAATCACGTAAAACAAATGAATTGATTTGGACGAAATTTGGCACACAGTTGGTTTATTACCCGTATTAACACATAGGATACTTTTTTGTCCCGGAAAAATGTTAGGTTCCGGTCTAAAGTCCACGCGGACAAATTCGCGGGCAGAAATCTAACTTACATACTATGAGAGTGGAGGAAGCGAGACAATTCTGTAAGGAAAGAATCTGTTGGAATTCGGTACTCCCTGGCCTACCACGCAAGGATCTAGTTCGATGATAAATATTGATATAAGCAGGAGTAACTTTACCGTTCTACAACTACACACAACTCATCCAATATACTTCCCTAAAAGTTATATTTCCAATCGATATAATTCCTTTAATCAACTTCCGCAAATCGCAGTTTCGAATAGAATGCGGCACACAGTCACGTGTTGGTTCACCACTAGGAATAACTTTCGATTGTTTCGGCCGAACTCCGAACGTCACCGGTACGAAATTAGATTCAGACTGTCTACACCACTATCTCGAACTTCTTATACATTGCTCGCTGAACATCTTCTTACACGGCCCATGATATTTACGAAATCAACAATGTACGTATGCTTTGCAAAATGTTGCGTTTTCGTCTACCAAGTCACTTTATAACGAATTAAATCTATCTATCTATCTATAACCTCACGCCAGATCCCTTGCGGGGTAGGCAGAGAGTACAGAGTTCCAACAGGTTCTTTCCTTACATACCTCTCTGGCTTCCTCGACTCTCATAGTTCGTCTCATACACGCTCGCCAGTTACGGAGACTCTTGACTTTTCCATCAGATAAGACTCGGTTTATTTGGTCGTGGTAAGATAGTCTAGGTCTTCCCCGGTTCCTGCATCCTTCCACTTTCACATTGTATATCTGTTTTGTCATTCTTTCCTCTGGCATTCTTTCTATATGCCCGAACCAACGGAGCATGCCCTTTCTCATCTTTACACCGATACTATCTTTCATACCTACTCGCTGTCTTACTATGCTGTTGCTAATGCGGTCGGTCAGCTTCACTCCGCACATCTTCCGCAGCGCTCGCATTTAACGAATAAAAACAACAAATAACGAATTAAAATGTCTTATAATGTAATTCATGGCAGTTCTGTAATGTTCACGTGTGTACATTCTGCACAAAAGTCGTTAAATAATTTTGAATGATTATCTATTTAGCTAAATGAGAAATTCGCATATGTCACGTACAGTCGTACAAGGGTCATCTGACTCGGGGCAAAAATCGGAACTAACGCTGTCATCGAGTTAAATATCACTTGATAACAGTCGCAGGGTTGCTGTTTGCTATGATATTTACCCAAATTCATTTTTTAATTAGTAACTGTGCAGACCGTCCTGTTGAAATATCTCCTTGGAAGTAAGGAAATTTTACTAAATGTTAACCCTAATTCCACACTAACGCCTCCCTATCAATGTCATCCATAGGACAAAAGATCCTTGTCCCACTATAGGTACATAGAGAGAGAAAAGTCAAGGAAGGGAAAGGAACGCATATTAAAAAAATATACATTTTCTCTTAATTATTTTTAACAACCTTGCTACTATGACTTTCTAAAGATAATGCTTTTATTTTAATTTGTACTCTTAACAGTATGGAAAAAAATACTGCTGCCCGTTTTTGATAAACTTGAGAAAGAATATTCTTCCATGCAAAGGCAGACAGTTCTACGTATGTACAATAGACATTGCCAGTTGCTCAGTCCACTCTAGTACTATACTAGAGTAGTACTTCTAGTACTCTATGTCTATTCCAATAAAACTTTAACCTTTTTTCACTAAACATAAAAACGCCAATTTCTTGCAGCATTTTCATTTCGATGTCTTCGGAAATACAGTTGCCTTTATATTATACTTGTTATACATTGAACTACAGCATCTAAAAACGGTGATGGTTTGTTTACAAAGTTTTAAAGTTGTTTGGTATAGACTATACGCTGCAAGTGCCCCATACGTTTTGTTTCTATTTTCAACAGATATCCTAAAGATTCTTAATATAAAGGTCGCAGGGCTAATTCGCCCACTCAGTAGTTTAGATTTGTCTAATGAGCCAGTCAGTGCCCTCCGGAAAGTATTAACGAGGTTTAATGGAGGCAATTAATGCGCTCCCATACGCATCTTCGGTTGACCTGTAGTTGGGTGTACATGTGGAGATCCAAGATTGGAAACAAAGTTCGCGTTTTAGGTCAAAATTGCCGTTGAAAATACTCTTGATAAGTAAATTTATTTTATGTAATTAGCGATTTGAATTCCAAGAGCAGGTGGCCACAAAACTGTCTCCAACAATATGCAGTGAATCTGTGTGGTGTAATTTGACCTATTCTCTCTCTCCTGAGCGTACAGGCTGATTATTTACCAAAAGAACAAAATTGATAAGTACCTAATCTACACTAATATAATAAAGAAGAAAGATTTGTTTGTTTATCTGTAATCTATAAACTCTGTAGCTAAGGCATCCAAATTAACTTGAACACTACTAGATTAAGTGGCACCAGGACTATCGATGTAACGTACCTTCCGAAGGATGGTGACCTTTGAAAATGGAGTGCCACAAACGGCTACCCATCTCAGAAGGGTAGAGCTGAACGCGGCTTAACCATTGTGGGAGCCAAGAGAGCCGCGATCCCGCAGGGATACGAGCGCCAGTTTTTTCATTTATCCTGCTTTTATTCTACTCAGCAATTATATGTCTCTCTCTATCTTTCTCATTCTATATCATCACATCAGATCCCTTGCAGGATAGGCATAACATGTCGATGATAAAAGTATTAAAAACATAAATAAGGGTTCCCACAAGCGGCAACCGTGTATAGCACGAACTAAGAGAGGTGGAGTAAGTCAGAGAGGTTCTTAAGGAAAGAACCTGTTAGAATTCTGAGAACTATGTCTTTTGTGCCTCGCAAGGGATCTGGGGTGAGATAAAAAAAAATGACGAACTGTGTGAACGTCATAATCAGTCTGATTACTCGTATCATAGACATCTGATTGCGAATTCGAGCAATTGATTATTGCATGTACAACACGGGCGGATGGGTCGCAACAATCTCGTTGCGACACGACGCTCGAATGTCGCCGCTGCAGATTTATGCATCCTAGACAAGTGATAAAACTGCCGTTAAACCCGAGATGGTGATTTCGAAACTTAACATGGACTTAGCTGATTTCAAATCGTGACTTATCTCCTTAAGTATCGTGCGAGATTTTAATATTAAGACATTATTACATTATTGAATAGAAGTGCTTGAACGAGTTGACAGGATTTTGTAGCTTTAACAGTGTTCGGGTTGGTTAGTCTAAGTTGGGTGGATCGTTTGCGGCCAAAACATTTTCGAGCGATTCGTTACTTTCAAAAACATACTAGCACTTTGATCACCATTGACTGAAGCCAGGTTGGAATTCTCATCATTGAAAGATTCGAGTAACAGGTAGCCACGAACCTGCCTCCACCAATCACCACCGCACTAGGTCCGATTGTTGGAGTCCGACTTCTTTTTTCCCACCTCGATTTGTTAGAGAAGATGTATGATTTAATGAACTAAAATTTTTGCGGCAAGAATTCATAAGTTCTCTTGTTTCGGGAGAATCGTTTTATTGATATTAGTATAATAGTCCAGTCATTTAAGCTTAAATTAGGTAAGAATCTCGGAATTCGAAATACCCAGCTGTAAGTCTGTAAATGATTGATCTGCCGATTTCGGCCATGGCGACCACTTTGACCCCTAGTCGGAGTAATGCCGCTGATGCGCTCCAAGATGGCTTATGTAGCCTATCTTCGCGGCGAAACTCCGTGCACACTGAGGGCACGTGAGTACGCCGTTCTCATAGTTGTATGATATGGCAGCAGGTGGGCGGGCCTTTAACTGATTGCGTTTGGCGTCAAGGTCAGCTTTACGCTGAGCCTCGAACTCGTGTACTTGGCTGTTTACCATCCTGCGCCATTCTGGCCGCTGTGCTGCCAAACGTTCCCAACGAGAGGGCTCTATGTTGCATCTCTTCATATGTCGCTTTTGGACATCCTTGTACCGGAGGAGGGGACCGCCATGATTCCGCTTGCCCTTCTCCAGTTCAGAGTAGAAGATGCGCTTCGCCACTCTTTCCTCCGCTATACGAGATACGTGACCGCACCACCGAAGCTGTCGACGCATTAAATAGGCCTCAATGCCACCAACATTGGCTCGTCGCAGAACTTCGGTATTTCGCACTCTATCGGACCATCTGATCCTCATGATGGTACGGAGGTATTTAAGGGGGAAGCGATCCAGAGTGCGAATGTGGCGGCGGTATACACACCACGTCTCAGAGGAGTATAGGAGGTTTGGCAGCACGGTTGCCATATACACCGATATCTTAGTGGGCAACTTAAGGTTATGCGAGCAGAAGACCTTGGTACATAGCTTGCTGAATGCCGTAGCTGCGGTGCTCACCCTGCTATTGATTTCAGCATCAAGGTCACACTTGGATGTTACAGTGTTCCCCAGATAGCGAAATCTATCCACCTGCTTTAGCACATCCTCACCAAGTTTTATGGTCAGTGTCTCGTGACCGTGTATGTCCAGGGACATCACCTCCGTCTTATTGACACTGATCTTTAAGCCGAACTTACGGCAGGCTTGGTGGAATGCGGACATTAGCTGTTGCAGGCCGTTTAGGGATTCTGATAGGAAGCACAAGTCATCAGCATACATGATCTCCGTGATCAGTGCGTAAGAGACTTTAGTGCGAGCCTTAAGTCTAGCCAAGTTGAAAAGGCTGCCGTCTGTGCGGAAACGGATGCGGACTTCCTGAGTGTGTAAGACCTCTCTAACTACCACCGCAAAGTATAAGGCGAACAGAGTAGGCGCTAAGACACATCCTTGCTTCACCCCACAGGTAACGGGGAAGAAGTCTGTCTGTTCACCGTCTACGGCAACGCAGCATTGCATGTCGTCATGCAGGAGTCTAAGAAGTCTCACAAACTTTTCCGTGCACCCGAGCTTACCTAGCACCAACCATAGAGCTTCCCGAGGCACACTGTCGAAAGCCTTCTCCAGGTCAACAAAGCAAAGGTACAGCTGAAAGCCCTGTTCCTTGCTCTTTTCTTGCAGTTGACGCACAGAGAATATAGCTTCGCATGTCCCTCGGTCCGGTTGGAAGCCAAACTGGGTTTCAGGCAGAATCTTTTCAGACAAGTTCTTTAGGCGGTTTAAGAGAACTGTAGCAAAGACCTTTCCGGGGGCTGAAAGGAGCGGAATACCGCGGTAGGAGTTGCAGTCAGATCGGTCACCCTTGTGCTTGTAAAGAGCACTTATGCGCGATACTTTAAAGGTATCCGGAACGCGCTCCTCCTCCCACATGCGAACAAATAGTTCCCACACTAACGTGTGCAACTCCTCTCCGCCGTATCTTATCAGCTCTCCCGGTGTAAGGTCAATGCCAGCCGCCCGTTTGTTTTGTTGCTGTCTGATGGCAGTAACAACCTCGTCACGCAATAAGAGTCTTGTCCAGCTCAAAGGCGAGAGGGAGCTGAGGCATTAAACCGATACTTTGCAGATCAGCTGATCGATCCACATTTAGCAGAATGTTGAAGTGCTCCGCCCAGCGGTTTCGTATATGCTCCTTGCTTGTCAACATGTGACTACCGTCTAGAGACCTTAAAGGCACCCGAGCTTGGTAGGATGAACCAATCAGCTTACGTACCTCACTGTAGAACTCACCCAGCTGGTTTGTGTCAATGAGCCATTGCATGTGACTAGCTTTGTCCTGCCACCACTTGTCTTTCATATGTCGAGACAGCTTGCGCAATTCGAGGTCACTAGCTTTAACAACCGCAACGCTTCCTTTCTGCCTTTTGTGCTGTCGCAGGAGATCTCGGTGTTTGTCGAATGCTGCCCGCAGGGTTTCATCATTTCCATCAAACCAGTCTTCGTTGCGTTGCGACGGATTTTTTTACCCAGTACAGTTGAAGCGGTATCCATGATATGAGATGACATAGTTCCCCAGGCAGCATCAACATCACCTACCTCATTAGCTGGCATCAGCTTTTCAGACAGGGCTTCAGCGTATTTCTCCCTGACCGCGATATCTTCTAGCTTATCCAAGTTCAAAGAAGCAAGCTTTTTTATAAAAGATCTACGCGGGCGACGGAGGCGGATTCGTAGCTTAGTGACAATAAGTCGGTGGTCAGACCAGCAGTGCGCACCACGAATGACGCGGGTGACCTGTACTTGGCTGAAATCTTTTTGTCTCACGATAGCATAGTCAATCAAATGCCAATGCTTAGATCTTGGCTGCATCCATGTTGTCTTGTACTTGGCGGCAAGTCTAAACATAGTGTTCGTAATTGCCAGACCGTATTGAGCACAAAGACTGAGCAGCAACTGACCATTGCTGTTCATGTTGCCAACTCCATGTCTACCCAGAACTCCAGGCCAAGCCTCATAGTCCCGTCCAACCCTGGCATTGAAATCGCCCAGCAATAAAACCTGCTCCCTGGCGTTGAAGCTATCGAGGCAATGTGTCACTTCCTCATAGAACTTTTCCTTGATGTCATCAGACTTGTCTAACGTTGGAGCATAGACACTGATGACATTAAGGTAGTTGTCTTTGTCCAGGTGAAAGCGCAGTGTGGTTACGCGGTCTGAGATATGTACAGGGTACTCCTCTAAATGCTTTGCTAAGTGATTCTTGATGGCAAAACCTACCCCTGATCGTCGAGTTTCGGAGGCAGCGGTACCTTTCCAGAAGAAAGTGTAGCCGCCACCTACTTCCACCAGTTCTCCTTCATCGGGGAGATGTGTTTCGCTGAGAGCAGCCACATCCACGTTATAGCGATGAAGTTCCCGAGCTACTATGGCGGTCTTACGTTCAGGGCAGGCGTTGACATCTCGATCAAGAAGCGTTCTCACGTTCCACGTGCCTTTGCAGCGTCGACCACGATTTGAATGATGCGATGATAGCCGCGGTTACTACCATCTGCCATGTCGGGACGAGCATTTTTTTAGGGCACCTTTTCTTGCCCCCTCCCCAGCTGAGCGGGGAAAGCAGTGCCTCCCTAAACAGGGCTGCTTTGACAACCCAAGTGCTGCCGAGCCCGTGCTGTCGTCCCAAATGTACAGCGCGGAAACGACCATGGCGTGTTCTCACGCCCCCGGGACCGCCTGCGTGCAGATATCAGACAAAGCCTAGTTTGCATCAGGCTAGACCTCTCTACTTTTACCCATCGCCACAGGACTTTTGCGTACTCGGAGTCCAGTATCGGAAGCGGTCAGATGCGCAGGAAATATTAAGGTGCACAAGTATACGCGCGAGACACAGGTGCACGTACTCATCCTTATCCTTCTGGGCCCAGTGGAACGGAGACCATTACGACCGGAGAAGGACTCAGACAGACGGAGCAGTATCACGGTGAGAAAGGTACAAGGAGTCAGTATTTTCTCACACTCCCTTAATCGCCTTTTACGATACCCATGGGAAGATATGGGGTGGTGCTATTCTGCTCTGCCGGCACAACACGGCAAGTCTGATAGGAAAGAGGTACTTACAAAAAAAGCGCAAAAAAACGATTTTTGTGACCTTTGACCTTGAAATTTAATAGTTGCGTACACCCTACCCTATGTAGTTTTTGAGACAACTTTTAGGGTGTCAATATACAAATATTTACAGACTTACAGCTGGGTATCTCGAATTCCGAGGTGAACATACTATAATGACTGGACATACGTGTGTTTCATTCAATTCTGGTGGGATTCAGAAAACTAAAGGTCGCCTTATGAACTATAGGAACTGATCTGGGCAATTTTAACGGTCCTAACAGCGATGCAGTTAATAATACTTCTACATTAAAATATATCAGTATTTACGATATTTAACATGAACTTTATCGTCGAAATATTATCAGAGATTTGCAAAAGTCGTAACAAGCCTATTATGCTCGTTGGATATTACGCAAGCGTGCTGCGATTTGTTTCTCGTTAAAATACGACGGCCTGTTTCCAAAGAAAATATTGACAGTGGATCTTGGATGTGTCGGTAAACATGATTGTCGGTTTCTCGGACCGATAACATGTGCCGTTTTACAGAATTTTCGTTTAGAAATATGACCAGACCGCTTGCGACAGGAAGGGTACCCGTGGCAAACATGCTAGCATAATGTAACAATTAAAAGAAGTTCACAAGGTACGGGGGGGGGGGGGGAACCAAAGTTACAAGAGGCAAAAGTTCCGCAAAAACTGAATCTAAACCGCCATCGATCTACAACGGTTAGGTGTTAGCGTGTTTAAGTATATTACAAAAACAGTTTCTTAGTAGAATTAGCCGCTTGTCATGATGAGAAAGTCATGTACGCATGCATCTTTATCATTAAAACTCTAGTGCCAATTTGTAGGAGTGCTGGAATTATAATCGCTCGTTTTCAGTCTCTTTAGCTCGTTGAGTTGAGGTCATTAGTAATATGATTAATTAGTCGAGCTGCAAATTGCTTTTTGTTGATGCTTATCGCAAGGACGTTTATCTTGAAGTGCTTAGAAATACATTGAAATATTTTAGTTTTCCATAAGCTGTCATTATTATAATAAAGATATTAGTATAATAAAATATAATATTAGTCTATCAATACTAGTAGGAAATGCCAAGATTTATCAATTCAAAAGTTGCTTCGACTATATATAATCCAAGGGCGTGCATTGCATATAGGAAATTAAGCAGTGTCTAGCTTAAAAAAATCAATTACACTTTTATAGGTGTTCTTCAATTTTATTTTAATTTAGCGGTATAAATATGTAATGTTCCTATTATATTAAGTTGCCCATTACATTACATTTACATATAAATTACTACATAAAAAAATAATATCAATCATCATAATTAAGTATAATATTACGAATATCTACATTCCGTATATTATACTGAGATACTGCTTAATTTCCTATACTCAGTGCACGCCACTGATTTAAGCTTAAACCGTTAAATTAGGTCGATTTTGTCGCGAATCAAACAATTAAAATATCATTTAGGTTTAAAACATCGTAAAACGCGGAAAATGAACCTTAAAAGTTTACGACATTTAGAAACGTTACCGTGCCCCAGATAAACTGTTTGGTTTATTCCTTGAATGATGGTTGACTGGGTTAACGCCGGTAAAAGAAGGAAAATACTGTTTTGAAATATGCTATGCGTTTTGAGGTTGTCGACAACTTGAAATATGTTCACAGTGATAGCATATTCGTAGTGAGTATTCTGTTTAACGATAAAGATAAGTTAGAGAAGACACGGATAAGAAGGAGCAATAGGAAGTATTTACGGTTCACCATGGTAAAAAATCTAGAGCAGTTAGTGGTAGTGATGTAAGTCGTTGGACTTACTGCAGCAGATCGCTTGTATGGCCAACATTTTGGTAATGGTCTTTCTGTCAATATCTTTTGATCGTTTCAATCCGTAATACGAGTACTAGCGATACGAGTATTGGTTTTAAGTACTGGACTTCTTCAAAATAAGTATTAAGTCATCTCCAAAAATTATCTTAAACAAGCAATTTTAAAATCAAATCACAGACGCCACATGAACGGAACGGAACATTTAGCTCATATTCCTGTTTAGATTTACGCGAATCGTTGTATCAGGTGTCGTCGTTGACGCATGGCAACACGACACCGGCTGTAACAACGCGCAGTGTGCGCACACGAGAACCTGCCTTGATGGTACGCCTGTAAATCCTGCCTATATACCGTGGAAAATGTCGCTGGCAAATGCTGACAGGGAATTTGTTAAGATCTTGCTATAAATTCTATATATTATGTTAAAAAATATTCGTGGTCGACTTACCGTATTACGGTTTTCATGGGAAGGATAATATCGTAATAATATACGACAGACAAAGACCGGCTCAAGATATTGTGGTCTCGTTAATTACTTCAATCAATCAATCAGCCTATCGCAGTCCACTGCTGGACATAGGCCTCTCCTAACACGCACCATTGCACACGGTCCTCCGCCTTCCGCATCCAGTCTGTCCCAGCGACCTTTTTGAGGTCGTCGGTCCATCTAGCTGGGGGCCGTCCTACCTTACGTTTACCAAGTCGCGGTCCCCACTTACTTGATTTGTTAAAAACCTAGAATCAATCTTTTTTCAACGGGATTGTGTAGAAATCTGGAGAGCTGGTTAGCTTGTTCGTTTTTACGTAAGTAGTAGTCGTATAACACAGGTACATTGTCAAGTACGCTATCCTAGACCGTAGGGTAACTCACGTTTTGGTGCAATAAGCACTTAATGCGATCCAATTTTTCGACAGACTGCCTCGTTGGTCTAGTGGCAAAGCGTATCGCTTTGTGATCACGAGGTCCTGGGTTTAAATCATAGGTCGACAAGTGTAGTTTTTCTAACGAACACTTCCCAGTACGAGTCCGAAGTCTGGAATTGTGCCCGGTATATGGCAATAGGCTCGCCCCCTATTACATGGGACCTAACATCGTCGGCGAAACGTGGGTGTACTCAGTACACCTCTGCCACCCCCGCTTGGGGAATATAGGCGTGACGGTGTTTTCCTACTTTATTACTCCACCGTCCATTACAGGACGAAACCCTAGTTATTTCTCAGAAAGAATTATATACTTTTTCATATCAGTTAGGCTGACCTTGCGGAACCCATTTTTCTCCAACTTTTAAAATCGTGCTGTTTTTTTCATTTCATCACTCTTCGAATCGTGTCGAGTTATATTCGAGATGATTGAAACGTGTTATATTTTCACTGTTTACTTCTCCGAACATTCTGCACCGGAATTGCAGAAATTGGGTCACGAATAGACAGCTTGTTGTTTCACCAGAGCTGCCAACATTATAGCTGACATTATATTTACAGGAAATATATTATAGTAAGATTATGTTGCGATGCTCGTGGCGCTGTGCGACTGCGGTGTTTTTACCGATTACCGAGGTTAAGCAGCGTTCGACTCGGTCTGCCCAAGATGGGTGACCGTTTGTGGCATTTTCATATACGAGCGTCTCCGTGCTTCGGAAGGCACGTTGAGCTGTTGGTCCCGGCTACCACTTAATGTGGTAGTCGTTAAGCCGAGTTGGAAGCCCTAAAGGCGGCTTGATAACTTCCAACAGCAGGTGGCCACAAACCTGCCTCCCATCAATCCGCACTGGGTCCGCGTGGTGGATTATGACCTAATCTCTCTCACCTCGATTTGTGAGAGAAGGCCTCTGTCCAGCAGTGGGCAGTATAGGCTGATATTATTTAAGATAATGTTATTATCAGCTTTATTAAAATGGTTTTAATTAAACTTGAGTTAAACTTGGTATGCGCTTCAATTTTAATGTTGAAATTTTATAAAAATCCCTCTGTGATTGGTACTGCGATATTATATTTCATCTGCTGTACCATTACAGACCATAATTCAAGGGCAGTAACTAGTAACTTTTATTGTCCATGGTAACTCATGGCAGTGGTGGTAGTAACTGGTGTTGCCGGGGATGATATATTTCAGTGCAGTTTTTTTATGGAATAGTCATGCACTTTATGTGTAGTATTACTCCTAATTTCCTTTTCTTGATACTGCTATTGCACGGGCCGTTTTTAGCGCCGCCTGTCTTGTAAATGACCCACATACTCATAAAGTTTTCCCATTTTGGTAAAAACCGGTTCGCTTCTCTAGATTATCTACGTTCTAACCTTCTGGAGATAACAGGACTAGAATATCGTACGCTTAGTGACTCGAAACTTTAGACCTGAAACTTTAAGAAAGTAGATTACCCCAGTTGCCTAAGTATGATAGTGTCTAAGTTGTCGTAGAATAGAGACGTTGAACCCACTTTATAACTAGTATAATTCCATTAAAATATAGGTATATAGAGGCTAATTCCTAGCCTTAATCGACTTAAACTACACAACTGTTAACTTCTAGATGCCTTCTAAAAAGCATCTTTTGTAATTATACCGGAGTGGGGGGCCAGAAAATTAAGGCAGATAGAGTCGCCGAGGGCGGCTGGCCTATCGGATATTTATAGCAAACTGACCCGATGGTCATAGCATGCATTGATTTGATTCCGGAGACGTATGTTATGCGAATGTGACGATTTGTTAGCTGGACCGTGTGTCGGGTTGGCAGCCGCCTCGGCGCCCCCATGTCGGCTCACCGGCTTTCCGTAGCTTACCGATGGCTAAATATATTGAATCTAACCGATTGTGGTAACATCACGGAGGCGAAGTCCTGCGAAATTGACTCGTGTGTATTAACAGTTCTATTTGGTATCTCTGCCACTTCATGGTGTGATAAGTCGTGGGAGGTATATTGGACTGTTATGGTTTATTTAGATGTTTTTGCCGTGAAATAATCGACAAAGATTAGTATTAATTAATGCAAACATTAAATTATCTTTATTTCAAATTGTAAGCCAATTTTCGACATGACCTATTTAATTAAATTGTTGGTAAAAAATTTTCGTTACGAAATTTTGTTTTCCTGGGTTACTGTTTTTTTCTTTCCATTCCTCCTTAGGATTATTTACTGCTGAGTTTTACAAACTTCTTGTTTACTTTGTCTTTGTTTGCGGGATTAACTCGGGATTTACTTTCTTACCGGACGAAATTTGTATGGTTTCCACCAATGAAATATCGTTCTGTAAAAGAATGTTTGCTAGCTACTTGATAAACAATTTCGCAAGGGGTAAACCTGCGTCATCTGGGTAAAGTTCCAAAAAGAAACCACTAAAACGCAATTTATTTTTTAGTCTGATAAACCACTCGAGTTTGTCAAGAGAAATAATTTAGTTAGAAAAATATTTACAGAGTACGTGGAAATATTGTTGCGTTATTATTTTTATTTATCCATTTGTGATATACGCAAAAGGGTGATATTGATGTCATCGGGGATTTTATAAGTGACACGAGGCGAAACCACAGGGGTTCACTGTATTCGATGTGGTAGTGTCATACTCAGATCCTTGTGTCATGTTTTATAAATATGATTTACTGGGTTTGTATTTATTATTCTATTAGGTAGTAGAAGTGTTAAATCTTTATATTCCATCCCTTAATTATCAAGTGTTATTACAAACCACATGGAATTGAGGATAAAAATATATAAAGGTGTTTATGATGATGAAAGTTTTTATGTTTAGATGTTTGGATATATGGATGTTTGTTACTCAATCACGCAAAACCGCTGAACAGATTTGAATGAAATTTGGCACACCGGTACATTATTAACTGGATTAACACATAGAACTTTTCATCCCGGAAAAATGTTAGGTTCTTGTCTAAAGTCAACGCGGACGAAGTCGCAGGCAGAAACTAGTATGATATAAAGCTGTATTTTGAGGATCCGATTCGTAGTTCTAATTCCGATCTTCATTGTTCTGTTTCCATAAAAATGTTTCTTCGCTTTAGTTTATCTATTAACAACATGCCAAGTAGAAATCAAGCTGTGTAAACATACATGAGCTACATCTAGATTTAATGTGAAAAAATAGACCCGACCAAAGTGCCTAACAAAAGTTGCTCTGATTTTTTGTAAAATCTTATTTATGTGATGTTGGATTTCGATCCGACATGTTTATGCGAAACAATGATGGACGGATTTATGGGTGGGGGGCTCTTAAGCCTATTCCACACTAGTGTGTAGACTTGACTGGAAACATAGAATCCATTCTGGCTCAAACAGTGCTTAGTTTTTCACATAGATCGGAGGTCTTAGAGAATACAAATACCGGAGCCGGTTCGCTGCTTGAGCGCGAAAGACTTCAAAAGCGGGGGAGCCAGCCGGCTGACATATAAGATATGAGATAAACACACAGTCACGCCTATGGGTAATCCCAAGCGGGGTGGCAGAGGTGAATTGAGTACATCTACTTTTTGCCGACGATGTCAGGTCCCATGTAATAAGGGGCGAGCCTATTGCCATATACTAGGCACGATTCTAGACTCCAGACACATACTGACTGCCTCGTTGGTCTAGTGGGACTGTTTCGTTGATCTAGTTAGAGCGCATCGCTTTGAGATCACGAGTTTGGTTTAAATTCTAGGTCGGACAAATGTAGTTTTTCGCACGAAAAATTACCAGATATGAGATGTGAAAATAAATCTTATTACATTGACCTATAACTCAATTTGTAATATCCCATCCTTCTTGAACCTTAGACCGGCGACATTCCGTACTTTGATTTACTTAGCCTTGCCGATATTGATACGATCAAGCCTCAATCTTCACACAATTATTCACAACTGATATTATGTTTATGAAGGTATATAGGTACTTATTGTTTGAAATATCTCGTTCCACTTCTCACTTTATTTTAAATACAACCTACTCCCGTTTCGTTAGTACATGTATTTGGGTGGTAAATTATTTATAATACTACAAAATTGAAGGCGCAACGTCCACACAAATTATCTCGTGTCAAGAACACCAATACAAATATAAGTAACCTTGTGGGTAAAAATAAAAAAAAGCGACGTTAAACGTTTGCAGGGAACGATTAGTTGTGAAGCTGGTGAAAATAAATATAAACACCTTCACGCCTATATTTCAAAGGGTGAGAGAGGTGAACTGAGTTACCATCACAGCGTCGATGATTTAGGTCCGAATGTAATTACCGATTGCCTTGTTGGTCTAGTGACCAATAATGCTAGTTGTGATCGCGCGTCAATCCGGAATCTAGTATTGTAAAAATAAAAAAATCCGTCACACCTATATTCCCCAAGCGGGGGTGGCAGAGGTGTACTAGGGGGCAAGCCTATTGCCCTATACCGGGCTCAATTCCAGACTCCGTAGTGATACCGGGAGTTTAACGATAGAAAAACTACATTTGTCTGACCTAGGATGTGAACCCTGGATCTCGTGATCGTAAAGCACATTATTTGCCACTAGACCAACGAGGGAGTCTGGGATTCATCATCATCATCATCATCATCTCAGCCTATACTTGTCCACTGCTGAACATAGGCCTCCCCAATCGCTTTCCAGCGTAACCGGTCCGATGCCACCTGCATCCAACGACTTCCTGCGATTTTCACAAGATCGTCGGTCCATCTGGCAGGTGGTCGTCCCACGCTGCGCTTGCCAATACGTGGTCTCCACTCTAGAATCTTTCTGCCCCAACGCCCGTCCGATCTTCGCGCTATGTGGCCCGCCCATTGCCATTCAGCTTGCTAATCTTAACGGCTATGTCGGTGATCTTGGTTCTTCTACGAATCTCTTCATTCCTGATTCGATCACGTAGAGAAACGCCGAGCATAGCTCTCTCCATAGCTCGCTGAGCAACTCTGAGCTTTTTTATGAGACCTAGTCTGGGATTGTGCCCGGTATATAGCAACAGCCTCATTCCCTATTACAAGGGACCTGACATCGTCAGTCAAAAGTGGGTGTACACGATACACTTCTGTCACCCCCGTTTGGAGAATATAGGCGTGATGGTGTGTGTAATTAATAGAGGCAAACCATAGAAATCGTAATAATAAGACACTTGGAAGTCATAGTCGCGTGAACATGTCGCCACACATTTGAGAATATTATCACAACATGCTTCAAGGCTGTGTGCATCAATGTATGTGATACAGCGGCTAAAGTTAGTACGAAAGTCTTTCAAAACTGTACTTGTAAAATAATACAATTCATTGGAAACAATTTTTACAGCAATCATTTGAGAGAGCTAAAACTGTGCATGTATAGGAAAGCGGCGACAGTGGTATCGAACAAAAACGTGCGTTATTAGTCTTGCAGTATTTTATTATGATTTCTGTGAGGCGAAAATATTGCCAATATATAGAGCGCAATTCCAGCTAATTAGATTTTTTTGGATACAAACCACACTCATGGTTGTCAATATTTGGTGTAAGTAGACGTAACGTTTGCTCGGCTGTCCGAAGCGCTTGAATACCCGCTTCCCGAGACATTTTATTGGCAAACACACCCGGCTCATTTGATGGCAAGCTTGTTTGCTTACCAAGTGGACGCTAAAAAGAGAATTGCCTTTACCTTCCCTTGAAGTACACGCCTTAATCTCACATTGTTGGTTTCATTGGCGTTCAGGGAATGCAAGTGGAGTTTCAGAGATGTTCTTTGTACCCACATATCGCGGACTATGGAAAGGAAGGAACGAATCTAAGCTACTGGGTTATTTAACATAAAATACTTTCGCTGACCCGGGATTCGAACCCAGAATCTCGTGATTGCCAGCTGCAGTATTCGTCGCTACACCTACGAAGCGGTCTCATAATGCTATAACTATCATACTGTAAAACAATCTAGCGAATCATTTATCAATATTGCGTTTTAATAAAGCTGCACTGAGGTCGGCTTTTTTGTTGATAAATCAGGACATTTGTTAATATGTTTATCGTAACATAGTAAATTGAAAATGTTTTTTTTTTAAATACAAGCTTATATGCAGCCGGTAATGATGCAATCTAAAACGTCTAATCAATATTAAATGTGTATACAAAATTTTGTATCTATGCTGTTGACTGTTGAGGAATTCCTTGGTCTCGAGCCCATCCTGGGTGTACAATCAGGTCATGCTTACCATAAAAATGCATTGTCATCGGAACTGAACCACCATGTCAAATTTCAACTCCATAGGATAAGAGGAAGTTCTAACTCAGCTTGCAAAATTTTACCTATACCAATAAACTAACAAACATTGCAAGCTAAATAAAAGCTTGGAATCAATATAGTTCACAGTAACTCGATTTGTATCGATAAATCGATTCAAAGTTTCGTGTCATCGCGAGCCCTGCAAGCACTGGTCTCTGTTTACATCATCGTACTGGCTCGAACTGATCATTTTATCGATTGCCATATATTTTTATATTTATGCGGCGTACGCGCACCGCATCTGGACGAGCGTGCGCCTGCCCTATTTATAAAGTGCGGTTAGTTACCTTAGATCAAAATTAAACTGCAGATGTGCCAATGACGAAATTGATGACAATACGACGCGGCATCAATGTGTCTGCGTGTGTTTATCGATAATTTACTCGTGAGCCAATCATGCTGTATACGATTGTGACTAAGTGTTATGAATGAATGGTGTTTACGAATTGTATGAGTAGGTATCTGTTTTGTTACGTCGCTCTGAGACCGCGAGCTATTGTAAAATTGTAATTAACCTTGGAAAAATATTTCGAATTTTATTTGACTGATAAAGGATAGGATTTCTCCGATCCCCACTGTGTCTGTCTGTCGCAGTATGACCTTGATTTAGTAGAGGTGTTTGGGACACTTTTCGGACCTGTGGGACAGTATTTGTAGGCTGATTTATATATAAGAAAAGAGAGGCATGTTATACGCACGAGGGAGAACCTGTTGGAAATCTGTAATGTATCTGGCGTGGTGATAAAGATAAAAATGAAGCATTCACCGTGGATAGGCGAGTAGGTGATCACCTTGTATTGGCAACTTTATCCGATTTATCTACTTCATCTGTGGCATGTGTGTCATACATTTTCGGAGATGTATATCTACCCATTCGTACATCAGATCTATGATAGTTGACCATGTTCGACCGACCCATTCCCTGGGTCAAAGAGGTCAAATATCTAGGGGTCACCCTAAACAGTACCATGTCCTTCGGCCCGCACATCAAGCGGGTCCGTCACCGAGCATCCTTTGTGCTCGGTCGTCTCCATTCGTTAATCGGCAAGCGGAGTAAAATGTCCCTTAGAAATAAGGTGACACTTTACAAAACTTGCGTTCGACCCATCATGACTTATGCGTGTGTTGTGTTCAGGCATTCGGCCCCCTCTCACATCGATAAACTCCAAGTGGTTCAAAACCGCTTCCTCCGTAAAGCCGTAGGAGCCCTCTGGTTCGTACGGAACGTCGACCTCCACTCCGATCTAGGTCTCGAACCTATTCGCGCCTTTATTAAAAAGGCGTCAACACGTCACTTCGCGAACGCATCTACCCATGCGAATCCGTTAATCGTAGCCACCGCCGACTACGATCTCCCTCCCGACCCCTGCCGCCACCGCCGGCCGAGACATGTTCTCACCGAACCCTCCGATGCTTTGTCATCCCTTCTTTCCGCTCAGAATACGGCGTAGTAGTAGATCCCCTCCCATAGCCGGCGGTTGACTGGTGCACTTAGTAGTGCACCCGGCCCCCTACAGCGACTGTCCCAACCGAGGGCGCCTCGAAGAGGCGCCCTCGGTTGGGACGAGTATGTCGCCTCTTGCCCTTCTGGCTGGCTAGAGCGTAGTGGTTGCACGCTCGCCTTTAGTCCGGTGAAGCTGTAAAGGCCTTGCGGCCAACAGCGTACATCATTCACACACACACACATATTTTTGATAAATACTTAATTTTGTTTTTGGCGTTCATTATTAATATCAATCCCTAGAAAAATTACTTTCTTAAGGCCTTTTTTCACCTAACGACAATATAGTAGATTATGCCACCAGCGCCCAGTTTCAGACAGTGTCTTAACAATCGTACATAGATCGTACACGCGTTATTGTATCTACTATGAAAAATTGTCTGGCTTTCATTCAGTCACGCGTAATCTAGAGACACGGTATGGTTAAATCGTTTATGTTCGTTCTTTTGCTAATCAAATGATTATTATAGTCATTGTGAAGGATTCTGGGCGATAATTTTAAAACTTAGTTACTTAAATTATTGTTCTTTAGCAAAAATTATGACAATTATTAGCGGAAGAAATAAGCTATAAGTACGTCTTAGGGGGATTATTTAAGCTAATTTACGTAATATACAAGCAAAACGTGTCTATACATTAGTTGTAATTGACTGTCGTGGACGGTAAACAAATTAAATCTCTTTTAGGGTTGTAAAAGACCAGCTTGCCATTCACTCACGGCCTACTAAAGCTCTCGCTGGCCACTAGCAAAAAATCGGCTACATGTAATGGCGTGTCTGGAGCAGAGCTATATTAATATTCATCAATCTCTTAGTCGGCCCGCACGCCTGCCGGTGTAGTGTGTCGATTACCTATTGCGTCAGTTTTATAATTATTGTCTACTATGCCGCCCGGCGTGGTATTTTGTCTTCGTTTTATCTAAGTGGAAATGGGCGAGTCTGGTGCTAGTCTAGGACGAATGTGTCGATTTGGCACCTCGCTCTCTGCCTACATTAAATGTCTCTTTCGCATTAAATTTTTGAAATAAACTATCATCCCATCAGGAACGTGATGATAAATATACTGTTATTTTCGGAAAGCTTATCTCTACAGCGATTGTTCCGATTTCACGCGTGCCTATTGCGAGACCAGGCCAGTTGCTTATAACAATAACATCGTAACCTATTTCGTGTGTCTTGTTAAAAAAGAATCAAATGGATCATCATAATTTACATTGTACAGGCGTTATATCTGCGTTTTATTTATTATGTCTTATTCTCAGACTGTTGTAACGATGTTAACGGAGTATACGAATACGTGATTCTGGTATTGCTACGCACATATACATACCAGCCGAAATGCGTTGAAAACATAACTGCTTCTTGCATGCTGGCCAGGGGTTATGCCTGATCCGTTGTGTATTAAGAAGCATAATAATTCAGAATCTATCCACGCATTACAAAGAGGTTAAACTGTATCTCCGGTATTGTATGTAACATATTACACGTTTTAATTTAAACTGTATGTATTCCAAATGCGATGGTTCCAAATGCGCTTCGGCCCTTTTAGCTTGATGCCCGAACATATAAGACAATTCTGAAATATATTTAATTTACAGACAGGCTAGTTACAGTTGTATAATAACATAGCTTTATAGAGCATATCGCTCGTAGAACATGACTGCCGTTGTGGCTGAAAGATTTTTGAATGGGTAGGCCACCACAGGATGGACTGACGACCAGATGAGATCAAAGTTAAAGACTGGATGCGTACTGCCCAAAGGCTGTCGTTGGCGCGATCTTTGAAAGATGCCTTTGTCCTGCTGTGGTCCTTGTGTCGGCTGATTGCGGATGATAATTGAAAGAAAGATAGCTTTCTATGTATTTCCATAACATCACGAAGCAGTCGTCTTCTTGAGCATGTCATATCATATGTAATCAATCCTTCAATCTTTTTGTAAGTCTAAGACATAGCACACCCAAGGTTTCTTAAGGTCATCGAAAAATCTGAAACTGAACACACCGATGCATTCCAAAAATGTCTTTTAGAAATCCTTTACAATTCAAGGATTCAATTTGTGGAATTCATTGCTTGTCTCTATCAGACGAGCAAAGGTGCAATATTCTTTTAAAGCTATGGTCAAAAATTATTTTCTCTCTTCTTCTCTGTCATAATTATTCTATTGTGTTTTGCCTATTAGTATGTATGTAATGTAAGTATATTTATATGGATGTATACATATGCATATTATGTATTTATGAGTTGTTATGTATTATGTAGGTCTATGTATGTAGATTGGTATGTAGTTTAATTTAATATAAATACGTAAATGATCCTCAGCGAAAAGTAGGTGTACTCAGTACACCTCTGCCACC
The DNA here is from genome assembly GCA_905147815.2 of Phalera bucephala. Lineage (NCBI taxonomy): Eukaryota > Metazoa > Arthropoda > Insecta > Lepidoptera > Notodontidae > Phalera > Phalera bucephala. The sequence goes on along the minus strand of LR990609.1, from coordinate 23,209,291 downwards.
CCGCTTGCGCAATATAGGCGTGGCGGTAAGTTAATGTACGCCATCAACTGCCCTATTTCTCTCTACAGCTCTCTAGGTATGTTGGTTGTCTGGAAGAGATCGCTTTTTTTAGTAATAAGATCGCTGATTGTACTTCCATTTTAATATGTATATTTTATTTTCTTAGCCTGTTGTATGTGATTATGTTGGTGTACAATAAAGTGTATTTTATCTATCTAATTCTAAACATTTTGCAATCTGTTATAATCATCACGCCCTGTGACTTATTAGTTTGGCAGCGTCCGATCGCGGATGCGTTTGTCTTCGCTATAGGTAACATAGCGTCTAGTATTTATAGTGTACAACAGTCGTCTTGTTTAGATAGTCCGAGAAATTGGGTCGATGACTTCGCGTTGCCCGTGCTATTCCTCTCTTATCTTTATCTAAGTTGTTAGAGATACAATTATTACCGAATCTACGGAAGAAAAAATACTAGATTTTGTACTTCCGACCGAATCTGTTATCCGTTTCCAAGAGTGATAACGTTTAGCGCCGTTTTAAACATATTGGATGCGTTACCATAAACGAATGCTGTATTATTTGTTATCTTATTTTATATGAAATAGGGAGATGGGGATACAAATAGCGTGTTACCACGTATCTTTCTCACGGTAAGTAAATTTACAATAATACAGCTAAAGAGTTTGCCCTCAAGTAAATGTTTTGTGTTTTATTTATAGGTGTAAATAATAATAACATGTATAATAATTTTATTACTATTTATGAAGATTATTGTTTTTATTATTTTTAGTACTGAGATCAAAGCATGCATTCTGATTCTTGGTAGAAAAAAAAAATAACACCTGAATGTGATAAATAAGGATATTTGAACAAGTCTGTAATTAATGTTGTAGTAGAAAAGCGTATTACTCAATAGTGAGTAGGTACATAAGGCCTGTTTAAGACGCTACATTGATAATAACGTGTTTTTCTTATTCCATGCAATTCAAAAATATGTAGATTTTAAGAGACTTAACATTTCTTATAATTAATATACAAATATGTTTTTTAACTCTATATTTTAGAACCTGGTACAAAGAATACACGAATAATTGTAGCAAAGTTTTTGTAAATAAGTTTTTATTTCGTAACGTAGTTTTTTTAGAAAATAAAAATTGTATTCACACTTACGTCGTTTATTTCCTAGCGCTAGCTTTATATATCTCTCCCTTATTATTAATTTTTAAAGTAATTGCATCTCTGCTCTGCTCTCGTGCTCCCCGTTCGATAGTGGTCGATCGCGGTAGCCCCTTAATGTTGTTGTTCGTACGTCATATCAAGCCTGGTTTCTACTGCAGCAGGGTAAGGAGCGAGAAATAGTCGAGCAGAACGGAATACAATTAGTTATAATAGGTTTTAACTATCACTAAGATGGAGTTTTAATTATTTGTCTTCCACTGCAAAAGCGCGCGAAGGAGCACAGGTGTGTGTGTGTGTGTGTGTGTGTGTGTGTGTGTGTGTGTGTGTGTGTGAATGATCTACGCTGTTGGCCGCGGGGCCTTTACAGCTGCACCGGACAAGAGGGCGAGCGTGCAACCACTACGCTCGAGCCAGAATTATGACGCACTGAAAGTTAGTAAGGATATTGGTAGCATGTTCCGTCACTGTCTTTACATATGTATGTATTGCCGATATTCCCGATTTTATAGACTATGTCTGTGCAAGTCACAAGCTATGAAATATTTTTTTTATCCGACTACCTCACTAACCTCTCCTAGAATTAGCGTCTATATTTTGTATTAACATCTTTCGCGTTTATGAAATCGTGAAACCGTCCTATCTTTCTTAAATCGTAAACTCCCCCTGCTAGAAACGCCGCCGTGCTCAAATTTGCCAGAGAGAGGCAATAATGTTCCAATCATTAAAATATTGCAATTATGATTTTAAATTTATTGCTACACTTTAGACTTTTATTTAATATATAATGGTATAAGTTATTACCAATCCCAACTTCATTGAAATCCATTGAGTCGTTTTTGCGTGATTGGAACACAAAGACAGACAGACAGACAATAATTCTACAAAAAAAATCTATATCGATAAGGAAATGTACCCCAATAAAATTTTCAAAAAACATCAATGCACAGATTCGGCTCGGTTACAGTTTTATTATATGCATAAATGTCACGGTGAAATTGACATGTTTTTTCCTATTTCTAGCTAATTATCCTAGTAATGTAGTTACAGTCTAGATTCGTATTTCTGTGTCATTGACCGACCTAAATTTTCTTAGGGGTATGACGTAGGCTGATTGACATAGCGCCGCGCGTTATTTTAGCTTTGGGCGAGGAAAATTTCATTTCGAGGTCACGTTAGAGACAGACTAGATATCGGTGTGACGTCATAGGTTGCGCACGCCCCGCTTTTCGATCAGGTTAAAGCCTCGTATTCATTAGGGAGCACCATCGTCGTATGGCGATGTACCTTAAATAATGCGACCTAGGATCAACATTGTATGTCAGAGTGAAGGATCGATTGTTTAGTCTCTTGTGTCAGCTGATGCAGCCCGTTGAATTCGCCGCTGAATTTCCTTGTGGGGCAGTCCTCCAAGATGTGCTGGATAGTCTGCACTGAGTCTTCACAGTCACAGTAAGGATATTCATTAATGCCCTACCTGTGCAGATAATAATTGCACCTAGCGATTCCGGTTCTGATTCGGTTGATGGAGGAGCACACCAGCCGTTGCTCTTTGAAGCCCTGTACTACAGTTGCGGGATCGGCTATGGCGATGTTACCCTGGGAGGCGTCCGAACTTTCCCATTGCTTTCTCCACTCTGACCGGATGTTGAGGTGGTTCTGCACTTGTTGTCGCTCTAGATCGGTGTCCGGGAAAAAAGTCTCTGAGCTGGGATGTTGTTTAGAGAGTAAAGGTCCCACGACACGCGTCCCTTGAAATGTCGGGAGAACTGCCCTTTACCGCTTCGCTTTTCTTGAGAAATAAACGTCACAGAGTGTAAAAGACCGGTGTATGAACTCTCTTCGGGTGACCTGCTGCAATCGACTAAATTTGAGCGAAACCGGTTGCGTGATAAGGTGTCTAGCGGCATCGTCCAATGTTGCCTGACTATGTCCGACATCTCTGGCCACATCTCGCTACCTGTTACACGCTACATCACCGCATCGCTTTTGCTGTAGAACCAAAGTCACAGAGTGTAGACGTGTGTTGCGCCACAATATGGACAAACGGTGTATAAAACCTCTTCAGAAACGGTATATATTTTTAATCATATGAACTATTATATAGTGCGGCAAGGATCTTTTGGCCGGTGGCTGGGCGTGCTGGGGCTGGGCGTGGGCTGGGCGGGGCGTTGATGTGAAATTAAGGTTATCTTGAGTTATCCAAAAGATCCTTGTATGACACTTCGGAATATCATTCCTATGGAGAAAAAGGGCAAGTACTACAATTTTTACTTTACTTCTTGTCATCCTGTTACGTACATTATTTAGTCATAAGCTTTCATGGAACTACTTGTGTGTTGCAAAATAAACGTTATTATTATTTATAATAAAACTGAAGAGTACAATCAGCCGCTGTGTATGGCTTTCGTGGACTACGAAAAAGCCTTCGACTCCATCGAAACCTGGGCAGTTCTGGATGCTCTGCAACGATGTCGTATTGACTGGCGTTATATCGAAGTGCTGAGATGTTTGTATGATACCGCCACTATGACCGTACAGCTCCAGGAGCAAAATACCAACCCCATTAAGCTGCGCAGAGGGATGAGACAGGGGATGTAATATCCCCTAAGCTTTTAACCAACGTCTTTAAGACGCTGAACTGGGCGGGACTGGGCGTGAATATAGACGGTGAGTGCATCTCGAATCTTCGCTTTGCCGAAGACGTCGTCATAATAGCAGAGACGCTGCAAAAGTTAAGCAAGATGCTGCACAGCCTAAATGTAGCCTCTCGACGTGTTGGTCTCGGCATGAATTTGGATTAAACCAAGATCATGTTCGAAGAATCGATGCTCGAAGTTGTTCGAGAATACACCTAGCTTGGGCAGATTATCTAGCTTAGTAGGAACAACTTCGAGAAAGAAGTCGACAGAAGGATCCAGTTGGGCTGGGCAGCATTCAGCAAACTACGTCGGGTTGTCTCTTCGCCTTTACCCCAATGCCTGAAGACGAAAGTCTACAACCAGTGCGTTCTACCAGTCATGGCATACGGTGCCGAGACGTGGACACTTACAGTAGGGCTAGTCCATAGGCTCAAAGTCGCGCAGCGATCTATGGAGCGGGCTATGCTCGGAGTCTCTTTGAGGTATAAAGTCCGAAATGAAGTTATCCGTCAAAGAACCAAAGTAGTTGACATAGCTCGCAGAGTGAGCTCGCTAAAGTGGCAGTGGGCTGGCCATATCTGTTGAAGAACCGATGGCCGATGGAGCAGACGAGTTCTAGAGTGGAGACCGCGACTCGGCAAACGTAAGGTAGGGCGCCCCCCAGCTAGGTGGATCGACGACCTGAAGAAGGTCACAGGGTGGGACTGGATGCGGAAGGCGGAGGACCGTGTATTGAGGCGCAAATTGGGAGAGGCCTATGTCCAGCAGTGGACTGCAATAGGCTGATTTGATTGATTATTTATTATTAAGTAAGCGATATGCTGCAACGGACTAAAAAAATGTAGACGAATGTTGGGTTGTGGGCAAGATGTCGTGCAACGTCGTTCGACTTCGCCCGACACCTTAAACGTGTGTCGCAATGGAAACGAGGCTTTAGATACACTTTGCCAATATTGGAATCCGAGCTGAGACATTTGGCAAAGAAATGGACGTCAATTGAAATATACGCGTTCGTACGTTACCCAATGATGTTTATCACTCTTATCTCAATTCAGGAATTTAATCTCTAGAATTTGTATTGGGCGAACCATTAAAGGTAACTAGTGCATTGGTTGCGAAGATATTTATACTCCTTAGTGACAGAGGTGTACTGTGTACACCCATATTTCGCCTACGGTGTAATAAGGGGTGAGCTAATTGTCTTATACCCTGCTTATACACTGCTACTGCCGCCAGCCCGCCTAGAGCAAAGAGCAGTACCGCGGCAGCGTCGACTGTTCACATACTCTCTTCGCACTTCAAGCATTTTTCTGTGTTTCTCTTATGTTTGCAAAATCTCTTGACATCAGATTTACTTTTCGCCGAAATGATATTGTTTTCATAAAAAATATCCCTAAGGCAATTTTTGTACTAACTGATGCACCACATATATATCTGTACATTTTAATCCTTTAGTTTGTTTCCAAAATTATATTTTCCCCATAATTCCAAAAATATTTCTAAACCGGCCACGCTGAGTGGGCGTGGCCTGTCAGACTTTTGACTCCCGTTCTAAAAACCGCCAACGAAGGGAGCGCCCGGCAGTGATAGTGTGGGAAGGTAAGTAGAGTGTAAGTGGCGCGTTTATACGACTAACCTTACCTCACTTCACGCGGAAGTGAGCAGTGTGTAAATTGGGTATTATACAATTCCCAACTATAAAATGCTGTTGACAATGTTTCGATAGTATAACACCAATATAGGGCAAAGACTTCAAATTGCCATTGACGATGTTTTGATACGAAAGTCACAATAACATTTGGCTGGACCTAGGATTAAAAGCCAGACCCTCAAAATGTCTATACGCATCATGGGCTAAAGCCCAACAAGGCAGTTTGTGTTTATTAATTAATATTTAATGGGTCCGTCACATGATTCATGTCTGTAATGTACTCGCGTAGATAAAGGCTTAGTTGTGGACAGACGCTCATTGTGATGATGTCAGTATTATTAAATACGAGTCTATTCATTATTTTGGTTTACATAACCTTTGAATTTATACCCTAAAGATGGCATTGAACGAATAAAATTGCTGCAGTATCGTATTATTTTGATTTGTTGTTCTGCCTCGTCAGGTTAACGGCATATAGTTTGGCGATCACCAGATGCTGGTTGGAATCTTAGGTAACACAAAATATAGTTTTTTTTAAATTGGCAATAGCAGCAGTCTAGATACTGAAATTGCGCCCTATATAATGGTCTGTTATGATAAGGTTTTGAAAAATGTATTAGATAGAGCACGGATTTCAACCCTAGACATCGTAAAAACAACGGGCAGCGTTCAAACGTTGTGCTATCATTACTGTCTTGCCCAATACACATATTCCATGGATCACACTATATACAAAGAATTATAAGCCACATACTTATTAAAAAAGAGTAACCGTGGAGTTTAAGGCCTTCTTCTCCACAGGAATGACATTCCGAACAGGTGGTAGGGAGTAGTGTCGACTATATGTATCTCTTGATTATTCATAAGTACTTTTAGTCGACATGAATAGGGTTCGGGTGTAAAGACGTGTCGGTGTTTAAATTTGAACCTTACTTAACCCGAAAAAAGAATCCTCTTTTAGCGCTTTATCTTAGTAATTTTTGATACCCGACAGCGAAGATGGTAATTGGGACAATTGCTTAAAACTCTTCACTAATCTTGACCGAGCGATCTTTAAATTGGTAGAAATGGGACGTTAATTCCTCTCGTACTTTTTTACGAATGTTTTGGTTTTGATATTTTACTTCAAAAGGGAAAAAGTCTACCTCGGACGGCGGCTTAGTCTAGTAGTCAGAGCAGAAGCCGCTACCTTCCCTGGATCAAGTAGAAGCGGGGTTTTTCCCTGCACAGGTCAAATCTGTGTGACAAATATTTGTTTCGGCCTGGGTGTTACCTAACACCCATTTAGTGCACTCCACCTGGAATACATATTTGTTATTCCAACCCACGACCCCGGTATAATTACATTAGAGGGGCAAGGTTTTTAAAAAAACGAATATAGATATTTTCTTTTTTGATTAAAATTTCTTAACCGAGGATCAGGCTTAGTGGCCTGTCTTAAAACAGGGCTTACGTCCAACAGTGGACTGATGCGGGCTGATGACGATGATTTCAACCCTATTGTGATCCCATATAAATTATGTCCTGTTCTTATGAAGAATTACAAAGATACGAGTAGATCATGGAACTCTGGAGCTCATCAGAGTAAATTATTCTAAGTTGCTTTGTAGTGTTTTGTCTTTTTTAGTGTTCCGTACCTTAATTCGTAAAAAAAGAACCCTTATGGAATCATTTTGGTGGTCGTCTGTCTGTCTGTCTGTCCGACAAGTAAGACCTTTTTTTCAGGAATGGTAAAGGTAAAAGTTGAAATTTAAGTCAAATACTACGGTCCTTTAGCGGTGTAAATATTTGAAGCTTCTCAGTCAATGCAATCACAATACCTGGACATTTAAAGTCGCTCATTAAAACTTATGGGGTACTTTCCGTAGACCTAGAATCATGAAATTTGGCAAGAAGTACGGTGCAGTAAAGGATAGTACAAGTAAAGGAAAATGTTCGAAAATTGCTAAATTGTGATTATTGCATTTATTAACTATTCTTAAATACGACGAAATATTAAAATAGTTCCATCTAGTGGAACTTCTACGGAACCCTCAGAGCGCGAGTCCTACTCGCACTTGTACGTTTTTCTTAGATTGGTTTTGTATGTCATTAATTGCTGTATATCTGGTTTTATATTCGAACAACGGAATTAGCATTTTAATCACGTACAGTTTGGTGAGAGGTCGGTTTTGCTAGATATTTCTCTATTATTTGAGATGGATATCAACTGGAATTCGGCACCACAAAACAAGAAACCTGCTTTCGTCTGAAGTCTATGACCTTAAATATTACGATTGCTTTTTATAAGAATAATAACATGTGTTATAGTGACAGTTATGAATTATTCCTCTACTATGAGAGTAGAGGAAGCCAGAGAGGTATGTAAGGAAAGAGCCTGTTGGAACTCTGTACTCTCTGCCTACCCCGTAAGGGATCTGGCGTGATGATATAGATAAATAGATGAATTAGAATTTTAACAGGATAGTTTATTAGCAAAATGTTACACCGTTTTGTGATGTTTTCAATTGGATTTTATTAATACTGCTGTTACTCGTTTCGTTCTCGTGGAATTTGCAGTATTTCTGGGGTTGAATTCCAAATGCCTCTTCTTCGATTGTAAAAATGTCCTATATCCGAAATCTATTTAAAAACTTCCAGTCCGGCCACGGTATTTTATGTCCAAGTAGGAGACTCTCAGCAGGTGAAAGATAGGGCTTTGGTAGCACTACTCCAACACTGCGCTTTGCTCTTGTTGTGGCTCCAAGGTTAATGGGTCGACAATCACCGAGCCTCCCGATGCTCTTACTTCTCTTCTTTCGAATACAGATAGTGCACACAGGATCAGACACCGACCTCGCCAGTGAAGTTGCCGCTAGTTGCCCCTTTGCCCTTCTGGCTCGAGCGTAGTGGTTGCACGCTCGCCCTTTTTTCCGGTGACGCTGTAAAGGCCTCGTGGCCAACAGCGTAGATGAGTTACACACACCACATTCTTACGGAAAATTTCCTATAACCTTACGTCCACGACATCACGTGTATAATCTTTTAGCGGGGGCGACAGTAGTCTTTGTACACCTACTTATCGCCGACGACTCTGTGAGGATCTTAAGCTACAAATCAGTCTCAGTAGGTAGTAGGTGCATACATAACTAACTATGCCAACATACTTATTCTTAGCTTCATTACGTACGTTATATAAATATCATTATTATTAGTCTTATTCATAAACAAGTGCCTTTGTAATGAATAGTTTATTTCTTCTTACGATTTTCCCCACTATTGTCCCTGTCATTCATGTACTAAGAACGTACAGCGATTTGAATTTGTATTTACATTTGACCGGCTTTAAATCTACCAATTTAAGTTGAACTCTGTTCCTTTTGCGTCCGGTTTAACTATAGTCTTTTTCACGAACCACGGATACGGTGGCGTTTGATCAAATTCCATTTCACGCATATTATATTTAAGAATATTATAAATTGGGAATCCAAAAAATAAACAAGATGTAAAAATATATCAAAAATCTCTCATATACTGTTTCATTGATATAAATGTAATTATTAAAGAAAACCTTAAACTTATTAAAACTCTATTACTCAATTATGTAAATTGGAATGGTTCGCGTTTTAGAGTCTGACACAAAGAAATCGTTATAATCGATCCCGTTGTTTTTTAAAATTAGCTATTTCTTTACTAATATATGTATTCGATTGCGAGACAGTATAGTCATGGTCAAGTAATTAATAAAAAAACGTGGATGCCCCATTTTGATATATTAAAATAGACAGATTCATAGACTTTTAAATAATAATACACATTAGCGACATATTAAGTTATTTGTCAGATGATTTTTCTGACAATTAGTCAGAAAAATCGTCTGAAAAATCTCTTAATAAGCTTGATTCTTAAATAAATAATTAAATTCTTGTATTTTCTTTCCTTTATGTTCCTAAATTATTTTTATTAATATAGATTCATTCTTTGCTATAAGTCATATGGATACGATTTTCAAAATCGATTCTGCTTCTTTCAATTATATCATCAACACATTTCTAGAAACGTCAAATTCCAAACACTGGAGTAGCAATCTGCTAAATTACTCTTTACAACAATTTGACGACGTATTGCACGGAGCGGCTAGCGATCACGAGGTTCTGGGTTCAAATTCTATGTTGGACAATGTGTTATCAGCATTTTTCTAGCGAAAAATTATCAGAACAAGTCATTGTGCCCGGTATAATCATAATAAGTTTGCCCAAATGTGGGTATACAAAATATCTTGTCTATATCTCTATCTTATCTACCCCTGCTTGGGGCGTAAGGCGTAACGGTGTTTATTATTTCACCTGCATAAGAATCCTTTTAATATCCACAATAAGAATAAAAGCATCCGATTATCCTGATAACTGCATAATTATCTTCCGCCCACCACCGATCCCTGTCTAGCTATATCGTCACGCCAACCCCTTTGCGAGGCAGGCAAAGAGTACAGAGTTCCAACAATCAACTTACAAATTTCTCTTGTTCCTCCACTCTCACAGTTTATCTTATACACATTCGCCTGTTACGAAGACATTTGACTTGCCCATTAGAATGGACATGGTCTATTTCAACATAAAGAACAATCGATATAGGTATTATTTGTGTATATATCCAAACTCAGACATTTTTTGACTGTTATTTTGTTTGTGATCCTAAATCTAGTACGTACGAATAATATATCGATGCCGAGAACAGTCGAATACCTTGATGCATTCTCAGCCGGCCTAGAACAACGGTGCTTCGCATTCGAATAGAGTTCATTAAAACAATTACATAATGAAAAGTTAATTGTACTTTTGTGTCCGCACGCGGCTCCAGTATCGGTTGCATCCGGAACATCCCGATAATGGTGCAGAGTACTCGATACTGCAGTTATTCACATTGCTGGTTGGGGGAATAGTAAAAAAGCGTTAGCGTAGTGCCATATATACTATTTATTACCAGTTTCTGATTTTGAACACCTGTCCATTACACCCTGCTTAAGGTTTACATGCCAGATGAACCTTAGATTTTATGTGCTATATAAGTGGGTTATTCCCGTCCGCTCCACCATTTTGTTCCCAGTGGCTCCACGAATAAAGTTAATAGTAATTATCTATCTATACATATAATAAAAATGTGACCGGATTCGTCTGAATCTGTACAGTGAATATTTTTTGAAAGGACAATGGCAAGATCCCATACATGATTTTTCCTGATATTGATTTGCAGCGTCAATGTATGAAAAAAAAATGACAACAGGGTTTCCATTACTTAAACATAAATACCCGAGATTTTTTATTTGAGACATCAAAAATAAAGATATTAACATTTTAAGTTTTAGCTGAGCATCATGAGCTATTTTTTTTACTTTGGGGCTTCAAAAACACTCAACGATAATAATCATAAGAAATTATAATAGTACCCATTTAACTTAATGCAGTCATACTATCATTTCATGTTTTGAGATCATGCCAAACTAACTAAAATAAAAAATTAAGTTCCCGACGTTTCGAGTGCTTTGCAGCACCCATGGTCACGGGAAGGACTGAGGTGTAGGACGTCCAAAAGGCATAGTTGTTCCGGGGTACCCTCAAACTTCTTAATTATTATTTTTTTCGTCGGGATCTTAAAAATCAAAATAAACCGCGATAAAATCCGAAAAAATAGTTTTATTTCAAATTTAAAATATGCTAAAATATGTCTTGTGTAATATATATTTTTTTTATTTTAATATTTAGATATTATTTCAACTATCTGAAAGTGAAGCATTGCGACAGTTTTTATAAATCAAAATTCAGTCAGTAATTAAACATTGTTTATAAATGTTTATTAGTGTCTACTATTCACAATTCTTTTTTTTACAAATATTTGCACATGTCGTATTATTTGACACTTCATAGGACACTCGGGTAGAATGTCGCCATTGTCATTTTAAATTTTTTTTTTGAATTATTGTCTGTTTGTCTCTTTGTTTTTCAATCACACAAAAATTACAAAAGGATTTTAATAAAATTTGTTATGGTAATAACTTATACCCCAACTTAAAATAATAAATATTTTTTATCCCGGGTTAAAGAACCAATCTGGGCGAGCGAGATGAACCATAAAACTACATTATTTTTATTAATATTAGTCTCGAGCTGCAATGTTACGTTAAAAGTTTTTGTTAATTTTTGCCGACACATAAGGTTTGTCTCCTCTCGAGAAACTATGGTGGTTAAAAGCACTCACCAGAAATTGTGCATATACGTTTGATTAAAACACTCAAACATGATTTCGTGCATGAACCGATGATGCATTCAGGATTGTCTCTGCTGGAGAGAACTCTTTAACGGCGAATGGCCGGACACGAAACTTTGTATATTCATTTATTTAAGATATCTAAACATGATTTTGATCATGAACATAAATTGTATATTCTTACAAGAAGATTGGCACGAAATTATCATATCATAATACATTAATATAAAATATCTTCACGTGATTTAAGGTTTCGTCGCATAGCTGACGCAGCGCGACGGGAGCGCGATGGTGGCGCGGCTTGTGGATTTGTAACGTTCTGTATGTAGTGAAATGTACCGGAGACGCCACACAGCGCAGTCCCGCTCGCCGCGACGACAAACGTCACGACCAAACGTAGTCAAGCGCTTCCGTCGCGCTCCCGTCGCACTCCGTCGGCTATTCGGCCAAACCTTTAGGATTACAAAACCGAAGTTATAGAGAGGAAGGTTCGTAATACTAGTGTTGTGCGTTTCGCAATGAAGATTATTTTTGCAAGGCGAATGCTATCGATCAAACCCACTAATGCGATTTAGCGATACATTGTGTTATGCGATTGCGACTGTATTGATGTCAAATTATCACAGACTAGTTGAGAATGCGGCTCTGCTTTTGTTAATTGTCTCGTTTCGTTTCCCCATTTTCATATATTACTCAATTAACAAGTACAAATTTGAATGTAGATTTGGCAGCAAAAGATAGACAGATGATCTGATGAAGGTCCGGGTAAAAGCTAGATGCGTACAGTACAAAGCTGGCCGCCGTGGTAAGCTTTTGATCTTATTGGATGTCTTTCGGTTGATGATGATGTACAGATTTTATGTTGCGCTTTCAGGGATTAACTGAACACAAATAAACAACATGTCAACCAAATGGTACGTGGCATATAAATTAATACTATAAGGCCCACTTGCACGAAACAGGGTTAGGGTTACCTATTCACTAGCTCGAGGTTATAACGGTTCAACTAAACGTTATAACCTCGAGTTGGTCAATAGGTAACGCCAACCCTGGTTCGTGCAAGAGGGCCTAAGTGTATAACAACAAAATTCAATTTTCAATAGCACATTGTTAATGTATGACACTATATTGCTTAATTGTGACCAAATGTATACACTACAACATTAACTCTATCTCTCTATATCATTACGCCAAATCCCTTGCCGAGTATGCAGAGAGTACAGAGTTCCAATAGATTCTTTCCTTATATACATCTCTGGTTTCCTCCACTGCCATAGTACGTCGCATACACGCTCGCCGGTTACGGAGACTCTTGACTTGGCCTTCAAATAAGACGCAGTCTATTTGGTCATGGTCAGATAGTCTAGGTCTTCCCCGGTACCTACCTTTTGCATTGTACATCGGTTTTGTCACATCAATTTTTCTTAAAAGTAGTTAAGGTATAGTACACCACCATTTCACCAAGCTATCCTAGCGCCAATGTGAAAATTGGTACCGAAGGACACATATTTAAAGTTCATATGCCTTATCGTAGAGGTGTGAAATACTTGATCAATAAAATGTAATAATGTAGCTTTTATCATTGATTGTATTTTAACTCGAATAAACATGATTCGATAGTTGTGAATACTGACGAATACTCGCTTGCCCGCATGTTGAATGGTTGCGAAAGTCATTCATAACTTGCATTGTGTAATAAAAAAGAAAAAGTATTACTCGCAAATTAAAACGACTATTCGATTATTTTTATGAATGTTATTGGCGTATACGATGCGAATATGTTATGGTCGGGAGCCTTATTCCCTGTGACCAAACGCAGCTTGTTTATAGTAACTTCGTGTTATGAATGTATAGTTGTATTCTACATGTGACTGGTACCCCATTAAACGATAATTTCACGACGTTATCGTAACGCGCCGCGTTGCGTATTTCATTGGTCGTAGCGAATAAGAGCCCAGGTTCTATATGAAGTTATTATAACATAACTAAATTACATATACAAGGTGTAACATAATTAACGCAAGACTTGATAGTAGTTTGTTCCAAATCGGCAACCGAATAGTTTTCGAGTATTTTTAATGCATGTTACATTTTGTTTTTCAATTAGGAAATATAGCTGTTAGGTTAGGTTAATTACGTGAGGTGATTTTAGAGATTTTTTGACCCCCTTCCCCCCTGGTGAGATTTCGTGAGATTTGGCTCAACCCCACTCCCCCATCCCCCAATCTCACGTGAGATTTTTCAAAATGCATGTATCTCGTAAATACATCGGATTTATTCTACAAAGAAAAATAATTTGCTTTATATTTTTATTTAAGACTAATCAAGACTCTACCTACCAAGATTTCTGAGAAAGTAGGCTAGGATTACCGTGAAAAGTTAACAATAAATCCTTAAATCGTTTAACGATTTGTGCAACTTTGCGGCGTTCGAAAAATCTCATTAAGCATTATTGAATATGATTTGGCCATATTTTAGTAAATCTTTTAATGAATTAAATACTATTTTCTCGCAGTTAGACTCTGTTACTTCCGAAAAAAAATTACGTTATATTTGGCGATACATCGCACCCGCGGAACAGTAGTGAATATCTCAAAAAATCAAGTAAAACTATTCGCGTCCCTTCAGAACAGAGCGCCGCGGGTAGAGGAAGGGAAATTGAAAGAGACCAAAGTATCGTATTCTTAATTCTACCATTAAACGCCGCTGTTTTTATATTTAGATAGAGCTTACGTTTTAATAGACCTCTATGACCGTAACTCGATTTCTTAGTTTTGAGGTAAGTCTATACCGTTTATTTATTTATTTATGCTTTATGCACTGTTGGTACATAGGCGGACTTAATGCCTTCTGAAGGTTCTGGTTCTGAACTTGTGATATGTTGTGTGCAATAGTTGCATAAGCTTGGCCCATATGTGGATAATTTTGACGTATAGGGCTAGTGTATGGCCCAGCAGCGCATAGAAAGGCTGGCGATCACGAGGTCCTACGTGCGAATCCTGGGTCACGCAGTGTTGTAGCGAATTTTTCAAAGAAATGTTTCCAATATGAGCGGGTAAGGCGTGTGAGCGAGTTGTGGTGATCTTTGGGAGGCCTTTGTCCTGCAGTGGACGTCTTCTCGCTGATGATAATGATGAAGATTTCTTATTTTAAATTTTGCCTAGTGTAATGGCAACAAGAGCCGCCTATAACATTAGGATCTAATTGGACTAGGACTGTGTTTAAAAATGCTACGCGATCTTTAATAATCATTTTTCAACTTGATCGTTTTTTTGATCGTTTGGTCTGGTTTACATTCAGCCCACTTCCGCGGCGGTAGCAATGAAGTGGCCATGAAAGTGGCTAGTACTAGAATTCCAAACGGGGCAGTAAGCTGAAGATGACATGAAAATGATGCAGTCATATTAGGTTGACGTACCTTCGTTCCCAATATACTGCTGAAATTTACCCAAGTTCTTTATTCTAATTAGTTACCGTGCGGACCCACCTGTAGAAATATCTGCTTGGAAGTAGGGAAATTTTACTAAATGTTAATCCTAATTTCACACCAATGCCCCCCGCCCCTCGATGTCGTCCTTGGCCTAAAGGATCCTTGTCGCACTATATAATACACAGCTCTTTATAAACGCGACGTTTTTATGACAAAGTAGTCAAGTCCTTACATAAAAGAATTGATCGTGGCTCTACCGATGTTATACAGGAAGGTTTGCAAAAAAGCCAAAATAAATAAAAATAAAAAAAAGTAATAAAACAACAAAATCTCTATTGTGCATAAATTATCACATAAGGGAAAAAAAAAATGTTAGTTTGTGTTATAGTCTATATTATTATATGCTCTTTGGTCTATGTTTATCACATTTTCATAATCAGAAAATATATTTATTATTTTTTTGTCTCTTTCTATTTTCGGTACGCAGACGTCAAATCAATCAGCTGTTCCATAGAAAAAAAAAATTGACATTCGACAAAACCTATGGAACAATTTTTTTCGCTAATATAAAAAATTTCAAAACAAACATTGTTTCTCATAGCGTTGCCCTCATGATGTTATTAATTCATTACCAATAACACTATACCGTATGTCACTCCCGCAATCGTGCATTAACCTCCAGGACCTCGTGGTCGAAAAGCGCATTATTCGCCACTACACCAACGAGGCAGTCATCCTAGGTGGGACAAATAGTTTTTCTATCGATTAATTATCAGTATCACTCTAGACTAAGTGTACATAATACACCTCTGCCACCCCCGCTTGCGGAATATAGGCGTGACGGTGTTTATTTTAGTGTTGTAAAAATGAGCGCTGAAGCCGAGTCGACGCTCACGAGCGTTGAAATACGTACAAAACGCGAACGTTTTAAGCGCCGACTCGAGCGTTTTTATAACACTAGTTTATTTACATTAACACCCATCAATCCGTTTAGGCTACATAGCGTGCCAAAGAAATAAATACACACACGCACACTCGAAAAACATTGCCATCCTTCTGAGGCAATCAGGAAAAGACACAAACCTATATTTTTCTTTGTGCCGGTCAACTAACAGCCTTAAAACAATGTGACAATGAAAACTAAAATGACTCTTTCTGATGCAGTACAATGTTGCCTATTGTATAACACAAAGTAGTACTTTTGCCAAATTCATATAACATAGCGCTTATTCAAATTGCTTCCGAAGACCGTAAGCTTTGCCAAACTTTGCTAAAATTTTAATATTTCAGCCTTTTCTCTGTCTATTGTTGCCTATTGTACAGGGGATTAGCACGACCTAATTGACGTTACCGTAACGCTATCGAGTTGATATGTCATCCTTTCCACACTACATCAGCATCATTATCTCAGTCTATATTTGTCCACTGCTGAATATAGCCCTACCCAATCGCTCTCCTGCGCAGCTGGTCCGATGCCACCTGCACCCAACGACTTCTTGAGCTCTTCACAAGACCTTAGGCCCATTTGATAGGCGGTCGTCCCACGCAGCGCTTGCCAATAATTTAATAAATAAAGATGAACACGTGAAGATGCTTTCTCGACAACATCAACGTTAATCTGTTCGTGCTAAACTCTCAGGAACACATCGACCCCATATATTGTGTCGGGCTAAATGTGGAGCCAGCGCCAAACGTATTGTGGCGAAGAAATATTGCCAAATGCTTGCAGTGGCGTACTTACAATATGATATACGCCTAGACGATATGCTAAATTTGTGCGTATGTGACTAGTGCTAGGGCGGTTAAAACTTCGGGCTTGGGTATTGGCTTACACACTCAATATTCCTCCAACTTGTTCTATCTATATCATCATATCCCTTGCGGAGAAGGGTAGCAGAGAACAAAATCCAATAAGTTCTTTCCTTACAGACCTCTCTGGGTTACTCCACTTCCATAGTTCGTCTTATTCACGCTCGCCGGCTACAGAGACTTGACTTGCCCTTTAGATAAGATACGGCCTATTTGGTAATAACACATACATCCTTCCACTTTCTATATCTGTTTTCTCATTCTGTCTTCCGACATTCTTTCTATATGCCCGAATCACTGGAGCATAAATTCTATCTTTCATATTCTCGTAAAGGTCGAAAAATGTGTACTTTAGTACACGTTTGATTGGTGTCTTCGTATTAAAAGGGAACTTTAGCAAACCGTCCTAATAGCAAAATGACCTACTAACAATTCGTCCTATTAGCAACTTACCCTTTATGTTTCCTATGTGAGATTTCAGTATATTGTCATATTTCTAATACATAGTATCACATGGCTTTCTAAAGTGTACGATTTCATGAGACATGCATATATCATGAATTGGGCAAATAATAGGGGTTTGTCAAATAGTGCCTACTTAAGTTTCCTATAGTATTATTATTTCCTATTTTTTGTGGTAACTGGTAGTTGAACAGCGAGTCGATTTTTAATCTGTGGGTATCGAAAGATGCGACTGAAACAGACCGAATCATTTGAGGTCGAACAAGTAGTCTCGATAAGGGATAGGATTCTACAAAACTGTGTTAGCGCTCTGATTGCACCTGTTCCTAGGAGCCATTTGACTGGTTTATGATGTGAGGATTTAAGACAAGCCTTACTATAGGAATTTATCAAATAGTTGTATACTTAAAGTCAGTTCGCTACTCAATCCATACTTAAATGGAGTAAAATTATCAAATGAAAAACTGGCCAATGTTTTAATATTTTTGAAGTCCCCGACGAATGTTCGGCCATCACTTTACCTAGGCTAGCTAAATCGGTGCATCTGGCAGTGCGCGAGCGCTGTAGTCGCCGGCACGCGCCAGCGGCCACGGCACTGACCCTGCGTCGGTTCCGTACTGTTGCACAACGTTCTGCACCCACTGCCCACCGCTAGCCGTAACTGCGTAATTCGCAACCATCGCTGTGTGCGCATACGCGAATTTATTCTTTGCGTTTGCTATGGTGTGATGAGTTTTGATTTTTTATGATCTGTTCCCGTTTCGTTAGGTGTACGGCTCGTTCGCAGATATAAAAACGAAAAACGCTTTTTATCGACCATCAAATCCTCTAGTAATAAAATAGTTTTTTTTCAGCAATCCATAAATATACGTAATCATACGGTCATGCTTACATAGCCAGATATTTCTATTTTCATTTAATTTAATGGTAGAATGGTCGATGATTAAAATAGTCTAAGATAAGAGAGTGTAAGATAATATTTGAGAGACCCTCATGGTCAGTTTATGCGCAGCTCTTCATTTCTTCACACTATCGTAATAGGATTGGGAATACTCTACAGTATCCCGTCGGAATTCCACATAGATATATGCTGTACCCTAGATCACCACATCACGTCTATTTCTACCCGGACAAACCCGGTCCAACTAGTACATTTATTACTTCCTCGTGTACGATTGACCAATATAATTATCACTGAACGCTGGTTGTTGTGAAATTCATATTGCTGTATTGATACGCTATCAACCGAATGAATAGTTATGCAAATGTACAAATGTCCCGCATGAGCTGTGTTTTAAATTATTATTGTATGCTATCATTTTCAGCTTGCGAATTATGTCTATTGTGACGACTAAGGCGAATGTTGTGCATTTAACTTTATGCTCAAGCAGATACAGATAACTATGCAACTTTTATTAATTTTAAAGAATACTGGTTACTAGGTATAGGTTTCAAGCTGCAGTCAAGTCTTAGAGCTGTCAACCAGTTCGGAACATTATATTCTTCGGATTAGTCTTAGGTTTAAGGATGTCCGGGTATGTTTTAGAAATATGTTAAGAAGGTAACGGACACGTTCCCTTCAGAAATAAAATAACAGACTGATTCAACGAGCGCACACAATTGTATAATCATTAATAATATACCCTATTTTTGTGTTAAAAATTAGGGTGGCCCTAGTCGGAATAATTATCATACCAGTAAAAGAGATCAGTGATTAGCCGCGAAAATACCTTCTGCTACTCTCTTCATTCAGTTTAAAATGTAGAACATTTTATCATATCCCAGATAAATTCAATCTTATTAAAAGTTCATATCTTGGGTAATTACTTAATTTCTTCAGTCGGTCCTTGTGTTCAGTTCTGTTAACTTACCTTTTTTTATTGGAAAGCGATTTGTACACCAAGAGTTGAGTATAATCCTTATTAGGATAGACACGTCTCAGGTTAGGGCCGAGCAGATTTTAAAACGTACGCAGGTCTGTCCTCTCAGGTTGTTCATCCACAGACCTAGAACAAAATCTGCTAGGCATCATTCAAATGCTATTCACCCTCATCCTAAATATGTCGTCATATGTATTTGCCGGCTTAGTGCTGTACGCACTTATTACCCGCGACCTTCACGGGGTCGTCGGTCCACCTTGTCCACTAGTTCTACTCAAAGCCGATCGTTGTGGCGATCTTCGAGGAAACCTTTATCCGGGGCCCTATTTAATAAACTGACAATGCGACTTATTTGCCCAAATTGTTGTATTGTCACTACAGATGTTGTTTCATAAAGCGATATGTATGGCTTATATTGACAAGGGATCTGGCGTGATGATATAGTCGGATAGATTATTGACAAATTTGTTAAATGGTCACATTCATCTGTCGCCTGATATTGTTACTTTTTAAACGCCCTTTAAGAGCCCTCGAGTAAACGTCTTTTGGCTGATTCATGAATGATAAGACCACGATAGAACCAACTGATTTCTTACAATAGAGCATTGATATCTTCAACCTGTTGTTTTCAGGCCTGCATAGACGACAACCTCGATATGGTGGAGTTTCTGGTGAGCCACGGCGCCGACGTCAACCGCGGCGACAACGAGGGTTGGACGCCGCTCCATGCCACCTCCTCCTGCGGATTCCTCAGCATAGCCAGGTATTGAGGATGATTGGCACGAACGGTTGCAGGTTTTAGATAAGAATGGGTGTGGATTTGAATTATACCTGATAGAGAATGTATTATGTATTGTTACAGGTTTGAACTTGGTTCTTAAACAAGAATGGGTTGTATATGAGGTTATTTCAGATGATGATCGTGATCTTAACGATAATGATGGATTTCATGTATACCTTTTAACTGTAATGATATTGGGCAAAATAACTCTTGAATTATGTTATTATACAGAAACAGAAGGAAGGCCTGAATCATTAAAAAGAACTTAGTTACTTGGAGAAAAGGAACGAACGTATTGTCTTTGAAACTACCTTGGATAATAACGTCACTTCTTACATATAAATAATAACTGTAAATGTAACCTCTGATTTATATTCTGCACATTTGCGTAGAAATATCTACGGAAGTGGTCATGAAAATGAGCAATGCGAGCATGTAAAGTTTCGATAAGTAGGCTCAATATCATGTCCCATTCCTTGTTTAATACCGTGGCTTTTGTTCCCGTTTTGTTCAGTGTTATCTCCATTTCTCTGCGGCTGAATGTAAAGGTTACGTTTGGTTATCATCCTCTCTCTCTCTTGCGGTACCTATCAGTAAGAAAGAGATGCGGATATTGTAAAGCCGAGTTAGGTTCGCCGTTTTGTTTGTAATTATTTAACAGTATATGCTACATGATGGTGTGCTATTTCAGTCTAATCGACTCAGTCAAGTGGTGCGGAAAGATAAGCGTTTGATACATTTTAATCATTATTTAATTTCACCGCTAAGCTTGTTTTGTTATGTAGATGGACTACTGGGCCCCAATTCCTACTAACTAAATTCACCCAAAACTGAAATAACCGAATCATAACCTGTCGGTTTTGCCACGGCGTTTTGAGGAGATTTCGCATTTTAATTTTTTCGCAATCTACAGGGCTCTTATTCGCTATTACCAATCGCGGTGCGTTACGATAACTTCATGAAATGATCGTGTCATTCCATTTATGTACCATCAAACGATCAATTCAGCGTGAGCAAGCGAGTGTAATGATACACGTTACGCGTATAATTGGCCATAGCGAATAAGAGGGTTGTTCCCGGACTTCCAAAATCTTTTTCGAAAAAATATTCTATCTTATTAGTTCCCGCGAGTACCACGACAGTATATTTTCCTTCACACGAGATCCATGAATAAGTTTAAAGTTTGGTCAGCTAGAAAAAAATATTTTCATATAGTAGCAATCTTCCGGAGAAGTGTTTTTGTCCACCAATCAAGTCTATATGTATTTATTTTACTCGCGATTATCATAAAGAGATGAATTATGAATAGTAAGAAAAATGGCTACCTAATCCAAAAACACCCAGTAACTTTTTCACGATACATGGGTACGGTGACTTTAGATCATATTCCATTTCACACAAATTGTATTTAAGAATATTGAAAATATAAAATCCAAAAATTAACAGGAATAAAAATAAAAATACATCAAACATCTACTTTAATTTTCATTTAAATCATATTTTGTTCATAAATTTGCCTAATTATTTAAAAAACCTAAAACTTAATAAAAATCTATTACTCAATTATGTAAATTATACCGGTTTGCGTTTTAGGCACTAACACAATGCAATCGTTATAATCGATATGTTGTTTTTTAAAATGTACGAAATCGATTGCCTCTTTTTTTTTAAATTATATTATTCTATGTATCTGAATGAAATATTTAGTATTCTCATGGTCAGTAAATTAATAATTAACGTGGATGCGCTATCTTGACATATTTAAATAGAGAGTTTTATAGATTTTTTTAATAATAATACACGTAAGCGACGAATTAAGCGATTTATCACACAAAATGTTTTTTACCAATGGCTTGATTCGTAAATAAATAATGAGATTATTTTATTTTGTTCCTAAATTACTTTTATTAATACAGATTCTTCGTTTTAAATTTTCTTAATACGATGTTCAAGTGAACCTATTTCACACTCACCACATTTCTAGAAACGTCAGATTCTAAACCTCAGCGTACCCATGACTGGTGAAAAGGACTATCACTCACACACACGAAAAGGACTATAGTTATCGACAATGCACCTTCTCTCTCTGTTCATGTTGACTGTACTGCATATTTCTTAGAAGTGGTGGGAATGCAATTTTGGAAGTCTGGGAACAACCTGAATGAAATCCCTGGTTCACTGCTGCCGATCTAGGTTTTCATATTCTAGTTTACAAAAACAACTGAACGCATTGATCGGTTTCGGTCAAGGTTTGATTTTTGCAGAATTTTGTTAGTAGCATTGACTACTGGTTAATTTATAAAATAGTCTCTCTCTCTAGCTATCTTTATCATCACGCCACATCCCTTGCGGGGTAGGCAGAAAGTACAAAGTTCCAATAGGTTCTTTTCTTACACACCTCTCTGGCTTCCTCCACTCTCATACTTCGTCTCATACACGCTCGCCGGTTATGGAGACTCGACTTGCTCTTCAAATAAGACACGATCTATTTAGTCATGGTAAGATAGTCTAGGTCTTCCCCGGTATCTACATCCTTTTACTTTCGCATTATATATCTGTTTTGTCATTCTTTCATCCGACATTCTTTCTATATGTCCGAACCACCGGAGCATACCCTTTCTGATCTTTACACTGATACTTATTTTTATACCTACACGCTTTCTTACAACGCTGTTGTGAATACGGTCGGTCAGCTTTACTTCGCACATCTTCCGCAGAGCTCGCATTTCTACAGCATTTATCCTGCTTTCATTCTCCCTCTTACATACCTATCTGTCACTGCTATATGATAGCTTTGGAATAATCACTCCGTTATGTATGGCCAGCTGCGCCTTTTGGCTTAAGTGCCGGGTCCTAATAGAATAGTCATTGCCTGTATATTAAGTTTTACCCATTGATCAACTAAGTTTCATTTATAATATATTTAAAAACAATGTCAGAGCAATAAGACTGTTATTCTTGGCTTGGAAACTTCTGCGATTTTAAATCAAACACTTCCATGACCTTAAGAATCAATTTGTCATACACCAAACTTGACTATAGGTAGGTGTTTGCCTAATGCCCATGTAAAATTTATGTTTATAAGCACCTACAATACGGGAAAACAATCCCTAAAGTTGGGCTGCGTTTTTATATAAAAAGCAAAAGATTAAAAAAATACAGTAGTAGCCAGAAATCTGTAAGGAAAGAACATATTGGAGGTCTCTACTCTCTGCCTACCCCGCAAGGGATCTAGAGTGATGATGTAGTAGTAGACTGACGTGAGTAGGTACGTCGGGACAAATATTTTAAGTAATTACAATAGTACCGCGTGATGTATCTATCACTCAACACGCATGAATAACATCGCTCATTGACGTATACCGCAAATATAACTACAAACTATAGCGTGCTGTAAACAAACGATGATTCACTTTGACCCAGTAGGCACCGCGGTTTCTCTGAACGATCCCGTTCATTGTATTTATTTAATTGTTCATAAAATAATGTTTAATTAACGGACACATATCAGACGGGACGGGATGGCGGCGGGAAACAGATGGGAAGGCAGCGCGGAGCAACAATACAACGCTCTTGCTGCACTTGTACTGCTACTTCGTTTGTAATCGCGTCGGACACGGCGACGAGCGACGGGACGCCACATTTGTCATCACGCCGAGCTGTGTGTTGTCTCCTGGGTAGTTCAGTATATTACAATTACTCCAGTCCCGTCGACGACGCGTCGTCGTTCAGCCAGGTCGGATATGTGACCAAACCTTTAGTCTGTAACAACAGTAAACTCCCAAAATTACGGCTGATTTACAGAAGATTGTTAAAGAATTTACGGCCTATTTCTTTTAAGAAAATATAATGAAAATAAACATAAGAATGTCGTGAACATAATGTTTTTAACAAAATTTTATCAAATGTGTTCCAATTTCCAAAAAAAAAAGTAAGACGTGCCCCTTCTTAATATAAATAGTAAATTCTCTATTTAAAGGATGAGCTTCAGATATGCGCTGCAAATTTCATCGATGATTTTTTAATTGAAAAAAAAGAAACCTGCATTTTAGGTCAATCGTACACACTTTTCAATGTAAGCAAGCATGGGAAATATTAAAACAAAAATTCTTAAGGTCATTCGTGTTAGTAATCCCCTTAAGCGTGCAGCACAAAGCATAGCGAACTTGGGGAGGACTTTATCCTGCAATAGATGACTTACGGCAGATGATGATGGTTCTGTTGGCCAAATCGACATGAAACTGGACAACTGCTTATATGCTCACGCTTTCCAGGTATTCACTGCCCTGCTCGTTGCTACGCTAGTGAGCTGAAAGTAACCACCATATGTTCGCGATTCCATATATTTTTGGTGGTACACCGCATGGTGTATTTGACTGACCGATTTGGTTGTTAATGTTCAGCCTTAATACTTTTATAGAAGTGTTTCGCAAGCAGAAAAACTGATCACATAAACCTTGCCTGTCTCGTTGGTCTAGTGGCGTATAATTCTCGAAGCGATCACGAGGCTTTAGGTTACAGCCTTAGGTCGGACAAAGTGTAGTTACGCCGTCAAACAATTCCCAGTATCAGTCCGTAGTCTGGAACTGTGTCCGGTATGATGGTAACATTGAGACCTTATATTGTCAGTAAAAACTGAGTATACAGAGTATGTACACCCACTTGGGGATGACCGAGTTGATATATTTTTAGAATTCTCGCAGTATGAGGTTTTACAGTTTACTTTGGTGGAATTTGGTCGAATGAGACGAACTATGAGAGTCGAGGAAGCCAGAGAGGTATGTAAGGGAAGAACCTGTTGGAACTCTGTACTCTCTGCTTACCCCGCAAGGGATCTGGCGTGAGGTTATAGATAGTTAGCTAGATAGAATTTGGTCGATTCGAAAAGAAACAATATTCGAAATGTCATCGACTCTGTATGGTTTTCAATGGCAATTTCCTGGTACGTTTGTAATGACATAATTTCAGTGACATCAATACAACCGGAATATTGGCTGAAAAACAGTGTCGGATGTGCTTACGCATCGAATCGAAGTAGATAAACGTGACGTGTTAGTGGTGAAAGATGGTTATTCCCACACAAACGTTTTGCTATAGTTTTATATGTTTATGATTTGCGTAGGGTGTACTATATTGTAGGTTGATCGATTAAAAGGCTGCATCGTGAAAATCGATTAAAAGATAGAATCAAGTGAAGTGAGCCGCCGTAGTAAGGGGTAGGTAAGGTCTCGCGTGAACGCCCCTCAAATATCGCCGATTCATGTCAAGCACCTAGCTGACGGTTCGATAGCGTGTCATAAATATAACATGGTCTATAAATACACATACATTTGTCACTAAGTTCCCATAATAAAGCCTGTTGCATTATATGTGTGTATAAATATTAAGAAGATGCAGCATACGAACCACTGAAGCATACAGTATGCTTCTGTGGTTCGGACATAGAAAGAGTGTCGAATGGAGGATTGACAAAACATATATACTTGCGAAAGTGGAAGAATGCATCTTACTAACTATAACCAAATAGCCCGCATGTTAACTGACGGGCAAGTCAAGAGTCTCCGTAACCGGCGAGTGTTAGAGACGAATTATGAGTGGAGGAAGCGAGGGGGTCGGAGAATCTATTGAAAGACCTCTCACGTGATAGATAGATATCTATGTATCTGTAACATCACTTCAGATCCCTTTCAGTGTAGGCAGAGAGTACAGAGTTTCAACCGGTTGTTGCCTTACAGATTTTTTTGGCTACATAAATATTAAATGTATAACTATGTTTTTCAGATATCTATTGGAAAACGGCGCTGATGTGGCCGCAGTTAACTACGACGGGGAACTCCCGGTTGACATAGCTGACAGTGATGCGATGGCCAAGCTGCTACAGAAAATTATCGATGAAAAGGGTAAACCTAACTAAATATTCGGTGTAATTTTAGTCGTCCTAGAGCGTCCGCGAGCGCGAAGTGTTCATTTTATTCATTTTTTAATACCAGTGAATAGTAGGCGTTTGCATAATTAGCCACATTAGATAACATCGTGTATATAAAACAGTCTTTAATATCCCAGGCCAGACTCGTGCCTGGCCGAGTTGTAAGGATTTTGTAAGTATTTCTCTTCTGCAATAAATAGCGCCTTATTCTAACAGCATCACTTTTCGTTGCATAAGGTCGTTCCCGTGTTTTTTCCGTCTTCTATTTGACTGTAAAAAGGATATAGGTACAGTGCTTTGTAAAATACCTCACCTTGTAACCACTAAACCACACAACCTATAATGTCTGGCGGGTAGTGGCTGGCCATAGGTATAGAGAACTGTCCCAAATCAAGGTGAGAGAAATTAGGCCATACTCCACCACGTGGCCTTTCAACTTGGCTCAACGACTACCACAGATAGCTGAGAACACCACGGTTGTACAGTGGTAAGAACGCAAGTACGTTGAGGAGCTGGTGAACTAATGTTTTGTCATACAAATAAGCGTGGCACTGCGCGGGGTGTCACAGGGCGAGAGGGACATTACGGGCCACTCACATTTGTATTTGCCATTTGGCGAAGAATGTTAAAAATTAAACGGTTACTCCATGTCAATGTTACTTATGTAATGATGGCATTTGTAATAGAATTACACTAACACATTACAAAAAAATACGAGCAAGTTAAATGTGCTATCATCTATGTAACCAGATACATCACTTCATTTTTAATAGCAATAGATTATACTTAATAGCTATGCGAACTCGAGCGTAGTATGAATGGAGCAAGTAGCGATGACAAGCTAAGGTTAACTACAGTCACCGACGATGGTGTCAAGGCTTGGTGAAGTTCAAAAATCTCGCTGGCTTAGGCCTAGTGCGTAAGAGTATCCTCTATTTTCTTCTTTTAATCCTAGTCTGTCTTTCAGGTATTGACTGCGACAAGTCACGAAACGCAGAAGTGGACACTTTGCTAAGCGACGCAAGGAATTGGGCGGCGAATGGTTACGTAGAGGTGCGGGACATGAATGGAGGCACGCCACTGCACGTCGCCGCCGCGAAGGGATACACTGATGTTAGCATAATAAATTTATATTATTATAGTAAAAACAGGAATAAGGAGACTCGAAGAAGAACCAATGTGAAATGGCAATAAGCGGGTTATATAGCGCGAAGATCGGAAGGGCGTTGGGGCAAAGAGATTCTAGAGTGGAGACCACGTATTGGCAAGCGGAGCGTGGGTCGACCGCCTGCCAGGTGGACCGCTGATCTTGTGAGAATAGCAGGAAGTCATTGGATGCAGGTGGCATCGGATCGGCTGGGCTGGAGAGCGATTGGGTATTGCTATGTTCAGCTGTGGACAAGTAAAGGCTGAGATGATGACGACAATAGTAAAAAAAAATAATTAAAAACAAGCTTATGCTGCCAGGCTATGGTACAATTTATAATGGCCAAATAAATGTGTATAGAAAATGTTGTGTCTACTGTTGACTGTTAAGGAGTTCTTATGTCTGGAACCAATCGTGTCTGGAACAAATCAAACCATAAATATGCATTGCTATCGGAACTGGACCGACATGTCAAATTTCAACTCCGTAGGATAAGAGGAAGTAGCTCTACATCAGCTTGCAAGATTTGACCTAAACAAACTCACGAATATAGCTTGTAAATATCCTACTACGACTTGGGCGTGTAGCACGATCTCTTTTACATCCATGTCGTCCATGGGTCAAAATATCCTTGTAGTTCTATTCATAATAACTCAGTGGGCGCGTCATAGGTTAGCTGGCGTTCGCACGGATGCTTTTTCAACTCGTGGTGCCGCAGCGCTGTACAGGGCTTTCAAAAAAAAGCACTGTTACATTAGTTAAATTCCAGCGCTTTACAACGCGCGTTGAAAAAGCGCTCGTGCAAACGTAATACCTGGTTTATACATTGCTGCTGCTGCCACTTCCCGCCAAAAGTAATGAGCAGTACCGCGGCAGCGTCGACTGTTCACATACTCCCATCACACTTCAAGCATCACTCTGTGTTTCTCTTATGTTGGCAAAAAACTCCCAACATCAGATTTCCTTTTTTCAAAACGATGTTGTTGGCATAAAAATATCCCCAAGGCAATTATTATACTAGCTTTCCCATGGTTTGACTGATACACCACCCTCACATTTCTTTGTTTAACAAGTTATTTATCTTTTTTCTAAAATAATTTTTACCATCATTTCAAAAAGATTTGTAAACCGGCCACACTGAGTGGACGAGGCCTGTCAGTTTTGATCCCTGCTCAAAAAACCGCCAATGAAGGTAGCGCTCGGCAGTGTGGGAAGGAAAGTAAAGCGTAAATGGCGCGTTTATACGACTAATCTTCCCTCACTTTAGGCGGAAGTGAGCAGTGTGTAAATTGTGTATAAGGTTAGGAGCGATCTGGAATGCGCAAAAGGTTTTAGGTTTATTTGGCGGCCATTATAAAAGTGCCCCATCCGAACACAAAAGTGCCTCACTGTTCAGATCCGTTTATTTATATCTGAAACAGGGAGAATCGAATCCCAATATGTCTTATTTGGAACATTTGAAATATCTAAATTAGAGCACAGACAGACTGAAAAATCGCGTCGCGTGTTGATTAATTCTTTGAGACGGTAAGTGAATGTAAGGTCGAGATTTAGGTTCAAATTGAAATGAAGTATTTTGTTTCAATATCAAGTATGCTGACCACGAATGTGAGAGATTCAGGTACAAATGTATTACAACTGTTTAGTATCTTGTAGTTCTCGTTCGTGTTGCATTTCACTGAATCGTTTCAGCAAAGATCGTCATAGGTCTACCATTCGCACACATACAAATTACATTCGCGGCGATATGTCTCTTTATGGACGCTCGATGCAGCAACTGAGCGATGTGCTACGCTGTTTTTGATACCGCGTTTGAGCATTTGCAACTTTCGTGCCCGTAGATAAGGATAGTTATGCCAAATATAAATACTGGATTTTGGCACTTTGTTCGTTGGACATGTCGATGTGATTCCACATTGATGCAGTGGCGAAATCGCTAATCGAGGATTCTTAAAGCGTCGTGTGTGGTATGGCTTTGAGTAGCATATCGTTTAGTATAGTTCGCAACTCAGTCTCATAAATTGTGCATATCTCCGTGGGAGAAAAGTCGCAAAGACGTGTAAATAGAGTTTTATTTTGTACCAGGTGGCGAAGATGCTTCTAGATGAGTGTAACGTGGACCCGGATTGTATGGACTACGAGGGCTGGACGCCTCTCCATGCGGCCGCGCTGTGGGGTCAAAAGGAAGCGGCTGCATTACTGCTCAAGTTCGGAGCAGACCCTAACATTAAGAACTATTCGGTTAGTCGACGACACTGATACCCATATCTATAGACTAGTAATTACTTAGTCTTAAAAATCTACTTACCCGAGTATACTGTTTTAAAAAATCTATCAGTGAAAATCCTATTCTATAGACAATTAAGTGCCGTTACTTGACTATAGAAGTTTCTCAAATATAGAATAAAAATGGTGAACTAAGTCATTACTTTTACATAAGTCAATACTTTGACTTGTTAAAGATACGGGTATGATCATTCTTTATCATACAGTAACTTTTTAAGACAAGAGGCTTTGGAGTTTAAACAGAGCAAAACTGAAGTTAAAGCAAACTTAACTCTTGTTGTGTTAGTTCGCCTTCCCTTTGTCTACATCCGCATATCGCTGATAATATTAGGTATTTAATAGTGACAATTCATATTAAGGACCTAACAGTGGCTCTAGTAAACCCGGTAATACAACCACAGAAAAAAACTACTAACACTAGGATTTATTCCTGTGGTGTGGGTGCATTTACAAACATAAAATCCACATACACAAACACCCAGAACGAAACAAATATTTGTGGGTCACACAAAGATTTGTTCCATGTGGGGATCGAACCTGCGGCTATTCGATCCAGCGGTTGGAGAGGCTTAAGCTCTTAACCAGTGCACCAAAACTTCTGTCCGCAGATATTCTGTTCACAATACACCCATTTATCTCCAGGGACAGACTTGCATGGACCTGGTAGACCCGTCGATATCGTCGTGGCTGGCCGACGCGATGCAGGCGCAACGGCGCCTCAATAATAACAACAACAAGCGTAAACGCAGCCCGCCGCGTTTCGATGCCAAGCGCGTCGACATCGAGATCACGCCCCAGCCCGAGAAAGTTGTCAATGGTGAGTTAAAGTAGGGTTAAAGGCTCTTCCTTCGATGGTAAAGTAGGGAAAAGGTTGGGTCAAACAGCCGACGGAGCGATCGGGAAGCGCTCGGCTATGTTTGGCCGACGGTCGGCAGCGTACGTCACACTGCGGGAGCGACTTTGTACCGGCCGGACAGTCGGCTAACGCTAGCGTCTCGCTCGCACGCATATTGGCGTCTAGCTCCCCCGTGCTTCGTTTGTAAGCGCGTCAGGCGCGACGGCGGTTGGTCGTCCGTGCGTGGCTGCGCTGTGTCATCTCCCGTACGTTTTACTACATTAAAACTCCCTAGTTCACGTCATGGTCGCACTCCCGTCGCGCTGCGTCGGCTATGTGGCGAAACCTTAAAGGGGCTTCCCCCTCGATGGCAGGCTCTTCGGAGCGTGGCACAAGAGGGGCATCGGTGCGTGGCTCAAGAGGGGCATCGGTGCGATCCATACGGAAATCCCAGAGCTCCTCCAAAGTCCGCGGGTTTTTAGTTTGCAGGAATCGGACACTCCCTGCGAGCTTCTCCCGAATCTTGCGGAAGTCCTATGCGAGATTTTCCCTAGGTAAAAAAAGTTAAGGGACTACCACCATAAAACGTTTTTTTTACTTCATGCACTTTAAGAAGTTATATGGATTAGAGACTTCGTATTAAGGAATATGATTTTTGAGTCCATATTTTAGAATTTGGTAAAAGGAATAGACAAATGATTTTTTCTCGACAGAAAAATCACCTAAGTCATCTCAATTGTTTCACATTTTCTAATTTCAACGCGAAACGCCTAACAACTTGTCAATAAAATTTAAAACATAGAGACTAATTGTAGCAATGTTTTTGTAAAGCAATTTTTTTGTTTCATAGTGTAGTTTTCTTAGAAAATTATATAATTTGTTTTTGCACATACTTCGTTTATTTCCGAGCATGCGCTCAATATATCCGTTCCTTTTTATTTATTTGTAAAGTGATTGCATCACAATCACTCTCCCGGTCAATAAATGTTCGATCGCGGTAATACTATAATGATTGAACCCCCTACACCAACGCGTTGATGAGGTCAATGGGAAGGACGTTGTGCATCGCCTGCGTACAATAGTCGACCCTGGAGAAGGAAGTTCATTCCATGTGCTCCTGGCACGCCTTGCAGTATATCGGACCCGATTTTTGACATCCTTTTTTATTTCGCTAATAGTCCATTATAAATGTACGAGTGAAAGGACATTGTTCTGCGCTCATACATGATTTGCCCCAGAACCAATAGCAATGAAAAAATACTTGTATGATTTCAAATCACCCATAAATCTCTTAAGGCATTTATTATTAAACGGACAAGCGGTGGAATAGCAATATTGCACAAAAAGTATTGGATTTTGAGGTTATAATTCAGTAGCCATTAATACATATGAGAGGTTATATTGTATATTGACATTCAGTAAAGATGTCGCAGAGTTCGATGTAAGTGCTTACAATACTTTGAAATATTCCTTTTAGTTTGCAAATTGTCCGTTAGATACGTTATATTTGCCATTATTTTAATAAAATAGATAAATAATGATAGCATGGGACAAATTTTTGTTGGTTCTGGGGCAATTTTCGACAAAGTCCTTTCAAAAATTAGATTTGCTTAGTTTTTGAGATATAATCTTTTAAATATAAAATAAATATTAAAATATTAACAATGAAAAATAAAGTACATATTTTATATACAAATTTGGATTTAAAAATAAATCATTATTTAAAGATTTTATAAGAAACATAATATATGTTTAAGTAATAGCTAATTGTAAACCAAAACCAACAAATGCCCCTAAATAACGAAATCCCTTAAAGAGAGATTGTACGTATCGATTTTATGAAGGTATTCATTATTTTAGTGTTTTTTTTGTTCTTCGCAAATTACTCACGCGTTCCCGTAACCCACCCTAGCCATAGCAACGAGCTTCCCGCTGTAGCGAGCGGGTATCCTATGATAGCCTGTCTGCACTTAAAAAAAAAGTTTAATTGGTTTGGGTTTGGTGTGAAAGGCGGTGGTTGGTTGATTGGACCCTTTTTGTCTTGAATATGGGGTTCAGGGAGAGTAGTCGCAAATCCTCCCCAAAACTAGCTCTATCCCCTATTTTACAATCATCTCGTGTGGTAGTGTGAAAGATAGTGAGCATTAAAAGGAGCAGTTCAGTTCAGCTTTATGGTTTATTTTTTTGGTCGACTAAATTTCCGATGACTTTGCATGGGTCACCCCATTTCTTTAGACATTTTTATACTAAACTTGTTTGCATGTGCCTTTATGTATATAACCATATCTAACTATCAGTTATTCTGCCTGGAGGACCGGCAGTGTTACATTTTAACATTCAGTTTTCGCTCATTTTGGATGACATAAAACAGAATTATATGTCAACGGTATCTAGATATCGTTTGATAAAAGTACTTAACAAAATAATTTTTATGGAGTAAGTTATGGGATTCATATAATAAAATACAGACAAAAATCATGTTACACACTAAATAACATAATATGACAACTTCTTCCTAGGTATTATCCACATTTATAATATTATCTGAATGGCAACATATAATTATTCAATAATTTACTGCTATTCAAAAAAAGTAGAAACCCGAATCAAAGCGAAAAATATAATGTTCTTGCAACATATGTCATCCAAAACTGAAGCGGACCATATGTGTATCGTCTCCACTCACATCCATCGTTTGTCATTTAACCCCCGTGCAGACAAGCCGCCCGCAGCTCCCGAGATTATTAAAGTCGCCGACGCAAAGCCGCCCAAGGGCCGTGCACCGTCCCCTGAGCCCGCAGACATCGCGGAAAGCGGAGCCAACGACGACTCGCCGTCGTGGCGTCGGTCTTCCTCTTTCCGTAGACAGCCGGAGTCGCCTCGTGAGTACTCAGCTTCATTCCAGATTTACGCAGTGAGGTCCCGTGTTGTGTCCACAGCAAACGGCAAGTTTGAAGGGCGGTGGCCAGGTCAGCGAAAGTTGCTTCATGTGTATATAGGGCATTTTGCCTCACATACCAGTCAGTATCAATTTAGAATGTTTTCGTTTGTTGTGACAAAACATAGTAACGATACAGTTTCAGTTTTACTTGGAATTTGCCTGGAGTCTTACAGCGCAATCACTCATATTCATCCTAATCAAATAACGTTTATATTGTAATCGTTTTGATCGCAATGATGCAGGTTCGATAACAGTATAATTTCGTCGTGACTCTCACCCGCTCACAGATTTTTTTTACCAAAAGATGACGAGTTTTGAATAATGTAGAATACTCTATTACGTGTACGATAAACTCCGCGAGAATACCAGAATAACGGCCTATATATTTCTTATACCCAGTTTATACACTGCTACTGCCGCGACTTCCCGCCATAAGTAATGAGCAGTACCGCGGCAGCGTCGACGTTCACGCAGCGCTCTGTGTTTTTCTTCTATTTGCAAAAAAACCTCCCGACATCACATTTTCTTTTCCCCAAAACATCCCCATTCTTAAAAATATCCCCAGGGCAATTTTTATACTAGCTTTTTCATGGTTTTTCCGAACCACCATCATCACACTTTTCTGTATTTTATATTTTTTATCCTTAAGTTATTTATCCAAAATTATTTTTTCCCCATTCCATAAGATATCTAAGCTGGCCACACTAAGTGGGCGTGACCTAGTCATGACTCCCGCTCAATAAACCGCCAAAGAATGAAGCGCCCGGCAGTGATAGTGTGGGAAGGGAAATAGAGCGTAAGCGATTCGTGCGGAAGTGAGCAGTGTGTAAATTCGGTATTAATATGTTAATACATGCCACCGCCGTTTTGAGAATATAAGCGTGACGGTGTTACGTCCCTATGCAACAGTCCCTCAAAATATGTATTACGTCGCATAATTACCTAACAATTAATCTCTGATTACCTACAGGGGATAACAAAACAGCAAACAACGTGGTTGACAACGACACTATACTGAGAAGGACCCACAGCTTCGAGAACGATAAGAGGTCAGTACCATACTTCTATAACAATAGCCAGTTGGACGCTAAAAAGCTATACCATTTTAACTACATCAAACGTGGCATCTGATTTAGAATATTAACTGTGTACAAATAAGGTACAATTTTCATTACAATATTTTGTTAATTTATACATTAATGCAAATTGATGAACAGTTGGCTTCCGCGTTTTACTCACTAGCTTTGTGAAATAGTGCTTATCGCACAAATCGCTGAAAATTCTGCACAATGTTAGAGCGGTTTTTCTGTGATGTCTACTGTCAAATATACCTGTATCGGGCGAAAAAAGCACAAGATACTTCGTACATTTTAGTACGATATCTATGTATATCGGCAAGTATATACAGGGCATGTATAGCTGCCTTTCGTACAGGGTCAGTCGATTTTTTTTTATTCAAAACGCTTTGCTAATTGTCAAGGCTCTTAAATCGTTCAATACACGCAGACGTACCCATTTTTTTATAATGTATAATATGCGGATAATCATGCACCGAAGGACACATCATTACAGTATAGTTTCATGTGTACAACACAGTATCATAGTGCATACTATAGTGTGTAAACAACTCTATGAAAACTCTTAAGCCATAAATATTAACAGTCCCACAAGGATCTTTTGGCCCGCGGCCAAAATAGAACCTAACGCTGTCATCAAGTGAAATGTCATTTCATGACTGTCGCAGAGTTGCCGTTTGCTAATAAATTTACCCAAGTTCTTTTTTAATACATAGAAATATCTTAAAAGTAATTTTATTTTCATTTATAATTCAATTTGGTTTACTGCGTCTACAAGGTGCAGCTTGATTAGATTCGTTGATCACGTGCGTCAACTCTCTCGAGTTAGTTATACTTAGTTTGTATAGTTGGTATAGAAATATTTTTCTGGGAGTAGGAAAATTTTACTAAATAATAACCCTCATTACACACCGACGGGGGGCGTTGGTGTGAAATGTGGATGAAGTCAATGCCATCCAGGGGCCAAATTGTTACTATAATCTTTGTATACAAATACAGTGCGCAAGGATATTTTGCCCAATAAAAACACTCGCAAACCTCAAAATCATAGTTTATTCCATCGGATCGGAACGGGACCCTTACTGAGTGAGAAGATCCGGCGAGAAGCTCAGCGGGCTAGTCTTTTAATTTGTTTTGTTCGACTGGCCTATCTGAAAACCACTTGTGTGTTATTTTTATTATTGCTGATTGACGAGCACACACACTCCCGCTCACACAGCGCGTGTCACGCATTTATTTTTATGTTACAAATAGTTTCTCCATTGAGTAGTACATTATAACACAATGGGTGCGTCTTTAGGGATTGAACGATCTAACATAACCTATCGGCCAGTGAAAAAACGACCTTACATAAGCTGCTTGTTTCAGTTTCTCATATACCGTCCACTATTGTATAAATATGCAAATATCTGTAATCAGTATAATGTTTTGACTATATAATCATAAGAATTAACATCCTTATCACAAAATACTAAAGTTCCAATTCAATCAAATTTAGACGTGTGGTTAATACATTATTGTAATTACAATGTTAATTATATGTCGTCTAGTCTGATTATTTGTCGTGTGATTAAAATAACTAAAACATATTAAATCGTGGGTATATTTAGATAAACCAAAAGCATCTTGTACAACTAGATCACAAATAAATGGAAAGTTTATGTTTCGTTATAAATATTTGTTTTCATCGAAATCTATGATGACTTGGTCAAAAGCTTCGCTCTCGGGGTTCGATCCTCGCATGGGACAAATATTTGTGTGACCCACGAACGTTTGTTTCCGTTTGGGTGTTTGTGGGTGTGTGAATTTCATGTTTGTAAACACACCCACGACACAGGAATAATTCCCACACTAGTTGGGCTATTTGTTATTAAAATAGAAAGGACTACTAGTACGTCTGTAATATAAGGCTATGAGAACCTCAGTACCTATAATCTAACAAGAGGAAACCCCGTCTTTTTCAATATTAGGTCATTATAGTTATGATAGATAGATATTACAATTTACACCATAGCGTCATAAAAAAAAATACAGATGTATAGGTTTGGTTTGGTTTGGGTTTGCTATTTCGGTTGTGACGTTTGCCGTCGCGCCGAGCGTGACTGCGCTGTGTGGCGTCACCTGTACATTTCAGTACATTACAACTCTCCAACCCCCGACACCGTCGTACTCTGTTGCGCTTTGTCGGCTATATGGCGAAACCATAAGCGATTTTCTGTTTGTTACTTGTTTCGTCAGTACTGTCATTCTGTGGTTTTTTTAACATATCCACGATTTAAATGCTTGGTTTTACCTTCATCATCTTTAGTGCTGGCAATTGTGTAGTAACGTCTTAATGCTTATGTACAGTACATTCTTTCTAATACCATGCTTTGTAGATCATGATCAACTATATCACATTTAACATCTTTATTTTACCCGTGGCTCCGCCCGTGCTTATGCATTGAAAAACAATGTTCTTTTTTAAAACTGCAATGTTTGTGTATGTTGGATCAAAACCTTGATAGCGAGCGTCTGCGTTTTACAAAGAGAAAACAAATCTACAACGTGTTTACAATCTTCAGCTCTTTTACCGCGGGATCCGACTGCTTAGTCTGATCGAACGGACCACATTAACGGTTTGTCCTATGGGTCCGTTTAAAGAATGGGACTGTGAGGACTATAGATTTTTTAGAACACATGGTCAGATCGATTGAACCAAGTGATTGTTTTTATTCCTATTGGCCCGATTAATAATGAATGAATCGGGCTGGGGACTATCGTCATTTTAGGCCTGTTTTTATCTGGGTCCTATTAGAAAAGTGACGACGACGACATGGTATTACAGCAGTTTAAAACAGTGCAGTGTAATAAACTTGAAATAAGGATTTTAGGTATATGAAGCGATTTCATTTTCAGAACTTATTGGTTATTAAGTATAATATTAAGTATATAGGAAGTATCCTAGGTCTGATTTTAGGTACTTACATTATCTCACTCGTAGTCTGATGAGTCGAACCATATCAGACACCGCCCTCGCCGGCGAGGTCGAAGAATCCCTTGCCCGCCGGCCGGTGCAGAGCACCACGGCGAGACACCTAGTATACCGTAAATCAATAATAATAAATAAATTACGAAAGGAGTAAAATAATACTTATGTCAAAAATACTTAGTTATTTGAGTCAAAAGCTGTAAAACCAACTCCGACGAAAATGTACTATAAATAAATGTAGCTGGTATATAACATAATTATTGTTGACTATACAGTATTGCCTTAATAGAGTAATATTATATTTATTAGATCTATCTATATCATCACGCCAGATCCCTTGTGGGTTAGGCAGAAATATTGATAGGTCCTTTAATGGAAATTAAAGTACAGCCTTAAAATTTAAAAGTTGTGTTTCCGTTAATCACAAAAAACTTTTGTCGACGGTGATAGGAATATAATAACGCTAAATACTATTTTAAAATATTTAAAATAATCAGAATCGACACCTTTATTTCGTACTAGCTGTTACCAGCGGTTGCGCACACTATGTATTATTCTGATGTATACATATTACTGTAAAGTTTCATTAAAATCTTTTAATCTATTGTTGGTGAGCCAATGAACTAAAATAAAAATATAATAAAATCTGTGAAGTAGTTTCGTGAAAGAGTAACAAACATATATCCTCACAAACTTACGGAGCACGCGACGGTCAATGAAATTAAAAAATCCTAGACCGTCGTTTCGTCCGCTAATTTAACAATAGAATGAAGTTGACTACGGAATGGTAATGCAGTCTTCAGTCGCGCGATGTGGCCACCGACTATACAAAGTACTTTTTATTGTACAACAGTAATATTACAATTAACACACACAATAACATTAAAAAAGCTATTTACAATCGGTGGCATTATTGCTAATTTGATGATAGGATGTTGAACGTTCTGCACGCACAAGGTCGTGCACCGCACCAAGTTAGATCCAAATGCACTCAGTCCGTTCGCCGGGTACAGGCACACCATGTTGCATGCTTGTGTGTATTGTAGTTTCTACCAACGGTACCGGGACGTGACGGCGCGCATTAAGGCGTCGTCTTGCCCTTCAATACCGCCGCCGCAGCAGCCCCCGGCCCCCGTCGCCGAGCTAAGAAAAAGGACTCCAGAACAGACTAACAATGCCACAGAGACTAATGAGGATGTGCAGACAAGGTGCTCGTTCATGTCTAAGCTTTTGACGGTTGCGGTTTGTTTCGATTACTGTGTATTTAGCTTAGAATAAGACTTGTATAGACGGAGGATTGCTAACAACAATGGCGGCTAAAAGCAACCTCAGTTGCGCACTATGACAGTGTACGATTTTTTGAAAATTTGCTTAAAAGCACTCAATGTGTCCGAGCGCAGACGTGTGCATATGCGTTCTACAATTTATCAACCCTATAATTAGATAAATTTTACGTCGTTTCCGCGCGCGCGATGCTCCACCTAGACAAGCAATACATCTAAGGTATTTTGATTCTTTGAAGACACGTGCCTTATAGAGTTTCATTAGCTTAACTCTTTGGGTAAGACGTTAACGTTGATCAGCTCTAGGTGTTTTCGCGTTAATGACACCTCATTAGTTCAGGCGTATAACGAGTTTCAATATTTTAAATCTATTTGTTGTTAACAGTTAGTATCTTATTGATGTTTAGTTACTAGAAACATATACAGAATACAAGCGCCAACATGACTTGCGTTGAGTTCGCGGTGCCTTTCCCAAAATTTGCTTTACAGTTTACATTACTCTAATCTGAACCCTGTGTAACAATTTTGAGGGCCAAAACTAATACAACAATCACTTCTAGCAAGTAGAGTCGATGATTTAGACATTTCACATCTTATTTGAATGTCAAGAAATTATGCAACATCGGTGCAATCTCAAAATTGCCGATGCTAGAAATGTTTACCACTTTTGTGCGACCGACATAATCGGTATATAGGCCGTATGGTAAAGGCACTTTTGGCAAATTAGAGTATCACATAAAATAACGAATAATAGGTATTTTGTACAACTTAAACAATATTTTAATAGAAGTATTCTATACAAACTGCAATCGTCATTGTTCTATACTATGCATAAAGTTATAATAAATCATCGAATAACATATAATATTTATTAATATTCCTTTCGCTGCGTATGCTTTATATGCTGGTTTATGTGTATATGTTTTATGTGTTTACCTTTGTATATATTCATTCATATGTGTATTTTTGTATAGACATCACAACATTGCGATTCTGTATCGTCTGTGATATTTCACTTTCAAGTGATATATTATTATTCAATATAATATTATTTAATCCTTAAAGCTATTAAAATGTATTATGACGAAATCTTACATCAATGCTACCACCATAATAATTTCGTTTTGATTTAAATTTTACAAGTTACAAATTCCCACAAAAGCTATTTTTTTCACGTTTTTTTTTACCGTGATTCGGTCCGTTGTGAGATATATTATTCTGACCGCCTGCTAGATGTCAACTTTTATCCGAATTTAACAAACTTTTAATACTATATTTAAATATATTACCTTAACTATATTTTATTTCACCCAAAATATTTTGATATACATATTATATATTAAAGGGATATATGATTCAAGTTTAGCATATATATTACTATATGTTGATATAATATGTTATGGATGTTTGTGTACTTAGAATAAGTCCGATGG
Source organism: Phalera bucephala (assembly GCA_905147815.2). Lineage (NCBI taxonomy): Eukaryota > Metazoa > Arthropoda > Insecta > Lepidoptera > Notodontidae > Phalera > Phalera bucephala. The sequence continues at coordinate 23,169,319 of LR990609.1, read as the reverse complement.
AAAGACGAGAGAGGGATGCGAACACGTGGAGCGGTGTCACCACGACAGCGCCGAATGCGAGCCCCACCAACACTAACACGCAGACCACAGTCAGAAGGTACTGTATTTATTAATAAACAATATATTTGATAAACAAAATATTTGTAGGGCAAGTCAAGAGTCTCCGTAACCGGCGAGGGACCAGATAGGTCTGTAAGGAAAGAACCTGTTGAAACTCCGTACTCTCTGCCTACCCTGAACGGGATCTGGCGTGATGATATGAAAAAAGAGAGTGGGAGCATGGGTTCTATTCTCTTTCACTTTGATTTTCGAGCGAAAGACTTTCCTAGCAATGGCCATTTATTTTAATAAAAACTAGACACAGTTTTTATGTAAGAAACAAGTAGCATTTCGTTAGACTTTGTTTTCAAAAAAGTGTAATGTGTGTAATCGGGCATTATTTCCATTTTTAAAGAAGTGTTTCTTTAATAAAAATCTTTTTTAAAAAAAGGTAAACAAAGTAAAAAGTAAAAGGTTCCAAAAGCAAAAAATAAATATTTGAAGTCTGTGCTGGTTGGTGCAGTCGGTTACTCGGCACCGAATTCAAATATTTGTTTAGCTTTTTTAAGTCTGTTTACCTTTTTTTTTAATATTTTTATTTTACAATTTTAAGTGACGAGTGATTTATTTACTAATATTAAAATACCGATATATTATTATTTTGCTGAGTTGTACAGTAAGGTACCTACAGGATTAATATATTAACTATAATAACGGAATCTATACATTCGTGCTGTTCGCCGTTAAGGAGTTCCCTGGTGTATCTTCAAAGTGCAAGGTCCAATACCAATAACACTGAACCCAATGCAAAATGTATCATCAAAATCGGTTCATAAGCAGAGGAGTTATAAAAAAAGGACGAATTATGAACCTCCTCCGTGTTTTGAAGTCGGCTAATATACTGCTTAGTTCTATAGTGGGGCACCTATAGGATTGACATAATACCCATAATATCGTATTACGTCATACGTACCCATAATCGTTAAGGAGTTCCCTGGTGTATCTTCTAAGTCCAAGGTCCAATGCCAATGAAATTAAAATGGGACCACCTTGGAGAAATACTGAACCCAATGCAAAAAAAATCATCAAAATCGGTCCTCAATTGACTGAAATATCGCTGAACATACATAAAAAAGCATACATACAACCGAACACAGAACTTCCTCCTTTTTGAAGTCGGTTAAAAATGGAAATAATACCCCATTACTTCTATGCCAACAATAAATTGACACATATTTGCGTAGTTGCTTAAACGTTCTTTAAATTTGACGTTAACTGCTAACCTTTATAATATTTATGGTTAAAAGATAGATTAGCTATTAATGTCATTCTTAAATTTAAAGAGCATTTCTACAATTGTACGATTAAGTAAAATTATATATAATAATAAATAGTAAATAGTATTTTTAGGTAACTTGTATAAGTGGTAGACGTTTCGGAAATGAAAATGCGATGAGTACAGATTAAACATAAATGCATAGTATGTTCGTATATTCTTGGTACGTGAAAGTGTGATTTAAAAAATCCTTAGTCTGGATCGGACACTCGTACAATTTCTTGCAAGTATATGAAGGAGATCTTTGCCCTCCTGTGATACTTTAAAGGTTTTTTTTTACAAAGCACAAGGCTGTGCACCAGCCAAGTTCAATTTACATCGTCACGCATTTTCGTTTTCGCATATAACCCTTGTGTATGTCGTATAAATTATTGGTGTGTGTGGCAGCTCTACGGAAAGTGTAGAGTCGAACAGTAGCAATTCCACGCCCAGCTCTGCGACGCCAACCAAATTGTCGCCGGGAAACATTTTCAAGAACTTCTTCAAGTACCAAAACGTTATATTATTGTGGGCTTGGACATAGGAATTGAAATTTTATTTAATTATTTTATGGGTTATTTGCAAATACTATTCAAATTTTTCGTAAACTACTTGTGTAGATTGAAAGTTTTAATAAAAAAGGGGGTATACATAAGACTCCAGAAAGAGTAATCGAAGGAAGAAATAAAACTTTCGATTATTATCGAAAATCTATTGTAATTAGATTTTCGGGTGAATTAAAATAATAAAGTAATGAAAACATAGTTTTTTTCTTATACGAATAAACAAAAACGTAAACCATAGAATTCTTGTGTTCAAGCAAACGTATTTGGTGTGTTTTCATTATTTTGCGCTTCGTCTGCTGTTGTGCTCGGACGATTTCATTTGCGTTATATCGATGTTTTGCATTACAGAACATATATAAAATGAGCATGATTCGACGTTTTTCTTTTAGACGTTGCATGATTTAACTTAGCGTGTTATTTTCGAATAACATTTATTTTTTTACTTTGAGCTTTTTGCAGTTGAATATACTGTAGAAATGATGTTAACCCCGCTGATGTGGTCGCAGGTCGTTTGTCCCCCCAGTGCGTGATGAGGAGAGTGAAACTCAGAGGAAAGCTCACGCGAAACGTGTTCGTGAGACGAGGCGCTCCACTCAAGGTGTCACCCTTGACGAGATCAAATCCGCAGAGCAGCTAGTTAAGAAGAAGGCTGGTAATGGCACAACAGAGAGTCCGTCCCCTGGCAGCTTGAAAAAGGCAGAAGACAGCCCCACGCCCACTCCCGCAGACAACGGTTCGGTACGTACAACATTACAATTTTCGATTATAGACCGTAACAGCCGGGTTGTAAGGTTTAATTAATGTTATACCAATAAGTAATTTACTCACAAAATGCTATAGTGACTAATTGGTGATAACGGGTATTTAATGCCCTCATATTTATTTATAAATAAATTGGAAAATGGTTAAGCTTTTTTAATTTTATTATGAAGTGTAGTTTCAGATTAGGGAAATAGATTGCGAATTATTTAGAGTAGAATAACTAACGTGTAAACTGTTCATTTTTTTATGGTACACATACTATGAAATAAGCGACTTACGACTTAACAAAACCAACATAATATCATAACAAATTATTCATACTACATGAGACATAGACGTAGGAAACCTCCTACGTTTATGTCTCAAAAAGTATGAATAATTTGTTATGATATTATTTTGGTTGAATATAAATTGAACATTCATGTTATATCACTATATTTGATAAAGTAACTAACGAGTTACTTTATTAAAACTAAAGTGATATTATTATTATAATATGAATGTTCAATTTACACATTACATTAGGTAATGAGACGTTTCTTCACTGAATTGACACCGACAACATTTAGCAGTCGCTGACTTCGTTTAATATTAACTGTTTAATCTTCACTTCAAAAGTCATTTTGGAGTATGGTTATGTTACATCACTGGAAAATTGCTAAAATATTTTTAACAAATAATGCAGAGAGATTGTAGAGTGAAAAAATACCAGATCTCTCACATTAGTCCTTCTCGTGCAACAAAACATGTCACATGTATTACAGATGTTGTTTATATTGATTTTTCACCAGTCTAACCTTACCGAACATAACCTAAAAATTTGGGCGGGATCTCCTACTAATAGTTAGCCAGCTGATATCTATTATAAGGTTTTGGGTTCGGTATGTGTTATATAGTCTTTTATATTATGTACATACGTTGAGTTTGTATTTTTTTCGATTGACAACGCGTACAACCGCCATTCATCGGTCCAGTCGTGTTTGCATTAATTAAATTAACCGTACGTTTACTCGCAATGTCGCCTCATATTAGTACGGCCATGTCAGCGTCGCATTGCACGCGTCATTGTACGTCCTTCATGAACCATATCGCGGGGCACGGCTTTGTACCCGCCAGGTGCAGACAGGATTTAATAAAAAAAAAGAACTTGTCTAAACTGTTTAAAAAAGTTCCGCGTTATTTATGATGGCACAAACTAACATTTTACGGTCGCTGAAAAATTACTGTTGTAAAATATAAATTACATTTCATTAATACGCTTAGTGTAACGTTAATATACAATTTATTCGCAGTTGTAAATTTGTTTACATATACATCGGTTTATTATATATAGTTTTCATGATACTACCTGGATGTTATATCATCAGCCTTTACCAACGGAACATTTAAGTTTGGCTCCAATAAAAGTGGGTATAGAAGGCGTTCGAGATCGAAATCGAACGATGAAATTTTTTATACTGACAAACACCTTCCGAAAATTAAAAAATAATAATTTCACCCAAGGGTGATTATTGACCACGTTCGAGCTTAAAATCAAACAAATCAATTTTCACCGTAGAAAAGACCTAACAAGCAAAGCAAATACCAAAACCTTTAACTAAAACTTTAAAAAACACAATTAAGGCTGCCATCCTTTGATGGCATTCCAAGTCAAAATCCAACAAAGAAATTCTTATCCTGGCAAATGCATGCCTTAAATTTTTAAAAACAATAGTTCTTACTAAGGGTAGGTATTGACGCCGTTCGAGCACAAAATCGAACCTAACATTTTTCACCGTGGCCAATACTTTCCAAATTTTTAAAAACAATACTAAATAGAACAACTTTTGAAGCTCCAAAAATCCGTAATGTTATATAGGTAGAATTTCAAAATTACCCTATCGGATTCCGATTTCGCGTCATTTTGAACTAGCAACTGTTGTATAGGCGCGTGCGGCCGCCCCGGCCGGCGGCGACGTCGCCGTGACGCTAGCGCTGGCATGCGCGACTGCGACCGCGACCGCGACCATCGCCGCCAACAGCGAGCGACGCCCCTCATGGCGGTTGCGACTCGACCCCACTAATAAGGTCCTGGACACGCGATGTGATCATACTAGACTGTCAAATCGTTATTACACTCAGTTGCAGGAAGCTCATCATTAACATTTCATTAAGTAAAGTGGCATTATCACTAGTTAAATTATTATTTGAATGCAAAATTTGTCGTTATTTTGTTATATGCAATGATTTAATGAGCGATTAGCGATTAATGCCATCTTGTAGATGATAATAATTGAATAGATTGAAATCGAAAAGATGAAATTAATTAATAACTCTGCGACTGGGCGTTAGATTTTATGTAATTAGTTTATTTGTTTAAGTTAAGTAGATTAATATTTCTTTACTTCACTTTAATGGGGGGCATTCTGAGGGTAGTTAAATTCCCTTCAAGTCAACTCGTGACCGAGTGCTGCTCATCGAACATTATATTATAAGGTTGGTAATATTTTAACGTATTGTAAATCACAGAAAGCGAAATCTCAATTTCTGTGTACCTAAACAAAAAGTGGATTGGAATTAAAATACCAAATTTCATGCATTGCCTTGGTCTGCCATGGTTCAAATTTAATTATTTGGGTACGAATACATCATTGTCTAACCTCGACTTGTACCATGACCTATTGGTATAGATACTACAAGTTGTAGTAACTAAGTTTTCCAAATTAACTTGTATTACAACGGGCTATAAGGTGTAAAATCCAAGTTGACTTTCTAAATTAACTTGCTATTACAACAGCAACCAGGATTGCTTATTTGTGTCATAGCGTCATGTAAAAAATATATCGATTGACAATCTCGCTTGATCGTCTCGCCGGGCGTCTCGCATGGTTTGATCGAATCTATTCTTTACTTGTTCGGCATCACAATTCTGATCTTGGGATTTTAATAATTTTCCAACTATTGCTATATCTAAAGAACCGTATGATACTTCGTACATGCTCATATCATAACCGCTCGACATCATAAATCATGGAACATTTTCATTTCTCAATATCAGAAGTTTATCTGGATTCTGGTATGTGTACTTTCGTCGGGTTCATGCATTTTACATTTTGGGCATGCAGATAGCATGTACATGCTTCCTTTTATCTCTTCCATCTGTCTGTGTTGTGTTCTGTCCTGTGGTTTGATTTTGAGCCCGATGCTCGTGGCATGTAAATCTCTTCTTTCATACGTGAGTCTTGGAAATCGATAACCTTGAACGAATCATGATTATATTGCCATTTGTTGGAATATCAATCTAACCTTCGCAGAGAGATAAAGAGAGAGGAGGATGACGTTATATATTAGAGAAGCAACCAATATTTTTCCGGATTTTAAAATGGGACTTCTGTTTCATAGAATATATTTAAACCATTGTAGTTTTTAGTTAAATGTTCGCCTGTTTTTTGTTGTACATGCTTCAAATAATTCGTGGTATCATAATGTAGACGCTTATATATGTAGTATTTGTTAACATCACTAATAGTTTGATCAAAGCATTATGGCAGTTTTCTTATGAATTTTTCATGTTATTTGCATGGCATTTAGAATCTGTATTGTATATTTTAAGGCCTGTGAGGTACTTATTTTGACCTATAAGTACTAATGCCAATATTTCACATTTTCCAACACTCAGACCGGAACCGCTCAATGTCCTGCGTAGACACCGAACCGGGGGCTTTTTTTATCTATTGAGCTGAGCAGCCGAGCAGCCCAGATCACTTTGATGTGATCTAGTCATGCTCCTGCTTCACCTGCGTCGTAATCCCTTAAAGAACACGTTAACTAAGGCAAAACGTAAAGCATCAATATTTGAGGCATTAATTAAGATCAAACAACGTATTATGTTTTCGGGCCACATTTAAAGCGCACGCATTCGTTAACATTAACACTAACGCAAATAAAGCAGGAGCATTACATTAAAATTACGTATACTTTTTGGGAATGGCTAGATAATTCGAAATTTGATAGTTTCTATAATGGTGTAAAGTTGGGGTATCATAAATGAATTTGCGTTCCCGAGGTTTTAATTCAAAGTCGACGATATATAACTGTAAGTTGTGGGTGTAGTTCGAACTGGAAGACGCCGGGCGGTCATCGCCGCGGCCGGCGGCCGAGACGACGGTCACGCTGCCTTTCCGGCGCCCGCCCGCCGGCTCCACCGTCAACACTGCCTCCTCACCCTCCAAGGAGGAGAACAGAACAGGTATGTTCGACCACGTGCACATTCGTAACACAGTTGACATATGTACTACCCGCGCCGATAAAAAATGGGATTAGAAATGGTGTCTATTCACCATGCACCCACTGTCTATATTTACACCCAATCACTTCTTCAAAAATTTTTTTTTCATTATCTTTATCGCGATGACCTGGACGCGTATAGAGAAGAATGGCCATTATTGACAGGGGATTAGACATCGTTGGAGAAAAGAAGGGGATGCCTTTGCCAAGCAATGGAACACATTAGGTTAGTAAATACAAATCTATATATTATTAATATACAAGGATTTGTCTATCTTATTAAGATGCACCGGCAGCCGAAGAAGAGAAAGACCGCGAGAGTAGTTCAGAGGGCAAGACATCAAGTAACGTATCACCGTCGAGCACGCAGGCCGCTCTCAACGTCATCCAGCGCAGGCGCAGGCCGAAGCGGCGCTCCACTGGCGTCGGACACGTCGACATGGAGGTGAGACTTAAACTCGACTTTATCCCTCTCCCGTTTTCTCCCTCTCTTCTATCGCTCCCTCTGTTTTTCCTTCTTCCTCCCTATTTATTTCCCTCTCCCTCCGAGCTTCCTCTCTCATATTCTCTTTTGAACTAACTCGACCAATACCTGTGGCGTCAATCATTTAATTAAGAAAAAAACCTAGTATAAAGTCTCTGATCCTTTAGGGCGCATGTTCACGCTATGTACGCTCAACGACATTTAAGGCGCTGAATTCGGATCGCTTGTACAGTTTTGTTTACATGGAGGTAAGAGTTAAATTCTCCCCCTTCCTCTCTTCCAACCGTTCTGCCCCCTTCTCTCCCTTGGCCTAAATCGGCCTATACCTGGGGCGTACATCCATTATGAATTTTCAATAATAAATTGCATAAAGGCTCTGATCCATTGCAGGGCACGTACACGCTACATCCGCTCAGCGAAGTAAGTCACTGAATTCAGATACCTTGAACAATATATTTCTTGATCTGAATGAAATTTAAATATGTTGTTGTTATTTGATTTTGAGCATGTTTCGAAACTTAGTAAAATAAAGAGTAGTACCGATTTGAACAATTACGAATGTTGCATCATTATCATTGACTGCGAATGCATTTAAATTCGGTTTGTACATAAATATAGATGGGAATCTAACCTCAAAAGGCCCATGTCCAAAAATGAACAACTTTTTACTTCGGATACACTAAAATGTAAGTTATTCAGAATATTTAAACAAAAAAATATACATTTTTACTAAATGTGCCTTCACCAAGTCCTAGCAGCCGTATGTATAAAATACTAAGGAAAAAGTTGTATTTATAAACATTTCTCTTAATAATGAGATTTATTTTCTGTGGCTGATGCTATGATAGTGAAATAACATTTTCAAGTAGCTGAAGTGAGATGAAAATAGAAAGTAGAAAGATAATTATTAAATAAAATTCGATATCAAACGTTAACAACTTTTCACGGAATCAACAAAAAAAACTGGGAAGTACCTAAATTAATAAATTTAACATCGGTCAATAATTTCTAACATTTCTCATTATAATTTTTATTATGTCTATTTTTCTTTTTCGAATCTTAAGGATTGAACAACAAATGTAAAATCAACATGCATCTCGTTGGAAATTAATTATAAAAAATATAATCATCACTGGCTATAGAAAAGGAATAACTGTGCAAAGCACTACAATCACGGAGTGGAATGTTTAAGCAAAAAAGTTATAAGTCCATTTTCCAGTAATAAAAATATATTTTCTCGGTCTGAAAACACATCAGATACTTTACTTAATTGATACCATCTACACTAATATTAAATATTCGAAAGTAACTCTGTCTGTCTGCTTGTCTGTTACCTTTTTACGTCCAAACCGTTGGAACTAATTTTGATCAGATTCGGCGAAGAAATAGATCTTGGGGAAGGACATAACTGACTGACTACCTTTTGTCTCAAAAACAAAAACTAACGTGAAAGAAGTTGCGGGTACAGTTATTTATTGATATAAAAAAATATACAAAAGTGTAGTGTAGTATCATAACAAGATAAACAGTCCCCTTCAAAAGTTACACTAATAACGTCCCCTAATCCAAGTGAATAGTTAAAGTTATGATGTAAACATAAATTATATTGTACCTTACTCGTATCACTTAAAGTTGTATTTGCAAAAAAGCTATTTTTTTTAGTACCGTCCACTTTTGCCTGCCCTGTGGTGGCGCCATTTTTCGCGCGGCCAGTGTGTATCTACCAATATTTGATTGATGCAAAAGTGTTTAATTAAAAAATTAAATTAAATTGGTGCGATGTTAAAAAAAAACACAAAAAAATGTTTTTCTCAAAATCAATAAAAAGCTTTTATTGATTTATTCCGTATATGAGGCCGTTTTATTCATAGGCTTAGCACGGCAGCATAACCACATAGCAATATGAACGCTACGAACAGAGGCGTGTTCTAATAGACGTGCTTACGTTCATAGCTACTTCGTGCACATCCTCATAGCAATGGATCAGTACCTTTACACTAAACTATATTTACATGTAGCAACAGATCGTATGTGGATCACATAACGTGTCAAGGTCCATTCGAAACAACGATGCGTTTCTAAAATAATCGCTGAGTAAATGTCAATTGTTAAATAGTTCATATCGACGAGCATTCCTCCGTGTATATATAGAAGAGAATGCACCCGATCGTTATCTTTGAAAGACTCACGCAAAATCAGATTGTGGAAGTAACATGCAACTTGTGAATCTTGTACTAGGTTTCTTTTCGCCTAGATATTGTAAAACAACGACTGTTTGCATGAGCAATAACAAATATCGAACACTGGTCGTACTTGCACATTCGCGAAAATGCAATTTGTACGTTCTGAATGGACGGTGTTTGAATTTTTTCGATAAATATAAAACTCGGAAGTGTCAGAGCAGCAGGGTAATTGACTAGGCGGTTGTTTACAAACCAAGATCGATGTGCGTTCGTAGTTGCGATGTTCATGTTTGAAATTGTGTATGGAGAATGCTTTGCTCAAAGTTTCTCTATGAGATCAAATAAGAAACGAGGAGATCCGCAAGAAAACTGAAGTCATCGACCCGATAGCCCTCAAAATTATCACACTTAAGTGGTAGTGTGCGGGGTACATTACTCGTAAAACTGCAGTTGAAGCAGAAGCTCCAAGAAGCAAATACGAAGTGAATGGCCTAGGCTAGCGAACCTTTTGAATTCCTAAAAGCCATGACAGTATCATGATGGGCGTGGCTTACCTTAGTTACTTATTTTGTAATCGCTACTCGCACCATTCACACGTCCGTTCGAGTTCACATAACTATTGAATATTATCTATATATTTTACTAAAAATAAAACCTTTAAAATGGAATGATGTATCTTAACATGCAAAAATTACTTGGATCGATATTCTGGTCACATTTTCGTATATTATTACAATACTTCTATATTAAAAATGCCATCCACCGCAACATAAATGAACTTATAATCACCATTGATATGGACGAACCGTTTAGTTTTTACCAGTCTCCGCCAGATGGCAAATACAAATGTGGGTTGGGCGTAACGTCCCTCTCGCCCCGTTTATAGGAAAAAACTTATTACGCTATCGCCTCTTCGTATTTACGTGAAGTGGCCAGGGCCCTACATAATAGACCGACGTCCTTGTGAAGATCGCGGATGTAAGTTCCATGCGGAAAGCACAAAGCCGGTCGTTGTGGTGATATTTGGAAGCGGACTATGGTCCGCAGTAGACGTATTTTGCGTAAAATAAATTGGTTTGTTACAGGACATCGTAAACGACCGCGGCGGAGGCGGCGAGGGCGATGGCGACAGTGAAACTGCACAGGTAGGTGCCACTCAAACACTCGCTCCCACTCCCCGTAAGAACAAAAACGATGGAAGTGCTACCTCAGTTCGGGAATCGATGAAGACAAATTTACACAATTACAAACTGAATAATGCGCTGCAATGAATTTCCGTTAGACATATTTGTAGCTTTACAATTTTCTATCTTCATATATGGTACAATGAGGAATAATTCATAAATAATATATAAATTATATACATAAATTTAAAAATAATCCAAGTAGCAATATTATGAGCTTACGAAAACGTTTTATTCCGAATCAGGATAGTACCTGTGACTACTTGATAAAGTAAGTCGAATGGCGTACGCTACAAAGTAGTCATCGTATAAATACTAGCAGAAATCTTTATCTGTCTAGCTACCTCGCAGGAACCTTTCATTTTCCCAGGATCAAAAGGATCCTGAATATTCTTTTACGGCTAAGGCAAGGCACCTTCAAATTAAGTTAAATTTCATTGAAATCGACCAGAAAGTGTACCTTATAAAATTTTCAGAAAATATTCAATGTCCAGATTTGGTTCGGTTACAATTTCTTCTATTTATTTCTTATCTATGCTTTCCAACTAACCCAAATGTGTTTTCATTTTGTATGCTTTCCAGGCGAACACAACGCGAATGTTTAGTTGAATTTGACTTTGTCCATAGTCTAGTAAAATTTATCTTTTAATTATTGAATCAAAAACAAGTGCAATTGCGCCGAACATTTTTAGATCACACGTAGAAGAAACCAATACAAACTCTAAACCTAGAATATTTCCATCACTTCAAAATTCAATAGAACAAAATATAACACTTGATTACTTCTAAAATTGTTATACCTTCTTCAAAGTGTCAAAGTGTCAACTACTTTTCATATGAGCGGCGTTATTCTAAAATCACACTTTTCGCTGTCATTATTTCCACGAATGTGCCCTACTTCCCAGCGTCTAGTTCGTTTAACTCGCATATAAAAATAACGGGATTTTTAAATCCGATAGTACAGACACAGCTAATGAAAACAGCTGGCTCATCCATACTTAGAGCGGTGCTTCAGCCTTCAGCTTTAAACAGCGATAGAATAAATAAAAATGTGAATGACACGTGGACACCGCCGTCTAAATTGTCTATATTTTCAATCAAACACATCGTAATTGCGCACTAAAAACTAATAATTGAATAAGCTGTAGTAGTCAACATGGTGCATGGACCAATCTATCATGAAAAATTACATTTTTCGTTATATTTTTAGTTGGTTTGGTATTAGTTTTCACTCTTAAGGCGGTGATATTGCGGTTACGTCTTTGATTTGCGGTTACGCTCTAAAAAGCTGTGTTGAACTAAAATACGAGGACAAGAAAAATCTTGAATGAGAAAATAAAATTTGTTTCGAGTACCATCGGTCATTGACCGCTTCTAGCACCTTGTCTTTCTGGGACCTGTATATATATCATATTGAAACAGTTTCTCTATATTATGTATACCTTGTTTGCTGTCTTTTGAAATTTAAATCGTATCTACACAGCGTAAAATACAAATTTCCTCGAATTGCAATATCGTTAGATCTATTGATGATATGAAGAGAATTACGCGAAAATGTGATTTACTTTTAACCTATCATTATTGAAATTTGATTCGTATTAGAGTTCTATAAGAGTACAGTTTGCAGTGACATGTTCTTTCTACTTAACACAATCGCATAAGCCAATTCTTTGCCAGATTTCACTTTCAAGATAGTATTGTTATAACGTTTGCCTGTAAATCTGTCATCCCCGTTAATCATACGAAATGCATTTTCGTTCGCTAAAATTGTTTACAGTTGAGTATTCTACGAAAAGTAAAAATAGAAAATGATGTTATCGTTATGTCGGTGCGTCTGTGAATGAAAACTACGAGGGTATTTTCTAAATTCCTATGCATAGTTTAGGTATCTATGTATATACTGGATTATTGCAAGCAGAGACTACCACCTCGCAAGGTATCAGACGTGATGATAAAGATAGAAACTATCTTTACATTCAATGCTTCGCTATGATATTATTTATTGACTTGAATACTGAATTGCGACAAAGTTTGTGCGATAGTTATTTTGTTTTTTTTGCCATATTTTAATTTACCTTCAGCTATTTTTTTACTTAGGCTATACTTCTTCTTTGATAGCTGTTTCCCTAAAATGAATAAAATAAAAGAAATGTGTGCAGAAGTTGTTTTAAAGAGGTTGTTATTTCATTACCAATAACCATATAGTTTAAGAGTTAGCAGCCAATGCATAATTTCAGTGTGCAAGTCACTCATGACAAACAAGACTCGAATCACCTTTCACTCGTAAATCGGGTATAAAATATTTGTTGAAAATTCGAATATTTTGTTGATAGTGCTGTAAAATACATACAACACGAGAAAACTGTGGATTCGGGATAGATCGACACGTCTTTATATAAGTAACTAACTGTACCCGCAACTTCATTCGCGTTATTTTCACACCTTGAAAATTTCTTTTGTAGACAAAAGGTAGCCCATGTTCTTCTTCTGGATAAAATCGATTTCGTTGCCAAATTTGATCAAGTTCAGCAGTTTGGGCGTGAAAAGTCAACAGACAAATAGAATTACTTTCGAATTCATAATATTAATATGGATTATAACCGTTTATGTTTTAGGCTCTCCACCCACATCCGACAATCGGTCGGATTTTTGTCGGTAAAAAATTAGCAATACAGATTACAGTATTGAAATGCACACGTCCCACAAAAAGTCGGTGCAAAAAGGTGACGAAATATGGTGTGGAAATTCGGTTCCATTTGCCGGACTTACAACAGCCTAACGAGGGTTGGGTAGTTCTTAGTTTCTATTTCACCATCCTCGAGACAATTGCTGGTCAGTTAAAACTGGCTAGTTTAACCGGCGGGTAAGCTACTCAGATATGGTGAAATTCGTATATAGACTTACCTACTTCCAACTTTAATTGTCGATTAGTCTACTTCAGACTTTACTCGAGGGTGATGAAAGAGGCGTAGAACATCTGTCTCTTTTTGTTTTAATAATTTTTATTTACAACTTGGCGCCTCAGTACGAATGTCGCAACGCCTTAATCCTAACTAATTATCTGTGATCGCATAATTAGTGTTCTATTATGTTATTTATTGGGTCATTAGCGCTGTCACGCGGCCCGGGTGGCTCAATCGCCACCTGTTCACGTTTCTTACGTTTGAGGGAGACGCGTAAAATGTCGCATCATTCAATGTCGAAGGTTAAGTAGTTATTTTGGAATTAGTGTTATACAACACTAGACTGCGCGGAACGTCGACCCGCGTGTACGTGCTTTAAAAAATATTATGATTTCACGAAAACAGTTGGATAATTACCAGATTGCTTGACCTTTACCTGGTACCTATTCACGTACTACAAAGAGATAGATAATTTAATTTACCAGGAACTAGTATGTGTATAATCGATGTATATGCATATGGCAGCATACATACACAAAGGTATATAAAAGTCATTTGCTATAATAGCTTGCTACATACACTTTGATTAGAAAGTAATAATACAGCAGTTTTTCAATCTATTGAACTGGTATATATAACTAACGATAGTACCTTTGATTAAATAAACTGCAAACCGCCTCTTTTACTTCCGTTACAACTTCAATTAGTCCACACGCCAGGTGGAATACATTATGAGAAAACGACAAAGTAGATCGCTACTTTGATAAGTGACAGACGCATAGCGCCCCGTACCAGCGAAGTGATAAACGAGAATCGCCTTGGCCACCTGTATTACTGATAGAATTAGTAATTGGCTGTTCATAGTATCGATTACTACCTATAGTATCGATTTTATAAGTAGTACAGGTTGGCCAATGGGATACCTGCTGGAAACTTCGCCGCGAGAGGGCGCTATTTGTCAACTATTGATACTTTTTCTACTCTATGGTTGATAAGTAATAATAGTAATAAAAATCAGAAGCTAAGTTGGAAAGTGTGTAAAGGACTCTTCCTAAATTGGATGTTCGAGCAAAAACTTAGGGAACGAAGGTGTGGCCACCCGCACATCCCACGGCTGTAGTATCAGCGCGAACAGTGCGGCGAATGAAGCTACTGGGAGTTGCTTATCCAACTCCAGAGGTATATCGACTTTTCCCCCCTGCCGGTACAGGGAGTATTTGGATCTCCATGTACTTAAGAGCATTAGGGCAAAGGACAGCACAAAAGATCCTATCGGATTGAAGTGCGCTTGAGGTCTCCTCAAACCGAAAATAGCCAATAATAAGATAAGATCAGCGTAGACACCGCGCATTTACCAACGCATCCTTACTCCAGAAAATTATCTATCTATTTGTGCTTAAGTTTGTCGAACAAATTATTGGGTACGAGTGTTTTAGATTCAAATCAAGTATGACAGTTAAATTTCTGCCCTTTTTTAATTTCCGTATTAATACAAAATGATACTTAATCAGTATAATAATAGACACGTTTGAGATATTAAAAATTACCACTATTTTCCAGTTGTTGCAGTGAAACTCCCATTAAATCTTGTTTCAAATATGACACTTAAAAAGAAACAAAATGATATGCTGGGTTACGACTCAGTCAACCCCGTTTCGCTATATATTTAGTTCCAAAGTACCATCAGTGCATCTGCTGCACATTATACCAAAATAAGCCTGTCATTTGCAACCATTATTCCGCACGAGAGCGCATCCAAACTGTCGTATATATTTATGACATGACACCCGGCGTCAGGCCTATGTCGAAATAACCGGGAGCGTCATTTTATCGGCGTCCGTTTATTGACGTCACCGAACAATGGCTTTGGTGTATTTCTGGCGGGCTTACATATGTGTAGCGTATCCGTCAAACCGCTGCCGAATGAATTAATACTTTTGGGATATCGTTCACGATGGACATAAAAATCCTGGCGCTTACAACCATCTCCTTAGCAGTACTATTGTAATCCTGCTTAACTGTGGGAAAGAGACATGCATGAACGCAATTCATAGCATCTTTCTAACTGTAAAGGAAGATTAGAATGCGACTGCTGAAGAGGTCGTGCCGACTCCCCTAATCTAGTCCCAGTTAATAGAAGTGGTACCTGTAAACAACCGACAGGATAATATATATAGGTTTCATAAGAATCTTGGATCTGTTGATCTTGTTTAGATTTGTGTTTAATCAGATTATTTATTCAGGGACTTCAAATTTCACTTGTCTGGACAAGTTGCTGTCATAATTATTAAAAATAGGGACTTAATTAGCTACCTCACATACATAACAAAGGCAAAGACATTATCCTAGGTGAACAACCAACACGACTATGTAAGCGGCGCGACTACGAAAATCGCCGTGAGCAAAGGTAAACTACCTTTGCTCACGTAGACGCCCGACCAGTTTCCTTATCAACAGCCTTACATCGTGAAAACCATCTATACATCAATGCTTTTTTAAACGTCCAGTTTTTTGGCACGAGTCATCAACACAATAATAGGCAGTGACCTACCCACTGAATTAGCGTATTTAATTTAATTCTTTATTGTACACATATATTAACAAATAACAATTTAACGGAAAGTTCATGTACAAAGGCGAGCTTAACTCAATATTGAGTTTTCTTCCAGCAAACCTTAGAGCGATGAAGATAGAGTAGAGGATAGCTTCAAGTGTACCTACAGTAGAATTAAATAGAATATTCTAAAGTAACCATATATATTATACAAAATATTACATTAACACAGAAATCTAACTAAATAGTAATAAATATACATACATACATAAATATATACAAATACATATATGGTAATACTATATACAGATAAATATAATTCTTGACGACAGGAAATGGTCTATAGTTATCTTCTTGAAGGCGTCCAGTGAGATGCTATTGCGGATGGAATGCGGGAGTGAGTTCCACAAGTGCAACGCGTAGACAGTCAAAGAACCATTATAGCGGCTAGAAGTGTGATTAGGAGTACAGAGAAGAAGGGAAGTAGATGTGCGACAGGGCTTTCCTTTAGGAACTAGAAATTCAAAACGTTCCTTGGGTATGCTGGTGAATTTGGATCGTGGAGAACAGAAAAGAGACGTGAGGGTAAGTGAGTATCTCGACGACGCCGAATATTCAACCACCTCAATTGCGCTCGAAATTCCATCGAGACACATGGTCATATTTTTGGAGTCCAAAAATAAAACGAATGCACAAATTTTGAAGTCGTTCGAGTTTATTGAGTAGCTTCTCCGTCGCGTCTAGAAACACACATCGGCATAGTCCAGAAGGGGAAGAAGAAGAGATTGAGCAAGAGTTATTCTAGTCTGAAAAGGCAGGAACTTTTGGAGCCGTTTGAGAGACTAGAAGGAGCAATATATTCTTCTGCTTACTTCCGCAATATGAACATTCCACGAAAGATGGCGATCAATATAGATTCCTAGATTTTTGACACTTCTGGAATAAGCTATAGGAACGGAATCGTACAATACTGGTGGAAGAAAATCTTGATTCAAAATGTTATAGTAGTATCTGCCACCAATAATGAGCGCTTGAGATTTTGTAAGATTGACTAACAGGCCATAAGTTTTAGCCCACTCGTCGATATTTTTTAGATCATTATTGATGGCTTCAATGGCTTCAGGGAGCTCGGCAATTTTAAAATGACTGATGAAATGATTTAACATCTCTTTCGGTCATTTAGAACCAGACAAAATACATTAGTCTTTTTAACAGCTTTATTTTATATTGGTTGCCGTGCCCATGACATAAATTAATACAAATAGTTGTTTTCAATATTTCCATGACAAGTAATGCTAATGTGTTGTAAACATTTGTTGGATAAAAAACCCGATATACAATGGGAAATTGGAAGGATGTAGGTACCGGGTAAGATCTAGACTATTTTACCATGACCAAATAGAGCTTGTATTATCTACGATTTAGCGCAGTGGTTAAGAGCTTAAGCCGCTCCGCCCACTGTGTCAAATAGTCGCGGGTTCGATTCCCGCACGGGACAAATCTTTGTGGGATCCACAATTATTTGTTCTGTTCTGGGTATTTGTGTTTGTGAATTTTCATGTTTGTAAACGCACCCACGATTCAGGAATAAATCCTAGTGTGGGGCTACGTTTTTTAAAAAAAGAGAAAGAGAAAAGAGAAAGGTCATGTTAAGAGTGTCCGTATCCGGCAAGCGTGCATGAGACGAACTATGAGAGTAGAGGAAGCCAGAGAGGTATCTAAGGAAAGAATCTAGTGGGACTCTGTACTCTCTGTCTACCCTGTAAGGGATCTGACGATGATGATAATATAGATAGATAGTTAGATATTCTATGTTAACTGTGTAGGATAGTACGCAGCTGAATAAAAGAGAAAAACATAAAATACAAACGACCAAAACAAGACAGGAACGCTACGGCCATGAAGTCCTTGTCTGATATATCCGACGGGCGGTCAAAAGGTGAAACACTCTAGCAACATCGAGTTTTAAAATATGTGTACAGATAACATTACCAGTTCAATAAATAACGTAAACTAAAAGAATTCGCGTAATACATATAACCACACGATAATATATTCTTGACAGAGTCGGGAAGATCGACGTTTCGGAAGAGAAAATAATCTGTTAATTATACTGTCACAATGTCAAAACAAGAACGGTACATACGCTCGATTTAACGGTGATAATTTAAGATACGAAAATAAAGAAAATATCTACGTCATGGCGACGCGGTGTTTCGAGGCCAAGAGCGCGAATGTCAAGAATACCTTCCGTATGAAATGTGTCCTGAGAACTTCCATGCCATCTGGAATATGCTGTGATAGCTCATTGGAATAGAAGTTTCTTGCAGTGTGATTAAAAAAGATTTTATGAAGAACATCGTATGTGGTGATGTGTGTTGTACAGATTATTTTTTGTTCTCATTAACACAATTTCGCACAACTGTTAAGGCTGATTTTAGAAATCTAAATATCTTGGAACCTCGTAGTTCTGGGGTGTTCTTAGCGATCACCACGGTCAAGCAGCGTTTGGCTGAGTGAGTCTGAGATAAGCAACTGTTTGTTTGGTTATAAATCATCTCATCTTCCATCGTAACATACGTAAGGTCACAGCAATGATAAGTCACTAGAAGTCGTATGGCTATAGGTGACCTTCGCCACATATAAAAAAAATGTCACAAACGCGTATTATGTGATTCAGTACTGTGTGGACCAGTGTATGTGATAAAGTGCCTAAAATTGGTATTTTATCTACACTTATAAAGAAAATGTTTTGATAATAATAATGTGTGTGTGTGTGTGTGTGTGTGTGAGACTTGGTCTATTTGTTTCAAACTGTCAGTCTCACGATGATGCGGCACGGTGGTTTCATACGAAACTGTGTGCTATTTCATTTCTACGGTCTTATGATTTAGATTTTTGTGCATAACGTGATTTCGACATTTGTGACCAATTCGAAGCCAACTAGGCGAAGTACGGCGCCAACGCAAATTAAAATAACCGCAACCCAAACATTACAAAATATGGAGCCGTAAATACAGTTAAGCGATCATGCTACCGTGATGTATGTACTCGTACTCGTGATGTGTTACTAAGGTTTAAATATAGCTGCACAGTCACTAGGGTGGCCTAGTAGGTGGAACGAACACTTATACTGTAGAGAACAATTTGATCTTTGAAACATTTCTCTTGAGGCCTAAGTAAGAAAATAATTTCCTATAGGAAGCTATCGTTATTTTGACCTCATGCTGTCACGTTCAAGTGTTGTAGTTGAAAAGGAATGATACGAAATTTTAATAACATTAATAAATTAAAAAATAATAAAAAATAAACCTGTCACGGTTACCCACCCACCCTAGTGGCAGAGATGTACTGCGTGTATATTTTGCCGTCGATGTTAGTTCTTAAGGTAATGGAGTATGAAGCTATTGCCCTTGTACCGGGCACAATCCCGGACACTAGATTGCTCTAACGAACATTTTATGGTAGACAAATCTTAAGTAGTAAAGCTTAAGTAGATTGGAACCGAAGCTCAGGCTAAAAGCCAGAACCTTGTGATCGCCAGTCGCAATATGGACCACTTCACCAACGACGCAATCCTTAACCTGGCACTAATGACAATAGTATACGTTAATTGATTTAGTCCGGGCTCCTAGTCGTCCACGTTATGTTAAATTGATTTTAAATAGCCCGCAACAAGTTTGCTTCTGATTTTTAATGGGTTTTAATCAATCAAAATCAAAAGTTTTTTATTCGTGTAGACCAAAAAGTACTTATGAATAGTTAAGAAAGAAAAGTTAGTTATAAAAGTCTCTACCACTCGTTCCTTTCCTCCGAAAATCCGTTGGTGCCCCGTGGTACATACGGAATGTCGATCTCTATTACGGGCTCGGTCTCCAACCTATTCGCGCCTATATTAAAAAGGCGACAACCCGCTACTTCTGAACGCGTCGAACCATTAGAACCCACTAATCGTAGCCGCCGCCGACTACGCACCTGACTCCCCTCCTATCAGCCGCTATCGCCGCCCGCGGTATATTCTCACCGACCCTCCCATTGCCCTTATTTTCCTTCTTTCGAATACAGATATCGCACTTATGATCATGAAGAATCCTTTGTCCGCCGGTCGGTGCAGAGCGCTTATGCCTTCCCCCATAGCGACTGCCCAAGCCGAGGTCGTTCCTGCTTGAGGCGCCCTTGGGCTAGTTGCCCCCATGCCCTCCTGGCTTGAGCGTAGTGATTGCACGATCACCCTCTTTTTCGGTGAAGCTGTAAATGCCCTACGACCAACAGCGTAGATCACTCACACACACAAAACCACTCGTTCGGAATGTCGTTCCTTTGGAGAAAAAGGGCAAGAAAATCCACGGTTATTCTTTTAAAAATGACTTATGACACGCTGACTTAGCCGCACTCGAGTTTACTCGAATGTTATTAACGATTATACTTATCTACAATAATGAACATAAACAAATACCATAAATTTCACGGTATTGAAATTAACTGGAATATATTGTACTTAGATGTCAGTCGTTATAAACAGAACATAAATATTACTGGGATTTGGACATCTGATTCAGTATGATGGTGCCCAATAATGGATTCAAATACACGACAGTGATTATTTTTAGTAAAAAGAAGACTTTATTTAGTTTCTATGTAACTTTGTATCTTCACTTTGTTATATTCTAGTATCTGAAGTTTTTTTTTTAAATTTTCTAGTTTACTAGGTGTTACTCGCCACTGCCCACGCGTTTATTTTGTAATATCTTTATAGATATAAAGATATTACAAAATAAAACAATTTTTATAAATTATAGCATATGTGTTATTCTGATATATAAGCTATATTACTATAAAGTTTCATCCTTATCCGTTCAGAAGCTTTTGCGTGAAAGAGTAACAAACGTACATCCATCCTCACAAACTTTCGCATTTATGATATTAGTAGGATTACTAAACAAATTCTACTTCAATCACTTTTGTATACTGGCAGTTTAGATTATTTTTATAAGTTTGTTGATATTTCTCAAAAAATGTAGAAATTTGAATGAATAGCATTTGGGTGACGTTTATGTTCTTCGAGTGATTTGTTTTTTTATCAATATTTTGTTGTGCTATTTTTTTCACAAAGTTAATGACCATTAGAAGTATGAATTTATGTAATCGGCTGCCGACAGTGAGATTTATATTTTGTGCCACAATCATATTTTTACGGTAGTGAGTGACGTCCAAAAGCGTACAGGTTTAATATCCATAAACGATTTCTCGGCCAGCACAAATTTTGTCCACCCTATACGCATTCAGCTTTCACGTTGTCGGTTTACCTTGTGGCGGGCTTTCCCTCTCCACATCTTCCGGTACGAGTTCGCCACTCGAAAAAGATCCATCTTTGAAACTCATCGCATCAATATTTCCGGTATCCGTGTACGTCGTGGCGTCGTGATTCACGAGCCGAGGAATGAGTGACACAACGCTATTTGTGTGTCCATGTGCAAGGTCGGTGAAACGCGAAGCACACGAAAGGGACTGCCGTTTTGGCAAGTCACGTTGAAACGCCGTAATCACCACGATGACATTTATAGTGATCCGATGACGGAGTTGCTTGTTCCACCGCTTTGCGTCAAACCGATTAACTGCTGATATGGATTCAGCTCTGTACTTACCGTCGAATTTTAGGTTATAAAACGCGTCGCATACTTTTTAATTTACGTGGAAGACAGTGTCCCTCTCAAAGATTCAATATCCTATACATTATGATTTGCAAAAAATGTTTGAGAGTTAGTGTTGTTTGTTGGATGTTGGTTTGTGTTCGAGAAGCGACACAGTCGCTACTTGGCGTAGTGTTAACCGGATTGTTAACAATTACTTTTTTTACTTTCAATGTTGCCAATAATGATCAGCTTTTCAATGTCTTCTTCTTCCTCCTTCCTTGTCTCCTTTTGGTGCTTGCAAGTTAGCAAGACTAAAAGGCTCATAGAAACTGATAAAGACACTTCAAGATCGATCAAGGTCTCTTAAGAGACGTTCATATAAAAGTTAGATTAGGAAACCTTATCGGCCGTAGTGGTAAAGCCAATGTGTGTGAATTGCCTAGAACATCGTGCACGTCGCTGTTAGCTGTTATAATATGTTTTAGGAACTTAATGGCTATAAGATTCATTTTGTGCAGTTATAGATTGTAGGGAACAATTTTTTGAAGTAATGTTTTATTCCCGAGTTTTCATTCTTAGTGCCTCTGTTTACCCCGACGTATCTAGTAATTTTTCTAATTTCCTCGTGTCTCCGTAGTGGTACCGTATAAAGCTTTGTTTACACCGTGACACATTTAGAAGAGGTTTCAAAATTAACTTGACCGAGCGTCGTCATGGCTTAGTCATCGCGTCTGGCATCTTCAACTGACAGATTGCGCTGCTAATTCACTAGAAAACATATTGTAGTGTATTTGTATTTTTCTTGCTCTGATAGTTGAAGAATACCTACTGCGTAAGAGCTGTTTCACATAACATTGGACATAAATATTTACACAAAAATAACTGTCTCCCTCGTCTGGTATGATGCGGTTGGCGATCACGAAATCCAGGGTTCGAATCTTCGGTCAGATATTACCTCTTATTCCCTAAATATTCACTAGGTTTGTTTCGTTTTATATAGAAAAATTACCAGTAACAGTCAGGAAGTCTTAAATTGTCTTCGGTATGACAGCGATAGACATGCCCCTTATAATATTGGGACCTAACACCGTCGACGAAATTTGTGTGTGCACAGTACACCTCTCTCACTCTCGCTTGGGGAATATAGATGTGACGGTATTGTCTTATCGTCATCAGGCGGTTAAGAGTTGAATGCATATTGGGGTATCTATTTCCATATGACCGACTACCTAAAAGGGAGCCTCATGAGTAATTTTAAATTTCATGTTATTGCAAAGTCAGCGGCGTAAGCGAAATTCTTAACACTTTCAGTTTTTCAAATCAGTGATATTCTTTATTTTACAAAAAATGGTGAACGGTGTTAAAACCTAATTATAAACAACATATCCAAAGATATTTAGATCAACAATAAAAAAAGATTTTACGCGAAACAAATGCAAGCGATTTCAAAACCTAGAATGTTCAGTGACTTATGTTGCTGACCATTCCTGCATTTTATACAAATGAAGATTATTCTGTTCTTCCTAATATGACTATTCCACTATAACGACCAACTGAACCGGTTAACTAAAACAGATCAAGAAAATATTACATGCTTTTGGCCAGTATAGAAAAGACTGTACAAAAAAACATTTGAAAAATGGGAAACCGGCTTCAAAAAGCAAAAAATAAATATTTGAAGTCGGTGCTGGTTGGTGCAGTCGGTTACTTGGCACCGACTTCCAATATTTATTTTTTGCACTTTGAAGTCGGTTTCCCTTTTTGTTAAGTTTTTTATTTTACAATTTTTAGTGATGAATGAATTTATTATTATCATTTATATACGAGTACCTCCTCTATATTATCCTACTTATTTATACAGTGAGGTACCTACAAGATTGATATAAAACTCATAATAACTAAATTTTGAACTGAATTTGAAAAAACTGATAATAGCTGTTTGCCGTATAGGAAATCCCTGGTGTATCTTCAAAACCCATTGTCCAATACCAATAACATTTAAATTCGGCCATCACGGAGCTATACTGAACCTAATGCAAAAAGAATCATCAAAATCAGTTTATAAGCAAAGAAATTACTAAAGAATACAGGCGAATTATGAACCTCCTCCTTTTATGAAGTCTGTTAACATTCTGCTTAATTCTATACTAGAGTACCTATAGGATTGACGTAACACCCATATTGTCTCAATTTGAACATTTTTATCGTTAAAGAGTTCCCTAATGTATCTTCAAAGCCCAAGGTCCAATACAAATAAAATTAAAATGGGACCACCTTGGAGCTATACTCAATCCAATGCAAAAAGAATCATCAACATCGGTTCACAACTGACGGAAATATCGGTAAGGATACATAAAATAAAAAACGAAAAAAAAATAGCATACATACAAGCGAACATAGAACCTCCTACTTTTTGAAGTCGGTTAAAAAGAGTACTTTGTAACTGAAATCAGTAGAAGGAAATCAGTTTCTCGTGGCATATTTGTCGTTGACTTCACTAAAATATTGAATTTTTTGTATGGCCTTTGCAGGAAGCAAATGATGAAATATTTCAACATCTTTATACGTAATAAGTATATTCCTTACAAATGCTTTTGCCAAGTTTCATTAGTATTCTTAATCAACCTTAAACTCAATTCAGGAACATAAACCGGCCACCAAATATTTACGATTTGTTATTCATTCTTCTTGTATAAGTATACCGACCATTGTTACCTGCACTGGTAATACTAAACTCATATTCATAAAAAAATAAACAAGATACTAGATTGTTTAAATTTTCTATCTATCTATGTCATCACGCCAGATCTCATGCGGGGTAGGCAGAGAGTACAGATTTCCAACAGGTTCTTTCCTTACATACCTCTCTGGCTTCCTCCACTCTCATAGTTCGTCTCAGACGCGCTCACCGGTTATGGAGACTCTTGACTTGTCCTTCAGATTAAATCTGGTTAAATTTTATTATTAAATTTTATAAATAAAAAAACTCGTGTGGTGTGTGGACCCACCCGCGCGGTCGGGGCGAGAAAAGCGTACAAAATTAAAAGCAATATAAATACTATGAAATCCTACCTATCTAATCTAACACTTATTTTGATTCACTGTCATATGAATATTAATAAAATCATGGGGTTAAAACAAACATATCAATCTTTAAGTATAGTATTTTTCACATAGGATGGGTAGTGACAGTTTTAATTGCCAAACGAAATTAATATTTAATTCAATGGTGCTAAGGCATAAAACCATAAATATAGAATAGTAGCATAGAAAAGTATAGTATAGGTTATGCCTCTTATTGCCATTGAATAAAGTATAATTTTCTTCGCACTTACAACTGTCACAGTATCCACCTTATATGACAAATACTATAGTGTAATTAGTAAGTTAATATTCAGTTATAATAAAGTATTCCGGGTATTACATACTCCGTAAATTCCGTAAAAATACAATACAGCGGCCTGTATGTCAGCGGCGTATACTAGGTGTCTCGCCGTGGGGCTCTGCACCGGCCGGCGGGCAAGGGATTCTTCGATCTCGCCGGCGAGGTCAGTGTCTGATCCTGTGTGCGGTATCTGTATCCGAAAGAAGGGATGTAAGGGCATCGGGAGGGTCAGTGAGAACGTGCCGCGGACGGCGGTAGCAGTTGATAGGAGGGGAAGTTGGGTTCGTAGTCGGCGGCAGCTACGATTAGCGGATTACTATGATTGGACGCGTTCGCAAAATATCGAGTTGTCGCCTTTTTAATAAAGGCGCGAATAGGTTCGAGACCGAGATTGGAATGATACAAATTGTGTGATTAAATTTTTTTATATACGTAAATTGTGGACTTGGTTCTTAAGACTTTTAATCGATATGCCAAACACATCAATGTGCTTGTTGTGTTTGTTATTATAATTTACGTAGTACGTACGTACGTTAGTATTGTAATTCACATAACCTTAACACAGGTGAGTTACTACCTAAGGCGGACTTTCGAAAAGGTGGGCATAAAAGCTTAATGGTCGCGGTAAATAGTCGCGGGTTCGATTCCCGCACGGGACAAATCTTTGTGTTATCCACAATTATTTGTTTCGGTATGGGTATTTGTGTATGTGAAATTTCATGTTTGTAAACGTTTTAAAAAGAAAAAAGAAAAGAATTATCAGCCGTCCGGGGCTAATTGCGCTAAAATCGAGTCCATTAACATTAATTTCCATTATTCGGGAAGTCAATTTGTGTAAAATAGATCATACGTCACCTTTACTCTCTTACACTATAATAAATATCCAGGTTTTGGTAATCTCGACAATGATGGCTCGCAGCCAATACTGAAGTGTTTGAACGACGAATAAATAGGATCCAAGTCGCCACTACTCAGATTTGGCGGTAATTTTGTAAACACCATTTATTTGGCCGCATTATGTAAATTTATACATAGAGGTGTTGAAGTGAAATTGACAAATGTACGGTTTTGCCGGATCCAATTTCTTTGTTGTGGCAGGCAAAAGAAGTGTGACAGGTCGCGCCGTACATTTGTGTTTTAGAAACAACTATTCCGAGTGTACAGAAGAATACAGAACGGATATAAGTGTATCAGAATTACAAAGAAATTTTCGGTTTTTAGCTTTATCAAATTTGGATGAAAAGAAGATAATGTTCTGCACTACATATCCCTCAAGGCCATAGTCATGCCAGTCTCAAAGTTGCCGCTTGGTGTGAAATTTACTCAAGTTTTTTTGGTAACCCTGCGGACTGACTTGTTAAATATTTCCCTGGAAGTAGAAAAAAGTTACTAATTATACCCCTAATTTCACAACAACGCCCCCCTGTCAGTGTTATCCACGGGACAAGAGATCCTTGTCGCACTATAGGTTCATCATTGTCAGACTGTAGACAACATTTTTTGAATGACGGAAGATTTGGCGCACTGGTTAAGAGCTTAAGTCGCTTCACATACTGGGTCGAATAGTCGCGGGTTCGATTCCCGTACGGAACAAACGTTTGTGTGACCCACAATTATTTGTTTCGGTTTGGGTATTTGAGTATGTGAATTTTCATGTTTGTAAACGCACCCACGACACAGGAATAAATCCTAGTGTAGGACTACGTTTTTTTTAATAAATAAGTGTATCAGAGTTACAAACAAATGTTCGATTTGAGGCTTGATCAAATTTAGATGAAGAGAAGCGAAATGCTCTGCGCTACATAAAGGTTCATCATTGTCAGACTGTAGACATTTTCTGAATGTCGATGCAAGTAAAATAATAAACTTCGTCACGATTGAATTTCAAAAGGGGAATGTACTACGTGCACCCACATATCGTCGACGTTGCTAGGTCCCAATGTCCGCGAAGCGATCCTACTGACTTTATACCGGACTAAATTTCAGACTCCGGACTGGTACTCAGAATTTTTCTATACAAAAACTGTTAACTTACCTATAACCCTCATTGGTCTTGACGCCTAAGGCAGTCTATGATAGTAACAAGGTTATCAAATTATATTATACACTGCTACTGCCGCTACTTTCCGCCAAAAGGAATGAGCAGTACCAGCAGTACGTGAGAGTTACTTGGTATTTTCGTATAGGCTATTCTTGTCATATTCAACCTATGTAAACTCCAAGAAGGGTATAAAGTTTATTTTAAGAACTGACAAACATATTTCACGCATTTTCTGGAGTATATTGCTTTGGCAACTGCATCCCACGACCCACCTAACAAAATGAAATATTCCTACAGTGTACCGAAAATACACGATATCTTAAGAAGTGTAAGACAAATATAAAATTCTCGGCAATGTTTATAACATTTTGGGTACACATGTCACTGCGGATCAACGTCTCAAAACATGACTTAAGCTGTATGACTGGAAAATGATATAGTAATTTTTTGTTAAGTGCCAAAAACGGACGGGCAAAATGAAATATTCGTATAAAACATTTTAATCACATAAACTTCTTAAGCTCGGTCCGGACATTTACAATAAATTACATTCGACCATAACACGACCAAAACTGTTACATACACTAATTTACCCTACCAGACTCTTGTCCGGTGAAACTGTAAAGGCCCCGCGGCCAACCACGTAGATCATTCACAGACACACACACCTACCAGACGATTTAGATTAACATGGTCAACCATGGACAAAGACAGTTTTACTTAACAGCCCTACAAAAGTAAGAATAACTCTAGAGAAGAGAAAATGTGATGAACTGACGCTTCTGTCAGAAGAGGTCGCCCAAGGGGAACTTACCACGACCAATTTAATGGTCTTTTCCAAAAGGGTATGTAGATAAAGCGAAAGAGATGTGTCAGGATCATAGCATTTGTCGAGCTACAGTCTTTGCCTAACCTCGTTGGATGTAGGCGTATTATATGTACATAGGTAACTGCAGAAATTGCTTAGAAACCGCACTCTAAAAGCCATTATGTGTCATGGCAATCCATCGGCGCGTTTAGTCAACAGGTCGTGATCCGTAAATCTTTAATCATAATATTTATTCAGCGTTCGAGCTCTATTGAACATCGATACGAATGAAAGATTATTATTTTTAGTGCGCACCCGTAGGAGTGATGCACACATGGCTACGTGACGTCATACATCCCCCGTTTACAATGTAGCCGACTTTATAACTATGGAACATCGGTAAACGTGGGCGCAACTATGAGATATAAGCGATGCGACGCGATATATTTTCCTCAATTTGACGGGACACATGAATCTTTATGTCAGATCATAGAAAAACTCCGTCCGATCATAACATTACGCAATATCCTTATTTTATTATTTCCTTGCCAAATGGTCGTACAAAACAGTCAAACGCATTTCGCATAACTTAAACGGTTGCGGCTGATTAACTGATTCCTTGACCTTATTAATCATAGAATACGCATCAAATATTACGTCGCGATTTTTAGCCAAGTCCTAAAATGATAATTTTATCGTTTGCAAACCATTTTAAAAGCACTTTGTCAATGCCCATAATATAGGACAGACGTTGTGTCGCGACTCACGGAGCGTTTATTGCTGACGTCTGATGTGTGAGGCACGTTTAAGAGCCGGGTTTCTAGCGACAATTTCGACATTGATTTTGGATATAAATTACGAAATTTTGAATAACAATTTTCGCCCGCCGGCCTGATTTCGTTGTGGTGTTAACAACAACGAAATCAGGCCACGGACTGAATGAACACCAGTATATTCGGTTTACGATACGTTTTTCGTGTCATTCGGAAACGTTGAATGCTCGCAATCTGGTTCAAAATTCCAGTCAAATATTTAGAATGTTCCAAACGGTAGTAGTATTTAGGTCACCGCCTTCCGAACTGGAGTCGCGTAAACTTGAAAATAGAATTTAAATATAGTTTAATCTGAAAACAACTAATACCTATCCGCGTAGATTAGAGCACATCTTGCTTATCTTTGGTTCTGGTGAAATTTTGGTCTAGAATAAGTGCGCAATTTTGTATGCGAGCCTTTATTTATGTTTCATGTAACGTACGATGTTTACGGCGCGGGTATTTATAGTGCGTGTACGGGTGGGTACCTGTGGGATCGCGGCGCGTTCCTAGCGGCGGCCTTCGATCCGCGCGCTAATTATCGAGTAAACCTGACTGATTGACAAGGCGTCACCGACAATAATAGAGGGCTGTAATCTCTATTTGCGTAGCGTCCTTGGTGCGCGGTGCTCTGACGGCCGACGCTCCCGATGCGACGCCACGTTATATTTACAGGTGATGCCCACCTCACGTGTCCGCGTGGATCGCCCTCTCGTCTGCACCGCTCAGTGCGTCACTAGCGTCTCACACGCGCGATCCTGCCGCCCGAGTGGACGCCCACAATAATTTCACTCCGCGAAAAATAATACTTCGGAAGCCGTTAGTGTGTTTATGTACCGCGCGGCGTCCGATCGCCGGCTTTTTAGATACGAAAGAGTGAAATGTGACGAAAATGAGTCGGAAGCAAGATAGATTCTCATCGCGGCCCCGGAGCCTCACGAGCCACTACAGCTCGTCGCCCAGCGTGCTGGGCTCGATGCTCAGCAACCAGTACAGCAGTCCGTACTCGAACAGTTACTCGCCTTACGCTTCGAATAATTACAGAAACTTCAACCCATATACGGCCGGGCTAAGTAGGCCGAACCTCGGGATATACGGGGGCACGAGTTCGGGCTATGGCGGGGTGTACTTAAGTGGAGCCACGTTGGGCTCTTTGAATTTGATGACGCCAGTGTTAAAAAAGTTGGACAAGAAGTTATTGGCTAGTCAAAAGAACTTTAAACCTAAAGCTGTGCCGCCCGCGAAGGTGCCGGAGCCGGAGGCTGCGACCGAGGCGCCGGCGGCGCAACCCGAGGCGCCTCCCGTGAGGCCGGAGAGGAAAAGCCGCTCCAGCAACCCGGGCAACCTGGACAAGGAGCGCTCCCGCTCGCTCAGCTCCCTGGACACCGCGGGCGCGCTCGGCTCCCGCTCTCTCAGTCTCAATTCATTAGCATCAGATGGATACTGCGTATGTTAAGATCTGTTGTATACGTGTAAACATCACTACTTGACCGCGCTCCCGCTGTCTTGTTCCTCTAGGGGCAACGGGCAATAAAAGTCTAACCCGTGGTACCCCTAGGGAACCCAAGTTCAGGGGTAGCACAGGCGTGTACTCGTAAACATCTCGCTTTTATGTCGGCAAATTTTAGACATAGCTTTCGTCTGCAGGTACTTTAGATATGTTTGTTCCGATCGTGACCAATGTTTATTTTGTCCGACTAAAACATAATTTGTTTTCTTATGCGATTAGTTTATATTGTGATGGTGTTTCTACAAATTCCGTGTTGCAAAAACTGTGCGTTTTCTCAATCTAGACCATTATGTTTGTCGATGCTTTCTGGAATATTTTTTGGCAACAATTTCCTTCTGCTAAAGGGAGAGTGATCGTGAAAGCTATTCATCATAGAGAACAATCGATTGCTTTTTACAGCTTGTGTTGCGTTCGTCGTTTTTATTTCTGGGTTAAGAAACTAATTGTTTACATCTCAATAAAACCCGGTCTTTGTTACTAATCTGTTTGTTGGAGACTATGATTTTTTGCTCTGGTTTCTATTCGAAGTCGTGCATATATTTGATATGTTAAGCAGAATACTGTCATGGCATGCAGGTATGCCAATTTGGAAGAATGATTTGCAAGCAGTAAGAAAATATCACTAACTTAACATAAGTGATATTTTCCGTGTTAGTAAATAAACTAGCGTAATCATGTAAGTCGTGTAAGTTACCTGATACGAATATTTAAAATACCTATCGACCAATAACATTTAAGAACTTAAATCCATTTCCTAAATTTCACTAGAACTAGCACTATTGAAAAATTCAGGTGGCGTAAATATACACATCAGGTATAAATACACATGTCAGGAATGTATATACATATCAGGAAACGGAGAATTAGTTTTTCCCGTCAGATCTTCGTTTGCTCTTTTCCCTAGGCCCTTAATAATATAGTATTAGCTAGTCCTTCCCTATCCATAGCATTTAATGGCCGGTTTTAATATTCAACTTAAGGTTATATTTGCTTACTGTCGGTAGAATTTTGACATATTTTCCATACCAAATATATCAAAATTTTATCCGTAGTAGAGAAATCTATTCTCGAGTTAAATATTGAAACCGGCCGTAAACCATTAAAGTTATTATAAACTTTACAGATCAAGAGTTTCTGTAACGGGGATTGTGTATGAGAGTGAAGAAAGTGCTCTGCAACGGATCTGGCATGATGATATAGATAAATAAGTACTTAAACTCCTTAAGAAAGAATAAATCATAAATAGCTCGACTTGTCTATTGCTCAATGCCAAAAGAGACATTAACAGCACTTGCTGTTGTAAAATCCTGCAAGGATTAAAGATCCTTGCAGGATTTTACACTTGTAAAATCCTGCAAGGATCTTTAAGCCAGCGGCTAAAATTTAAACTAACGCAGTCATCAAGTGAAATGTCACTTTATTACAGTCGCAGAGTTGCCTTTTGCTATAAAATTAACCTAAGTTATTTTTTTATTTAGCGACAGCACCTGTTGCAATATTTCCCTTAAAGTAGGAACATTTTATTAAATGATAACCCTAATTTCACACCAACACCCTAATATTACCTCAATGTCATCTACGGGCCAAAATATCCTTATCGCACTATATGGGAAATGTTTTAGGGTGTTAGAGTTTAGTAACATATGACTTCACAGTAGACACTAGTTACACACTCATAAATTTTCCTCGGAAGTGTCGACGGAACATCAGGGTATATATTGTGTAAAGCTTAATTAAATAAAATTAGTTGTATAGGTTTGTTGATATCGAAAAAGAAATTCATAGGGACTCGGAACGTTTGGGCAAATAGATGAAGCTCATCGAAGATTTACGATGTAAAATGTATTTACCATATTTAAAATGTATGATTTAATTCCATAACCTCATGAATTTAATATGCACTGGTAAGTATGGTACAGTAAGCGACATAACTCGCTGAAAATTCTCATTTTTTTCAAATCGGTAATACATTTTTTACAAATGTTGATGAATATTGACAAAACCGTATATACTAGCCACATATTTAAATATTATATTACCTATCTCTATGTATTTTATCACACCAGATCCCTTGCGGGGTAGTCAGAGAGTACAGAGCTCCAACACGTTCTTTCCTTACAGATCTGGCTTCCTCAATTCTCATAGTTCTTCTCATCCACTCTCGCCGGTTACGGAGACTCATGGCTTTCCTTTTTTTCGTCTATAACGGGCTTGAACCAGTATTAGGCATTATCAAATAATTTTTTTAATTAATTGTAGGATTAACCATTTGAAATTAAATTCATCTCTCTAAGGTAAGAATCTCCGGAATAACAATAACTTTTCGACGTAAAACACCCTAGTTCTAACCGTGACCATGTGTGCTGTAGAGCACTCGAAACGTCGGGAACTTAAAAACCAAAAATAAACTGCAATAAAATCTGATGTATTTTCATTGCAATTTCATTGTTTTCACACAATAATTACCCAACTCCGGCTTTGGCTAAAATAAAACAACCTCTACGTTAACAAAAAAACTATTTCAACTACTTAGTCGCTTACCCCCAATGTTATAGGTATCGTCTTTATTCGTTTGATAATAAAAGGTAATGGTTTCATGACGTGGTATCTACTAACGTTTTTCTTTCCCATTCAATTCCAGTCTGGTACGGAACGCACGGAGGAGAGCGAGGACCGCGACTACAAGGCCCTGTACGAGGCGTCGTCGAGCGAGGTGCGCCGCCTGCGCGCACTGCTCACCACCTCCGAGCAACAGTTGCGCGAAGCTCGCGCGACTATCACGAGGCTCACTCAAGTGGTATGAATACACGTTTTTACATGTTTGGGGCGATTCATTGAAAAATCCGTTAAACAAATAAAAATTAAAAATTGGCATTATATTTGACTGTTGTAATCAAGTGGCCCTTTGTTAGGAGGGCTTGGTTTTGTACACTCAATAAAATACCAAGACAGAACTTAAGCACCTTGGCTTGTTAGCCGTTAAAGTCTTCTTTCTATAATTCTTCTCTCTATCATAAATTCTTTTATATAAATGAGTTTTCTCGTGTCGCTTTTTTCTCATAGCACGTAAGACAATACGCTTATCTTACACCTAGGACGGCAATATCCGTGACAAATTTCTCTTCGCTCCGCCTGTCTTTGTATGTTATTGTGTGTACAAACCCAAAGGCTTCTGCAAGTTCTAGTGATGAGCTTCACTAATGTTTTAAATTATGTGACTTTTGATTAATTAAACAAGTCATTATGTCATTTTCAATACAAAATATGTCAAGATTCTATCCGTAGTAGGCAAATCTATCCATATGTTAGATATTGAAACCGGCCGTAAGCCGACACCAGTGAATAAAAGTTGAAAATCATCTTTGTTAACAAACGTACTTTTTTCGTAAACGTGGTAAATATTGAAGAAAATGTGACAGTATACGATTCTTAAAAAAAGAAAGTATTTTATAAATAATATTAGTTTTCGAGTTTCGCCCACCCATAATGTATCGAACGGTGGGATTTTTACCATCATATTTTTTGCACATTTGTTTTGAGGATTGGGTGCTGTAAAAAGTTATGCTGTATTTGTATAGAATGTTATAAATTAGGTAATCGATAAGAGATCAAGATAAAGCGATTTTTTAGATTCAGAATACTCTCCATTTTTCTATTGACAGATGAAGATAACAAGTGGCTTTATCGTTGTGTGAAAAATTAGCTTCCTGTAATGCTCATGCTTGTAGCATATGCGAATTTTTGTTTGTTAATATTTTT
The DNA here is from genome assembly GCA_905147815.2 of Phalera bucephala. Taxonomy (NCBI): domain Eukaryota; kingdom Metazoa; phylum Arthropoda; class Insecta; order Lepidoptera; family Notodontidae; genus Phalera; species Phalera bucephala. The sequence goes on along the minus strand of LR990609.1, from coordinate 23,135,115 downwards.
TCCTCATGCGAATGTTATTTATTCGTAGTAATGTTGTCATAATTTAGAGATACCTCTCAATTCATAGCATTTCATAAGATTTTAAGCGTTTGTAATTTGAACTGTAATTTGAGAATTACTCTAGGAAAGAGCACAATACATGAGGTATTGTGTTCTTGCCTATAGTCTTACAAGGATCTTTTGGCCCGCGGGCCAAAATCTAAAATAACGCTGTCATCGAGTGTAATGTCAGTGGCAGAGTTGCCCTTTGCTATGAAATTTACCAAAGTTCGTTTTTTATTAGTAAATTTGCGGACCTATCTGTTGAAATATCCCCTTGAAGTTAAGAAAATTTTACTAAATGTGAACCCTAATTTCTCATCAACACCCCCTTGTCAATGTCATCCACGGGCTAAAAGATCCTTGTGGGGCAATAACACGAACCTCTCCAGATTTCAGAGGATAGAATAACTGCATAATGGTCCACCAATCACATGGATTCATTTTTTTATTCCGTAGAAATGTGCATACACCACATTAACACACACACACACACACACACACACAGCACGCAAAATTTACTAAATCCGTCCGAAAGACGTCCATAGGCCTCACCCAAAGATCGCCATGACGACCTGCTATGTGATCCAGCTTGCTGCTTGAAATCCAGCTCTTAACCTGACCTTCACCAGCTTATCAGTCCATTTCGAATGATTACTTAGATCAATATTTCTATCTATCTATACCATCACGCCAGATCCCCTGCGGCGTAGGTAGAGAGTACAGAGTTCCAACAGGTTCTTTCCTTACATAACTCTCTGGATTCCTCCATTCTCATAGTTCGTCTCATACACGCTCGCCGGTTACGGCGACTCTTGACTTGTCCTTCAGATAAGACTCGGTCTATTTGGTCATGGTCATACATAGATCAATAATAGTATCTAATCTGATTGTTAATCAACCTTATACATTGAAAGGTACTCTTTATGAGAGATTTTTTTTAAATAAACCTAACCCCCTAACCCCTATGACGTGAGAGCGTTTACAAATAATGTGGGGCTACGTATATTTAAAAAAAATAACATGTGAAATTCGCATGCACAAACACCCAGACTGAAACAAATATTTGTGGGGTTCACACAAAGGCCCCATGCGGGAATCGAACCCGCGTCTACTCAATCCAGTGGGTGGAGCGATTCAAGCTCTTAACAACTGGACCGTCCGGTTGTTAAAGAGCATTATAGCGTTTATTGTCAAGCTCATGAATTTAGATGTTTTGAAAATAGCCTTTGAGATGTGTATGCCTTGTCCCAGCGACATATAATTAAAATGATTTAACCAAAATAACTTAGATATGTGGTTTTATCGGAATTCCGTTAGTAGAATGGGGAGTGACTTAACAGGATAACTTTGGAGTTAAAAAGACGTGTGTAGGCCGTTATAACTTAGTCTTTTTCTCACAACAACGAGTACAGTATTACTACTAGAGAGTTCTGGTAGGTATACTCCAAATCCTACTTTCACGCCTCCCATCTATGTAACTGTAACAACACATTCTACATCAATAACCCATAGAACCATTACGTTGACTTCCTCAAATGTTGAATTCCCATAGTGTATTTTTTCCACTTGGCATAAGTACTTATATTGGACCTTATTAAGAACAAATATTTCAACCATTCGCACACTTCAATGATTGGCACATTGCATGTGTGTCCAATTTTCGGCTGCATAACTGTGGCACTAGCTATCACCTACACCTCACCGTCACGTACCACCTGCTACTATTTCATGTTCGTGTAATGCCGCCTACGGGCCGCACTAATTATCTGCATACATCACTCGACAGCCGGCGTGACGTGGCCACCCATCGATATTTTTGGCCTCAAATGCAACTTGGCATTGATTGTGTATATACTCATTTCGATAAAATTTGCGCTAAGCGAATGTTATATGAGTGATAGATAATTATTTAATTACTGTTTAAGCTTTTTTTTTAAGAATTCGATATATTTAGAGATATTCTAGAATTTAATTATGTAATTACAAGGCGATGTGATTATTTCTGTTGTATAAGTCTTTTCTATGTATATTTCACTTGTTCATCTCGTGTGTTGCATTGTACGAGGACGCTTAGTTAGAACACCTGCTGTTTGTTCACAGAATCAAAATTCGTTGTCTGAAATCGAGAAACGAGAAAAGAGAGCCATGGAGAGGAAACTATCAGAAATGGAAGAAGAGTTAAAGGTATACACGAATCTCATTAAAAATAATGCATTAAAAACTTGTGACGAACACAAATACACAACACATTATATATATTTGCAAACATTTAATTTTCAAAAATATAGCGTAACCGTTAGTGTTAAAAAGTTAAATTCTAAAACAAAATGGCGGACGTCAAGATGGCGCCCCAGCCGCCAGACATTGAACAATGAAATGACATGTAATTGTTGGTGTTCGTTTTATAGCAATTGCAAAAACTAAAAGCCGAGAACGAAAGGTTGAGGGCCGAGAACCGTGCATTAACGCGGGTCGTGAGCAAATTGACCAACTCTGCCGCCAAATAGGTAAATGTGTATATTAATTGAGCGCCAAGCTCAGTGGCGACACCATGCGGCGTGCGTTGGCACTAAACCGATCGTCGCTCTCGCTTACACACATTACACTCTCATTCACACAATAAGACCGCTTCATACGTGTAACTTTTTTACCATCACATAACCAGCGCCAATAAATTTAATATTTATAAGTGGCGGCTTATTTCACACTGTCCTGCTCACACTTGCATTTCTTGTAATAGTAACCCCTCGTACGTCGAGCGTTTTCATAGGCGTTGTGCTGAAGCGCTGTAAGCGCTTTTCAAAGAAAATGTAATGCCATCCGTTTGTTTTATTCCAGCGCTTAATTAGCGCGCATTGAAAAAACGCTCGTCCGAACGTAGGGTGTCTCTTTTAATAAATTATTAAAAGAGACGGTTATTAAGACAGCAATACAAGCGCGAACGAGACGGAAAGCGTACGTCCGCTATTTATGAATGATTTATCTGTGAGGGTTATAAATTTGACGTGACGTGTGTATTAAATGTGTGGTCGCCGAGTTGCTGGCGACAGCGTCGACGTATTTTTTATAAAGACGGTGTGACGCTGTTTTAACGTGCTTCTTAACTCGTTACTTGCGATAAAATGAAATCATGTGTGCTATTAACTGTTCATAAGTAAACTTCATTGAGTAATAACATTTTAAGTATAAAAAAGTGGTCTGTGTCGATCCAGTCATTTTTTAATACCACATACTTTATCGGCCACTTCCTTATATATATATATATATTTTTTAAATCTTTTAAATTATGTAGTACAACTAAACTTTGTCTACCATACAGTGTATAGGAAGAAAATAAGAAAAAGCATGTTCAACAACAACTTAAATACATACCACAACATTCATCAAACTCGTAATTGTAACATAAAACAAAATTCACACTCATCACCGCGTCGTGTGAGCGAGACGGCACGATCGGCGTGGTTACGTCGCTAAGTGTCGCGGCATTTGTCGCGAGCCCCCGCCCCAACGTAACGATTAACTGTGTGTGATGGCATGCTTTGGTACGTGTCTCGTTTGCGTGCGTCTGCCGTGCGTTTACTTCGCGTACGCTCTGCGTGCACCTCGCGTACGCTCTGCGTGTGCGTGACGCAGGCATTGCGTGCGTGTGGTGTGCGTACGTGCCCTCAGATTTTGTGTTTTATCAGATAGACGTGAGTCAAGAGTGTAAGTTTGGAGGTTAGAATGTAAACAGCGTCTTTTTTATTTTAACAGAATATTAATGAAAAATCCTTTAACAGGAAATTGTATTTATTATTACGATCATTCTGGTCTTAAAATCAAAAGCTTATTTTCAGAAATTTCTTGGTCAGTTTTATTTTAATCTTTTTTTTTTATCTTAATCTGTGTAAGTAAGGGATAGAGAAAAAATAACTATTCTGATTAAAACACAATGTACGCAAATGGCTGGCTGGCGTGTGTTGCATGACCTGTGTCTGCATTTATACGAAAATAAAAAAATCTCACATTTCTATTTCACCAAAATAAATAATAAACATACCAACAAGCGTCCGATTCGTAGGTTGTATATAAAAAACAACATTTCTCATTATTCAATATTTATTAAAATATGCCCTTCAGGGTGTTTTGAAATCCTAGGGTACCGACACATACACATTCAGTTTAGTCATACTAAACGGCTTCAGGTTTTGAATTGTTCTAACCTACACAGCGTTGCGCACTTGTACATATTGTGATGTAGCTTTTAGAAATATTTATTATATAATGTTAAAATAAGCATCAAGCCCCACATTTTCAGTCCCTTGAAGTTTTCACATACCAAGTTATAATTGATTATTTCCTGGTAAATTTGTTAACACGGCATTTTAGAGTCTATAACATAGGTTTTACAACTTTCTTGCAATTGAAAATAAAAAAAATACCTTCATAAATTTGTTAACACGGCATTTTAGAGTCTATAACATAGGTTTTACAACTTTCTTGCAATTGAAAATAAAAAAAATACCTTCATACTCTTGAGCTATCAATTGATCGTAATTTTGATTCGGATTGTTGGGGCACGGCAGTTTTTCCGGCAGGTAAAATTTTGAATATCATTTACTGATAAATGCTGGGCTGCAGTGTTAATATAAAACTTTTTAAATTTCTTAATTCCCTTATACAAGGTGTAACATAATAAACGCAAGACCTCAGACACCCCAATTAGAGAATTGCTTCATAAATTCAAAACGAAAACTAAATTTCCAAATTTAAAGGTTTTTACCCCTTTTTTAAGCACTTTTATACCCCAATTAACAATGAAACTTGTACGTGTATGTGTGCATTTTGAGAAATACGGGTTAGGAATGCATTTGTAGTCTCCTTATTGCTATGAATCAAGAATAAATTTAGTTTTTTATAGCGCACTGAAGGACTAAAAGCATGTTTTGCAAATTTAAAAAAAATGTAAGTTACATTAAAAATAGTTGGAATCAATTCAGTTATCGATTTAGAACAAACTACTTTCAGGTCTTGCGTTTATTATGTTACAGCTTGTATAGATTAGCTATTATGTTCCGTGCGTAAATTAAACGATATATTAAAAGTCGATCAAAAATCTATAGCTGCACAGACCACGGCATCCTGCACAGACCACGGCATCCTGCCCTGACATCAAAAAAGGCAACAAAAGTCTCTTTGCGACTTTCTCTTGCACCAGGGCAACATAAGACGATACATACATGTGTGGTGTAATCATGCCGTTGGGGGATATCCTACCTACATTTTCATACAAAGTGAAGATATTGACACGTGCGTGGCGTACTTATGCGTCCTAATGGAGAAACGGCCTTATGATAGAGCGTAATGCCATTCTTACTCGCATCTCTAAACATATCTAAGTAAATGCTTGTGTTGAAGGTTTTACTTAGTACATCAATTTTATTATATAGTTGAGGAACTGTCAAACGTAAGAATGGTCAAAAGTTAGTTTTCTTAGCTAAGTAATAGTCACCATTTTCTTTACTTAACCAATGACTATTACTTGTAACGGTGCATAATTTTGTAGTACCTGTGCACCTTTTCTAATTTTTCAATAATAAACAAAACGCAAGACGTTATATTGCCAGTTCCAAAAGATTGTGATTTGCCGAGTCATACTTGTTTTTTCTCATGTAGGTAATGGCCTTGACTATAGAATAGGATTTCGGCTCATAGAATTCTAGACACATGACATTACCCAGCGAAGTATTTATTTAAGACTAAGTAATTACTTGTCTATAGATATGGGTGTCAGGGTGTTATCGGTAAAGAAAAGCTCTAGATTCATTCATTTCTCGCTAAAACACCGCTCATGCAATTTTAATGATTAATTTACGCATGGTCATAACGCCTTTAGATTCGAAGATCGTTTTACATTATAAAAATTGGTCTCACAAAATTGTTTTACACACCAGGCGTGTTTTTACCTCTTAGTTTAGTTCATCCGCAGCTCATCAGCTGTGTAGTTACCCATTTTTTGGAATATTTTTTACCTTTTCGTCCACCTTGGTATGAATTTTCCCAATTTTATATTACGTTATGTACATAGAGTAACGACGTATACGTTTTTGTATCATTTTATATTACATTTTGTTTCAAAGTTTTGGTTTTTATACTTTATTCGAAAATGTGTATATTAACCATATAAACCAAACCACTGCATGGTTTATTATTAGTAAAAGCTAGTTCGCTACACTCACATATTATAATTACTTTTAACGTCTATATGGAAAGCGCTATAACAGAAATCCAGAAAAAAATATTATTTTGGATTGAATTACCTTCTTCATGTATTTTTATTTTGTCGACTCTACACGTGCGTTAGAAGCGAATAAATTATATCTGAAACATTAAAACTCAAAAGCAAAAACGTATACGTTGTTCAACAACCACATTCCAATACACACTTACCAAAATACTCTCACACATGTTTCGTACCATTTACAGTACCAACAATCGCTACAAGCCGAGAACCAGCGGCTGAAAGACGAGAACGGAGCTCTGATCAGAGTCATAAGTAAACTGTCCAAGTGAACGCCAATGTCCCACCTCGTGCGCGCCACGTGCCGAAACCTCACGCCACACTATGCTGACCACACGCCGCCGACCACACGCTGGCGGTGACACGCCTGCGGTCACACGCCGGCAGTCACACGCCGCCGACCACACACCGGCGGTCACGCCCTGCGGTTGGTCACACGCCGTGCCGTTATCGAAAACCAGCTGACGGGAGACGCGACATTTTCGTTACGTATTGTCATCGAGAACGCATGCCGTCGCTGGCGTCACTAATTAGTAAATAGCAATTAATTGAAATTATAAATGAATGTTAAATTATTAAAATGTGTATTCGTTTAATTTTGAAAGGCGTGGCGCAAATAAATATATTCCGATTTTTATTACACGGGTCTCGACGAACACGCGAAATTAATGAATGAAATGAATTAAACTATTAATGTAATGAATTATAAATTAATTTATTTTATTTAATTATGAATTATTGAAACTCCTATAATGTGTAAGACTACATGCATTTTCGATGGCATGACGTTATTGTGCGGATATGAGATCGTACGAAGATAGTGTGCAAGCTTTTGTGAGTTACGTGCACATTATATAACAACTTTAATAATTTATGTTACATAATTTTTAAATTTGGAAATTTTTTCATATATGGTATATTTCATTAGCGATATTGCTTCATGTAATTGCCATTTATGATGACTTGCTGTATATATTTACAGCTACATTTTTATTTCGCAATTAGTTAACAATATTTTTTTGAAATATAAATTTATACCCCAAATACTAATTGATATGCTTCTGAATACAAACAATGAACTTTTTACAATCCCACAAAATATTGTGCACTATTTTAATAGGGTCGTTTATAAATATTTGCTCTGTGATCTTGGCACACTCGGAGCGCCCACGTCACCGAGGGCCCGTGACGTAGCGTCATGTAAACGTACTGTGGCATTAAGCTAACGTTTCCTATAATAGACTAGTTGTTATCCATTTTGTATTTTTGTTTCTGGTATTGTCGATACGTCTGCCCTTAAACGTGTGACCTCCTGTTTTCCAATAAAACTTTTATATATAGTGTTTTTTTTTCATATCGGAATGAGTTTTGATATAATTTTATTTTGAATATGTAAATTCGTACTCTTTTCGTATTGCCATATTAAAATACGATGTTTTTTTTTTTCAATTGTTCATTGTGCCGTTTTAGGCTGATTATGAACTTGACGAAGCGCTTGACTGTTGGCTGGCCACATTTTGAGCAAATAGGCGAACATGAGTGCAGTACAAAATCTGTATATTATGCTTTATCATGCGATTTATGTCTTGTTTCGTTATTATTTGGTCGATTTATTTCTCTTGATAATTGTATGGTATCTGTTAGGTAGGGTTGTTTGAGCGCGCGGCCATTACCCATGTTCGAATTAAATGACGAGAAAATCTGCTGATTGTACCGCTATTCTATATGGGTCTGTGTATACGTCAGCAAAAAACTTTCAGCCACTAACTTCTCGTACACTACGTAACCATATATAATAAACTGTTATCAGTAGACAATCCGTCGTTTAGTTTTGGTCATACATTTTACAATAAAACAATATTATTATTGTTATTTGTTAATAAACATAAAATATACAAATTGTAACCTTACTTAATCAAAAATTAAAATACTGTAACTTAGTACAACTGGAATCTCAATTTTATATACTTTTTGATTACTAGTTACAATTCAAAATTTATAATATATATTTAGTTTACTCAGTGCTAGCTGTTTACTATTGAATGGCCAGTTACTCGCATTGGTCTTGCATTTGAAGTAATTTTTTTGACTGACTGGCTCGAACATGCCAGTAACAACACAGTGACATTAAGTGTACTCCAGTACCTGACCATACCAAGCTATAGTCCGACAAGGATCTTTTGGCCCGTAGATGACATTGACAGGTGGGCGTTGGTGCAAAATTAGGATTAACATTTAGTAAAATGTTGTTATTTCCTTGGGGGTGTGGTGAGATGTCACGTGTAATTATTTTTTCGTTAAACGCGCGTTTTCGAACCTCGAACGAGCGCGTGACCTTGACTCTCCTTGAAAATTTTTAAAGATACTTTGTACCAATAGAATACGTGATTTTGATTAGTGCGGGGCCCGGGGGCTCAGTTTTATATCTCATCACGCTTCACCAGTGGGAGGGGATGGTTTAATTTACGACCCCAAAGTCGACTTGCAGTATCCCAGCTCGCACAGAGTAAACAAGGAGATAGACTGCGCGCTCTATGGCCACATCTCTCTCAATATTCTAGTGATATTGTTATCTATATATGTTAAGAATGCCCAAGGTGTGATTAGGATTCACTGCATAAGACTCAAAATGCAGTTTGTTGGCCAAATCAATATTTACAATTATACTTTATGATGAATTAAATAAAAATCAAATTTCTATTATTAACCAAAAATTAAAGAATTTTTTTCGACCAATCGATTTTGGCTATAATAATTATCATCATTTTGAGGATGGATCTAAGCTGCATACACCGCAACTTCTACTAGTATCCATTGATGGATCCTAGTGCGTATTTTCGCCACTTTAATCCATCCATCATGTTATCAGTCCGTGCAGCCGTTTTTGCGTGATTGAGTAACAAATATTTGAACATACAAACATTCACTTTTATATCCGTAATCCGCGCCACCATGTTCTGGGTTCGCATTAAATGTATGGGACATAAAGTTACGATGCAACACCAAAAGGCACTAGTATGAAATAACAAGTTTTACCCAAACTATATCGTGTCACAACTTTTACAGGCCAGCAAAAAAAATGTATTTCGTTTATTTGACGACCTCAAACACCAATTATGTAACTAATAAAAAATGGTAGCTTGTTTTATTATTAAAAAGTATTTTTATTTAGAATTATCTCCTATTTAATAATATCCAAATACTCTGTGTAAGGGAAGGTACTTACCGGAAGAATACTTCTGTAACGTAACATTTTGGTGTACCTTATTTTTGTACGAATTTGAGATCTAAATTTAACATCATAATGTTGCAAAATTGTTCCTCTCCCTCAGATTATTTTCCGAATGGATTGACGTCGTTTATCATTTGTTTCAATTGGAAAAGAAATCCTAAACACACCTGCTTAATGTTATTATTTATTTATATACACATCATTAGCCCATTTATTCCACAGACGGCTGTTGTGTAAGCCTATAGAATTATTATATAACGAATGTGCCGTTTTTACTTTTCATATGTCTGAAAGTGCATCGACGATAAGTTTGCGTGAGGCGAATCGCTTTACCACGAGTTGAGAATGCTAATGAACCCTCACTAACGGTAAAAGGAACGCTTTTAATTTTAAATGTTATTTCAATACCCTTAGCACTCGTCATCACGTTGTTTGTTTAAGCTCCGGCAGGCTTCGGCATGCCGAAGCGTCTTTTTGTCGATATTAACTTAATGCGAGTACTATGTATATTGATTTAAATCATTTAAGGCTTAATAATATCGTTCCGTTTATTCGTTGGTAAGCGTAAATTGTACTATGATTATTACACATTTAAATTGATAAAAACGTGCGTGAAACAAAATCAATTCATGGTAGAGCTTTTCGTACGATAACGATATTATCGTCATCAACATAACTAATCGATGGAAAAACAAAAAAGCGGCGATCATACACTTATTTCAGTGCCTTGATGTAAGTAAATTTTATCGGCGACGATAATATCGATATCGTTCACAACATTATCGTTATTCACAATGGTAATATCGTTAGCGTTGATGATAATATCGTTTTCGGTCAAGATAATATCGTTAGCGGCGCGATAATATCGGTATCGGTGATTATAGCAATGAAATGTGTTACGTGGTAGAAACACGAATATACCTAGATTAAAATAGTTGTTGACAGCTAATGATGATCGCGAAATGATTTCAATTCACCTTTTGAGGTGATTGGTTTTATTAACCAATTTATTTAGAGGAACTATTTTATTTGGTATATGCAATACCTAAATAAATATTTAAAAAATCCCCATTATAACCTTCTGTGTCAAGCATTTTTGAGCTTTTTTCTTGACTTCGTCCTACAATTTGATGATCTTTTTATTAGATAATTTTTTTATCATCTCGTTACAATATTATGTCTATTGATCGGACCACGTATAATTTATTCCTTAAACGAATCGACTTTGTCGTATATTATCGACGTATGATTTTTATTAATTGACACAGGGATATTGCAAATCGTCAACAAGATTTTATGTCACATTTGGGCCCTTACTCGCTATGGCCCATTAAAAACGTAACGCGGCGCGTTACGCTAAATTCGGCAAATTATTGTTTTCAGTGGCTTACAGAATATCATTACACGATCATTTCACAATGTTACCGTAACGTGCCGTGTTTGGTCATAGCAAGTAAGGGCCCTGTGTACCGTCAGGGACATAAGTCGCTGAATATTCAGTTTCCCAAGTCGCTTGCACGCTTTTGTTTTGGATCAACTCCATTATATTTCTTGATCTTATAAACGTTGCCTGTCTCGTCAATTCCCAATCTGGCATTGTGCCCAATATTACGGCTATACGCTCGCCCCTGTTACATTGGGACCTAACTTCTGCGGCGAAAGAAGGGAATATAGGCGTGAAGGTGTGATTATTTTTTTTTATTTAATTTTGACAGGCATACGACCGATTTGAAAATTTTAGAATGTTCAGTAACTTTTGTCGCTAATCGTACTTACACGGCGAACAATTTGCGATATTTTCTATTAATTTGACACCAAACGGTTAAGAGGCTACTACGATCGACCAGTTGTCGACCGGGAGAGTGACTGATGCAATAACTTTACCAATGAATAATAAGGGACATATCAAATGAGCTCGCGCTCGGAATTAAACGATGTATGTGCAAATTTTAATATTTTTTTAAAAAGCACTACACTATGAAGTAATAAAACTGCTTAACGAGAACTTTGCTATAATTATTCTGTAATGTTGTAAATTCTATTGACTAGTTCTTAACCGTTTCTTTCGCGTTGGAATGAGAAAATGTAAAACAATAGCGATGACTAAATTTTTTTCTATCAAGCATATTTCGTATCGCGTATTCCTTTAATCAGATTCAAAAATATAGAGTTAAAATCATATTACTGAATATAAGTCTCTAATTCATATACTTCTTGGAGTGACTGGAGTACAAAACACGTTTTTATCGCGGTACCCCTTTGAAGGCAAATCTAAATCTGCCTGCGAGCACGAACCGTACTCACTACGTACAAGCCACTTGCAAATTATAACGTGGCTTTTCTATTAATTTATATTGTGTAGTTGTACTTTCGAGTATTATTAGGCAATCTGTATTTATGGCATCATTTTGTGCTTTCCGGCATTGATATATCATAACAAGATACACAGTCCCGTTCAAAAGTTACACTGAACGTCCTCAAATCCAAGTGATGATATTGTACCCGCAAGCCTGTTAATTTTTTAGTACTGTCCACTTTTGCCTGCCTTTTGGTGGTGCCATTTTTCGTGCAGCGAGCGTGTATCTATCTATATTTGATCGATGTTCCCCGGTATCTTCATAGTTGTCAACTGCAGACACACTCCATACATTCTGTTTGTTTAGTATTTTTTGCATATTACATATATGTATGTTGTTTAGTAGATTTAGTCCATCCGTTGTTCCACATCACTTATTTTTTAAACACGCTGTTAAAGTTTTATTTACTTGCGCACCGCGAAATCACGGTAGTGGCGTTTCGAAAATAATGGAATCGTAATATGATTTCTTGTATCGTGTCAAATATATTATTTGTCGTATTCCTAAATAAGTGTAAAGTAGGTTAGTTTTTATTATAACTGTATGTTTTTTGTAGCGGGCTTGGTACGCAATACATATATGTTACGCATAGTTATATATATGTCGCCCGTGTATCTATACTTGCGACATATATATCTCGAATTACTAATATATTAATGTATAGTTTTTTTTTTCTAGATAGTAGTCGGTAACCGATTGGTTTGTGATATATCGATTTTGTACGACAATCATATAAACATTATTTTGTTTGTTTTATAAAATAGACTGTTGATTACATTGTGTAAAGAATTAATCGGGGCCATTAATTAAATATTTATATATTTTCGCTTCTCTATGCCCGGTCGATGTGAAGCGAGACTGTCATAATGATATTTAATTTGGAATTTCTATTGACCGCTTTTAAAACTGAACGAGGCCTTAAAATGTAATTTTTAAGATAAGTCCGAGGCCTAAAGATATACGATGAAGTTATGAAATGACGTATATACGATGAAGTTATGAAATGACGTAGGCAAGCGCGACTGGGTGTCGTTGCGATGTGAGCCAGATGTTCTCGAGTGGGTGGCCTCAGTGGCAACAGCTATGGGAAAGATGCTAGTCCAAGCTATGGGAAAGACGCCGGTGGGCGAGGCCCGACACTCGCCACGTGCCCACAGGTGAGTTGTTTGCGTAAATTTTTGCCATTTCCCCCGCAATTGTTTTGTAATGATGTAGTACTGTTTACATTTATTGATATCGTTTGAGGCTTTCTTGTCTGTGACGTCAGTATGCCGACCTGGCTCCCTCTTATACCCAGGCCGCGTAATATATTTTTGACAGAAACGTAATTAGATTAGAAAGTCCTCGCATGTTTACCTATTAGTAGCTGTTTATTATCTCAGTTTTTTGCCGAGCTGTAACAAATATTAGCGTTAAATATTATAAATAAAAATTTAAAAAAAAACGTTTATTTAAGTTTGTTAAAGAAAATTCTCAAAATGATCTTCGGAGAAAAAACTATAGTATGTATAAATTTGTATATCAACATTTTCTTTAACATAATGATCCTGAAAATTTTTGTTCATTAAAGTTTTTTATTTATTTCAAGTCTAAGTTAAATAATAAATAGTTCTTCTTTAATTTACTTTTGTTTATTTTGTTTTCCCGTTACCCTACCCGCTGCCCTTCCTGTTTATTATATTTGCAATATTATTACTTTTGGGGATGAGTCCAAAATAGGTATGTTAAATAAAGGTTAGTCTTGTAAACTTGACATTTTTAAAAATTAATATTTTGGTTTGCTAGAACTTTAGTTATTAAAGCTGTAATATTCGATCGTGGATCGGCTTTTTCATTTTAGGATTTTTACACCAGGCGAGGTGCCTTAACGATGGAAATCAAAAATAAAAAGTAGAATTGATAAATGACAATACACACGCAAACTGCCGTCCTGACTGTTTGCTGGCTAGATTCTACACGCTTCAATCAAGTGTACTTTTATTCCTTGAAGCTACATTTAAGCAACAAAATTGGGTGATAATAATACTATCACAGGATAATGCGATTTTGGATATTATTACTTGTCAACAACAATCAACTTGTTTGTAAAACTGTTAAGTGACAGGAGTGTCGCAAACGATACTTTAGCTTACCAAAGGATTACTTCTAATCATATTAATGCGAAAGAGAACTATTTCAAAGTGAAATAGGAGTGGTGAGCGGCCATCCTGATGCAACATTCCTGAACACTTATCATAGTTACAGAGAAAAATACGACACTAAAATCCAGATATAGCCAACCTACACCGAAAATACATAATGTTACGTCCAGAGGACGTATTTAAATATCAATCATATTACCGTAAAAATACTAAATTGTAATACTTGATCCAAAATACAGTATTTAGAGCAAATTACTTTCAGGCCTTACGTTTATTATGTTACACCTTGTATACACCTATAATAAAGTAATATACGAAAACAGCTAAATAATTACTTTGATCGGCAGCGGCTATAATTCGGCATGTGCGGAGTGCGACCATAATTTCTTTATCATTGTAATATTACTTTGCCACAAGAAAGAGATGGACTAACTACATACATCACGTTTTATTCCGAAACTAACAATAAATAAGTACAAAAATACTGCTATAAAGGTCGTGTGTCTCCCTGAGCTACTCAATTCCGATCTCGGTCTTGAGCCTATTCGCGCCTATATTAAAAAGGCGGCAAGTCCCTACTTCGCGAACGCGCCCAATCATTGGAACATCCTAACCGTAGACGCTGCCGACTAGGCAGCTGAATCCCCACCTATCAGCCGCTACCGCCGCCCACGGCAGATTCTCACCGACCCTCCCGATGCCCTTACTTACCTTCTTTTGAACACAGATACCGCACACAGGATCAGACGCCGACCTCGCCGGCGAAGTCGAAGAATCCCTTGCCCGCCGGCCGGTACAGCGTACCACGGCGAGATACTTAGTATACGCTCTCTACCATAGCGACTGCTAAAGCCGAGGCCGTTTCTGCTTAAGGTGCCCTTGAGATAGTTGCCCTTTTGGCTCGAGCGTAGTGGTTGCACGCTCGCCCTATAGTCCGGTGAAGCTGTAAAAGGCCCCGTGGCTAACAGCGTAGATCACTCACACACACAAAAGCCCCCTGATATACACGACGCTATTTTCGCGTAACAATTTATTGTAGTTCTTTATCATCATTATCAGTACAATTTAATCCTGTTTTACATTATACCTAATTTGTGTATTTCTATTAGAAATTAGCTAGTAATATTTTAATCGAAAAGATAAAAAATATATTTGTTGTCGTTAGATGGGTGTTTACGTAGTTTAAGGGATAAAAGGGCTGCTATCTATTATTGTTATTTAATAATAGCAGCTCTAATTAGTACTTTACTATGAGTCAGGAAGCCCATTCTCCAACCATTATTGTTAATTGTAATAAATTTTGTACAGCATTCTCTGCGGCTATGTGAAAACCTATTTCTTTTTGGGTATTGTGTGTAAACTTAAAACGTATTGTGATTGCTGTAGATAAGACATAGGTCACGATCAGTCCGACTCAAAGAGGTCCGACTATCCGAAGGAGATTCTTACAGCTTACTGTGGTGTTAACATGCTCTTTGCAGCTTACCTAAGCGTACCACTTCTATACATAATGGCGTCTTTCTTATACCCGGTTTACACACTGCCACTGCCGCTACTTCCCGCATAAAGCAATAGAAGAACACATCAGATTTCTATTCCCCGAAATAATATTGTTTTATATTTTTTTTTCCAAGGTAAATTTTTAGACTATTGTATTTACATAAGTGTCATCTGCACACATTTTGTGTTGTTTGTTATTTAGATTTTTACCCTTAAGTTTTTCCTCTAAAATTGTTTTTTCTTTATAACTGGATTTCTAGACCGGGTACATTGGACTGTCGATCTATTCGACTCCCGCTCAAAAAACCGCCAATGAAGGTAGTGCGGGGCAGTGATAGAGTGGGAAGGGAAGTAAAGCGTAAGTTGCGCATTTGTACGCTTACCTTCCCTCACTTCACGTGAAAGTGGGCAGTAAGTAAACCGGACATTAGAGTGACACGCTGATCATGTAACCTCTGTCTGTGAGGTACAGAATGTGCGGAAAGCAACGGTAACCGGTTACTCGTGGTAGAGCTACAGTGTACCGCATAGAACTATACGTACAAACTAAGAATAAGATCACACTTGGCTATAATTTCACACTCCGCCTCAACCATTAACACTTCTATTAGGGATATGGCTTTTTAAAATTATTTGTACCTACATCTCTAATTGAGTTTGACATAGAGCTTGCTCGAGCAATTTTCTGCGTAAACTGCTTTAATGCTTAGTATTCGTTCGTGTGAACCGGCACGTAGAGCAGACTAAATTTCCAAATAGAGATTTAAGAATATTGACACACGTCTTGTTAATCGCTCGAGCATTGTCTTAATAGACAATGCTCGAGCGTCATCCTAATGCGCTGTGTTTAACATGTAAGCAGTCTACCGATTCCCCCTATTCGCTAGCTCTTATGCGATCGAGCAGTCGACCTGCGGTCTGTGTGACATAACCGCTTTCTGATGCTTTCCCAGGTGGTCTGTGTACAGACAGAGGTCTATTCTGTGTATATCTATTTACCTTCATTTGTTAGAACTAGCAGCCTACAAACTTTTTGTTAAAACAATTGTGGCCTAATGGCTTATTTAAGGCATAAAAATGTTCATTGGTAAAATTAATTTGGGTATTATTTTATACCGATTCAACTACTAATTAATTAGGAAGATCTAATTTCCGGCTAATTAGAAAAATGTGTCTGTTTGTAAATAAGTCCTACTAATTATGATGTTTGTAAACATAACTACTGTGTTATAAAACTATCGTTGTCTTCTTGATGTCTTGTCAATTTTATACAATAAAATGAGTTAGTAAAATCTGTATTGTTTCATGTTATCCCAGTTAGATTTTTTTATCCGTATTAAATCAATATCTATATCAAATTTTAGACTTCACTTCGACTCTATGTTAGTTGGGATTATGCCCGTCTCCTGTAAGTAATACCACATAAAACGTAACTAATTATTCGCCGTCACGCCCAAATGGGGTTGTAACTTTTCGCCGACAATGTTAGGTCCCATGTAATAGGGGGTGAGCCTATTACCATATACCGAGCACAATCCCAGTCGCCGGACTGACACTGAGAAATTTTCCGCAACAAAACATTTGTCTAACGCGACGACTAATTATACGAATTGTATAGTGCACAGTTGTTGAAAATAAGTAATATAAGAGGATATGTGTACCGGGGAATACCTAGACTATCTTACTATGACCAAATAGATACTCTTATCTGAAGGGCAAGTCAAGAGTCTCCGTAACCGGCGGAGAACTATGAGAGTGGAGGAAGCCAGAAAGATATGTAAGAAAAGAACCTATTTGAACTCTGTATTCTCTGCGTACCCCACAAGCGACCTGGTGTGATTATATAAATAGAGAGAGAAGGGTTTACACCTTTTATTTACCTAAACCGCTTTTTTGGTTACTTGGTTGGTTAGATACTTAACTCAGATAAAAAAAAACATCACATCCAGAACATTTATTTAACGAATGTATCTAAAATTAAAAATTATTGTACATATAAAATATAACAAAAATAGTGGTCTGATATTTGATCGTCACAAATAAACACTTAACGTAATCAATCACATTATTAGGTTAAAAATATAAGTATCTATATACTAATGTAGTAAGGGTAATGCAAGTCCATGGCTTGTAGAAGGGGAAAGGCCTCGAATGCATTTTTTAAAATGGCTTGCAAAATGCGTGAGTGAAAATATTTATGAGGCTTTTTCCATTCCATGGCCTAGAGGGTTAGTTCAGCGGTAGGTATTTTACTATTCTTAGTATAATTTTGGTACACATAAATTCACAAACTAACTAATATTATGCACTGTTATTTAAAATAATTAAATAAAAATTGGTAATATACGTATGTCATATAATATAATATAAAAAAATATTTACAATCCATAAACTTTTAAAATATTCTTTTATACAGGCAGTGTATAATCTCTATGATAATTATATCTAACTTAAATAATATTTACAAAACAATTATATTGGAATATCAAGCGACATGGAATAGGCACACGTGAAGTTAGTATTTCACCTACACATCATGTTATATAGCATAAAAATCCCGAAATTACCCTGTGAATGTGTGGTCCTACCGCTTAGTTTGATTAATCGGACTATAAGGAAATACGAGTATTTAATGGTTTGACCCATAGGACGTGTAAAGTTCTTTTTCTTCTTCTTATTCGCTTTACTCTTGACAGACTTGACGCTCTACTCTTGGCTGATGTAGCTCGCCTTACGATATCTCTCCACTTAGTTCGATCATTTGATATTCTGGTGCAGTTGATCAAAGCATCTCCCACTACGGACTTAATTTGGTCTGTCCACCGCATTGGTGACCTCCCACGTGGTCTAGTTCCTTCTACTTTCCCCTGCAAAACCAGACGCTCTATGGAGTCGCTGTTACGCCTCGAGACATGGCCGAAAAGTTTGAGTATGCGAGACTGTACTACTGCTGATAGACGCTGTATGATGCCGAGTTCTCGGAGTATGGAGACATTCGTGCGAAATTCGGTCCACGATATCCCAAGCATTCTTCTAAAGTACTCACACAGACCTAGAAAGTATTATAAGTAATAAGTACTGAAAATATAATCGCTTCCAACACCTAAAATCCTTTTTAACCTATATTGTCTGTTGCTGGGCAAAGGTCTCCCCCATAACCTTCCAGACTAAAATTCTTATTTCAAGTTTATTCATTAGATCAAGAAGTCGTCGTCCTACCGATCTGATGATTTGTTCTAAATTGCTGTAATAGGACGTCGTCGTCGTCACTTTTCTAATAGCACCAAAGTGAAAAACCGGTCTTAAAAAACTATAGTCTTCAGTTTGATTTTATCGGATCAATAGGAATAAAAAAGGTTAGTTGATCCGATCGATGGGAATCAGCAATCGGACCACGCGGTCACAGGGCGAAATTATGAAAAATAAAACATTTCTTATAAAAAGGAACAATATCGATTTATACTAATTTTTAAAATTAATTTTTAGATGGTAAAGGTACTTAGCAGGATGTCATTTACGATTAAGCCCCATATCAGTATATCACACAGTGGCGTGCATAGCATATAGGATATTGAGCAGTGCCTACCTCAGTGTAATATACTGAATGTAACTTATTAATTGCTATACATAAGTATGATGTCTGCAATTATTTTATTTATTTAGTGATATTTAAAAGTAGTATCATTGATTTGGTATGAGGTATATGCAATGCACGCCAATTAGCCGTACAAATTCTTTTTATATGAGTAAAATCGACCTCTCCAAAAAATAGCGGTCGCTTTAATTTAGAAAACTAAGTATGTATTGCGCTATTTAATTGGAATATTAAGTTATAGTGAAAATAGAGAACTAAAATCCAAGCAAATGACATTTTCATACTTGTAGATCGATCAATAATTATTATAAGATGCGTGACTTAAGGTATTTTCTTCAGATGAACGAATTAGCAATCATTTCGTCTTAAGTATTTATGACCGTTTTTGATATATGCTCTATAGGGAGATAAGTTATTAAATATTGATCGATGCCTCAGTAACTGCCTGCCAGAATACCTTTACCCTTACATTTTTTGATCTTAAGCACATAATGAGTTAACGAAAGCTAAGAGCAGAATTATTTTGGCATCGAAATTTATCCTTTCATCGATATAAAATAATAAATACATTAGTGTCTCTAAATACAGTTTTCAGTACTCTCTGTTCAAAAAAACTTTTTTTACGAATAAAAACCACTGAGGTTTTAAGGCAACAATTCTTTTTAAAAATATGAACTTGTCAAATATTATATTATGATGATAAATATTCATCAGTGTGTTATAAATAGTGGCTGTTGGATGAGAACAAGTTTTTAACACGCTTTTTATCATATACATAAAAATTTACGAGTTATTGCCTGATAAATAATAATCCCGTAACCTTTTATTAAAACTGTTATTTTCTACACGTCATCGTCATTTTACGAAAACAAGAATTGCAGTCTTAAAACGAACATAATATTTAACACACAAATCCAACACATTTACATCTTTGGTACAATACCTAGTAAGGGTTGGTTGCAACAAGCAAACGTTATTCGCTAAAACATAACCCTAAAACTGCCGTATCGTTTGAACACTTCGTGTCTATGGTGACCCTACTTGAATTTTTAACGGGTAACACTAAGTAACACCAATTTGAAAAATCGAATTCGGTTACCGGGCCGAATGGCGGATGGTACGTCACAAATGCTTGAGAAAGGTCGTCAGCGGACGGCGACTCCGTTGATGGTGACGACTGCGCTGGGTCCAGTTGGTTCGGGTTCGTAGGCCGAGTCGGTGTCGCTCCGGCGGCCATATGCGACATTGTCGGCGATATGCTCGCTGTAGGGCGAGTCGTACACATTGTCGGTCACGTGGTCGTAGATATGCCTCCCATTTGTATCGTGTAGAGTAGCGTAGCTCATAACGGCTGCGTTCTGGTCCTCTTTCCTTTCAGCGCCCTCGATGTTCTCGGTGTTTTTGACAGGTGTCGCTTTTCGGCTGGAAATTAATGTGCGGATTTTACAAAAAATATAGTCTATGGACTCCGATTTGATGTGACACACTCGCCAAAAGTTTTGCCCCTGAAAAGCATAGATATTATCTATCTAGTAACTGCTTTTTCTGGGGTATAATCGGCAATACTTTTTCCCATGGAGCCGGGACTAATCTTATCACAGGCAAGTAGCATAGGAAACACAATAACTGCAAAAAAACTACAAGTTTATACTTACAGTCTTAGATAAATGACTCCAAGAAGCATCAGCAGGAACAATACCACTCCACACCCGACTCCCACACTTAGGGGCAGAGTACCGTTCTCTGCAGCTTCATTCGTGATGATCTCACAGCTCGGCTCTTCCCCGGACCACTTGCCATCGTCCATGCACTTCCTGAGGAAGGGCCCCACCCGCTGGAACTGCGGTAAGCAGTGGTACTCGATGGAGCTGCCGAATAGCGTTGAGCTGTTGGATATGATGATGCGCCCATTCTCAATTGTGCCTGGAGACTTGCAGTCGATAGCTGTGGAGAGAAAATCTGGATATCAAGGATTGTTCGGATGTGGAGTTATTTTTAGAGATTCTTATTTTTAAATATTATTAAACAAAGTACCCTGTCGCGTCAAACTGTTTGAGCTAATTACGAAAAGTTTTCAACTGATTCTATTCTAGTTCTAATCAACAACGGATAGACGTAATTGATAGATACATACAGATTTCTTAAATTGAGGGTAATAAGTGGACATAAGTAAAGTCTTATTTGGATTTTTTTTACTAGCTTAACTTTGTCGTTCAATAGAGAAGACTTACATGTCGATGCGTGCAACATTCGTCTACTAGTAACCCTTGTTTGGTCTGTGTGTTGGCAAGTAGCACCCTAGTGGTGCTCTGATGTCACTAGCTAGTAAAATAGTGCCACTCTTAATGTGGATGTCGTAGACGGCGACTAAAGTTAAATCCCGCGGAACAAATGAGATTTATTCCGTGGAAATCCTAATATCGATCAAGCAGTCTGTCTGTTACTCACGTAAGCATACAGGTGGGACTCCATTCCACTGTCCCTTAGGCATGCAGGTCCTGGTCTGGTTGCCCTGGAGGCTGTACCCTCGCTCGCAGCGGTAGTGTGCCTCCCCTCCTATGCTCAGGGTCGAGATAGCGACCACCAGGCCAGTGCTGCTCTTGATCTGGATCGACGGGTCTGTACACGTGATCTCTGCGAGAAAATATTTAGGATAAGTTTCTGATGCCATGAGGTGTTCATTTTGCCTAATATTTAGTATTCTTTTAATTTTCCTATTTAATGTAAACAAATAGTTTTAAACATCGCTAGAAGAACACTCGAAGGTAGACTAAGGATATCTTCAACTAGAGTAATTATGAAAACTTTATACTTAAACTAACTTTAAATTTGCTCTTCATTAGCTTTACCACTAGGTCCAGTGAGCCTGGTAATCTACAACAAGGATTACTGTAATATAGTGTACAATAGAAGGTACAACCTGTTGTACTTTCTATTGTGCAGGCCCTGGCCTGTACCAAATTAACTTATAGCTAATAGAAAATGGAAAAATGTGCGGGAATGAAATTTTGCAACGTAAAGTCACTTGGTCAGAACAAGGTGTGTGTGAATGATCTGCGCTGTTGGCCGCGGGGCCTTTACAGCTTTACCGAACAAGGTCAGAACAAGGTGCTATCGATTCCAGCAAGAAATTAGAAACACAATGCTTGAAAGTTAGCTAGGCTGTCAAGTTACAGAAATAGTACAACCCAGGGTGTACAGCCCAGGGTAAAAATAGTACAATCAAGGTGGGTTAAGTAACTTATTAGTAACAATTAGGCCTTACTACAATGTTTGTTCAAGAAGTATTATGAGTTTCGATCGTACCTTTGCAGACAGGTGCCTCCGAGCTCCAGGTTCCGTTGTCCTGGCACAGGCGCCTGGAGACGCCGTCCAGCTGCCAGTGCTCCTCACACTCGTACAGCACCGCCGCCCCATAGTATGTGGCGTTGGTGGCTAACGTCACTTTGCCGTTCGGAATGGGACCCGGGTTGCCGCAGTCCACATCTGTAAGAAGAAAAGGATTTTTGGACCAATTGCGTGGATAATTAAACAAGTACCTACCATTCAGTATAGGCACTGCGTTAAGTAATAAAGAAGACAACTTGAACAATGACATCGATCGTAGATAACAAGTAATTCCTTCATTTGAAGGGTTTGCAATACGTAATAAAGAGGCCGATTCAGAACCTGATAAAGCTACTTCCCATCAATAACTAATTGCTACACTACTTCTACCACAAACATTTCAAAGAAATCTTACATTGACATCTCGGAGTGACTCCAGCCCATTGCCCGTTATCCTCGCAAGTGGAAATGCTCTCTCCCACCACTTTGTACCCTCTTTCGCAGCGGTACTTGACCAGAGCGCCAATCCGGTAGCTGTTGCCTATACTGGTGCTCACAGAAGTCCTGATGAGTGTTCTACCGTGATTGCGGTCGTTGCCAGTCACGGAGACGATACTGTTCTCGGGAACTACTGGGTCGGAGCAGCGGATTTCTGGAGAAATAGAAGCATTTTTAGTAAAGACGTTGCTTTTTGAAGTACTTGAAATCGCCTTTGGAGCGACTGATAAATGTTGAACTACATTAGCATAAGATCTTCATTATAACTTCACCACCATTTTACCGGAAAGGTACACTATGTGCATCCTAAACTTCTTCATTTCATCAAAGTTGTTTCAAATGACAACCATCGGATGCAATTCTTCTATCCAATAATGAAACAGGTCTCAGCATTATACGGAAATGGCAGGGGACTAAAGGGAATATCTAAAAGTATCTTTGTATTGTCGATGCTGACCGTAGTTGTATTTCAATAGGATCCTGAATCTGTCAGAGAGCTTCATGAAACTGTCAGAGAGCTTCATCCGTGTGCCGCTAGTTATTTGTAATAGATTTTTCCAACGTCAGAAAAGTCTCTATCGTCTTCATTGAAATATACCTTTTATTATCTATTGTATATACATGCGTGTCTTGTAATGCGTATACCTAAATGCAGGAAATCTAATATTTAAGTATTTGAAGCTTCATTAGCTACAAGTATTCATCAGGTATTAGTTAAAGGTAAAGTGAAGATACCTTCACATCTGGGTGGAGAATCGCTCCATTGGTAGTCTTCGGTGCAGACTCTCCTAACTGGACCCACGAGTCGGTAGTTGGTGGTGCAGGAGTACTGGATAACGCTGCCCAGGTGGGTAGTTCCGTTCAACAGTTCCGCGGATCCATATGGTAGCGTTGGTAATTTTCCGCAGTCCACGTCTGCAGATAATGGATGTAAATCCTTATCAGCCAATAATGTTATGTAGGTATATTATTATACAATTATATTTTACTTTTCACAAAATCTTTAGCACAGATACAAACGCAAATAGATAGCTCTTGGATGACCAAAAAGGTTATGTGCTGGACAGTACATCCTTGACCGCCCATGAAGTCATATAAATGAAGATACTCAGCAGTAACATAACATTTTGGTGTTAAAGGAAATGGCGTTAAAGTAACACGTTTTAGTACTTACATTCACACTTGGGCGACTCTCCTGACCACTCGCCGTCCTGCTGGCAGATGAGGCTGGGCTCGCCAACCAGCTTGTGTCCCCGCTCGCAGTGGAAGTCGATAGTCGAGTGCACGTTGTAATCGTATGCTTCCATGTATCCACCTGCAGGGACCTCAGGGTCAGCGCACGAGATCACTGGAACGAAACAATTAGTGAAGTTGGTTTTAAAAATTATATAAGATCTTGAGGGTGGAAGGGTTAGTGTTAATGGTGTATGAAATCTTTTCATTTTTAACACAGATTGAAACACAGATTTTATTAGTATTGGCAAATTAGCACTTGTTACCTTCAAAAAGAAAATAATAACTTTAACTTAATTTTCTGGTGACTAGCCCACTGAATTTTTCGCTGATACTTCTTAGTAGAAGTCGCGATCAGATCCGGTGGTAGAAGAAATTTTTTTAATATTTTTGATGTTTGTTAATGTTTTTATTGACCTACACCACGGCACTCCGTGACCTGCACATTTTTGACTTTGATTTTTACTTTACATCCAATGTCAAATTGGTATGAGATGTCTACTAAGAAAGTCAGACGAGAAACTCAGCAGGTTCGGCATGCGTCTTATTACCTGATTTGGTACAAAAGAATTTGGGGGGCTTTAATAAATTTGCATAGCAAATAACTAATTAAGGAGCTGCTCAAACTTTTTGTCTTTGAAATATCTTGCAATTGGTTGGACGTAAACCGGTGCACACTTATGTGTTCAAAGCGAAAATAATTTTCATTGTATTGGAAGAAGGTTCTAGTCTTCTTCTTTTTAATCCCAAGACACCTGTGCTAAACAATTTTTCTTTTCTATAGTACTCACGTTCACAAGAAGGTATATCATGTGACCATTTTCCGTCTCGGTTGCAAGTTAGAACTTCTGCTCCAGCCAGCCAGTAGTCAGATTCGCAGTTGAATTGTGCGATGGAGCCATACGTCGTAGTGCCGTTTAGGAGCTTGAAGGAACCCTTGTGGACCTGGGCAGGAGTGCCGCAGTCCACGTACTTGCAAGAAGGAGGAGTGCCCGACCAAACACCTCCCAGGGTGCACGTCACGCTCTGTGAATCAATATGCTCATTAGTTTATTTTAGGTAGTATGACTATGTGCTCATCTTTCACTGCCGGGTGTTATGGACGGGTATAAGACGTGAGGTCCGATAAAGGCAAATGCCGTGTTCATAAGCTATTAGGAGGAATCAAAATTGGAAGGATGGATGAGTACTAAGCTATGTTTATCAGTAAAACAGGTGACTGAAAATTTGGGTGATTTACACCTAAATAGTCACAGAATTCTATTAAGTTGTTCTATATTCTATTATTCTTTTATGGCTAAAGAAGACGGATAGACCTATAAATAGTACGTTACGCGAGTGAAGTCGTTACATATGTCTTCGCCTTTGCTGATATTGGCTGATTGATTCTATTTCGGGTTACTTTCCGAACCTTTTAATCTCAATGAATCACTGATATAGTTATGATATTAAAATAAATTACTTACAGGTTGTCCAAATAAAATAAATCCATTCTGGCAGGTATATGTCGCCAGGGAGCCGGCCTTATGACCACTCACGGTTACCAGGGCCCCAGAAACGGGAGGAGGTTCTGGACACCAGTCGAACAGACACTTTGGAGCTTCACCAGTCCATATTCCTTCATCTCCACACTTTCGATCTGGTTCTCCAACCAGGGTGTAGTTCTCTCGACAGGAGTATACGGCTTTGGCACCGTGAGTTGTTCTGTCGTCAACTAGCGTGACATCTCCATCTTGGATTGGCGTGAGTCCACCGCAATTGACGTCTAAAACGAAAAAAGGCGCACTTAATACAGCGAGCTACTTTATGTTTGCAAGCAAGACAAGAAAAGAAATATGTATGTGTACCAATGTAAGATGTATTTAATCGTATTAAAATGTAAGTACTTACATTTACAACTAGGCGCTGTTCCCGACCAGAAGCCGTCTCTCTCGCACTCCCTGATCTTGTCTCCTAACAGCATGTGGCCTTCAGGACAGTAGTACGCGATGGTAGCACCAACCTGGTAGTTGTTGCCTTCGATTGTCGTATTCAGTAGCTTGTCCGGGCTACCGCAAGATGGCGGGACTGGTAAAGAAAGAAAACTTTGTTTACTGGTTGCCTTTTCATCTCGGTTTTGTAATGAAATAACTTTAATACAAGCACAGCTGGTTTATTTTTGATTTATACTTCTATATTAATTCCCTGTAAAGGTCTCGCAGGGAATTAAGGTGCTGGCCGAGTGAAAGAATGACACAACCAAAAAATATCATTATTTGTGTAAGCACTCTAATTTCAAAGCCATAAGGCTTTATTTCTCCAGTTCTTGCTCTTTAGTTATGTCGCTATATCATTCGGCCAATTACGTATTACGTAGGTAATTAAACGTGGTATTTTATACATGGCGTAATTTTGGTCACTGTTTATGAAAAAATAATAAAAAGAACACTTCAATGAGAAACATCTACCTACTGACCTATCCGAATATCATAGCTAGGATGAAACTCCAGAACATCAAAGGTATTTACGAGCCATGTGACGAGCCGCGCCGCCCCCCAAATGTCATTCAGAACATGGTATAGGCTTAAAGTTGATTATTATGGCGATATTACTTATTGAAACGTTCTTTTTTTTTAGTACCAGTGAACAGTCGCATTGGATACATTACCTGGGCTTAAGCTCTAGGACGACTAAAATTACACCGCGTCTATTATTACAAAATTATTGTCTATTTAATGTTTTCATACATACAAAATGGCACTCGCAATGATGGAAAAACTGTTGATTCAAACATTAGGGTAGTTAACCACCTGAGCGGAGATAGGAAGCAGAGTTGGAGGCAGAAAAAAGACCATATTTCTTAATACGAACACAAGCACGTACAAGTTTCATTGTTAATTGGGGTATACCCCAAAGTGCTTAAAAAAGGGGTAAAAAACTTTATATTTGGATGTTTGGTTTTCGTATTGAATTTGTGAAGCAATTATCTAATCGGAGTGTCTGAGTTCTTGCGTTATTTGCGATACACCTTGTATATAATATTACATTCTGGTGTATCTTTTTATATAGTAAACATTTTCTCTATTTATCTACCTACCTATCGCCCGTGACTTGACAATACTTTTTAAGTGAATGAAAATTTTAACACACGTTTTTGTTCCAAATAAAAAATAAACAGTTGTGCGGTAATAAATTGTATTTTAATCAAGTTAATGAGTGCTTCACTGATCTTGTGGCGCATGATGCTCTTTGTGATCACGAGGTCCTGGGTTCAAACCCTAGGTTGGACAAATATAGTTTTGCCATCGAAAATTTCCCAGTATCAGTCAAGAGTCTGGAATTGTGCCCGGTATATGGCAAAAGGCTCGTCTCCTATTATATGTGACCTAACATCGTCAGCGAAAAGTGGGTGTACGCAGTACACCTCTGCCACCCCCACTTGGGGAATATAGGTGTGACATTGATATAAAATTAGGATAAAAATGTTAGTAAGGATCCATTAGCATTTCGCGGTCGCTAAATAATATTTCGCTATGTGATAAGGGAGGAGTCTATGCCGAGCATAATTCGAGCGAATTTTTAAATAGATAAACTCCTTCAACACTGACTGATCCAGTATAATAAGGTACTCGTACTCTTCACCGGTGGGGCATCACTGAGTGTCCTTGTTGTGACTGTGGAAACTCAGTGCAGACTATCCAGCACATCGTGGAGGACTGTCCCACTCGAAAATTCAGCGGTGGATTCGAAGGGCTACACCAGCTGACACCAGAGGCTAAACAATGGCTCCTCCACTCTGACATTAAGTTTTGACCGTAGTTCGCATAAATAAAATACACTGCAATACGATGATGATGATAAGGTACTCGTAATAAAATACTCATGTCATAAATATTTGCAGAAATTCAAAGGCCGGGTAACAGCCAGACTGGCCGTTTCAACACGACTCAGTGCACAGATAACTTTATAGTTAAAATTATACAAATTAAACAAAATATCATCTGAGGTACAAACACATAACATCAAAGCGTACAAACACAACATGAAACATCCACTACCGTCTCTCCTTTTAGGTTATTACGTTGAAAATTGTTCGCGGACCGATGTGACAATTTAATTACTTACGAGTATTATAACAAAGTTGCGGTGCTCTGGATTCTCGATTGCTAATTATTCTTCGGTATATTAATTATGGGTGCACATACATACCATAAAGATACGATTTTACATTCTTTTTTATTTGTATTTATGTTTGTTAAGGGGCTGCCGTGATAAGACCGTGTTTTCTACTCGATTCACTTCAAGAAGTATAAGGATTAGAGACTTAATATTTATAAATATGATTTTTGATTCTTTATTATCGAATCTGGTCAAAGGAATACACGATAAAAAGTAATTTTCTCTATAGAGAAAAAAATCTAAAGTTGTCTCTATTACTTTCAACTTAATTCCAACGCGAAATGCTTAAGAACTAGTTAATAGAATTTGCTTAATTTATAGAGAATAATTGTAGCAAAGTTTTTACATAACAGTTTTTATTTTAAATCTAGTTTTTTTTTAAATGGTTTGCACTTTCGTCGTTCTGAGCGCGCTTCATATATCCGTCCCTTATTATTCATTTGTAAAGTAATAGCATCACTGTCACTCTTCCGGTCCATAAGTGGTCGACCGCGGTAGCCCTTTAAACTGAGTTTTTTTTTAAAGTCTTGTTAGACATTGGTCTATCGGCGCATGGTAGACTGGCAATCACGAGATTCCAGGTACGACTCTTGGGTCGAATAAAGTAAATAATCTACCGAATAAGTTATCAACCGAAAAATTCTCAATAGTAGTCGGAGTCTGGAGTTGTGTGTGCCCGGTATGATAGCAATAGGCTCGATCTCTATTACATTGACGCCTATTGTATTATACTGGTATCGTACTATTGTATTCGTTGGAAAAATGAAAGTGCAGTGCACCTCTTTCATCCCCGTTTTTTTATTTTTAGGCGGCTTTGTCCTTTTATTTGTTATTTGTAAGGATTTTCTTTATTTGAAAATGTTTTGTTTGTGTTTTATCGCTACCTTGTACTTAAAATAAAAGTATTTAGGGCATAGGTTGTTAGCTAATTATCTTCGCTCATCTTTGACCGTGAACGAAAGAACTAGTGGGAACTCTGTACTCTCTGCCTACACCGCAAGGGATCAGGCGTGATAATTTAGATAGAGATAGATAGATCTCTGACGCTTGGTATAATTTATTCAATTATTATTTATACCGGTGTTCAATAACTCATAATTCCAAGATTTAGAGTTAGTAAAATTCTGTGCAAAATGTTGGTAGTAAATCTAGAAGACTGCGGTTTTACTTATGCATTATCTGTCAGTAAGACAATGTTTCTCAACATTCTTCGCTATTCAAATCGCTTGGAAAGTAGTTATTTTTTCATATACCTTATTTTCCTTATTACCTATTATTCATTTATTTAAAAACTACATAATGCACAATGTCAAAATCAACTTATACAAAACTGGTCTAAATAATATAGAATTATGTTGGTTATATTTGGTTTAGACAATATTTACCGAAATTAAGAATATCGTTAACGTTAACGATGTTCAGAGACTTATGTCACTGACTTTTAATAAGCAAGTTATAAATAGCTGATAACTGTCATAATTATCATTTCAAAACGGACAACCATATTCATTCGCTGTTAGCATGCGGATTATCATTAAACACATCTAGTGAATGGTTTAAAGAGCATTGCGTCGTCGGTTGAAATATGGCTAATTGATTCGCTTGGATTCATACAATTCGCTGAGCTTAATTATCTGTTTGCTGTTGTATAATAAACTACGAGATAACACAATTTGACAGAGCAATGATGTAATTTAGTAAAAAAAATCTTACAATCGTAAAAGGATTTTTTGGCCCGCGGCCAACATCGGAACTGTCGTTGTCATCAAGTGGAATGTTACTTCATGACGGTCGCAGAGTTGCCGTTTGCTATGAAATATACCCAAACTCTTTTTTTAATTAGTAATATTGCGGACTCACTTGTTGAAATATCTCCTTGGATGTAGGAACATTTTACTAAATGTTATCCCCGAATTTCACATGCACGCTCCCTTGTTAAGGTCATCCACGGGCCAAAAGATAAGTAACACGCCGTCACGCCTACATATATTCCCCAAGCGGGGCTGGCAGAGTGTATTATGTAGGAATTATACACATGTAAGCATGCAACTTGCACTTTAATTTTGATAATTTTGTAATACGTGACACTATGTAAAGCTAATGATTATAATTTGATGACATTTAATATTTGTGTTAATTCGTTGAGGTCTCCCATAGCCTTAACTCGTCAAACACCCAATAAGCCGGCACGATAGAAAAAAACACATTGTACTCAGAGGTTAGAAAAGTGCTAATGTTTGCGGAAAGATAATAGAGATAAAACATGCTTGCTACCTGTTAGGCCCCTGGCACGAAATAAATAGGTCTCGAGTCGGTCTATGAGAGTGGAGGAAGCCAGACAGATTGTATAATTAGAACCTGTTGAAACTCTGTACTCTCTGTAGATAAAGTTGGTTGAGTGGTTTGACCGACCCGATCCGAGATCGGCACACATAAAAGCACATGTTTAAGTGATTTTGTGTGTGTCAGTAATCTACGCTGTTGGCCACGGGGCCTTTACAACTTCACCGGACGAGAGGTCGAGCGTGCAACCATTACGCTCGGGTCAGGCGTTTATGTGCGTGTGAGCTTGTTAGCTTTCGTTTTAAGCTGCCTTCTGTAACTATTTATTTTGTATCATTGGCTAAACCAATTTTCAAACCCCACATACCTTCGCGCGGCACAATCGCAGGGGCAACCAGAATAGAAGTAGATATGTACCTATGTAGGTGACACTCACGGTACTGGCAGATCCAGTGCAGGTAGTCCAGATTACAACCCACGTCGTTCCAGAGCCAGGCGCGGCCGCCGTCCAGGACCACGCAGTTCTGCTCGCCGTTGTAGTTGTTCGGCTGGTCCTTGCCCCACGTCGGCTTAGAGACCATCTCGCCTAGAATGCACACGTTAAAACGTTACATTTTCACCTTGACTTTACTAAGATAATTCTCGATCCTGGATTTTTCTGGAGATAGTACAAGGTCGCACTTTTGAAGAGAATGTGGCTGACTGCATCGTCCCTGGCTGTGAGTTCCGGGACCGAAAAAGGTGTAGTTACTGGCTAGTAGAATAGGGTCACTTCTTCTTGGAAGTTGATAAAAGAGTTAAAAGACGCGCGCTAATTTTAGCATTGTTGATCGATTTACTAGACTAGAACAGGACCGGAACGCATGGCGTGATTGAGGAGAGGTCTACACTCAGCAGTTGGTAGATACAGGCCGACTGATGATGATGATGATAATCGTTGATTGTTACCAGAAGCGTTTCAGTCACTAAAAGCGACAGATAGTGCGATCGAGCGCAGAGTCATTAAACTGAATGCATCTTTCATATTTTCCTAAAATTGCTAGCCCCCTATGGTAACAATATTTGGAATGGGTCGAAAAGCTTGTCATTAGGCTCACCTCCCATTACGCGGACTGTTTAAAGTCAGTTTAGGAAAATGTGAATGTGCAAAGTACGTATAATGTTGCAAACTATCCCCCTAACTCTAATTCTTGGGGTATATTGTTTTTATAACAATTAGGTACCATAGGTAATAATTATGACGTGTTTTAAGTATTAATCTAAAGCTTGTACATGAATAGTACCGTCAAACTATTTTAAAATACATTCGAATTCAAGTTCCCACCCCCCACAGCACACGATCAGATATATTTGGACACAATGCTTGTGACAAGGGACCGTGTCACAAGCATTGTGTGCGAACCTATCTGAGCCCCCCATGCAGGGCCTGTCCTCCACGATCAATGGTAGATAACAATAGCACAAATTATACCGATGCTTCACTCTGTATAATCAGCGGTGTTACCAAAGTGCCCGCACTACGTATGTATTTATTTACATAAGCGTATCTGTATTATACTGGGTTATTACCTACGGCTAGCTCCGCCGCGTTATGCCGTCGGTAAACAGCATAACTGATTTAACAAGACGAGATGTTGTAGGTATCCAAATATAATACCATATATAATACCGAATTATCAAAAAATAAGAATCACAGGTTACAAAAAAATGGTACATCATTTTTTATCGAACATTCCTTTTTTGAAAACAGTTGCAAAACATGAATCAAATGCTAAAAATGTCAAAAAGCAAAAAGTCTAAGGGATGCATAGGAACCAATTTCCACAAGCAGCACCCGCTCTTGAGTATGACTACTAGAGCAGTCATCACTCTCCTCGACTTTATAGAGGAAATATTGATTCGCACAATATATGTAAGTAGTCGCTGCATGCAAAGACTTCAGAGGGCATGACCAATAAATTATAACGATCCTACATTTTACTTGTCTTAACCGAAGGACAAGCCAAGAGTCTCCGTAACCGGCGAGCGTGTATAAGACGAACTATGAGAGTGGAGGAACCCAGAGAGGTATGTAAGGAAAGAACCTGTTGGAACTCTGAACTCTCTACCTACCCCGCAAGGGATCTGGCGTGATGATATAGATAGATACTTTTTACATAATTTAAATTCTGTTTATAATGTATGATGAAGGCCTCCTCCAAACGAGACCACAACGACCGGGCCTGTGCTGTACGCTGCCTTAAACCTTTCAGTTTTAAATAACTAATGAAGCTTCTTCTCCATTCTGTGGCAAAAGTTATTTACCGTCGACCCATTTCCAAGTCCTGGACGTGAGTCCGGGTTCCTTTTGTGCGCCGATCCAGACCAGCTGGGTCTTCAGTTGGGGCTTTCTGCGCTCCAGCTCTTGAATGAGAAAACTTGACGTGGCACCCTGGAACGAAAAAAATATAGTTTATTTACTTTTCCGATTCAAGTATTCAAATAAATTCTCGTCAATGTAGGGTTAGGTTGTTACTTTGGTACCGAAATGTACAGGGAGGTCACAACAATTTATTTAGCAGTAGTATGTAATGTAACTTAGCCGGGAGAAAGAGACGTAGAATACATTAAGCCGTTCCTCAAATAATATGAGCGAAAGTATCAGACTTTAAAAAAATATTTTTGAGATTACCAAAAGTCCCTGAACATATAGGTGTGATTCGGATAGGTCTAACTGTCGAGACTCAGCAGGTTGTGATGAAATTTCTCAAAAGCAACTGTAACTAAAGCCCATGCTCTCGGTGGCAATTGAACGCAATGTGTAAACAACATGTACAAACAAACTTGATGACCTGTACAGGGTGTAAATCGAATCGAATGTTTATTATAAAAATATAGAAAACACACTCTGTATTCTTTTGTTACCCCGCAAGGGATCTGGCGTGATGATATAGATAGATTGATGCGTTGGACGCAAGTGGCATTGAATTGGTTGCGCTGGAAAGTGCTTAGCTAGGTCTATGCTCAGAAGTGGACGAAAGTAGGCTGAGATGATGATGATATGAAAGTTTATTTTTTTATGTCCCATAGATAAGTGTTGCTGGACCTAGCCTCTTAGGTAAAAAACGAAAAATATGCATGGGAATGACATTTAACCATGTAGTCTTGACGTCTTGACCACGTGGGACAAGACAAGGCGCTATCGATTGCGGAAAGATCAATAGACAGAAAATGCTTGTAACTTGTCGAGACCCTCTGGTATAGATAAATCAATAAAAAAATGCTTCATTGGTCAGACTGCCTCGTTAGTGCCTCATTATTTGCCCATAGGGAAATAATGCGCGTAGCGATCACGAGGTCCCATTTTTCTATAAAGGCAAATCAAGCGTCAGTCTGGAGTCTGGTGTCATTGTGCCCGATATAATGGCCACAGGCTCGCCCATGATTAAATATGATCTAACATCGTCGGCGAAAAGTGAGTACACCTCTACTACCGCCTTGGGGAATACGTACACGTGGCGTGACGGTTTATCGATGAGTGCTATGAATAATTTCAGGTTAAGCGCTCCTCCCCTTACACCGTGTATATATGTTTTAATGATGATAGTTCACGATTTATTCATGATTCTCGGCGACAGACCGTTTTAATATATGTGGTCGATATTGCATTTCCTTGTTTTACTAAAATATTAACGATACTTGGTCAATGTAGTACAGGTGTTATTTAATGGCCGGTTTTAATATTCAACTCATTTACAGATTTTCCATACAAAATATTCAAATTTCATTCCGTAGTAGGCAAATTTATCCTTGAGTTAAGTATTGAAACCGGCCGTTAGTCGTCCCGGAGCGAAAGCTCAGGAGATGATTAAATACATCTCTTGGGCTTTCGCTCCGGTTCATTGGTAATAACAAAATGAATAAAATGATAACGTCAATATACTTATTGATGTCATACATATAAGTAGGTAGATGTTGCTACATCTACCTACTGACCTAACCGAATGTCATAGCTGGGGTGAAAATCCTAAACACAGAAGGTATCTACCGGCCAGCTGACTAGCCGCGCCGCCCCTCAATGTCATTCTACGTTTGATGTAAGTGTTTTTAATGCACTAAAGTAGTATTTTCATGGAGATGTCACTTATTTAAGTGTTATATTTTTAATTTTTTGGTACCCGTAAACAGTAGGCATTGGATAAGCCACCTGGGCTTTATACCGAGTATACCCAGTACGTCTCAGTGGCCGTGTAATAATTATTTCACGAGCCAAATATGTGGTGACTGTTCATATTGTAAAAATATAACTGTAACAAATAAGTATCATTTCGCAAGTGGGTGGCAAAGGTGTACTATGTATACCCACATTTAGCAGACGAAGTTAGGTCCAAATATAATAGGGGGCGAGCATATTTCCATTATACCGGGCACAATTTCACACTTCGAAATGATACTCGATGTTTTGTATAATAATAGAAAAACACTTCGCCCCAGGATTCGAACGCATTATTGGCCAGTAGATTAATAGGACACACAACAATATAAAAATTTTATTTAAATATATCTTTCAATAATCAAATACTGCATCACAATATTACATTCGTTTTACAAGTCATGCTGTATATGGGCAAATGCACGTTGCTTAGATTGCATTTGATCCCTCTATTTACCGTCCAGAATGCATCATAGCTGAGCTAATAGCAATATAATTAATTTAAGGCGGTCAACACAGTGTGTGATGAACTAAATATTGTGCAGGGCTAGAATAGCACAGGCGGCGCGGCAAAACATGTTACGGATTTTGTTGCCCTAGGTGTTAGATAGCCGTTTGATCTTACATGTACGACATGCCGTAACAAAAGTTTTAAACGAGACGATTCGTTTCAAGAATTCTATTTTACTGGTGAATTAAAAGTTGTTGCATTTCTACGTCAGTCTTAAATTTTTTTATTTTTAAATACTAATTGATAAGCTCATCTAATGAATTGTGTGCGAACTTGAAAATAAACGCGAAAAATAAAAAGTTGTGGTACGAAAGTTGTTCAGAGTAACGTAAAAATTCATCGCTTTCGGCATGATACCCCAATTTCCAATCCTCATATATTGATGTATAGACAAGACTATTTTGATTTGCGTGAAGGACTCGAATCACGGGCCGTCAAAATTTTGTCCCGCGCGGAAAATCTTGCCGAGTTAGCCCTGCTGGTGTAATTTTCAGGCACGGCGCACGCATACCAATAAGATTAGCCGGCGAATTCAATAGCCTCGCAATTTAGGATTAGTGCATTCAATACTTGATTAGGCCATGGGGCTATGGCTCCCTCTGAATACCATGCATCCTTTTGTTTAAGGTAACTGTATGGGATTAATTTTGATGAGACACGGACGTGCGATATCAGCGTGATCCAGAATAATTACATATCCTAAACGTTGGCTGTTTACAGCCTATAGTTGAAATTTAACAAGCTGCCCAGTCTTCCAAAACGGCTTTACGACGACCATATGAAGTGGTTCATCGCGACCAACGCTTAACGAAAAGAGTTGCTTAGAAATGCAATAAACGGTCACCCATCTCTAACTGACTAAGCCAAACGCTGCTAAACCTTAATACCACTACAAGTGCCACGATTCTAACAGGATCTCTCCTTACCGAACTCTCCTACTTTGCCTTTATACTTTTATGTTTTAATACAAGGTAAACAAAAAATACGAGACTCATTATGAGTACCAAACCTTTTTTACATACGATATTATTTAGGAATATTAGTATTCAATAAAAACTGCATTCATTTCAAAGTGAAATGACATCTATCTATCTATCTATAACCTCACGCCAGATCCCTTGCGGGGTAGGCAGAGAGTACAGAGTTCCAACAGGTTCTTTCCTTACATACCTCTCTGGCTTCCTCGACTCTCATAGTTCGTCTCATACACGCTCGCCGGTTACGGAGACTCTTGACTTTTCCATCAGTTAAGACTCGGTTTATTTGGTCGTGGTAAGATAGTCTAGGTCTTCCCCGGTACCTGCATCCTTCCACTTTCACATTGTATATCTGTTTTGTCATTCTTTCCTCTGGCATTCTTTCTATATGCCCGAACCAACGGAGCATGCCCTTTCTCATCTTTACACCGATACTATCTTTCATACCTACTCGCTGTCTTACTATGCTGTTGCTAATGCGGTCGGTCAGCTTCACTCCGCACATCTTCCGCAGAGCTCGCATTTCTACCGCATTTATCCTACTTTCATTCTCCTTCTTACATACCCAGCTCTCGCTACCATATAACAGCGTTGGGACAAGAACTCCGTTATGTATGGCCAGCTGCGCCTTATGGCTTAAGTGCCGGCTCCCGAGTAGCTTTCCCATCGCACCATTCACTCTGTTCCCTGCACTCACTCTTCTCTCTATGTCAGCGGTGTATTTCCCATCCTTACTGAAGGCGCATCCAAGATATACAAACTCATTCACTTGCTCCAGCACATCGTTACCAACCATAATCCTTACATTCGTTCTGGTTTCTTCCCTTTCAAAAACCATAATCTTGGTTTCCTTCACATTCAAGTGTAAGCCATTGATCATGCAGTCGTCTTTCATAACTGTGACTAGTGTTTGCAGATCAGTGGCTGTTGGCGCTATTAAAACCGCGTCATCTGCATAAAGTAGATGGTTTACCACTAAGTCACCCATTTGTACACCTTCATTCATCGCTTTCAGTCTTTGAAGACTTTTGTCCAGATATATTATAAACAGTCTAGCGGACAACACGCAACCCTGCTTAACGCCGATTTTAACGTCAAACCAGGGTGACCTGTTACCACCCACCCGTACGCATGCCTTGCAGTCCACATAAGTGGACTGGACGGCTCGCAACAGAGTGCCATCTATACCATACTCTGGCAAAATGTCCCAAAGTCTCTTTCGCACAACTCTGTCAAATGCCTTCTCCAAATCTACAAAACCGCAGAAAACCTTCCGGCCCACTGCCAGATGCTTCTCTACGATGTTGCGGAGTGAGAAGACTTGATCCGAACATCCTCTTCCAGACCTGAAACCCCCTTGTGCCTCGCACAACATTCCATCGGACTTCACGCGCATTCTCCGTTCAATAATTTTACCGTGAAATGACATAATAATGATATTAGTGTTTATAATAATAATACCAATATTAGTTAAGTTAAGAAACTGTCCCACCGTTGGGCACAGGCCTCCTCTCATACTGAGAGGGTTTAGGCCATAGTCCACCACGCTGGCCCAGTGCGGGTTGGCGAACTTCACACACCTTCGAGAAACACTTGGGCGTACAGGTTTCCTCATTTTTTTTTCTTCACCGTTAAAGCAAGTGATAATTAATTTTTAAAACGCACATGCTTTCAAAAAGACAGAGGGGTTGAACCCGAGACCTCTGACTTTGCAGACCAACGGTCTAACCACAAGACTATCACTGCTTTTTATTATGTATTAATGTTTAAGCGTTTAAAATATTCACAAAAGTTTTAATATAAATAGAATGGTTATTTTTTTAATAATTATATTCCTTTATGAAGTAATTTAATTGAGGTAAAACACATTTGGAAACGTGATATTTGAAGAACCATATTATTGATTTGTTTACCTTTAGTTAAATGCCAAATTGAACGAAGTATAACTACGATTAACCTAACCCTCACCTGGAACCCATGAATCAGGTCTCCGCCATGCGTCTGGCACTGTCTTCGCGCTTCGTCGAAGGACCCTCCCTTGGCTACGTTGAACTCATAGCAGTTCCTAGAGAAAGCAGCCAGTTCTATGTCGGCTGGTGCACCCACTGGCGCACACCGGTCGTTCGAAAACTCTGGAAATGATAAACAAAATTTTCGGATTCATGTCTATAACGCTGCACGAGTTCCTCGGGTAAATTGGTAGAAGAAATCATAATAATAAAATACTAGAATTGAAGTAACCGGCGAGCGTGTATGAGACGAACTATGAGTGTCGAGGAAGCCAGAGAGGTAAGGAAAGAACCTGTTGGAACGCTGTACTCTCTGCCTACCCCGCAAGGGATCTGGCGTGATGTTATAGATAGATAGATAGAAGTGAAGTAGCACAATTTTAGACACAGACTCACATTATTGCTGTAAAAATGACTTTCCATATATTGTACTACCTTATAAGAAAAGAAACAAATTTAGTAACAATTCCTAGTGCCTATACGATTGTGATTTTATCCTGCCTTGCCTCCGAATAGCCTGGTTTAAAAATGAAAATAAGTAAAATGGTGTCCTAAATTTTTGATACCTGGGTGGTAAGAGAAGTTCAGAGGCCTTAGCACGACTTAGCGTGAGCGAGTAAAGCGTGCTGTATCATGTTTATTTAGTAAATATTTAGTGTGACAAGGATGGCATATTAATTCGCTAGCGTCACGCTAACGTCAAACTTTTCGTGCTGAGGTCTCAGAACACATTTTTTTGTATACCTACTGCACATTGTATGGAGAGTGATGTATGAAGGTAGAATGATGTATGTAAATGTTGCACGTACCTTCAGTGGTGAAGACTTCAACCTCACATAGGGAGAGGGAGCCCTCTACCCCCACTAGTTGCAAGAACACGTGTTGGCCAATCAGAGGACGCGCACACGTGAAGGTTCTGGTAATACCTTCGTCTGGAACAAACAAAGACACGGAATATTAGAATTGGGACATTATTCTTCTATCTATATCATCACTCCAGTCCTCTTGCAGGGTAGGCAGAGAATACAGAGTTCCAACAATTTCTTTCCTTACAGACCTCTCTGGTTTCCTCTACTCCAATAGTTCGTCTTATTCACGCTCGCCGGTTACGGAGACTCCTGACTTGCCCTTCAGATAAGACATGGTCTATTTGGTCATGTTAAGATAGTCTAGCTCTTCCCCGGTACCTACATCCTTCCACTTTGGCATTGTATATCTGCTTTTGTTATTTATCTACAGACACATTATGTTGCAAACATCTAAACGGTTTCATTTCAGAGAGGGTTAGGGATTTTGGTACATTGCACGAATGAAGTTTAGTGTTATCGATTCCGATCGGTAAGGCCCAAGAAATTTAACAACATTTAGTAGTCTCTCCTGTCAAAGCTATGGATTAATGAAACCGACATAAATCGAAAGCTTTGGCAGTAAAAAACTTAATCTTTAGGATTTATATATGAAATTTGCCTGGACAAAATCTGAGACCCCATAAACATATTGTGTAATCATCTATCTGTTTTAACTGCGTCGTTAGTCTAGTAATCTAGTTCACGAAGGACTAGGTTAACATTATAGGTCGGACAAATGTAGTTTTTCTAACGAAACAAAAATCCCAGTATGAGTCCAGAGTCTGGAATTGTGCCCAGTATATGCCAATAAGTTCGCCCCCTATTACATGGAACCTAACATTGTCGGCGAAAAGTGGGTGTACTCAGTACACTTCTGCCACTCCCGCTTGGCAAATATAGGCGTGACAGTGTTCATTTATTTTATTTATTTCTATCTATCTCTCAGCCGGAAGACGTCCACTGCTGAACATAGGTTTAAAGACCGCCATAACGACCGGCTTTGTGCTGTACGCATCCAACTTCTACTCGCGACCCTCACAAGGTCATCGGACTATCTTGTAGGGGGCCTGCCCACTTCACGTCTTCCGGGACGTAGTCGCCACAGCAGAATCTTTTTGCCCTAGCGGCCACCAGTTCTACGAGCAATGTGCCCACTGCCACTTAAGTTTAGCAATTCTGAGTGCTATGACAGTGACTTTGGTCCTCCTGTGGTTGCCTCGATTCTGATTCGATCCCGAAAAGTAACTCTTGAGCCTTCTTATGAGGCTCATCGTAAGCGACCACGTCTCAGTGCCGTAACTCATCAATGGCAACTCACAAACATATTTTGTAGGAAAAACTGGGCGGGACTGCGATTACGCCCCTTGAGGTTTACGCCCCTGACAGCTACACTGCTAGTGTTCAAAGCTTAATACAGAGAAACACCTTTGGCCTGAGTGGTTGACCTTTGGATTGATTTTAAAAACTTACATTGTCACTATTTGTTTGTTTGTATTAGTTTAATAAAGCGCGAATGTGTGGCTTATCATTGACAAATTTGTCAATGATTGTTTTTATTAAACAGGCGACAGAAATCATAATATTTATTATGATTTCTGTGGCCTAGGCAAAGCAAAATCAGAATCATTTGCAACTTAACTTTCAACTGGCATTATTCAAAAATTCAAAACATGATGTCTTATCATTGAGAATTAAGCGTTAACATCTCAAGAAGCAACCTGCAATTGCATTGTATTACAATTATAATAATACTTTTTGTGTTCCGTTGTAACAAATAGCTTAACAATTGACGCAGTACAATCACCCCGACGCTTGTCAAGGGTAATCTGGGCACGGTATAAACTATACTTCCTACAAGCAAGGCAATTGTGAACACTACCGAGTACGAATAATTCGAATGCCTTATTGTTACGTTCTGGTAGTGACCTGGAGAAAAGCACGCTATGGCTGCTTGTCACACCGAGAGGCACATAACTAGACATATCACATTTGTTAGCACTCTAATTTCAAGACTGTAAAGCTTAATTTCCCCTGATGTCGCTATTTCATTCGATAATTTTACAACATTTCATGGGTAAAATACGAAATGTATATTAGAGTTGTAGATATGAGTTCGCCGTAGTTTCCCGAGTAGGGACATCATACGTGTTTTTTATATAATAATATGTGTGTACGGTTTCAAGAATTAACTATTAAGAATTCACAATAAAAAGTAGCTACAGGTCGTAACAAATATAATGTGCATACCAATGTAAAATCTACATACATACTTATATAAAAATATTTTGATTAGATAAAGATGCATTTTCATTCTAAAAAATATACAAATTATCTACCTGGAGTGGTACATTATGTGTCTTTGACACTTTATTTACCTTCACTCAATATGTAACTATACATTCATGTAAATTTTGTTGTGTTAATTACTGAATAACTAACTTACGTTTTTGACTAAAAGAAAACCCATGAAGATCATTCAAATATTTGTAGACAGCAAAATTAATTGCAATTAGAATTAATTTTTCAATCTTTACCTAAATACGAGCAGTCTGTTAAAGTTGAAGATTTTTATAATTCTAACAATCTATCTATATCGTTGTATCGTTAGGTAGGTAAAAAAGAGAAAATAACATCATTATAGAATGAGTACAACAGTGAAATTCTCACCAAAGCCGCATTGAAACAAAAACAATGACGTTTTTCCATCTAATTGTCCACAATTTGGACGTCACTTCCGGCGTTCAAGTTTTCACAACAACTGTTATAAACAATTACGCCACAATAACACTGCGGTGTGACAGTCGGACACGTAACAAACTCATTACAAACAATTTTATTGGCTGTGGGAATCACTAGTGTCGTTAATAATTACTATTATAGACGTACAGTCAGCGACGTAATTCGCTCAACATTTTAAATTATACGAATCAGCAAAAGATTTTCCTTCTTTTTAAAACGTCGGTGCACATTTTCATAACCATATATAGTCCGACAAGGATCTTTTGGCCTATGTATGACATTGACAGGAGGGTAACAGGACAGAGGTTAACATTTAATCCAATTTTCCTACTTCTAAGCAGATATTGCAACAGTTCGATCCACACGGTTACTAATTATTAAAAGAACTTGAGTAAATTTCACTTGATGACAGCGTTAGTTTCGATTTTGTACGCCAAAACGTACGTAAACATACGCCAAAATAAAAGAGTGCAAGTAATTTGAGAAATAGAATGCTCAATGTGTCTTTCAATAGTTATTGGAAAAAGTGAGGCTCTCGTTGTTGTTGTTTGGATGATTTATGCTGTTCGCCGAAGGACCTTAACAGTTAACCTGGAAGATGGGGAGAGTGATAAATTCTCTAACCACACAGGGTAAAGAAGACCTCGGCTTGGGCAGCCGCTATGAAAGTTGACAGGCTGTGGCGAATGCCACAGAATGTCAACTTAAGAGATAAGAGATTCGCGCCTAAGAGATTATTCTTGTCTTTATATTATAGTGGGTGCAAGCAATAAGAGAGATGTGAAAGCATCGGGGGGTCGAAGAAGAGGTGCCGTGGCCAACGGTGACGGTTTTAAGGGCTCTCGTAGTGCCGTGGTTAGGTGTAAGCAGCAAGCATATCTCGTTTAGTTTGAGATGAGTCACCAAACTGGCTATGCGTAGAGGAGTAAACGTATTTTCTCTCACCTTCATTGAAGTGGATGCCTGTGCCCACTTTATGGAAACGCGTAAAATGAGGTCTGAATGATTGAAAATTTTTAATAGAAAAGTCTTCAGTAGCAATACAATGCCAACAGGCTAGCTCTTTATTACATTGGGGGCTGAAATCGCGTCATGTGTGCACGAATTAACAGCTTACACAAACTAACTAACAAGCAAACACAAACTAAACACAGTACCGCCGGTATTGTGTACACTTCTGCCACCCTGTCTGGGGAATATAGGCTTATATCTCAATTGATTTCCGTAACCGACTGTACATTGTTTATAGAAAGTGCGAGTTAATTCATGTAACTATTATTTCTTTTTGCACTGTCTACTCCCTGCAGTCGTGGTTTAATTGTTCAATTAATTAGGATTGTAACGAATTTTTTTTTTCACTATTATGAATGTTTTTACTTCAATTGCGTTTGTGATAAACATTTATTTATAAACCAAC
The DNA here is from genome assembly GCA_905147815.2 of Phalera bucephala. Classification (NCBI taxonomy): domain Eukaryota; kingdom Metazoa; phylum Arthropoda; class Insecta; order Lepidoptera; family Notodontidae; genus Phalera; species Phalera bucephala. The sequence goes on along the minus strand of LR990609.1, from coordinate 23,091,776 downwards.
TTATAATAATAGTGTACTCTACACATAAATTATAGTTTATCCAATTAAGGAAAAATAAGCTCCCTGTTTATAGTAACACCGTCACGCCTTTATTCCCCAACCAGAGGTGGCAGAAGTGCAAGCAAAACCAGCAACTTCTGTATCGATCGATATCCCCGGCGACGAGTGAAAACCTCGTAAGTGTTGAAAACGAAACACGCACGCTCGACAGTCTTGCAGACTTTTCCATTTCAAAATAGCAGATTTTCATTTTGGCTAAATTTGCAGATGGCCTTGTAAACCATTATACTGAATTTGGGTGCATTAATTTATGCGTTATGAGCATATTTACCTATATAATAATTATGCTATTTTGGTAAAAAAAATCGATTTACGAGGTTTTCATGCGTCGCCGACGATATGGATGATGTCGGTTTATCTTCTACTCATATTAAATTAATTGAAATAAATGAAATAAATTGAAATTGAATTACACACATTAACCTTCCTTTTGAATCACTCTGTTCATTGGTGATAACCGTATGAAAATCTGTTCGATAGTTATTGAGAGACTTTCTTTTATAATATGTAGTGTCTTTATAATACTACATTATTGTAGTGACTTTATTTGTGTGAAAGTGAAATTACGTGCATCTGTAGTTAAACATAAATAAATAAATATTATATTATATTTGACTGCCTCGTTGGTCTAGTGGCAAAGCGCATCGCTTTGTGATCATGAGGTCCTGAGATAATTTTTCTAACGAAAACTTCCCAGTTTCCCCTTACGAGCGTTGATACACGTAGAAGACGCGAGCGTTTTAAGCGCCGCGTTTTTACAACATGAGACTAATGACGTTATTTCTAAAGAGTAAGTGTCTAAAGGATTCCGGATGGACCAGTCCCCACAAGGCTTTACGAACTTATATGAATGAAAATCTTGATATTTTGAATACGAGAAGGTTTCTCATACCTTCTAGAACCTAGGTGCTCGTTAAAAAAAATCGGTGAAGCTGTAAACGTCTCTCGGGCAACAGCGTTGTTATTTGACACACGAAACTCGTTTAAAGATGTTTCTCAAAACTTAGCTTGGATAATTGTACAGATGGGGCCGCGACCTCTGGTGATAACTAACAGGATAAAAATAAAACAGCCTATATAGTCCCACTGTTGGGCATAAGCTATCTCCCACAGATTTAGGCGAAAGAGAATACGTCGTCTTAAATTTTTTTCGTAATGGTCCGAATTGAAAAGTTTGGGGAAAACTGGTAGTGTTTCTTCCTATGGAATCATATATTGAGGTATAGGATCTTTGTAATCCATGCAAACTTCGACCGACTGTTAGGTTAGCAGTGTAAAATAAAATACAAATACTTGACGGACAGTTAAGAGCTTAAGCCGCTCCGCCCACTGTGTTTAATAGACGCGGGTTCGATTCCCGCACGGGACAAATCTTTGTGTGATCCACAATTATTTGTTTCAGTCTGGGTATTTGTGTATGAAGTTTCATGTTTGTAAACGCATCCACGACACACGATAAATACTAGTGCGGAGTTTTTTGGCGGGTAGTCGAAGAGTGATGTTGCCAATTTGTTTTAATTTCCAAAACTTGAGCTATTTCGACTAATAATGTGTAATGTCGGTGGAATATTAACCATTATGTGTTCTTATATGTGCATGAGTAAAGGTAATTGTATCAAAGTGATAAAACGTGCCTTTTCGACTTCCCTCAAAACGGCCGTTACAATTGGTATGTAAAGTATCCACCGCTTTACTATCCAGGGTGGGGTACTTCATTAATTTCAATATCATCGTTGTCATCAAATTCATCGGGGAGCCGAATTTATTTAAACAAACACGATTATATATCTCACTTGACACTGGCAAAATACAAAATAGCCATAACTTGAAAATGAAGAAGAAGAAATACTAGTGTGGGGTTTAAAAAAAAAATTAAAAACAAAAGTACGGTCCGAGAAGAATCTTTTGGCCCGCGGCCAAAATCGGAACTAAAGCTGTCATCAAGTGAAATGTACTACATGGCAATCGCAGAGTTGTTGTCATTTTCTGTGAAATGTATCCATATTTTTATCAATTTTTATCGATGCTACCTGTAGAAATATCTCCTTGAAAGTAGGAATATTTTGCTAAATGGTAACATTAATTTCACACCAACGCCTTGTCAATGTTATCCATTAGCCAATAGATCATAGTCGCAGTATGCCACCCTTCATTTATATATTCATTCACTCTTCTCAATTTATATAGCGAAAAAAGTGGCTGCACACAGAACACCTTTGCCACCCCCGTTTGGGGAATATAGGCGTGAAGGTATGTGTGTTAATCCAAAATTTATAATTAACTGTCAGCAGGGCTAGCAAAGGTGGCAACTTTTCTCGCGCCAGAAAAATAAAAATAATTTTCGGCCCGTGATTCGAGTCTATACGTCAATTCAATTCTTGAAACGAGTTTTCACGTATTAAACTTATGTCTTGGAGACTTTTTGGCGGGAAATCAAAGAGTGATGTTGTCAATTTGTTTTAATTTCCAAAACTTGTGTTATTTCGAATTATAATGTGTAATATTGGTGGAATATTAACCATTATGTATTCCTATATGTGCATGAGTGAAGGTAATTGTAACAAAGTGATAAAACGTGCCTTTTCGATTTCCCTCAAAACGGCCGTCGCAATTGGTATGTAAAGTATTCATCACTTTACTATCCAGGGTGGGGCACTTCATCAATTTCATTATCATCTTTGTCATCAAGGTCATTGGAGAGTTGAATTAATTTAGAAATGAATATTCGTAAACTTTGTACAATGGCATAACGTAAACGCAAATGGCACGAAAAAAAAAACTTATGTCATGGCACGCTATGCTAGCCCGTAAGACAAAACTGTTATCTCACGGCTAGAGCGACACACACGGCTTGTCGCGCCGCATCTGCTAACCTTGCAGCAAGCAGATCATAGTTACGATTAAAATATATTTTTTAACCTATTTCGTCTCACACTGGGCAAAGGTCTTTCTCATGACTCCTCACTTAACCCGATCCACGGCCATTTCAAACCGTCTCTCCTCATAGGCATCAAGGTCGCCGCGCCATCTTTCTTTTGGTATTTAATATTTAAAATATAAAAAAGTTAATATAAATATGTAGTGGCATGTTACCTATGCTATTACCAGTGTTACAACACGCAGTTATAAAATTTTTTTACACATTTAATTACACAATTCTAACATCGGAACTAAATGCTCGATTGTAAAAAAGCACGAGCATTGATGTGAAAATTATTATGGCTTACGTAACAGCCGGGTGAATAATGTAAATTATTTTTACATAATTAGTATAATGCATAAGAGCCGTGACACATAGAAAGCGGAGGCGAGAGCGATTCGTGAATACGCATGTGATGAGTACGTGTCGAGTTAACTTAATTACCTATAAATAAATTACTCGTTTAGAAAAGTGTTGAAGTTGATTTGTTTTGGTAATTGAGAGATATCGTTAATTTAATTGAATTCAAACAGGATACGATGATTAGAAAAAGACGGGTACGGGTATTCTAGGGTTTTGACCGTATGTCGCTTGGCTCAATGAAATGAATAATCGTAGGTTCGATTTCCGCACGGATTATAACTAAGTGTTACCTACATATACCTACAGGTTATATTACTTATACCATTTTATCCTACTAATATTATAAATGTGAAAGTTTGTATGTTTGGATGTTCGTTACTCAATCACGCAAAAACGGCTGAACGGATTTGGATGAAATTTGGTTCACAGATACTTTATTATCTGGATTAACACATAGGATACTTTATTATTCCGGAAAATGTTAGGTTCCTGTCTAAAGTCAACGCGCACGAAGTCGCGGGTACAAACTAGTATTCTATGTATTGAATGAACATACTATAATTGTTTTTGTAGCCTTAATCCATAATTACCATAGGTGTTATCAAGGTCCGGGCTAGGGCTCCCTCTTAGTACCTCCATATTCTTTTACTCCCCTTCATAATATCAAACAAATATAATTTAAAATACTTCGTGTTCCATCAAAATACTTGCCTGATTAAAATCGCGTTCGCTTCCGTTACCGTGGATACCATCACAATGTCCCCGGCCTTACGTCACAGCCGTTGGCTAATTAGTCCAAGAACTATTGCGAATAACTATTAAACATCATAAATCACCCGTCCATTCAAGAATGCAGGTATTACAAAATGGACGCCTCTGGTTTCCGAAAACATACAAGATTAATAATTATAAGCGACCCTGGCGCGTTAATGCGTGTACCAAGGAAATGTGCGTTATCGGAATTTTACGGAATTGTTTCCGGCAACGGATCAGGGTGCGATTCCGTAAGTACGATTTTAGTGTGAGGCTTTGTATTTTTTTTATTGATAGTAATAATAAAGAAACATCAGTTTATAGCGAGTCTGTGTGTTACACAATTTATCTATTCACTATTGAATGTAATATATCAAACTACATGTATCCAGCTTGTACCAAACTCAAATTATTTATTACTAGCGGCCCGTCCCGGCTTCGCACGGGTGGATATTTGTTTTTTAAACATAGCTTATGTTACTCAGGTATAATGGTATGTTACTCAGGAATGAATTTTGGAAATCGGCCCATACATACAAAAATACAAATCTTTTATTTTTGTAATATTAGTATAGATGTATAAACCTTGCGAGTGTACTTAGATATTGTCATATTTACATTCTTTTTTAACTTACTAATCTACCACCATACCACCACGCGGCCTCCATTAAGAAGATACGGCGAAAAAGGGGTGTTGGATTTTTTTCGTAATTTTCTGTCATCATCACCGCAAGCACTAGTGTTTTAAAGTATGATAAGCTAAAGCATTCTGGGTGGACCAGTCTTTACAAGCAGCACCCGTTCACAAGTATGTCATCTTAAGCAGCCATCACATCCCTCGAACCCATCTTAATGAGTCGCAATTACTGGGGTAATAACATCATACGGTATTCACACTGCAATAGTGACCGCCTTAACCTGGCTAACCGTTAATCTAATACTTAGTTCTAACACTGACTGGGATAGCAATAGGACTCTTGACTATCAAATTAGGCTTGTAAATCTGTGAATTTTGTGAAAAAAAACCAGAAATGTATCTATATCATCACCCCAGTTCCCTTGCGGGGCAGGCAGAGAGTAGAGTTCCAACAGGTATTTTCTTACAGACCTCTCTGGCTTCCTCTACTCTCATTGTGGTCACTCTAAAAACAAGAAATGGTTATTAGAAAGACCAGACAAATAAAAAAAAATAATTTAAAGACAAGCCCGCTGAGTTTCTCGCCGGATCTTTTCAGTGATGGTTGCATTCTAATCCGATGGTAGATATAAAAATTTTGACGTATTGACGTTGACTAAATGCTTTTTAATTGGCCTATTCTAATATTTGATTGTTGACTTTGGCATACGTAATAAATGCAAATCCGAGGAGGACGACTTTGCATTTATCCTAGTTGTCATTGCGCTGATATCAGCGCAACTAGGATCATCGTCGTCATCTATATAGATGACGACGATGATACAGTATTCGTTTGTGACTTATTTTCAGACTGTTTTTTGTTTTAGTCCGTTGTGCCTTCATATGTGGTCCGTTGTGCCTCGCTATGAAGGTATACTTTGTGTCTCGAATTTTGTATATATAGTGAGTTAGTTTAAAATAAGTGTGACAAGATAGTAACATTTTCCTACTTCCAAATAGATATTTTAACAGGTGGGTTCGCAAACAAACAACTACTCTAAGACTGTCATGAAGTTAGATTTCACTTGATGACTTCGATAGTACCGATTTTGGCCGCGGGCCAAAAGATACAACTGTATATTTAATTTAATTTGGATTAAGCTTGGTATTTTTTCCAATAATTTATTTAAGAAATCGTGTTCACGACGTTAAACATACATTAGTATTTAAACATCGTCACGCTTAAATTTCTCAAACAAGAGTGGCAGAGGTGTGTTGTGTCCGCTATGTAATAAGGCGCCAGCCTATGGCCATCTTACCGGTTACAATTCCAGACTTCGGACCGATAATGGGAAAATCTACCTTTGTCCGACCTAGGACCACGTGATCGCAAAGCACATTATTTCCGTAGGGGAAAGAAAGGCAAAACAGACCCTGCAGGTTTAAAGGTCCACCTTAATAATTTAAAGACTATTAAGAATCTTATGGAATCGTTTACGTCAAACGGTAGTTCGTCATGCACCCACTCTCGGTCAGTGTCCCCAGTACTACCCTAATGGTATGCAGTTTTTTAGGAAAGAAAGTTTGTTTTAGGTGTTTTGATATAACATTGACGATTTTCAATTGAACCTTTGGGTTGGTTTAATAAAATGTGTTTTTGCGGTGTATATATCCAAATTGTCTTACGATTGAAGTAATCAAAAAGAATCTAGGGTTACTCGTAACAACCAAAATTCAAAATTTTGTTGTTGGTATTCAGTTGTTGCAGAACTTATGGTACACCTGACTATGGAGTTGAATAAAAATTACCAAAGAAATGGAAAACATAAAAGAAAATTAATATAGCGATCTAAAAGGAAGAAAAATTACATTTTTATCCAACGTCGACAATCTTCGGTGTTTCACTGCTCTAATCTGTTTTCAAAAACAGACAAAAACAAACGAATGGTAAAGAATAAGTTGCTAGAGTAATAAATGCAAAGCCGAGGAGGACGACTTTGCATTTATCCTAGTTGCCATTGCGCTGATATAGATGACAACGATGATACAGTATTCGTTTGTGACTTATATTCAGACTGTTTTTTGTTTTAGTCCGTTTTGCCTTCATATGTGGTCCGTTGTGCCTCGCTATGAAGGTAAAACGGTCTTAAACTAGTGTTTTTTGAAATTCATATAATATCTCCATTTAACGTGACTTTATCAAAGATTTATAAAAGACGTTTCGGATTTTATCTTATAACAATAAAATAACGATTATAGTTTTTATTCTACGACTGTTTTCGCTAGAGTGGTCCGTTTTGCCTTTCTTTCCCCTACATGCTACGTACCGCACTTTTAAACGGAAAGCCATCACATGTAGATAATTAAGACCGGCAATGGAAACATGGAATTCATATTGGAATTGCGTTTATCGAGTTGTGCAAGCGGCGTAAGGGAGCTACTGCGATAAAATCGTGTTCTTGTACTCCATGAACTTCGAGAAGTATATAGATTAGAAACTTAATAGTATTTATATGATTTTTGACTCTGTATTTCACAATCTTATAAAAGAATTAGACGACTAAACAAATTTTACGCGATAGAAAAAAAAACTAATATTAAATATTGTTTTACATTTTCTAATTCCAACGCGAAATGCTTAAGAATAAGTCAATAGAATTTACTTAAAACCATAGGTATTCTTGCAAAGTTCTTGTAAAGCAGTTTCATATAACATAGTGCAGTTTTTTTTGCACGACCATTATTTTCTCATACCCCACAACAAAATATAGATGAAATAAAAAATGTAAAAACAAAAACATTTTTAACGAGTAACCGTTGTATAAGCCCTGCGCGCGCTTACGCATAGTCAATATACATTAAAAAAAAAAAATCTTTAGGTTCAATTAAATAGTTTACGATTGGATTATCATATTTTTAAACGTCATAAAATTAAACCGCACTTTTAAACGATTGCCAAGTGCCTTCATTTTATTGGCTTCAGTTTTATTAAATTTTACTTACTCTGTGCTTTGACTAAAGTTTTAAAACACTAAAATGTGTTTACAATAGATTTATAAAATACTGTTTTTACATTAAGGTTATGTGTAAAAAAATGTTGCCATGACACAATGACCGAATTCCGTAACCATTGATAAATAAGTGCTAAATCTAAGCGGATTGTAATCGGATGCGCAAACGCAACAACGCTGTTTATTTATAAAGGGATAGAAAGAAGGGCAATGGTGCAATGAGAGTAGCCCAGAAACCCTTTCTTAACCTATTTTACATTTGAGGGAAACAAGTATTTGTAAATTGAAAAAATAAATATGCCCTAAAAATAAGTCTTAAAAAAACAATGCATCGTTGTAAATTTGTTATTTCACAATGAAAACCCCGCGACGGATGTGGTGTGATAGTACTAATATTATAAATGTGACCGTTTGTATGTTTAGATGTTACTCAATCACGCAAAAACGGCTAAACGGATTTAAATGAAATTGGGACACCAATAGTTTAATACCTTGATTACACATAGGATACTTTTTATCCCGGAAACATGTTAGGATCCTGTCTAAGGTCAACGCGGACTAAGTCGCTGGCAGAAACTAGTATTATATATGTGACAGTGTGTAAGTTTGGATGTTAGATGTTTGTTACTCAAAAAAAAAAACACCGTCACGCCTATATTCCCCAGAGGGGGAGGCAGAGGTGTACTGTGTACACCCACAATTCGCCGACGATGTTAGGTCCCATGTAATAGGGGGCGAGCCTATTGCCATAGACCGGGCACAATTCCAGACTCCGGACTTATACTGGGAATTTTTCGTTAGAAAAACTACATTTGTCCGACCTAGGATTTGCACCCAGGACCTCGTGATCACAAAGCGACGCGCTTTGCCACCAAACCAACGAGGCAGTCTGTTACTCAATTACGCAAAAACAGCTGAACAGATTTGAATGAAATTTGGCACACTTATACTACCCAGATTAACACATAGGATAACACTTTCTATCCCGGAAAAATGTTAGGTTCCTGTCTAAAGTCTAACGAACTAAGTCGCGGGCAGAAGTTAGTGATACATATAAATAGAAACATAATAAGCTATAGTAGTTATAATGAAGTATGGCCCAGAACGGGACGCAGACCTATAGGCAGACCATCAGCTAGATGGAGCGACGACATCTTGAGTGTGGCTGGCAAATAATGGAATGGATTAGAACAGGACCGGAACGAATAGAGTGATAGAGAAGAGGCCTATACTCAGTAGCAGGGTGGATATAGGCTGATTCATGACGATGATATCTCTGCCGAAGCACACGTAGCGCTGTGACATCGCGGTTATGGTTCCAGCGATCTTCGAGGTTAAGCAGCATTCGTTCCGGGCAGTCTGAGATGGATGACCATTTGGGGCATTCCTATATACAAACTTCTTTGAGCTTCGGAATCCAAGTTAAGCTGTTGATTCTACAGTGTTGATCATGTGGTAGTCGGTAAAACAAGTTGCTGCTGTAAGCGGCTTAACGAGTTCCAACACTGGGTCGCACTGGGTCCTTGTGGTGGAGTATGACCTAATTTCTCTCACCACGACTTTTCAGGGAAGAGTTATTCTCGGCAGCGGGACTATTCAAGGTGTAACATATACATATATATAAATATAACGCAAGAACTCGGACACCCCATTTCGGTTATCGCTTTAGAATACGAAAATAACACTTCTAAATTTAAAGAGTTTTCCAACTATGTTGTACCTAAATTAATCACGAAACCTGTACTTTTGTGTGCATATCGAGATATATATATCAGATATGCATTTAAATAGCCATATTGCTTTTAATAATACAGCGGATTGAACGAGTAATAGCAATTTTTGGTAATTCAAAAAAATATCCTTTAAAAATAGTTGGAATCGATTCAGTTGCCTATTTAGAACAAACTACTTTTAGTTCTTGTGTTATTTATGTTATTCTTTGTATAGGTTAATTTATTATTATTTCATGCTCATATAACCGTTTAAGGCTCAATACTCACCGATGGTACCCGGAAACCAGGCGCACAAAGGGTTCCGTTGAAGGTCTGTGCTGCTGTTGCCCACTCGGATCTCGAGGTCCTGAAGCGGCTGGTGACCTGGTGGACAAGAGGCATAGCATTAGAAAGATTCAGGGCATTTCTTGTAATATATAAACACAACATTTGAGATCACTTCTATCGTAACGGCAATATCGCCTTCATATACATATGTACTTGATATAATTGCGTAATATTACGCCCATGGATATATTAAAATAGATTGAGCACTCTGCGAAATAACGTAATGACAAGGATACACTTACGTAAGGCTCACGTCTCTTTCTAAGTAGGGTGACCAAACATTGGTTTGATTAAACTTGTTGACATATAATTAACATATAATTCTCGAGCTCTCTCTAAAGTTTTTGATTGAATTGCCTATTTCCCAGACAGCAACACTGTACATTTTTCAGAATCTATAAATTCAGCTCCAAATATCGCAAAAATTAAGGATAGTCTCCTAGGGCCGTTTTTCCGTATCTACAACGGTTGAGATAGCTGCCCTTACTGTCCCATCTGTCCCATCCATCCTGTATACAAAGACGAATTGAGAACCTTGTTCGTTTTGAACTCGGTAATAAATGGTTTACAGCGTATTTAAACCATATCATAAATAGGTAGAGTCCGTATTAGTACTACCTTATGGTCACCGTACTGCATCGTAATGGGTGCGAGCGTGACACGGGGCTCCAGGCTCTCACTCATCATGGTTTCTCGAGTTGTTTAAATCATAGAAAATTCAATGTTGTGTCTGTGAGTAAGAGTTTAATTTTCTTTAGCAATATTTTGACAGTACTCAATCCGTTTAGGGTTATACGATCCTTCGTAGGGTAGGTAAAATATGCAAAGTGAGTGCCTCGACTTTGAAACTTGACACCTCTTATAAAAGAGATTTCATCGCATTTTATGATTTAATAATAATTTCAATTAAATTAGCCCTGCTATTTTTCGTAAGTACTCAATAACTAATTTAGGTAACTAGAAAATTAATTCAATAAAGACTACTTTAGAATACATCAGAATATATTTCACACAATTTTCTACCTTTTTGTTTTATTTTGACACCGCGTTAGACGCGAAGCGAATTATGAAGCCGATATGTAAACTCCTTGAATTTTTTTTTTGTTCTACCGAAATAAACGTGACCTCTCCTTGACTAAAGATAAATATTTAGATTGTCTTATTGTAACTTTTTGATAAGCACCAGATTTTCCCGTGACTCCATCTGCACTTCCGTTCCACCTTCTGTAAGGTTTTCCCATACCTGCCACCGCTTCAGCTTACTACGAGCCCTATGCACATGACCACCTTTTCACGTGTCGACGTGTATGATATAAAAAGCGCATTTACAGTGCTTTTAATGCTCTGCAAAACTTACAAAAGCATTCGTTTGGACAGACGTAAAAAGATCGATACAGATGCAGGGCGAACGCGAGAAAAAAGGACATCAGAAGTGCGTTTGAAGCGTTGTACATTATCCCTTTGGCGCTGTAGTTTACTTTTTTAGCGATACAAAAGTGCTGCTGTTTTTAAGTATAAAAACGCAAGGTTCTATTCAAATATATATAACGCAAGATTCAGATTGTGGTATCATTGCGTTTGCAGCGGGTTATTGTTGCGTTTTAGGTGCGTCGATGGCGCGTGAAAAAGTCATCGTGTGCTAGGCCCTTTGTCGTTATCGGAAAGTTGGAAACCATATTGACGGTTTGACAACTGCCAACAGCTAGTGGCCAACAATCAGCAGGTTTGCGTGGTGGAGTAAGACCTATTCTCTCTCACCTCGATTTGTGTAACCCAGCAATGGGATAGTATAAGCCCAGGGCTTAGCACCCACAGATTAACGTCGTTTTGACGTGGGCGAGAAAGCGTACTGTCACGTTCAAATTCATTTAGTCAATTTTTAGTATGAAAAGGATGGCGTATCAACTCGATAGCGTTACGATACCGTCAATCTATTCGTGTTAAGCCGTGTTTTGTTATTACTAGGTAATATAGAGCTGCAGCGCATGTACACGGTCATACCAGTTATTGCAAAATGTCTGCTCGTCTGTGACGAATGTGCTTCACGTCGATTACCTATGCCACTTACGTAAATTACGTATCTTTTTTATGTACAACTCGTATTAAACAAATAAGTCGAGAATTGGATGGCGCAATAGTTCGCGTGGTGTCAGCGAGCTGAAGGTTGCCGGTTCAATAATTTTTAGCAACTTTAATATCTCGGGAAACATTTAATGATCTTTTCATAAATTATTGTTATTCTTTTTCCACTAGTATAAAATGTAGTTCTCGGAAACTTTAAATCGTAAAATGAACCGCGATAAAATCCAGGCGTAAAACTAGCAACTCAATAAACCTAAATTAGTTTTAAAACATAGAACTAAAGTTGCGTACCTTTATATATTTTTAGCATAATATTTTAGAGCTTCAGTCAGGGCAAGTTTCATTAATTAGCTTTAATCTTTAATCTTTATCATAGTCACATTACTATTTTTATTATCTGTGTTTGGTGTAATACTTTCTGTCTAGTAACGCACATGCTTTTTCGCACAGTTTTTATACAACGCGTAAATGATAGGTCCGTAAAACCTTAAACAGGTACCAGTGCCCATCAATACGATTTTATATCATTGATCATTATTATTATAGGGTAATCGTACTAAGAGTTTATTAACTATTGCTATGACGACGATTACCGGAAACTAGAACTACTGACATTTTCATGAACTCAAACTCTTTTTTTTTTAATTAACCTGGCGGGCGCACTTGCAAATTGTCAAATTCAGCTGACTTGTCGTTTTTGTATAGGTTCTCTCTCCTCTCCAATTCTCCTTTCAATTTATTTACATCATTTTCTGATGTTATATTACAAAATTATGTTTACGATCTAGTTCCACTGTGAGGTTATAACTGTGAATAATCGCTTTTCACTCACCACAGCATCCCCTGGTAGTGACCCTGACGACCTTGACCGCGTAATGCCGCAGCAGGTCGACCTGCCACCAGGGTGAGGCCTCCCTCTGAGTCTCTGTGCACCTCTTGCCGTCATGCTCCGTGGTCTTCTCACCGTCATTGCCGTTCGCCGCTGCCCCTCCTCGAACTGTCGTTGATTGGTTGGCTGGTTTCCTGAAGGCTACGTTTGTACCTGAAGAAGAAAAGCGTTTATTAACAAGATACTTTAAATACCAAGCCACGCCCACTTGCTAAATAGTAGGGGTAATTGTAACTGCTAGCAAATCTACGGCTTCATCGTCACTTTGCATAAAATAGCGGTCAACCGCGGACCAGTCCTCAGTCAGAATATAGAGAAGGAGATGTATAGAAAAGAAAAATCATCAGACTTTACGTCTATATCAGGAATTTTGCCAGCAGTGCATTAAATACTATACTTAAATAATATACACAGTGTAATTTTAGTTGCCCTGGAGTAAAAGCCTAGGCGATGTATCCAATGCCTACTGTTACAATAAGTAACATCTCCATAACAATTCTAATAGTGTATTAAAAATAAAATTTTAACGTATGCCAAGCCTATACCAAGCGCAAAATGACATTGAGGGGAGGCGCCGCTCTTCAGTTGGCCAGTAGATAGATACCTTCGGTGTACCGGACTTGTTACCCCAGCTATGATATTTGGATAGGTCAGTAGGTAGATATTAGTTATTCAAGTGTTTATTAAAATGTTTTTATTACTTATATATATTTTTGGTGTTTTTGCTCCAGGATGATTAAAAATACACCTTGTATAACGTGTAATATAACGCAAGGCACACTTAAAAGTTATTCCAAATCTACAAATGAATCGTAACCAACTATTTCTAATGTTTGTTATATTTTTCTAATAATTTCACTTATGAGCTAAATCTGAGAACGATTGCTCACTCTATCCTATAGTTTCTACTTTTTTAAACAAATTAAACCATAACAAAACTTACGGCGACTTCGATTGGAATACATAGTTCCTTCTTTGTGGACATGGATGCGTTTTACGCATATATTTGGATTCTGACAATATGACTATATATATGCGTTTTACAGAAATTCTTAAAAGTATTACGAAAGTTATTAAACTTTCACGTAAACAAAAATCCATTTGTATCTTGTTTTATTATTAGATGTTCTACTAGAAAACAAGATTTTCACATCAACGATGCCGTTAATTAATGCATGCATGCAAATGCAATTTGCCTCGAGTAGTTGCCGAGTCGGATGGATTTAATTAACGCCTCTTGGAAAAGGACTGATCTTTAAATAATAAGTGAACTGGCGTATATTTTCCCACTGCTGAGTAAGGACTTTCTCTCACAAACTGAGGTGAGAGAATGGATCGGATTCTACCGCGCGGTCACATTGCGGATCGCTGAACGCAAGTTTGTGGTCACTTGCTGTTAGAACTTATCAAGCCATACAGGCTCCAACTTAACTTTATAGTTTTTTAAAAGTAGCCCCACACTAGGATTTATTCGTATCGTGAGTGGGTCGTAAGACTGTAACGATGCTGATGTCATGTTTGTCAGTGTACTCACGAGGGTATACTGACAAACCTGACATCATACACAAACACCCACACCAAAACAAATAGTTGTGGGTACTAATCGTACCCGCTACTTCTCGATCCAGCGGGCGACTCGTCAGATGATTTCGATATTGCGCAGGCTTTTAATAAATTTTTTAGTGAAATTCCAGTTCATACTACTGGCTCTTTGAACTCCTCTTCCCGAAAAGCTGAACTAATATTAAAAAGCAGTGTAAAAGAATGCAATGTCTTGTTTGAATTTAAATATGTGACCCCGACAGACATAATCTTAACCTTTAAGTCGTTAAACATTAAAAACGCTGTCGACTTCTGGGGTATATCATTAAAAATACTAGATAGCATAGTAATGGCTATAGCACCTGCGCTGGCGACGATATTTAATAAATGTGTAGAGAAGGGTAGGTTCCCCGACTTAATGAAACTTAGTAAAGTTGTACCGATTTTTAAATCAGGGATAAAAAGCGAGCCTTCCAATTTTAGACCGATTTCCATCTTGCCGGCCTTGAGTAAAATTTATGAAAAGATCCTACTCAATCAATTGCTTAACCACTTTAATGAGAATAAGCTGTTACACGGTGATCAATATGGTTTTACTAAGGGACGTTCAACCACAGACGCGGGAGTAGGTCTGCTTCAGCAAATTTACGGTGCCTGGGAGGCATCGCAGAATGCAATTGGTGTATTCTGTGATCTCTCTAAGGCATTCGACTGTGTTGAGCATGCAACCCTTATTAAAAAGCTAAGGCATTACGGTATTAAAAACACTGCCCTTAATTTATTAGCTTCATACTTAGGTGAAAGGTCTCAATGTGTTGAGATTAACGGGGTCAAGTCTCAGGAAGTTAATATTTCAATTGGTGTTCCACAGGGCTCCATCTTAGGACCCTTTCTCTTTTTAGTATATATTAATGACCTGCCGAACTTTGTCCGTGATGTCTGTGACATTGTACTATTCGCAGATGATACCTCATTGATCTTCAAAGTTGACAGAGCTAAGCTTAATTTTGACGATGTGAATGGTGCTCTTTCACGGATATCAAATTGGTTCGAAATAAACAATCTATTGCTTAATTCACTCAAGACAAAGTGTATTAAATTTACTATGCCCAATGTAAAAGTTAATGCTACGAATATTCTTATTAATGGCACAAAGCTGGACCTCGTGAACTCCACTGTCTTTCTAGGCATTACCCTAGACTCCAAACTCCAATGGGGGGCCCATATCTCATCACTTGCGGGTAAACTTAGCTCCGCTGCTTATGCAGTGTGGAAAGTACGGCAACTTACGGATGTGGATACAGCACGTCTAGTTTATTTTAGTTACTTCCACAGCATTATGTCTTATGGTATCCTACTGTGGGGTAACGCTGCTGACGTGGAAAATGTATTCATACTGCAAAAAAGAGCTATCCGTGCCATTTATGATCTTGGACCTAGGGCTTCCCTCAGAGAACTTTTTAAAGAGATCAACATTCTCACGGTCGCTTCACAGTATATATACGACAACATAGTGTACATACGTAGGAATATCCATTTATTTAATAAAGTGAGTGACGTTCATAAATTAAATACTAGAAATAAACATAAACTGGTATTACCAATTGTTAGGCTTAAAAAAGTATTTACTTCCTTCGTAGGAGTCGGTATTCGCTGCTTCAATAAGATACCAAAGCCCATGTTAGAGTTGCCACTTGACAGATTTAAAAAGTATATTAAATCTTCACTAATGAGTAAAGGATATTATACACTAAATGATTTTTTAAATGATAAAAATGCCTTTACACAAATTAACTGAAATCTAGAAGAATTTAATGTTAAGTGCAGCGTGTCCTGCCTAGCGAGCGTTCATTGATTTTAAATATTATTCTCGAACGATGTTGACAGGGTCGTGGATTGGTCATGCTCACTAAAATGTCTTTGCTAGTGGCGGCTCTGTGGAGCGGGTCATTCTTTTCCCTCTAAAATGGTTGAGGAGAGTGATGGCTGCTTCTCAGGTCATACTCGTGAACGGGTGCTGCTGGTGGGGACTGGTCCGTCCCCTGCCCTTTGTCTGGCTGAACGTGTACCATAATGCTGTTGAATTTTGTCTCGTTCGGCATCACACTGGAGCTATGACCAGTTGTTTTGTACGCGCTCTTTACATATTTTATAGTAACGCTTTCTCTTACTATTATTATTATGCTTTTCATTATATACTTCTACAACATCTCTATTTTGTAAATGAGAGGACTATGTAGACACTGACCAATATCATGAATCTAAGTACACTTATGATTAATCTATACTTAAGCACATCTATTTAGCTCGTTCTGCATTGTTCTCCCATACTCCATAAATGCAATGTATACAAAAAGAATTGTAAACCTCATTTTTTAAAAAAGAGTAACCGTGGAGTTTCTTGCCCTTCTTCTCCACAGGAATGACTTTCCGAACGGGTGGTAGAGTCTTAAGTAATAATAATTTTCTCTTTTTGACTATTCATAAGTGCCTTTTGGTCTACATGAATAAAAAACTTTTGATTTTGATTTTGATTTTTTGACTTTAGCTCTTAACCACTGCACCAAGCCGTCTGTTAATTACCACATGAAAGAGTTACCAGGACTAATAGATCAACATACTCGACATAATCTGTACACTATTAAATTTCTCTATATTACGCCAGAGCCCTTGCGGGGTAGGCGGACTGTACAGAATTCTAACAGGTACATTTAAATAAGTTTCAAAAATATTTATAACGATATTTCAAGCAATAAGTAATTCTGATTCCCCATTATATGGCTTGTTTGAGTCCAGTTAGGTAAAAAGTAGATGTTCAGATCTGTTATGGCATTCTAAGAAGCGCCCCCCACTCTTACTGGAAAATGGTTGAGAAAAACAGATGGACCTTTTTCTCTTTTCTATTTGTGATGGGATATGTACGGAGTTATAGTACCGCTTACTTATTCTGTTGGTTTAAAGACCCAAAGTGAATCTTGGCTTCCGAAACGAGATAGTAACATTTAAGTGATTTCTAAAAGAAGAAAAGCCCTTCCAACTTCACACTTCAACGTATAATGGCGTCTTTTTTCGATTCACAGACTGATCCCCTAACCTCAGCACAGTTCCACTCATAGGAAATTATACTTTTCGAATGGTCACTTCCCAGGTTTTCTAGGGTGCTTAATGTAAAATGATGTATCGGCGTCCAATCACCTCTCCGCGAGTAAAGTCGCTCGGCTAGTTTTCTAAGATGCTTACCACAAAATGGTGTATCGGCGTCCTATCACCTCTCAGCGTGGAAAGTAACTCTTAAAGTTTCTAAGGTGCTTACCGCAAAATGGTGTATCGGCGTCCAATCACCTCTCAGCGAGTAAAGTCTCTTCTCAAGTTTTCTAAGATGCTTACCACAAAATGGTGTGTCGGCGTCCCATCACCTCTCAGCGAGGAAAGTCACTCTTAAAGTTTCTAAGGTGCTTACCGCAAAATGGTGTATCGGCGTCTAATCACATCTCAGCAAGTAAAGTCTCTCCTCAAGTTTTCTAAGATGCTTACCACAAAATGGTGTAACGGCGTCCAATCACCTTTTAGCGAGGAAAGTCGCTCCTCAAGTTTTCTAAGGTGCTTATCGCAAAATGTTGGATCAGCGACCCATTGCTTTATATAGGATAAAGTCTCTCCTCAAGTTTGGTAAGGTGTTTACCGCAAATGGTGGATCGGCGCTCCAAACGCCTCTCGGCGGGTAAAGTCACTCCTCAAGTTTGAAGGTCCTTACCGCAGAATGGTGGATCGGCGTCCAATCACCTTATAGAGGATAAAGCCACTCCTCAAGTTTTTAGGGGGCTTACCTTAAATGGTGGATCTGCGTCCAATGGCATTAAGCTACTAAAGTCACTCCTCAAGTTTTTTAAGGTGCTTACCGCAAAATGGTGGTTCGGCGGTCCAATCGCCCCTCAGTGTGCACTCCCGCTGGTGGGCTCCGAAGAGTTCATAGCCATCGTCGCACTCGTATGTGGCTATCGCACCAGCCACGATGTTCTGCTCATCAGGCAAGGAGACCCTCGCGTTCGGAGGTACCGCTGGATGCCCACAGTGACGTTCTACTGCAACAAAGATGAGGGTATTAATTAAGGATCTTGGTAAAATATAAGAGGGGCTCCCACAATCATTATTGTAATCTGAATGATTTTTGTAATCGGGCAAGGTAAAAAGACACGGAGCAATAATCTGGGTATGTATAGTGCGACAAGAATCTTTTGGCACATGGATAACATTGGTGTGAAATTAGGGTTAACATTTAGTAAAGTGTTCTACTTCCAAGGAGATATTTCAACAGGTGGGTCCGCCCGGTTACTTATATAAAAAAGTAACTTGGGTAAACTTTACCGCAAACGGCAACTCTGCGAATGTCAGAGTGACATTTCACTTGATGACAGCGTTAGCTCCGATTTTAGCCGCGGGCCAAAAGATCCTTGTACGACTATATATTTATTATCTACGTGTCTTTTTCATTTTCACATAAGAACAAATGAAACACGAACGTGAGCGCATGATTTCTCGACATTACTATGATGTCAAATGGTTTGCGCTTTTAGCCCTCGGATGGCATAATTTGAGTAGAATCGCGTAGAGACTGCTACTGTTTTTGTTTATTTTCTGAAACGTGATGAAATAATGATAGATAAATATGAAGGTATTCTTCTTTAATCGAATGCTTGCCTTATACGTAGTGGAAGATTTAACTTTGGCTTACTTTACTTTGGTTAACTTCGGCCCGCACCTCTGTTTGTGTTTTTCTAAATCTATGCGTGTATCACTTGATAACCCACTGTACTAAGTTAGTGACGAAATGGACAAAAACGACAACGCATCGCGTTAGATTATCATATTTATCGTTCACCTAAGACAACGAATTTTGGAGAGAACATAACTCTTCTTCTGTCGTAGGTATTAAGGCTGAATTAGCTTTAAGTAGCATAACTATAAGAAATAGCATCTCATACATGCATTACTTTCTCCATAACTGGCGTTTAAGATAATGTAGAGTTACATAGTGGTAGAAAAGATACGCTTCAGAGTTCTTAGAACCTAATGGCGAATCATTAGTTTGTACATAATGTCATGCAAAAAGAAACGCGGAAGACCCGCACCACGTGATCCCTATATTTTTTACAATGAACGTATTGCGCAATCACATCGCAACACGCGTAATACATCGCCGCATTCGTTTCGAACGATCGGGATGGATGGGGCTGTTACTGCGCGATGCACCGCGAACGTATTGTTAGATTCGTTGTTTCTAATTGAATAATGTGAGGTAATGTCGACATGATGAAAGTTACAAGAATAAACTTAACAATGAGAGCTTAGCACGAAAAGATTGATGTTTGCCTGACGCTAGCGAGTTAATATGCCGTCCTTGTCCTACTACAAATGTACTAAATAAACATAAACGTGACAGCACGATTATTCGCTAACGTTATGCTTACGTCAAAGTTTTAGTGCTAAGCCCTCTGTTTTTATGAGTAAAGTTGTTTAGTACGGGTATTTCTCTGGTCTTTTGCTCTACCTACGTCAGTAATTAGCACGCTAACTTAGACATTACGCAGAGAAAGCTAATATTTTAATATGTGAACTGGATGTGGCAGGATTTTTAACGCATAGCGAGAATATTTTTAATTCACTGTAATCTTCTGGCTACCTTAGTCATAAAAAAATATATAATAAGAATTACAGCTCCTGGTTAGACTGCGGCTATGATACTAAATCGGACAAACACCGGCAAACCAAGCAAAAATAGACCGTGCGCAAAAAAGATACTCCGGATTTGTTAAAAAATCTTTCTTGCGATTATTTTTTTGTCCGTTCGGTGAAACTGCAAACGCCTCTCGACCGACAGCGTAGTCATTCACACTCACAAAAACACACACACATATTTCTTTTATTTATCAAAAGTCTTCACAATATTGTTTATTATCCTGCTAATATGACTCTTGTGTTACTATTGGTAGTACAACGGGTAAAATGAGCTTCCCGTGTTACTACTGGGCTAGTCGGTAATACTACGGGAAAGAATTACTGCCCGTGTTACTACTGGTAGTAAAAGCTGGTAGTACCGCGGGCAACAAACGTAAATGTGAAAGTTTGTATGTTTAGATGTTTGTTACTCAATCACGCAAAAATGGCTGAACGGATTTGGATGAAATTTGGTACACAGATAGTTTATTAGCTGGATTAACATACAGCATACTTTTATCGCGGCAATAAGTTAGGTTATATTCTAAAGTCAACGCGGACGAAGTCGCGGGCAGAGGCTAGTAATAAAATAAATAACAAAAAATAAATATTGTGTAAAACAATTTACTGAAAATCTACAGAAATTAATAATAAAATAATAATAATACAAAATGAATTAGAATAAATTTAGAATATTATGACATAAAATTCAAATATTTTTGGAATTTTTTAAAGTATAACTACTGTTTTAAAATAACACCAATACAATAAGTACCCTGATAAACGTTTTTGTTGACCGTACTATTAACCGAGAGACCGACAAAGGGTTTTTAAAAAATGATAAATAACTAAAAAATGATATATTGGAAATAGAAGCAGCATATGTGAATTTTGAAGCGACCCGTTTGGAGAATTGTAACAGACTGACCCATTGCTGGCCTGCGCTCCTACGCTCAGTGTTCCGACCACCCTGAAATGCTGACATAGCAGATCGGGGCTGGTGCTCAACATTTCTATGAATTATTATAGGGTATAAATAGTATCATGGCTAAAATCTAAGTACCCGCCGCCATTTTTTGTATATGATTCGTCTTTTACATAACCTCGTATTTAATACAGCTTGACGAATTTAGACAATTTTAAATAAATAAACGTCACGCCTATATTCCCCAAGCGGGGGTGGAAGAGGTGTACTGAGTACACCCACCTTTCGCTGACGATTTTAGGTCCCATCTAATAGGGGGCGAGCCTATTGCCGGGCACAATTCCAGGCTTCGGACTCATACGGGGAAGTTTTTCGTTAGAAAAACTTCATTTGTCAGACCTAGGATTGGAACCCACGACATCATGATCTTCAAGCGATGCGCTTTGCTAATAGACCAACTTGGTAGACAATTTTATTGTAGCTTAAAATATCTCGCCGGCAAGTAAGCACCTTCCTTAAGCGGGGTGGCAGAGATGTTTAAGCTGTAAAGGCCTCGCGGCCAACATCGTACATCACTCACACACACGTGACAGAGATGCACTATTTATACTGAAGGCGTACTGTGTAAGACCCAATTTCTCCTTCAACCTTATGTCCCAAGGGGGCGATCTTATTACAGTCATAACTGGCACAATTTTAGACTTCGGACAAATATTAAGTATTTTTCGATAGAATAACCCAAGTTCAACTTGTGTGATCTAGGATTCTAGCTCAAGACCTCGAGATCACTAGACAACGAAGCAGATATACATAAATTTTATCCTAATTTACGAGAAATTACACAGATTTGGATATGAGAATGATAAAAGAAATTGCATTCCTAAAAAGGCGAAGGCACTATGAAGTCGATTTTGAGGGTTCTGTACCTCAATCGGTAAAACCCTTACAGGATCACTTTCTTGTCCATCTCTCTGTCCGACGGTTAAGATACATCTTCTCAAAAACGAGCAGGGGTATCAAATTGAAATTTATGTCAAATACTAAGGTTAACATTTGAAGCTGTTAAATCCTTTCGCTAAGATAAGTCGATGCAATCAAAGGATATGAACATTTAAACAAACTCATCTTACTTCCCGTTGACTAAGAATCATGAAATTTGGCAAGAAGCAAGCTTTTATTGTACAAATAAAGGGAACAAGCCAAAAATAGTGTACTTATAATTATAAAAACACCGTCACGCCTATATTCCCCAAGCGGTGGTGGCAGGGGTGTACTGCGTGCACCCACTTTTAGCCGGCGATGTTAACGCCCCGTATAATAGGGTACGAGCCTATTGCCCTATACCGAGCACAATTCCGGACTTCGGACTGATACTGGGAAATTTTTCGATCCAAAACCTATTTTTGTCCGACCTTGGATTTGAACCCAGGACCTCGTGATCACAAAGCGATGCACTTTGCCACTAGAACAACGAGGCTGTTTTATAATTATATCACAGAAAAAAAATCTTGAAATTATTGAGAAATTAAAATAGCGTCACATAGAGTCCTTATATGAACCATCAGCGCGCGAGTCCTACTCGCGCTTGTTCGGTTATTACATCTGTTTTTGTTTATGTTTTCATATATCATATGATGTCGTTAAAGATGAACCTTTTACCGTAGAATGACGCAGACCGAACCCTTATATAATTCGTTATCTCACAAATTTTTAGAGTGCAGGATGCCAGAGAGGTATGTAAGGAAAGAACCTGTTGGAACTCCGCACTCACTGCCTAATTGCCTACACCGCAAGAGATCTTGCGTGATGATATAGATAGATGCATTTTATTAATTTCAAGTCATTCTCATTAATAATGAATATTCAGAATACTTTTCAATAAGACTATCCACAGGAGGATATGGTCGTGATAATAATTATACAAAGTTACGTCGGTCTGTGTGTTTTACCCTAAATAGTTCTCCAAACCGCATATATTCACTTTTTTCTATTTCTTTGAAGCGAAAGTCTATGTTCTTTGTTTAATGGTTAATGGATTTATTATGCAATGCACATTTGCTGATGTACTCTCACGATGTAGCTTTGAAGACAGTTTATACCTCACTGTTTTAGAGGAGTATACGAGAAAGGTCTTGTTTATTAAACTAAGCATTAGAATTTCCAATTCTCCAATACGTGATTCATAAGATAAAATACAACCTAAACAAAATAAAAATTACAGTTGTATGAATAAACTAGTTCAGTTGTTTCACTTTGGCATTCAGTCAGGTTACTATTGGATGGATAACTGTTATCTTGTTTGAAAATTCAGTTGAAAATTGTATCAAAGTGCAGTATTCTTGTGTCATCATTTTGCTGGCCGAATTTAATAAAGTCAGAAATGAAAAATTTGATTAATTGAATAAGCTCACTAATTTTAACAGTTAAAAGCTTGGTTTCTTTTGTACTTGCTTTTAAGATGTGGTACTTTAAAAAGCAATGTTTCATAGTTGAAAATAATCAGCATACATTATTTTATGATGTTTGTGTAGAAAACATTTCTGAACTAAATAGGTCTCTGTAACTTAGAAGTCATAAAAACATAATTGAAATGTCGTACTTTTCCTCTATTGTGTAAAAGGTAACCATTACAAGTGGACACATAACACGTTGCATAAACGTTCTTGTTATTTCGCTGGAAAAAAAAGATGGAGTTGAATTCATGCGCTCTAATTAATTTCTGTTTTTATACAATCATGCTCCATTTATATGTACAAAAAATCGATACAACTTTGTATTTTACTGCCCCAAAAGAAGGGAAATTGTTTGTCTTACTATAATCTCATATCAATCTGTATCTTATTCATCGAACCGAATCAACATCACCGACGCAGGTTTTACAGTATTTCGGACCGATTTTGAAAGAATTAGGAATAAGTTAAATTTCCGGAATAGATAACGAAAACTAGAGGAAAAAATGTTTTAATCTGTAACTAACATTTTACATTTAAATCTAGATTAGTTTGGTTGGTGTCACTTCCTACGCAAAAAAGTGCTTACAAATTTACTTCTTTAATATTCTGAAGGAATTACTACGTAATCTCGATTGCAATGTTGACTGTTTTGGTCTTAAAAACACTTTACATTTTATGATGCGAAATCATTACGATATTATACACCTAATTTTACCTCAATTTGTGAGAGAAGGTCTTAACCCCGCAGTCAGAGAGTATAAGCTGGTTAGTTATTATTGCTATATAGTCTATTCCAAACTTTAAAACTTTGTGAACGAACCATCACTATATTTGGAAGTTTTAGTTGTAATTGCAATCTATAACACGTGCAATATGAAGGCGACAGTATTTCCGAAAACATCGAAATTAAAATGATGTTATTAAGAATTCGACGTTTTTATGTAGAGTGAAAAAAGATTAAAGTTTTTGTTATAGGTAAATTTAGTTGGAAAAAAGTTCACGTTCACAAGATCCTGAGTTATTGTGCACGGTATAATAACTTTAGGCTCGTCCGATACTTTATTGGACCTAATATCAATGGCAAAATGTGGGTGTACACAGTACACCTAGATGCTGGAAGCATCCGCGTCATTAGAGCATCTTCAAAGACATTAGAAATGCAGACAACTCGCTTAAGAGAAAACCGCTTAAATTTGTATTACGGTTGTACAGCAACAGCCGAGACACTGTAACACACTGCCTTTATGTAAGAATAGCTGCCTAGACTACATAATGTTGTCTACCTATTATATTACTTCTTCCTATTTATTGTAACTTGACTACTTATCTACTATATGCTAGTATTGAGCATTATTTAATAAATTTTTTCATAGTAGGGTCATTAGGATTTCAATGATTAAGAGCTTGAGCGGCTCCGCCCACCGCAGTGGTTAAGAGCTTGAGCGGCTCCGCCCACTGTGTCGAATAGTCGCGGGTTCGATTCCCGCACGGGACAAATCTTTGTGTGTTCCACAATTATTTGTTCCGGTCTGGGTATTTGTTTATGAATTTTCACGTTTGTAAACGCACCCACGACACAGGAATAAATCCTAGTGTGGGGCTACGTTTTAAAAAAAGAAAAAAAAGAGAAAGAGAAAAATTGTAATGAAATAAATCCCCCTAAGACACTCCGGAATAACAATGAATTTTGGACGTCTATCGCTTCAGTCTCACTGGTGATCATGCTTGCTGTAGAGTACTCGAAACGTAGAGAACATAAAAATCAAGAATAAACCGCGATAAAATCAGAAATACTTCAATTGCAATTTTTTTTTTGCCCAACTGCTGCATGCCTACTACGACTATTCATGAAGAATATCGTCGTCGTTAGTTTTAAAAGACCTGATTTTATTTTTAGCAGACAAAAAATACTGCTTATTTGTCTAAATGTGCAAGAATATTAAAATATTTTAATGGCAACATTTGAACTGACTATAAATAAAAAAAATATGAATCGACCTTCGGATTTCAATCCAACATCAGCGAAAATGACAAACGAATTTAATTTTAGTGATGTACAACACTTTTTCAAATTTAATTTTCTAAAGAGACGTGCAATAACTTCTCCAACACTCGCACTCTTATTTGTCTGTACAACACCTTAGTCCGAAGTATTCTCGAATAAGCAACTGCTGTTTGGAGCCCCCAATACACGGTTCATGTTAATCAATTAGAACGCGTTCAAATAAATTTTACAAAATTCTTAGCATATAAAGATCCACAAGGCCCGTATCGTGCTAGCTACAAGGAACGACTGCGGCATTATGGACTTTGTTCACTTGAAACCCGCCCCAAAATAATCGATTTAGCATTTTTACATAAACTAGTGAATGGGACTATTGACAATTCAAACCTGTTGGAAAAATTAAAACTATCAGTACCCAGTAGGATCCCTAGATTCCCTTTAACTTCGACCTTTATACCCACACTACACTGAACCAAAATTAATTGCCCCTTGAATCGTACTATTAAAACATACAATGAAGTTAATAATGTTGACATCTTCAGCAATTCCCTGGTCATGTTTCGTTGTGAATTGTTTAAAATATTTGGTGACACCTAATTATTTTATTGTAATCTTATTTTAATTTCCATTATTCTCCTATTCTAAATTGATTGCGACTAGAATTATATAATAAAAATGGCATAATAATAAAATGATTAAATACCATCTATTACAATTTTATTATATAATATCTCTAATCTCCATAATCTTGACTTTTTCATGTTTTTTATTTATTCATGTATTCTTACCAATAGATTGCATGTTCACATAATAATCTAGTATTCTTTTCTGTAAAAGCTGTACACTCCTGTAATGACAGTTCACACTGTCCTAAACTGTTACAATATTTATACTGTGATATCTGTGATTCTGTCGATGGTGTGTCTTTATCCTAAATAAATAAATAAATTCATTCCGGGCCCATTCGCAACGGAATAACTAATAACTATTAGACATCAATTTGTATACACTAATTGTCTCTTATTTTCAAAAAATGTTTGTCATTGCGCACCGCAATCGATGTTCTGTCAAAAATGTTGTAAAACTGTGAAATCGATTTGCATTACAACCGGAAGCATTGGGCAATAAACGTTTTATTTAACGTTGAAATTGCGAGAATATAGTATTGTAAACGTTTTTTACTATTAAATTGATACTTTCAACGCAAATTCGTGCGGCCATACGGCGATTTATCGAGTTGCGATAACTATGGGCACGCAATCGATAAAGTGGAACAGGCTTTGTGTTCGCGAACTTGCTTTGATCATTGAAGATATATCTGTTTGAGGACGACTTTTTCAAGAAAAGCAAGTAGATACTACTTAAAACAATGGACATTGGAGTATGAATGTAAATTAGTATGGGTGACAGAATTAAACACCGTTACGCCTATATACCTCAAACGGGGTGTATATATTTTGCCGACGATTTTATTACATTATTTAAAAAAGAACGTGCCCCACACTAGCATTAATTCCTGTGTCGTGGGAGCGTTTACAAACATGAAAACTCACATGCACAAATACCCAGACCGAAACAAATAATTGTGGGTCACACAAAGATTTGTCCCGTGCGGGAATCAAACCCGCGACTATTAGACACAGTGGGCGGAGCGGTTTAAGCTCTCAACCGTATTTAAGGTCTCTATGTTATAGGCGGCGAGCCTTCTGTCATTATCCCCGCCACAAATCTAGACTCTGAATGGCTGCTGAGAGATTTTTTATTTGGAAAAAGTCGTCATTTATACGAAATGAATCAACCATGGAGAAGGAGACTACAACTAGAGTTGTCGCTGAATATGTTTATGAAATCTCGCTCCATACTTATTTTATTTTATTTATTTATTTATTTACAAAATCCGCATATTGCACAATGTTAAACTTAAACCGATATATTCCGACAAAACGGATGTGGGTCACATATCCTAAACTTTCACTTATGCCAAAAAGTACTCAACAAGAAAAAAATATTTATTAGAAAACACAAAAACCGACTACGTAGAAAATAATGGCCTGAAAAGCGAAAACAAAGTATTATATTAATCGTAGTTTGTGTCAAAATGGATGCATAAAAGTGTAAGTATACAGATATTTAGTAATTAACAATTAGCATTAAGTATAATATTTAATTAAACAATAAATCTATTATTTCCACGATGACGAATAAATGACATTTAAAACCCATCAAGCCATAGGCGTTACAAAGCGTTACAAAAAAATGTTTATTTTACAATTTTAAGTGATGAGTGAATTATTTAGTAAGATTTATATACCGATATTATATTATTTTGCTGAGTTGTACAGTAAGGTACCTACAGGATTAATATAATGACTATAATAACGGAATCTAAACATTCGTGCTGTTCGCCGTTAAGGAGTTCCCTCTTGTATCTTCTTCTCTTGGTCCAATACCAAAAACATTAAAATAGGACCACCTCAAAACTATACTGAACCCACGCATAAAGAATCATCAAAATCGGTTTATAAGGAAAGGAGTTATTAAAAAGGACGAATTATGAACCTCCTTTTTTGAAGTTGGCTAATATACTGCTTTGTTCTATAGTAGGGTACCTATAGGATTAACGTAATACCAATAATATCTCAATTTACACATGCCTATTGTTTGTCGTTAAGGAGTTCCCTATTGTATCTTCTAAGTCCAAGGTCCAATACCAATTAAATTAAAATGGGACTACCTTGGAGCTATACTGAACCCAAATCAAAATCGGTCCACAATTTACGGAAATATCGCTGAACAAACATAAAAAAAGCATACATACAACCGAACATAGAACCTCCTCCTTTTGGAAGTCGGTTAAAAATAGACATACTCGTACATACATTTGAAAAACATGAGCTTTCTTCTAGGGCACCTGTTTAAAAATAGCGCACACCGTTGCAAATACGATATGAACCAGACAATTCAGTTCGTCCTTGCTTAGCGGCCTTAAATACGCTTTTCATTCTAACTCGGCCAGGCCTTTCTTCGAGCGTCATAGTTCGTCAGTTAGATAACTGAGCCTTGATTCATATTGCACAAGATCGGACGCGAGGCTAATGCAAAACAAGTACAAATTCGGGCGGTTGTATGCGCTGGCGCAGGGAAAGTGGCTAGTGTTATATGATGCATGGTAGCATCACAGTAGCATCTCTCTAGTTTCGTTAAGGTTGGGTAAAATGATTGATATTGGAGTTTTTGCTATGGTACGTTCCCATCCCTAGGCAAATGGAGAAAATATCGATAAATATTGTACTGGTGTTTTTTATTCTTGTTTTTTTAAACGTAGCCTATCACTAGGATTTATTCCTGTGTCGTGGGTGCGTTTACAAACATGAAAATTCACAATCAATTACCCAGACCGGAACAAATAATTGTGGATCACACAAAGATTTATCCTGTGCGGGAATCGAACCCGCGACTATTCGACATAGTGAGCGGAGCAGCTCAAGCTCTTAACCATTGCGCTCAATATATAAGTATCATAAAAAATTATCGATATATCGATATTCTTGCGAAGTGGAAAACTTTACACATTAAAAAAGTGACCCTTATCATTTGAACGAACTAAAATAAAACAATACTTATTCTTAATTATTCTATGAAATTGACACTAAATTTTAAAAATAAACTATCGAATTCATCTACTTGACATTTAATATATCTTCGCTAATGTGGATTATGTTATGAAAAACTATCGATATTTTGATATAGCGATGTATTTTACCCAACTCTAGTGCGTTCACAGCCACCTGCTCAATCATTCGATTAAAATGGTAAAGCTTTCGGGCTGGCCCGGTTGCGGAATATTTTTATAATAATATTTATTTATTTACTTACTAACACGGCAGGTACACCATTTACGTTAGTATAAACAAATATATATCCATAAAAGAGAATAATTAAAAGTATGAAAGTGCAATATACACGCTCATTCATTCCAGTCCCTCATAATACCTCAAGACACATAGACAAAATATCACTCATGCATTCGCAAACAGGTCATAACCAGGAGTCCCTGTCAAGGAGAGGGTTCATTGCGCGAGGGTGCGCGGGATTGGCGAACGAGCACGCGCTACTATTCTACATTCTTTATATCACTTGCAATGAGCGTATGTCTGTGTGTCTATCTTTCCGGCTGAACATCGCACGACCAGCACTGCGCTCTACACATCTAGTTTTGAGAAATACGATAGTTCAAATTTTAGTCATTAACTCTCGCAATAAAATATACGAAATCAAAAGCTAATAATAAACCGTGTCTTATCTGGGCAAATCAAGTCTCTGTAACGGGCGAGCGTGTATGAGACGAATTATGAGAGTGGAGAAAGCCAGAGTGGCCTGTAAGGAAAGGAACCTATTGGAATTCTGTACTCTCTACCTACCCCTTAAAGGATCTAGCGTGATGATATAGATAAATAGAAAAGCTAATAATGGCCTAGATCCACATACCAATTTACGTGTAGGTAGGTATACACTAAACTTTTATCTATATAAATACAGACAAGGCCAAAAATCGCCAATCAAGGTAGACAAAAACCGACGCCATTCGTTACTTATATCAAAGTTTGTAGAGCAACTTTATGCAGAAAAAACACCCCATGTGACAAGTTACAAGCGATTAATTTAGGTCAATTCCAAGAAAATATGATTCAAAATCAAAAATTTATAGACTGCCTCGTTAGTCTAGTGACGAATAATGCATTATGCGATCACGAGGTCCTAATTTCAAATCCTGGGTAGGAGAAATGTAGTCTTCTATCGAAAAACTTCCAGTATCATTCCGGAATTGTGGAATTGTACCCGGTATATAGCAGTAGACTCGTCCCATATTATATGGGATACACTACACATCTGCCACCCCCGCTTGGGAAATATAGGCGAGACGGTGTTTATTGGTATTTATAAAGTAATAGATTACGTGCTAATATTTTAACCACTTCACATTTTTTTGTTCTACGAGCAATTGGGGCAGTAAGGTTCTCGAGTGGCGAGCTCGTACCGGAAAAATGGAGTGGGCAGGCCCCTCACAAAGTGAAGCGATGACCTGGTGAAGGTCGTATGTAGAAGCTTGATGCGTACAGCACAAAGCCGGTCGTTGTGGCGATCTTTGGGGGAGGCCTTTGTCCTGCAGTGAACGTCTTTCGGCTGATGATGATGATGACATTTTTTTTTTAAAATGTCACAAAATTTAACAGTTAGTTATATACTGGATAAACGACTCAATTACAAAATAACTTTCCTGATTACAATTGACAAAATATGCAACTACTTCTATTTAATATAGTAAAAGTTTTAATCCGTAGAAGTTAAATTTGGTTAAAATATGTAGGCCAGTGGGTTTCCAGTACATCTTATCAAGCTCAAAAATGCCGTTTATGCTAGTTTTTCCTCTAACGGTGTACAATGTACATACGACAATTAGATTTCTTCCAGAGATTTTTGATTCCAAGACAGTTCTTTGGTACTATATTAGACAAGAATTTCTTCGCTCTGGATGTTGTCGAAAGCATGATACACTCTCAGCCCTTGTTGGGTTACAGCTAAGTCCCGAAGAAGGTTAACTGTCGATGTTGACTGATCATGACAACATTGTCAAATTACTTTTATATCTTACAACAGATAATAAGGAAAGAAATAGTGTATTTGTAACGATCATTTCATGATAAAAATAAATAAAGAAACGAAGGTGAAATAAATAAAAAAATTAAACACAAAAGAGTACACGACAAATCGAGTGGGCCCGTCACGTCACTCCCACTCAGCTTTATACCGCATACAACCAGCGCTGGTCTTCCGAGGGGCCGTCTCGTGAGAGATAAGACGCCGAGCTCCAAAGAATGACGATAATATGATGGTTATACATATCGCTAGTATCTTATAATTGGGCCACACACTACGTTTGCGTCGTCAAAGTCACGTATCGCTGCTGAAGCATGACAGATTGACGCCACACTTGAGATTTGGGGACGACCGGGCGACCCGGCGCGGCTGAGACACAAGTGTAGTCATCGGTATATAATATTAGAACATAAACGTAAATTTGTATGTGGATCTTGGCCTAATACCTTTTGATTTTGGATATTTGATAGCGTTTTGAAGTTTGTTTATTGCTTGCTTTAACCGTGGTTCCACCCACGAAGTAATGTAGTTTGAATAGAAAATACAGTATTTTTTTGTGTAGGTATATACAGGGTATCGGTGTAAAGATGAGAAAGGGTATGCTCCGTTGGTTCGGCCATATAGAAATAATGTCCGAAGAAATAATGACAAAACTGATATAAAATGCGAAAGTGGAAGGATGTAGGTACCGGGAAAGACCTAGACTATCTTACCATGACCAAATAGACCGGGTCTTATCTAAAGGACAAGTCAGCACTCTCCGTAACCGGCGAGCGTGTATGAGACGAACTATGAGAGTAGAGGAAGCCAGAGACGTATGTAAGGAAAGAGCCTGTTGGAACTCTGTACTCTCTGCCTACACCGTAAGGGATCTGGCGTGATGATATAGATATAGTATATACAATAAAAAAAACTATTGTATATATTTTTTCCGTTGAGTCAAAAGTTCTTAAATTCATAAGTGTCGATAAGATCGATTACTCTCAGGCTTATACTTCATTGATAGAAACAGAAACATAGGTTTGAGATAGACGACAACACGTAGATAAATAAAATAAAAAAAAGAGTGAGATAAAAATAGAAGATAAATTTGTAGAAAGTTATTTGTGTTTATTAGTCAGCACAGCGCCTTGCGAACACAAAACACGGCTCGTATATGATAGGGGAATATATTCAATTTTTCAAAATACATATCAATGGCTTATTTTGTGATTTCGGAATTGAAGTCTCATGATTGTAATGGTCTTCAATAACTTTTTCGTTGAACTTATTGGTAATCGATTTTATCTACTTATATTGAGAACCTATTATATACCAAGAAGTCAACTAACCAACCTCAAAAATTCCCACTGCATACATATATATTAGTTACAGCGTCAATAACAAGACTCAAATCAACGACGTGGCGATCACTAAACTAGACATTTAAAGGCGTATTTATATGTAATCGTGGGAGTTTTTATTCATCGCACAACTTCGACACAAGGGCCGGCCGAGATACCGCGCGGTAACGGTGCGATTGTTTGAAACGCAAAAACCTTTATGCGGAGACGTGTGTGTCCTACTTAAGGCGCGGTCTGAGTTGGGAACGGACAGCGATTTGGGTACTCTGGAATCCTGGAATACCAATAATGGATTAATATTTAAAATGAGAATAAGAGAACACTTTGCTATTATTTTTATAATATTATGTTTAGTTTAATAATATTTTAGGACGGAGAAGAAGTAAAATCAACTTAAAATCTTTATTTTGAGTAACCAGTGTGAATTTCAAGAATATAAAAACTTGCGATCTTCTACTTCAAGTTATAAATAATTGCATGTGTAGCTTTTACTCCTACACATACATTACAATAACTCGCGAATGTAGCTAAAGTATCAATATCATATATTCTATCAGTACATGCATTCAATTTACATGAATTTTAATTTTTCTTAAAGCTATTAAGTGGTAATAGTTTTTTTTGTGTCTTAATAATGACAGTATTAAGATATAAATATGTCTACGAAATCAGTAAACACTTGCATTACAAACTTATTGCTCTGCACTATAAAGTATTCTTGATGTGTGTTAATAATACCTTTATCTAACGGCACTATTTATTTATTCTTTATGCACTTTTATGTACATAGGCGGACTTAATGCCTGAGGCATTTTCTGCCAGTCTACCTTAGGGTGGTGTAGAGACAAGTGTGGCAGGTGCGAAATTACACGAGTTGGAGAGGGTCAAGAAAAACAATATAAATAACAACTAATTAACTATATATAATACTTAATATATATAAATTATATATAACAAATATATACATATATAAATAATTATACAATGAATACATAAACTAGAACTGTGCGACATAACAACGTGAAGCATCTAACAAAGAGAGGGATTCAACCTTTTGTGTAGATAGTCCAGCAGACTTTTTTTGAAAGTGGGACGATTAGTGGCCATCTTGAGTTCCAGAGGCAAAGCATTCCATTAAACAAACTCAAAAAATATTTATTTTAAAAGTACATTGAATGTCAGTTGTACCACGCCGGTATCTCTCGTGGCTTGCGCCGCTGGCTAAAGTGGTCAAGTATGTAGGCAGCTGGGCTAGCCGTGAGGCCAGTAAACCACGCGCCTGCGCCGGCGCACACCGCCATACTAATGACGGCCACCACCCGCGCTCTAGGAACTACAAGTTTTTATGACTCTCGACCAAAACCGGAGATGGGCCTCGGATTATTGGTCAGAACAAACTGCAGTTCTACTCCTTTGAGTGCCGTTCCTCTATAAAACCAGACGGTCGTCAAATTTTATTTAAATAGTTATAGTTTTCTTACTTATCAACTTCTCCACACAAGCCATCGTGTCACTACTGGACGTAGTAGGGTGGAGGGCCCAATTATCAGCACTACACAGAGTAACATAAAGAAGAACCGGGATTACTACTTCATGCATTATAATAAATATTTTATAATCTAATAGACAAAATTAAATATATTTACTAAAAACAAAAATGTATATTAATATCAAACAATATTTTAAAGTACTTATAATAACAACGGGATCACAGGTTTTTGTTATTTAAAAGATTTCTAGCTCCACAATACAATTTGTTTTAGTGTTGTGGGTCCGTTTACCAATATGAAAATCTTAAACTCAAATATTCGGACCGAAGCAAATATACCTAAACCGGAGCACACATTTGTTGCCGTTTTCAAATGTGTATTATAATGTCATTTTGTACATTGTAGGAATAACATGTGTAAAATCTAACCTAAGAATCCAAAGAGGTCTTTATCATGGCGATATGACTAACCAATCCAGATCAAATACAAGCTAGATTGGTAACGAAGAGTCTCAATTTATTTAAAATTATGTATAATTTATGTAAGGCAATGCGAGTTCACATGTTAAACGAACAAGTAAAGAGCGGATATCTTAGTTTTTCTACTCAAAAATAAAAGTCGCTAATTTATTGACAAAACTTAAAAAATAATAGTCTACATCTGACGAAAATATTAATATTAACTCAGCTCTGTTTATAGGCCAAAATGTAAAAATATCCACCCGTTTCTTTCAAACGAAAACAATACTTTAGTTCAGTCCTGTCAAATTAATTCACGCCTGCCATATTATTTAAAATAATACTATAATGTAAACGTGTATAAGTTTGACAAAGCTGAACGAAAATTAAAATATTATGTCCTTCTCACATTGAAATGTACAAAAAACGGATATGCTTAGTTTTAGTTTGGCGATGAATAAAATTAAGTTAGAGGCATTGTTCTAATAAGTATAAGAGGAATGAAATACAACAATTTAGTCATGGTCGCGTTTAAATTGGTTAATAATGTGTTTCTATGTTATGAAACAAAAGCAAAACGTAAATCGCGGAAATATGGTCTGCAAGGTTTAAAGTGTGTAACAATCAAAATAATAAATCCGCTTATAGCTGTCTCACTACTGCGAAGGGAAGAGTTAACTTGGCTATTCTTGTAGCCAAGTTAACTTTCTACAATTGAAAAAGAAAAATGTACGAAACGACATTTTTGCAACGAAGAGTCACGTGGCACTAACGATTGTAGGAAGACAATAGGTACAAAGTGCTAGTAACTTGGTTAGGGTGAGCTGACATTGTGATAATATTATATTGATCGTCAATATTTCAACGGTCGTAAGTACATATATAGCGTTAAAAGTATTTGTACTCGCTATGGTCGGACGATCCATTGGTGTCACCTTTGTCGAGAAATATATATATTTATATATATTTCAAGAATATTATGGTGTGAAGGCGCGCACATGGCTATCAACAGGGTTGTTTACCCTCCATTTTATTATTTGCTTGATAATTTCTCGGCAAATGTGACACTGTTTGACTGTCACAGTGACTCAGACCAGAGGACTTAGCACGAAAACTGACGTTTGCGTAACGCTAGCGATTTATCGTGCTGTCACGTTCGTATTTGTTTAGTAAATTTGTACTGTGACAAGGAAGGCAAATCAAATCGCTAGCGTCACGCTAACGTCAATCTTTTCGTGCTAAGCCTTCAGGTTATCTGCCTCTATGGTACAGTTACCGGTAACAATGGTTCTATGTTAATTAGCAGTTTCGTGATTGATGTAAAATCGCTCTTACTTTCGAGTTGCGGTGTGGGATGGAATGCTATTTGTTTAGTTTCTATAAGGTCGAGTGTGGTCAGCGATTTTGCGACTGTTACAATATTGCATCGCGTTTTAGAAAGAAGAAGGAAATAAGAATTGTTCACTCCAACTTGTAAAAGTAAATAAATTTCAAAAGTTTTCTACGTGAAATGGAAATATTAAAATCGACTGTTTTATTACAGAGTTTCTATAAACTCGCTTACTTGTACGCTCGCTTGCTGGTTTGTCTGTTCGGTAAATTTTTGCAATAGATTTTCAACTTCCTTATAAGCTAGAAACAACTGTTTTGGGTGACGTAGCAATATTAACTAAACAAATCCGACTGACCAAAGCCTATATTCTCAAACTGGGTATACTGTCTGCACCCACTTTTCGCCGACGACTGACTTTCGTTTAAGTCCCATGTAATAGGGGCGACCCTATTGCCATATACCGGGCACAAATCCAGACTCCGGACTGATATTGGGAATTTTTCAATAGGAAAACTTTTTTTCCCCACCACCTGTACAAGGGAAGACCTGAGCGCCGCCACGAACGGCGCAATTGTGCTAACTACTTACCTAGCGGCACATATATGACCCATTGATACGAAAAGAAGAAGAAGAATACCTAAACTCTCTCTTCTCCATTTTTGAGGCCTTTGCCCAACAGTATAGGCTGATTTATATTTATAAATATTATATTAAAAAAGAATGATATACAACGTTTTAAAACGGACTAAAAGCATATATAAATAATTTAAAAAGAATAACTTAGGAGCAATGCTATACACATTTTGATACATGGATAGCTAACAACTGTGTTGCACTGCAAATGTTAGGAACCGTGTTTTATTTATTTACTTTTCAAAATTGAAACCTGAAATTGGCACCTGCCACCGTTCATCCTGGATATATCCGAAATGTATCCGGAACGTTGTCTGTTAATTAAAGCCAAACTACATATTTGCAATTTGTATGGAAACTCGAGCTTCCGAAATACTTAATTAATACTTGCTAAATTTTCAAACCGTACATCATTAATGTTCCCTTAACGTAGACGCTTTAATGAATACTCAATTTAACTTACAAAATGTTATGATACTGTAAAATATCTACAGTTATCGACACAGAAATCATGTATCTGTTTATTACAATATCTGTGGTTATCGACGTTTCTGGCTAAGAACAATTCAAGATAACAAGCAGTTTCTTCTAAACGTGCCAAAAGCAACAATAATGATATTTACTGTGAGAAATTAAAATAAATATCGTCAAGTTGAATGACAACAGTAATTTACCAATCAATAGTTACCAACCTGAACCTCGATTCACTAACCATAACTCCGGTAAAACCGAATCTTAACGCCGTTGTTGAGTGGCAGTTGAGACTATTAATATATTATGTATTACATACTTATTATATTTTGTATATATAAATTGCATATGCTCAGCTTACTTTGAGTCAAGTGCTTGCCGCAACGTGACTCGTTCGAGAGCTGTGTTTTATTTCGAAAATATTCCTTAAGTGCACCGTGATATTGTATAAACAACTCAAGAAACATTAGATTGTATTATCAATGAAAACACAGGCGTCACCGCTGACTTAAATAGCCTAGGAACTTTTTTTGAAATATACTCTGTTTTGCGGAATTTTGTTTGTAGAATTGGCGTACCTGACGTTTTTGTAAAGAATTATTTAAGAGTTCCCTACTAACTTTTGTGCCGTGTTTGGTGTTTATGGTGCTTTTACACGAGGCTAGCAACCTTGCGGGGTAGGTAGAGAATATAGAGTTCCAACGATTTTATTCATTACAGACCTCTCTGACTTCCTGCATTCTCATAGATCGTCTCATGCATGCCTAATAATATTTTGAAAACACCAATACGCCTATATTCCCCGAGCAGCGGTGGCAGAGGTGTACGGTGTACACCTACTTTGAAGCTGAAGGATGTTAGGTCCCATGTAATAGAGGGCGAGCCTAATGCCATATACCGGGCACAATTCCAGACTCCGGACTGGGAATTTGTCGATAGAAATACTCCATTTCTTCGACCTAGAATGTAATCTAGTCCAACGAGGCAATCAAGTCTAATTATATTTTTATAGTAATGAACATTTTCACTCAATTAATAGACGATAAAACGTTGTAATGCTTAATTGGTGTATCTAAACCATACATACGCCTGCAATCATTTTTCAATCAAGTCTTTAAAAAACAATAAGAATGATATCCTGTTAATTATACCACGGTAATGGCAGTTGGTGGGAAAATATTCATAATGGGACGCCGGTTTGAGGTCCTTGATTGTTTGTGAACTACCTGTTACCCGCGAGTTCGTCTGCGTTTGCCTTTGCCTAGCTGTGGACGTATTTCGGCTAAATAATAAGGAGATACACCAAAAAGGTGCACGAGTACTACTGTATTTTTTTCTATAGATCTTTTTTTTATAAAATGATACTACATTTAATAGAAAAACTAGCGGACCCGGTCGACCACAGCGTCATCTACCGAGTTACAGCGTCAACTATAGTTAAGGACCATGCAGGTAAATAAGTCCAAAAAATCATCAAAATTCGTCAAGACGTTTAGGAGGAGAAGAATTACGACACTCACATCGGAAATTTATATATAAATAATCATTAAGAGTATTAAAAATATACAGTCAGCCGCCTAAATTATTGAACCATTGATAAAACACACACATCAGGCATGTAACCAACTGAAGTATACGAGTGGGGCGTCTGGATTTCCTTCAACACTTCGAGCACGGCGTACCTACATGTGGGACAAGTTATCGCTGCCCCGTTATCTACATACTAATAAAATATACCTGTCATGTGTTTTAACTTAAATATTTATTTAGAAAAAAAGTCGAATAGAAACGTGATTTTGAAATTTATATATAAATAATCATTAAGAGTATTAAAGATATACAGTCAGCCGCCTAAATTATTGAACCATTGATAAAACACACACATCAGGCATGTAACCAACTGAAGTATACGAGTGGGGCGTCTGGATTTCCTTCAACACTTCGAGCACGGCGTACCTACATGTGGGACAAGTTATCGCTGCCCCGGTATCTACATACTAATAAAAATGTACCTGTCATGTGTTTTAACTTAAATATTTATTTAGAAAAAAAGTCGAATAGAAACGTGATTTAGTTTAAATCGGGCTGACTTTTCGATCATCAGATAGAATGTTATTCATAGGATAAAATACGTAGGTATATGTTAAAAATAAAAATCAGTTCAATTGTTTCACTTTAATATTGAGTCAGGTTATAATATATTCAGAGCTCACTTTTGTAGGATGATTCAAAATTCAATCCGCACTAATTTTATGTAAAATACCTACTTTATGCATTGTTCGTACTGGTTGTAAAAACAAAAGCATCAACTTCATGCGTTCACATCATGGCAATATTGTTTTAAGGTAAACTGTGGATAACGTTGTAGACTGTACTTAATAATATTAGCCCTGTTAAGAAACTTTTCCACCGTTGGGCTCGGGCCTCCTCACAAACTAAGAGGGTTTAGGCCATAGTCCACCACGCTGGCCCAGTGCAGGTCGGTGAACTTCACACACCTTCGACGAACTCTTAGGCATGCAGGTTTCCTCACAATGTTTTCCTTCACCGTTAAAGCAAGTGATAGTTTTTTAATACACACATGCTTTCGAAAAGACAGAGGTGCGTGCCTGGGTATAACCCGACACCTCTGACTTTCAGTCTAACGGTCTAACTACTAGGCTAGACTGTACTTTTACAAGTATTAATAATAAAACATTTGTGTGTTTTTTTTAAACGTAGCTCCACACTATATATTATTTTGTCGTGACTGCGTTTAAAAACATGAAATTCACATACACAAACCCCAGACCGGAACAAATATTTGTAGATCACACAAAGATTAGACCCATGCTGAGATATGGTTGGGATCGAATCTGCTTGTTGTGTCAAATGAAAGTTATTCTTTTTTATATTTTCCTCTGCTAGGCAAAAGTTTCCTCATAACCATCCATACATAAAATTTTAATTTATATCTAAGCCACGAACTAGGTATATTCTAATATTGGTCTCTATATTTCGTATTCATTGTATGTGCCGCCCTTTATTTAGTTCTTCCTAAATGAAGTCTTAAAGTGATCCATTTTATCTGTGACAGCAGCGTAACTATTAAATTTGTCATTGACATGGATGACGTCACACGGTTCTAGAACGCGCTGACACAAAGCTCTCGTTTCCAGACTCCTGCGCATGTAGGGCAACCATATCGCTTGATATTATTAAGGGATATTTTTTTTCTACCCTCCTCCTTAGATAGTTACATGTCATAAACATTTATAGGAGCAAGATACAGGTTTTTTTATCACTATTTTAAATGTACTTATTTTATCTCTCTATTTTTCTATATCATCCCGCCAGATTATTTGCCAGG
Organism: Phalera bucephala; assembly: GCA_905147815.2. Lineage (NCBI taxonomy): Eukaryota > Metazoa > Arthropoda > Insecta > Lepidoptera > Notodontidae > Phalera > Phalera bucephala. Next base: position 23,051,647 of record LR990609.1, on the reverse strand, counting down.
TCCTTTGTACTTACATACCTCTTTTTATACCTTTTTACTCTTTATATTTACCTACCTCTCTTAATTCGATATCATAGGTGAGGAATCAATCAGGAAAGGTTGAAATAGTTCTCATCCGGTACCTATAATCTACATACCCTGTATGTATATAGTTACAATCTTTAGTAATCTTCGTATATTACTAGATTTACATTATAGCATTGCTGCCAATTCGCAAATAGAACAGTTTCATGAGAGTATCATCTTTTCTGAAAATATTCACCAATGTGACTATCAAGATCCATTCTGAAAAGTATGGCCAATGCCATTTACTCTCACTTCAGATAGCGCTGTCGGTTCAACTTCATGTTACTAGAATCTCCCTACATCAGACTCTTCTTAGAAAAATATATCCAAATCAATATTTTGCATGCTTTCCTTTGCTCCAAAAACTTAATAAGCCACAATGATACAAACGGTTGAATATAATAATAATAATTCGGCCTATATATCTCATCGCTGGGCTAAGGCCGTCTCTCACAAATCGTGGTAAGAAAAGATAACGATGCGGACCCACTGCGGATTGGTGGAGGCAGGTGTGGCCTGCTGTTGGAACTTGTCAAGCCGCATATAAGGCTTCCAACTTGGTTTAACGACTACTACATTAAGCAGTAACCGGGACCAACGGCTTAACGTGCCTTCCGAAGCATGTAGACGCTCGAATATGAAAATGCTACAAACGGTCAAATGATCCACATTAATTAAAAATACTTTATTAATATTCATATATTTTGATGATTGAAAACTCGTTGAGAGCAAATAAAATTTTAATTAAGCGTCTAGGCGATTGGCGATGTGTCCCGCAATTACAGGCTATGCGTCGGTACTGTACCTGAACGCTCGCTCACCAAGACTCGCCTTGGTAAGTCATTCGCAAATCTCGCGCGTGTCTCGCAAATCTCGCGCGTCAATCTTTTCGCGCTTAGCGCGAAAAGATTGACGCTCGCGAATTGATATGCCATCGTTGTTACACTAGAAATCTACTGAATAAACATGGACGTGATAGCATGATTACCCGCTAACGTCAAAGTTTTCGATCTAAACCCTCTCTTTACGTTTTGCATTTTAAACTACGGGTAGGAAATAAAGCGCGCACGTAAAAACGCAAAAAAAATATTGTGTACGTACATTTTGAACGCCTCTTAAACCAGCCCCTTAACCTACTCTCAAATTCGGTTATCCAATTGGATGAACTTCACCAAATGGTAGATTGCATTTGGTTTATACGCTCCCTATCAATCCGCCAGAGCTTGTTATGATCGTATCGAAGAGCATAATAGAGTGAAATTCTACATAGTAAACGTATAGCTTATGCGAGTACGATACGGTTACTTGCCCGATCGAGTTCCCCACGCACCGGCTGTTCTCTCTAACTACGTTAGAATTTTTAATTTGTCGGATAGAATCTAGCGTGTGCGGAGTTGTCATTTTCGGATACCCTGATTCCACAACCGCATCGGGAAACCCGACGCAGAAACTTAATATGTGCGGTCAAACTTAGAAACAGGTGCAATCACTAATGTTCACACACCAAAGATTTTGGAAGGAAGTTATTTGGAAAGTATTTGGAAGGGAGAAAAATTATTATTTTGATTTTTGTGTCACACACCCTTATTTTAAGTTCACGTTGAATATATTATCAAAACGTCATAGAGATGGTGATTGATCAACCAAGAAAATAATAAGTTATTCGGAACTTTGCGTAGTTATTTCTACGTACAATCAGAGATGTAATCAGATTAAAGATTACAATTACATTTTGTAATTTTCAACGATTGCGATTTGATTTCTAATCTTCAATCATTATTGAAGATTACACAATGTAATCGTAATGATTAATCTGACTACATTTTGCCCATCTCTGCGTACAATAAATATTACGATCATTACCCCTTGGGGGTTTCTCTAGTGGTAGAAGTAAACATTACTACGATACTTGTCTTAAACTCCTGTCATGTGCCTGTTAAACTGTCCCTAAGGGGTATCTAGAGTTAACTAGAACTTTATTGCTACTCAAATAATATCATCACTAGTTTTAAATAATATCCATAAACCTATGACAACGGTCTATATCATCAAAATCAATCGTGATTGTGTCTCTAGGAATGTCCCGGGAATACGAGAAGTATGTTCTCCATATGCGCCGGCGCACTTCTGTCATCCATATGTCGTCAAAGACCCGTTCCCGACTGATTTATTGGTTACTCGGGTCTCGGCCAGTTTTTGTGACTCGTCCTAGAATTTAACGACCCTGTGTAGTATAGTCACAGTTCCAATGTTTGTGTGGTCCGTTTTATTATATAAAGGGGGTTTATTTAAGAAGAAAGCTTCGCCTAGTTGGTAGAGGTATGACGATTAAAAAAATGGTTCTTTGAATCGATTTAAGTTGAAAGTATAAGAGTCCATTGTTGTTCCAATCGAGGATTAAAAGATCGAAGACGGCAAACGACGGCTTGGTTCAGTTCTTTAGAGGCTAGACCATTTATCTCACTTGATTGAGTAGTAATTTGATCCCCGCACGGAACAAATCTGTGCGACTTATAAATGTTTGTTTCGTTTTGGAGGTCTGTTTGTGCGAATTTCATGTTTGTAAATGCACCCAGGACACTGAAATAATACTCAGGCCCCGTTGATAGTACAAAACTCAGTTTAACACTAGATTCACGACTGATTTACGTCATGTAATACAGGCCCTAGTCTATCTCTATCTATCTATCTATATCATCACCCCAGATCCCTTGCAGGGTAGGTAGAGAGTACAGAGTTCCAGGAGGTTCTTTCCTTACATACCTCTCTGGCTTCCTCCACTCTCATAGTTCGTCTCACATGGGGGGGGGGGGGGGGCTTCTAGTCCCTAGTGTGGGACTATATTTAAAAAAAAGCTGCTATTTTTATTTTACTAAGTATGTACTATACTTATTATTAATAAGTCGACAACGATATAGATATATATACAAATCTACAAAATATCATGATTTTATTGTAGTCACAACTTTACCGTTGCAAAAAACTGTAACAATATTCCCCGAGTGCACTCAGACATTACCTAAACAAATTCGCTAACATGTAATCTGAAGCTCTCGCGCAATTTATTATTATTTTCGGAAAAAAACAATGACCAGACGCGGCTATTATGTATGACCCCCTATTGTCCATTTTCTGTTACGTCAACATTCACGACTCGTGACGAAATCGATTTTCAACAGACTATACATAATAGCCCCAGCGACGTCTGGACAGATACTAGAAGTGCTTGCCGTGGAGAATGTTAAACAGCAAGGATGGTACAGTTGTTGGAAATATTGAAATTAAATTAAAAAACCACATTATTAAGAAACTGCCCCGTTGGTCAACTGGCGTTTAGGTATTTATACTTTAAACACACAGGAATATTTATTATATATATTTCCTTCACTGGCAATATGAAAGCTTGTTTGTTTACTTCCTGCTAAGTTTCAAGATTCTGGGACAACGGGAAGTATAGTGATGAGTGAGTTTAAGTGGCCATATCTTTCGATTGCAGTAACCTAAAAGCTTAACTAACTTTCTACACTAGCAAGGGGCTCCAGACCTTAGTTTATTACTCTACCTGTTCATGAAAAAAAGGCCTTAACTGTCGGAAAAACATACGGACAATAATGTGAACTATTGGCATCACACTGAGTCCCAAACTTTTGGACTAATACTAGAATTTTGCAACAGAAAATCTACATTGTGATTAATCTAACACTCGCAGGGCCTTGTGATAGCCACTCGCACTATACGTTGCTAGACTATCGAGGCAGTCCCACAAGACTAACGAGGCAGTGAACTGGCTATTCTTAGTGATGAAACAATATCAAAATCGAAATCGCTACTTACTCGTATCGATAGATTTTTTTTGGAAATGTTACAAAAAATAACACCAGCAACTAAAATCGATATTGTTTATTAATATAAAGAAATCATTACATATTATAAAACAAAGTCCCTCACCGCGTCCGTCTGAACGCGATAAACTCAATAATTACCAAAGGAATTTTCATACGGTTTTCACCAATGGAAGGTGTATGTGTACAATTCACCCGTGCGAAGCCGGGCAGGTCAGTAGTGAGCTATAATGTGAGTTCTATGAAAAGCTTATTTTTGTAGCGCTCCCCAAAAATAGTATTTAAGTGTTTGTTTGTTTAATTCTGGATGCAATGGCTGTTGCTCCATCTTTGGAAAACAACCTTTTGCAGGGTACAGAGGTACCGACAATATTTAGAAATAATTGCCGTTTATACAAGGTGTAACATAAAAAACGCAAGACCTCAGACACCCCGATTAGAGAATTGCTTTATAAATTCAAAACGAAAACAAAATTTCCAAATTTAAAGGTTTTTACCCCATTTTTAAGCACTTTTATACCCCAATTAACAATGAAACTTGTTTTGAGAAATACGGGTTTGGAATGCATTTGTAATGTCCTTATTGCTATGAATCAAGAATAAATTTAGTTTTTTATAGCGCACTGAAGGAGTAAAAGCATTTTTTGCAAATTAAAAAAAATTGTTACGTACATTAAAAATAGTTGGAATCAATTCAGTTATCGATTTAGAACAAACTACTTTTAGGTCTTGCGTTTATTATGTTACAGCTTGTATAATGCTGGAATAAGTGACCGATACAAGTACTATTGACCAATACCTATTTTATACTTAGTCTCAAAGTATTGATACAAAACGTACTTGCTATCGCAGGGAAAGTGTTGAGTAAATATTTGTATTTACTCGTTCGTTTCACCCCTGCCTATTCTTAATCAAATAATATAGCTACACTACTGCAACGAAAACCGTCTTCCAACGTTCTCAATAGTTCTCACGAGCGAACGGTTGCGAAAGTTCCTCTCTTGTAATACACGCTTTCATAAAGTTAAAAATAAGAGCAAGGTTGATTGCTGGATATACTCAGTTTAGATGAAATATTAGTTAATAAAATTTGAAGTAATAATTTAAAAGTATACTAGCTGGTGTTTGCTGCTTTACACCTGTGAAAGAGCTTGATATAGAAGCCTTGAGTCACGTTTGGCAAAATAGGTTTCGTTTGGACATTTCTTTCGTGAAAGTGTATACGTAACTAACATTGGTAGATACCACGTATCTGCACTCGAAGAAGCAAAAATCATTATTACCTTTACGTGAAGGACTGGAAAGGCCAATTTTCATAGAGTTGTCATTAATTTGCTTGAGTTTATGACTACTTGTTACGACAAAATAATAAAATATCTGTTTGTTTGTGTGTGTGTGTATGTGAATGATCTACGTTGTTGGCCGCAGGGCCTTTACAGCTTCACCGGAAAAGAGGGCGAGCGTGCAACCACTACGCTCGAGCCAGAAGGGCAAGGGGACAACTAGCTCAAGGGCGCCTCAAGGAGGAACTGCCTCGGCTTGGGCAGTCGCTATGGGGGAGGGCGTATACTAAGTGTCTCGCCGTGGTGCTCTACACCGGCCGGCGGGCAAGGGATTCTTTGACCTCGCCGGCAAGATCGGTGTCTGATTCTGTGTGCGGTATCTGTATTCGAAAGAAGGAATATACGGTCATTGGGAGGGTCGGTGAGAACATGCCGCGGACGGCGGTAGCGGCTGATAGGAGGGGAATTAGGTTCGTAATCGGCGGCCGCTACGATTAGCGGATTACTATGATTTGACGCGTTCGCAAAATATCGGGTTGTCGCCTTTTTAATAAATTTAATTAAGGCGCGAATAGGTTCGAGACCGAGATCGGAATGGAGATCGACATTCCGTATGAACCACGGGGCTCCGACGGCTTTGCGGAGGAAACGGGATTGAACCTTTTGGAGTCTATCGATGTGAGAGCCGGCGGCGTGCCCGAACACCTCACAAGCGTACGTCATGATGGGCCGTATACAAGTTTTGTAAAGTCGCACGAGGTGAAGACGACCGAGCACAAAGGCTGCTCGGGGACGGACTCGCTTGATGTGCGGTCCGAAGGTCATGGTATTGTTTAGGGTCACCCCTAGATATTTGATCTGTTTGACCCAGGGAATAGGTAGGTCCAACATGGTTACTTGACCGAGATTACTTCTGGGGTGGCGGAGGGAGGAGCGCGGGGTTGCACCTCTGGAGAAGAACACCGCAGCGCTCTTGTCCGGGTTCTTCTGAATACCCCACTTCCTGAACCAATCTCCTAGGGTATTGGCGGCTACCTGAAGGTTTCTGGTAATGAAACCTTTATTCCTATGCGAGACATAGAGAGCAGTATCGTCCGCGAATAGGGCTAGATGCACCTTACTCAAACGAGGAATACTCGTACGTTCGTGTAAAGGCTGAATAGGAGGGGGGAGAGAGCTGAGCCTTGTGGGACACCAGCTTGTATGGAGTGGGAGGTAGAGCGCGTCATTTTGACGCGATACCAAAAGGCGCGAATTGACAGGAAGTCTCGTAAGAAGAGCACGAGTCTGTCCAGCACACCCATTTGGTAAAGCTTGTAGATCAAGCCGTTGTGCCAGACTTTGTCGAACGCCTTCGCGACATCGAAGAAAAGGGCACCCGTGTAGACGCGTTTGGGTTTGTTAAGTGAGGGTGTGCTCCATGATGCGGTGCACTTGATGGACGCAAGAGTGTTTGGCTCGAAAAACAAACTGCTCATTGATGAGAATACCCTTGCACGAGCCAGGGAGTTGAGGAGACTGATGGGGCGGTACGTCGAGGGACGGTCACGAAGTTTACCGGGCTTAGTGATGCCTATGACGTCGGCCTGTTTGTTTGTGTCCACGTAATATTTTGCAATTAAATAGATAAAATTCTCGGAATTGTAACAAAACATGTTGTATCAATACTTTTAATAACATTTATTTCAAGTTTGCTATTGTTTTGTTGCCACCACAACAGAAATGATAGAGTAATCATCCGATATGCGGAATTGGGATGCAATATTGAACAAAAGCAGATACGCGGTATAAACCTCCATTTTTGCCCTCCTGTACCTCATTTTAATGGTTTTATGAGCAGGTTGTAATTTAAAGAATTTGGTGCAAGTGTAATTTACACGGTATCTTCCATCAAACAAGGTGTAACATAATAACGCAAGACCTGAAAGTATTTTGTTCTAAACCGGTAACTGACAACAATGTTTAATGTATTTTACATTTTTTAAATTGAAAAAAATATTGTTACTCCTTCAGTTCGCTATAAAAAGTAATTTATTCTTGATTCGAAGCAAATACGGAGATACTAAATGCATTTCTAAAACGTATTTCTCAGTACGCACACATACACGTACAAGTTTCATTGTTAATTGGGATATAAAAGTGCTTAAAAAAGAAAGAAGGTAAAAAACGTTGAATATGGAAACTTGGTTTTTGTTTAGAGTTTGTGAAGCAGTTATCCAATCGGGGTGTCTGAGTTCTTACGTTATTTACGATACAGCTTGTAGAGCCCCGCGCAAAATCATCCGTATTTTAACTTAAAATTTTATACTAATATCAAGTATTTAGAAAATCCTTTACACACTAGACCTTCTAGTTTCTAGAATATAGTATTAATAACAATTGTGGCTTCTGAAAAACGCCACTATTGTCCCGATTTTCCTTTCTACCACTTGTGTCATCCTAATACAACTCCATCAATCTCTAAAAACACTCATCCTTCCCCCTTGCATATACACTACACTACAAAAGGCAGTCATACTAAATACATACAGGATTGTCCGCAAGTTCTTGCAGACAGATAAAGACACTTATAATCACGTTGTTCATTCACTATCAGCCTTCATCATAAAAACTCCAATAGAACCAACCATAGACACTACAACCACCGCAACTGTCTCAGACACATTCATCGTCTGATCAAATCTATTCGTCCCGCCTAGGACTTGGCTTCGGTCATTGTTAGCACGGTACACACCGACATAGAACTGAGATTATAAAACAAAAAACAACATAATATACATAAACACAACTCTTTACCCCTGAGCCGCTCACATCGGTATTGCCCGCAGTTATCTTAGGACGAACGTTTGAGGGCCCATCTACTAAGCCGGCTAAGGCCGGTGTCCTTCCCCTTTGAAATAGTCCAGTTTTTGTTCATCAAACCTCATTTATATAGGCCTTGTTTTCTTTCGATAATTTACAGTAATCTTTGCACCTACCAGGGTCAGTTCGCTGGTTATGTTTCTCCATTTTCAGCACGTGATCTCAGCACACCTGCTGAGTATATATAAGTCGCCACTTACATAAGATTAACTTCTCGCAAAGGGCTTCTACGTGTTAGACTCATGTCCCCATGCAAGCTTCTCAAAGGTCCGGGTAAAGCCCGTGAACTTCAGCGAGATACAATAATTAATAAATTTAATTTAAATATTATTAATTAATGTTTAGCGATATATATTTTTTATTATTTTTATTTGTTGAATTTACAAGTTATTATTGTATAAATTGGGTATTTGAGTAGTTTGCAATTTATTTAGATATTTTTTTATTTCTTTTTCTCATTTGATTTAGTATATTTATATGCAATAATTAATTACATTACTTAATTCGCAATAAATATGTACTGACATTTGTATATTTTAAGCTACAAGGTTGTTTACGTATGCTTTGAGTTTAAGAGACACCAACTCCTATAATACAAGTTGGACTTATCACGCAATAACCACTGCAAGGATTTGGATGAAATTTGGCACTCAGATAGTTTATTTCTGGATTAACACATATTATACTTTTTATCTAGAAAAAAAAATTAGGTTCCTGTCTAAACTCAACGCGAACGAAATCACGGGCAGAAACTCGTGTTAGTATATTTGCTTAAGAATTACTTGAGCGTCAGAACACCTCCATACCCAAGATGTTTGAATATGCGATGCGAATTTGCATGAGTGAACTTCCTGTGATACTAACCAAATTATAACATGTTTAATGCTGTTAAAGCAAACCACTCGCCTCTCGTGCGTCGCAGTTAGCATTCTAATGTAATTATTGGTATCTAGATGGTTCTAGAAGACCTTAATTGTGAAGCTTTCAATCTATTATATGTTTCAACAAACTACGTAACGGTTTTCTGATAGATATTCAAGGTTTTATGAACGGTCGAAGTGAAAATTATTTATAAAAAACTAGTTTCTGCCCGCGGACTGGTCCGTGTTAACTTTAGAGAGTAACCTAACATTTTTCTCTAATAAAAAGTATCCGTGTTTATCCAGGTAATAAAATATCTGTGTGGAAAATTGTATCAAAACTCCGTTCAGCCGTTTTTGCGTTATTGAGTAACAAACATCCAAGCATACAAACTTTCAATTTATTATATTAGTAGAATTATATTAATAATAAGGATGGTAATAATAAAAAAAAATATAACTGTCACGCCTATATTCCCCAAAGCGGGGGCGGCAGAGGTGTACTATGTACTTTTTGACGGCGGGGTAAAAAAATTACATTTGTCTGACCTAGGATTTGAACCCAGGACCTCGTGATCGCAAAGCACATTTTTCGCCGCTAGACCAACGAGGCAGTCAATAATACAAATATATTTCCTATTAGAATAGTAATTAACAAAATAATAATAAGGGTTCTGTGTTCAAACCGATGACTAGGGCTAAGCAGCATTCGTCTCGATCAGTCTAAGATGGGGGACCATTTGTGTATTTCTTTTTTGGAACGCCTGCGTGCTTCGGAAGGCACGTATCACTATTTTCTGTAAATTTGAAAGACTTATAGGCGGCTTGATAAGTTCCAACAGCAGATGGCCTCAAACCTGCCTCCGCCAAACCTCGCCGAGTCCGCGTGGTAGAGTATGATCTATTCTCTCTCCCCTGGATGTGATAGGCCTTTGCCCAACAGTGGGATAGAATGACCTGATTGATTGTAGTAATTGAAACTGCAACATAGTCGTCGTCAACATTTTGACTGGTTTTCCTATTAGTTACTTCTAAACTTGACGGATAATTTAGTCCGTATAAGTCAGTCAGTTAGTCAGTATAAGGAAACTGACGTCAATGATTTTGAGAAATTCTGTTTGAAAATTACCCTTGTCTGATAATCTTGACAACAGTGAAAAGCGTACCTTGTGAACCCAAGGTTTTTTTTTCAAATAATTCAAATTTAATTAATTAGAATAAAAAAATAATCCATACAAGTTATTGAGCATATCTTAAGCCTCTTTTTCATGTATATTTTATACATATAGAATCTACCATTGAATAGAACATTGGCAATATATACTCAATATAGAGTTTTTTAAAAGTACTAGTGTTCGCCCATAGGTCGATATTCGACCTACTCTTTCATCGTATGCTGGTTACGTTTGACATTCAGTAAGACTATAGACAAATAATATTAAAGCCAAACAACAATTTGACGTGTATTGTGCCAAATACATGGTAGTGTGTGTAATGTTTTTTTCATTGATATATGTATGTTTTATGCATAATTAAAAAAAAAATATTAGCATTCTGCACTCCTACTCGATATAAACTATAAGTGTAGGAAATTTTATACTTCTCCGTCCGCGCAATTTTCGTAAAAATGTGTACAATGTTTTTGCTTCACGTATTAATATATAGATTAATTTGGAAAATTAAATACGTAAAATTATTTTTTAATTATAAATACGCAGCAGATTCATTAACAATCTTCTGTAAATAGAGCCTATTGTTGGGATTTAGGGTTAGGTTCCCCCTTAAAAGCCTGAACCACTCCAACCATGGTGTGGTCGGGCGTTCGATTCCCGCTCGGGATAAATCTTTGTGTAACCCACAAATATTTGTTTCGGTATGGGTGTTTGTGTATGTGGATTTCATGTTTGTAAACGCACCCTCGATACAGGAATAATTCCTATTATTTTTCTACCTTTTTTAAAACATAAGTATTAGCATTTCATATTACTAGTAACTTGTAATTATTTTTGAAGGCGGTTACACACAGGCGAATACCAAGGCAAAGTTCCAAGCTCGTGTAGAGTTCATTTCTGAAGGAAACTTATCGCAACTATTTTGCCTGATTAAAATGTTAAGAACTAGACTGAAGCATAAGTGTAACTCGCAAAGTCGAGATCAGTCGTGTTTCCTTACAAACTTGGTTCGTTTTAATTTAGATTCAACAAGGTGGGTTAAAATTTTATAGCGAATTCAGCTTAACGAAATCATAAAATCACGAATCTTTGTCGGCGCTTGTAGCGCTTTGCGACTGCGGTGTTCTTACCGATTACCAAGGTTAAGCAGCGTTCGTCTAGGTTGGCCCGAGATGGGTAACCGTTTGTGACATTTTAAAATTCGAGCGACTCCGTGCTTCGGAAGGCAGGTTAAGATTGTGGTAGTCGTTAAGCCAAGTTGGAAGCCTTAAAGGCGGCTTGATGACTTCCAACAGCAGGTTGCCACAAACCTGCCTTCACCAATCCGCACTAGGTCGGCGTGGGGGAGTATGACCTAATCTCTCTCACCTCGATTAGTGAGAGAAGGCCTTTGCCCAGCAGTGGGCAGTATAGGCTGATATTAAATCTTCGTCAATTGACGTGATATTTTTTTAACGTAAATTAAAATTTATGTAAAAGAAAATACCATCACGTCTATATTCCGCAATCATTGATATATCCTAGTTCCTACTATCCTACTAATATTTTGAATGTTTGGATGTTTACTCAATCAAACAAAAACGGCTGAACGGATTTGGATGAAATTCGGCACATAGAACTGGATGGGTTAACAGATAGAATACTTTATATTCCGGAAAAGTGTTAGGTTTCTGTCTAAAGTAAACGCAGACGAAGTCGCGGGCGTCGCGTAAGCTAGTTAAATATCGATGTAATGATATAATATATCGATGCCCGCAAGTGACGCCACAGGTATACTGTGTACACGCACTTTTCGCCGTCTATGTTCGGTCCCAATGCATTAAGGGGCGAGCCTATTGCATATACCGGGCACAATTCCAGTCACCGGACTGATACTGGCACTTTTTGACAGAATAACTACATTTTGACCAAACTAGGATTTGAACTACATTATACACCGCTATACCAATGAGGCATAATACATAATAATCATCTATTTATTGGGAATTCATCATCATTTCAGCCTATACTTGTCCACTGCTGAATATGGGCCTCCTCAATCGCAATTAGCAATGATTGGGCATTAATAACTATCAAACTACCTTGGCTGACCTTCGTCAAGACATGGCCACTTTATCTCTCGTCCGACTGTACAACCGGCGTCAAAGTCATTCACACTGTTTGTCACATGTTCACAAGACAATGGCAAAAAAGATTGGTCACGATTGTACGGCATGTGTCTGTTATCTTGACCCAACACATGCGCAAGAGTTTCTATGGAATATACGAAAAAAATACGAGCTAAAGGGAATGTTTTCTTTTGAGATTTAAATTCGAGAAGTTGGTTTGGGTCTGTTTTGTCCGATATAATGTTGTGTAATACCCGTTAGTTGTGTGTGTGTGTGTAAATGATCTACGCTGTATGCTGCGGGGCCTTTACAGCTTCAACGTTCAACGCGTGCAACGTTCGTTTTTGGCTGTTATCTTGACTACAATATAATAAGTACAAACTTATTATATTGTAGTCAAGAGTCTCTGTAACCAGTGTGCGTGTATGAGACGAAATACGAAAGTGGAAGAAGCCAGAGAGGTCTGTAAGGAAAGAACCTATTGGAACGCTGTACTCTGAGTCTACCCCGCAATGGATATGGCGTGATGATATAGATACATAGATAGATTTTGCACGCGATGCTTAGGACACTCTGAGAGGTTTGTCACCGAGTACCAAAGTCATCTATGAAATCAAATAGTAGCAATCCTTTCCATACCTATTATCTATAGTCTACTCTTAAATGGTTAGCTATCTATTTCCCCACGCCCACTATAACGGTGTCGACGTTAGATGGCGAGCAGCAATCGTTTTGAGTGAAAAGTCAAGGATTTAGTCGAGTGCAACGTTCGTTCTCGTTCGCCTACACGCTCGCGTGTTTGGAGTTCCCCATATTAACTGCGGGCCTAAAATGTTATATGTTTTGAGTCTTCGCTGTCTCATAATGTAAACAAAATATCATAGTATAAATTACTAGTTTTAGCCCGCAACTTCGTCCGCGTTCACTTTAAGCAGGCGTCTAACATTTTTTGGAATAAAAAGTATCCAGATAATAAACTATGTGCCAAATTTTGAGTATTGATTAAATAAAAAACACCCAAACCTTCACATTGAGGATAAATCTGCCTATACTTCTGGGCACTGCTTGACGTGCCTTCCAAAACACGGATTATAATCTCATAATATGCTATTCTCGGAATGTCTCCATTTATCTCTCAATTTAGTAACATCTCAGCTTTACTTATACTAAAAGCTACTTAAGCCGTAACCTTAAATAACGTAATCATGTCAAGTTCGCAGTACATTTATCAACAATCTTCTCTAAATAGATCCTATTCTTGGGAGTTAGGGTTAGGTTCCCCCTTAATTGTAATTTGTGTTAAAATAGAGGCATGAAAGTCATTGACGTGCCCTCCACCAAAGTGCATTTATACAAGTATTATTTTACGCTATTTATTAGCTTTTATTGGATACCCATATTATTATGATAAAATCGATATTATTTTTTTATTCGCAGACGCCATATTATGACACTACTGCGATTAAAACGACATGTTAAAATCCATCAAGCTGTTAAGGTTACAGAGTGTTCAATACACATAAATACATACTTACATACGTACGTATACGTTAAGATACTCGAAACATATTACTCTCCTTTTATCTATATTTTCAGCAAACAAAAATCTGACGCAATTATTCTTGAATTCACATTATCTGATCCAGTACCAACACTTTAAGCCAGTTAAATCAATCACGAAGTAGTCATATCTTTTGATAGAATATTCCATGGGGTTGTGTAAATTTAAACGGATAGAATGGTAAAAGAATAAGGACTGGAAATAGGCCACAAACCCTGGTGATTGCCACTCGCTCTACGTACCTACTACCACACCTACGAGACAATCTACTAGGTAAGTGCTTTTAAAGCAGTTAAATCGAAATCCACGAAGTAGTTACATCTTTTAATAGAATATTCCAAGGGGTTACGTAAATTCAAACGAAAGGTACTTTAATAACAACATTTTTTCACCAGCAATAATAAAATATACATTTTAATAAAATATCCAAAATAAAGTTAAATAAGTGCGCCCTCACTAAAGGTGATCACTATCTATCTATCTATATCATCACGCTAGATCCCTTGCAGTGTAGGCCCTTGGAGTATAGAGTTTCAGCAGGTTCTTTTCTTAAAGACCTCTACCTTTCTTCACTCTCATCTCATGCACTCTCGCTGGTTACGTATACCCTTGACTTGGCCTTCAGATAAGGCATGGTCTATATCATTTTCTCAAAATATGCTATTCTCAAAATATATCAATGAAATACAAACTCAAGATGCAGTGACCCCAAACAATTTAGGTAGTTGGTATTCCTACTACTGTATGACAAAAAACGGAAGCCCTTTATAAAATCACGTTCCTCATAGCGTTCCTCATAGCCGTTTTTCTGCAAAACGGTACAACAGAAGTAGAAGCTTATAATTTTTACACGGTGTAATTTTAGTTGTACTGGAGCGAAGGCCCAGGAAGCCTACTGTACTGTGGAAGTACACTAGTACTAAAAAAATGACAATAAACTCCTATAAGTAACATCTCTATAACAATACTAATTTAGTTCATGAAAAACACTTATACCAATCGCAAAATGACATTGAGGGGCGGCGCAGATCGTTAGCTGGCCGGAAGATACCTCTTGTGTTCCAGACTTTCACCCTAGCTATGATATTTGGTTAGATGACAAATAATAGGCAATAACTAATTATTGAAATTTTCGTTTTTATTTTTTGAGTGCCAGTAAACAGTAGGCATAAAAAAAAACCGTTTTGAGACTTTTACACCCAAATATATGGAACTGCAGAACTATTCTGTGGTTGCTCATAAGTGTCACCAATGACCATGCTATAATTTGCTTGTATTGATGAGTACTACTATTACCTCTTTCGGTTTTCAGTGACATGTCCTGTATACCATACACCCTGTAAAGATAGATATAAGTTGTGATATTAGAAGATAAAATATGTTCATTCAACGTTAAATGTTATATTTTTCTTATTCTTCTAAATTAAATGTTCGATCCCCATTCTGCGTTCTCGGTTCGTACTTGACCAGTATTATTTTTTCTCAGCAGGAAAGGATTATCGTAATATCGCACTCAAGGTCCATTGCAGTAGAGTGCTCTTCCTGTATAATGACTTAAGCCGCTCCGCCCACTGTGTCTAATAGTCGCGGGTTCGATTCCCGCATGGGACAAATATTTGTGTGATCCAGAATTATTTGTTTTGGTCTGGGTATTTGTGTATGTGAATTTTCATGTTTGTAAACGCACCCACGACACAGGAATAAATCCTACTGTGGGGCTACGTTTAAAAAAAATACTTGCTTGAGTATTTGGAGATATAACTAAGGAGTGCCTCTTTAGTTATAGCTGGTTAGTCCAAATAAGTCGCAGAACAAATGAATCTCACTATAAATACCTGCGTTTGCTTAGAGTCAGATAAGTCGGACTACGGCATGATTCCTCTTTGCCCGAAAAATCGAACCAATAGTAAAAAAAGTTCACATCGTCCGATTGGTCGGTCTAATTAGACCACGCTGTCAAAGGGGAACATTTCAAGGGAATGTTTTCATTTCATTTCCTTTCTGAGCTCGAAATGTAACAGGAAAAAATTCATAATCCACCCTGTTGAGTTGCTCGTAGTGCAGTGCAATCGCTATGTTCTTAGAGATCACTAAGGTTAAGCAGCCTTCGACTCAGTCGGCCTGGGATGGGTGACCTTTTGTGGCTTTTCATATTCGAGCGTATCCGTGCTTCGGAAGGCACGCTAAGACTGTTGGCCCCGGTACCCATTTAATGCCGAGTTGGAAGCGTTATAGGCGGCTTGACAAGTTCCAACAGCAGGTGGCCACAAACCTTCCTCCACCAATTCGCACTGCGTTCTCGTGGTGGAGTATATATGACCTAATCTCTCCCATCTCTATTCATAAGGAAAGGCCTTAGCCCAACAGTAGACAGAATAGGGTGATATTATTAATCCACCCCATCTAAAATAACAAGCTGAGCGTACATGTACTCATATTATCTATGATGGTATGGTATACCGTATTTTTTAGCAATAAAATCTAGCGCCATTTTAAGGCTTGCCATGAGGAATGCGCGTGGGCACAAACCGCGTGTCTATTGACACAAACAAAAAGATCCGGTAGTCGAGAAGTGGCGCTCCATTCTGCGGCTATTGTCTATTGTGTACTTCTTAAGGATCAGAATCCATTGGCGTTATAATATAACTCGGTTCTAGGGGAGAGGGTAGGGCAGTGACTATTTCATTCAAATGTCAGGCTTTTGTGAAATGCTTCCTGTTCCCAATAGTTTTTGCAATTTGCATGATGCATAATTTATAATACTTATTTATTATAAGATTAAAATATGCTTTAACCATCAAAAAGTGCTTCAAATTCTTTCTTCTTAAAGCTGCTTCTTTTATAAAGAAGGGTACAGTGATGTCCCTTTTTAGTCTTAATTCTATTCGGAGACTTTAACATGCAGAAGGAGACTATCTCGGGAGTCCAATACATTGCAACTCCTATACATATATGTAATTACTTCAGTCGAAACCCAGAAATGTCTACTTTTTTGCACCAAGAATTTTATATTAATATCACATTCCTAATAATTTGGCGATTAGTCAATTGTAGAGCCGGTAGTCCGCCGAAGAATAAATTGTCTCATTATGTACCTACACGTCTTTTTATGGCAAATACTGTAATACTTCATATTATAAATGTGAAAGAAACTAAAGAAATCAACTAGTAAATACAAGTGAGTCTTAGCATAAAAAGTCGGGGCTCCAACACTTACCTTTTATTTCGTAATCTGTTTGTGACATGTGTACAGACAAACCATTATTATAAGAGGACGTGTGACCTTACTGGCTACCAATAATTTCGACTTTTACTGGCCACCTTACCTAGGACATTGTAGTGAGATCGTTGTCTCCTACCGCTGATGGAACAACACCATTATTTTGTAGTCATGCTTTGCTGATTTTTGGATAAAACCAGTTGGCACGTTTACGCAATGTATTTTTTGTTTTATGTTATTGTTACTTAAAACATAACCTGATACAGCTAGCACACTGTATGTCTGTGTGTGTGTGTGCGTGTGTGTGTGTGTGTGTGTGTGTGTGTGTGCGTGTGTATGTGTGTGAGTGATCTACGCTTTTGGCCACGGGGCCTTTGCAGCTTCACAGGACAAGAGTTACTACGCTCGAGCTACATGGGCAGGGGGCAACTAGCTCAAGGGCGCCTCAAGGAGGAACGCATTTGGCTTGGGCAGTCACTATGGGGAAAGGAATATACTAGATGTCTCGCAATGATGTTCTGCACCGGCCGACGAGGAAGAGATTCTTCGACCTCGCCAGCGACGTCGGTGTCTGATGCTGTGTGTGGTATCTGTAGTCGAAGTAAGGACATCGGGAGGGTCGGTGAGAATATGCCGCGGGTGGCGATAGCGGCTGATAGCAGAGGAGTTAGGTGCGCAGTCGGCGGCGGCTACGATTAAGGGGTTCTGCTGGTTGGAAGTGTCATAGTATAGATCATTCAGTCCACGAAGACGTGCTACTTACCATAGGTTATAAGTGTGTAAAGATAGGACACTGTCGGAATACTGCACACTTGCATTGTAAGTTATTAGGAGGAAGGATGGGGTGCGTCTACGGGTATTGAACAATCTAACCAGGGTAATTGGTATTTATTTATAACCTTCTTGACTGCAACTTTTGTAAATCGTTAAAAAATTTCCGCTAAATAGAACATAATACGTTCCATACGTTTTCAACAAAACGTCAAGTCGTGTCAATAAAAATTTACTATAAAACAGCTTTTTATGTCGTTTAAAATAATAAATCTCATAACAAACATTATTTCATATGATGTACAGAGGTTACCCTCAAAAGGTTATTTATTAAATTACTAATAAAACTGTCTAATTTTATTTCTTTTTGTCACTACCCCAATTATTTCATTTTGGGAAAATGTATTTCTCTCCAGTTTCCTCTGTTCGTAATGTTTTTCTTCACCTTTACCCAACTAACAATAGTTTATAAGTTAGCAAAAAGGCAATCATATTTTCAATACTAAGATTTTTTTGTTAGATGGATTTTATCATATGATAAAATAACTTTGATGACATCTCCGCAAGGAATCTAACGCGATGATATAGATAGCTATGACGTTCCCGCGGCATGATCACAATATACAAGGTGTAACATAATAAACGCAAGACCTCAGACACCCCGATTAGAGAATTGCTTCATATTTTCAAAACGAAAAGCAAATTTTCAAATTTAGTGGTTGTTACCCTTTTTTACAGTACTTTTATACCCCAATTAACAATGAAAATTGTACGTGTATGTGTGCTTTTGAGAAATACGTATTAGGAATGCATTTGGAATCTTCTTCTTGCTATGAATCAAGAAGAAATTTGATTTTTTATAGTGCACTGAAGGAGCAAAATCATTTTTTGCAATTTAAAAAATTGTAAGATACATTAAAAATTGTTGCAATCAATTCAGTTACTGATTTAGAACAAACTACTTTCAGGTCTTGCGCAAGGTGTAACATTACGTAAGACCTGAAAGCAGTTTGTTCTTAATCGGCAACTGAATCAATTCCTACTATATCTTCTTCTTGTTAAAGTTATGGCTTCACACTAATTTTAAGTGTATTTTGCCAGTGTCCAGTGAGATGCATAATCGTGTTTGTATAAATTAATTTAACTCCCCGATGAACTTGATGATAATGAAATTGATGAAGTACCCCACCCTGGATAGTTGGATACTCTACATACCAATTGCGACGGCCGTTTTGAGGGAAATCGAAAAGGCACGTTTTATCACTTTGTTACAATAACCTTCACTCATGCACATATAAGAACACATAATGGTTAATAATCTATCTATCTATCTATCTATAACCTCACGCCAGATCCCTTGCGGGGTAGGCAGAGACTACAGAGTTCCAACACGACGAAGACGTACCGCAGTGCGGCCTAGGGCGTCCCCCCGAGGCGACGCGTACCGGCCCGCCCCCGTCGGTACGAATATAGGTGGAAGCGGCGATGGGGGCCGCCACCCATCACGCCGGGCCCGAACTGGTTAATAATCCACCAACATTATTATTCGAAATAACACAAGTTTTGTAAATTGACTGCCTCGTTGGTCTGGTGGCAAAGCGCATCGCTTTGTGATCACGAGGTCCTGGGTTCAAATCCTAGGTCGGACAAATGTAGATTTTCTAACGAAAAATTCCCAGTATGAGTCCGGAGTCTGGAATTGTGCCCGATATATGGCAATAGGCTCGCCCCCTGTTACATGGGACCTAACATCGTCGGCGAAACGTGGGTGTTCTCAGTACACCTCTGCTTCCCCCTCTGGGGAATATAGGCGTGAGTGTTTTTTTTTTTTTTTTGTAAATTAAAACAAATTGACAATGTGTGATTTCCCGCCAAAACTCCTTCCTACTATTTTGAAAGTATGTAATTTTTTTTTATAATTATCAAAAATTGCTTTTCGGTTAGTCCGCTGTATTAAACAAAATTTAATCATAATTAGTATCAATACGGCTATTTTAAATGCATTCCTGGCATATATACATATACCTTATTATGCACATAAAAGTACAGGTTTCGTTATTAATTTCGGTAACAAAGAGCTAAAAAAAATGGAAGTTTGATTTTCGTATTTAATTCGTAAAGCAATAATCTAATTGGGCTGTCCGGGGCGTTTTTGCGTTTGCGTTATATGTATATTTTACACCTTGTATAGATTTTATTAAAAATATATCACATCCGCTAATGAAATTTGATTCTTATCCTAATACGAGTATCTTAAACATTTGTAATGAACGCTTCGCATTATAAAGTTTAATTGCAACAATTGTGCGTTTCAATTCATCCTTCTTACTAGACGAATTATCTTCGGGGAGTTGAAATGAGGTCATCTTGATATGTTTGTCTTAAAATTAAAGCCAATGTGGCACTGTAAGGCTGGTCACATTGTGTTAATGCTGAGCGGGAATATGTTTAGGCTTCTTTAGCTCTAACTTAAGTTGTTATTTTCTTAATCTTAAGTTGCTGGTGTTTCCTTTCTGTCGAAATCTTGGTGCAGTTTCTTCTTTGCATAGAAAGTTAGGACCGTCTTTTAACTTAACAACTCATAGTTTTAAGTCGACTCAAAGTAGGTGAACGAGAAATGCAATCTTACGCATTTTCACTCTACACTTAAGTGTTGAAAATTTTACGGCAAGTGGTACGATATCAACCTTACATTACAACGCTTTAGTTAAATTTGGATGAGTTGGTGTTGAGTCGTTAGAGTGTGCGATGGCTATTAAGCTCACAGAACAAAGAAAGACTATTAACCTAACCTAAAATCTATCTATATGATCACGCCAGATCCCTTGCAGGGTAGGCCGAGAGTACAGAGTTCCAACAGGTACTTTCCTTACAGACCTTTTTGACAGCCTCCACTCTCACAGTTTGTCTCATACACGCTCGCCGGTTACGGAGATTCTCGATTTACCCTTTAGATAAAACAAGGCTTATTTGGTCATATCGCCTATATCGCCGGTAATATCGCCATCATCTCAGCTTAAACCCGTCCACTGCTAAAAATAGGCCTCCCCAATCGCGTTAGATAGTCGATAGGTATTATATACTCGTAGATAGTTCGTAAGATAGTCTAGGCCTACTATAACTGAGTCAAGTAATTGGAGTATATACAGGCCATAGTGGCACAAAAGAACATCTACACAAGATGAACCTGTGCAGCGACGTCGTATGCAGGAACTGTGGTACAGAGACTGAAACCATGAAGCACGTCCTCTGCCACTGCGACGCTCTGGCGGCGCGGCGAATGAAGCTACTAGGAGTGGCCTATCCAAATCTAGAGGAACTTCGGCTCTTCTCCCCTGCTGGAATCTACAGCCTGGTACAAGGAGTATTTGATTCTGCAGGTACGTAAGAGCATCAGGGCAAGGACAGCACAAAAGATCCCATCGGGTCGAAGTGCGTTTGAGTTCTCCTTGGTCCGATAAACCAACAACAAGATAAGATAAGTTAGTCTAGGTCTTCTTCGGTATCCTTCCATCTTCACGTTGTA
Source organism: Phalera bucephala (assembly GCA_905147815.2). NCBI lineage: Eukaryota > Metazoa > Arthropoda > Insecta > Lepidoptera > Notodontidae > Phalera > Phalera bucephala. Next base: position 23,030,376 of record LR990609.1, on the reverse strand, counting down.
TATCTGTTTTTAACCGACTTCTAAAAAGGAGGAGGTTCTCAATTCGACTGTATGTTTTTTTTGTACGTATGTTACGCGATCATTCCGCCAATTATGAATCGATTTTGATGATTCTTTTTGCATTGGGTTCAGTATAGCTCCAAGGTGGTCCCATTTTAATTTCATCGGTATTAAACCTTGGACTTGGAAGATACACCAGGGAACTCCTTAACTACAAACAATAGTAAATCCTATAGGTACCCTGCCATAGAACGAATCAGAATATTAACCGACTTCAAAAAAGGAGGAGGTCGACAATTCCTCTGTGTTTTTTATAACGTCTTTATTTATGCACTGATTTTAATTATTCTTTTTGCGTTGGGTTTAATATAGTTTCGAGGTGGTCCCATTTTAATGAAATAGGTATTGGACATTGGACTTGGATTTGGATGGATTGGATTGAAGATACGTCAGGGGACTCCTTAACGGCAAACAGCACGAATGTGTAGATTCCGTTATTATGGTTATTATTAATATTTGAAGTCGGTGCCTTCAAATATTTATTTTTTGCTCTTTAAAGTCGGTTTTTTTTTTAAGATTTTTTGTCATTATTTGTTCCAACAATAAGGTACTTTGAGGAGTTATATGCCTTATGGGCACACTATGAAGACTTCTGCCTACTTCTATCCTCTATTTAATCGAGGACTAGTCAGCGTGTGGCACCTATCTGATTCTCATTTGATGGAAATTGGCAATGAGATCGATGATGTGGCTCGCAGAATCAGTAATAAATTATTTTTTATTTTTTATTATTGCCTCAAACTAAATATACAACATATTATAAAACAGAATCCAGAAGTAGCTTAGGCTGTATTGTATTTTATTAATAATTATATATAAAATTCCGGTGTATTCGTAATTCTTCTCTTAAACGGTTTGACTGATTTTGATGTTTTTTGTACTTATGGGATCATTGGATGGTACTTTACTATAGTTGGATCCTGTAAGTGGCGCAGTTGTCGAAAGGGTGCGAGCAGCGGGCAACAGCTAGCGCTACTTCATATTATAAATGTGAAAGTTTGTATGTTTGGATGTATGTTACTCAATCACGCAAAAACGGCGGAATGGATTTGGATGAAATTTGACACACATATAGTTTATTACCTGGATTAACGCATACTTTTTATCCCAGAAAAAGGTAAGATGAAGTCGCGGACAGATCCCTAGTTTGTAATAAATGCGATACAAATTTTAATTCAAACGTAAACACTATCGAGAATTTAAATACTGATATTATTTCAAAACAAAACACTTCACTATAGCCACGGTCTTTAATCTAGTGGTTGTTGTTAATAATGGCACGCCCAGCTCAACTTGACCTCTGGCATTTCCAGCATGCAAAGATCACAGAATCATTTACGCTGGTCACTATGTTTCTGCAAAATTAATCAATGTAATACCAAAAACATGTTTCATTTCAATTGTTGAGTCATAAATGTGCAGAATATAATATGTCCTAATTAGCTGCAACATTGTGGTTTGGCGTGATGATATAGATATCTATAGATCTATTTCAGATCCATCCGTATACTAGGTGTCTCGCAGAGGCGAACAAGGGATCCTTCGACTTCGCCGGCGAGATCGGTGTCAGATTCTGTGTGCAGTATCTGTATGCGAAAGAAGGGAAGTAAGGGCATCGGGAGGGTGGGAGAGAACATGCCGCGGACGGCGGTAGCGGCTGATAGGAGGGGAGTTAAGTTCGTAAGCGGCGACGGGCGGCTTCGATTAGGGGGGTTCTATGATGCGAACGCGTCTAGTTCACGAAATATCGGGTGGTCGCCTTTTTTATAAATGTGCTAATGGGTTCGGACTCTTGACGGGTCCTTCATATGACACAGTATATTTGCAATTTTGAGTAATTATATATTTATTTGCGAAATATAGGATAAATATGCGAATATTCGAAAACGAGAGGCGCTCCGGAGACCGCGGTGCGAACGATCACCAAGGTTAAGCAGCGTTCAACTAGGTCAGTTTGAGATGGGTGAACGTTTGTGGCATTTTCGGGCGTCTTCGTACTTCGGAAGGCACGATAGTCCCAGCTGCACTTCATATGGTAGTCATTATTCGTTAAGTTTCAATATCTACCTATGTTCCACAGGTAAGAACAAAACTTACCGATATAGCTCAAGTGATACCGGAAAAAAGTAGAGGTGGGCAGGGCACATTTGCCGGAGATCGGACAACAGATGGGGGGAAAGGGTGCTTGAGTGGAGACCGCGAACCGGCCATGAACGAAATGTAGGAAGACAGCCCGAAAATGGGATTTATGATCTGACGAAGGTAGCCGGATAGAATTGAATGCAAAAAACGCAAGACCGAAGGGAATGGAGTGCCAGGGAAGAGAACTACACTCAGCATTGGGTGGCTTCGGGTTGAAAATGATGGTGGATGTTCTAATCTCTCATACCTCCATTTATGAGAGATGACTTTGCCTAGCAGTGGGATACAAGCATTTTTTTTTTTATATTGGGAGTCTCAGAACTGAGTTAGATTTCAGGACCGATGACGTCACTGAGGTGGTTACTGAAGTCGTGAAGGGCAAGTCAAGAGTATGCGTATAAGATCGTGTATGAGATGAACTATGAGTCCTAGAATTATGAGTTTGAGAGGTCTGTAAGAAAAGATCCTGAAATCCGTACTTTCGGCCAACCCCGCAGGGGATCCGGCTTGACGATATAGATAGATATATTTAGAAGTAATCTGTTTGTTCAAAGCCCGATTATTCTAAAGTTTTATACTCACAGGATCCGACCAAAAAACGTTGATTATTTTTTTTATATTTTTAAAAATCATAGCCCTAGTTATTATGTCTATATCGAGGTGTGATTACAAACATGAAATTTATATACACAAACACCCAGACCGAAACAAATATTTGTGGTTCACCCAAAGATTTATCCCGTGCGGGGATCAAACCCACGACAACTTGATCCAGTGGCGGAGTGGCTCTTAAGCTCTTAACCACTGGACCAAGCTGTCCGTTTTGTAATATAAGCCTCCTCCAATTTACTTCTATCAAACAGTTGGTACTTTGTTTGCCGCTAATTGTGCAGCCTTGATTATTCTCCCACGGTGCGCTTGCGAACAGAATAGACACTTTATCAGCAGATGAAGGATATGTACGGGATAATGCAAGGTACAAGCTAACAGCCACGAGAAGGTTGTAGTACCAAACGATTATGTTTGTATTACACAATTAAATTTTAGTTTCCTAAAGTTGGTACTTTGAACCGGCTTCGGAAATAAGATTTCCGATTGGACTGTGTTTTTTTAAATCAAGCTCTTATCTCCGGCATTTCTTGCCAGAATTCAATTATCCTTTTATAAATGAGGACTGAGCGGTAATGTGGTCATTTACTTCGTAATTTTCAGTGGTAAGACCACGAGGAAAATATAAAGAGTAGTCGGCCTAACTGTGCACTGTGTCTTCCAACTAGGCCTTGACGTTATCGCAGTGCACGTGGTTTACATAAATCTGTCATTTTTAGCTAAAAAAGTACGCGGGATGTAACGTCTTGTTTGTCCCGCGCAGTGACACGCTTGATTGAACAGGGAAATTTAATAATCGCATCTCCTCTTTATATTTTCTTCGTGGTTAAGCCTTCCACTGCAAGACAGGGCTCTCTCAAAAATCGTTACGATTACTAGCAGGTGGTCACATTACTAATAAATAATACAAATCATCCTATACTGTCCCACAGGGGCAAGGGCTTTATCTCACAAATCAAGGTAAAAGATTAAGTCATACTTCACCACGAGGACCTAGTGCGGATAGGTGAAGCCAGGTACCAGCAGTTGAAACTTATCAAGTCACCTACAAGGCTTCCAACATGGCTTAGAAGCTACCGTAGTGAGAGGGAACCGGGACCTACGGCTTAACGTCTAGTCGGAAGCACGGAAATGCTGCAAATTGCAATTGCCACAAACGGTAGAAGTAGTCAACTTACAAAATATTAACGTAACGCTGCCAATGACAGAACACCATTTATAATTATGTAACAATTAACTTCAAGTTCAAGTTTAAGTAAAACTTATTACAAAACGATTTAGCACCTTATGGCTATGAAGTTACGAACTAAACAATTTCAGTAATGTGTTTCGAAATTTTAACGTTGGCGGCAGATGAGCTTATGTATTATTAATCATGGCTACAGACTGAGTGCGGTATGCAGACAAAAAACATGACTTGTATTACTACGAGAATCATAACAAATAACAAAAAAACATTGCATAGCTAATTAATTCTGACTGAATGCGCGATATAAAAATGTAGGTATATAGCAGCGCATTATATAGGTATATAGCAGCGCATTTTAAATTGTAAAAAAAAACAAAGTATTCCTTGTACGACTAACAAGGATAAGGGTTTTTGGCGGGAAGTCGAAGAGTGACGTTGTCAATTTGTTTTAATTTTCAAAGCTTGTGTTATTTCGACTAATAATGTGTAATGTTGGTGGAATATTAACCATTATGTGTTCTTATATGTGCATGAGTGAAGGCAATTGTAACAAAGTAATAAAACGTGCCTTTTCGACTTCCCTCAAAACGGCCGTTGCAATTGGTTTGTAAAGTATCCACCGCTTTACTATCCAGGGTGGGGTACTTCATTAATTTCATTATCATCGTTGTCATCAAATTCATCGGGGAGTCGAATTAATTGAACAAACACGATTATATATCTCATTGGACACGGGCAAAATACACTTAAAATAGTGTAAGGCCATAACTTAAAGAAGAAGAAGACAAGGATCTTTGGGCCCGCGGCCAATATCAGAACTAACGCTGTCATCAAGTGAAAAGTTATGCCAGTCGCAGAGTTGCAGTTTGCTTTGAAATTTACCCAAGTCCTTTTCTTAGTTAGTAACCGGGCGGACCCATCTATTGAAATATCTCCTTGGAAGTAGGAAAATTTTACAAAATTTTAACCCTAATTTCACCCCAACCGCCGTCAATGTCATCCATGGGCCAAAAGATCCTTGTAGCACTTATATCTTCTAACTTAATGGGGCATAGGATATAAGCCGACGATTTTTGAAATACCCATTAGTTTTGACAGCATTTAGTAGCCATTAAAGGAAAAAATAGGTAAATAAAAATTAAAAAGAATCATTCCAAGTGAACGAAAAATATTCACTTAAATACTAATTTGGTTGGTTGGATTTAGTAGATACGGACAAAATTTTTTGCAACTTGATTAAACATTCGATACTTTCAAAATGGATTCTAAAACTAAAATAAAACCAACTCGCATTGCCAACACCTAACTCGTGACACCATTAAATAAAAATGCTATGTTTATTTATTTTATTTTCCTTCAATGAACTGCGGATAATTGCGTTGATGCTACAATTTTGGAGTTTGGCAACCGATTGCGTCGCTGTCGCTATTGTAACAATCTCCAGCAGGGCTAGCACAGGTGCCGTGACAAAAGTTTGACACGAGAAAAAAGTTTCTAGTAATGTTTGGCCAAATAGCCGACGGAGCGCGACGGTAAGGCGACGGAAGCGCTCGGCTACGTTCGGTCGTGACGTTTGCCGTCGCTCCAAACGGAGCTGCGCTATGTGGCCTCTCCCGTACATTTCAGTACATTACAATTCCCCAAGCCGCGCCACCGTCGCGCTCCTGTCGAGCTGCGTCGACTATGTGGCGAAACCTGAATTGTATTAATGCATTGACAAGACTATTTTGACTTGCGTACAAGACTCGAATCACGGGCTGACATTTTTTACAGCGCGAGAAAAGTTTTGCCCGTGCTAACCCTGTTGAGGTGATGTGGTGATTAGTACGCTTGCCTCGTAGTGCTGCAGTCAAATAACTTTCACTGGCAAGAATATCCAACGTCGAATCTAAAACTTACGAATGACGACAATTGCTAAACAAATACACACTCAAGTATGTTTACTTTTGTAATATGTAAACGTCCGGAATACATTAATATTCCACTTCTATTAATATTTTTATGATTTCCTTGGTCAGAACAGAAAGCGGGGTCGGGGGCGGTAGTGGAAGCGATTAGCTCAAGAAGATTGTAAAAACTGTGTTCACATTACGTAATTCAGACAATTATACCCAAGAACTATTTTATGAAGCGTCACCATCGTTGCTAATTCGTATGTTGACAATTCGTTCGTTATTTAAAACATCTTTTTGGTTGTATTAGTAGCCACTGCTAATAGATGGCATTATTGTAGGCATCATTTGAATGTGAATCGAATCTGGATGTGCAATCGATCTACGCAGCAGGACGATATAGTCCGACAAGGATAATTTGGCACGTTGCAAACATCGGAAGTAACGCTGTCATCAACTGAAATGTCACTACATGACAGCTCGCTGGAGTTTGCTATGAAATTAACCAATTCTTTTTTTAATTAGTAAGGATAATTTTAAACATATTTTGTGTCATTATAACAATAAATAAAAATAAACACCGTCACGCCTATATTCCCCAAGCGGATGTGGCAGAGGTGTATTGAGTACAGCCGCTTTTTGTCGACGATGTTAGGTCCCGTGTAATAGGGGGCGAGGCTATTGCCATATACCGAAAAACTACAGAAAAACTACATTTGTCCGACCTAGGATTCGAACCCAGGACCTCTGAAACAAAAATCCATGCGCACTAGACCAACGAGGCAGCCTTTTTTTTGTTTTGTTCTATTATTCAAATGATTTCATTGCGTCTACATGGTGCAGCTTGATTAAGTTGTTGAACAAGTGCGTCAACACTCTAGAGTTAGTTACACCGTGGTCCCCACCTGTTGAAATATTTCAACAACGTAGGAAAATTTCACTAAATGGTAACCCTAATTTCACATCCTTCTGTTAATGTCACCAACGGCCAAAAGATCCTTGTCGCACAATAAATAAACTTACCACTCCCACCCAGATCACCTTAGATCATTCAGTCGTAGATAGTGCTCTCCGGGCGAAAGGGAGGGTCATTTATATAAATACATTGAAAGATTTTTATAGGGATTATACAAGGTGTAACATACTATATACTAATTTGCAAAAAATGCTGCTTTAGCGCGCTATAATAAACTAAATTATTCTTCATACAAAGCAATACGGAGATTTCAAATGCATTTCTTAAACGTGTATCCATCGTGTATGTCAATTCGCACACACACGTGCTAGTTTCATTGTTAATTGGGATATAAAAGTGGGTAAAAAAGGGGTTGATAATTTTAAATTTGGAATATTAGTTTTCAAATGGAATTTATGAAGCAATTATTAATTCGTCTTCCTTTTTTATGTTACACCTTGTATACACTTTCCTCGACGATATTTCAGAGTCCTGAGGCCCTACTCCCACACTGGCTCTGCGTGAGTCGCGAGATATTAATACTCAGAATACTATTAAATTTCTTCCCACACTCTACCTGATGGAAAGTAACATTATGCTAATGATAGAATTGCCTTTGAGTCTTTAATTGGCTTTAACGGGCTGAAAAGCCTTTTTAAATAAATACACGAGCAGTAATATTACTGCCTCGGTGCTCTAGTGGCGAAGCGCACCGCTTGGTGATCACGAGGTCCTGGGTTCAAATAAAACAAATGAAGATTTTCTAACGAAAAAAAACCTTCCCAGTATGAGTCCGGAGTCTGGAATTGTGCCCGGTATATAGCAATAGGCTCGCCCCCTATTTCATGAGACCTAATATCGTAACCGAAACGTGGGTGTACTTCGTACACCTCAGCCACCCCCGCTTGGGGAATATGGGCGTGACGGTGTAGTAATAATAACATGAGCTCCTTGTAAATATAGTGCGACAAGGATCTATTGGCCCATGGACGTCATTGACAGGGGGCATTGGTCTGAAATTAGGGTTAACATTTGGTAAAATTTCCCTACTTCCAAGGAGATATATCAACAGGTGGGTCCGCATGATTACAAATTAAAGAAGAACTTGGGTAAATTACATAGGAAATGGCATCTTTGCGACTGCTATGAAGTAACATTTCACTCGATGACAGCGTCAGTTCCGATTTTGGCCGCGGGCCAAAAGATTCTTGTACGACTGTACGTTTGATTGGAAAATCACGGGATAGTTTTCCGTATTTAAGCAATATCAATTATATGGACCTCTAAGGAAGTCTGTTAACTAACATGGCGAGGCACCACGCCGCATTTGAACGGTCATGTCAGTTAATTGACACAGAGTGCCATCAAGCCGCTGTTGTACTCTCATAGCTGTTAAATCGCCATTTCAATTATACCGGGTTGTGCCCAGACGTTCAAAATTTTGTTCCCACCACTACCAAGAACTATACTGTACAGTCCACATGAACAGGGAGAGAAGGTGCGTTGTTGATAACTAGATAGCATTATTGGGTATATTCAGATTAAGTAGCCAGTTTTCATACTATTCGTAATTCATCTCTGTATGATAATCGCCAGTAGCACCCATTGCTTTTGCGTTAACAATGATTATGAATAAAATATTGATTTTTTTTGCATGCATGAAGCATGTTTTTGCTTGTTTTTTATTTTATTTTAACACTTATAAACTTGGTTGTTTAAAAACGCCTCCTAAAAGATTGGTACTTCATAAAAATATTTTTCTGGCTGACTATACTTTAAAACTCATTTATGAAAGTCACGGGAACTAGTGCATGAAAGATTATTTTTTCGGGTTTTGGAAGACTGGAAACAACCCGTTATGATGCCCATAGATTCCGCCATGTCAGTTATCTAACACGGCGCGACATCAAGCTGCGCAGTTATAGCGCAATGTCAGTTAAAAGGCCGTTTATGTGTATAACACCGACTATACATAGTCACAGTTTTATTAACCGAAGATAGCTGTTGGCGGAACGGGAAAATGTCGATAGACTTAGGTACTATTCATTAGGACAAAAATACCTTGATAAAACTTGGGGGTACTGAATACAACCCAGCAGGCAATAAAAGGTGTAAGACTTATTAGTTTTCTTCTAGAAACAACGATTGCGGAACCTTAGAACTTATTATTTAATCAGACATTTAAAAGGCAACATTATTTCTCTCAACTAGAAAATGTCGTAAAAAGTGATGAAACCCGAGAAATCGATATAAAACGGTGGTTTCCTAAAAATCTATTTGGCATTTATAATTCTAGACTAATTTCATTCGAAGTTAATCGCGAGTGCAATAAGAAAAACCTTGTTTTTGCAAACATTTGGGGAGCAAAAAATACTAGTAAAGTTGTTTGAGCTATTTCACGGCATTTCGTTTTAATTATTTATCTGTTGATGTAGGTCCCAACTTTTCACCATTTTGGCAGGAATATTGTGGCAGGATTTGATAAAGGGGAGATCTTTCAGGCAGACGGGTGTTGTGTCTGGCGGGCCTGCCATTCCCTAAAAGCAGTTGGGGGCTTGCATATATGCAACGCGTCATACTAACTCTCATATCGCGTTTTAGACATGTTTGGAGAATAGTTGTTGATTTTATATTCGGCACCATCTGTGGGTAGGTAGTCACAGCTTTATAGCGATGTATAGAGTTGCTACAGGTACTTCTTACCGTTTGTATTTAGTAGAGAAAAAAACAGACCACCAGTGATTAAAATTGGTCAAATTAGGTATGATAAATAAAACTATAAAGCTATTACCGACGCCTGGAGAATTCTGATTCTAAATTAGCTGGCAAAAAACAATGTCGTTCAGATGATGGGAATTTCGAATGTGGATGGAATCAAAATCAAGTAGGTTCGGTTCATGTCTGGTTTTTATTGATCAACCTAAGATTCATCACCAGTGATAGTGTCGTAAACACGTAAAAAAACATCGCGCAAATATGTTATCCACAAATCCATGAGGCAAATTATTTCAATAAAATTTTAAATGTATTATTTTAATTACGTAATTACGCAAGTTATCCCAATTTAATTTATAAGTCCTTATATTATTTTAGGTGGCACTATTATAACTAATATTACGATAATTAACATTAGTATAATTGTTATCATTAAAACAGACACTTGGTATTAATTCAATTTTACATATTTTAGTATATATTTAACTTTTAATTAAATAATTTATAAATGTCCGATACAATTACTATGTTTTCTTAATTGTTAGGTACTTTAAGTTCTTGGATTATTCCTAATGATATTTGCATGCCTAAAGGCAGAATATGGCGTACGTCCAATGTAATTTTAACATCCACTGTAACCCGTTTTCGCAAATAAAGTGATTTGATTTGATTTGATTATTTGCTCTCGCAGGGTTGACATAAAATAAATGTTTTGACTTTATGAATTCCAGTTTAGCGTCGATACAATAAACTGTATGGTATAAGTCTGATCAAACAGGTACCGTACAACTAAAATGTCTGCGCCACGACTATTTCGTGGTCTGCCCAAACAGCTCTATTCGCGTGCTTACTTTAAATGTTTTAGACGCAGACATAAAGAAATCAAAAACTATTTTGCTAATAGCACGTAAACAACCACAAATTTTAATTGCGACCCGCAAACCAATTGCTCTTTTTAGCACACGGACCTCAATCACACTTTTGACCCGGCGTACCGCGTTTTCTAATCGCACTCTCGCACTAGGCGAATTCTTGGGGATCCGCGACAAATTGGGGAAACATTGGTAGAAATACTTTGGTTTTTGTGTGTTAGCCCGCATTCGTATGGTCGTTTCTGAAGCGCTGTAAACGCTATTAAAAACGTCGCACGTAGCCATTTGTTGCATTCAGCGCTTTATTAATTCGCGTTGAAAAAGCGCTCGTGCAAATGCATAGGGTGTGGGTTTTTATCGGGAGATGTCTGGCGGTTTTATTCGTAATACTACGAGTCAACTATGTATGACTGCTTTACGGTACTTAGTCTAGGCCCCAAAGGCATCGTAACGTACCTGCTATGGTACAACTCATAAAATCTTTATGGGTGTAGGAACCATTAAAAGTAAAAAATGTCATGTACGGAGAATTCAACGTGTTGGAATGTAACCAATCCAATTCTAGGATATTACAAACTAACATCTGTATCTCCTATGCTTTTTATCTAATATTATATTTTTTATCTGAATGGCAAATCAAGAGTCTCCGTAACCGGCGAGGGTATATGAGACGAATTATGAGAGTGGAGGAAGCCAGAGAGGTCTGCAAGTAAAGAACCTGTTGGAACTCTGTACTCCCTGCCTACCCCGCAAGGGAACTGGTGTGATGATATAGATAGATTTTTTTCTGCTTCATGTTAGCAAAATAATAAATACAGAAACAAGTATCATTCATTTTTCCATGTACGGAACTATCGTTAAACAAGTACAACACACATTTCGTTGCTTTTTACGAGCGTGCTACGTCATTGGCTAGTGGACCGCGGCGCAGGCGCAGGTGCCAAGAAACTAAGCTTCACCGTTATACAGCATCAATTACGGACGTTTACGAACCGCTGTCCTCGAATTAGTGGATTTTTTACATGTTCTTTTACGAGCGGCGGATGTTTTGAGGTGTTTCTTTATGTCTCTTTCACGTACAACGATTGTAAGTAGGACAGAAATGTTGAACGTAATTGCCCTTTTGCATAGATCTTAATATTTATCCCAGATGATGTCAGAGTGATTGTTTTTATTGAATACCACAATTGATTCCTGCTTTTGTCGTAAAAAAAAGTTCAAAAATTTTTGAAAGATTCAAATAGCCACCACCAATAGCACCACCCGGTCACAAAACTGCCTTCACCAAACCGCAATGGGTCAGTGAAGTATGACCTATTCTCTCTCTTTCTATCTATATTATCACGCCAGATCCCTTGCGGGGTAGGCAGGAGTGCAGGTTACAACAGGTTCTTTCTTTACAGACCTCCCGGATTCTTCCACTCTCATAGTTCATGAGACGATACGTACTTGTTCATGGTAAGATAGTCTACTCCTATTTTCTCTCACGTCGATTTGTGAGAGAAGGCATTCGCCCAATAGTAAGACAGTATAGGCTGATTCATTATATAAATACCATGAACTATAACGATTTATTTTGTAACACACTGCCCGCCACAATAGTACGACATACCACAGAACTGAAGCACTTCATCAATTCATTAATGGTAGCGAGACTTATCACATTTTTCTCTCGTCATATCACCAAATAACTTACGTTCGTATCGCGAGCCAGACAGAAAGCGATTGCTTAGTGCCAAGGGAGATAACATTTCCCGTAACACTACTGGCTTTACTTAGAAGTTCTACGGGTGAAGCTATTTTATCACGGGAAAAGAAAATTTTCAACAGCACGACTTGCTGTACCAAGCAGTTGCGTCATGGAGGATAAACGATTGCGTTGTTATTGAAGACATTTCAAAGTGGTGAAGTGCTGAATATTTGTAGTTTACCACTAAGTGCGGCGCCATTATATCGCTCCTTATTTAGACCACAACTTGTGTCAAAAGAGGCCTTGCTAGATTTATCTTTTAAAGGAAAAGCAAATAATTTAATAAAGCTATTTATTGCTAGCCGTGACTACTATTCATATGTACATATATATCTTCAAGGCAGGTTCTTCACGAAGTAAAAAGGTAGCACAGGGCGATTTAGAAACTTTTTCTTTCAAAGAATTCGAATACACTAAACCAAGCAATACATCGGCACGCCTGTTCTGGCTGGAGGGTAGTGGTTGCACGCTCGCCCTATTGTCGGTGAAGCTGTAAATGCCTCGCGGCCAACAGCGTAGATCATTCACTCGCACACAAATACTCCAGCTAAATAACAATAAATGATGACCGTAACACAAATAATGTTTATAAACTCCTTAGCCATCCCTCTATAGCAGAGAAATGTGTACATAACAATAAAGAAAATAACTATTTTCTTTCACCTCTAATTACGACAGCGGATGAAACAAAAGATTTCAAAACACCCAAAAAAGAAATAACATGATAAACTAGATTTGTACGGACAACAAAACAACACCGCTTGCGTTTCACCTTTGTACAAAAAATGGTACAGTTGCCGTAAAAAGCACGATTGATTTGCTAAAGTCCGTGGCGATGGCGGTTGGCACATCGCGTCGCAGTCGCGGTTGCGACACGAGCCGATCGCAGACGGCGCGGTTACAACGCAAATAGGGCATTGTCACGATCCTAATATTAAAAAAAAACACCGTCACGCCTGTATTACCCAAGCGAGAACCTCGGTTTAAATCCTAGGGCGGACAAATGTAGTTTTTCCATTAGACAATTTTCAGTATCAGTCCAGAGAATGGAAATGTGCCCGGTATATGGTAATAGGGGCGCTCCCTATTACATGGGACCTTACATCGTCGGCGAAAAGTAGGTGTACAAAAGTACACCTCAGCCGCCCCCGCTTAGGGAACATAGGCGTGACGCTGTTTATATAATCTACGCAATTCAAAGTGTGTAAGTCATCTGAAAACAAAAACGTTAAGTGAACTGAAAACATTTGAAACAATATGAAAAAAAAAAACAGTTAAAGGACAAAAGAACATCTAGTATTATGTGCTTTTTTTAAAACGCCACGTAACCAACTTAAGGTTAATACAGACGACGTCGTATGCGTAAAGCAAGATCAATTCTAATATTTTTTTTTATGAAATTTCTAGAGATAACATAGAAAAATTGCATTGCACTATGTGTGCGTTACGCCAGTCTTTTATATATAATACTAGCAGTTTCCTGCGGTTTCGCACCCGGTCAACAACAGCCGTGTCCAACTGTAGGTAAGCATAACCTAAAAACTATCTAACTCTATCAAGCCGTTTAGGAGGGAAGAAATATGAACACGCGCATGCCGAGACATAACTTTTTAAAAAACAACGTAGCCCCACACTAGTATTTATTCCTGTATCGTGGGCGCGCTTACAAACATGAAAATTCACATACACAAATACCTAGACCGAAACAAATAATTGTGGGTCACACAAAAATTTGTCTCGTGCGGGAATCGAACGCGCGACTATTAGATACAGTGGGCGGAGCGGCTTAAGCTCTTAACTACTGCGCTAAATCGTCGTATTAGTAGATGTAATATTTTATGTCAACTATTAAAAACAGGGGTAACACACGCATATATTACGCCTCTGCCATTCTCACTTAGCTGACTATTAAAATGTCACTGTCATCGTTTTCTCATTTTTTTCTTATTTTACTTAAGTTTTGATTAAATTATGTGTCATGAAAAAATAAATAATATTTATGCCTGTATTCCAAAAGCGAGGGTGACAGAGGCACTGTGTACACTAAATTTTCGCCGACGATGTCAGGTACTATGTAATAGAAAGCAAGCTTATTGTCATTTTACCGGGCATAATTCCAGATCCGGGCTGATACTGGATTTTTTTTATCGAAAGACGATTCGAAACGATCGACTTAGGATTCGAAACGAAGACCTCGTGATCCCTAGGCGCATTATTCAATGAATGAATTCTCCAATGAAAGTCAGTCCATCTCATGAAATGTTTAAAATAATATTGCAATTATACTGTTGGTGTCTTTTTCAATAAATCGATCTGTCTATCTATATCGACTCGCTAGATCCCTTGCGGAATAGGTAGAGAGTACAGAGTTCCGACGGTTCCAAGGCTCTTTCCTTACAGACCTCTCTGACTTCCTCCACTCTCAAAGTTCGTCTCATACACGGTTGCTGGTTCCCTTACCAGCTCTTTCAATAAATATATACGAACATCCAAAACGGACGCATGCTGTAAGGTCTAATTAGACCTTAAGTTCACAAGTATACGCTACGGTCAAGGGAGACTCGCTTTTAATGTTACTGAAGGTTGGTTTCGCAACTTTTTCAACAATAACAATTTTTTCATTTAACTCGGTTACAAGCGGTATAAGCATTCTACAGAAAACTGCCAGAGCTTTAAGACTTTTTTTAAAATAATTTTTTTCTTATTTGTATTCAATTATTGCGCCGTTTAAATATATACTGTTGTTTCTCAGAAATCTTGATAAACTTAGTCCGCTATGAATATTTGCTTTATCCTACTCCTACTAAAATTATAAATGTGAAAGATTGTATGTTTAGATGTTTGGATGTTTGTTACACAACCACGCAAAAACAGCTTAACGGATTTGGATGAAATTCGGGCCATAGATAGCTTATTACCTGGATTAACACATAGGATACTTTGTATCCCGGAAAAATGTAAGGTTCTTGTCTAAAGTGAACGCGGACGAAGTAACGGGCAGATATTAGTCTGGTATAAAATATTTTGTGAGGAAGTATTGATACGAATTGAAATAAATCAAAACAAAAGCAATATCACGGACAGTTATATATTTATATTGTATAGCAATACGTATAGTAAATAGAAATTATAGTGAAACTTATGGTACCACTTTTTAAGTCTGAGCAAGTGTAGACGAACGAGACATGATGAGCCTCTGATTTTGCCGTCTACGCTCTTTAAGGTGATTACTAGCGTGAACGACCTTACGAATGTTTGTTGAAAAATTTCCCTTGCCCGTTGATCTTGACAAAAGTAAAGTGTGCCCGAAGAACATGAACTGCGGGTTATTTCTAATAATTCAAATTAATACATAATATAATTAATACTTATAAATAAGTAATCAATACAATTTTCGGCGCATATCTTAAGCTTTCTCTTCGTGTATATTTGATACGGATATGTAAAGAGAGAAATTAAAATAAATATTAAAAAAGGGCTTGTCAGAGGTTATTTTTTTTGGAAATTGAAATACATTCAATCAAATTTTAATCAATACACGACATTCTTATCTTTATTTTCATACAAACATTTTATACCAAATAGGCTGTAAATTCTGCAAGATTGATTTATCTTCAGTGAATTAGCCGGCTTTTTGGGAGATCGCCGTTGTTACAGCCTTAAGCTTGAGTTCACAATATCTAATACAGCTAGACAATTTAGTTCGTTCGAGAGACGCCGCACTCCCTTTAACTTAACTACATTATTGCAATTTTCAGGCAATTTCACGAGCGCTACAGCGCCACTTAGAGGCATAGCGCACAGGATACTTTTAACATTAGCTAAGAAGTTGTGTAACGTGATTTAGAGAAATAAACTTTATAAGCGGTCGTCCATCTTGCGATTGATGCTATAAGTGGTTATTTGGTGCGTTCGATCGCGGCATCAAAAACGCGCGATTAACGACTGCATCGATGCAGCATACATCGATATATCATAACAAGAGAACGTCCCATATTGTACCTTACTCGTATCACTTAAAGTTGTATTTGCAAATAAGCGGAAGTCTGTTAATTTTTTCGTACCATCCACTTATGCTTCCCTTTTGGTGGTGCCATTTTTCGTGCGGCGAGCAGGTATCTACCTATATTTGATCAATCCCTGCCGAATATGGCTATTCCAATGCTGGACAAATGCCTTCTCTCACAAATCGAGGTGAGAGAGATTAGGTCATACTCCGTCAAGCGGATCTAGTGCGGATTGGTGGAGGCACACGGAGACACGTTAAAATGCTACAATTTATAGAACTACTATAATAAAAAGATCTGAGGTCATTGATAAACAAACTAATTTCTACAGTTGCTATCTATTAGAAGAAATAGATGCGTAAGTATATCGATCTCAGCCGGTTTTTGGCTGTCATTTTGCTCGATCAATCTAGTATTGTATAATATAACGGTGTATTTCTCTCCATTGTTTGAAGATGATAAACAAAATTTAGCCAATATTGAATCAAATTTTTTCTTATTGCGTCGGCCAAAAATCTACTTTCGGTCAGACACTTCTTATTTAATATAGTAGCACTCTTATTTGAAAAATTCAAGATGTGGGCACCTTAAGTTAATATGATTTAAGTAGGTTTAAGCAGCTTAAGTAAAGAGGCCTTCGCTGCAAAAGAAAAAGTAAATAATCTGTCATATTTTTATATTAGAAATACTTGAAAAGTGAAATAATTTTCCACGTTTCCACAGTCAGAGGGTGGGCGTCTCTTCGGATCGATCACTCCCAGCTTAGATAACAGAATAGAACTAATATTTGTATGACCCATAAAAAATATTTCTATCTGGTTGTTTTCATATGCAAAATTCATGTTTGCAAATACACCCACACAGTAATAATTCCTAGTGTGGGACGAGGTATTTTCATGTTCCCGTTTTTTTGTTTATGGCATCACGACGACGCGTATTTTGCCAGTGTCAAGTATTAAAAATGTAACTATTCATTTTTAAATTAATTCAACTACTCCCCGATGATAACGATGAATATGAAATTGATGAAGTGCCCCACCCTGGATAGTAAAGCGATGGATACTTTACATACCAATTGCGACGGCCGTTTTAAGGGAAATCGAAAAGGTAAGTTTTATCACTTTGTTACAATTACCTTCACTCATGCACATATAGAAATACATAATGGTTAATATTTAACGAACATTATACATTATTCGAAATAACACAAGTTTTGGAAATTAAAACAAATTGACGACATCTCTCTTCGATTTCCCACCAAAACTCCTTTAATGTTCCTACAGTTTGGTGTCTCACTCTCTGCCATAGGGTTGTAACCAGACTTCCAAAATTATATTTCTACCACTTCTATGACTTATATTGTTTATTGCCATGACATCCAAGATGCTAATGCGCTCTGCAATCACGATGTCCTAGGTCCAAATCCTAGGTCGTGTGTGTGTGTGAATGATCTACGCTGTTGGCCGCGGGGCCTTTACAGCTTCTCCGGACAAGTAAATCCTAGGTCGGAAATGTATAGTTTTTCCATCGAAAAATTTCCAGTATCACGGAGTAAAGAATTGTGCCTGGTATATGGCAATAGGCATGTACCATCGTCGTCGAAAAGTGTGCGTACACAGTACACCTCTGCCACCCCGCCGTGAATGAATGTGAGTGTATGGCCGACTACGATCTCCCCCCGACCCCTGCCGCCACCGCCGGCCGCGACATGTTCTCACCGACCCCCCCGATGCTATGTCATCCCTTCTTTCCGCTCAGAATACGGGCGACGACGACGACGTAGTAGTAGATCCCCTCCCATAGCCAGCGGTTGACCGGTGCACTTAGTAGTGCACCCGTCCCCCTACAGCGCCTGTCCCAACCGAGGGCGCCTCTTCGATGCGCCCTCGAGTATGTCGCCTCTTGCCCTTCTGGCTGGCTAGAGCGTAGTGGTTGCACGCTCGCCTTTAAGTCCGGTGAAGCTGTAAAGGCCTCGCGGCCAACAGCGTACATCATTCACACACACACACACACACACACGAGTATGTGTCTATTTTTTTTTAAATTGTGCATTTATGGCAAAGTGGCCACAATGGTTTCTCGTTTTATTATTTTTCTGTGGCCAGTACCTACATCGTTAGGGTCACTACATTGTCGGCGTGGCGGAACCGAGCGGTCGACCTTCTCAAAGCCTGTCCATTTGATATTTATAATGACTATTTATATCGCATACATGCGAACATTAGGACGTTCGACTAACATAATAATTCATTATATTAGAAACATTTGGATTTAAGAATAGTTTTTGGGTGACAAATACGCTTTGAAATTTCTATTTTGAGTGAAACGGTATTTTTGTCACGGTGTTATTATTAGCAAGTTGAAAAGTTTGAATAAAACAATGTTTCTATCAATGTTATTAGTTAAGAAAGGGGAATTGTAGTTTACTAAAGATTATTACAAATAGGTACGCTTGGGTCGTCATTAGCGTTTGAAATAGGGGTTTTTTGTTATACTACAGATGCTATGACTGATGACCTGGTGAAAAAAATCCGTTTAGCTGTTTTGCGTGATTGACTAACAAACATCCTGACATTCCATTACCTTGGAATGTAAAGGGTGGTATGATAAGATGCATGAGGGGATTAGAGTGGAGGAAGCCAGAGAGGTATGTAAGGAAAGAACCTGTTGGAACTCTGCCTACCCCGCAAGGGATCTTACGTGATGGTTTAGATAGATAAATAAACTGA
Organism: Phalera bucephala; assembly: GCA_905147815.2. Taxonomy (NCBI): domain Eukaryota; kingdom Metazoa; phylum Arthropoda; class Insecta; order Lepidoptera; family Notodontidae; genus Phalera; species Phalera bucephala. The sequence continues at coordinate 23,011,456 of LR990609.1, read as the reverse complement.
CAAACATCTGAACATGCAAATTTTTACATTTATAATATTAGTAGGATTCTATGATCACAGCAATAAGATCGATGTTAATTACTTGGGCAGTTTGAACCTGCTTCAATGTGTCCGATATAGTTTTACATTTGTCTATTATTATCACCTTACCAAGCTGCTTGATCGTTCAATCGTTTTTACTCCATTACACACCGTATGTCACTTATGAAAGTGCCTGTATATTAGGTAATCCTACTTAATATTATCAAAGTGAAACTTTGTATGTTTGTGTTTACTTTAGATGTTTGTTACTCATTCACCCAAAAACAGCGGAACAGATTTGTTGCCACATATAGTTTATTGGATTAACACATAAGGTACTTTAATCTCGGAAAAATGTTAGGTTTCTGTGTAAAGTCAACGCGGAGGAAGTCGCGGACAGAAGCCAGGACATAACTAAATCACCGTCATGCCAATATTCCCCAAGCAAATCGGGATCATATAACCGACGATGTATGATGAATGTAGGGGTATATTGTCATTATAACAGACTCTGAACTCATATTGAGAATTTTTCACTCTTAGTCGGACTGAGGATTAGAACCCAGGACTACCCCCGCCCGCAATATAGGTAAGGCTAGTGCCTTATAGTGCGGGTGGGGACTGGTCTAGTGACCAGCTAGGCAGTAACAATTACTTATCAAAATCGATTATAAAATAAAACAAGTTATTATATTCAACAACGTTGTATCCATTTGGTTGGTTCGTTACAAAATGCAATGTGCTTGGAAAACCGGTTGGTCAGCTGTTGACGTCATCGCGTGGGCTTCACACAGACGTATTCCAACTGGGGACACGGTGACACCCACGGAAGAAAAATGTGTTATTCTGTGCTGACACCTGCAGGGCTAGCACAAACGACCAGAGATGTTACGGATTTGGATGCCCTACGCGAGAGGTGCGATAAGGATATTTTGGCCCTTTTGGGGCGTTGGTGTGAAATTAGGGTTATCATTTAATATTTTTTTTATATTCCTAGATAAATATTTCAACAGGTTACTAATTAAAAAAATAACTTGCGTTAATTTTATAGCAAACGGCAACTCTGCGACTGTCATATTGTATGTGACTGTTCCGATTTTTGCTGCGGGCCATAAGACCCTTGTATGACGGTAACCGGTTTGTCTTACGAGTTATCATGGGGTGCCGTGACAAAGTCAGAAAACTTGTTTCAAGAATTGTATTGTACTGACGTATAGACCAGACTTGTGTACAACTCGAATCAGGGGCCGACAAAATTTTGTTCCGCGGGAGATAAGTCTTGCCACCCATAGCCCTGCTATCCCGGCTGAACTGCCACTAAGGTTATTTTGATGAAAAACACTAATCACAATTTGTTCGCCCTTGACTTTTTGCGACTTTGTGTTTGCTACACACTACACTTCTAGACTTACGAGGCCAATAAATGTTTTACAATGGATTATGACTGCCTACAGAATAGGAAATGGCAAGGAAAGTTGCTGATATTAAAATATTTAAGTGAGCTACCTTGTGGTAGAAAATAATGCATCGAGGTTGTCCTCGAATTATTTTGCCTTGAAAAAGACACGAGGCTATAAACTGCGTTTACGTCTTTTTCTGTCAACCAACATTACGATAATACTGCTAAAACTATTGTGATAATTAATGGGTCAAGTCGGTTGATCAAGAGTGTGTTAAGTTGCAGTACAAGCCCAATTACAACTCCGCATCTCATTAACATTATGGTCAACTACTGTGTGGCTATAAGCTATCGAAATTAAATGTCCAGTCCTTGTTCGATTGGGTTTTGAAACTGGGACATGACAAATTTGGATGCTTGGTGAGACAGTGCTGACTTCGGCAGGTATGTAGAATTAAGTTTTGTCCAGGTAAGTAACAGTCAAATCAAATCATTTTAAACCATATGCAATTGCCAATTTTATTTTTTATTTATCTCTGGATCGGATCACGGTCTCCACTGAGTAGTTCTGAAGAGAAACGACGGCTTGTCTTTTTAGTTACTTCTCTTTTTATTTCATTTTCTCACCTTTAAATGCGAGAAAATGCCATTGCTCGGCAGTAGGGTGTGTGTTCTTTGCGATTACCACAGTATGCATCATTCGGCTCAGTCAGCCTGAGATAGCTTGATACCACAAGGTATTTCTATTTTCAAGCGTCACCATGCTTCATAATTTGCACATATCCGACGCAGCGCGACGGTAGCGCGACGGTGGCGCGACCGTAGCGCGACGGAGTCGCGGCTTGGAAAGTTTTAAGGTTTGATAAAATAGCCGACGGAGCGTGACGGAAGCGTTCGACTTCGTTCGATTGTAACGTTTGATATCGCGCCGAGTGGTCCTGCGCTGTGTGGCGTTTACGGGAGAGTAAATTATAGTATATTACAACTCTCCAAGTCACGCTACCGTCGCGCTCTCGTCGCGGTGCGTCGGCTATGTGGCGAAACCTTTAATGTACTGAAAAGTACGGGACACGTCCACATCTCTGGAGACGTCACACAAGTCCGCCTCGCCAGGCGCGACGGCAATCGTCTCGACATGGTCACGACCCATCTCCGTCACGCTCGAAGTGATTATAAACGAAGCACAGCGTGAGCGAGACGCCAATACGCGTGCGAGCGGGATGCTAGCTTTGGGCGGCCACCCAGCCGGCGCGACGTCACTTCTGCAGTGTGACGTACGCGCCGCGCTGTCGACAGCCGGCCGAGCGCCAACCGAGCGCCCCGTCGGCTATATGACAAAATCTGAAGTCGCTGGTACTGGCTACTACTTCATGTGAAGTCTTTAAGCCAAATCAGAAGATTTACAGGAGACTGATAAGTTTTAACAGCAGGTGATGAAGAACCTGCCTTTACCTAACCAGCACGGATTGCTAAAGGCAGGTTTGTGGCCATCTGTTATTGAAACTTATCACCATAAATCACCCAGTTTGGCTTTATGACTATCACATAAAGTAGTAACCGGAATCATGCTTAGTGTGTTGTCCAAAGTGCGAAAATGCTTGAATATGAGAATGCCTAAAACGGGTACCTATCTCACACTGACCGAGCCGAACGTTGCTTAACCTTGGTGATTGCTAAGAGTGGCCAAGCAGCGCTAAAAGCGCTTTCCCATACTCTAAACTGAAGTCTAAATCGATTCAAGAACCTGATTTGCTGTGACCAATGAAACACATAACGCGGCGCGTTACAACAACGTCGGGAAATGATTGTTTTATGATACGCTCGTGACATACAGAAAATGATTACACGATCATTTCATGAGATTGTAACGCGTCGCATTTGGTCCTAGCAAATAAGGACCCTGATTAAAAACGACGACATAAGAGCTTTCACAAAATTATATTCATACATTTACTATGAGCCCTTTACTTTTCAAGTTACTTACCTCCAATAAATGAGCTAAGGAACTCGCAAAGGTCGCGTTTAAAAATTGTTATAATAATGACGTCATCCCTCGCGATGTTACTACGCGTACTTAAAGTCGTGTTCACATATTTGCAAATGGCGTTTAGTGCCGTCAGGATTTAAAACTTTGTAAGTGGGTATGTACCTAAATATATTATTGTCGTTTATATAAAAAAACTTATTATCAATTAGTTTTAATGTTAAAACAGGTGAAAAAATCCGGTACCGGTGATATTTTAATCACAATATAAATTACTCGAATTTCTAATGAATGATCGTTATTTATTTCTGTATAAATTCAACGTTAATTTAATAAAATCAATTAAATTATTCATATATATCGATAAATAATTTATGTCGATTGATTTAGTAGTTAGCTCTACACTTTTTAAGCTGGCAACATCTTTTTGGTTTGTTTTGACAGTTGGGACTGTCATATTTTCTGTCGATTTGTGAACACAAGTATAGCTTGGCGGCATGACGTCACAGCTGTGAATTTAATTTTTATCGGTTGACAAGGAAATCGAAAGCGTACGGTACAGAACGGTTTGTATGATGAATAAACTGCGTTTTATTACCATTTTAATCATTCGTTAAGAAATGTATGATCATGCTGGGTCCGTAGCAAGATGTCTAGAAAGCAGAACTTCTCTGTTATCTTATTTACTATTTAAATTATAAAGTTAAAAAAAAAATTTTTCGTGGTATGTGCAATAATTCTTTATTGAGTTTTGAATAAAATATCAACGTTAAACCAGTACGTTCGGCTTACAGAGGCGCTAGATCAACTTAAGTAAAAGCGAATTTAAATTATCTATAATCAGATATGAGTATACTTCTTCCTACAATTTGAATAAGAATTTTGAAAAAATAGTTGATCATTCATACCTTAAATATTAGTTAAGCAAAGTGTTTTTTTCTGCGCGTATAGTTTAATGTTCTCTTTTTATCTATCTATATCATCATGCCAAATTCCTTGCGGGGTAGGCAGACGCTCTGCATCAGTCAGAGTTCCAACAGGTTCTTTCTATACATACCTCTCTGGCTTCCTCCACTCTCATAGTTCGTCTCATACATGCTCGCCGGTTACGGAGACTCTTGACTTGTCTTTCAGATAAGACTCGGTCTATGTATATTCACTTTTTATGTTACCTTCTATCTCTCTTTCGCTACCAAACACGAACGTACCTGCAAAAATAAAACATACCTTAATTAAACAATTGAATCACTTTTAGCTTCAACTGTATAAAAATATTGAGACAGATAAAAATAGATTTATTAGAGGGAGTACATTTGACGTGGAATAATAATAGTATAACAGAAATTCAGTAATACTATGAGAGAGGAGGAAACCAAAGAGGTCTGTAAGGAAAGAACCTGTTAGAACTCTGTAGGTAGGGATACCTTCCCCGCAAGGGATCTGGAGTGATGATATAGAATAGATTATAATAAAAGGCGCTCGTAGCGCTGTGCGACGGTTAAGCTGCGTTTGACTCGGTCGGCCTGAGATGGGTGACCGTTTGTGGCATTTTCATATTCGAGCGTCTTCGTGCTTCGGAAGGCACGTTAAGCCGTTGTGCCCTAATGTGGTAGTTGTTAAGCCGAGTTGGAAGCCTTAAAGGCGGTTTGATAAGTTCCAACAGCAGGTGGCCACCTCGATTTGTGAGAGAAGGCAGCCCAGCAGTGGGCTGCCTTCTTCTAGGCTGATATTATTATATAATAAAAATGCGATAAACTTCTCTCTCTGTACCAAGACCTCAGACACCCTAAGGAAATAATTGCTTTGAATTCAATACGAACATCAAACTTCCAATTTTCATTTATTGTACCCAAATTAACCACCAAACCAGTATTTTTGTGTGCATATTCAGGTATATGTAATAGAAATGCATTTTAAAATAGCCGTATTGCTATGAATAATGATTAAATTTTGTTCAATACATTGTATTGAACGAGTAACAGCAATTTTTGATAGTTAAAAATAAAGTAACATTCTTTAAAAATAATGGAATGAAATCGATACAGTTGCCGATTTAGAACAAACTGCTTTCAGGTCTTGCGTTATTTATGTTATCATCGGCTAAAAGTCAGTGTACACAGTACATCTCTGCCATCCCCGCTTGAGGAATAAAGGCGTGACGGTATTTATTTTTATTTTTATGATAAATTCCAATAGCAGGTGGCCATAAACCTTCTCCATCAAATCCGCACTGGCCCGCGTGGAGTATGACCTAATCTTTTTCACCTCGATTCGTGAGCGAAGGCCTTTGCAGAGCAGTGGGACAGTAATAATATAATAATAATAAGAAACTGTCCCACCTTTGGGCTCGGGCTTCCTCTCAGACTGAGAGGGTTTAGGCCATAGTCCACCACGCTGGCCCAGTGCGGGTTGGCGAACTTGACACACCTTCGAGAAACTCTCAGGCATGCAGGTTTCATCACGATGTTTTCCTTCACCGTTAAAGCAAGTGATAGTTAATTTAAAACGCACATGCTTTTGAAAAGACAGAGTGCGTGCCTGGATTTGAACCCGAGACCTCTGACTTTGCAGTCCAACGGTCTAACCACTAGGTTATCACTGCAATGCAACTGCAAGTGGGATAGTATAGCCCGATTTACTTTATTTATTTATATTGTTTTTTTATGAAAGCGTTAGAATAGTAATGCCTCATAAAGCAATGATTCCATTAGTCGGCTATAATAAGGCGTCATCGCATCAGGTGTGACGACCGGGTATTGACCCCGCTACGGTCGCAAAACGACAGGATTCGGGTGCGTTTGCGCATATTCTTAAGCAGAATATAATTAAAAAACGCTTATTTATAGCGTTTATAATCGGTACGATGGTGTTTGTTACATTTAACATCAAACCTGCATTAAATTTATAGTCTCGTCAGACTCTAGAGTTAGATAGAAATCATGGACATTCTTACACTAGTTTCTGCCCGCGACTTCGTCCGCGATGACATTAGACAGGAACCTAACATTTTTCCGGGATAAAAAGTATTCTATATGTTAACCGAAGTAATAAAATATATGTGTGCCAAATTTCATCCAAATCATTCAGCAGTTTTTGCGTGATTGAGAAACCAACATCTAAACATACAAACTTTAACATTTATACCTAATATTAGTAGGATTATTTTTATATTGATTCAACAATTCCGTATTTTTTATTAATCTAAATATAGTTAGATTTTGGGGAGACGTCAAAGGGGTTTGCCCAGAAGTGGGGTTTAATATATAATTATCGTCTTCACTTCCTCAGTACTTCATAACATATAATACACTACAATATCCAATGAAACATTGTAAGTACTTGAAACATTAAATATGCTGCGGCTTGTGTGTTGCTAGAACCAGTAGCTGTCTCGATAAGTGTTGCGGCGAACTTTCTCTCCACAGCTGACTAGAGGCGAGACACGGTGTGGGGTGTACGCGGAAGCGGAGGCGGTTTTATTATCGCTAGAGTAGTCAGTAGAAAAACTTACTAGGTTAAACGGGCGACAACCTCGAAAAGCTACTGGTCACTGTCAAAGTAGAAGGAAAAAGACTAAGAGGTCGTAGCCCTATGCACTGGTCGGATCATATCCGATCCGCCCTGAGCACCACAATTTCTGATGCCATACACACGGCTGAGAACCGAGCTGGTTGGCGAAACATAATCCGCGATATCGTTGTTCCTGGAGGTCACGACCCTCAACATTGAAGATATCGACGCAAGGAGGAGGAGTAGTGAGTATAGGCTGATGTTATTATAGGCGGCTGGCAAAAATTGAAAAGAGTAGCCGCAAATCGTACCAAACTCTCCAATTGCACGCTAATGATGCAATTGGGCAGGCCTATGTCCAGCTGTGGACTGTTATAGGCTGATGAAGATAATAATATTAGTTAAGTTTAAAAACTAGCCCGCTGTTTTTCGCCGGATCTTTTTGGTTGAGGCCGCATTCCGATCCGGTGGTAGATGTAAAAAATATAATAATTCTCACGTTAGTAAGTGCTTTTTAGACAAATAAATGATTTTTGACTTTAACCAGTATAAAAGTATCTCCAATAGATATCGTTGAAAACGGGTACGGAACCCAGTAATATAAATGATCTGATTGGTTGACGTTCCACAATATAGCCGAATGTAAACCTCAATTTTACACAAGAGAAATTAACACAATGACCCATCTCGCTGGCCTACTCCGATTATTTATCAATCTTCACACATATTCCAAGAACTTTAAGATAAGGTTAGGTTCCTCGCGGAGATGTGCCCGTAGCCCACACTAGAGAGGAAAAACTGTCACCGGAGAGATTTTAGTAAGTACACTTGGTCCATTGACAGCCGGACCTACGGCTCTGAGTCGATCATTGATATATCTTTACTCGATTAAAAGCGAGCGTCCGAAAAACAACCCGAAAAATAAGACCACAACTACGGGTGTGGTCTCATTTCGAAATTGTTCCATTCAACCCTGACTAATGTGAGAACGCGTTAAAATGGTACAGTTCGCAAAAACTACTAGGTCATTAATAATCTTAATTTAATATCTGCAGTTGCTAGCTACGAGTTATAGATGCGGACGTATATTAAATGCGGCCGTTTTTTGGCTGTCATTTTGTTCGTGATCCGTAAATTTTTACGGTAAAGGTACGGCCAAACTAACGCGCTCAGCCGCAGCCGCGGTGGCGTTCCCGGCAGCGATCACGGTGGCGAACAGTATCTGCCTATGATAGCGCGTGCAGGACGCAGGACGCATTGATGTGAACACAAAACATTACTGCAAGAGCTGATCGCCACCGTGCACGCCAACGCGGCCGCGGCCCTGGCTGAACGCGTTGGTTTGGTGGCCGTACCTTAACAAGACTCTAGTTACTTCGTTAAAAAATTTTCTTTGCAGATCCCGGAGGTCCTCCGAAGCACAAAATAAATAAGAAAAGAAGGTAGAGAGTTTCGACCGATTTGATCCGAGATCTTCGTAAATAAGCGTTTATGTATGCGTGCCCCTTTTACCGCTCGTTCTATGGAGCCGGTACGCTGTACTTAATTATTTCGTGTCCGGAGTGCCGATTCTGGTCGAAACCGCGTATTTCACCGAAGCTTACAGGACTCCTAAGCAGTAGTTTCAAGTTTCCTCAGGTACCAGGCAAACAAAAAAACGTCTCACAGATGCACTGCACGCAATTAAAAAAATATTTCACGATATATATACTGGATTTACCGCGAGTAGATAAAACGAATTGTCGACAACAAGTACGTATATTAAAAGCTAGCAGCTTTCCGCAGTTTAGAATTCGGTCGACAATAACGCCACCTACCTATTATTTTGGGACTCTCTCTTTTTATGATTTCTTAATGCATAAAATTTAGAGATTATCAAAAAGAAAAGTGACTTAAAATAAACTGATGTTTTGCTATTATTTATATCCCTAATTTACACAACTTAAATAAGTCATATTTTCGATTAGGAATCCCTTTTTTATTGAATCGTGAATCGGTCTGATTCGACAGCTTTCGTAATCGATCTATCGATTATTTGGCTCGAAAAAATCGATTTCGAAATTAATCGATTTTAAATGGACATGCCTATATTAGGTCCCAGTGTGATTGGGGGTAAGCCTATTGGCTTACCCCCAACTGGCCCTATTGGGAATATGCGTGTAATTTTTTTATATTTTTATACGATAGATTACATCAATATATAACTGCATAAAAAATTTAAGCGTCAAAAATAAAATGTAAAGGGCAAAAAAAAATGTTGAAGATAGCAAACAGATAAGAGCATTTTAAACGCTCGCCATTTTGGCGCGCTTGGCGTGACGTCAAAGTCTAATAACAACCAATTAGTGAACAGCTGTTGAAGTATTTTATTCAGTAATTTATTTTTATTTTGTATTTTGCGACTATTATACAATGGAACAACACTGTGATGTGCCTAGGTGTAAAAATACAATAAGAAATGCACCCGATAGGTGCGGACATTGAGGTAAATAGGTGCGGACATAAGGAGAATGTGGTGTAAAATCAAAAAAAGATACATGGTATCTCCATCAACTTGTTTATATTGCTGCGAAGATCACTTCAACGTAAGAATTAACTTAATAATTTAAACTAAAATTTCGTCTTTGTGTAAATCGACAACAAAAAATAACAATAAAACTAACTCAATAGCAAACATCCAACAAATATGCACTTGTTGACATTTGTATTGTAGCCTTTGACGTCATATTCCATCTGACCAATAGCGTGGCGTTCCCGCTACTTTGAATTTCTCACTTATTTTTTGTACTTTCAATAATTATTTTCTTAATAAAAAAGTAATGTTATTAAAAACATATTGGTATAGACATTATTCTAATGCGATAAAGTTTGTAAAAAAAATACTTGACCCTTATTTGAATTACACGCATATTCCCTATTGCCATTATGCCGGACACAATTCCATACTCCTGACTGCTATTGAGATTTTTTCTATAAAAAATGTTTAAAAAAGTTTTGAACTTAGGACCTCGTGATCACCAGCCACACAATGCTAACGAATAGAACTGGTACCCTAAATCGTCAACGAAATGTGGATGTACAAAGTACACCGTGTATACAAAACAATCTTGGGGAATGCAGACGAGACGGTTGGTCATGAGCCAGTAATAATCATTATTTAAATTAACTTAAATCATTAATCTTTCTAGAAACAAAATTTATATTTTATTTAAAGTCCACATTTTAGGTACATAAGTATTATATAATATTTGTCTTTCTGAATATCAAGGTCATCGAAATCTGTAGAAACGAGTTTTCTATTGAAAGATCGCGATCCTAACATGGTATATAGGTCATACAGATATGGCATACGTTCAGCTTATAAGAACAGAGAGGCCACTCTTTGGCAATGTGGCTTGCAAACAATGCGCGGTACCTAGTTCAACTATTTCTAGCTTCAGCGTATTTATTTTACGGTCGCTCTCTTGCCCGGTGAAGCTTTCAAATCCCCTAGGCTAACAGCGTAAATCATCCACCTCAGGTCAGTGCTAGCTTTGATTCCTGCACAAGTCGAGCTTTTTCGCCCCTCGCTATACCATTTACACTTCCGTACTATTCCCGTGGCGTGAACACAGTTCATTATTGTTTAATTATGTTTAATGCAGCGGACAGAATGAGTAACAGCAATTTAGCGAATTTTATAAAATATAACAAAGGTACATTAAAATACTTGAAATCGATTCTAGTGACGTCTCGCGTGATTATAATAATAATAATAATTTATTTTGGACCACGTTCATACAGTAAATAATAATTTTTAACAAAATTTAAATAAATTATAGTAATAATATCAATAAATTGATGGACGATTTGGGGAAGTGGTTAGGGGCTTAAGCCGCTCTACCCATAGGGTTGAATAGTCGTGGCTTCGATTCCCGCAAGGGCAAATCTTTGTGTGACCTACAATCTGTTTCGGTCTGGGTATGTGTGTATGTGAGTTTTCATGTTTGTAAATGACACAGGAATAAATACTAATGTGGAGCATCGTTAATTTAAAAAAATAGTCAACAAATCATATATTGCACATTAATTTGATCAATAAAACACTATAGATGCCACTGGTACTGCCGCGCAAACGAGCCATCATGGAGGCGCACCGTTTTCTCATAATAGCTGCAAAGCCGTTGGTGTGCCCTCTGCAAATATTAGTGAGGCACTTAACGGCAGTCCCAACAGTAGCCTAAGTACGTTATTATATTGTACACGCGTGCGTTATTATTTTGTGTTGTTATTATATTACAAGTTTTGCCCCAGTGACGTCCACTGAGTATACCAGCTGTGTTAAGCTGTGGTAAAAGTAACAACATCTGTGGAACCTTGCGGCTGATATTACCAAGTTTGTTCGTACGCTTGCATCTGTGTTCGAAACTTTTATTTTCGCAATTTTGTTGCAAATGGACGCAAGTTTTTTATGTAAGGAAAATTTAAGTATTATATCTCTGGAAAATAGCAAAGTTGATGGTTGAGATTTAGTTAGAATTTGTGATGAACTCTAGAAATGCAAGCCAAACAGCATAGGACTCGAACGCGTGACCTGCTTATCACGAGCCGTGTCATTCGCCATACCGATGACTCAATGTGCCTGCAACCCTTTTTTACGTAGGGAAATTCTTGTGGACTTCCCCCAGCCTCGGGGGAAGCTGGCGGGGCACGTCGGACTCTTACCCACTTAACCCCCCCGGTGGCTGGCATCGACACTTGACAGCGCTAGATGTTACAGCGGCGGTGCCTGCAACCTTAGTATAACTACCTTATTGGCACTGAAGTTGTTAGACCAGGTTGCAGGCACAAAAGCGATATTAAGCTGTTTTAATCTATATCTTTAAAAACATATCTGCGTACATCTCTTCCGATATGACGTGCAACAGACACGTGTACCAAGCGCTCATACTAAGAATAGAACTTTCGAGATGCAGTTTTGATGCGCATTTGTTGTCAACTGCAAAAGCTTCAATGACAGTACAAAATACATCTACAAAATGTAACATACATGACGTAAGACCTTTGAAATTCACTACGAAATCAAACTTCCAATTTTAAGGAGTTATCTACCATTTTTTTTAGCATTTTGGTACCTAAATTAGCCACGAAATTTAAACTTATGTGTACATATTAAGGTATATGTATTTATTATCGCCGTATTGCTTTGAGTAACGAATAAATTGTATTTAATACAGCGCAATGAACGAGTACAGCAATGTTCGATAAAAAAAAAAATACAAAATGTAACCTACTTTAAAAATGGTTGGTGTATATTCAGTTGCCGATTTAGAAATGAATCAAGACCTGTGAATCTCCCGAGATACAAACAATAATAATAATGTCCGTCCTCTTTGAAATAGGCCAGTTTTTGTCCATCAAACCTCATTCACAATAGTCCTTGCCCCTGCCGGGGTCAGTTCGCTGGTTATGTTTCTTTATTTTCAGCAAGTGATCTCAGCAGGTGCTTTATATAACATTAACTTCTCGCAAAGGGCCTCTACGTGTTGGACCCATGTCCCCATGCAAGCCTTTCAAAGGTCCGGGTAAAGCCTGTTAATCTCAGCGAAATACAAATTATAATAATATCAGCCTAATCTGTCAGCTCCTGGACAAAGTTATCCTCTCACAAATCGAGATGACAGAGAACTTATCAAGTCAATATAAGATTTCCAAATTGCCTTAACGACTATCACATTATGTTATAACCAGGCCCAACAGCTACACATGCATTTCGAAGCACGAAGACGCCTATAATAGAAATGCCACGAACAGTCACCCATCTCAGATTGACCAAGCCTGCTTAACTTTGGTGATCGCTAAAAACTCGGTCTGTAGTCCACAGCACTACACGCGTCTCGTATACCGCCATTTTACTGTTTCTGGTGCTTTATACGGGATATTTCGACAGCTCACTAGAATTGTTCTTTCAAGTAACTCTAGATACAGTTAAATCACCCATTTTATTTTAATTTGACGATCTCATTTTTTCTTTTACAGTTAGTACCGTACAAGCTCCGTTTTACATAATTATTTACAAATCATTTTACAATCAAAATGATTACGAATGTCAATACAGTACCAATAATGATATTTCGTCATTACGATCATTAAAGACGAGAAAATAAGCTTGACATTATTACTTGTGAGTCCAGCGTTGGGCAAACGTATTTCAAAATAGTATTTTGACGATGACGCCGAAAATGAGGTTCGCTGACTCAATAACAACCTATTCAATCTGGACTTAAAAATACACTTTACAGAGAAGTATATTCTCTGTAAACATACACGGTGTGAGCCAATTCCATTCTGTTACGCTCGAATGGATGTAATATCAACCAGATAAGAATGAAATAGTACCCCGCGCCCGGTTGTCCGGTGGTAAACATGAGATGGTAGAATTAACTCGTGTGATTGATGAAAACGGACGTAACAGAAGAATTATATCCCCTACTCACGAGTATTCGTCAGTATATCACCACTCTAGGCGACGTGATCTTCCGTCGCATTTGATGGAGAAAGCTGACTGTCGCCGAGTAATTCACGTATTGAAAAACTTCTAACGTAATATGCGGTTTTGAAGGTCACAGATTTTGCTGTACATTTAAGAAGTAGGGGAAGGACTTACCGTCGGGTTGAAAAGATTAGAGCTGCAATCTATCCGCCTTTTTCGGATCTGTCCTAATCAAGGGGGGAACCGGGTTGGGTTTTAGAGATGTGTCCTTTGAAATGCACGTCTTGCACTTAACTACTTTTATTGTTTTATTTATAAAACTACATGTGTGATAACCCTGATTTTGCAAGTATGTCAAGCCTTCAAGGACCAGCGTTGTATGATACACGATGAAAGTAAAAAAAAATATGTAGAAGCAATAGAAGTAATCTATTGCAATATCAAATATATCATTGCTAAACACCAAGAATATTTTAGAATTTGCCTATCTATTTACAGTGGCCAATATTACCAAAAAATTGAGGAGTGGTTGTCCAGTTTATGGTTATTCTGCCAATCTATATCATCACGCCAGAACCCTTCGAGTTAAGCAGACAGTACAGACTTCCAACAAGTTCTTTCCTTACAAACCTTACTGGCTTCCTCCACCAGTAAGATAGTCTAGGTCTTCCCCGGTACCTACATTCTACCTCTTTCAAATATATAAAAGACAAATAAATGTACCATCAGTAAGAAAAAAGAATCTGAATATCTCTGTTGGCTTTCGTAAACGATTTTCCAGGAAAGAGTGAATTTATCCGAGGTCGAATGAAAATTGTACAACTTTGGCTTGAGTGCTGCGACTGTAGAGTGCAGCTTACTAAAGGAAGTGCTACGAAATAAGTCAATATTGCTACGGAATATTTCCTGTTCTCTGATTTTACATGAATGCGTCATTATGACCTTACTTTATTTATTTCACTGCCTCGTAGGTTTGGTTGGTCTAGTGGACAAATTTAGTTAAAGGACTGGACCAGTAGAAGATGGCATACTCCTTCGCTCAGCAGTACCAACAATACTACTGTACGTGTCTCGGCTACACTACACTACTAAAGCCGAGTACATAGCGAAGTACGCCCGTAAGAAGACCTTCTACACTCTGAGGGTCGAGAAGCTGAACTCTCAAAACGATACGGCATTTAATTACTTTGTTGTGCAAGCTGGAGACCGTTTCGTGGAAGACTACGAGACGCCCTGCACAGCGCAACATGTCGCCGTCAACCCATGTGTCTTCGTTTATAAGTTTTTATATATTATACTTATGTTAGTCTGTAAGGTATCTATACATATATATAAATTTTGTTAAACTTCAAATGCCTAAAATAAATGATTTATTATTATTATTTTCTATCGAAAAATTCCCAGTATCATTCTTAGTCTGGAATTGTGCCCGATATGTGACTATAGGCTCACGTAGGTGCTTAGTATGTATGTAAGAGTTTAGAAACGCGTGAAATTATGAGCTAGTTGAGATTAAATATACTTCGGCGAAATGTGGGTGTTCCGTGTACACATCTGCCTACTCCTACGCGGAAAAATGGTAAAATTATATTTCAATAATGAGTTTGCTAAGTTGACTATTGATTAATAATTTGTTTAAAATAAAATAAAATCTATCTATCTATCTATATATCATCATGCCTTGCGGGGTAGGCAGAGAGTACAGTGTTCCAACAGCTTCTTTCCTGTAAAATAAAATGTTATCTTATAACTTACGAAAGAATCTGTTGGACCTTCATACTGCGTCAACACCGCAAGGGATCTTAAATTTTTTTCAACTTTCGGTCCGATTTCGATTCGGTATATGTCATTTAAGGATTCGAATCTGTTAAGAGAATACCATTTGTGAAATTGATGAAATTGAGATCAGATCGGATCTGCATTTTGAACATTTTTAATTACAAGAATTGGCCTTCTGGTCTGATGATATAGACAGATACAGTCATACAAGGATCTTTTGGCTCGCGGCCAAAAGCGGAACTAACTCTGTCATCAAATGAAATATCACTCCATGTCAGTCGCAGAGTTGCCGTTTGGTATGAAATTTGCCAAGCCCTCCTGGAAGTCGGAATATTTTAGTAAATCATATCCCTAATTTCACATCAACGCCAATGTTATCGACAGGCCATAAGATCCCTGTCGCATTATAGAACCAATAAGGCATGTTTCATTTGTTTATTAAAGCTCGCAATACTCGAATATTTTGATTAACCGCGGCTGATATTTCAGTTCGTAGAAATGTTGTATTTATTTTATATTGTGATGCACCCCGGGCAAGCTCAATTTATATTTTCCAGGTATCCAATATTTCAACCTCGCCGGATGATTTTAATGGCACTGGCTCTTTATTTTGTTATTGATATTGATACGGTTTATTGGAATATGACTGTTAATGAATATTGTAATTATGATGGGAGTGGGCGAAAAGATTCGAAGTCACAAATTTTGCTGCGATTGTTATGATAACGTAAAAGAGGTAAGTATCTGTATTATTTTTTAATTTGTTTAGGCCACAAAGCATACATCTATTCGCACTGGGTCCGTGTGGTGGAGTATAACGTTTTCTCTTTTAATCTTTTAAAGGTTATAATAATAATAACCCTGTTAAGAAACTGTCCCACCGTTGGGCACGGACCTCTTCTCAAGCTGAGATGGTTTAGGCCATAGTCCACCACGCTGGCACAGTGCAGGTTGGCGAACTTCACACATCTTCGAGAAACTTTTAGGCATGCACAGCCGATGTTTCCTCACGATGTTTTCCTTCACCGTTAAAGCAAATAATAGTTAATTTATTAATACGCACTTGCTTAACATATTTATGCGTGTAACATAATTAACACAAGACCTGAAAGTAGTCTCTTCTAAATCACCAACGGAATCGATTTCAACTAGTTTTAAAGTTAGTTAAAAGAATGTTGTTACTCGTTCTGTTCGCTGTATTAAACTAAATTTAATAATTATTCAAAGCATTACGGCTATTTTATGTATGTCTATTATATACATCTCAATACGGATACAAAATTTAATTAATTATTAAATTTTAGGATTAATTTGGGTACCAAAGAGCTTTAAAAATGGTAGAAAGCTGCTTAAAATTGGAAGTTTGATTTTCGTATTTAATTCGTAAAGCAATAACCTAATTGGGGTGTCTGAGATTTTGCATTATTTATATTTCACCTTGTAAATTAGAGACTTAATATTTAGAAATACGATTTTTATGGGGCTACCGCTCTATATTTTAGAATCTGGTAAAAGGAATACGATTGAATGAAATTTTCTCGATGAAAAAAAATCTAAAGCCTCCACTGCTTTACATTCTGATTCCAACGCGAAACACTTAAAAACTGGTGAATAGAATTTATTTAAAAATTGTAGCGAATAAATTGTAGCAAAGGTCTGGAAAAGCAGTTTTTCAATTCATGCTTTTTTTAGAAAACGAATTTTTGTTTTTGCGCGCTACGCGTATTATTCTCCATTAGACCAACGATACAGTCGAACTTCAAAAAGCAATCTCACTGGCCCAGGCAGCAGTTATTAAGTCAGCAGTTATTGCAAACAGCTTGATAGTTGCTAAATGGTTTTATTACCCACCCTCTAACTACTAGGAACCACCCTACCTCCCTACACTTTTCACGTAAAAGCAATTCCAATTTATTTCGCTTCGCTCTAAAAATTGGAAACATTTTAGTAACGTCCGTTGCTTGCTCCAAAGTCTGTACAGTCAATATCTCTCCAGTACTTGACGAGGTAATAACGACGGAGCAGAACACTGTACTATTTCGTCCATCAGTCTGACAAAGGTACACTGGACAAAGGCGGGGTGTTTTAATCATCTCCTCTTGCAGTTACCATTTCCTTTTGATATCCGGGTGCAGTTAAAAGCTTTGTGCGCTACAATATGGAAATGGCGTTTATTAACTCGGTGACTACTACGGCTTTAGTAGTTTCTCGATCGATTAGGTTCGATTGGACAAATTTTTGTGTGACACACAAAATGTATGTCATGGTTTAGGTACTTCTGTATGCGACCTTACTTCATTCTTATTGTGTAGATACATTTTTTATTTTAATTCAACTAGGATTTAAAGATTTTCTATTGAAAAAAATGTTAGTAACAGTCTGAAATCACAAATTGTGTCCGCATAATAAAAATTACCGTAGTGTTGCCCAAATGCAAGACCAAGACGGGGCTGACCCTGGTTTTGGTTTTGGTCTTAGTATTGCACGTCAGTCTTGGTTCGGGTTTGGTCTTGCATTGACCTAATGCTTCTTATCAATCTATGCACATGTCCTTACAAAAACGTATAATGAGTGTCGATTCAGATTTTATAAAAGATGAAATTAGCAACAACAAAGAGAGACAACTAGATCATTCGTTCAGGTTTATAAAGATTATTTAGGTAGGTACCTATTTCTGCGAACCTACCCACTGTATCAAATAATTGACTTACCTAGATCTCTCTCAATTCTTATAAGATATGGATCGCAATGTCTGTTATGGGGCAAAATCATAGGATATGTAAGGGTCGTCGCGCTATGAACTGCGAGTAGCTTGGTGGTACCGAGTTGCTCGCAGATCCTAGCGCGACCAAGAATTTTAGTGTGGAGCCGAGGAATAAGTTTATGGTCTATGGCACACTCTACATGCAATTCTGTTTGCATTTATTTAATCTACATTGCATGTGCTTCGCCGTAGCACGTCAGCACTTGACCATACTTGTGGGCACCAACGCCTTGAGGATTCGCAGCCGCCGCCTGGCTTGCGAGGCAATTTTTCATTTGGTCAAAAACATACACACTGACAAACGAAACAATGATAATACAGAACTAATTTAAAATCGCACGTAAGTCGTTAAATAAAAAAAGGTACTCACGGAACTTAGAGACCGCAAGAGTCTCGCGGAATCAATCTTGGTCTTGCTCAAGTCTTGCAAGGTGGTTCTTCGTCTTAGTCTTGCAAAAATTCAAGACCAAGACTACAAGACTAAGGCTAATTTTGGGTAACACTATTTGGGTCTTATTTTGAGAACAATCAGCGTTGACGAAATGTGGGTGTCCACAATAAACCCAGTCGAGAAAGATTAGCATGATAAGTTATACATTTCATACAAAAACAATAACAACGATAAACTTAAACATAATTTAAAACCATTCATCTTGATTTGGTAAAGATTTGCAAAAGTTTTCAAATTTTAAAGGTTTTGTTTTATAAAAATGTAAACTATAGTCCAACAAGGATCGTTTATCCCGCGGCCAAAATCTGAACTAACTCTGTCATCAAGTGAAATGTCACTTCATGACATCGCACAGTTGCCGCTTGCTATAAAATTTACCCAAGTTCTTTTTTTAATAAATAACTGTGCTGTGAAAATTTTACTAAATGTTAACACTAATTTCACCAACCAAAAGACCCTTATCGTATACGTGTACTGCCGTTGTAAACTGCTAATAGGTACAGGCAGAAACGTAAGTGACTTAACAATCTCAGTTTTACAAATCTCTTTATTTGCAAACGTTTATAAACAATGTCAAAACCAAATTATCCGCAACAAATTCCAATATAATTAGTTCAACAACAATAATGGATTTGGATTTGATGCAAAAAAAAGTGTTGAAGTTATTCGAAAATCTGAGTATGTTAAGCAAGTTATGTTGGTGACCGTACCGCCTACAGTTGCATCGGACGGCATTCCCATCACATCGTGTTAGTTGTCTGGTCTATTTCCTTTTGGTATCCGGGCTCAGTCAATTTTAATTTGAATTGAAATTAAGCGAGATTTTTCATGATCTGTGCGTCCGTTCGGTTGCAATTTGAATGGATGCCGCATTTTAACATTGAGTTATCATGCATAGTCTTACAAGGATCTTTTGGCCCGCGGAAATCGGAACTAACGCCGTCATCGAGTGAAATGGTACTACGAGATAGTCTCAGAGTTGCTTGCTATGAAATTTACCCAATTCATTTTTCTAATTAGCAACCGCGCGGACCCACGTGTTAAAATATTACATTTACTAAATGTGAACCCTAATTTCACGCGAACACCTTCATGCCTATATTCACCAAGCGGGGGTGGCAGAGATGTACTGAGTACACCCACTTTTCGCCGACGATGTTAGGGCTCATGTAATAGGGAGCGAGCATATTACCACATACCGAGCACAATTCCAGACTCCGGACTCATACTAGGAAGTTTTCGTTTTCACCACTAATATATAATAACTCAATGCATTTTAAATATTATGAACTGAAATTTTCCCAGTTATTTTTCTAAAGAATTGGGAGGATGTACACAAAGTTATTCCTTTGTATGTACACGGTATAGTAAATAGTTTTATGTGATGGTCACATTTCTGTAAATAAATTATGAAAGATGAGAAAGAGTATACTTTGGTGATTCAGACATATAGAAAGAATTTCGGGAGACAGAATTTTCATTCTTTCTCCCGACATTCTACAACTATCTTATCAGCCAGATATACGATTCTAAACTGGAAGGATGTAGGTAGGGAAGATCTACACTATCTCACCATGACCAAATAACCCGTGTCTTATATATATATAAAGGCAAGTCAAGGCTCCGTCCTCCGAGTGGAGGGCGCGAGAGAAGTCTGTAAGGGAAGAACTGGTTGGCATTCTGTAATCTCTGCCCATCCCGCAAGGGATCTGGCCTAGCAATCCATCTGAAAAACCATGCGCCACTGAACGAACGAGACAGTCAGCTTAAACATCCTATTACAATATAAGGCGTTCATAGTGTTGTAGTACCGCGGTGTTCACGGCGATCACCAACGCTAAGCAACATTCGGCTCGGTCAGTCTGAGATGGGTGACCGTCTGTGGTATTTTCATATTCGAGTATCTCCGTGCTTCGGAAGGCATGCTAAGCCGTTGGTACCGGTTACTATTTAATGTGGTGGTCGTTAAGCCGAGTTGGAAGACTTACAAGCGGCTTGATAAGTTCAACAGCAAGTGGCCACAAACTTGCCTCCCCCAATCCGCACTGGGTCTGCGTGGAGTATGACCTAATCTCTCTCACCTCGATTTGTGAGAGGAGGCCTTTTCTCAGCAGTGATATATTAAAGTCTGATTTATTGCAATATGATAAACTGTCACATTCTGTGGAAAGTACAATGGCAATCTCGCATACATGGTTTTGCCAGATATCGATTTGAAGCGTCTATGAATGAAAAAATGTGAAAACTATAGGGTTTCCATTACTTAAACATAAACACCGAGAATTTTTATTTGAGACATCGAAAAAAAGATATTAACATTTTAGTTGAGACGAACTATGAGAGTCGAGGAAGCCAGAGAGGTATGTAAGGAAAGAACCTGTTGGAACTCTGTACTCTCTGCCTACCCCGCAAGGGTTCTGGCATGAGGTTATAGATAGATAGATAGAACATTTTAGTTTTAAGGTTATGTCAACATCCCATATATTGATATTTATATGTCAAGACATTAAATAGTTAGGAATCATGAGCTATTTATAACTTTGAGGCTTCTAAAACACTCAGCGGTAACCATAAAAAAATATAAAAGTACCCATTTAACTTAATGCAGCCATACTATTTCATGTCTTGAGGTTATATCAATATAAACTTAATGAATTTACATACTGAGTTCTTAGATTTACGCGAATATTCCTCGTAAAAGAACACCGATTCCTACCTAGGCTGGTTCGCGTGGCTATTGTAATTAAAAAACATCCTAATTTTAATAGAGAAGATGGCTGGGTGCTTCCATCGACTTGAGATCCGGTAATTAATATAATCAAATCCAAAACCAAGCATAACACTGCAAGACCTCAAGACACCGTGAGCTCATTCTGCGTAGATCGGACCAACAAAAATAATTAAGAAGTTTGAAGGTACCCCGGAACAACTATGCCTTTTGGACGTCTAACACCTCAGTCCCTCCCGTGACCATGGGTGCTGCAAAGCACTCGAAACGTCGGGAACTTAAAAATAAAAATTAAACCGCGATAAAATCCGAAAAATTAGTTTTATTTCATTTATTTCATTAATGAATTTACCTCTTAATAGGTAGTTAGCATTGGGTCATTGGTAATTTGTATTTACGAGTCTTCTAAAAAGGGGTAACTTGCAACCATTAGAAATTATAATAGTAGGCACTACGTTTAAGTATCTACTTACTTTTATATGAAATATGTAAAGGTGGTGGACTATGATTTATCTCTCATCTCGATTTGTGAGACATTTGCCTAGCAGTGGGAGAGAATTAGTTGATTCATTATTTTTGTTATCACCTAGTTACCACCCATACACTGCAGCAAAATAAAACAGGTAAAAAAAATGGTTATAAAGAAACTTTAATAAAACAGGTAAAATAAAAATGGTTATTTTATAAATATGTATTCTTCGTCATATACAATAGCTAAGAGTCTAGTTGTAGAGCGTGTTCTTGTGTTTTGATCCAAGACTTATATCGCTGAGCATTATTGACTCGCAATATGACATTTGCACGCACATAATACGTTTAGGTCTGTCACACCATTCCGCCTCTGAGCGAAGCGTACCTACACAATTTCTTGAGGTACGATCGGAGTCCGTTTAGGGAAAGATATTATCAGTTTCCTACGATAAAATTGAGTAGATGCAAGGTTTAAAACTAAAAACAAATCAAAGAACCTGGAAGAAAACGAATATAATATAATAATATCAGCCTATACTGCCTGCTGTTGGGCAAAGGCCTTCTCTCACAAATCGAGGTGAGAGAGATTAGATCATACTCCACCCGGACCCAGTGCGGATTGGTGGAGGCAGGCTTGTGGCCACCCGCTGTTGGGACTTATCAAGCCGCCTTCAAGGCTTCCAACTCGGCTTAACGACTACCACATTAAGTGGTAACTGGGACCAACGGCTTAACGTGCCTTCCGAAGCACGGAGACGCTCGAATATGAAAATTCCACAAACGGTCATCCATCTTAGGCCGACCGAGTCGAACGCTGCTTAACCTTGGTAATCGGTAAGAACACCGCGGTCGCACAGCGCTACGAGCGCCTCAGAAAACGAATACCGTAAAATATTTTGGTAAGTTGAAGTTGTCAATAAATTGTTAACACAAAGTCATTATTACGAAGTATTGCCACTACATATCTTTTCTATCAATTCCATAAACTATTTAAAATACGTTGTGTATAATATTTCTTTCGTTATATTAACTATTTAGAAATTATTTCAACTATTTAAAAGTAAACCAATACGAGAGTTTTTATAAATCAATAGTCTTCAACTAAACGTTTATTTACAAATGTTTATTAGTTTCTACTATTGTTTTTTTTTTTAAAAACGTAGCCCCACACTACGATTTATTCCTGTATCGTGGGTGCGTTTACAAACATAAAAATTCACAAACAAATGCCCAGACCGGAACAAATAATTGTGGATCACACAAAGATTTGTCCCGTGCGGGAATCGAACCCGCGACTATTAGACACAGTGGGCGGAGCGGCTTAAGCCCGCCCGTCCATCCGCAATTATGGTAATTCAAATAAAATGGACGAATGTTTTTAATCCTATCTCTATGATGAATATGAATTTAGTCAAATGAAGTACTTTACTATAAAAAAATATTATCGTGCGAGTTTACACACAAAATTAATATTTTGTAAAAACCGACCGAATTATATTACTAATATTTGAATATGTCGTATTTTTAGACACTTCATAAAACATTCAGGTAGGATCACGCCATTGTTCTTTCATTACAAAAGTTCAATTATGTGTTGTAATGAGTGAGTATTGCCTGCAGCGTTCGGGCGGCAGTTTCAATACAGCGCATGTTGGAGTTATTTCCCTTTGACTTCCGGCGTCCGGGTCCAGGGAGGATCCCTTTGTGTGAAGCGACATATGCATTTTGCCACCTTCCCATCCGTTTGACGCGAGCGGCGTCCGGAACATGTTACATTTTCGATTTGGATGTCGCTTTTTAAATGGAATGTTTGAAAAGTTTCCGGTTTTATGTCTGAAAATCCCTGTCAGATAGATAGTTACTGAATGCGAACAGCAGAAAAAACGGTCGCCAGGGCGTTTCTTTTTCAGCTTTATAAATATTTTTGTAATATTACCATAACCTGAGAAAGAGACGGTAATACATAAAGTTTATAGGTCCATCTTTTTTCAATGCATAGTATTATTAAAATCATTGTGGTTACCACGGCTCTACGACATATTCGTACTGTACCAAGTAAATTCAAGGGGTTCCAAAATCCTTACAGCAAACATACCAACCTAGTTATATGATCCACAGTAACTACTTTAATAATAAATGAAACTTTTAATTAACAATTTTAAACTAAAACTCGTTACGAACAACAAAAAAACTAGTTAAAATAACTCGTATAAGACGTAATTAAACGGAACGTAAAATTAAGGGCATTAAGCTTGTGTTACATTAGCTGTGAGATGCGAATACAACACGTTTGTGTCATTCGAACCTATTGGAAAGGACACAGTCCAAGCCGGGTTTTATTGACCTCGTTTATTATAATAAAAGTACCAATAGGTGAAGTATGGGTACCGAAATCGGACTGTAGTATTCCAGTACTGGGCAGAAGTTCGCTCACAAATCGAGGTGAGAGAAATTACGTAATACTCCACCACGCGAACCCCGTGCGGTTTGGTTTAAACCACGGTATGATGAAATTGGCTTTGGCTTTTATTTTGTGTGCATCGGTCAAATGGTCACGCATTCCCATACCCTACAACAAAATGTACAAAATAATTTGAAAAGTGTAACCGTGGAGTTTCTTGCCCTTCTTCACAGAAATGGCATTACGAAGTGATGGACTAAAATGGTTTACATGAATAAAAAATATTCTGATTTTTAATTTTATTGATGTGAGCGTGATTTTGACTCTGTTGTCTACACTTTTTTTAAAGTAGCCCGACATCTTTATTCTTGCTACGTGAACTAGTGACTAGAATATATTTGTGGGGCACACAAACATTTGTCCCGTATGGATATAGAATCCGCGTCTTCTCGGTGCCGTGGTCGGAGCGGCTTAACCTCTTAGGGCTTGACCACTAGACACAGGACATTCCTTTTTGATATTTTGTAAATGACTGTAATGCTTCACCTGTCCAAATTCGTGCAAGTTAGCTTTGGTATCTCCTGTCCTGCAAAAATCAAGAAAATACTCGCCTGTAACATGTGACAAGAAACTTCGGAACAATTTCGAAAAAATTAAGGCAGTGCCGAAGGCAACCAGAGAGCTAGGGGCACAACTGCTGCTTAAGAGTGGAAGTAACTACCCTTTTACGGCTTAAGCTGTACTAAAGCTGTATATGAGCGAATAGGCTACATAATGGTGTAAAGTTACCACTGCTACTTGGGAGTTTTTACCACAATCAGAGAATTAGCATTGTCAACTTCTGGACACGCTGCAAAACGAAAGCGATTTTACACATTTTTTTGGAATTATTAGTTTCTATTTCTATTATATTCTAGTTATTATTACATATGTATTTTATTCGTACATATGTATTTTAAACTCGTGTATATATTTTTTCTTCTATTTATGATGTAAATATTTTAATGGATTTTTTGATCTATATTAGTTAAAAAATTGTTGTCATCAGCCGGATTATCCACTGTTGGACTTAGGCAAACTCCAAGCTACGCCAAAAAATAAAATAAATTAGACATGATTATGAAATCTGACCATATTATTACAAGGAATCTAGCGTGTTCACTTACATAGATAGATGGACTTTAAGTAATACGAGTTAATCAAGAGTCTCTGTAACCGGCGAGCGTGTATGAGACGAACTATGAGAGTGGAGGAAGCCAGAGAGGTCTGTAAGGAAAGAAGCTGTTGGGACTCTGTACTCTCTGCCTCCCCGCAAGGGATCTGGCGTGATGATATAGATAGACAAGTTAATCTTTAAAGTAGCTTTAGATGTAAAATGTCGTAGTTGTCACGATGGTGTTACGATACCGTGGGCATATAGTGACTGATGTGAACCCATAACTTATGGGATTAATTCTGAACACCTCGATCGCCCGCTGTTCAATGATACGAAACGGCTTAACTAATTTGGATGGGCTTGTGAAAGTTGATTTACTAGATGCAATATTATGTACAATAAGAGTCGTAAGTGGCTTAACTGCGTTGATAACATAATGTGCACAAGAAAAGATTATTTTTTTTTAATTCGGTAATATCTACTCTTTATATTACAAATATAAAGAAAAACAGAACGTTCACCATACGTTCTCAAAACCATATCTTAACACCGTCACGCCTATATTCCCCTAGCGGGGGTGGCAGAGGTGTATTGTGCACCCACTTTTCGCCGACGATGTTAGGTCCTATGTAATAGGGGGCGAGCCTAATACCATATACCAGGCACAATTCCAGACTCCGGGCTGATACTGGTACTTTTTCGATGGAATAACTACATTTTTCTAACATTTAACCCAGGACCTCGAGATAATGTTGTAAAAACGCTCGAGTCGGCGCTTAAAACGCTCGCGTCTTCTACGTGTTTCAACGCTCGTGAGCCTCGACTCAGCGCCAAGCGCTCGACTTCAGCGCTCATTTTTACAAGACTACCTCGAGATCGCAAAGCACATTATTCGCCACTAGACTTATGAGGCAGTCGAATCTTAATAATAACATCTTTTTTGATCTAAAGATCAAAAAAAATAATGAATGATGAAACAGATCCTGTTAAAACTTTGTTCTCTCTGCCTACCGCACAAGGAATCTGGCGTGATGATATACATATATAACGGAAGACCTCAGACACCCCAATGAGATACGAATTCAATACCAAAATCAAACTTCCAATTTGAAGGAGTTTACTACCATTTTTTGAGCCGGTACCCAAATTAACCATAAAATGTTATTTTTAACTAACTTTTGTATGCGCATTGAGGTTTGTGTAATAGAAATACATTTAAAATAGTCGTAATTCTTTGAAGATTTATTAAATTTTGTTTAATACAGCGAACAAAACGAATAACAGCATGTATGAACATTAAATAATAAATTAACTAACTTTAAAAATAGTTGGAATCGATTCAGTTGCCATTTAGAACAACCTTCTTTCAGGTCTTGCGTTAAATATGTACACCGTCTAGATAGATAAACATATACTAGAAAAAAATATATTGTGTCTTGATATGTTCCCAAAGAGTTATGTTGTTCTTTTAAAACATTTAAGGTCAAAAATTAATAATGAGTTTTAAACATTAATCGTTAAATTTTATTTTTTAAAAAACCTGTTTCTGAATTTTAACCGTCTTAAATGCACCATTATTTTATTTTATTACTAGATAAGTTTTATAATTGTGGTCGACTTTGTAGAGTATTCATTTGAATTCTTAGAGTGCCTTGTAATGCATGATGTGGTTTACCTATTATTAGAATAACATTAAACATGAATGTAATGATAATGTTGTTAACAAGAAATAACGTATACTAGTGGTCGCCCATAGGTCGATATTCGACCTACTCTTTCATCGTTTGCTGGTTACGTTTGACATTCAGTAAGACTATAGACAAATAATATTAAAGACAAACATCAATTTGACGTGTATTGTGTCAAATACATGGTAGCGTGTGTAATGTTTTTTTCATTGATTTAATGTATGTTTTAAGCATAATTCTAAAAAAAATATTAGCATTCTGCACTCCTTCTCTATATAAACTATAAGTGTGGGCAATTTCATACTCCTTCGTCCGCGCAATTTTCGTAAAAATGTGTACAAAGTTTTTCCTTCACGTATTAATATATAGAGATTCTGTTGGTGACGCTCAATAACTAAATAAAAAAAATATTACGAATAGTCACTTATTCTGAAACTTCACACAAATTATCTTTGAACAACTCTAAAATCAAGTGATCTTTGTTCATGTGATTATAACGCAAAAAACTATACAATAGTCCATTATTTCTGGGTAAATGCCTTCGTACGCCATAGCAAATATGCCTGGTTTTATTTTAACTTTATATAAGTACATAGGTCATTGGTATTAAATGAGATTCTTTTTAAAATATACACATTAGCAACACATACGATGAACAATCCTAGAATCTTCTTAACCGGCGAGCATGTATCTGACCAACTGTGAGAGTGGAGGCAACGAGAGAGGTCTGTAAGCAAGGAACCTGTTGGAGCTCTATACTCTCTGCCTAAACCGCAAAGGAACTGTTGTAATGATATAGATAGGTATATTGAAGTCTGTCTATCTATATCAGCACGCCAGCTCCCTTGCAGGGTAGGCAGAGAGTTCCAACAGGTTCTTTCCTTACAGTATTATAACCGAGTTTCAATAAACAAAAACGTTCCAATTATAAAATTAAGATGAACTGAATAGAGGTGAGATAGCCTTAGAACGCAGTAACATGTTACAATCGAATGGCATGCAAACATTATTTATCTATCTATTTATACCACCACGCCAGATCCCTTGCGAGGTAGGCAGAGATTACAGAGTTCCAACAGGTTTTTCCATTACAGAACTCTTTGGCTTTCTCCACTCTCAGTGTTCATCTTATACACGCTCGCTGATTACAAAGATAGTAGGAGAGAGAGAAGAAAGTTACGTGTTGTATATTATTGTATCCAAAATAGGAATTTTATCAAAAACTACGTTTATAAAATGTCGTGTAAGTCTTCGTGGTGTAAGTATACTTACATCCTTTTGTACCTACCTATCTATCATTCTCTGACCAAAATTCGATAGAAAGCTGACCTTCTTACCCCACCAAGATAATATTATAAAAAGGGCATCTCGTATGTTGGGATTTGTCATAAGAACTATCAAACTTTTCCGCGGCAACAGGGCCAAAATATTGATTTAGTGCAGACTTGTGCGTAGTATTCTAGAATATGCAAGTGTTGTATGGAGGCCTCATTACGCAGTACACACCCTGAGGATAGAACGTATTCAGAAAAGGTTTCTCTGGCACTTAGCCTTTTCTTCGGGTATTGCGAATGCGATACGATCATATGAGTCACGTTTATGTCACTTCAATTTACCCTCACTGGAGAAACACAGATGTGTAGCTAATTGCCTCTTTTTATTTAAAATATTACGTCAGAAAATAGACTGCCCTCAGTTACTATGTAAAATTTCATTCCGGGTACCATCAAGAATGCCTCGCGCTGCCATAACTCCTCTACATCCTCCGTTCCGAAGGACCGTTCTGGGCACAAACTCTCCTATACCTCGTATGTGTAAGCTTCTGAACAGTTGCAGTAATCATAGATGTGCATACCCACTCTTACGTCCATTTCAAGCGGTTGGTGTGTTATGTAATTTAAACATCGCTGTCACGATGGCAGTACTGTCACTTTATTACATTAATTGTCTCATTCTTTTTATTTTACATTTTTTATCCGTGCCTTCAATTTTTGTTATTTTTAATTATGTAACGCAAATGCACGCGGTGCTTACTTTTAAGTGATTGTTACATTTCGGAAATAATTACGCTGGTTGTATTATACTTGAACTGATGTAAACAGTCGTTAGTAAGCCAATAAACAAAAAAATATATATATATATATATATCTTAACGTAAACGTTTACCACATAGTTTCAATTGTCTAAGCGAACATTGGCCGTCGCACTTTGCCGTCACTGATCTTACCCCTTCCAAATCGTGAAACCAAATCCATTACAATCCAATAAATTCCTTGAAAAATATATAAGAATTTATGATTCTAACGGATTTCTCAAGGATTTCTTCATAAAAAATACCGTCACATGCTACAAGCGGAAGTTGAAATAACTGGAGGATCACAAATACTTCCTTGTTTTTCCCCTTATGCATAACTTGAGTACCTGTAGTATTACAAACAAAAAATAAAGAAATATATGAACCCATAAAATCTAAGCTATCGATGCAAATTGCAAATAATATTCTTGCGTTTAACTCCAGCGTTTGGTCTGGATTGAGTTTCCTATCATATTTTCCGCGAGGAAATTAGTAAGGTATCTTTAACAGTTACGTTTTAACCTTCAAAGCGCAAGGCGGGAAGACTTATAAATCCTTTTGTTTGAGTCTGACAACTTCAACGTCCGTTCTGTTCTTGCGGGCTGTGCTAACGAATCGCTACTTTATAGGCAGCCTTACATCAACCATCGCTTGCAGTTCATTGTAGAACTTTATAGATAATACTTCGTTAAGAAAATTGAGTAAAGTTTGAAAATGATAAGTTATATTTCTTTGCCTTATTCCATTAACTGGAAATTTATTTTAAAAAAAGAACTTACACTCCGTCACCCCTAAATTACCCAAGCGGCCGTGCCGGGGGGTTGTGTGACCCCACTTTTTCCAGCGATGATAGATCCCATGTAATATGGGGGCGAGCCTCTTGCCATATACCGGACGGACGATTTAGCACAGTGGTCAAGAGCTTAAGCTCCCACTGTGTCTAATAGTCGCAAGTTCGATTCCCGCACGGGATAAATCTTTGTGTGACCCACAATTATTTGGTTTGGTCTGGGTATTTGTGTATGTGAATTTTCATGTTTGTAAACGCACCCACGACACAGGAATAAATCTGAGTGTGGAGATACAAATTATTAAAAAAAAAAAACAAGAATTCCATACTCCGGACTGAACAGGGAATTTTTCGTTAGATAAACAACATTTATCCGACCTAAGATTTAAACCCAGGCGTGTGTGAACATTTGGACCCAGTGGCGAAAAATGCGCTTTGTGATAACGAGGTCGTGATCGCAACGATCGGGACATGGGTCCTACACGTCACTAGAGGTATTTTGAGAGAATTAAATATTATATAATTCGCCTCCTGAGTTAAAGCCCTCAAAATGGAGATACAATAGCGAGAAGAGTTGCCATAATCTCATTATCATGTGCGTCAGGATAGAGCTAACACAGTATCAGAACAGTCCACTGCTATTATGAGACAGGGTTCACGATATTCACGAAAACCTACCCAAGTTTTAGTGAACTGAATGATCTTTGAACCTTGATATAAATGACTGTCAGAAAAATCAGCTTACAAATATTTCTGGAACTCAAGAAATCAATTATCGAACTTCTATTGGCACTAACCGTGTTCATTTACTAACACGAATCAATCCTGGACTTCACAGCAAACTCGGGCAAGATGTGCACGACCCGGCCACGTGCTGGTGTGTACCCCGCCTTACAACCGGTCCCAATATCGTTCAATGGAACGCGACGGCGCATGTGTGTGTGCAGACTAAGGATAAGTGAAAGCAATCTCAGCTGCGCACGCGACTCCGTACTGCGAAACGACTTTGAAATATTATTTTTTGTATCTCATTGTGTTATGTTTTGTTTAAAAATGAAATTAAGATATTACTGATTGTTTCACTCTCGCTGTTACACTGTTTTATATGAGTAAGTTATAATGAACGAATTGGATTTCTTTTTTTGGTGGTAAAACAACCGCTGTTATAAGAATATCGTGCAAATTTTATGAAATATTGTATATAATTCCCACTGTTAATCTGGAGACCTTCGTGAGTGAGGATCTCTGGCCGAAGGGTATCGTCTTTAGGAGATTTTATGGAAGACTACAAGACGCCCCTGCACAGCGCAACATGTCACCGAAATTACATGTTGCTTAGGATATAAGCTTGATATATTATTATATGTATGTTAGTCTGTAAGGTATATACTCTCGACAACAGCGCCATCTACCGGGTCTATTTTAGGTATATATTCTACTAGCAGTTTCCCGCAACTTCGTACCCGGTCGACAACAGCGCCATATACTGGGTATATTTTATATAGCCTATGTTACTTCTAGATAAGGTAGCTTTCCAATGATGTAAGAATCATTAAAATCGGATCAGTAGTACCGGAGATTACCCCGAACATCCAACCTCACAAACTTTACCTCTTTATAATATTAGTATAGATGGGCCAGTTAGTTGTATAACAATATTTTTTTCAATTACTGTTCCCTGAATTAAATAAATTATTATTATTATGTAGATTTCTCGCTGAGATTCACGGGGTTTACCTCATTATTATCTGTATATATCCCATTTTACTGAAAATATTGTTTAGTTTTACTAATAAGCATTATTAAATTAACTTGATGTAGTTAATTTTTAATTAATAATTTTAAAGTTCATCATTATCATTTCAGACTATACTTGTCCACTGCTGAACATAGGCCTCCCCAATCGTTTTCTAGCGTAACCGTATTTTAAATTTATATTATTAAATTCATATTAAAAGATGAAACACTTTATAAATTAAAGATTTACGTTCAAAGGAAGTGAAGACAACATTATTAAGGAGATATTGGTTACATTTTTTATTCTGATTGCCTGGTATAAACCACTTTTGGCATCCGTCATGTATACAAATTTTTCGAAGAAAAAAATAAACATAGAGCGGTTATTATGTTTGTGATATAATATTTCTGCGTATATTAATAATTTAATCATGTTACGAGTACGCAAGTAGTCTGTTGAAGGAAGGAAGCCATTACGATGTTTCCTTTAAATAAAAAAAAAACCATTGTTCTCTATTTCCGTGTATGGAAATTTAAAGAAGACATTGTAGAGACGATTGGAGTGCTAGGGGATGCTTAACACGGTTGTCAGTCTGTCATGGGTGACCATTTTTGGGATTTCTTTAAAGCGATAAAAACATAATATTATCTACGATAGTCGATACTCTATAACACACATACACAGTCCAGTTCAAACGTTACACTAAAAGACATCCCAAAATTAAATTGTAACTACTCACACTTATGATATAAACATAAATTAGGTCATATTTTTTCTTTATTTTATTTTTTAAAAATGTAGCCCCACACTGGGATTTATTCCTGTGTCGTGGGTGCGTTTACAAACATGAAAATTCACACACAAATACCCAGACCGGAACAAATAATTGTGGATCACACAAAGATTTGTCCCGTGCGGGAATCGAACCCGTGACACAGTGGGCGGAGCGGCTTAAGCTCTTAACCACTGCGCTAAATCGTCCGTCATTGTACCTTACTCGTATCACTTAAAGTTGTGTTTGCAAAAAAGTGGAAGCTTGTTTTTTTTTAGCACCGTCTACTTATGCCTGCCTTTTAGTGGTGCCATTTTTCGTGCGGCCAGCGCGTATCTACCAATATTTGACCCTGTTACGATAGTATAATACGTACTTACTATAAAGCCATTATAAAAACACAATAGGTGTCTTTAAAATATTACAGCACGCACATAATAGAATAGTGCATAGTACTCACAAGCAAAGATTAAAAATCGAAAGTCGTCCGTTACTAGTGAAAGTTGTGATTTAGATAAGCACTATTTTAAATCATTGCATGACATAAGGATATGTTTAGCAGAGCAAATAAAAATTGAAAAAAATGTATTCACAAGTTTATGATAAGAATCTATCTATAACATCACGCCGGATCCCTTGCGGGGCATGCAGAGGGTACAAAGCCAGTGTTGGGCAGAAATCAATTAAAATATTTTTCTGTTTATTTTTGGTTTTTAAGTTTCCTACGTTTTGAGTACTCTACAGCACCCATGATTACGAAGGGTCACTCAGGCGTTTGACGTCTAAAAGCATTGATATACATACAACTAGATTAGCAGTAACGGTGTAAATGTATGTCGGCCAAGAATATGTCCGTAGGCATGTTAGAAACTTCTGTCATTCATTGGCCTGCCTGGCGTCTGCCGAGCAGCACGTATTAATAAAAATCTTCACAAAATAAGAAGTGTAAGAACGCGATTTGAGGCCAGAACATCACTATAACGCAAGCGGAACTACTTTCCATACATAAGGTTATTTTTTTTATATATATTTACTAATAAATACATAAAAAATCGATATAAAGTTACAAACATTAATTTGAGATTCAGTGTTCCCAATAAAACACCATTTGGTTTTCCCGTCTTTATGGGGAAATGTTGGATGATTTTGTCACTTATAATTATGTATTATACGAATACCTATTTTATTAATTTTGTTGGTTCCCAAAGGGTATTGGAATTAATATTCTATTGAAATTGCACCCGTTGGGGACCAACAAAAGGTGATAAAGTAATTATTTCTTTTCATAATTGAGAATCAATAAACTATTCTCTCAAAGCGAATATTGTACATTGTTCTTTATTACCTAAGTACCGTATGGATACCGTACAGATTAGCTCCACCCTATTTGGTCTAACGCGTTTCGTAGAAAGCAATTGAGAAATTAACTAGGACTTCTTTCTCTCCCCTTCTTTTAAAAGCCCCACACTAGTTATTATTCTTGTGTCGTGGGTACGTTTACACACATCAAAATAACATAAACAATTACCCAGACCTAAACAAAATGTGTGAATTACATAAAGATTTGAACTGTGCGGGAATCGAACCCGCGACTATTCAGTCTAGTAACCGGAGAGGCTTACCGCTCTTATCGTCGTGACCAATAAGTCTTCACTGGAAACAGGAAATGGGCAACATGTTTTCCTGTGTTTTTTGAAGAGAGACTCATTTTGTAAATTTGTATTTATTTTACCCGCTGTAAATAGACTGCAACCATCAACATGCGTATTTTGAAAATAATGCAATAGATAAAAATACGTGTTTTTATTTATTACTCATTCAATAATATTTTCATAGTTTGAGCACAATTTGAACACTATAAACTAATATCCAAACAATCTGTATTACAATTCTAGTTTCATATTAAATAAAATGAATCATTATATTAATACGTGAAGCAAAAACTTTGTACCCCTTTTTACGAAAATTGCGCGGACTGAGGAGTATGAAATTTCCCACACTTATACTTTATATGGAGAAGGAGTGGAGAAAGCTTATATATTTTTAAAATTATTATGCAAAAATATACATTAAATGAATAAAAATAATAGAATAATTAAAAAAAAAACAATACTTAATTAAATTATTTGCAATTTTATTATAGTGTGATTAATTAATATTTCTTTGTTTTTCATTTTATTGTTATTATTTTTCATTCTGAAAGTTAGTGATTTAATTTTATTTTATAATTAATTATGATTGTCTAAGTAATAATATATCTGTCAATAATCCGTCAATAATATATAGAATAAATACTTGTTATGCATGCTGTATTCACCTGTAATTAGTTATGCAATTGGTCATGAACTTAAAATTTGTATCACTTGCAAATGAATTATTGTACATAACTGTTGGTGAATCTAAATAAATAAATAAAATAAATAAATAAAAAAAACATTACACACCCTATCATGTATTTGACACACACGCGCATATATACTCTTTTGTTTATTGTTAAAGTCTGTGGTCAAATTGAGAATAGATTAATATTGTTTGTTTTTAATGTTATTTGTCTATAGTCTTACTGAATGTCAAACATAACCAGCAAACGATGAAAGAGTAGGTTGAATTTCGACCTATGGGCGACCACTCGTTACTATAATAATTCATTCATTTATCTATTGGATTCTAACTGAAATGTCACGAAATTATTTTTAAAAAAAATATAATTTAAAATTTACTTAACATTAATTAAAGGTTTATATTGATTGTGAATTTAAATTGTGGGAAAAATCATAAAGTAAGCAACACGAGCCTCCCACAACTAGTAATATTGCTCTCTCTAGCGGATCGACATAATGTCGGTAAGGTGGGGAACAAGAGTAAAAGAGATGGATTTATGTATACTCTAAATTATTTATCGGTTTCAAAGCTACGTCGGCATACTTTTAAATGGTTACACTTTTTACGACGCGCCGAAGTGACGTTTGCTTCTCTATTTATTTACCTCAATGTCAAAAGTCATTGTTATTCCGAAGTACCTAAAAGGGATTAATTAAATCGCCATTTAAATTACAATTAATTAATCCTGCTAATTAATGAATTAAAAAATTTATTAAATAATGCTCAACACTGGTACAGAGCTCCAACATGCTCTTTCCTTGAACACCTCTCTGGCTTCCCTCATTCTCATAGTTGGTCTTATACACGCTCGCCGGTTACAGATACTCTTGACAATATGTAGAAATTAAACATATCTAGTATTTTAAGACTCAGAGTTTAAGCCAGAAATAAAACACAGAATGAATCACTGCTCACTTTCGCCGTTGTAGGTCTAGACCTACGACGACTAGTCTTAGTGCGGACCGCGATCATAAGGTCCTGGGTCTAATGCTAAGTCGGACAAAGTCGATTTTGTATCTAACAATTCTCAGTATCAATCAGAAGTCTAGTATTGAACCCGGTTTGATGGCAATGGGCTCGCCTCTATTACACCACTAACATCGTCGGCGAAATATGTTGTACATAGTACACCTCCTGAGATAGACTTCATCATGAGCACCAAGCGACAAATATTTAATGATGTCTCCGTGATTCACAGGGTAAAAACCGGCAGTGATCACCGAATGGTCAGAGGCACATTAAATATTAATGTCAAAATGGAAAGATCGCGTCTGATGAAGTCTACGCTCCGACCTTGTAATGCACATATCCAAAACCCCGAGAACTTTCAACTCGAATTGTCAAACCGCTTCGAATTGCTAGACAGCAGCGCATCAGTGGACGAAATCAACAATAGGTTGGTAGAGACTGTCCATACGGTCGGGTCCAAGCATTTTAAGCCCCACCGTAAAAATAGGCCTCAAAAGCTATCTGACTACACCCGAAACCTTATGGCTGAGCGACGTACCATGACACTCCAAACCTCCGATGATGCTAAGTCCTATAGGCAGCTCAATGGACAGATATTGAAGTCCTTGCGACACGATTTACGGTCCTTCAATACAAGACGTATTGAGGAGACCATAGAGCAGAACAAGGGCTCCAAAGTGTTTGCAAGAGACGCGTCTATTGGGCAAAGCCAGTTGACGAAGCTGAAGACGGAGGACGGAAACGTAACGTCGAATAGGTCAGAGGTGCTCAGGGAGATAGAGAGGTTCTATGGGCAGTTGTATACCTCAGTAGCTGAACCTGATGTTGACTTGGTAAAAGACCCAAGAGCCAAGCTAACCCGACACTACACTGAAGATATCCCGGACATCAGCCTGTGCGAGATTGGGATGGCTCTCAAACACCTTAAAAACAACAAAGCGCCGGGTGAAGACGGAATTACCGCAGAGCTTCTGAAAGCGGGCGGATCGCCGGTACTTAAAGTCCTTCAGAGGCTGTTTAATTCCGTCTTGCTCGAAGGAAAAACGCCGGAAGCGTGGAACAGGGGTGTGGTGGTACTCTTTTTCAAGAAAGGTGATAACACTTTACTGAAGAACTATAGGCCCATCACACTGCTGAGCCATGTTTATAAGTTGTTTTCGAGAGTCATCACGAATCGTCTCGAACGCAGGCTTGATGACTTCCAGCCTCCCGAACAAGCCGGTTTCCGGAAGGCTTTAGTACCATAGACCACATACATACGCTGCGGCAGATTATACAGAAGACCGAGGAGTATAATCGGCCACTATGCTTGGCGTTTGTGGACTATGAGAAAGCCTTCGATTCGATCGAGACTTGGGCGGTTCTTAGATCTCTCCAGCGATGCCGCATTGACTATCGGTACATTGAAGTGTTGAAGTGCTTGTATAATAACGCCACCATGTCAGTCCGAGTACAGGGGCAGTGCACGAAGGCGATCCCCATAAAAAGAGGAGTAAGGCAGGGAGACGTCATTTCTCCGAAACTGTTTACGGCCACCTTAGAGGACGCCTTCAAGCTCTTGGAATGGCAAGGACTTGGCATCAACATCAATGGCGAATACATCACTCACCTTCGATTTGCCGACGACATTGTGGTCGTGGCGGAGTCGCTGGAAGATCTAGGACGAATGCTCGGTGACCTCAACAGAGTATCTCAACAAGTGGGTCTTAAAATGAACATGGACAAAACGAAAATAATGTGTAACGTCCATGTCGTACCCACCGCACTCACCGTTGGGAACTCTACTCTTGAAGTTGTCGACGAATACATTTACCTGGGACAGGTAGTCCGGTTAGGTAGGTCCAACTTTGAGAGAGAGGTCAATCGACGAATCCAACTCGGCTGGGCAGCGTTCGGGAAACTGCGCAACATCTTCTCATCCAAAATACCTCAGTGCCTTAAGACTAAAGTTTTTAGTCAATGTGTGTTACCAGTGATGATATATGGATCAGAGACGTGGTCTCTTACAATAGGTCTCATAAAAAAGCTCAGAGTTGCTCAGCGAGCTATGGAGAGAGCTATGCTCGGCGTTTCTCTACGCGATCGAATCAGGAATGAGGAGATTCGTAGAAGAACCAAGGTCACCGACATAGCCGTTAAGATTAGCAAGCTGAAGTGGCAATGGGCGGGCCACATAGCGCGTAGATCGGACGGGCGTTGGGGCAGAAAGATTATAGAGTGGAGACCACGTATTGGCAAGCGCAGCGTGGGACGACCGCCTGCCAGATGGACCGACGATCTTGTGAAAATCGCAGGAAGTCGTTGGATGCAGGTGGCATCGGACCGGTTACGCTGGAAAGCGATTGGGGAGGCCTATGTTCAGCAGTGGACAAGTATAGGCTGAGATGATGATGATGATGAGTACACCTCTGCCACCCCCTAATAGCTAATATGAGCGTCATCGTGTAATAATAAAAAGTAATATTAATAAATGAAAGATTCACCCAAAAATAGCAGGGTCTCATAAATTCTGATGAATTGATTAGAAACACCTGACATTCTACACTCGCCCGTCTGGCCGTGACTGTATATTCTTTAAGGTCATTGATATTTTTTTTATTCAACTATTTTTAGATTATTTAGTTGATTGCATTTGGAAGCTGATGGTCTTTGCAGCTTCACTGGAGATTGAGGGCGTTTAAAATGCGATCTACCCGATTATGTGTTGTTAGCACCTAACTCAAGGACTCGTCAGGAAAGATGTCCCGTGCGGAGATCGAACCCGCGACAACTCGATCCTATGGACTGCTCTTACTGGACATAACCATCTTCCATACACGTTACATTACAATATAAGATATACACGCCTACAGCCAGCTCAAGGTGAGCTGTATCGATTCCAACCCAGGACCTCGAGATCATCAGCCACGTCACCCACTACAGATTTTCAATGCTTAGTATATAAATTATTAACAAATATTACGAACATAAATAGAAAATTAACTATGAGAGTGGCGGAAACCAGAGAGGTATGTAAGGAAAGGACCTGTTGGAACTCTGTACTCTCTGCCTACTCCGCAAGGGATCTGGTGTGATGATATAGACTAACATAAATAGACTAAATTAATGTTCTTGTAAATCTGTCCTATAAGGATCACAAAGGCACAAAATCACAGGACATAAATGATATAACAATGTGTAGACCAAAGGCATGGTTTGAATCACCAGCTGATGATTCAGAGACCAAATATTGGCTGCGACGACATAGTATATTGCAGTTTGTTATTCTGATATACAAAAGTCTTCTTTAATCACGAAGCAAATATAAAGGAGGAGATGGCATTATTAGATTTCCATATATAATCAAGCGTGTTACTGCGCAGGGTGGCGCAGTAACACGCATTTATACTATGAATCTGCTGCCA
Organism: Phalera bucephala; assembly: GCA_905147815.2. Taxonomy (NCBI): domain Eukaryota; kingdom Metazoa; phylum Arthropoda; class Insecta; order Lepidoptera; family Notodontidae; genus Phalera; species Phalera bucephala. Next base: position 22,972,503 of record LR990609.1, on the reverse strand, counting down.
TGTCCCGCATACAAAATAGAGCAGTTGTTTGTTTGTAAATATAAATTCAGTAAGTAAGAAGCAAGGGCAAAGGCAAGTCAAGGGGTTTCGTAAACGGCGTGCGTGTATGTAACGAACAATGAACGTGGAGGAAGCAAAAGGTATGCAAGAGAAGAACCTGTTGGCACTCTGTATTCTCTGCCTGCAAGGGACGTGATAATATAAATAGATAGAAAAAGCAATTAAAGAAGTAAAATCAACGTTGCAGCAATTCGCCGAACAACGAGCTGACAGCGCACGTAGAGACGCGAACTGTTCCTTCTGGGCAAACGTGGACATGTGTTTCAAATATTTCTGACCCAATTCTTTTTTATGATGGTATGCATATTAGTCTGTACCCTTAACAAAAACTTTGGTTTTGGTTCACCAATAGACTACGTTGAAAATATAAAGATACAAATTAAGCCAAGATTATTTCAAAACACCTACATAAAAGGCCATGTTATGTCGCTATTATCGTAATTACCAAGTTTTTGAATAAGGTGAAATAGTATTTACTCCTTTAGTCATGTGTTACAAACATCAAAACGAAAAAGAAATAGCAGATAAGTTAGATCTGCTATTTTTGGTATCTAAATTGGTCCCAACCCTGACTATCATTTAGACTTGATCCGTTGGTTCAGCGACCCAAAATGAAACTTGGCGTCCGTAACGATATTCCGCCACTTCTCAAGTCACTGTGTTCCTTTTTTTTACCTGAACAAAGTCCAGCAGAGGACTTCCACGAGCCTCGGGGGAAACTCGCGAGGTGTCTCGGATTCCTACCGACTAAAAACCCCAGGGTGGCCGATATCAATACTTTGGAAGGGCTCCGGGATCTCCGTATAGAACGCACCGGTGCGCCTCTTGTGCTGCGCTCCTAAGAGTCTGCCGTCGCGGGGAGACTTGATGACATGCGGGGAGCATGGCATACATACACCGACACGGTACTCACGGCGACATTGGCTACACCTCTCCGCCGACCCCTCGGTGCTCACGGGCTAACCTTACCTAACCTCAAGCCTCAACGGGACGACCAACCGGTTGGCGGCCGATAGGTCGACCTAGGCCTACCTGGGCCTAGAATAGGCTTACTTTATACTTTACTTATCCCATTCCCTCAATATAGCCGAACCATTGAAGTCTGTATTCTACGAATTTCGGACGTGGCGTAAGCTTTTGCGAAAAATCTTTTTTCCCGCTACCAGCAGCTTGATTTTCTGTCTCAGTGTTAGTTCCTAAGATCATAATGTAAAAACTATTAAATATACAGAAATTTTTTGATAATTAGCTCGTAGTTTTATTAATAAGGTCTATGTTTAAGGCCTAGTTGGCCATTATTGGAAATTACTGGAATAGGTGTAATGAATAAAAAAACGTTCAGATATATAAATAGGTATCCGAAAACAGCATTTTAAATTAGCTCAAGAAATGAAATTGCGTACGCTATAGGCTACAAAAAACATTTTTTGCCACCTACAGCGAAGGTAGTGGCCTTGGCCATCAGGGCATAACGAAAGGTTTCAAAGGGGGACTCAGGACGGCAGGTGGCGTACGATTAAACACTACATAAAGGGTCAAACGCTAATGTTCCACTGGCGAATAAATATGAGCGTTTTTTAAAACTGTGTGCATTGCCAAAATTGAAATCAATTTCTTTATTATGCACACCTATTCCACAAATATTGTGGAAATTGAACTTCCTTATCTGTACCTGCTAACACAATTTGGCTTAAAATATGTCGCGACTTAAATTCACATGCGTTATTTTTGACATATTAGTATTCACTGTATTGATGCTGCATTGCGTTTGGCGTTCCAATGTGGAAGTGGAACGTATAAGCGCTACATGTAGATTCTGAAAAGCGATAAAATTGTTGTATGTACTTTGGCCTCGAGTCAATACATAAAATCATTTTACTGTTCGCTTGTAACACTTTATTTTTAATTAAACGATATTTGCTTTGTTGTAATGTAATGGCATTGTTGCAACTTCTTCGGGAAATTCATGTATTTTGTTGATGGTATGAGTTGCTCATCTGTATAACTTGATAGTAAGCCAACTTAAGTTTTTCATTTTCTTTTATTTTAATGACGGACGGCTTGGTCCAGTGGGCTTGAGTCGTTCCGCCCACTGGATCTAGTAGTCGCGGGTTCCAACCCCGCACAGGAAAAATCTTTGTGTGGCCCACAAATATTTGTTTCGGTCTGGATGTTTATATCTGTGAATTTCATGTTTGTAAACGCATCCAGGACACAGGAATAATTCCCAATATGGGGCTACATCATTTTAAAATAAATATTTAATTCTTATGTGTTATTTAATAATTAATCATAAATATTACGAAGAAATCTCGCCGCGAGCTTGCTGCCAATAGATAATGGACTTTATATTGCAAAGTTGGTAATTTTTGTTGCGTGTGTCATTTGACTACACGATGTGCTTATTGATTTCTCGTTGGAAACACACAGTTTGAAGAATCATACTTAGCTACGAATATAGATACATTCATGGGCACTTTATTCTAAGATAGATATACTTAGTTGTTTGTTCGGGTTACTCTCAGAAACTACTAAACCGATAATTAAAATTCTTCCACTGAAATATAGGCACCTCTCAAAAATATTTCAAATTATATACCTAAAATCTAAACAGAAAATAATCCCGACTTTGACTAAAGATTTTATTAAAGACTAGTAGCAGAGATGGGCAAAATGTAATCAGATTAATGATAACAATTGCATTTTGTAATATTCAATCATGATTCAAGATTAAAAGTTTAATAGTAATGGTTGAAGATAACAAAATGTAATTGTAATCGTTAATAATTAATACACCATCATGCCTATATTCCCCAAGCGGGGGTGGTTAATCATTAATCTGATTACATTTTACACGTCTCTGACTGGTAGGAACCAGTTAAATCTTTAGCCATCTCCAATTAATCTGTTGAGTAAAAGTACGATTGTGATAGGCACTCCAACCTGTTTTTACGACGGCTTGTTTGCTCAATCAAGGCCATAACTGCAATATAAATACATGAAGTAAAAGTAAAACCGGATGCTAAAAGCCGGCTTTCCCCATGCCGCACCATCGGCTTCCACGCCTTGTGATACCACGCCGACTTCAGCGACAAATTATCATTATAAGCTAAGCATTTTGTGACTAATTAGCCGGATAGAATCCAGTTTGCGACACAATTGTCGACGTTTTGAAATCGCAATGTAGGCTCTGTTTTTAATTAGCTTATTGTCTTTTTTCTTCACATGCTATCTGCTAAGTGTAGGTAAACTGGCAATGGTTTGGGCGCCACGGATGAGCAAATAACTATAAAGAATATTATATATGGAAATTTATTTATAACAATAGTCCGATGGCAGAATATATTCGACATTGGCAAATCTTTAACTTTATTCGAATGACTCATCGAATGAGAATAACATTGCTTTTTATTGTTTTTAAAACATAAATGACAACAGATAACATAAAATAAAAATTCGCAACAAGCAACACAAGTATATAACAACCACAAAAAATACTTTATATCGTAGCATTATTAATAAGTTTCCTTAAACGTTTCGCAATAAAACCAACGACACAACGTATCATAATGGAGGTTAAAACTATCTGATATCATACCACAACACTATATAACCGCCGCGGTTTCGCTCACGGAACGGATTGTGCATTGTTCCACTCACCTTGGGCCGAAACCGGCGAAAGAGTGCTCCAAATAATAAGAAAAATACACAGAAACATTTTGGTATTGTCTATAGAATCAGCGGCCATCACTTGTTCATCACGTCACAACACAGGCACAAAATATAAAAAGAATAGATTATAAATTTGAATTTTGGCGCGTAAGTTTCAAGTATGGCGATTTTTGCGCGCGGGGCGTGAATTCTGGCGCGAATCGCGCAGTCGAGGTTTCGCGAGCGACTGGAGCGCGCGCGCGCCGCTGGGCCACCCCCACCCGCGGGCGCCTTTCACCGTTACAATTCGTAACTCGAAAGACTACGTTAAGCAAGGCTATATGACGATTGACATTCAACAAAAACGGCCCGCTTTGCTATACGGAAATAATGTGTTTACTGGTCGCCTATCTGGCGAAACTGATGGTGGGTCTATATTTGGAGTGATCGTTAAGCACCATAAGTTGGTGCTTTGAAAGTTAGTATGATTGATGCTGGCCATGTTTTTAAGGGGATAATTGGAGCTGGCCGGTTTTTGCATGTTGTGGTAGTGGGATGGTTATATAAATAACCTACTACTGGTTATCTAGCTAAGCTTGAAAAGTTTTCTGGAAAACCCGTTTACCCCAGATTGAGGTAACCAACCCCAGATTTTCAACGTTTCAGATACTAAATTAGAAACCCAACTCCATGTAGCTCTACATACTGCTGAATATCGTCGTACCAAAGAGAATATTGTATCAGGAGGAGGAGGACCACAGACTTGTCCAGAGTAGGGACATTGTATACTGATTATTTAATAAAAAGCCAAATGGTCCCCACCTTAAATCTCATCTACAGCAAAATGTCTCTACCCCTAAATTATTTTTTCCGTAGAGAAAGAACAGTCAACATTCTTACGCTCATCTTATCCTCATTAATCCGTTTCTTAGTTCGAGTCTTTTTCTTAGCCATTAGCTTGGCCTAATAGCTAGATCGTAGGCCGCTCCACTAGTTCTACCTTTATTTTTAAACGTAGCCCTACACTAGTATTGATTCCTGTATCGTGGACGCGTGTACAAACATGAAATTTCACATACACAAATACCCAGGCCGAAACAAATAATTGTGGGGCACACAAAGATTTGTGCCGTGTGAGAATCGAACCCGTGACTGTTAGACACAGCGAGCGGAGCGGCTTAAGCTCTTAACCACTGCGCTAAATCGTCCAAGTAATCGCTGCTTCGATTCCCGCTCGGATCAAAACTTTATCAGCCCTACAAACATTTGTTTTAGTTTGAATGTAAAGTTCGTGTTTGTAAGACACATAATTAATTAATTCAAGTAAGTTAAATAAAACAAAGTAAATAAAAGAATACCACCAGCATCAAAAAACGCAAATATTCTCGTAACATTGTAGGTGACATATAGTACAGCCAATAACAGGTTTTCCTGCATATCTCTATCTATCTATATATATTATCTTGCCAAAATCCCTTAGAGAGTGCAAAGTTACAAGTTCGTTCCTAAATTTACCAAGTATAACAGACCAAGAGACCAAAATACTGTGACAGAGAGCAATCGCGCATCGCTTTGTGATCACGAGGTCATGGGTTTAAATCCTAGGTCGGACAAGTGTAGTTTTTCTAGCGAAAACTTCCCAGTACGAGTCCGGAGTCTGGAATTGTGCCCGGTATTTGGCAATAGGCTCGCCCCCTATTACATGGGACCTAACATCGTCAGCGAAACGTGGGTGTAGTCAGTACACCTCTGCCAACCCCGCTTGGGGAATACAGGCGTGACGGTGTATTATATAACAAAGTCCCCTCGCCGCGTCTGTCTGAAGTAAGTAGTAATTGTTGCTTCAAATGGATACGCGCCCGCTGCTTCTGGATAATATTTATTGGTCCTGTTGGAATATTTCCCTTGCAGTAGAAAAATTGTCCTAAATGATAATTACCTATAGACCCTAATTTTACACCAAAGCCCTGTCAATGTCATCCACATCCCAAAATATTCTAGTCGCACTAAAAATAAAAAAAATCATAACGCCGTCCCGCCTATATTCCCCAGAGGTGTACTGAGTACACCCACGTTTCGCCGACGATGTTAGGTCCCATGTAATAGGGGGCGAGCCTATTGCCATATACCGGACACAATTCCAGACTCCGGACTCATACTGGGAATTTTTCGTTAGAAAAACTACATTTGTCCGACCTAGGATTTGAACCCAGGACCTCGTGATCACAAAGCGATGCGCTTTCCCACCAGACCAACGAGGCAGTCATGTCTAGTCGCACTATACCTATTCTATCATTACTTGACATTTTCAAAACACTCTGTTAAAGTGTGAGGCTATAATAAAAACAAAAAGAAGGTATAGTTTAAATTTCACATAACTATAGGATAAATGCGATTTACCTAGGTATATATTTAGAACTAAATTTAATTTAACTATTTTTATATAGCAGTGACAGCCTAATGGTTAGACCGTTGTACTGCAAAGTCAGAGGTCTCGGGTTCAAAACCAGGCACGCACCTTGGTATTTTCGAAAACATGTGCATATTAAAAAATTAACTATCACTTGCTTTAACGGTGAAAGAAAACATCGTGAGGAAACCTGCATGCCTAAGAGTTTCTCGAAGGTGTGTGAAGTTTGCCGACCCACACTAGGCCAGCGTGGTGGACTATGGCCTAAATCCTTTCAGTTTTAGAGCAGACCCGTACTCAACAGTAGGACTGTTTCTTAACAGGGCTAATATTACTGTTTTATATTAAGTTTCTAAATAGACACGTTGTGAGGAAATAACCTGTTGGAACTCTGTACTTTCTGCCTACCCCGCAAGGAATCTGGCGAGATGATATAGATATATACCTAGGTATCTCTCTACCGAATGTGATAAAGACGCGAGTGTTTATTTGAAAACTATGTATGGCTGTGCACATATATCCAATAACCAGAAAAAGGGAGAATTAATAACCTCATGTGTTGCTGGAATCAACCTTGAGTTGAACTAAGTTTGTGCAGCTTTTAAAACTGGCTTTGCGGCCATAATAAATGCATTAAAATGTATAAGTGTTTGAATATGAAACGGGCAGCGTTCATTTTGTTTGAATTAAATTAGATAATATATGTGTATTTACACAATAGAACTGAGTTTCTCTAAACATAATTTAATAGTTAAAAACAAACTTCTGACTTAAACGTCTTATATTGTTCAAGAAAAACGTCTATGAATATAGATCTATGGGTGACTTTCTATCTTTCCCTCATGGGATAGCGACAGAGTTCACAGAACAGTTGCAACAGGTTGTTGTCCTACAAACCTCTCCAAGGTTAAATTTAATTTAGGATTACTTGCCCTTTATCTTCACAGAAATAACGTTCCGAAGTAGTGATAGAGCCATTGTTACTTTTCCGACGATTCATAAATACTTCAACGGTATACATAGTTAAAATAAAAAAATATTCTAATTATTTTTCCATACTATACACTGCGTAATTTCACTGTTCTGTTCTGTTCTGTTCACTGGTTCTTCAGTAAGTGACATCTTCATAATAATACTCATTAAGTGCATGAAAAACACCCATATTAAGTACAAAATGACAATGAAGGGCGGCGCGGCTCGTAAGCTGGCCGGTAGATGCCTTCGGTGTTCCGGATTTTCACCCTAGCTATGATAATCGGAAATGTCAGCAGTTAGATGTTACTAATTGAAATATTATTTGTACTCATATTTTTATTACCAGTGAACAGTAGGCATTGGATACATTAGATGGGCTTTCGCTTGAGGACGACAAAAATGACACTGTGTATAGTCACGATATAATTTTTGCGGGCTGGACAGAAGTTCCTCCTTCCGTAGATGATATTGACAGGGGAGCGTAGGTGTGAAATTTGCGTTATCATTTAGTAAAATTTTCCTACTTCCAGGGAAATATTTCAACAGATGAGTCCGCATTGCTACTAATTAAAAAAAGAACTTGGATAAATTTCATAGCCATCGGCAACTCTGCGACTGTCATAATATGGTCACGATGTATCACTTCCATTTCACTTGATGACAGCTTTAGTTTAAATTATGGTCGCGGGCCACAAAATCCTTGTATGTATGTATTTTTGTAATCTCACTACTGGCACACATGACAGATAATTTAAATTTGAATCTGAATGAAAATCTGAATCACAGAACGTCGAGATTTTTTTTTTTGAGTTATGGCGGAGCGCTTTGGTCAGCAGAGCCAAACAGAATAGAATCACTTGACAGTGCTGTATAGTATTAAAAGTGTGTCCAAAAAAAATTATGTAAATAACTTACTAGATTTTTGAGCAACATTATTGTGTATTGTAATGTATCCATTGTGACTATATATTTGTTATGTTTTACTTCAATGCAAACACTCACTAGGCGGGCCACATAGCGCAAAGATCGGACGAGCGTTGGAATAAATATTCTAAAGTGGAAACCACGTATTGGCAAGTGCAGCATCGCAGGAAGTAGTTGGATGCAGGTGGCATCGGACCGGTTGCGCTTGGGAAGGCCTATGAACATAGGCAGCGGTGGACGAGATTAGGCTGAGGTGATGGTGATGAAATACTCACTGAGACAATATTAATAATGTCTATGTTTATTCACTCCTCTAACGAGGAATTCTCATCAACATAGTAAGAGACCACTGCACATTGCTTGATCGAACAGCGTGTCCAATCAAAAATTTACACCGTCATGTCAATATTCCACCAAGCTGTGGAAGCAGAGATTTACGGTGTACACCTCCATATCGCCGATGATGTTAGGTCCCAATATAGTAGAGGGTGAGCCTACTAACATTGTACCATTCACAATTTTCTGGACTGTGACTAAGAATAATTTTATAGAATAATTTTAATATAAAAATACTTTTTAAAAACGAGCTTTTTATAACCAAAACGCATCGAAAATTTCTTGCTTAGTTTAGGAGTTCCTGTGTTGTTCCATGACCATGAACATCATCCAGGTCTTAAGTACTCGTTAAGGCAAATCCCACGTGCCCAAACACGCCAGGGTTATATTGAGTAGTCGGTAGTTCCATTGGCCACCTCTCGGGTTCATTATCAGACTGAACACTATCTGTGATGGTACTTGTCAATCTAACAAGTCTAAACACGAGGTTTACGTTGTATAGTTTACATGTTCCTATAGCCACCTTCCGACTCCATCATCAGACCAGCTCCATGATACCATAAAATTGTCACCGACTTTACATACACATGCCAAATTTCAGCTCAATCGGATACTCGCAAGTGCTTGAAAAATGGATCACAAGATTTGAACCGGAAAGCCAGACAGACGAATAGACATATGAACATTGCAAGTTAAAATAAAGCTTGTAAAAAACACAGTTTGACGCGTGATCGACGCTCGCATTAAACGCCATTAGACCAACGAAGCAGTAAAGAGTAATTGTAACACGCATGCGTCATATAATAAATGTATATGTGTTCCAACAGCAGGCAGCCACAGACCTGCCTCCACCAATCAGCACTGGGTCCGCGTGGTGGAGTATGTCCCTTTTTCTCTCACCTAGCTTTGTGAGAGAAGGCTTTTGCCCACCAGTTGGACAGTACTGGCTTATCTATTATTACTCAAATATGCCTGCCTCGGTGGTCTAGTGGCGAACAATGGGCATTGCGATCACGAGTTCCTGGGTTAAAATCCTAGGTCGGACAAATTTACTTTAGCTGTTGAAAAGTTCCCAGTTTTAGTGCGAAGTTCTGGAATTGTGCCCGGTATATGGCAATAGGCTCGCCCCTTATTACTGGACCTAATATCGCCGGTAAAAAATGGGTGTACACAGTACATATCTGCCACCCCCGCTTGGGGAATATAGGCGTGACAGTGTTTAGTTTATTTAATTTCTTCAAATACGAATCACTCATAAATAATTTGTCGCACCTTTTTTCGTACAGACCTGGCCCTAAAGCTTAAAAATAGATGACCGCTATCTTACCAATATCGGTCGATAAGTCCTTACGAATTTATATTAACGATATTTTTAAAGACTCTGCTGTCGATTCTCTCGATATATGACACCGCCAAAATCTATAGCTTGGACAGTACACTGGTACCAGGTGCAACAAATTTCATTAAAATGAATTCTTAAGGACTTATCAACAGAAATTGATTAGTTATCTTTATCAACAGGCACTGATAGCCCAGTGGTTAGCCCGTTGAACTGCAAAGTCTGAGGTCTCGGGTTCAAACCCAGGCACGCACCTCTGTCTATTCGAAAGCATGTGCGTATTAAAAAATTAACTTTCACTTGCTTTAACGGTGAAGGAAAACATCGTGAGGAAACCTGCATGCCTAAGAGTTTCTCGAAGGTGTGTGAAGTTAGCCAACCCGCACTGGCCCAGCGTGTTGGACTATGGCCTAAACCCTCTCAGTTTGGGAGAAGGCCTGTGCCCAACGGTGGAACAGTTTCTTAACAGGGTTAATATTATATATTATATTATTATCGTTGTCTATATCGAGACGGAAAGGCCATTATTTGCTATGACCAAATAAACGCAGTGCGTGTTCTGTATGCCACAGCAATATGATTAAACGACATCATGGACGTATAAAAAAAGGCGGACGAAATCTCGCTAAACAAAAGGGGTTGTTCCCAGACTTCCAAAACCTCTCGAAAAATAATCTTTCATATATTAATTTCTACGACGAACCTGTTAGAACTCTGTACTCTCTGCCTACCCCGCGAGGGAGCTGGCGTGATGATATAGATAGATAGATAGAATTCCCACGACTTCCATAACGATATATTTTTTCCACGACATCTATGAATTAGTTTTAAAGTATAGTTAGCTAGAAAAATATTTTTTTATGAATAAGCTAGGAGAAATATTTTATTTTATTTATTAACAACCAAATTTATGTATAATTATTAGAACAAGCACGAAGCCAAAACACTTCAAACCTAAGTTTTGACGATTATATTTTATCACTTAAAAAATTCGCAGGTACAGTAGTACCTGCGAATTACTATCGCAATTATTATTATGACGATTATCATAAAGAGATTAATTACGAATTGTAAAAAATAGCTGGTAATTTCCATTTTGTTATCGATAACGCACCTACTCTCCCTGTTTTTGTTGACTGTACAGTAAATTTCTTGGAAGTCATGGGAATTAAAAATATATATGGTCTTTAGCCTAAACCCTCTCCGTTTGAGAGGAGGCCCGTTCCCAACGATGGGGCAGTTTCATAACAGGGCTAATATTATTATTATTATCATGGAAGTGATGGTATTAAAATTTTGAAAGTGTAGAAACAGCCCAAAAAGTGAAGCTCAATAGTAAGTAAGTTCGCGCGTACGTACGAGCTGAAAGCACACACTTACACAACAACTTACCTCGTTTAGTAATAAGAGTCGTACTTACACAAGAACTGACTTAGTATTGGGTTTCACTTCTGTAGCGAGATTCCGTCCGTCTTGTTTTATAACTCCATGATGATCATTTTACAGAGTTATCGCAATCGCTTGACATTATTTAATAAACCAATTTTTGATAGGCTAAATTAAGTTCAAACTCTACACTCGAATTTGCTGACGATTATGTATACCTGGGACAAACAGTCCAATTAGGCAGGTCCAACTTCGAGAAAGAGGTTAATCATCAAATCCTGTTCGGCTGGGCAGCGTTCGGAAAACTTAGTAATATCTTCTCGTCCCAAATACCGCAGTGTCTTAAGACAAAAGTCTTTGACCAGTATGTGTTGCCAGTGATGACCTACGGTACCGAGACATGGTCGTTCACGATAGGCCTCATAAGAAGGCTCAAAGTCATCCAAAGGGCAATGGAAAGAACTAAGTTCGGAGTTTCCCTGCGAGATCGAATCAAAAATGAGAAGATTCGCAGGAGAACCAAAGTCACCGATATAGCTCCCAGAATTGCCAAACTTAAGGGGCAGCGGGTAGGATATATTTCTCGTAGAACTGACGGCCGTTGGGGCAGAAAGGTTTTCGAGTGACGTCCTTGTACCGAAAACGTGAAGTGGGCAGCCCCCCCCCCCTCGCAAGGTGGAGCGATGACTTGGTGAAGGTCGCGGGTAAAAACTGGATGCGCTCAGCACAGTCGGTCATTGTGGTGATCTTTGGGGGAGGCCTTTGTCCTGCAGTGGACGTCTTTCGGCTGATGATGATGATGATATTAAAACCTAAATTGTCCTTAATTTTATTATTTTGCTACTTTTTACTGTATTTTTATTTATTTAAAATAGGTTCATAGTTAAGTTTATTGATATTTTACATAATTTTAATTATTAATAGATATAGTTTTATAAATTTAAATACAAATTAAGAGGTCCTAGATTTGCCTACTACGCATAGAATTTTGACAAATTTTGTACATACTTGAGTTGAATATTGAAACTGGCCATTAATCGCCTCAATCAATCAATCAGCCTATCGTAGTCCACTGCTGGACATAGGCCTCTCCTAACACGCGCCATTGCACACGGTCCTCCGCCTTCCGCATCCAGTCTGTCCCAGCGACCTTTTTGAGGTCGTCGGTCTATCTAGCTGGGGGCCGTCCTACCTTACGCTTACCAAGTCGCGGTCTCCACTCTAGGACATGCTTGCTCCATCGGCCGTCGGTCCTTCTGCAGATGTGACCAGTCCATTGCCACTTTAGCTTACTGATTCTGCGAGTTATGTCGGTAACTTTGGTTCTTTGTCGGATCACCTCGTTACGAATTTTATCCTTCAAAGAGACGCTGAGCATAGCTCGCTCCATAGCCCGCTGTGCGAGTTTGAATTTGTGGACTAGTACCACTGTGAGTGTCCACGTCTTGGCCCCGTAAGTCATAACAGGTAGGACGCATTGGTTAAAGACTTTAGTCTTCAGGCATTGCGGTATAGGCGAAGCGAAAACGTGACGTAGTTTGCGAAATTGCCAATTAATCGCCTAACAGGTATGAACTGTAGCTTCAGATATTTGGATTCAAGTACTCAGTGGTAACGGTAATAAACGTAGATTATAAAAATATATGTAATAGTTATCATGTACCTGTTTGTTATCCCATAGATAAATAACTAAATAAATAAACTCGTCACTTATTGAATTGATCATAGCGCACAAAAGAGCCTTGAGCCATACCAGCAACACGTGTCCTTTATAATTACATTCAAAGTACAAAATGCCACTCGCTGATGCACCGGAAGGCTGGAGTCGACCTTCTCAATTTGCTTACCGAGGCAAACTAGTTAGGCCTGAACGATCGAACCGTAAGTAAGTTAACTGAGCTAATAGAATCTCGTTTACGACCTAGAACGTCGTAGTTCAGTGTAGGGCCGCAGTGCAGGCGATAATTGCTAGGAGTGAGGGGTGCGGCGATTTTTTCAATTGTATACTTAGATGAATTATGTACTAATGTATATGGAGCACGCGCGCGGTAACGGCAAATAATTTATTTACCCATAAGGCAGATAAATTGTAGAACGCACACGCCCGCTCATTGCTTCGTCTCGACAAGTCTTAGTCTAAGGTTATATATTATAGTTACCGGCGAGCGAGTCTGAGACAAACTATGAGAGCTTGGTCTGTAAGGAAAGAGCCTGCTTTCTTGATTAACAAAACAATATAACCTTTGAGGGACAACAAACAATATAAGTGGAAGGATGTAGGTATCGGGGAAGACCTAGACTATCTTACTATGACCACCAAATAGACCGTGTCTTATCTGAAGGGCAAGTTAAGAGTCTCCGTAACCGCGAGCGTGTTAGAGACAAATTATGAGAGTAAAGGAAGCCAGGTCTGTAAGAAAAGAACCTGTTGGAACTCGGTACTCTCTGCCAACCCCGCAAGATCTCTAGCGTGATGATAAATATATATATAGATATTATAGTATCGAAGAGCAAGATAGCGGGAGAGGTTTGCGATGTTTATTAAGGAAACTGCCATAAACATTGGATGCCACAACACACATGAGTTTCTAAATCGTAAAGTGAATAAAGTTCTTTCATAGAGGTCCAATTGTACTAACAAAATACCGCAAAAACTAAGCCCTTATTGGGCGTTTGTTCCACAATTACGCTTAGCTTTTTCATAAGCTAACTGGTTACTAGAACACAAAACTTAAAATTTGGTTTAAGCGTAAAAGTGGTCAAATTGGGCCCAGGTACATTATGATATAATTTGTATTAATAGCCTAGTGTATCCCACTGCTGGGCAACTCTCAAGTAACAAATCAGCAATAGGTAATCTTATTAGTAATTTTAGCCCAATATTAAGCTCACCGTGAATTTACGAGGTTAACGGCTCACACACTTGAGTTTTTCGAAACCTGTGTGTAATTGTTACTTAATGGTAAAGGAAAATAGCCTATATAATTTGAAAGACAAACGAATTTATGTTTCCGAAGAATGGCAGAGAGGGTGGCCTCGACACATTGGGACCAAAAATAGCTCGGCCCAGTCTAGGTGTACTAAGGTCCTCTGCGTACTCTTCGGTGATAAAACAGTATGAGAGATGTGTAAGTACCATATATTATTAATAAAAAAAAATACAGCCCCACCTGCACTCACGCAGAGTGCCGGTACAGACGTTATTCAATTTCTATCGAAGTTCAGAACTCAAGATTGCTTAGCGACCCGTGTTGATAGTTATGCGCAGTTTCATGAACACATAGAGCTTACACGTGTCCTGTGTGCTCGTGTAGAGTTGTACAAATAGGTTGTTATGTGTTTGGACTGCATTATTGTATTATAGATAGAGAAGAACGTATAATAGGAGTCCTAAGTCGAACAATCAATCAATCAGCCTATCGCAGTCCACTGCTGGACATAGGCCTCTCCCAACACGCGCCATTGCACACGGTCCTCCGCCTTCCGCATCCAGTCTGTCCCAGCGACCTTTTTGAGGTCGTTGGTCCATCTAGCTGGGGGCCGTCCTACCTTACGCTTACCAAGTCGCGGTCTCCACTCTAGGACACGCTTGCTCCATCGGCCGTCGGTCCTTCTGGAGATGTGACCAGCCCATTGCCACTTTAGCTTACTGAGTCTGCGAGCTATGTCGGTAACTTTGGTTCTTTGTCGGATTACCTCGTTACGAATTTTATCCTTCAAAGAGACGCCGAGCATAGCTCGCTCCATAGCCCGCTGTGCGACTTTGAATTTGTGGACTAGTCCCACTGTGAGTGGCCATGTCTCAGCCCCGTAAGTCATAACAGGAAGGACGCATTGGTTAGAGAGTTTAGTCTTCAGGCATTGCGGTATAGGCGAAGAGAAAACGTGACCTAGTTTGCCAAATGCTGCCCAACCTAATTGGATCCTGCGGTTGATTTCTTTCTCGAAGATGTTTCTACCAAATTGGACAACTTTTCCAAGGTAGGCATATTCCCGAACAACTTCGAGCATCGAACCATCGACGTAGATCGGTCCCGGCGTGACATGTTCATTAAACATGATCTTGGTTTTATCTAAGTTCATGCCGAGACCGACACCTAGAGAGGCTCCATTTAGGCTATAAGTCGAACAAGTGTAGCTTATCCATTAAAAAAATCCAATATCAGACCGGAGTTTGGAATTAGGCGTGTATGTGGCAATAGGCTCGCCCCCTATTACATGGGACCTAACATAGTCGGCGAAAAGTTGGTGCACACAATACACCTCTGGCATTTCCGCTTGGGCATATAGGCGTGATGTCATTTCACCTTTTTTACCCTTTAATTAACTTGAGAATGAATTATCAAATATGAAATGGAATATAATAGGTCTCATTGAAGTAAAAATATAGGTTAAAAATAATTGAATGACCTATTAATATCGGTATTTTTCCTCTTCGGAGAAACCATTGAGCTCCATTGCGTAGGATTTATTTAGTCTAAGTGGATGGAATATATTATAGGATTTACTGAATATTTAGAGAGAATTGCTTTATTAAGGTTAGATCATAATAGACACATAAAAGTAAATCTAAGGTTATATTCTATTTATTTATCTATATCATCACGCCAGATCCCTTGCTGATTTCTGAGGTTCTTTCCTGATTGATATACTAATCACAGAACAAGATTTGGGGAAATCTGTAATATTCGATGGCTATAAAAAGTGCTTATAGTAACTTATTATTGAGGAACAGAAGTTCGGTTGTTTGGAAGACTGCCTTGTTTGTCTTATGGCAAAGCGCATCGTTTTGTGATCACGAAGTCCTAGGTTCAAATCCTAGGTCGGATAAATGTAGTTTTTCTGATGAAAAATTCCTAGTATGAGTCCGGAGTCTGGAATTGTGCCCGGTATATGGCAAAAGGCTCACCCTCTATTACATGGAACAAAACATCGTCGGCAAAAAGGGGTGTACTCGGTACACTTCTGCCACCCCCGTTTGGGGAATATAGGCGGGACGGTGTGAAAAATAGATTGTAACCCACTACTTTAAGGCCACTGACCATGAGGGTCAGTTCTACTGCGATGCAAGTTGTAATCGATGTATGCATATAGACCGTATTCAATTGAGTTCTTAGTTTAACGCAAATACTACACATGAAATAGGTAAGACTATTTTTTTGGGTTTTATGTTTCGTGTGCTTTACCACAACCATGGTAGAACTAACCATGGTAGGTTTGAGTCATTGTTATTCTGGGGTACCTTCAAACTGCTTTTTCCTATATGTGGGTAAATAAGTCTGCAAAGTTAAAATGGAAGTGTGCGGACATGTTTGTCGAGACCTGAGAGATAGGTTAGAGTCGTCACGCAATGAGTGCCTGCAGATGGACATCGACGTTAGAGCAGACCCAGGAAGCTTTGATGACTCGGATACGTTTCGGAAGGATTAGCCGGCTACACGCTACACTCATTATATAAAAGTTAACTATCACTTGCTTTAACGGTAAAAGAAAACATCGTGAGGAAACCTGCATGCCTAAGAGTTTCTCGAAGGTATGTGAAGTTCGCCAACCCGCACTGGGCCAGCGTGGTGGACTATGGCCTAAACCCTCTCAGTTTGACAGGAGGCCCGTGCTCAACATTGGAACAGTTTCTTAACAGGTCTAATATTAATATAATAAAGCATAGTTAAGTTAGGCTCAAAATTGAACTGATCTGCAGCTAGTATTCTTGCCATCATTCCACGCGGATGCGGCCTCTATAATTATGGTGTAAGTATGATATGAGTATGGTTATATTTAATTTTTAATTTTAAGTGTTCATGTTGTGATTGTATTATTGTTATTTTCCTGTAAGTATAGATTTCAAAAATATCTATATTTTTTAGGCACTCGTAGCGTACGGCCGCGTTGTTCTTACATATCACCAAGGGTAAGCAGCGGTCGACACTCGGTCGGCTTGAGATGGGTGACCGTCTCCGTGCTTTAGAAGGCACGTTAAGCCGTTGGTCGCGGTTTCCACGTAATATGGTAGTCGTTAACCTAAGTAGGAAGTCATATAGGCAGTTTAATAAGTTCCAAAAGCAAGTCGTCACAAACCTGCTTCCGCCAATCTGCGCTAGGTCCGCGTGGTGAAGTATGATCTAATATCTCTCACCTCGATTTGTGAGAGAAGATCTTAATAAATTATTATGCTATAAGACCATGAAACATTTAGTGATAGCAGCCATAGAAAACGAAAAAAAAAAGGTTAGTTTGCGCAGCATGTGAATAATAATATTGAAAACCCAGGACAGCTATGGAAAAACTTTTAAAATATCTGTAGACCTGGTAAGAATTATAGTGATGAGATTCCCTCCTAATTCGATGACCCTGACTCTATCAACTTTCACTTCCTAAATATACCAGGTGACTCATCCATCTCACTATCGCAACTGACTTGGTTAGAGTTCCACAGACATGGCACTGCCACATTTTCACTCAGTCCAGTAAGCAGTGACACAATTAGCACAGTCATTAGTAGTCTAAGATCTAACGCGCAAGGGGTAGATGGTATTTCTTTGGACATGCTATTGATGACACTTCCGAATTCACTAGGTGCAATTACACATATAATTAATACTTCTTTAGACACCGGAACTTTTCCTGATCAATGGAAGGTAGCTGTTGTAAGACCGATACCGAAAACCCTGGTTCTCTGCAAGAATTAAGACCAATTAGCATACTTCCCTGCCTATCTAAAGTGCTTGTGAGAGTAGTATGTATGCAACTCACAAAATTCCTTGAGGCCAATAGGATCCTCCCACAGAGACAGTCTGGTTTCCGTAAAAAACCACAGCACAACTACAGCTTTGCTTGATGTTATAGACAATTTGTTAGCAGCCCAGGACCAGGGTATGAACAGCATCTTGGTACTTCTAGATTTTTCACGAGCGTTCAATTCTATAAATACCTCTTTACTTCTTTCAAAGCTTGCCTTTTATGGATTCGACACAAAGACAGTGAAGTGGTTTCATAGCTATCTTGAGCACAGAAAGCAATGTGTGGAGCTGACTAAGTCTGATAGCACCAAAGCACGATCTTCACTTCAGCTTGTTCCTCGTGGTGTTCCACAGGGATCGATTCTTGGGCCAATACAATTTATCTTGTATAGCGCCGACATCATACAGGAAATCACAAATTGCCACTATCACTTATATGCTGATGATCTCCAACTATATTATTCCTTCCCTCCTTTTGATTGTTTGGATGCTGTTAGAAAAGTGAACTGTGATTTGGCCCGAGTATCTAATTGGGTGAAACTAAATTCATTAATTCTCAATCCTAAGAAATCAAAATATATGCTCATGGGCAAAAAAAGTCTTTACAGAAAATACAGGAGGTCCCTATAAAAATATTTGTTGACGGTCAGGCTGTTGAGCGTGTCTGTGAGGCTAGAAACCTGGGTCTGATCATGGATAGCAACCTTCATTTTAAGAAACATATTGCCGAAAGTGTAAGTAATTGTTTCTATCGACTAAAGCTGCTATACAAAATTCGACCTTACATAAGTAAAGATGTCAGATTACAACTGTGTGAGTCATTGGTCTTATCGAAGCTTAACTACTGTGACACAGTTTATGGCCCAGTTTGCTAAGTAAATCAGAGAACCGTCGCTCAAAGAAGTCTGCAGTCTGTGAACATGTCCTTGACCGCACCCGCCATAACATCAGATTTGATAGACCACAAATCCTCGTGAAAGAACACCGATTCCTACCAAGGATGGTTCGCGAGGCTATTGAAATTAAAAAACATCCTAATTTCAATAGAGAAGATGGCTGGGTGCTTCCATCGTCTTGGGATCCAGTAATTAATATAATCAAATCTAAAACCAAGCATAACACTGCAAGACCTCAAGACACCGTGAGCTTATTCTGCGTAGATCGGACCAACAAAAACAAAAATAATTAAGAAGTTTGAGGGTACCCCGGAACAACGATGCCTTTTGGACGTCTAACACCTCAGTCCTTCCCGTGACCATGGGTGCTGCAAAGCACTCGAAACGTCGGGAACTTAAAAATCAAAATAAACCGCGATAAAATCCGAAAAAATAGTTTTATTTCATAGATCAGAGAAGCTCATACAGCGTATTCAGAATGCCTGTGCACGTTTTTGTTTTCATGTCCCCCCACGCTCACATATAACACCGTATTTGAATGCCTCAAATTTATTAAAAATGGCCGCACGAAGGAGACTACACCTTGCAACACTTCTCTTTGGGATAATTAAAACTAAAGCTCCAAGTTACCTATATAAAAGGTTAGAGTGGGCACAACTATACTCCAAACAGCCAAGAAGAGCTTGCACCTTTGTCATGTCCACTCCAAGGCACAGATCCATGGCTTTTCGAGGGTCTTTTAGATTTGCTTCCTCTCGATGCTGGAACGATCTGCCTCCCCCTCTCCGTGCTCTAAAAACAGTTGACAACTTTAGGATAACACTGAAAAAAATACTCTTAGCATCACAAGACTGTAATAAAAAGACTTACAAGTAAATTATGCACGTTCTGTGTTGGAGGTTATTTGTTATTTGTTGAGTGCTTAAACTATAGAGGTAGCCTAGAGGAGCCGGTACTGTTGTGTACATGTCCTTGGTTTGATTTCACATTCTTCGTTATGTTAATTTGTGTTATATGGATTCGAGCTCTAAGACAATATAGATACACATTCTTCACTATAAATATAATTGTATTTTATTTATAAATTTATTTGCATTACACTTACATTATTTAATATTGTTTCTGTCTTTTTCTGAGCTGTGTGCTGTTTTATATATGTCAGTTTTTTCTGTATACTTATTTTTTTACTATCTTTATATTTTATATATATATATATATATATATATATATATATATATATATATATGTACCCGTTACGCCACTTACAAAGGTTCTGCCAGTATACCAGCGCTGCATTATAGCTATAGTGCAGCAATATGCTGAGGCAGAGTACTGTTTGGCCCCACACAATTGTGCCTTTCTTTACATAACTGCCTGTTTACTCTGTATTGTAGTGTTTTTCCTTTCTTTCTTTCTATTATTTGCTAACAACGCGAACATCAAACATAGGAAAAAATATTTGATATAGGTAAATGCGTTATGAAAGTTTCCTCGGAATATTTCCTTTAAGTATGCAAGTAAACATGGTGTTGACATTTGTGCGCGTCCATGCAGAAGTGTTGCCACGCTTGATTGAGGTGTTCGGGCACGCAGCCCATTCTCACATCGATAGACTTCAAGCGGTTCAGTCCCGCTTCCTCCGCAAAGCCGTAGGAGACCCGTGGTTCGTACGTAATGTCGACCTCCACTCCGATCTCGGTCTATTCGCGCCTATATTAAAAAGGCGACAACTCGATACTTCCCATGCGATTCCGCAAATCGTAGCCGCCGCCGACTACGAACCCAACCCCTGCCGCTACCGTCGGCCGCGACATGTTCTCACCGATCCCCCCGATGCTTTGACATCGCTTCTTTCCGTTCCGGATACGGACGATGACAATGACGGAGTTGTAGATCCCTAGCCTAGCCCGCCGACCGGCGCACTTAGTACACCCCCCTTCCCCTGCAGCGACTGTCCAAACCGAGGCGTTCCTCTTTGAGGCGCCCTCGAGTATGTCGCCCCCTTGCCCTTCTGGCTTGAGCGTAGTGGTTGCACGCTCGCCCTTATGTCCGGTCCGGAAGCTGTAAAGGTTTCACGGCCAACAGCGTATATCACTCAAACACACACACGCTTGATTGCGTCCTGAGAAGCGATGCGCCACGCGACGACGCATTTTCATAATCGAGAGGTAAGGCAAATGTGAAATCTCAAAATACACCCGGTATAAAGAAAATTCTTGAAGAATCTACTTCTTGTAGTGTGACAAGGATCTTTTGGCACTTGTATGACATTGACAGGGGGCCATAGGTGCTTACATATGGTTCAGACCTACACACATTAGGGTTACAATTTAACAAAATGTTCATGCCTCCAGGGAAATATTTTATCAGGTAACTCCAAACGGTGTAACTAGCTCGAGAGAGTTGACGCACTCACCAAACGAACATAATCAAGCTGCACCATGTGGACGCTGTAAACTAAACTGAATTATAGAAGATAAAATAATAAAAAAAGTCTTTTAAAACATTCCTACTAATTTAAAAAAGAACTTCGGTAAATTTCATAGCAAACGACAACTCTAGCACACTGTGGCATTTCCCTTGATGACAGCGTTATTTCCGTTTTGGGCCACGTGTCAAAACATCTTTGACGCACTTTATTTGTTATAGAAAAAAGATAAGAATGACGCTAATACAATATATAGTATAAAATAAAAAATAAAATAAAAAAAATTACTTCTTACGGATTTTTTTTGAATATATAAAATATTGTAAATTTTCTATTCAACGGCTGAGGAATATGTATAACATATACACGAAAATATACCTTAAGATATGCGCTATAAATTTAGTTGATGACATTTTTATTTGGTTTAGTTATATCTCATTGGTTTGAACAAATAAAAACTGCAGCATAGGTCCTTTGGACACACTTGTCATTGTTGTCAATATCAGCAGGAAACATAAATTTTCAAACAATAAATCCTCAAATCATTTACGGGAGTAGGTAAACAAACCCCTTTAGTCAACACAGGCGTAGCCATAAATATTTTAATTTTGTATTATACTATAGTTATTACCACTGAATGGAGACCAGATGGACGCCGACACAGGGGAAGGCACAGAAAAAGATGGCACAACGGTATTCAAACAAAAATACTAAAGCAACTACAGACGGTGAAGGTGCTATAACCATGAAACAATTGCTTCATGGCTATCGTCGCCACAAGTTCACGTTTTTGCAACACATTTGTTACGTTTTGAGTCTGTATGAACGATCCTTCCATCTTGTTAATGAAGTCTGAGACGCAATGCATTTATGTTTATTTGCATACAAATCACGTTGCAGCCGATATTTGTTTATTTATGTTTCTAAGATAACTTTCGGAGATCACGATTAAAATAAATATCATGACGCCCAGCGCCGACCCTAGCCCTTAATCAGGGTTGAGCAAGGTTGTCTTTCAGCGCGCTTTGGTCGACGCTTTTACTTGACGTAAATTGTACCTACTTCGGTTTAATGCTAAATAAATAATAATTCCTAAATTTCAAACTTTTATTGCTGTCACCCATATAATTTTACAAGAAATGCGGTTAATGGTCTAAGTTCAAGGCTAGTCTAGCCTTGAGTTTGGACTTTTGAGACTTGATCAGTGATCACGTCTGAGCACTAGGTTAGCACTGAGGTTAGGACGGGCAGAATACACATATCGAGAATATTCCGCTTGAGGCATGTTGCAAGGTCACCCTTCATTAGCCTTTTCATGGACTAGTAGCTCTTCCAGACGTTATCGACACGGCGTTTGATCTCGCTGTCTTGCCTGTTTTCGAAAGAGACTAACTGGCCTAAATAAACGTACGTCTTGCCCATCTACCATAAACCTACGTTTCGTGCTAGTTATATAAGATATTTTTTATTTCTATTATCGACAAAAGAGTAAATTGTGGTACCTACGTGACTAATTAAAATGTCCCAAATTCTGACAATACTGTAAATGTCAACTTGTCCGTGGATTTGTGAACACGACTATAAATATTTAAATAAAAAAGTATTCCCCAAGCGAGGGTGATAGAGGTGTGCTGTACACACCCACTTTTTGCCAACAATGTTTCTCCCAATGTTAAAGGGGGGTGAGCGTATTACCAATATACCTGGAACACTGCCAGACTCCGAACTAATGCTGGAAATTTATCTATCAAAAAATTACACTTTGCCCGACCCAGTAACTGATTTTTTCCACAAAAATACTACACTCTGTCCGACTTAGGATTCGATCCCAGGACCTCGTGATCACTACGCATTATTTGATAGATAGATATTTATACAAGGTGTAACGTTAATTACCCAAGACCTCAGACACCTCGATTGGATTTTGCTTCACAAATTTAACGCGAGCACAAAACTATCAAATTGAAAGCGCTATTTACCAAATTTTTAATATACTTAAATCTCCAAATTAACTACAAAACCGGTCGTGTTGGGGAATAATGTTATGAAGTGCAAATGAAATCACTGTATTGCCTTTAATCTTTGTTAAACGTATTTAATACAGCAGATCAAGGACCGTTTGGAATGAGGCAAAGCAAATTTAAATAATTTATGTATTATTATTAGGAAAAAAATAATTGAAACATACATACTGTTACGACCCGGACATACACCAATATCTCGAAAATCCTTTATCGGGGGATGTCGGTTCTAAAACGCATTACTCACCTTTAGGTCAAGAAGGTCAAAAGGTAACAATACCGCTTTACGGGACGCGCCGGCTATTGTTCGATGTACTTTTCTATCGATGTACTTATGAGGGTTCGCGTCCGTTCTAGAACTTCGATGCGAGTATAAAAGGAACACGCAGCGCGGTGACGGACACATTCCGGTATCGCGTCGAGAGGACGCGTTCTACTCCCCACCCCATACAAGCTGGAGTCCCACAGGGCTCAGCCCTCTCCCCCCCCCCCCCCCCACACCGTTCGAGTAACGTACACCTAGCCCTAATCACGGGTGATACCGCTCTCTATTTCTCTCATAGGAATAAGGCCTTCATCACCAGCAAACTTCAGGCCGCCGTCAATACCCTATAGGGTTGGTTCAGAAAGTGGCGTACTGAGATGAACCCGGACAAGAGCGCTGCGGTGCTCTTCTACAGAGGTGCCACCCCACGCCCCTCCCTGCGCCACCCCAGAAGGAATCTCGGTCAAGTGACCATGTTTGACCAACCTATTCCCTGGGACAAGAAGGTCAAATATCTAGGGGTCTAAACAGTACCATGTCCTCCGGACCGCACATCAATTGAGTCCGAGTTGATCTGCAAGCGGATTAAAATGTTCCTAAGAAATAAGGTGACACTTTACAAAACTTGTGTACGACCCATCATGGCGTACGCTTGTGAGGTGTTCGGGCACGCCGCCCGCTTTCATATCGATAGTCTCCAAACGGTTCAATCCCGTTTCCTCCGTAAAGCCGTAGGAGCCCCGTCGTTCTTACGGAATGTTGACCTCCATTCCGATATCGGTCTCGAAACTTTCCCCCCTTTATTAAAAAGGCGACAACTCGATATTGCGCGAACGCGTCCAATCATAGTAATCCGCTTATCGTAGCTGCCGCCGACTACCAACCTAACAGCCGCTACCGCCGTCCGCAGCATGTTCTCACCGACCCTCCCGATGCGCTTATATCCCTTCTTTCGGATACAGATACCACACACATAATCAGACACCGACCTCACCTGCAAGGTCGTAGAATCCCAGTCCTCCGGCCGGTGCAGAGCACCACGGCGAGACACCTAGTGTATACTAGGGCGTATGCCGTCCCCCATAGCAACTGCCCAAGCCGAGGCCGTTCCTCCTTGAGGCACCCTTGAGCAAATTGCCCCCTTGCCCCTCTGGCTTGAGCGTAGTGGTTGCACGCTCCCCCTCTCATCCGGTGAAGCTGTAAAGGCCCCTACGGCCAACAGCATAGATCACTTACACACACATGACGGACACAGTCTCTTTTGGAAAGCGACAGCGATCAAATCGAGAACAAGCGATCTAAATTGAATACACCGGCGACCTAAGCAACGATATACGGATACTACGAGTGACTCAGCGACTTGGAAGCAGTGTTTGGGTACTAATGAGAGTAGTACTAGTGTATGTTTTTATTGTGCGTACAGCACCTAATAGAGTAGGTACTTCGCTCGTTATTAAGTATTTATTTACCCCGCAAACGTAACAATACATTAAAAAAGTTTGAATCGATTCAGTTTTCGATTTAGAGCAAACTACTTTCAGGTGTTGCGTTAATTATGTTACTATTATATAATTATTTCTTTGTTTAATTATATCTCTACTTTACACCTTAATTAACGATTTATTATATTACTAAACGTAAACAATTAATTAGAAAACCAAACTTTATGTATATCCGCATTTAGTATTAAATGTTGGTACGTTTTTCAATAATAAATTTATTTTAATGAAGTATCATTGTATGTTCCTACTTGTAATTAATTAATAGTATCCTGTTTTATGTTAGTGTTGTTTGGTGCGATGTATTAAGAATTTGTCGGGAGCAATGAGTTACTTGACTAGGTGGAACATCGCGTGCGCGGAAACGGTATAAAAGGTATCCATCCATAAGGTATATAAATTTTAGTTGGTACAAGCCTCGTTGGTCTTGTGGCAAAGCGCATCGCTATGTGATCACGAGGTCCTGGATTCAAATCCTAGGTCGGACAAATGTAGTTTTTCTAACGAAAAATTCCCAGTATGAGTCCGGAGTCTGGAATTGTGCCCGGTATATGGCAATAGGCTCACCCCCTATTACATGGGACCTAACATCATCGGCGAAACGTAGGTGTGCTCAGTACACCTCTGCCACCCCTGCTTGGGGAATATAGGCGTGACGGTGTTTTTTTCTTTTACACTAACGCACGCGCACGCACACATTGACAGCTTTTACGAGGCATGCCTTTTAAGTTCTGTCGTTTCCATATTTCCCGGCAATTTTGAATTTGGAACTGTTCTATATTCGAATGTGTTTAAATTTTGAATCTCAAAACAGTTGAAAGTATTAGGATTAATGCTATTCTTTAGTCACAGCGTCGATTGGAATCTGTCAGGTTACGTACGAAAATGAATCTTTCTAAGGAAAATGTTCGTGCAATAATTTTCTCCAACTTTAGAAGAGGCCTGTCACGGCTTCAGTGATTTGAAGAACTAACATCTGTGTTCAGTGATGAAGCCCTATGTCTGCGGACTGTCGAACGCTGGTATTTAGAATTCCAGCGTGGACATACTAGTGTTAGTGACAAATCTCGCGAAGGACGCCCAAAATCCGCCTTCACTGAAGATAACATCATTGCTGTGAGACATATAATTCTCGAAGATCGTCATGTGACGTATCGAGAGGCATCTCAGGGACAACCATTCAGAAGATCTTGCATGAAGCGCTTGGTGTGAGAAAGCTAGTTTGCCGTTGGATACCGCATTTGCTTTCCGACGATCACAAGGCGGCCCGCGTCAGATGGTGTAAGAAAACTCTGCAAAGGTTCAACCGAGGAGAGTCAAATCACGTCTACGACATCATCAGTGGTGACGAATCTTGGATCTATGCCTACGATCCTGATTCCAAACAACAATCTACAATCTGGGTCTTTCAAGACGAGCCAAAGCCGACTAAAGTTGTTCGTTCTCGAAGCACTTAAAAGAAGATGGTGGCCACGTTCGTTGGAAAAACCGGCCATGTTGCGACTATTGCACTTGAAGATCGTAGAACGGTTAACGCAGAGTGGTATACCACAGTTTGTTTACCACAAGTCATGGCCGAACTTCGAAAATCTAACTCAAAGCGACGTATCATCTTGCACCACGACAACGCAAGCTCACACAGCGCTCGTCAAATAATTGAGTATTTGAAGCAGGAAAAAGTAGAAATTCTTGACCATCCTCCATACAGTCCTGACCCAAGCCCTAACGATTTCTTTACATTTCCTAAAATTAAGAAAAGTCTTCGTGGTCAAAGGTTCCAGTCGGTGAAGAAGCAGTCGACACTTTCAAGTCAGCCATTTTGAACACCCCCACTTTAAAGTGGAATAAATGTTATAATAACTGGTTTGAGCGAATGGAAAAGTGTATTAAGCTACGTGGTGAATATTTTGAAAAACAATAAAAAGTACTATAAGGTTCTAGCTGTGTTTTTTTCTTCAAACGACAAAACTTAAAAGGCATGCCTCGTAAAATAATCGAACACTGGCATCACGCACACATTGTGTGTCACTGAGGCCGCTTTTGGCGCCATTATTGCCAACAATGCTCAGTCTAGACAAGTATTAGTCCAAGGGTGGTATATTAAAATATATCATTCACAGATCTAGTCGGTGGGTTATTAGGTTGCTGCTACACTAGAGAAGGATTGACGTTTGGTAGACAGCGCCCGGTCAAATTATGTAACAGAACAGCACTACCTGGCCATCCGATTGACTTAAAATGTGGCATATACAAGGTGTATCGTAAATAACGCAAGACCTCAGACTCCCCAATTAGATAATTGCTTCACAAATTCTATACGAAAATCAAAGTTCCAAAGAACAATGGCGAGTATCTACCTGAATGTTTTATGAAGTGTTAAAAATACGACATGTGCAAATATTAGTAATAAAACTCGGTCGGTTTTTACACAAAATTAATTTTGAATGTTAATTCGCACGATAATATTATTTTAATTTAAAGACTTCATTTGACTAAATTCATGTATTCATATTCATCCATTTTATTTAAATAACCATAATTGGCACATTTAAAAAAATAAATGTCAATAGTAGAAACTAATAAACATTTGTAAATAAACGTTTAGCTAAAGACTATTGATTTATTAAAACTCTCGTAATGTTTTACTTTCAAATAGTTATAATAATTTCCAAATAGTTAATATCAAAAAAAAATGTATACGCAACCTATTTTAAATAGTTCATAGAATTGATTGAAAAGAAATGTAGTGGCAAGACATTTGTGTGACAATTTATTGACAACTTCAACTTACCAAAATATTTTACGGTATTCTTTTTCTTCCTAGTTGTTTGATTTGTTTTTAGTTTTAAACCTTGCAGCTGCTCGATTTTATCGCACGAAACTGATAATTTCCTTCTCTAAACGGACTCCGATCGTACCTCAAGAAATTGTGTAGGTACGCTTCGCTTGGAGACGGAAAGGTGTGACAGACCTACACGTATTATGTGCGTGCAAATGTTATATTGGAGTCAATAATGCTCAGCGATATAAGTCTTGAAACAAAACACGAGAACACGCTCTACAACTAGACTCTTAGCTATTGTATGTGACGAAGAATACATATTTATAAAATAAATCTTGATAACCATTTTTATTTTACCTGTTTTATTTTGATGCAGTGTATGGGTGGTAACTAGGTGATAACAAAAATAATGAATCAACTAATTCTGTCCCACTGCTAGGCTAATGTCTTACAAATCGAGATGAGAGATAGATCATAGTCCACCACGTTTACATATTTCATATAAAATTAAGTAAATACTTAAACGTAGTGTCTACTATTATAATTAAATGGTTGCAAGGTACCTCTTTTTAGAAGACTCGTAAATTCAAATCACCAATACCTACCTACACCAAACCAGTACCTACTGCTTACTACCTATTATGAGGTAATTTCATTATGTTCATATTGATATAACCTCAAAACATGAAATAGTATGGCTGCATTAAGGTAAGTGGGTACTATAATATTTTGTATGGTGACCGCTGAGTGTTTTAGAAGCCTTAATAGCTAGGTCATGATTCTAAAGCCTATAAATAGCTCATTATTCCTAACTATTTAATGTCTTGACATATAAATATGAATATATGGAATATTGACATAACCTTAAAACTAAAATGTTAATATCTTTTGTTTTCGATGTCTCAAATAAAAATTCTCGGTGTTTATGTTTAAATAATGGAATCCCTATAGTTATAAAATTTTTCATTCATTGACGCTTCAAATCGATATCTGGCACAATCATGTCTGGGAGTTTGCCATTGTCCTTTAAAGTCTTTTACCCTTTTTTAGCTCTTTTATACCCAAATTTACAATGAAACTTGTACGTGTATGAGTATTGAGAAATACGTTTTAGAAATGCATTTGAAATCTCCGTATTGCTTTGAATCAAGAATAAAGTTGAGTTTGTTATAGCGTACTGACGGAGTAACAGCATATTTTGCAAATTAAATAAAATGTAAAATACATTAAAAATTGTTGAAATCAATGCACTTACCGATTTAAAACAAACTACTTTTAGGCCTTACGTTCGTTATGTTACACCTTGTTTACATATTTAACTTCGGTGACAAATGCAATAATATTGTACAATATTATACCATACGTAGTAAGTATCATCACGCCAGATCCCTTACGGGGTAGGCAGAGAGTATAGAGTTCCAACAGGCTCTTTCCTTACATACCTCTCTGGCTTCCTCTACTCTCATAGTTCGTCTCATACACGCTCGCCGGTTACGGAGACTCCTGACTTGTCCTTCAGATAAGACCCGGTCTATTTGGTCATGGTAAGACAGTCTAGGTCTTCCCCGGTACCTACATCCTTCCACTTTCGCATTGTATATCAGTTTTGTCATTCTTTCTTCGGACATTCTTTCTATATGCCCGAACCAACGGAGCATACCCTTTCTCATCTTTACACCGCTATTCTCTTTCATACCTATTTGCTTTCTTACTACGCTGTTGCGAATACGGTCGGTCAGCTTCACTCCGCACATCTTCCGCAGAGCTCGCAGTTCCACCGCATTTATCCTACTTTCAGTCTCCTTCTTACATACCCAGCTCTCGCTGCCATATAACAGCGTTGGGACAAGCACTCCATTATGTATGGCCAGCTGCGCCTTTCGGCTTAAGTGCCGGCTCCCAAGTAGCTCTGGCGTGATGATATAGATATAGATAGATAAATAGTAAGTACTTACTATAAACCCGGTCTGGTGATGAAGCTGTAAATTGGCCATAGGAACATATCAACTACACAACGTAAGCCCTCGTATTTAGGCTTAGTAGGTTTCTCTTGACAAGTACTGGGTATACCCAGGTGGTGTGTATGTTCTGATGATGGAGGCGGAAGGTGGCCATAGAAACTCCCCAAATACTTATGGATGGAATTTGTTTTGACAAATACTATAGATGTAGATGGTGACGAGGGATTGATGATGACCCCTGAAGGTTGCTTTGAAATTTCTCTCATGTTTTCGGTATAAAAGCTTATTTTTTCATATAATATATTTTAATTATAATTATTATAGTCATAATAAATCCTGGCACGTAAATCACGTCGTCTTAATAGGGTTGCCAACAATCCTACTATATAATATTATTAATGTAAAAATTTGTATGTTTACATGTTTGGATGTTAGTTACTCAATCACACAAAAACACACAGATAGTTTTTTTTCTATCTGGATTAACACAAAGGATACTTTTATTCTGTAAAAATGTCAACGCGGACGTAGTCGCGGGTAGAAACTAGTACTTTATAATAATGTTACCTACGTTGTTTCTCTTAACTTTATACTTTTAAACAAAAAAATATCGGGTATATACTTTATTTCTAACGTAGCACGAGATATAATGGGATGTGGGCCGGATATCGTGTGATTCACAAAATCTCTTTTGTACCATATTAGCCTTTATCGAGTGGGGTTTCTCGGTAATGAATTGCACTGTGTTCATGAAAATGGAAACAAAATAATATTAAGATTAACGAATAATGAGTTACTCATTTATTTCACTTTGAATTTCGATTGTAAGAATCCATTATCACTTCCAAAAAAGACAATAAACAATATCTCTCGCTAAGAGCAACAAAAAAAGTTTTCAAACATTTACATAAATAACTATGGCAGTAACGTTTTGCTATGGCAGGAAATTGTGGCAGGGTTTGTCAAAGGAAAGATCTTCCAGCCAGACGGGTGGTGTGTCTGGCGGGGCCTGCCAATCTCCCCGAGAGTTGTTGTCAGGGGCTTGTATATATGTTACACGTCGTATGCACTCTAATATCGCATTCTAGACATGTATGGCGAATCGTCAGCACCATCGATTGGTAGGTAGTCGTAACTATGTAGCGATGTATAGTGGCGTCGCTACATAACTTTGAAAAAAGAACACTGTTTTTTTCTACTCATCAGTGATACTTATTTTCCTAAAAAGAGTTGTCAACCCTAAATGTAAGCTCCGTCTTTATCTGTGGCTTCATTTATACTTGTAGATTCCCGCCAATTTCCACGAAGGTAATGATTATCCAGATAAAAAAATATTTACAAAGAGATTTGTTTCATTTTCAATTTCATCAGTGTTTTTAAGCCACAGACATTTTTAATCTTCAATACCTATAATGCGACAAACTAATTTTGGCCCATTGATAAATTTTTACAGGGAATGATGGTGTGAAATTAAATTTAATATTTAGTAAAATTTTCCTACTTCCAAGGAGATATTCCAAAAGGTCCGCACGGTTACGAAAAAAAATAATAATTAAGGTTTTCATAGCAAACGGCAACTCTACGACTGGCACGTGACAGTGACATTTTACTTGAAGACAAGCGTTAGTTCGCTGATAAAGATCCTTGTGGGACCGTACTATGACGTGTATTTTTTTTTAACTTAGCCCGCGCTAGTATTTATTCCTGTATCATGGGTGCGTTTGCAAACATGAAAATTAACATACACAAATACCCAGACCGAAACAAATGTGGACCACACAAAGATTTGTCCCGAGCGGGAATCGAACCCGCTACTATTAAATACAGTGGGTGAAGCATCTTAATCTCTTAACGACTGCGCTAAATCGTCCGCCGGTGTATAACTTGCTTGGCAATGTTAAACAAATGTGAAAAGAGTATCTAACTTCTTTAGGCATGTCTCATCGTATATGCCTAACACATATTTACTCCAGATAGTGATGTGTAGTTTAAGGTAAATGCCTCAAATGACTTGTCTAAATGCAGAATCGTGCACGCGGAAACTTAGCATCTGTCTATCTATCTATCTATATCATTACGCCAGATCCCTCGCAGGGTAGGCATAGAATATAGAGTTCCAACCAACTTAGTATAAAACGGTATATTTATGCGTATTACAATTTATCTCCCGTATGGGTATATCAGCAGTGATAGCCCAGTGATTAGACCGTTGGACTGCAAAGTCAAAGGTCTCGGGTTCAAACCCAGGCACGCACCTCTGTCTTTTCGAAAGCATGTGCGTATTAAAAATTAATTATCACTTGCTTTAACGGTGAAGGAAAACATCGTGAGGAAACCTGCATGCCTAAGAGATTCTCTAAGGTGTGTCAAGTTCGCCAACCCGCACTGGGCCAGCGTGGTGGACTATGGCCTAAACCCTCACAGTTTGGGAGGAGGCCCGTGCCCAACAGTGGGACAATTTCTTAACAGGGCTAATATTATTTTATGGGTAGATATACAATGCAAAAGTTCAAGGATGTAGGTATCGGGGAGGACCTAGACTATCTTACTATGACCAAATAGACGGAGTCTTATTTGAAGGACAAGTCAAGAGTCTCCGTAACCGGCGAGCGTGTATGAGACGAACTATGAGAGTGGAGGAAGCTAGAGAGGTATGTAAGGAAAGAACCTGTTGGAACTCTGTACTCTCTGCCTACCCCTCAAGGGATCTAGCGTGATGATATAGAATGGGTAGATAAATTTTAATATGCAAACAGAGCCGCTGATGGCGCTTTTGGTGCCATTTTTGTTAGCAATGATCAGTCTAGTCGAGTCCTAAGCCCGTATTACAGAACGAAAAAAATATAAAACGTAGCACACTAGGATTTATTCCTGTGTCGTGGGTGGGTTTACAAACATGAAAATTCACATACACAAATACCCAGACCGAAACAAATAATTGTGGACACAAAGATTTGTCCTGTGCGGGAATCGAACCCGTGACTCTTAACCACTGCACTAAATCGTCCGTCGAATCGCAGTCGTGAATCTTGTTTTAAAACCAACATTTTTAACAAAATCTTATTTTAAAACTAGATTCACGACTGCTTTACGTTCTGTTATAGGGCCTTAGTCTTAGGTTAATGCATATAACATTAAATTCTATAAGTCCTTTTTACCAGTCATGGGTACGCCGTCGTTTAGAATTTAACGTTTCTAGAAATGTGGTGAGTGTGAAATTGAATCGATTAAATATCTTATCGAGGTAATATAAAACCAAGGAGGTATCGATATTAAATTTAGGAACAAAAAGAGAACATAATAAAATATTCTCATTATTTTTTTTCCAATCAAGTCATTGGTCAAAAAAATTATGTGACAAATCGCTTGTTGGTCGCTTACGTGTATTATTATTAAAATCTATAAAACTCTGTGTTTTAATATGTCAAGACAGTGCAGCCACGTTATTTTATTAATTGAGTTTTCTTAGGTTTTTAATAAATTACGCAAATTTATGAACAGTATCTGATTTAAATGAAACTAAAGTGGATTTTTGATGTATATTTATATTCCTGTTTATTTTTTGGATTCTATATTTGCAATATTCTTAAATACACTACGCGCGAAATGGAATATAATCAAACTGGCGTTTGATCATGTCTCTTGAAAAAGACTATAATAAAAATCATCCCGCTACGGATCTCAGTCACTAGACTACACAGTTTTCATCTTTGTAAACCTGCTTTGTCCTGTCTACAAGAAAGTAAACTGTAAAATGCTTATAGTAGTCTGGCTTAAGTAGTCTGGCTTAGGTCACTCGAGTAGTGACGGGTTCGAATCCTGCACAGTACAAACCTTTCTGTGACGAATAGATATCTGTTCTGTGTGATAACCACGAATCAGGAATAACTGACGATGCTTTTAAAAAGTAGAACTATTATTTCATGACTTCCTATATACTTAGGTACCTATATACTGTTGATAATGATTCACACACATTTTTTACTTATTAACTTTCATCTCGCACATAGGATTAGAGAGTTTGTAAATAAAACAACTACTTGCAGCAGACACATAATAAATATTCTTTATTGTGATACACATATTTAATAGACAAATAACATTAGATCTTAGGTTATACATAAATTCATGGTTACATTACACAAAGTTGATAGACGAATACTCGTGCGAATCATCACGAGGACTAGGTAAATGCAACACTCCACATTGATCAATAAAATAATTCAATAGTGACGCGTTCACAGATTATTATTATTAAAAATGTGACACCTGTCAAATTTGACATTTAAAATGACAACCAATCTTTCAAAATATAACTAAATGAAATTAAAAACGATCACATCCAAGGGGGAAATTCGCAAATCTAAAATTGAGAGATTATGAAAAGGCAAATTGTTCCAGATTTTTAAATAAATTTAGCATTAAAAAACAGCAAATTAAACTAATAATCACCCACCCGAAATTATCATAAGAAAGCGTGTCTTATACAAGTTATTTGAAACAAGAGGTATATAATATGTGCATTTTTTCATATTACTTTCATAAGTTCATGTCAACAAATTAATCACAATTTTGACAGATGCCACGTACAACATTGACATGTATAGAGCTACAGTATAAGAATAAGTACTTATATTTAATTACACTTAGGTCCTAAGGACTCAACACGACAGTTTAGTCAAGAAAATATTAAAAATTCATTTCCATATAATAGAACACGATCCTTGGTTTTATTTCGTACAGAATAGGGTTCCCTAAAGACAGGCGATAGCGTTAATACTCAACTAAGATATAAATAAAGTAATGGAAACGACAATAGTTGATTCAAAAAAGAGAAATTTAGATTATATAAATAATTACAACAGCCGTAATGCATGGGCTCTTATCAATAAATAAATAACACTAGGGAGGGTATGCAACAGATGACGAGGATGGGCTGAACTGACCAATCACATGAAGAGATGTCCGCCTGCCGCCGAGATGTGACGTAACTCCGTATCCCCTCTTTCTACCAGGTATATCAAATCCTGCGCAATTGAAGTTTTCGCCCGTAATCAATGCCGCCAATTGTAGGATTATTTTTCTAAATATAAATACTTAAATACTTTTAGAAAGTATAAATAAATTAAGAGGTAAATAAATATCCGTTATTTTAATACTTCTGAATCACTATCGCCCGTTAAAAAGTACTAAGTAAAATAAAACATTTTTTTGTTTTTGTATATAATAACAATAGAAAATATAATTTTTAATGTTTTAGATATGACTTTATATCTCGTTCTATAATGCTCCTGCTCCATCTGCGTCATAGATAATTAAGATGTGGCCAAAGTTATTTTTAAGGCCACATTTAAAAGCCATTTTATCGCGAGCGTTAACATGAACGTTAACGCAGATGAGGCAGGAGTATAAGCAATTCTCGTAGAAAAAGACACTGCCTTTTTGGCAAAACATTGCATAACACTTTAGAGAAATTGGAATGTCACATTATGCTGTTAAAATTTCAATAAAAGGGATATTATGATGGTCCAACTATGGGAATACCTTATTGTATAATTATAATAATTTTCTTTCCAAAAAACAGTCTTCAATTAGATATAACAATATGTATGTATATATGTAAGCATGTTAGTAAAAATTTGATTATGGTTTCCTTCTTAAAAAAATGAATTTAGTTTTTTATACGATTCATTTTAATATATAATGATCTTTTTGTTTTTATAATAAGTAACTTACACAGTTTTGATACTTAATGTAATGATATATTTGACGCTGTAAATTTTGAATCGTAAGCAGGCTCCACTAAGACAACAGTTCGCTTTGATTTTTGCGCAAGTAATAGTATTCTGCGCGTACGCAAGAGCTTTTCTAATTTTGAGTTTCGAACTTAACCGGAAAATGAAAAGAACAAAAATGACAATGAAGCTACTCATATAAAACAATATATGTTAAAAAACTAGCGCGCCGAGTTTCTCAGTGCCTCCACTGAGAAAATCCGGCGAGATTGGAACGTGGCCTCCCACCTTCCAATCCGGTGGGAGATGTAAAAAATATAATAATTTTGATGTTTGTAAGAGATTTTTTTAATGTCCTATACAAATAAATGATTCTAGACTATGACTTGAAAGTTTGCGTACTGCCTTCTTAAGAAGACTTGTCAGGTTACGGAAAGCGTTGTTTGAAACAGTTAACCTAGTGGATCTCAGCGTTAAAATTAGTCTCACTTGACGGAGACAGGCTCAATAGACTGGGAGTAGAGGCAGTCTGTCAAAAATGAGTAAAAAAATAATAGGACACGTCGCCCGTCTGTAGCCTGTTTTCCGTCACAGTTACAGGTATCGAGTGCGTTCATCTTGGCCCGGTATACGTAGTGTTACTGAGACTGTCACTGTAACTGCGCGCAACGTAACTCAACTCGCAACACGCTCGCGAACTGCGTAGGGTTTGCGCACGTGACAACAAATAAACGCATTCACACTGTATTCGCCAATGTGCACGCACCCGTATATTTACAGTGCAAAATCATATTAGCCGGACGGAGTTCTAATGAAATCAGGTAGGCTGCCACTGAATTACAAATCTCATTATTAAGGTGTAGATAACAAAATAGATTTATGCTTATTTTATAATACTTTTACAAGGGTGATCTTTAAAAAATACTTAATTACTCAGACTAGACGAAAAATAGACGGAACGCGCAAGCGATACTGCTTCGCAAGAGTTTATGCGTGATCAGTTAGGTTTCCATTAGGAAATGCTTTCGCAAACTACTCTGTCTATTTTCTTATTATAATTATACATATTATGTCTTTTGCGCTAAATGTGCTCATAAGGAGACATTTCTGAACACAATTTTTAACTAAAACTTACAGCACGGTTTAAATTCGACAAAAATATGGATTTGTGCGATCTAATATAATGATAACTAACGTATTAAAATATTTTTTGTGCGCTGAGATTGGAATCCGAGAAACTATTCCTCAACGTTAAAAAATACGGAGGCAAATATGACAGAAATACCAATGATTGAAACGGCTAGCCGACTTTTGCTAAATGACTAGTAAAAGCTATCATATTCTAGCCAATAGTTTTAGCTGTTTCAATAAAAGGTACATTTTTAGCATACAGTAGTAAACTAGGTATAACTGAAAAAAAACGAGCAAAGATTATTGAAAGATCAAGATCAATAAAAATATTGAAATATAGAGTCTCTTCTAAAACTCGAGTAACTTAATTATAATGGTATGTATTGTTAAAGGTTTGTTGTGTGTTTTCTACTCCCAATTTTCACCCCCGAATATTTAAATAAGTGCTTAATTTTGATTACATATTTGTATAAACTAGATCACACTGTACATACCACTTCTTAGTGTAAAAATATATTATTACAACATCCTATATAAGAGGAATATATAAATATCGTAATTGGTAAAATACGAATGTAAATCAGATATTTTTATCCAATTTTAGTGGTACCAAGATAAAAATTATTATAAAAAATATAGGCACGATTGATTATAACTCAAAAAGGATAAGTTTGATTTTTTTTAAGAATCTTTAATAGTAACTATATATTTGATAATAAAGTACATACTTGAAGCAATAAGATAGACGGAAAACGCTTACAGTCACAATGTAAAACGTATATTTTAACACAATATCTACCATAAGGAGTTTTTAATCGGAAATACGAACCTGCGTCTTTCCGAACCCAAGTTCCATACTGTTTCTATAAATTTCCAAACGCCCATTTGATATAAAACTTCGAATCTTACCCCCACAGCCTATCTAAAACCACGAACGGACCATACGTTTCATATATTTATTTTCTAACGATTTGAATTTAAAAAGAAAAGATCAATATAATGTTCTTTTTTCAAAAACAAATCGAGCGTTCCATAATAATAGAACGTTATCCGACCAATTGATTACTGTATTTGAAATGTCAAAGATGTCCTCAACGCCTAATCGAGTTGTACACGCTCCATCTATCTCATTTTTTCAATCTATATAAAAAGCATGCCAATCCAAAAATGCTTTAAAGCTGAAAGTATGACTAGATAGTACGTTTGAACAACCCCGCTTCAAATAGGCTGATCTACAACGATATAAAAATTCTAACTGGATAAAGCATTCTAATGTAATATATTGTCCTCTTAAAAAAATGCAAACCCCCAAGAATGTGAAAAAATTTTAACCTCGCAATAACCAGCCATTTTAATATTCAACTATATAAAATGCAAAAATAGTATTTGTACTGTTTTTTTGGGTATTAAGACTGTCATTTTTCAGTATTGATCACGCTCAACCAGTTATGGTACGGGCTTTTCCTCCAAATGAAAGTGTTTTAGGCCATTATGATCCACGTTATCAGCCAGTAGCTAGCTACTAGTTACGAGTATTTAGTACTACAGTAAGTAGTACTAAAAACTCATACAAACTAGTATATTATGCGCTCCAATATTTAGGTTTAATTTACGAGGTTTAATTTACGAGGTTTCTTTATTAATTTAGCTCGTGCATTGTCCTTGATAAACCCACAGGTGTAGCTTGTCGAACTGGTTTTTAAACGATTACTTATCCAGTTAATATATTCTATATCGATGTAGAATAAAAAATGCCCTTGACTTTATTCAAACTAATACTTAAATTAAATAGAAAAGTTACCTCTGCAATATCATGTTGTAAATAAACAATGTTATAAACATTACATATAATAGTAGAAATCCTAAAGTTCTTTGCAATTAAACACCCGACTACGATAGCCATCACTCCAAAGGAAATTATTATCACATTATTACGGTATGGTGTGTATTGTCGCGACAGAATTATAGTATATTTTCACTAGGTATTTGCTTTCATTGATTCACATTGTTATGACGTACAACACGTCACGGTAATAATGTGAATGCATATTTTATTTTACAACGTAACCCCACACTGGGAATCGTTCGTGTCGTGGGTGCAATTCGATTATCATTCACGTCATAACACACCGCACTACAATATGTTACTTTTATGGTCAGAGTGATTATACGGTCATTAATAAAAAGAACCTGTTAATGTAATATTAAAAAAAAGCTACTGTAAATTTCGTTCAAAATATTAAAAAAATCACCATCATTGATTATAATTAAATCTGTATATATTGAGGTGTTTCAGCCTATAAACAGCTCAGAAATTTACCTTGAACGTTTTTCGTAATTAATCCAATTTACCGATGAATCACTTCGACCACAAAATGTGCAACAAAAACAATCCAGTGTAATCTACGCTAAGAGAAGGTAAATAGCCATTACAACATCAAATTTAGACATTTATAAGCTTCACATCGAAATTATACTGCAACATCTAGAACCAACAAGCAGGGCTGAGTGAACGGGACTTCAATTCCTTTTGAACCACTTTTGACGTCGAAAATATAAATTTTCGAGCCATTTAGCACTAATAGAGTTTATTTCTAAACTTTACATTTGAAATTTTGCGTCATACCACAATTTGCCAATCAATCCACCATATCAATGGTGGCGTAACCATAAATAGAATTTAGATAGCTGCGAATAGAACAGGACACTTCATATTACTATTTTTAACCCTGAACTTTATCTATACGTATCTTATGTATCTATATCATCACGCCAGATCCCTTGCGGGGTAGGCATGCAGAATTGTAACCGGTTCGTTTCTATCTATCCTCCTTCTCAAAACAGGAAAGATATTGGCCTTAACAAGCATATCTAACCGTTATGTAAATTTTGCAGGTCTTAATATCCTATTGGCAATTCTATTAGATTTATAACTGAAATATAGAGCTGTTCTTGCCTGATTAGATAACTATCATCATCTAAAGCCAGTGAGTCATTATATTTCAGATAATTCTATATTTTTTTACATATTATTCCTAGCTCTAAGTTGCATGTTAAAGATTCACATCACTAGTTTATCTCCAAACAATTGTCACAGATTGACGGTATTGACAAATATTAAAATTTTATTATGAGACTGGCTGATTATTCCGAATTTATATTTTGCGGACTAATGCAGGATACAAGGGGAAGTCATGTAAAGTTGTTATCACTGCGTGGCGCTCCATTTGTTAATGGTTTTTTGTGAAAGGACAGAGCGAGCAAGATTGAATGTTTAAATTTACATATATATGGATTGTCAGTGTTAGGTTTCCTTAGAAATGTCGGGATAGAGAATATAATTGCAGGAAAACTTGTGAATAATATCTAAAAAAGTATATATAATGAAGAAAATTAGCATAAAAATGTTTAGGAATATTCGTATGGAAAACATGATTTCTGAAATAAACATAATATGATCGGGGAAATTTCATAAACACAAGCAATAAGCAGTAACCAATTGTTACCGTCACAGAGGTGATTTGTGCGGGAAGTGCTGGCTTAATATAAATTCGGACTGTAAGTGATCTCCACCCCCATAATCATATTATACGACACCCTCAAGAAGGAGTTGCTTAATCAATAATCCCCGCTACTGTATGGGACCCAAATGGGACCCAACTATAACATGAATAGTTTTACGAGGTTCACTAATAGATACTTTCATAAAATATTTCGTTATGTCAAGTATCCCATTCTATTCACATTAACAC
Source organism: Phalera bucephala (assembly GCA_905147815.2). NCBI lineage: Eukaryota > Metazoa > Arthropoda > Insecta > Lepidoptera > Notodontidae > Phalera > Phalera bucephala. Next base: position 22,932,212 of record LR990609.1, on the reverse strand, counting down.
TAACGTGTTACATTCTGGTGTAATCACCATGAATTAAATTGTTATAAAAACTCGAATATTTTTTCCCGTTAAAATTTTGTCTAGAACTTTAATTGCAGTCATTGTCCCGACTCGAGTCCGACGGCACGCATCTTTAATTGTATAGAACATTTAACATATATTTCTCTTATTCCATTTAGGCAATCATAATTCTTGCGTCTCGCGCGAATTCGAAGCACCACGCTGGGGGCTGTTGATGTTCACAGCCTGGTGCATAATGTGAACCCTCACGTCCCCAGACGTGTATTTATACTCCAGACCCCTCCTGTGGCGGCTGTTGAACGATCCAGTCAAGGAACTTTTGCAGCAACAGTAATAAAACAGATGAGCGAAAGCGCGCCGGAAATTCCTATTCAGGGAGCTATACAAGAAGTTGGAGATGACAGAACGGGAGACGCCAATCCAAACGCTGTGGTAAAACTTCCTGTCGCTGGTATCAGGGAACTCGTGGACAATCACCAAATACGGGGTCCAAGCTAAGACGTACAAACAATAAGCAGTTATGTTCAAATTATTAGTAGAGAAGTCCTTCTCGTATTGCTGCGAACGTTTGTAATGTACTTGAGTATGAGCGCGGCGACGAATGCTGACAGAAGCGGCGATAAGACCATAAAGGGTCACGAAGAAAGGTATAGCATGAAAAATGACAGAAGTCGAAGCCCTGAAGTAGAAGTTCCCGTAATGGAGCCGCTGGCAATAATCGTAGTCGAGGCCGAGGTACACGCCGATGCCGGAGATCAAAAAGCTGATTGCAAAGATTAACACGGCAATGAGACCAATTCGCATGGATAAGAACATTTCATACTCATCTGTTGTCCGGCAGAGCCTGTAGTATGATTCCGTGGCGACCAGCTGTGGAAAAAATACTGGATTAATAATGGTCACTGATACAGTTATGTTAACTTGCTACGCGTTTTCAATTAACATCAATTAAGGTACTTCGGGTCAGGTCATTGCTACTGAGTTCGAAGCACTGGTTTAAGCTAAAATCTTTATTTAGGCTGGTTAAAGACTGGCTATGTTAAATGGTAGAATAAACATTGCATGAAACAATAAGTCATGAAACAATATGATAGAACAAGTAATAATCAGACCACGTATGAAGATCATTTTACAGAATCATGAGTCAGAGTCATCTTATTCAAACGTGGAATATATATATATATATATATATGTATATATTCCACGATACCATACATAACGCAGTGCTTGTCCCAACGCTGTTATATCGAGAGCTGTGGTATCGAGAGCTGGGTATGTAAAAAGGAGAATGAAAGTAGGATAAATGCGATCCGGCATATAGAAAGAATGTCTGAAGAAAGAATGACAAAACAGATATACAATACGAAAGTGGAAGGATGTATGTACCGGGGAAGACCTAGACTATCTTACAATGACCAAATAGACTGAGTCTTATCTGAAGGACAAGTCAAGAGTCTCCGTAACCGGCGAGCGTGTATGAGACGAACTATGAGAGTGGAGAAAGCCAGAGAGGTATGTAAGGAAAGTACCTGTTGGAACTCTGTACTCTCTGCCTACCCCGCAAGGGATCTGGCGTGATGATATATATATATATATATATTGACCGATACTTGAAACATAGAATCTCTTCTTAAGAAACCATGCATAGCTTAGACATGATCTACACATATAGTTTGCTAAAATCGATATTGGTACGTTTCTGCTGCGGACCCCATCTTGATGCTGATGTTTTTCTAACTCACTTTATTTTGCTTTGTTAGACAAAGAATAAAGTCTTCTTGAAATGAAAGGTGCTAAAGCATATACTCACAGTGAAGAATAAGCTATAGCAGTAAGTGGAGGTCTCGGTGAGAAACTGCAGAACATGGCAGACCGGGATGGTGTCCCACTCCCCTGACAGCAGCACCACGGCGGAGATCGGCATCACGCCAGTTGTCAGCATCAGGTCCGACATGCCAACACATGCTAGGAACACGTTGCCTACACAGGAAATATGATTTGTTGTTTTTTCGTCCCCTTTTTTATTATATTAGGAATGAAGTCGCTGTTACGTCATGGTATAAGACGACCAGAAAGAGGGTATATGCATGCATCCGTGTGTAGCATGTTTTTTTTGTGTCGATAATCCAAACTATATTTTCATACAAAACAGAGATAAGTACACGTAGGTAACGTCTGTGAACCACAAAGGAGCAATGGCTTCATTCCTGTATCATGGATGCATTTATTTATACTAAACTTTTGTTTGAACTAAAATCTGCAAGTTACACGTACAATAATTTATTGCGGGATCCAAATCGCGACTATTTTAAAGACTTACCAAGTCTCTTTAAGGTGTGTTCCACAAAGAACGCAGCTACGAAGAAGCCGTTGATGATGGTGCCCAGAAATGAGCAGAACACCATGAAGAGTAGTCGTCCCATAGCTGGCCACTCCTGGCTCAGCGTCACCGGAGAGTACATCTTGGTGGCGTTCATGGCGCCTGCGTACACACTAGCTCCACGCATGATGACTGCTCCTAACAGTTGATTGGCTAGGTAAAATGTAATGGTCACCAAGTCTTAACAGTTTACATAAGTAAGGGCAGAAGAGGGTATGCAAGAAAGTCTAAGTGTTTCCCCCCTTCTAAATATGCAACCTCTTAACCAGAAAACTGTATAAGTAGACTGAACAAAATTATATAGTGGCTTAGAAAGGAACTACTTCTCGGTATAGAAACGGGCTTTAGTAATGATTTTAAAAATCTGTCAAGTTAAAAAAAGAATGAACTATAGACTACTCCATACAAAAACAGTCTGAAATTACTCCATATAAAAACAGTGGTTAAGAGCTCCGCCCTCTATGTCTAATAGTCGCGCGTTCGATTCCCGCACGGTACAAATCTGGGTATTTGTGTATGTGAATTTTCATGTTTGTAAACGCACCCACGACACAGGAATACATCCTAATGTGGGGCTACGTTTTATATAAAAACGAAGAAGAAATCAAAGTAAAATCAAATAATAAAAAAAACAGAATGCAGATTTCAATTCTTAACATTTCCTTTGTCTTCTAATTTGAAAACTGCTTATATGCATGCTCCTCGCACAGATGCATTGAATCTGAAGTTCTTTAATTTTCTGATCGAAAGAGCATCTGCGGACGTTCCCAGAGTTATTTACAAGTTCCACCTTGTAAATAACTCTGAGGAAACGTCTGCAGCTTTCTGATGAATGGTTGCTGGATGTGGTTGCATTGTTGCGTATAGCACAAAGCCGGTCGTCATGGCAGTCTTTGGGCATTTGTCCTGCTGTAGACAACTTTCGGCTAAAGATAGAATTGATTTTTTTCACTAGGATTTATTCCTGTGTCGTGGGTGCATTTTGCAAACACAAAAATTCACATACAGAAATATACATACCCAGACCGAAACAAATAATAGTGGGGCACACAAAAATTGTCCCGTGCGGGAATCCAACCCGCGACCCAATAGGCGGAGCGGCTTAACCACTGCGCCAAATCGGCCGTCAATTGTAAAATATCTATCCCTATCATAGGTTACTACAGACTTTAGCTCTCACACTTTTATGTGTTATTCATTAAAAAATAGGTAGGAGAGAGGTAGATACATAGTATACCCAGATATATCTGGTAGTTTACATTTGTAAATTGAATATGCATTTTTGTAAATTATCATAAGAGATACAAAGTGTATCATAAATAACGCAAGACCTCAGACACCCCGATTAGATAATTGCTTTACATATTCATTACAAAATCCAAATTTCTAAATTTAAAATTTTTGACCCTTTTTACACACATACATGTCCAAGTTTCATCTTTAATTGGGGTATAAAAGTACTTAACTTTTATACCCCAATTAACAATGAAACTTATACATGTATGTGTGCGTATTGAAAAATAAGTTTTAGTAATGCATTTGAAATCTCTATATTGCTTTGAATCAAGAATAAAATTAGCTTATTATAGCGGACTTAAGGAGTTGCAAGTTGGAGTTGTTGTCATATGTTGCAAATTAAAAAAAAATGTTCAATACAAATAGAATTAATTCAGTTATCGATTTAGAACAAACACTTGCGTTTATTATGTTACACCTTGTATATCAGTCATAAAATGTACTTACTTTTCAAATACTCAAATTTTATAAATATTTAAATTTAGAGTAATCAGTAAATGACAAATTATTTTTTAACTTAGGAACAAACTTAATTTAGGTCAGAACGCTGATGTGCTTATGATGTTCATTTCATTTTATTACATGATTTTTCTTAATTTGAGTATTTCAAAAAAGCATGTGAACATGTCATTTTTGCTCACTGCTGCGGTTTATGCTTACTCTGTCCAATTTTATGGCCTCTGCTCACTTCGGAACTTCTTTGTTGACTGCGCTTAAGTCTTATATCAATTGATGATGATGTAGATAATTATAGTTACTTTAGACTACATTAACGTCAATTAATATAAATACTAGCTCATTCTTGTAACGGCTCAAGCTTATCTTGTTGAATGCTAAGTCGTCGGAACTGTGAAATGTGTGACATAAACTGAGTGAAAGAGGCAGGAAGGTATAGGAGAGCTGTTGGAAATGTGAACGTTCTGATTGAGGTAGCCAAAGGATACGACGGAACGATATGGATATAGGATTGTCAATTTGCTTTTATTAACATTTTATTCCTTAAACCTAGCCGTTAGCACTGTCATTTTAATCTATAGATGCGTGTACACAGTGCCAATAGAGGTGCGAACTCGCTGTAGCAACGTTGCGTAAAATGCGTGAGGACTGAGAGCTTAGCACGAAAAGATTGACGTTAGCGTAAAGCTAACAAGTTGATATGGCGTCATTATTATTAAAGACAAGCCCGCCGAGTTTTTCACCGGATCTTCTCAGTGGAGGCCGCGTTCCGATCCGGTGGTAGATTAGTAAATTAAAAAGAAATGTAAATATGACATTCTTTTTTTACTAGGTTTAAGGTCAGACCAAAGAGTTTCTCGAGGTGTGTAAAGTTCGCCAACCCGCACTGGGCCAGCGTGGTGGACTATGGTCTAAACCCTCTCAGTTTGAGAGGAGGCCCGTGCCCAACGGTGGGACAGTTTCTTAATAGGGCTTAATATTATTATATGACAATTTGTAAACACCCCCGCAGGGATTATGCAAAATAAACGACTTGAGTTAAGTTGAGTTATCATACTACAAATTTACTAAATAAACACGAAAGAAGCGTCACGATTACTAGGCACCTAGAGTCACGCTAACGTCAAAGTTTTCGTGCCCTCTGGAGTCACGCATTTACTTACACGATGGTTTAAGTGATGCAATCATTCTTATTTAGCTCCTATTTTATTTTGTGTGTTCAGCTAAATTACGCGTGTATCTAGAAAAAATTTAGAATGTGGCTTTGGCTTATGTTAGAGTTCAACGAGTGTTAATTTACTTTGCTCAGATTTGTTTTGATATAATAAATAAAGAATGAATAACACCGTCACGCCTATATTCCTCAAGCTGGGGTGGCAGGGGCTTTACGGGCGTACTGTGTCCACCCACTTTTCTCCTACGATGCAAGTTCCCATGTAATAGGAGGCGAGCCTTTTACTGTTAAACCGGGCACAAAGCTAGACTCTGGACGGTTACTGGGAATGTTTCGATAGAAAAACTATTTTTGTCCGACCTAGGAGGAAAAAAATAGACGCCTATTTTTCCCAAGCGGGGGTGGTGAAAGTGTACTGTTTACATCCACTTTCGCCTACGATGTCCCATGTAAAAGTGGGTGAGCTTATTACTAATAATCATTGACTCTGAACACATACCGAAAAATTATATTTTGTCCGAACTAGGATTAGATCGCGAGGTTCTGGAATCACCCACGACCTCGAACTAGAACTGAATAGTTACTTATAGCACTAGCGGTCACCCATCAAAGTTGACAATCATCCTTCGACTTTAATTTAGGAATAATTTAACAATTTAATTCCACCATAATGGAGTTAGATTAAGGTTTATTATCGTAAAACAGGAAGGAATGGAATGAAAAGAAGTATTATACAGACTTCAGATGGTTTACTACGAACAGGTTGACGTTAACGTATCGCTATCGAGTTGATATATCATCCCATTCACATTAAAAATTTACTAAATAAAAATGAACTTGACAGCTCGATTTCTCGACAACGTTACTATAATGTCAAACGGTTTGTGCTTAGCTCTCTGATAAAAGGAACTGGTAAGGCCGACTACGATGACGTACTTTAATGGAAAAGCACAAAAGGATCCTAAAAAATCATAAAATGAAAAAATTACATTTTAAAAATATTAACGGTGAGCCCATGTTATATAACATACCATGTTATAAAACACGGTTGTTGAACATGTTTCAAAAATGTAGACAACAATTTGAGTTATAAATTTACCTATCATTATTATACTATGAGTTAAAGAACGGCGAGTGTATACGGCCTGTTATATAATGTTATTATATTGCACTGTTATTTAAATTAAGATAAAACTTGTTATATGAGACAATGTTATATACTTGTACAATGTTAAATATTGTGGATGTGTTAGAACAAAAGTTTTATAACATGTTATTTATCTTGAGAATTTTTAAGAACAATAACGAAATTCCGCAAAAACCTAATACAAACCGCACCCGTTCAGATGTTTTTATATTCTACTTCGATTTTTGCGAAATTTAACTCATATAGTGAGAACGATAAAAATATACAAATGCAATAGTTTAATGAGGCATACCTAATTATTGAAACCATGATTTTAAATAATACTCACTCTATATTTTAATTTGTGGACAATGTAGAGCAGGAATCCGTCGCTATCGAGAACTATTCGGTCTCAGATTACAACAACTGCAAACATAAAAAAAACAATTAAAACATAACCAAAATGTATAAACAAACATAAAAATTTTAATAAAACCCTACCAAAATATAATAGTCAACAGATAAAAAAGTAGACATCTCGATATTATATCTACGTTCCGAATTCCCGCGAAAACAAAATCTTGAAACCCGAACAAATTGTTAAAAAAATATCGGGATCAACTATCGTGATACGCGGACTAAACGCGCAAACCGGCGAAAATTAATTTACACGTTTGGCGAAAAAAGAAAATATGTCACATAAATACTCGTGTCACCTTACTTCTCTCATTTTAAGGTCTATTTTTGACTGATTTACCTTTGAACAAAGGCGGTTTAATTTTGTTCTCGGTTTATTATCTTTTTTATGGGTAACTGACGTTAGTCTCATCTGCCAGATGTAAGACGTTCGTCGGAAACTATTAGCCCAAATAATGGTGTAAATAAATTACATAATTAGTTTAATTTATTCATCATTATAGTATAGCGATCTTTTAGATGTCTTTGATATAAAACTTCATATCATAGATTACGTTTATTGTTTTTTCTATAGAACATTTACGTACTAGAATACAAAACTAGACAGCTGTCACAAATCTTAAAAATTCATTTAAAAAAAGGTCATGAGGCTTCTTGTATTTTTAAAACCAGTGCCATCAAAATTAACACAACTGGTTTTTATTTTTAACTAGCTGTTAAAAAAATACATGTGTAAAAATAACTGAACTTCGTTCGCGTTATTTTCAGGCATGATTTTCACATCCTTATTTTTTTTTAGATAATACGTATAGGCCTTTGTCTCTCCCCAGGGTAAAATTTATTTCCTTGCCGAATTTGATCGAAATCTTTTCAGCGGTTTAGGCGTGAAGAGGTAACAGACAGACAGATAGACAGAGTTACTTTATAATATGTATTTATAATATTTATTAATTTATAATATTTATTTATTTATTTGAAGGAAAACCAACAGCTAGATACAAAATATTAAGCAACATAAATAGGTAGCACAAAGCCAATTACAGGTTTCCACGTATAGCAATAGTATACTTTATGAAAGATGTTTGAAATGAATAATATTAGTAAGAATATATATTTACAGTGCGGATTTCAAAAATTATGAACAGGCGTGCCAATAAATTTGACGGAGGAACTGAACCACTTTCACATTTGTAGAAAATATGTTTCATTAAACTTCTGTGAAGAAGGTATGTTGGACGCATCTAGCTTTCACCCCCAAACTTCACCGGGTCATTGGTCCATCTTGTGAGGGGCTTGCTACCTACACGTCTACCTATGTGGGCTCTACCACTTAAGTTTGACAATTCTGAGCAATGTCGGTGAATTCGATTCTCCTGTGAATCTACTTGTTTTCGATTCGATCTCGCAGGTAACTCTCTCCATTACCCTTTGGATGACCGTGACCCTGATTCTCATCACACATTATGTACACGGATCCAGAAATATTTTAGAAGTTTTTAAAACCGGCGAGTTATATGTTACCGGAATTTATAGAAATCTAGAAATTGTATACAATTCCTAGGAAATGTATGAAATCATTTGTAAAATGTTCTTTAATTTAGACATTTCCTAGAAAATGTACATATTTAATACACATTGTATACAGTTCCTAAATTGTCTTAGGAAGCGAATAAATCAACGAAATAATTTAAGTTATGTAACAAAATTGTAACAGAAGCGATGTTATACAAAAAATACTTTAGTTAAGACTTATGATAATCATCCAGACGACCATTTAGCACCCTTATGAGGGGTAAGAATTCCGCTCAACAAAACGGCGAATCTTAGTCAAAAAAATTAAACCTGAAGTCTTCCTGCCAGTAATATCGACTATGTTGATAGGGGAATCAGCGTGAAGGACGATGGCGTTTTTTTTGCGAGACCGTGACGTCCGGAAATAAAGCCGCTGAACCTAATTGAAAAAGAGGTACTTAGGATTTATTAGGTCTAACACCGGGCTTTTGCTCGTCGTTCGTACCAGCTAGCAAAAGATTATTTTAAGGGCCCTGTGTGGTGCAAGAAGCGAGAGATCCTAACCATCTCTAACACGATTCGATATAGATTCGGCTTGGAATGGCTCATGCTGCCGCGAACACTGCGTCGATGCAAGGGGAAAGCAAAACCAGCTTTACCCGCAGAGTGGCAATTTCAAATGTAGCAAAGAAGAACAACGATGCCTTACTGACAGAGATTCTGGACCCTCTCTGTGGGTTTGGTGCAGAACATTTGTGTTGTATTTTACTGAAAAAGAGTCCGCACAGATCTTGCGTCTTCCCCGAAGCTATCGTAAATCCTGTGCAGGTTTTCCAAGTGAAAAAAACACTTGTGATAATCAATATTCGACATGTGTTGCATAGCAAATTTGTAATAGAATCAACATTGACACCCCGCGCGGACTTTCCTTACCCCGCTGTAATCTAGCCACATTCTGAATTTAACACATGGTTGCTGTTTAGGTAATGTATAGAATTCCTTGGAAATGTGTCTCATATAATTTATTTCATAAATTTCCTAACAAATTTTGGCATTTTATACATTTCCTAGGAATGGTGTATAATGACAGATTGCGTACATTTCCGGTAATATATACATAAAAACGAGCTATAGGTCTGGAGGTAGCAAAAGAGGTCTATTAGAAAGAACCTGTTAGTGGTCGGTTCTGTCGGCCGACAATAATGTCATAAATTAAGTGTTTATTTCATTTCAAAAGACCTTTTTAAAAACAAACTCAGTACTCTATGCCTACCCCGCAAGGGATCTGGCGTGATGATATAGATAGATAAAAACAAGTTTTTATAGCAAAAACACAACGAAGATATCTTGCTAAGTTGAGAAGTTTCTATGGCTTTGTTCCGACTCTATCATCAGATCCTGAACACCATCCGGGTCTAAAGTACTCGTCGACACAAATCCAACGAGCTCAAACACGGCGATACTATATTGAGCTGTTTGAAGGTTCCATTGTCTACTTTTCGGCTTCATCATCAGATCCTAATCACCATCTGGTTGTATAGTACTTGTCAATACCAAACTAACAAGCCTAAACACGAGGGGGTTACATTATATAGTTCACATATTCCTTTTGGCCACCTTCCGACTCCATCATCAGGCCTTCTCCATGGTACTACAATATTGCATTCTCACTGAACTTACATACGTATGCCAAATTTCAGCTAAATCGAATACCCTCAAGTGCTTTGAAAAAATGGATCACACGATTTGAAATGGAAAGACCAACACACAGTTGAACATTACAAGTTAAATAAATGCTTGTAAAAACTATTCGTTTTTTAATAAGTACTATTTTTTAAGATTAATAAGTATAGGTAAAGATTAAGTACATGGAGTAGTTACCGCAAATACATGTAATTTTTTTAAATTATAGCTCGATATTGGACTAATATCGAACACCTAATTTATAAGTGTACATTTTTACTTACAGTGACTACTTATCTCTTTCTTTTTTTTCTCTTAGGATAGGTAGTGACAGTTCTTATTGCCAAACGAAATTATACTTTATTCAATGGCATTAAGCGGCATGACCCGTTTCTATACTTATGGTTTTATGTCTTAACACCATTGAATTAAATATTAATTTCGTTTGGCAATTAGAACTGTCACTACCCATCCTATGTGAAAAATACTATAATAGTTAAAACAAATTGATAGCGTAAAGTCAAAAAGATATGTCTTTACCTAAGGAACTTCCGACCACAATTTCCTGAGCTAACGGGAAAAGTGAGGAATATTAAATTAAGTCTGAAAAAGTAGCTAATCCTATTAATCCCTCTGCTGCAGTATCTAATCAGCTTTGCTTTACGTTGGATTTCAGTGTAATTGGAAAATTAATTGGTTTCTTAGGGCGACATGTTTAGACAGGATTTACTTACAGCGGTTAAAATATCTGAAATCGTGAAACATAAATAATTGTCAATACAATTTTTCTCTTTAGATGACATTCTGATAACGTACGAGGTTAATGTGTTAAAGCCTTCGTCAAAATTCACTTTAAACGAGGCGCTAAACATAACGTCGTATCTCAATTAACGCATTAAATATGGGGTACATTTGCAATAGCAAATGTACCCCATATTTAAGCCTTCGGCTTCGGCTACTTCTTAACAATATTAATAAAATACGCCGCGAGTAACTTTGGAGAAAGCGCATCACACCTCTTGACACCCCTAATCCACTAACACCGGTGTTGCCCTCAGTTGTCTTATGACCATGTGACCTGCCTAACATTAACTTCTCATAAAGGGCCTCTACGTGTTGAGCCCATGTCCCCATGCAAGCCTTTCAAAGGTCCGGGTAAAACCCATGAATCTCAGCGAGATACATATTCTATTAATGCTACTAATATTATAAATATGAAAGTTTGTATGTTTGTTACTCAATCACGCAATATAAACGGCTTAACGGATTTGGATGGAAAATGGCACACATGTGGGATACACAATTTTGAGATGATGATGATGATGATTGAATACCTTGACCCAATAGATCGTGTTTTATTTGAAGGGCAAGTCAAGAGTCTTTGTAACCGGCGAGCGCGAGAGTGACGAGTGAGTAGACGAACTATGTGAGTGAAGAAACCCAGAGAGGTCTGCAAGAGCCTTGTGGAACTCTGTACTTTCTGCCTACACCGCAAGGGATTTGAAGAGATGTTATAGATAGTAATAGATAATATTAATTAATAAATAAATATTACTAAATTTAAGACATTTCATCAATCAAATGTCAATGCTTATACCTTTGTCGGATAACTACAATAATGGGCATTGATATATGCAGCTAGTCGCGTGCATGCATTTAATTATCAGAAGACATAAATTATTTGTTTGTACAGCTGCGGTTGAGAGTTACGGACGTATGTTGTACTGAGAATATGCGTTTAGCCAAAGTTCGAATTAGACATGAAATATTTCACAGGTCTATATATCTATCTACATCATCACGCCAGATCCCTTGCGGCGTAGGCAGAGAGTACAGAGTTCCAACAAGTTCTTTCCTTACAGACCCCTCTGGCTTCCTCCACTCTCATACTTCGTCTCATACACGCTCGCCGGTTACGGAGACTCTTGACTTGCCCTTCATATAAGACACGTTTTATTTGGTCATGGTAAGATAGTCTAGATCTTCCCTGGTACCTACATCCTTCCACGTTCGCAATGTATATCTATTTTGTCATTCTTTCTATACGCCTGAACCAACAGAGCCATCTTTACACCGATACTATCTTGCATATATACATACACGCTTTCTTATTTCTTACTGACTTGACTTTTTTGACATGACGATTTCACAGGTATATAAAAAAGCATATGTATTTTTTTTCATCTTTACCCGATGATCTGCAAGCGGAGTAAAATATCCCTTAGGGATAAGGTGACACTTTACAAAACTTGTGTACGGCCCACCATGTCGTACACTGGTGAGGTGTTCGGGCACGCCGCCCGCTCTCACATCGATAGACTCTAAACGGTTCAATCCCGTTTCCTCCGCAAAGCCGTCGGAGCCCCGTGGTTCATACGGAACGTCGATCTCCATTCCTATCTCGGTCACGAACTCGCCGCGCGCCATTAAAAAAAGCAACAACCCGAAATTTCGTGAACGCGTCTAATCATAGGAATCCGCTAATCGTAGACACCGCCGACTACGAAACTAACTCCCCAGCTGTAAAGGCGACGCTAATGAATTAAAAATCATGTGTAATAAAATTCACCACATGAAAATTAATTGAAAGTGGCAATAAATTCCATAGTTTACTTTGAATAAATTATCGTTATTAGTACGCAAGTGTACGATCAATCAAACTGTTACTGTTATTAGTACAACAATTATAAACCGATAACACTAGTGTGCTGGTAGAACCTAATGACTGATTTACACGTGTTACTAGTTAAGTAATTAACTTAATTTCAAGTGACTAAATGCGTGTGAGCATTGTATTTAGTAATAAGTAGCAATATTTACACGCACCTGTATTTGATTCTGCCTTAAGGCTCGACAGCAGGGCGTGTGGAGTGTTTGCGAAGAGTAGTTAATATAATATAGAGTTGTCTTATTGTCAAGAAAGTGGACTCAGAGTAGAGTTGAACTGTAGGATACCTAATTGCTTTTGAAGACATTACCTTCAGGACCGCCCGAGGAGCACGTTCTAGTCTAAGGAATTCTCTTTTGGACGCGCCGCCCCAGACAGTAATGCAAATAGGACAATTAAGATTGGCAAAGAGAGCAATAAACTAGATCTAAGGTTTTGCGATCAGCTACTTTACGTAATTTCTTAAATATGTAGGTAATTTTACGTATTCGAACCACTAGCGAATCAGTTTGTTATAAAAGTTTCATTGTTAATTGCGGTATAATAGTACTTAAAAAAGGGTAAAAAGAACTTTAAGCTTTGTGAAGCATTTATCGAAACCGGGTGTCGTCAGATATATATATTTTTTTGCAATTTAAATAAAGTTGTTAATATGAACAACCGGTTATAAATATTTATAAGATTGCCATCTCCGGTAGTTAGCCTAGAGACCTAGAAAATCGATGTCAATTTAGTACCTTTATAGATTATATTTAAAAGCCTCATGGCAGTTCCCAGGATCTCGTGTTCACGAAAAATTACGTTTCCTCCGACCCAGGATCCAAACAAAGAATCTCGCGAACGCTACACGCATTATTCGGCACTAGACCAGCGAGGCGGTATAAAATACAACTTATATAAATAATTCTCTGCTCCGCCTTCAATAAATAAGGTCATATGTAATAATATAGGAATTTTTAATACCAAAGCAAGCGCGGACAATGCATGATGCATTTCTCAAGAGAAATGTTATTGGCTACGAGTTTTCATTATTGAATTTAATTTTATATTCTTCTGTTTGTAGGTCAAGAGCGTGTTGATTCCGTTGAAGACTTTATCTAAAATTAATTTAGTGGATTTGCTGCCATTCCTTTGTACCTACATATTAATATTGTTTAAAAAATCTTTACCCCGCAATAGGAATTATAATTATGTCAATGTTGCATTTATTAAATGAAAGAAATGCAGGTACTGATAGCATAGCACGAAAATATTGACGTTAGCGTGACTCTAGCGAGTTGATGTGCCGTCCTTGTCACACTACAAGTTTACTAAATAAACATGAACGTGACAAGCAAGATTACTCATTAGCGTCACGCTAACAGTTTTCGTGCTTGCATTCACAATGGAATATATGTCAATAACACTCTAGATGCGCTAATACACGTTAGCCACAAAGGAATTTAGTGCATATCTTTTCGAAATTAGTTTTGTAAATGATTTGTTACTGTTTTCTTTGAATTTATTTCCGATAATTATTTAACTGTACAACATTTTATTACTAGGAGGGATCAAAAAGTAGTGAGAACGACATACTCCTTGGTAAAAAAAAATACTGGCAGGCATAGCTCAGATTCATATTTGTAACATTAATAAAAAAACAACTTCGATTCTCTTTTGTTTTTTTCTGAATGTATGTGTTTGCTTCGTGTCGGAACGTGTTCTCGAAAATGGAGAAAAACGAAGTACGAGCCGTTATTAAATACCTCTGTTTAAAAAAGTTAACGACGCAAGAGATCCAGTGCGATTTGGAGGCAACATTAGGAGAGTCTGCTCCGCCGTATTCCACTGTCGCAAGGTGGGCTTCTCAATTTCAAGTAGGGAGAACGAGCACAGAAGACGAACATCGTTGTGGCCGTCCATCGACGTCAGTCACCCAAGAAAATGTTGCGAAAGTCGAGAAAACTGTATTGAGCGATCGAAGAGTTACCATCCGATACTTAATTCAAGAAACGGGCATTTCATATGGAAGTATTCAATCCATATTGAAACAAGGCATCAGCTGGCAAGGTTATGGCCTCAATATTTTGGGACTCAGAAGGAATATTGTTGATTGATTACCTGGAGCGTGGAACCACTATTACAGGCCAATATTATGCAGATTTAATTCCCAAGTTGAGGAATACCATCAAAGAGAAAAGGAGAGGGAAACTTCGAAGGGGTGTGCTGTTTCATCACGACAACGCACCCGCGCACAGGTCGGCAGTTGCGATGGCTGCCATTCAGCAAGCTGGCTTCGAATTGGTTGACCACCCCCGTTATTCACTAGATCTGGCGGCTAGCGAAAAAATACTTAAGGGGAAACAGGTACGAAGACCGTGGAGAGCTTTTTGCAGGACCAAGACAAAACTTTTTTTGTGAAAGGGATTGTAGCCTTGGAAAAGCGCTGGACTCGGTGTGTAGAGAGACTTGGAAACTATGTAGAAAAATAAATTATTAAGTTATCAATAGTCATTATATTCTATCTCATTCTCACTACTTTTTGATCCCTCCTCGTATTATGTATATAAAAGATTATTTCATGGAAATCGGAAGCCAGAGAGGTATGTAAGGAAAGAACCTGTTAGAACTCTGTACTCTCTGCCTACCCCGCAAGGGATCTGGCGTGAGGTTATAGATAGATAGATTTCACGGAAAAAAGAAAAAAATAACAGATCACGACTACATTTTTCAAAAGGTGACGAGCGGCGGTAAAAATGTAATTTACAAATATCTTTTTAAAAACACAATTGAGAGAAAGCAAGAAAACGTTTATTCAGTGACACAAAATACACAGCAAATAACATAAAAATTAAATGTGGCACTGAAATGGTAGACACTCAGCATAATACCGGGGCAACTCAAGTGCCACGACGCTGGTCTTCCGTGTATACCAGTTCAAGTTGAGAGCGTAACTGCGCGCAATTACAAAACAAAGAAAAAAAAAACAAACAGTTTATAAATGTAGATGTAGTTCTTGAATACTAATGTGGAAAATAAAGTATATTACGAATAATTAATAAGAACAACAGTAAACAATAACAAAAATAACAAAATAGAGATAAGTCGAGAGGAAGGAGTTAAGTTAAGAAGATTTAGGAACATCGCTTGAAGAAAAACAGCTATAGAATTAAGTGTTGGTGTAAAAGGGGCTCTTTTAAAATGGTTTTAAATTTTTTAATTGAACTATAATTCCTGATTGGTGATGAGAGATTATTCCAACATTTCATGGCTAGATAACGAGATATCTTGTTCCTATGGCTACTTTCTGGCTCCATCTCAAACCATGGACACCATCTGGGTCCATAGCAGTTGTTAAGTCAAATCCAACAAGCCCAAACACGACGGGGTTATATTTAGTTAGGTAGCTCCGTGTACCACTTTTCGGCTTCATCATCAGACCAGCTCCATGGTACAATATTATGATTGCAGTGTTACCGAACTTACACAAAATTTGAACCGGAAAGACACACAGACATGCGAACACTGCAAGTTAAATAAAAGCTTGTAACAAATGCTTAGGTATCTACAGTAGAACTTTCGGACACGACCATTGCGGATGACCAATCCACTCAACAAAAAACCGCGAAAATTATCAAAATCTTATAATTATATAAAGCCTTCGTATTCTACTAGAATACATATATAGCTAAACTATTAACAAGTAAACTTTTGTTTTACAGCTCCCTTTTATTCCCAGGTAAAATTATCATTCCGAAGAAAAAAAAAGTAATATCGGTTCTTAAACAAAAATAACATAAAAAATATACAGCAGAACTGAGACTATCATCATCATCATCATTTCAGCCTATACTTGACCACTGCTGAACATAGGCATCCCCAATCGCTTTCCAGCGTAACCGGTCCGATGCCACCTGCATCCAACGATTTCCTGCGATTTTCACAAGATCGTCGGTCCATCTGGCAGGCGGTCGTCCTACGCTGCGCTTGCCAATACGTGGTCTCCACTCTAGAATCTTTCTGCCCCAACGCCCGTCCGATCTTCGCGCTATGTGGCCAGCCCATTGCCACTTCAGCATGCTAATCCTGAGGGCTATGTCGGTGACCTTGGTTCTTCTACGAATCTCCTCATTCCTGATTCGATCACGTAGAGAAACGCCGAGCATAGCTCTTACCATAGCTCGCTGAGCAACTTTGAGCTTTTTTATGAGACCTATTGTAAGAGACCACGTCTCTGATCCATATGTCATCACTGGTAACACACATTGACTAAAAACTTTAGTCTTTAGGCACTGAGGTATTTTGGATGAGAAGATGTTGCGCAGTTTCCCGAACGCTGCCCAGCCGAGTTGGATTCGTCGATTGACCTCTCTCTCAAAGTTGGACCTACCTAACCGGACTGCCTGTCCCAGGTAAATGTATTCGTCGACAACTTCAAGAGTAGAGTTCCCAACGGTGAGTGCGGTGGGTACGACATGGACATTAAACATTATTTTTGTTTTGTCCATATTCATTTTAAGACCCACTTGTTGGGATACTCTATTGAGGTCACCGAGCATTCGTCCTAGATCTTCCAGCGACTCCGCCATGACCACAATGTCGTCGGCAAATCGAAGGTGAGTGATGTATTCGCCATTGATGTTGATGCCAAGTCCTTGCCATTCCAAGAGCTTGAAGGCGTCCTCTAAGGTGGCCGTAAACAGTTTCGGAGAAATGACGTCTCCCTGTCTTACTCCTCTTTTTATGGGGATCACCTTCGTGCACTGCCCCTGTACTCGGACTGACATGGTGGCGTTATTATACAAGCACTTCAACACTTCGATGTACCTATAGTCAATGCGGCATCGCTGGAGAGATCTAAGAACCGCCCAAGTCTCGATCGAATCAAAGGCTTTCTCATAGTCCACAAACGCCAAGCATAGTGGCCGATTATACTCCTCAGTCTTCTGTATAACCTGCCGCAGCGTATGTATGTGGTCTATGGTACTAAAACCTTTCCGGAAACCGGCTTGTTCGGGAGGCTGGAAGTCATCAAGCCTTCGTTCGAGACGATTCTGACTGAGACTATATTTTTTGAAAAAAAAAAACGACCTCACGCCTCTTACATAATATGATAACATCCCATTAAAGCTTAATACATCTAATTAAATAACTTTTTAACACAGCAAAAGATACAAAGTAGGAGAGAGGAAGATATTATTATAAATAGATAGGTATTTGAATTTATTATGAGTGAATTAATTATTTTAAGTGATGACTGAATTAATATTTATATACCTTTTTTATATTATTTTGCTTAATTCTACAGAAAGGTACCTACAAGATTCATATATTACCCTTAATAACGGATACTAAACTTACGTGCTGTTTTAAAGAAGTTATAAAAAACATAGAAGAATTGCTAATCTACTCCTTTTTTGAAGTCGGTTAAAAAGGACTATTGCATTAGACTGTCTTTGTAAACTAGCAATAGTCCTAGTAGACAATACTGCTGTAGCAGTAAAAGGACTATCGGCTATACTGTCCCAGCAAAAAAGGACTATGGAAGTAAACTGCCCTTCCAAAAATGACTATCGGACTATACTGCCCTCAGAAAAAGGGTATTGGACTATACTGCCCTCGCAAAAAAGGAGTATTGGATTATATTGCCCTCGCTAAAAAGGAGTATTGGGCTATACTGCCCTCGCAAAAAAGGAGTATTGGGCTATACTGCCCTCGCAAAAAAGGAGTATTGGGTTATACTGCCCTCGCTAAAAAGAAGTATTGGACTATACTGCCCTCGGAAAAAATCAGAATCAGAATCAGAATATTTTTTATTCATGTAAATCATTACAGTATTTATGAATCGTCAAAATAGTAACAAAGACTCTACCACCACTTCGGAATGTCATTCCTGTGGAGAAGAAGGGCAAGAAACTCCACGGTTACTCTTTTAAAATAATATTTTTACAATCTTTCCATCTACATTTTGTTGTGGGGTATGGGAGAACAATGTAGTATCAGGTGAGTCTAAATTAAATTAACCAAGTTAAACTATTCATGTGAATGGCTACATGGTTCATTTACAGATAAAGAAATGAGGAAGAAAAATTATAAATTTTATTTAACTACTAGAAGGAAGAGAGGGAATAATAAATAATAATAGCTGAACATGTTATCCACATTCTGGTGGAGCTGGAACATCACCTATCCAAGCATTTTTCTCTTTTAAATAATCATCAAGAGTATAGTAAGCTCGCTTGCAGAGCCTACGTTTAGTACAGGATTTGAATTTATTTTCACTAAGTTGAGTGACGTGAAGTGGAATTTTATTATAAAATCTAACACAGTACCCCATGAAAGACGTGTGAATTTTAGACAGACGAAATTGCGGTTGATCCGATTTATTTCTATGTCGCGTGTTATAGCAATGCCTATCACCTAGCTGATTAAATAGATCTAAATTTTTCCGTGTGTACATTATGTTTTCATAAATATACTGACATGGGACCGTCATAATATTGGCTTCTTGTAACAATTCTCTCAAAGAGTCGTGACTACCTAAGTTATAGATGGCCCTAATAGCCCTTTTTTGTAAGATAAAAATAGAGTCAATGTCAGCTGCCCTACCCCACAATAATATACCGTAAGATATGACACTATGAAAGTAACTGAAGTAGACCAAAAGAAAAAGAAGAAAGAAAAAGAGTATTGGACTAGTACTGTAGTAGTAAGAGTACTGCCCTCGCAAAAAAGGAGTATTAGATTATACTGCCCTCGCTAAAAAGGAGTATTAGATTATACTGCCCTCGCTAAAAAGGAGTATTGGACTATACTGTCTTTGCAAGAAAGGACTATTTAAGTACACTACCCTCACAAAAAGAAATATTGGATTATACTGCACTCGCAAAAAAGGAGTATTGGATTAAACTGCCTTCGCAAAAAGGGACTATTGGGTTATACTGCCTTCACAAAAAAGACTTTTGGACTATACTGTTCCCTCAAAAAAAGGACTATGGGTCTATACTGCAGTCGCAAAATGGGACTATTGGACTATACTGCCCTCACAAAAATAGACCTTTGGACTAAACTGCCCTCAAACGGACTATTGAACAATACTACCGTTGCAAAAAAGGATTATTGAGCTATACTAACGTCATAAGAAAAGACTATAGGTTACATTGCCTTGCAAAAGATTATTGGCCTTTACTACGCTCACAAAAAGGACTATTGGACTATACTGCGGTGGCAAAATAGGACTATTGGACTGTACTGTCATCGCAAAAAGGAACTATTGGTCTGTACTGCCGTCCCAAAAAAGACTATTGGTTTATACTGCCCTTATAAAAAAATACTGTTGGACTATACTGCCCTTACGAAAAAGCACAATGGGAGTATACTGCCGTCGCAAAAAATACTATTGGTTTGTACTGCCCTTATAAAGAAATACTGTTGGACTATACTGCCTTTACGAAAAAGGAATATGGGACTATACTGCCGTCGCAAAAAAGACTATTGGTTGCTACTGCCCTTATAAAAAAATTCTGTTGGATTATACTGCCCTAACATATAAGGACTATTGGGCTATACTGCCGTCGCAAAAAAGGGCTATTAGACTATACTGCCCTTGTCAAAAAGGACTATTGGAATGTTTTGTTGTCGCAAAAAGGTCTATTGGACTACACAGCCCTGGTAAAAAAGGACTATTGGGCCACACTGCCCTCACAAAAAGGACTACTGAACTATGCTGTTCTCACAAAAAAATGACTATCGGACTATACTGCCTTCACCAAAAAGGACTATAGGACTATACTGCCGTCGTAAAAAAAGACTACTGCTCTAACATTGCCGTCGAAAAAAATGACAATTGGACTATACTGTCGTCGCAAAAATAGACTATTGGGCTATACTGCCCTCGCAAAAAAGGACTATTGGAATAGACTGCCGTCGCAAAAAAGGACTATTGGACTATACTGCCGTCGTAAAAAAAGACTATTGCTCTATATTGCTGTCGCAAAAAATTACTATTAGACTATACTGCCGTCGCAAAAATAGACTATTGGGCTATACTGCCCTCGCAAAAAAAGACTATTGGAATAGACTGCCGTCGCAAAAAAGGACTATTGGACTACACTGCCGTCGCAAAAAAAGACTATTGGGGTATATTGCCGTCGCAAAAAATGACTATTGGACTATACTGCCATCGTAAAAAAAGACTGTTGCTCTATATTGCCGTCGCAAAAAATGACTATTGGACTATACTGCCATCGTAAAAAAAGACTATTGCTCTATATTGCCGCCGCAAAAAATTACTATTCGACTATACTGCCGTCGTAAAAAAGACTATTGCTCTATATTGCTGTCGCAAAAAAATACTATTGGACTATACTGCCGTCGCAAAAATAGACTATTGGGCTATACTGCCCTCGCAAAAAAAGACTATTGGAATAGACTGCCGTCGCAAAAAAGGACTATTGGACTACACTGCCGTCGCAAAAAAAGACTATTGGGCTATATTGCCATCGCAAAAAATTACTATTGGACTATACTGCCATCGTAAAAAAAGACTATTGCTCTATATTGCCGTCGCAAAAAATGACTATTGGAATATACTGCCGTCGCAAAAATAGACTATTGGGCTATACTGCCCTCGCAAAAAAAGACTATTGGTATAGACTGCCGTCGCAAAAAAGGACTATTTGACTACACTGCCGTCGCAAAAAAAGACTATTGGGCTATATTGCCGTCGCAAAAAATGACTATTGGACTATACTGCACTTAATAAAAGGATTATTGGACTACACTACCCTCGCTTAAAAGGACTATTAGACTACACTGCCCTCGCAAATAAGGACTACTGGACTATACTGCCGTCGCAAAAAAGACTATTGGATTTTACTACGCTCCTAATAACAAATACAGTACATAAAAAATGCTGGTTTCGAGAAATAGGCATTTATATGATTTTTTAATCCATACTTAAACTAATGCGTTTTGTTACTGAAAAGGTACACAATAAAACAAACTGTTATTTACCATCGTCACTCTTATACAAGGTGTAACATAATAAACGCAAGACCTCAGACACCCCAATTAGAGAATTGCTTCATATATTCAAAACGAAAACCAAATTTTCAAATTTAAAGGTTTTTACCCCTTTTTTAAGCACTTTTATACCCTAATTAACAATGAAATTGTATGTGTATGTGTGCGTTTTGAGAAATACGTTTTAGGGATGCATTTGAAATCTCCTTATTGCTATGAATCAAGAATACATTTAGTTTTTTATAGCGAACAGACGGAGTAAAAGCATTTATTGCAAATTTAAAAAAATTGTAAAATACATTAAAAATTGTCTAAATCAATTCAGTTAGAACCCATTTAGAACAAACTACTTTCAGGTCTTGCGTTAATTGTGTTACAGCTTGTATAACCGAAGCGGGGTTTGCAGAAGTGTACTAAGTACACCCATTTATTGCCGATGATGTTAAGTCGCATGTTATAGGGGACGAATCTATTGACATATACCGGGTACAATTCCAGACTCCGGACTCATACTGGGAAGTTTTCGTTAGAAAAACTTGATTGGTTCTACCTAGTATCACCACGCGATGCGCTTTACCACTAGAGCAACGAGGTAGAGGCTATTATTTAGTTTAGCATAAATAGTATTTTCAATATTAAAAGAGATTCGTTAAAATGTCAATCAGTAATTTATTACGAGGGTAGTCCTCTGCATGTCTGTGTGTGTTAATTTCATGTTTGTAAACGCAACCAGGATATAAAAATAATTAGTGCTACGTGTTTTTAAATAGTATCTCTTGACGTTTCTAATAAAAATATCAATCTATTTTGGATTGATATTTTTTGGTCCAATACGGACACACAAAATACGTACATTTGCAATTCTGTTCTAAAAGTCGATTCAAACGTAGCAACTATCGAGAAAAAGGCTTGTAAATATTCTTTGCTTTTGCAATAATCGGGTTCTAACTTAAGACTCATTTTGCTACTTTTTACTGTTTAATTGATATTTTTACATTATTTTAATTAGTAACGACTGTCTGGTAGGTCTGTCTGTCTCGTTGGTCTATTGGTAAAGCGCATGGTTTTGTGATCATGGTTCAAATCCTAGGTCGGACAAATGAAGTTTTTCTAACGAAAACTTCCCAGTTTGAGTCCGGAATCGTGCCCGGTATATGGCAATAGACTCGCCCCGGACCTGACATCGTCGGCGAAAAGTGGGTGTACTCAGTAGGTACATATCTGCCACCTCCGCTTGGGGAATATACGAGTAGGAGTGACGGTGTGTATAGTAATTAATAATAGATATAGTTTTGTTAATATACTTAAAAATAATATATTGGAGTTGGCATATTGGGATAATTTTTTAATAAAACGAAAAACTAATGTTTCGATGCGTCACACTAGTTCAATACAATTTAGTGTTCCGAAAATATCGGCCTAGGGTGGAAGCTGGTAACCCCAACAAAAAATATTCCCGTTACGTCTCTAAAACATTTTGTTGAGGACTTTTTTTTTAAATGTTACTTTCCCTAGCTTTTACCATCCCGTCGAGGAAATGGTCGTTATAATATATTTACAGGTATATTTTTTTTCACCTATGTTACGGATGTGTTGACTGATCCTTAGATACAATATTCGACTAACACTTTTAAAACACATTTAACTAAAGCATTAATTTTCGTAACTAACATTAAACGGGAAAATAAATGTTCCTCGGATACGTAATTAAGTCGATAGGTACCTACTTAAGTAACATATTAATTTAGTTAATTATTCAAACCGCCTCGTTGGTCTGGTGGCAAAGCGCATCGCTTTGTGATCACGAGGTCCTGGGTTCAAATCCTAGGTCGGACAAATGTAGTTTTTCTAACGAAAAATTCTCAGTATGAGTCCGGAGTCTGGAATTGTGCCCGGTATATGGCAATAGGCTCGCCCCCTATTATATGGGACCTAACATCGTCGGCGAAACGTGGGTGTACTCAGTACACCTCTGCAACCCCCTCTGGGGAATATAGGCGTGACAGTGTCATTCAAACCGAAACAATTTAATTTCAATTTATATTTATAAATCCTACTATATAATATTATAAAAGTGTTTTTTTTTTATTTGAATCAATTATTGCGCCGTTTAAATATAAAACGTTGTTTCTCAAAAATCTTGATAAATTTAGTCCGCTATGAATATTTACTTTATCCTAATCCTACTAAAATTATAAATGTGAAAGTTTGTATATTTAGATGTTTGGATGTTTGTTACTCAATCACGCAAAAATGGCTGAACGGATTTGGATGAAATTTGGCACACACACCTGGATTAACACTATAAGGTACTTTTTATTCCGGAAAAATGTACGATTCCTGTCTAAAGTCAACGCGGACCAAGTCGCGGGCAGAAACAAGTACTAAATAATTTTGCTAGCCATAATTTCATTGCCTATTATTTTGATTCATGGAAGAAAAAAAATAGCCATGATATCGTGTTCGCAGTATTGTCTGTTATTAAATACGAGTATCTATCGTATACGTTTTTATTCACGGAATGTAACTGGCAACATTAATAAAAATAGGTTTTTCCTTTTATAAGAGTTACCACTTTTATTATTATACGAAACACTTTTATTATTATGTATTTATTGTAAAAATAATACTAGGCCAACAAGCCGGCATTTTCCGGCAAACTTTAATACACTATTTAATAAATTGTGAAAATAAAAACACTAGTTGTTAACGAAAACATTAAATTTGAAGATAATTCGCCATGGATTTTTTTCGTAACATTGCTTAGCAATAACAATATTTTAGGTTAAGATTTCATAAAACATGTGCACACCGCTAGAACAAAACACAATAAATCAATTTATCAAGTAATTTACTTACCTCTCCAAAAATCTTGAATTCACTCGCGTCTCTATTTTTTAAATTTCATTAAAAAATATTCTAATAAAAATAAAAATAAATAAAATAGTAGCGATAATATTTATCACAAGAAAAATATGTAGTAATGAATATTGGCTACGATGCCGGGGAGCGGTATTTGATAACACGACCCGCATCACCCTACCGCCTTTATTTCAATAAAAATATATTCGGATATTTATGTGCTTTTGTTGCTAGGTGTAGTGGGGAAGTGATAGGTGGGGTGGACGCTGCGCTGGGGTTGGATTTTAAGGTTTTGCGCAGGGTTGTGTACGAATTTCGTTGCGGTACTGGCGACAGTGAGACGGGCAAAAGACGGCTGAGAAAAGTACTAGACATGTCAAATAACGTCTCCGCAAAACAATGAATGGCACACGAAGTACGAAACAGAATACTTACTCCGTGACACTCAACTGCCAAAAAGTTTAGGGACACTAATATCACTTTTGTTATTTGCCGTAATGACAAGCCAATTCTTATAATTTACTGTTATATTTTATTATTACTCGACATTGGCGAAATACATTGTTAATTAAAATGAAATGAAGAAAATGACGATTTTTTTACTTCTTAAATACAATATAAGTACTAAAACGTAGTGATTATTTGCTCTTTGATAATATAATTGCCTCGGGGATAGTTTAAGAGTATTATTTTCTAGCACTATCTACTTCATTAATTAATTAATTGAGATAATAGAACTTTTTAGAGCTAGGTAAAACGTTATAAACTTCGTTACGTTATTCTAAACGCACTGATCGGCATAGCTTGGTAAGCTCGAGTTCCATAGAATACCTTTATGTGACCTAAGATCTAGTAATAGCAACAAGCTCTCCAATAAACTACCTACCCGTATGCCCGAATGCCCATATGCCCGAAAATGTTTTCAAACATCAATTCTTACATCAATTTTGATATAGATTATATACTTTATGGATTTTATACCATAAAAACCTTTCGAACTGAGTAATGCAACTTAGGGAAAGTATACATATTTTCATTATATCAACACGCTATGCCTACCATTCACGTAGATGGGAAAAGCAGAGATGTTTTTCTTGGATCACTCACAGTGTACGCTTAGGTAAGGATGATTTATAATTTAAGAAATAAACAAAACCTTAAAACTATTATTTACTGTTAATCTGTTTCATTAAGATTGTCAGTATAGCACTCAAATAGGATTCTAAATATCTCCGAATGTTATAAGTTATAAAAGTTAGTTATCTTTGGCATACCTAACGACATCTATTGTCAGAAAATAAAATCACAATTGACATAACGGTACAAGTTACTAGAAGAAAAAAAATGTTTTGTAGTAGTAGTTTCAGTAGGTGACGACAATCACAAAAAATACTATAATAAGTTATATTATGTAAGTAATCCAGACTCATAATTTACATACTCCGACTTTGCATAGATTTAAAAATTAAATTTAAGGTACCTATCAAATTTATTATTGTTGTACATGGCATACTCAAAGCATTGTAGTACATGGGATGCTGCAAACATAGGAACACAGACGGTCCATAACATCATTAATGATGACATGTGTGTGTCCTTCAACGTGCTATACTAGGTAGCTAAAATAATATGGTAGATTCTGTCAAATCTGTGGGTAGATTTACAATCCATAAAAAAGCAGCACCGCCAATGTCAAATTCTTAGAGGTACTAAAACATAGAGGGATTATGAACAAGATTATATATTTGCACTACTTACACTTGCGTTATTTCAGTGATAAGAAAGGGGACAAATCTATCGTAATCAAAGATTTAGATAAATTTACAGCTCAATTCATGCTTGTATACTAGGCACGTCGATTTAAAATCGATTAATACTGTAATCGTTTTTTCAAGCCAAAAACTCGATTTTAAAATCGATCTGAACCACTGAATAGATTTAGTAGATCGATCGAAGCTGTCAAATCGAATCGGTTCTCAATTCAGTCAAAAAAACTGGATTCGAAAATATGACAAGTTATGTAAATCAGGGATATAAACAATACCAAAACACATTTATTGTTAATAAAACTAAACATGAGTTTATTTTAAATAAGTTGTCTATTTGATAATCGCTAATTTAAAAGCATTAAGAAATTATAAAAAGGGGAGGTTCAAAAATTAATACTTTTTATATAACAGTATAATAAAACGGGCTACTGAAATTTATTATCTATCATGGAGGCAACCTGTCATCATATACATTTTAAGAGAATTAAATGCACTTTCTTTGGTTTTTCAAGCTCACGGATTTTATTTAATCCATAACATCATTTCTGTTTACCACCTCTCAGTCTTGGACATGATACTGTTAAAATTATTATATAAATAGTTACGCCGCAAAAATATACATAATTACAAAAACACTGACATAGCGATCTACACCAACAAACAGTACTGTCAATCTAACGCTAAGGGGAAATCTTAAGCAAACCGAACTTTACTTTGTCACTTCAAAACACACATAACTCGCATAGGGATGCATGCATTCATGAAATTATTGTTTAGACTTAAACATTAATATATGGATAGATCGATGTTTTTGTTTGTCCATCCAATTACAGTTTTATATTTTTATAATAAAATTAACCCATATAAGTACAGACCACAACAATTAATATTTCGTTATCAACAAGCAATAGCTATGTATAGTACTCTTTAGTAATTTAATTTAAAATATATTTCCTTAAATACTGTACTAAATAGTTTATAGTGGCATCTATTCTAATTTTGTGCCAAACTTTGGTCCAGTTTGTATTGTGTGGATTATTTCGCTGAATTTACCGAATTCAAAATAATGGCCATTGCATTTAATCTCAGTTCAAAATAACATCAACACATCGAAAATTTGCAATCGTAAAGATTCTTTATAAAAGTCTAGGAACAAAAGTATATTTGTCAATGAGAACATCGATTTTTCTATTATATGATGTATTTTTTGCATCCCTACAAACAACACACATGTTTTCTGTCACTGAGACCACAGGCCACAGAGTATGTGTTAAAGCGACATGATAGTCTTATAAACATTATTTTAACTTAAATTAAACCTAAAAACAGTATTATATAAATAATTATGTGATAAAATATGTTATTCGATGCTGCATTTATCAACCAAAAAGCGATCTGACGAATGTTATATTTATTGTGTGTGTGTAATTTGTAAAACGGTAAGCCCCAGCTGTAGTCTAAATTAATTTGACCTTCGCGGTAGCTCAAAATCAAAACAGCGGCAGAATTGATTAAGTGACCGTGGAAGACCTGTGCCAAGTACAGAGGGAGGGTTACAGAGTTGATTTAAATAGTACCAAATGGTGTATCAGTGTTTGCAATGACGTAAAAAAATTTATATGATAGGAAAGAAATATTCGGTAATACCGGGCAGTTGCGTGTAATATATCCAAAAGTATCGTATTGTGTGAGTTTTGAAACATACCTGTTTAATTGGACTCTCATTTTTATAAATATTGTATAAAACCAAGCGTCTAGTATGTTTTGCTGATGTAATACAACAATTCTTACTTTATTGATAGTGCAGCTAAAGTCTGTGCAATACATTTACTACTAGTCGAAAGACAACCACTCCAGGGCATTGGACTGTCCAAAACATTGTCATGATGATAGCCTTTAATACATTACAGGTTAATAAAATACAAATATTAAAACGAGTGCAAAAATTAAAAAATAAACATCACTGTTGGTAAAATATAAAGATAAAATTATTTTAAATAAAAGCATATAAAGAAAAAAATATTATTAATAAAAGCATGTATAAAATGATTCCCCACATGCCAAGAGAAGTAACAAACGATTTAGCACAATGGGTAAGAGCTAAGGCTGCTCCACCCACTGTGTCTAATAGTCACAGGTTTGATTCCCATACGGGACAAATCTTTGTGTGATCCTGTGAATTATTTGTTCTGGTCTGGGTAATTGTGTATGTGAATTTTCATGTTTGTAAACGCACCCTGACGGAGGACTAAATCCTAGTGTGGGGATACGTTTTTTAAAAATGAAAGAAAGAGTAAATATCGAAACTTTTATTGTGTGGGTGAATGATCTACGCTGTTGGCCGCAGGGCTTTTACAGCTGCAGCAGACAAAATCTAAGCTTCTAAGGAAGGAAAACAACACTTTAAGCTCCTGTTGTCATAACATTATTATGTAATAAGTTGAGTATTAGTTACTAAGCAATGGCGTGATGGCCTCAGTCGAGTATCAAGCAGAATACCCATTACTGACAGGGGATAGGAATCATTGGAGGGAAGAGTGAGAGAGCTTTGCCCAGCACATTAAGTTAGTAAAACAAAAAATATATTTTTCTTTTTGTTTCAGATTATAAGTCTACCAAGATGGACGATGAACTTATACAGCATGTAGCAAATGCTTTAAGTACTTTGACAATCCTATCATGTTTGTTCCTAAAAGTACCGCAAATTTTGTTTATCAGGCAGAGGAAATCGGCTGAAGGAATCTATGTGCAAGCTTTAGTTATGGAAATTACTGGGTAAGTATTTATTCACTACTAGATTTTGCCTATATCTCCACTTGGAGTATTAAGACTGTTTCCACCTGACCATTGCCAAGCTGTATCTCTGTATATACCTATGGCACAGGTATGCATGTCTCTTGTATGAAATAATATTTCTATTTGCAATAATTACATTAGGGCATCTTTTTATTTAAGACAGCTTTGCACATATTCTCACTATTGTAACTCTTGTAAACCAGGATTCACAATGGCCTCCTTAGATGACATCAAAGTTTCAACCTTGGCATAGCATTTATTAAGTCAGACTATAAGTGTGACCTTAATAAAAATACTGTAAATAGAAATCTCCTATCAATAATAATTCAGTATTTTTAGTTTAATTTTTTAATTATTCAGAGTTCCTTATGTAGTGGATTATGTGGTTCTTTTATTGTATGGGAGCAGGCCTTTTCCATTATTTTAATGATATAGATAGAAATGCTTCACCAATTGACACTGGGTCTGTAGTGGAGTATGATCCATTCCTCACCTCTATTTGTGAGATAAGGTTATGCTGATTTATAAATAAAAGGGCAGCTATTTGCCACAAAAAATATTAGGCTAGGTATAATGTAACAATATGGTGTTCAATTTTGAAATTACTTTGTTTGATTGAGAGCACTATAATAAAAAATATAAAGTTGTTACATTATATGAGTATGATCCTTATAATACAAATAAAAAGGATAGTAAAAGTCCATATTACAACTGTTAATTTTTCAAAAAAAAGAACTATTATCTCTTCATAATGGAGTGTAATTTTTGCCATTGCTTGATTTGCCACTGGGTAGATCTCTACTGCTTTATTAAAAAGAAATCATAAACACCATCACGCCTATATTACCCAAGCGGGTGGCAAAGGTGTACTGTGTAACATCCACTTTTCGATGTCATGATACTGGGAGTTTTTCGATAGCAATTTATTAGACTGCCTCGTTGGTCTAGTAATGTATAATATGCGTACCGATCACGAGGTCCTGGGTGTGAATCCTAGGTCTGACAAACACATTGTCAGACCTAGGATTCACACCCAGGACCTCGTGATCGGTACGCATATTATACATTACTAGACCAACGAGGCAGTCTGCTTTGGTCAATCTTTATAACAGTCTCAGGGTAGAGTGGCATTATTCTGCTTGCCAGTAACTACTAATTTCACAACAGCCTTACAAATATGGATATTACTATAGTTGATCAAATCTCATAGAAAACTGTGTTTAACTATATCAGCTGATGTGTGAAGGTTGTTTGATCTAGATTACATATGTTTGTTGTTCAGTCATCACGTGCTTCATAGCAGTATGTCATACTCCACTAATACTTAACTACACAAATCGTAAGGCTGCTGTGTAAATTAATGCGCAGAGAATGACACTTATGAAATAATAACACTTGTGAAATGATGATAGAAAAAACGATACAGTCATGCCTATATTTCCCAAAAAGGGATGGCAGAGGTCCTTCGTTCTCATAATATGATATTCTCAAAATATATTTTTACAAGCTCTTATTTAACTTGCAATGTTCGTATGTCTGTCTGTCTTTCTGGTTCAAATCTTGTGATCTATTTTTCAAGCACTTGTGGGTATCCAGTGGATTGAGCAGAAATTTGACATATGTATGTAAAGTCTGACAATGCAACAATATGGCTCCATGGAGCTGGTCTGATGATGGAATCGGAAGGTGGCCATAGGAACAAACGTAACTCCCTCGTGATTATGCTCGTTGGATTTGTCTTGACGACTCCCGAGTACTTTAGACCCGGGTGGTGTCCAAGTTCTGATGATGGAGCCAGAAGGAAGCCATAAGAACTACTCAACTAAATAACATATCTTAGAACAGCTATTGAAAAAGCTTGTTTTTATAAAAAAGTTCTTTCAGTTTTAAAAAAAGGTATTCAAACTATGCTATTCTCAAATTATTACAAATACAATTAATAATACCCACATTCCGCCAGCGATGTAAGGTCGAATGACAATTCCAGACTGCTACCGTCGTTATTGTACTTTGTCACACTTGGTCCGACCTAGGAGTCGATACCAAGAACTTATCTCCACCTGCATCTGTCCCACCAACGAGACATTCAATACACTAAAGTCTAAAATAATGGCTCGAACTGAGCCATAATTTAATTTAATAATATTAATACATATATGCAGCTTGACATACCTTTTTCACCTCATTAATATTCATACATCTCCTCATGCATTTCCGTCGATTTAGAGTGTTACGTACTTGACCATTTTTCACACATATTTATGGGTCACACAAAGAGGTCCTCTGCGATCCGTGCGGTCCGATTCGATCCAGTTGGCGGATTTTGGTTGTTGTGTGAATGACCTACGCTGTTGCCCGCGGTGCCTTTACAGCTTGACCGAATAAGCCCAGTGGGCTTAGCGGCTTAAGCACTTAACCACTGCACCAAATCGTCCGTTCTTTGCAAAGAGACCATTAATTTGGTCGTAATAGGTTCTTAAGCGACATCTTCTGACCCTTCCACTCTTATTTTCTCGATATATTTCTATCGTTAGTCGTCTATAATTCAGTGTTTAATCAAACTGTTTTTTTTCTATCTATTTATCTATATCGTCACTGTTATTTGAATACCTTTTATTTTTCAGTTTCTCAATAATGACACTGTACAACTACACGAATTCCTACAGTCTGATGACCTACTTGGAGTACCCGATAATACTGCTTCAAGTGTACGTAATGTTGTTCTATGTGCTTAAGTATAAGTACTTGCTCCAGAGGCCCGTGGTACCAATAATGACAATAGCCTATGCATGTACAGTCGTCGGTTTCATGGTGGAAACCTTGCCGAAGAGTATCCTTGCGTTCCTGGTGGTAAGTGTACTCATATTATAAAGCTTTACGACCTTTAACCTCTGGCATGCTTTGTCACGGTGATTTACCACATAGCCGACGGAGCGCGACGGAAGCGCGATGCTGGTAAGACCTGGGGAGTTGTATTTTATAGAAATGTACGAGAGACGCCACACAGCTCCGCCATGTTCGGCACGTCGACACCGCGCCGGACGCGATTACCAATGAACCACGACGGGAGTGAAACGCTAATACGCGTGAGAGCGGGACGCTAGTATTCTTGTTTGAAGTTTAGACTTTGACAGCAACATAGGGTCCGCAGTCTAACGAGGGCGCTGCCGTTCGCTGGCCGAGCGTCAGCCTCGGTCGCGCTCCGTTGGCTATGTGACAAACCCTTAATAAATTATTACTGTATCGTAGTTGCGTTAACAAACATGAAATTCACGTACACAAACATGACAAAGATTTGTGCCGCTAGCCCGCAACTTCTAGATCCTGTGAGCGGAGTACACTAACGCTATTTACCACGACCAAGCCGTCGTCATAAATGGTTAATCCAATTTACCAAATCTATTATGCCACTGTTGCTTCTTCCTCAATAGAGCAGAGCAGTGCGGTCGAGCCAGCATAGAGTAGTGGTTACATACTTTAAACTTCAAGCATCATCCTGTATGTCTTCTTTGTCAAATCTTCCACGTCTGATAGTTTAGTTTATAGGAAATAATTTATTTTTTTGTTTAAAAATATCCTCAAACCAATTTATATACCAACTCTCCCATGTTTGTTTCTGATGCGTCATCCACAGATTATTTCTTTTTAAACATTTCTTTACCTTCTATCTTCAAAGTTTACTTCAGAAATATTTTCTTTACGAATATTGCAAAGAGTTCTGGCAACACTGACTGAGCAAGAGAAAGTAATGTGGACGCTTGACCGTGTTCATCCCGTTATTTCTTTGGCTTCCGCTAAAAAACGGCTTAAAAAGAAAGCCGGGCAGTGATGGCGAAGGAAGGCAATAACAGCGCAAGTAACAACTTAACATGACTAAGGGAGGGATCTGGGTGATTTGCCACTGTGTGATCATTGGACACTAATAAGTCGCCTTTAATCACCCAGGTGATTAAAGTGAAGTAAACTGTAGTAGATGCCCTCTTTTCCCGTACTAATTGGCAGAATATTCGGTATTAAATGCGAACATTTCATCATATAACTACTATACTTATTTATGTTAATACATCATTCTATGTTTGCAACACGCATTGTTGTGTCGTCCATGATAATATTGGCAAATTATAAAAACGTAGGGTATGCTCAGTTGGTTCGGGCATATAGAAAGAATGAATGATAAAACAGATATACAATGCGAAAGTGGAAGGATGTAGGTACCGGGGAAGGCTTAGACTATCTCACCATGACTTGCGTCAAGAGTTTTTGTAACCGGCGATCTATGAGACGAACTATAAGAGTGGAGGAAGCCATAGAGGTATGTAAGGAAAGAACCTGTGAGAACTCTGTACTCTCAGCCTACCCCGCAAGGGATCTGGCGTGAAGATATATCTGGTAGATAGATAGATACAAAAACGTTATAAAGGCAAAATAAAAAATGTAAAACACCTACATATATTCCCTTAACGTGGGTAGCAAAGGTGTACTTTATACACGCCAATATCGCCAACGATGTTAGATTCCGTTGTGATAGGTGAAGAGGATATTGCCATCATGCCGGGCACAGTTCCAGACTCCGAACAAGTGTTGTGCATTTTTCAATTCAAAAACCACACTTTTTACGACTCAGGATTCGAACCTAGGACATGTGAGTTGGGCTACTTGTCTACGTACTTATAAACGTGTGAATGCGTAATACAATTCGACGAAGTCATTGTTCGAAAAGTAAACAATGACCTAATACCTAAAGACCTAGCTATAACTCTGCTAATAGACTATAGAATATATTACGTACGAGTATGATTTAGTAGTTTTGTTAGTAACATCAAGCAATTAACTTTTTGTCTTAAATTGATTGTGCGTGTGTGTGTGCGAATGATATACGCTGTTGCCCGTGGGGCCTTTACAGCTTCACCTGACAAGAGAGCGTGCAACCACAACGCTCGAGCCAGTAGGGCAAGGGGGCAACTAGCTCAAGGGCGTCTCAAGGAGAAACGACCTTGGCTTGGGCAGTCGCTATGGGGGAGGGCGTATACTAGGTGTCTCGCCGTGGTGCTCAGCACCGGCCAGCGGGCAAGGGATTCATCGACCTCGCCGGCGAGGTCGCTGTCTGATCCTGTGTGCGGTATCTGTATCCGAAAGAAGGGATATAAGGGCATCGGGAGGATGAGAACACGCCGTGGACGGCGGTAGCGGCTGATAAGAGGGGAGTTAGGTACGTAGTCGGCGACGGTTACGATTAGCGGACGTGGTCCGTGGTCACGTGGTCAAAACAATGCGATATTTTCTATGACTGGACGCGTTTGCGAAATATCGAGTTGTCGCCTTTTTAATAAAGGCGCGAATAAGTTCGAGACCGAGATCGGAATGGAGATCTAAAATTGATTTTGACGGTACATTCGTAATTATGTAAGCGACGAGCGTGCATGAGACGATTGATGAGAGTGGAGGGAGGCTTAAAGGTTTGGTCAAATAGTCGACGGAGCGCGACGGCAGCGCTCGGCTACGTTCGGTCGTGACGTTTTCCGACGCGCCGAACGGGGCTGCGCTGTGTAGCGTCTCCCATACATTACAGCACATTACAATTCCCCAAGCCGTGCGCGCCACCGTCGCGCTCCCGTCGCGTTGCGTCGGCTATATGGCGAAACCTTAAAGGTCTCTAAGGAGAACCTGTTAAAAGTCTGTACTTTCTCCCCCAAAGCCCCCCCCCCCCCAAAGGATCTGGTATGTTTATTTAGATAGATTTGTATTTGAAAAACATAAATTAATTTGGAGTTAATAACTGTTGAAAGAGAAATGTTTTCGAATCGTAATTATCTTAACGGCGGACTGTGTGTAGTATACATACACATCGCACTTATTTTGTTATAACATATTTCCTTTTTTTAAATTTTGAATACATTTTGATAAATTTGGCAAAGAGATAGATCCTGGGGAAGATCCTAGCCTACGCTTTGTCTAAAAAAAATTGAACCCAGTGGACTTGTAAGTAATATCTGTTATTATATTTATATACAGTACACAAGTAGGTATTGACTGCTTCTTTGGTCTGTGGCAAAGCGCATCGTTTTATGATCACGAAGTCCTGGTTTTAAATTCTAGGTCAGAAAAATGTAGTTTTTCTAACAAAAAAATCCCAGTATGAGTCTAGAATTGTACCCGGTATATGGCAATAGGCTCCTCCCTATTACGTGGGACCTAACATTGTCGGTAAATAGTGGGTGTACTCAGTACACCTCTGCTACCTCCGCTTGGGAAATATAGGCGTGACGGTGTAGTATACAAATAGGGTATACCATTACCAAATAGACCGTGTCTTATCTGAAAGGCTTAACCGGCGAGCGTGTATAAAACGAACTATGAGAGTGGAGGAAGCCAGAGAGGTCTGTAAGGAAAGAACCTGTTGAAACTTTGTACTCTTTGCCTACTCCGCAAAGGATCTGACGGTATGATATATGTAGATAGACAAATAGGTAACACTGCAATCTGTAAGTACTCGGTCTGAGGGGGAGACTAGGCATCCATTATGCATTTAAATTGACTTCCTCCGGTGGTAGTGTAGGCAGCTGTATTATATTCAGATTCAAGTTCAAATCATTTATTTGCTTGAATATGGGTTATAATATGGGATCTAATGGTCTAATTTATGTTCGCCATTTATATCTTTTTCATCACGCCATAAAAAGCAAAAATTAAAAGATAGTCAAAAAGTTATATTTTAGTAAAAAATTTCACAGGAGACATTAGGGTCATACTTGGATTACGTCTCAGCAGATAG
Organism: Phalera bucephala; assembly: GCA_905147815.2. Lineage (NCBI taxonomy): Eukaryota > Metazoa > Arthropoda > Insecta > Lepidoptera > Notodontidae > Phalera > Phalera bucephala. Next base: position 22,896,277 of record LR990609.1, on the reverse strand, counting down.
TATTTTAATGGCCCGATTCTGGAAAGGGCGAAGATGTCATCATCTTCGCCTTTTCCATTCATCATTGATAGCGCCATTGACACATTAATTAGGCCGTACTGAAAGTAGTGCATCATTCGTATGTCGCAACCACGTGAGTGATTGCTTTTGTATTATTTCTCTTTGTTTGTTTTTATACTAGCAGTTTCCCCCGGCTTCGCACCCGGTCAACAACAACGCCACCTACCGAGTACCCCTGGGTTGTTATTTCCAAAAAATATTCTATGTGCAGACACGACTTTGTTTTTTATTATATGTATAGATATCTTTGAAATACAATATATACAATAGTCGATATTACTTCTGTGCCTCAAGTCTGCTATTTTTACGACACAATGACATGCTACAAAAATCGTGCAATTACAATAGCGCCAAAAGTCGGTAATTTATTGAACGGGTACCTAAGACTATGGAAAACCGTAAGATATCATAAGATTTGGAAAGCATTGAATTAGTAGATTTAAAAACTGGAAAAACTAACAATTACGATGTCAATGAATAACAATTTTATGAATATTGCAATAACGAACTTGCGGCACTGGATAATTTAGCTTTCGAGTGGAGAAAGAATTATTAAAATCGCTTTAGTAGATTCAGAGTTTATTGATTACAAACAAATAATTCTTCCCTGACTAATATTAGTATACAAGGTGTAACATAAATAACGCAAGACCTGAAAGTAGTTTTATCCAACGAGCTTTAAAGCATTTTTTTTTCTTAAATTAACCAGTAATGCTGTTACTCGTTCAATTCGCTGTATTCAACAAAATTTAATCATTATTCAAGAAGTACGGCTATTTAAAAAAATCATTTCTACTACACACACCTCAATAGGTATACACAAGTTAATTAATTATTAAATTTCATGGTCAATTTGTGTACCAAAGAGCTTAAAATAAGTGTAGAAAGCCCCTTAAAATTGGAAGCTTAATTTTCATATTGAATTCGTAAAGTAATTATGTTACACTCGCCCTCTATTACATGGGGCTTAACATCGTCGGCGAAAAGTGGGTGTACTCAGTACACCTCTGTCACCCCCGCTTGGAGAATATAGGCGTGACGGTGTTTATTATGTTACACCTTGTAGATAGTATAGATTGTTAATTCGCTAAAACGAATATACTCTAAAATAATATTTTGACATCTTTTGATGCGTGAAAATAAACATGTGGCTGGAAGCTCGTTTTGTGTTTACGAAGGTAAACTCTCACACTAACTCCCCGACAGAATCCCTTGCCCGCTGTCCGGTCCGTGGCTCCACGGTCTTTCCGCTCAGAATACGGGCGACGACGACGTAGTCGTAGATCCACTCCCATAGCCGGCGGTTGACCGGTGCACTTAGTAGTGCACCCTATAGCAACTGTCCCAACCGAGGGCGCCTCTTCAAGGCGCCCTCGAGTATGTCGCCTCTTCAAGGCGCCCCCGAGTATGTCGCCCCTTGCCCTTCTGGCTCGAGCGTAATGGTTGCACGCTCGCCCTTAAGTCCAGTGAAGCTGTAAAGGCCTCGCGGCCAACAGCGTACATCACTCACACACACACGTGGCTCCACAGCGAATCACAAATTTATCTACCTTCAGTGAAAAGTGATACAACTCCAGTTATAGCACTGTTGATGTTTTTACACATTATGAATAAGGAAAAAATCCCCATGTTCCTAAACCTTAAAATGAAGAAGTTTTTTTTGTAAATATAAACAAGCATTTTTCAGAATTAACAATGTGTAAGATGATGTATATCCACCTGTCACAAAGTGAACTGAAACGATTGTTAAATTTTTTTGCATTACTAATTCAAATTTAATTTATCCCGTTTACACGATCAACAGGAATAAATTAATAGTAGTTCAAATTGATATAGTTACACATGTATCAGTGTACACCAATGTTATTCATTAAATTAACCCATTTGCCATTCTGAAGTACGCTGCAAGTGGCTTCGCGCAGTCGCAGTAATCGTTGTTTGGGTGTAACTGGTCGCGCGGTGGGCGTAATAGCGAACTTCAGGGCGGCAGACTCGATTCATGTATACTTATATGATTTCTAGCCAATCTGCACGCCGCTAAGCGGATTCGCGAAAGTAACCTACATCTATGGGATAATAAAAGCTGAGAATGCCGATGCCGTATCGCTCACCACGTGGGTCATATCTGTCGCAACGAACCTGGGTAAGCAACGCCTATCTTCGAGACACTTATGTACATACCTCGTTTAGAATCATGAAATTTGCAAATAAGTATGTTTTAGATATGTATAACTTGAGTCGCGAACTCATTTTGACAGAATGCTTTACATGGCGTGCACGCCAGGTGTGCCATGAAATAGCGACAGTATGTGGCCGATGACAAGCAGTGCGTGTCAAAACATTAATGCTTTCATAATACTCCATTTTAGAAGAAACTAACTTATATGAACTTTTGATAACAATTTTAGAACTATATTTTAAAAAGCATGGCCGATGACGCGATTTTAGTGCCAACTTCGGGTTATTTCCAGTGTCTACGCTCCCACTGAGACCAAATGGGTTTTTTCCCTCGGATGGAATTTATTTTTCCTATTTGTCGCTACTGGTGGCAACTTTGAACAGAACAAGCGACTACTCCCAATAGCCACCACTGCCGAGACTTCACTAGTGATAATGGGAAGTTTAATTGGTTCTGGCATGTCTTTGGTTATCTTATTCATAACCATATATTTGAGTAGAAATAGACAACGAATCGGTTTATTAATGCTTACCTCCAATACTTAAATCGGCAACCGGTCGATAGTAATTCGTCCTAATCGTCCTCATAATATCATATTAATTTTTCAGCACGAATCTTCACAGTCTTCGTGGACTCAGCTGACAAAAAATTGATGGCCAACTTTCTTGTATCAACACTTCTTAGCTCGGGGGTGCTCTTAACCGCATTGTACTACAAGAGGAAAACCGGAGACACCGACGAGATGACAACGCCGCGTTGCCATCAACGAGAAAAGTCTGCCTGCAGACGTCACAGCCATGAGGACTAAGCACTGCAACTATCAAGGTTAATGACCCGCATCAACAATATTATAAATGTTTATGCTGCCCTGGTACGAGCGAAGGCCACTAAATAACTTTAGCCACAAGTTTACCAGATAATTTCCTATCTTCAAGGTGTTTTTCTATGTACCTAAATGACAATGTATTCCGAAATACGGTCAGTATGAGGTATCCTATAATAGCCCACTGCTGGGCCTAGGTCTCTCCAATTGCAAGCCACTCCTCGGCTACTCTTATCCGATTTCTGCCAGTACAGTTTAGTACATTAGTGGTTAATTATTAAAGATATGGTACTCTGTTGTTGCATTTAGAACAAAACGTCAAGCCATGCAGTCATAATGGCCTTCTTTATTATTAGGGCAGTATAGTCGGTTTTGGGTTTGATGCATTTCCTAAATAACTAAACGACCTATAAAAATGTGTCACTCTGTTCAAAATACACTACATATTTGTCCAAACAACTTTTGATCGGAGAAATTGAATAATTATCAACCTAAGAGCGTAAGCGTCATAGTTCAATGTATTTTGTATATTGAAAAATGTTATTGGGGAATAGGAGTCGAGCGGGAGGCAACCTACCCATAATCACACCATGTTTTCACATCGGTGTGACAACGGATAAATTTATTTAACCATAGTCACACCAGTATGATTATGGGTAATTTCATATACCCATAGTCACACCAGTGTGTATATACTTAAAAAATATATTTTTAAAAACAAGATTTTATAGTGAGGACAAGACGGAGCCATCTTGCTTAGTTGTCCAGCTATGACCTTCCAGCCCCATCACCAGACTTTGGCCACCCCTGTAGTCTATAGAATTTGTCAAGGCAAAACTAACTAAGCTAAACACGATGACTCTGTTTAGTTGAGAAGTTTCATCCAGAAACACTAGCTTCATGGTACATTATTATTGCATTATTAGCAAAGTTACATATTTATGCCAAATTTTAGCTCAATCGGATGCCTGTAAGTGCTTAAAAAGATGGGTCCCAAAATTTGCAATGGAAAGACGGACATGACAACATACGAACAAAGCAAGTTAAAATATAGCTTTTACCTTACTTAGTTTGACAATTAATCCTTTATTTTAAGAAAGATTTTAAGTCACACTCAATAATGTGAGTAAAGATAATAACATCACATCACACCGTGGAAAAATTAGTATGACAATTTATTAATTCTTGTTTTGAAAAAGATTATGAGTCGCACTGGCTAGTGTGACTATGGGTAAATAAAATTATCCGTTGTCACACTGGTGTGATAACGTGTCGATGGGCAGGACGTCGAGCGGGATACAACCTTAAAAGAGAAGAGATGTCATCACGTTATGTTCTCTACTCTCACCGTCTACCCTGCGGTCTGGGGCGATAATGATAAAGTGAGACAGCAGACTTATTCCCAAGCTAATTCAGCTGTTTTAGCTTTGGCTATTCAAAGAAACTACTCCTAGTAACTTATAAAATGCAATGCAAGTCTATATAATAAAATTTTCATAAAGAAAATTGTAACTAGTTAGTTGTTATTCGTAAAAATAAGTAAGAAAATTGCAAAAGTGACGTTTTAACTTAATTTATTTATAGAATTGATTATAGCGTAATTTTCTTGTATCGCAAAATTCTCACTAATAGTCATAAATTTGTAATTTTGCCTACAATGATAGTAATATGGTCGCCCCCTATTCAATTGGAACCCGACATCGAATAAAGGTTCACAGTTCACCTCTGGTATCCCCGCTCAGGGAATAAAGACATGACGGTATTTCTTTTTCTTTTAAATAGGTACCTATACTATTTTAATCAAGTGTATGTTGACTTACGCATGAAGAAAAAAATCGCCTATTAAAGATAACGATTTTGCAAAAAAAAGCTACATTCTAGACATAAGTTAGCCATTTACACCCATTTCATCAATAGGTGTCGCTAGTCGGTTAAGGTCGTGGATCATGTAGATCCTACATTTTACCCTATTGCCTCAAAAATAAGGGAATGTGTAATGAAATTTTTTGAATACAATACTACTGTACAGTACTCGCGATTAACTTGACCGGATTGAACTTGAGTTCTCGCCACATAGCCGTGAAAGTGGCGCGACCTAGGAATTTGTATTGTACTGAAATGTACGGGAACTGCCACAATGCTACTGGATGATGGTACTGAAATGTACACAGCTCCGCCACGCACGTCGCAACGGCAAACGTCACAACCTACCGCCGTCGCGCACGACGCGATTTCAGATGAAGCACGGTGGGAGCGAGACGCTAAAACACGTGCGAGCGGGACGCTAGGCCGGCTTGACGCTGCGCCTGTAGTGTGACGTGCGCACTTCTTTGCCGTCCGCTGGCCGAGCGCCAGCCGAGCGCCTTCCGAACGTTCCGTCGGCTATGTCAACAAACATTTAGCTTCTCCGAGCGGTCGCTCACGTCAAATCGTTAAGAAATAGAGTTATTATAAAATTATTTTACCTACTAAAACTACATTATCCTATATCATTCGATAGAGTACCGATGGGATGGATATTATAGTCGTGTTGGCATAGCCACGGAGTAAATTGGCATTTACCCATAATATTGTCAGGATTTGATACTTTTTAAATCCCTATTTAATATTACACCCTGTACCACAATCTATTTTTTTGTATATTATATTTTAGTTCGTTTTTAATGTTAAGACAGTTGTAAAAAGATATCATTAATATTATATTGAGAATCTGAATTACTTGAAACGCTACTGATTTATTTCTATAAAAAAAAAAATCTATTATATTGTCTATTTTGAAATGCACACACTACTGTGCATTTCAAAATAGATAATACTAATAATTAAACTTTAATTAAATGAAGGTTGTAATTCAACCTTAATACTTATTAATAACATTGAATATTTTTGCACATGTCGATAATTTATGTCGCCTATTTAGTTGTTTGACTTGCGTACAACTGATTCATGGGCTCACAAAAGGTGGGTGTACACAGTACACCTCTGCCACCCCCGCTTGAAGAATATAGTGTTTACAAAATGTTGTCTTGTGCTGGTTGGAGTTTGTGCCCAGAATTCGTGCCGGCTATCGCAAAAATACTAGTCTTTAACAAAGTCCGACCAATTCTTTATGTTTGGTTCGTGGTCACTCGCCTATCGCTTATAATTTTATAGATAAATTTACGTATTTTTATACAAACAATTATGTTGAATATTTTTAATTAACATTTTTTTCGCTTATGCTGTTATTAACTAGTACAAATTTATAATAAGATTCGATTTTTATTAAGTAATATATTATTATTGTGAAAATTTTAACTGTTTAAAATTGCTTAAGGTACACAAAGACAAAAACTGGGATATTTTTTTATTAAAATTAAATCATTGATTTTATCACGCTAAATGATTCACTTCTGTGGTTTAACTCAACATTGAAAAATCATGTATTCGTATAGAAACACATAGAATAGTGATAATGTATACTTTTTAATTTATTTTTTCGCTATATTCATATGACGAAATGGTTAAATGCTTAATAATATTTACTTTTTTAATTTAAAGAGTGTACGTATGGTTATATTTTTAATAATTGATGTTTCGATTGAATATATTGATCTGTCTGACCTATCATTGTATATTTTTTGGTGCCATTATGAATCCTATTTTGTATACAAAATAGTGTGTAAAAGTGCCAAAACGGCCATAGCTCAGTTATATTATAATTTATAAATGATTGATGATTACCTATTAAATAAATTATTGAATATCATGGCATTTTATTATTATTATCCATTATACATATTATATTTTACATGTTATACAATTGTAAAGAAAGTGTTATCAACATAAGAATGCGGTGGATTACCTATTTAATGGAATCTAAACACGGTAGTTAAAAAAAAATGTTGTTCGCGCATCACGCAAAATGCACTGAACTGATTTTTACCAGATCTTCGCAGTTGAATAGCTTAAACTCTCCGACTTTATAAATTTGAAATTTTTATTCATAATCGGGTCGGATCTATCCGTCCACTCCGACCAACTGAACTGACCAACTAGTTATGCAGAATGGAACTCGGTACGATTTTTTACAATCAAGTCAACTGGTCTCCCTATAACTGCCTACCCCGCAAGAGATCTGGCCTGACGATATAGAATAGAAGGTAAGTCTAATTATTTAGGTATCCTCGTTGTATTAAGCAACAACGAGCCACGCGTGGTGAAATTATACGCGTTACTTTCCGACTCTGCCTCAATATACACTGACTGTTAAAGATACATCAGGCCTCATTTACATTATCTTCCGTTCTTAATTCTCTAAACTTCTGTAGAACCTTCTGCACAGGCGAATGAGTGATGTAACTCGACGACTTACTCGTAAAAAGGTTAGCCATAGCGCGATGCGTTGCTGTAAAATTGCCGCGTGCCTTCTTAGAAACTAAACTCTCTCTGGAATAACGCAAACGCTTTGCTAACAAGAGTCTCGAGCACAAAACTCTAGGAGACGTCAATTCGACCGACGACGACGATGTCAGTTTCCCTTTGGGTGACGTTATAGAACCGTGACGTGGCGAGCTTACGTAACATGGATCGTATGTATACTCTTCGTGTCGCGGCTCCGCCGCAAAACTCTTTATTTCTGGTAGAGCCGGCAATACCCTTCTCTTATTTATGTTAGACATTTCTAAGTTCTGCTCTATCAAGCCCTGAGGCTCCTGAGCGGCGAAACTAGCGTGGCTCGCCAGCCGACGTCCTCTTTCCCTCGCTCTTGCTTTAGCAAGTTTGGCAATACTTTTCGACCCGATTAGTTTCAAATTTTGATCGATATATTTGCACACGCAATCAGCCTCTTCCTCGGGAGATAAATGCGCATCCCTGAAAAACCCAAAACCATTACGGATATCGTGTACACCTTCAATGATAAGCCATGCAAGTGTACCTAGAACGAGAGTGAGGGTAGTCACAACAGCAATGGCCGTGGTCGTGTCTGGACCAGTCAGTTTATGCTGACATTTTCCCAGGACGCCATAAGTGACAATATTACGAGTACGCTTGTCGCTGTGCACGCGACATGTGTAGAAGCCTCTTAAATCGTTATTACCTGTAGCGACAAGTCTAAGAACCCTGCCGTCATCAACAGATCGCACTGGTTTTTCTCTCAAAGCTTCGCTTACCGCTGCATCTAGAAATAGCCAGCTAGCGGTATGAGGCGACCTTGCTGTTCTCGCGTGTAAACACGTCAAGTTCAAACGATTCGATTGTCCCCATGTTACTTCGTGGTAAGAACCAGAAATGCTAGCTGTTCTCGACGAGATTAGGACTTTTCCGTTCTTGTATCGCTCTATACTGTAATCCTGCAAGTCTAGAAGCACTTTATTCGAGATAATTGATGCTAGGACTGCAGAAATGTGCGTGAAGTCCTCGTGAACTTGATATTTAATAGTTTGCGGTACACCTCCAACGTAGAACTCATCTGAACAAAATACGATATTCTGTTTGGTCTCTGATGTACTTTTATAAGATTCTCGTCGGATTTTGGTCACTTCTTCGAATAACACGTGCAATCTCTCTCCTCCGTTAAGAGATGCTTCGATAGCGTACGTCTCTTGTTTCTTTGATAGTGTGATGTCCAGCCATTGATCCGGCGGGAATTCCGTAGTGCTACTACTTTCGGAGCGATAATTCCCTAACGCGAGCTTTATTTTCAATCTCATATTTTGCAAAGACGCATGTAGCCAATTATTAGTGCTATCATCTGTTAAAAATAGAATAGTTCCAACTTCTTTCTTTGGTTTCAAAGTTATCTCTATACGCCACTCGTCTTGATCAATAAAACATGGTAATTTTAAGTATTCATCATTTTCTAGAGTTAAGTAAGCTTCCTCGATACCTGACTTTTGATAGGCTACGTTAGAAGCTGCAATAGGAGAGAAGTCTGTTCCCGCAGCTTTGCGATTTTTATTAATCATCATATTTAATGGGATAAAATTGAGAACAAGCTCTTGAATTCCGCCTCGTAATCTCTCGCCAACGTATAAGTCTATTGTGTCGTCAGGTAACTCAGGATCACAGGAGAATAGACTCTTTAGTGTTATTGGGGCATTGTCTAACCTTAATGTAGCCGATTCAGTAGTAACAGTAATGAGAACATTGTGCCACCCACCTGGCTCTATGGTTTCGTGTGAGCAGCTCCTTGGAATACAACAAGACAGCTTAGCACCACACGCGTCCAAGCAGATATGCCATTTTTGAAGACTAAGACGGACGTGCGGGCCACGCATCGAACCTCTACGCGCCAGGGTACCGTGAGGGGAAAGTAGCATAAATTTTATAAAGAAATGGAAAAGCGTAGAACGCTTATTAGGAAAATAATAATGAAGATAGGACTCTCCGTTAAAAACTGCTATCGTGTGAGTATGTGCCACACAGGGAATCATGTGACAGGCGCCTACTTCAGTTCTCGGTCCTACACATGACGCACCTCCGTTAGGGACCGGTCTTGTACAAGATCGAACTCTGGACCGTCTGCCGGCTCCACAGGTCTGCGAGCAAGAACCCCACGCGCCCCATCCGGACCACCCACCTTCTTGAACGCACACTTTGTTCTCGCACACTTCTAACTGATCGTGTTGTCCCCTACAATGAGTTCCCCAAGTTCCTGAGGCTTGCTGCGTCTGACTCTCTAAGCAGACTCTTCTCCGACGCCTCACGCCGACACTACACTTCTCCGAGCAAGCCGACCACTCGCTCCATTCACCCCAAGTGCCTCCAAATTCGCGACTGCTGATAGCGCACTGATCTCCAACACAATCATCTGCTTGCAAAGGGGTACCTGAACAAGTGATATGGGAATCGGATGGCGGTGGCATGTCGCATCGTCTTAGCCGCCATCGTAAACCTATGCCGCATCTAGCACCACAAGCAGACCAGGGCAACCATGCGCTCCATTCTCCAGACACAGGACACCCAAGATTCCTTTTCACACATAGCAGAGCGTTCCAAAGCGCCTCAGCGTTCAGTTGCCAAGTGTTGTCTGAAGCTAAAGCTGCTTCTATAGCTTCGAAAGGGCACTCCATTTGCAGGCAATGTTCCATTAGAGCTGGCACCGCTTCTAGCTGATGAAAAGCCTCAATTCTAGACGGGTCGCCTGCTACAAGGTTGCGGTAATCATCAACTGTACAGTTCGTCATGTGGCAGACTTCAGTTTCATCGTCTGGGCCGTTGCAGGGTATGCCGTCTTGCGAAGTGGGTGGATTTGTGCATTCCCTTATCCTCCGGCGATGGCCTACGTCATCGCAGGGCCCTTGACAAGTTGACCACGTTGACCAGGATGTCCAACCGCCGTCGACAGGGCATTCCGGGTCTACTATCATGCCCAACTCGCATTCTAGCCTCCAAACAGCTTGCTGTCGTTTTCCACTTGGCTTGGTAGTATGAAAGATGACTATCAGACTGGTGCTCCAGATAATTATATGCTTACAAAAAGTGTGTAACATAGTACTGTTTCGATGTTTTATTTTGATCTACAGTAATAAACTAGGTTATATTTTTCTCTGCAGACTTTTGTCACAGAAATGATATGATTTATAAGCTTTTTTTCTCCTGTTCTATTTGCCTATTACGTATAGTGCGACTTGGATCTTTTGGCCCATGAATGACATTGACAGGGGGGCGTTCGTGTGAAATAAGGGTTAACATTTAATAAAATTTTCCTACTTCCAAGGAAATATTTCAACAGGTGGGTCCGCACGGTTACTGAATCAAAAATGAACTTGAGTAAATTTTGTAGCAAACGGCAACTCTGCGACTGTCATGAAGTGATATTTCCTTGATATTTCACTCGATGGCAGCGTTAGTTCCGATTTTGGCCGCGGGCCACACAATGACATCAGACACTGTACATCCTCTTTGGTATTAGATGGTTGTCACCCATATCGTACCACGTAGTGATTATATTCTTTTTGTATCATACGCAGAGATAGCGCATTGGATGGCGCGACATTCATGATCAATTGCTTGACTTGCTTTCAATTATATTCAAACTATATTCTGATTATTATAATAGCTGCAGGTGTGGTTTACGTACCCTATCATTAGTAAAAACTATAAAATTAGCAATAGCAGACAATTCATCAATAACAGGCACCTGTTGGATAAGCAAAAATAAATCGCATATGCAGAAGAATAGCTAACAAAAAAAATCCAACATTCGCAGAATTACTCTCAGAGGCTGTCATAAGTGCCTGTCATAAGTGATATATATTTAAGTAATGCAATGTTTAGTGAAGGACAGTGATTAGGATGATGACGCAGAGATTGGGGATGGGAAAAATGAAACAAATTTACTTTTAAATAACAGCCTTTTATATTACAGCAAGAGAATAAAACAATTTCAAGTTTGGCACAAACATAAACATCTTTCTTTATTAATATAACTTTTAACAATTTATATTTGCATTTTGAGGCCATATTATATTGATGTCATAAAGTAACACAGATAATGTGTGTAATATAATTCTTCTATTTTTAGTTTTGCTTTAACAAGGTAGCCAAGTTAGCAGAATCAATTATGGCACTGAGTACCTATGCGTTATTTGCCAAGGTTTTAGTTTAATCGATACACATGTGTACCTACCGCTACACTATTGTTACATTTAACAACAGTGTAGCGGTATGTGTAACGATCGCACTGCTACACTAGCACTAACAAAAACAGTACCGTAAAAACAGTGTTTAAAACACACAATAGCATAATTAGCTATCAATCCTAATGATAAAATAGAAAACAACGTATTGTGATCGAGTAATCATTTGTACACACAGCCACGCCTATATTCCTCAAGCGGAAGTAGCAGAGGTGTACCTGTGTACACCCACTTGTGTATAATATATTGTAATTTTTTAAACGTATTATCGACACATTTCATGTGCCAATTGCAAACATATTTGCAGCTGCTATGCTATGTCAATTGCGAATATATATATATATATATATATATATATATATATATATATATATATATATATATATATATAATTCTGCATGTTTTGCTATTAACATAATTGTTAGCAAATTAACAATAAATGTATACAGTAAAATAGTACAAACGCTACTCCTCCCATACAACGCAGCAATATTGCCTCGTATCCAGCTTTAAAACAATGAAATAAATGAACACTATTATAAATAATTACGTAACACTTACAAAGATATATATATGGACATAAACAATACTGTATACGAACAACAATCCAAAAATAGCAACGACATAACATTCTTAAATAAATATGAAAATATTAGAAGTTATTTTTTGTAGGCACTATATTATCTACTACGCTTAAAGAGACTGCCTGCGGGGTATATGCCGAAGATTCATATTCTCACGCAAATAAGTAGACGGTGTACCTATTTAAATATTGTACCTTAACCACGCTATGTAACCCATATTTTTACCAATACCCACCAGATAATTATCAGAATAACCTGATCACGCGGTAGTCAATAGTGGTGTGTGCGTGTGTGTTTGAGTGATGGACTTAAGGGCGAGCGTGCAACCACTACGCTCGAGTCAGAAGGGCAAGGGGCGACATACTCGAGGGCGCCTCAAGGCGGAACGGCCTCGGTTTGGACAGTCGCTACGGGGGGAGGGGGTGTAATTAGTGCACCGGTCGGCGGGCTAGGGGATCTACGACTTCGTCGTCGTCGCCCGTATCCGGAGCGGAAAGAAGCGATGTCAAAGCATCGGGGGGATCGGTGAAAACAAGTAGTGTGTGCTTCGCTGGTCCCGACCGGGCGGGCGGGTCATGACATACGTCTTTATTGCAAGCTAATTATAGTTTCTCAATGAAAATATATTCTGTATTAAGGCCCCGCGATCGACCATTTATCGACTGGGAGAGTGACAGTGATGCAAATACTTTACAAAAGAATAATAAGGGAATATTGAGCGCGCGCTCAGAAATAAACGACGTATGTGAAAAAACCAATTTTATCATTTTCTAAAAAACCTACACTATGAAATAAAAAACAATAACTTTTCTACAATTATTTGCAATGTTTATAAATTCATTCTCTTGATTAGTTCTTAAGCATTTTGCGTTGGAATCATAAAATGTAAAGCAATAGAGATAACTTAAGATTTATTGTCTATCGAGAAAATTTCGTTTAACTGTGAATTCCTTTGACCAGATTGTAGAATATACAGCCAAAAATCATATTTTGAAATATTTAGTCTCTAATCTATATTCTTTTTGTAGTGCATGGAGTACAAAAACTCGTTAATTTCGCTGTAGCCCCTTGCCAGTAAAGCTGTTCTAATGAATTCTGCGAGGATAGAAATTAACGGTCTATATAAAATCAACCGTAAAGAGGCCGTCCATTAATCACGTGATGTTTTTTTCTTCTTTGTAACCCTCCTCTCCCCTCTTGTGAGACGTGGTCGGGTTTAGTCTAACCACCCTAAAAATCATATTTTTGGTAAAAAGTATCTTTAAAAATGTTCAGGGCGAGTCAAGGTCACGCGTCGCTTTTCGGTTAAGAAATCGCGAGTTCAACGAAATGATAACTTTAACCGGTATGCTCCGTTGGTTCGGGCATATTGAAAGAATGTCAGAAGAAAGAATGACAAAACAGATATACAATGCGAAAGTGGAAGGATGTAGGTACCGGCGAAGACCTAGACTATCTTACCATGGCCAAATAGACAGTCTTATCTGAAGGACAAGTCAAGAGTCTGCGTAACCGGCGAGCGTGTATGAGAGTGGAGGAAGCCAGAGAGGTATGTAAGGAAAGAACCTGTTGGTACTCTGTACTTTCTGTCTACCCCGCAAGGGATCTGGCGTGATGAAATAGATAGATTGATATAGATAACTTTAAACACTCCCTTCGTGTGATATTTTTTCCTAACCCGCACCACTTCCCCACCCCTTCGAGCCTCACGTGAATGATGGAGGATCCCAAAGAGAGTCGCAAAAACCTCATATTCATCATCATCTCCAGCCGAAAGACGTCCACTGCTGCACAAAGATCATCGCGACGACCGGCTTAGTGCTGTAGGCCTCCACCTTACCCGACACCTTTACCAAGTCATCGGTCCATCTTGAAGGGCCCTGCTAACTCTTAATATATTAAGACCCAATTTTGCGGATGATTGTATGCCATGAAAATAGGGCTATGCAATATTAATGAATAAGAATTTTTGTCAACTTGTGCAGATATTTTTTCCTAACCCACACCACTTCCCCACCCCTTCGAGCCTCACGTGAATGATGGAGGATCCCAAAGAGAGTCGCAAAAACCTCATATTCATCATCATCTCCAGCCGAAAGACGTCCACTGCTGCACAAAGATCATCGCGACGACCGGCTTAGTGCTGTAGGCCTCCACCTTACCCGACACCTTTACCAAGTCATCGGTCCATCTTGAAGGGCCCTGCTAACTCTTAATATATTAAGACCCAATTTTGCGGATGATTGTATGCCATGAAAATAGGGCTATGCAATATTAATGAATAAGAATTTTTGTCAACTTGTGCAGATATGTCCAACCACCTTTGAAGCCACATTCTCATCTCCGCGTTAGTCAGGTGGCTCCCGTTTAAGCCTCTTATGTGGCAAGCGTTCCTCAAACTGTCGCTGCTGAGAACGTCAACCCCGCCTTCCCTGATAATGGCTTTGTCCATTTCTAGGAGCAGGAAAGCTCTATATTTCAGTTTGTTCATTCGCAGTATTGATTTCCGTAAGCCGTGCATTTTTAGTAGGTAACCCTGAAAGATAAAAAGCAAGTTCTTTTTTTAGAAACATCACCCTTCACTTGAAATTAGTGCTGTGTCGTAAGTGCGTTTACGAACATGAAATTCACATACACCCAGACCTAACCAAACATTTGTTGGTTACACAAAGATTAGTTGCGTGCAGGGATCGAACGGCGACTACTCGAGCGAAGCGGCCTATAGACCACTGGGTCAAGCCGTCGTCCAATCCATTACCAAATAACATGATGATTGGCATTATGCAATAAAAGGATTTTATGAACAACACATGGATCTAAGAACATTTTCTTGATAATAAATCTACATCTACTATCCCACAGCTGGACGAAGGCCTTCTTTGACAAAACAATACTTTAATTCTTACTTATTATTTTTTATTTTAAGAACCGTATATCCACACTAGGATTTATTCCTGTGCCATGGGTGCGTTTACAAACATGAAAATTCACATACACAAACACCCAGACCGGAACAAATATTATAATTATAATTGTAATCTATATCTAAACTATCTGCCATGGGTCATACTTTACAACACGGCCGTAGTGCAGAATGGTAGAGGCTGTAGCCACCTGCTGTTCAGAATTAGAATCAAAATCCTTTTTTTTAAATTGTGTATATTATAGTATTTATGAATCGTCAGAAAAGTAACAGACTCTACTCTGTTCGAAGTTATCAAACCGCCTGTAAAGCTTACACCTTGACTTAACGATCACCACATGAAGGGCAACCAGGACCAACAGCTTAACGTGCCTACCGAAGCATTGAGACACTCAAACATGGAAAGGCCACAAACGATCACCCATCTTGGACCGACAGAGCTCAATGCTGCTTAAACTTGGTGATCACTAAGAACACTATAGTCTCACAGCGCTACGAGCACTGCGGAGAATATATTTTCTGATAACTCAAAATAATAATACTCACCATATGTCCATAAGTCAATTGGCTTAACTCATAAGGCTTGCTAACAAACAATTCTTTACACTCCACTACATCTTCTGGACTTGGGTGAACTCCAGACCCTAAAAGAGCCACAATTCTTCTCCACCTCTGCTTTAAATCACTATCCGGAATAGATTCGACTTTTGCTTGCAAATATCTGAAGATTGGCTTGTTGTTACGCAAACGTTCGGTTAAATCTTGCGTAGAAAATTCTATTTTTTGTTGAATAGACCAGAAATGTGAGCACAGGAGTTTACGGGGTTTCAAAAATCTGAAAAAAAATCTATGAATTATACAGTGACATGAACTGGACAGTCTCCTGCCCGCTCGCACCCGTTCACCCCCTATTTTTACCCTTTGTAATTTAAGCACCAGTCTTTCACCCCTTTTAAAGTACTCGTTCGCCCCTCGGCATGGGGCGAACTTAATTATTATAATTTGTGAAGTACCCGTTCGCCCCTTGTAGTCACAATGAAATAAAATAATGCTTTTATAGAAAAAGCATTATTTTATTTTACTGTGACTATAATTTATTTTTGAGTTGACTTTCTTTAAGTTTTTCTAAAACTGTATGAAAACAAATCTGCTGACACAGACTACAGGACGGGCAAACGGGACCATTTAACTTTTAAGGGGCGAACGGGTTTAGTTAGCCAATAGTTATGAAATGAATTAATTATTAAGGTATTTGTTTGATACACAAACCCTGTTTGTGTATTACAAACAGGGTTTGTGTATAATATTATACCTAACACAAAATGATCACATTTTCTTAATAATAAATAGGGACAAGTCAAGAGTCTCCATAACCAGCGAGAGTGTATGAGAGGAACTATGAGAGTGGAGAAAGCCAGAGAGGTATGTTAGGAAAGAACCTGTTGGAACTCTGTATTCTCTGCCTACCCCGCAAGGGACCTGGCGTGATGATATAGATAGAATATATATATAATAAGTCTATTGGCACAAATTTCACAGTAAACTACTACTGACAATTTTTCAATAGAAAATCCCTGATAAGTATTTTACAAAAATCAGCACAAACGACATCATTATGATAATATGTACACTGAGTGGCATGGAAAACTGTGAAGCTAATTACAACTGTAATATTAGCCAGAAAAAAATCAAAGCAAGAAATTGAAAGATAGATTTATCTCTATCATCACACCAGATCCCTTGTGGGGTAGGCAGAGAGGACAGAGTTCCAACAGGTTCTTTTCTAACCGACCTCTCTGGCTTCCACCACTCTCTGAGTTTGTCTCATACATGCTCACTGGTTACAGAGAGTCTTGACTTTCCCCTCAGATAAGACATGGTTTATTTAATGTAAAAACATGCATCAGCATCTGATACTTAATACAATACTTACGCCAAAGGAAATATAACATAGTTCCCAAAAGGTATGGCCGATAATATCAAAACTGGTGCTATCCTCCACATGTCTGAGGGCATCTTCTGGTATAGCTCGATCTCCTGCCGACTCATATTTGAAAACCCTTGATCCTTTGCTATCTTAATTCTTAAAGATATAAATGTCTTCAGATCTGATAGAAAATCCTTGATTCCTACACTGAATACTCTGTACATTTTGACGGCTGTGGGAAATCTGTTTTCTAATACTGTCATGTATTTTTTAACATAATTAACATATCTCTGGATGACATATGTGCGGAGCTTCTCCTTTTCATTTTTCAGCACTTTTGTGTGTTTTAATCTGTTTACCGGCAAAAATCTGTAAACATAATACAATGTATTTAATAGGTATGTCAAATGAGCTTTATAAAGTGTGTCAATCCAATAACTCTGGAGCCAATAAAAGCGAGGCGCTATCTTTGGAGGGGAAGACTATCGCTACCAAATCCTTTTGTTCCACATATTGAGACCCGGACATAAATTACCATGACCATTCTGGAAGTCTTTAAACAGACTCAGGTCCGCTGAAGCAAAGATAACATGATCAGGTGGGGATTTACAGACAGTACTAATCTGGGGTGTTTGCGCGGTGCAACCCAAATTATGTCCCACCCTTTATCATGCTCTGTATGCCCTAACATGCATGCAGCAATATATGATGTCTGCTTCCAACAATGCAATGTCATGTTTGCCATTGAAATACTAAGAAAGAGATGTCAATTGAAAGGGAATATAAAGACAATAGAAAAACAATATAGATAGCACAGGCTTCATGTGGGTAAATGTTTTAATATGTATACTAGTTTTTGGAAATAGAAATAATGTGTTATTTGGCATATTGGTATAGTGGGTTATCCCCCAGTCGATGATTTCTCTCTATTTATGATCATGCCAGATCCCTTGCGGCATATAGGCTTAGAGTACAGAGTTAGATCATTTTATTGATGGTTGAATATAACTTTATGCAGGTGAAATAATAAATCTCGAATCCATACTAATATTATAAATTCGAAAGTAACTCTGCCTATCTGTGTTTGTTGTTTTATTTTTCATGCCCAGACCGCTGAACAAATTTTGATCAAATTCAGCAAATAAACAGATTTTATCTACTGGAAGGAAAAAGGCTACCATTTATCTCAAAAAATGTGGTCAAAAAGTTTATTTAAGGGTTAAACATAGTAACAGGCATTTCTCTAGAATTAAGGCAACTTTGGCTAAACAAATTTATTGTCTTTTATTAACATATAGGTAAGGGATGTGGCATGATGAGATAGATAACCATGTTTGTATTTTTATAAGTGCATGATGTAGTAATGGTATGAAGTGAATTTTCAGTTTTCTCCAAAACACCCATCATAATTGGTCTGTAATATATCCACAGCTTTACTGTCCCTGATTAGGTATTTCATCAATTTTGGTATCTCGAATGTAGCCCCCACTAGGGTTTATTTCTGTGTTGTGTGTGCATTTACAAACATGAAAATTCACATACACAAACACCCAGACCACACTTTCCCTTGCGGGAATGACCCCGCGACTATTAGGCACAGCAAGCAAAGGGCTTAAGCTCTTAACTACTGTGTTAAATTGTCCATCGTTTTCATTATTATCATTAGGGAGCATATCTATATATTAATACGTGAAGCGAAAGCTTTGTACACATTTTTACGAAAATTGCGCAGACGGAGGAGTATGAAATTTCTCACACTTATAGTTTATATAGAGGAGTGCAGAATGCTAATATTTTTTCAAATTATGCATAAAACATACATTAAATCAATGAAACAAACATTACACACACTACCATGTATTTGACACAATACACATCAAATTAATGTTTGTCTTTAATATTATTTGTCTATAGTTTACTGAATGTCAAACATAACCAGCAAACGATGAAAGAATAGGTCGAATATCGACCTATGGGCGACCACTAGTTATAATTAATACCGAACTTAATATTATATTATACTACTTAACCCTGACAAATATGATGCAATTTTGTAGCAAATTACGTTAATCAAACATGCTTAATGGCTACTTGCAATTTGACATCCTTTCGGGATTAATAATAATGGCGATTCACCACTAGGTACTTAGAAACCACTAATTATAACCGGTGACACCTTTGAAGACCAGTTTTTGTCCTTGTTTTCTTTCCATAACTTACAATAATCCTTGCACAGGTGCGGATTCAGTTTGCTGTTTATGGTTCTTCATTTTAAGCATTTGATCTTATCAGGTGTCTCACATAACAGAAACTTCTCACAAAGGGCCTTTATGTGTTGGCCTTATGTCCCCCTGCAAGCCTTTCAAGGGTCTGGGTAAATCCCATGAATTTCGGCGAGATACATGACAATAATAAAAATCCTTGAGCCTCAATCTAACCTAAATCACAACTTGTATCTTGAGAACCCGGAGTTCAAATGTGAAATTTTAAAAATTATTTACATTAATAAATAAATAAAACAATCCGAAAGCATGTCAAGCTTCAAATAGTCATCAAGTCCTGGTACTAATACTAAATCTATGATCAAGTCAAAATCACCGGTCGCTTAAAAAGCACTGACAACAAAAATGAACGTATCTTACGCCGAACATTCTTATATAAACTTATACTTCCGTAAATATTATGATTTATTTTAAGTACTGTACATGGTCAAACATAATATATGTAGTCTTGGCGTTGAAGCAACTTGTTTAACATCTCAAATTGCGTAGATATTAGAAATAGATGGTTGGCTACTCACTTGTATTTATTAACGTGCTGGAATTTAGCGTTACCTAACACATTACACCGGCTAGTTTGTAGCATAACGTGTGACAAGGCCACTATTCTTTGTATAGGCATTTTGTGATTTAATAAACTACAAAATTATATCATAAAATTAATATTTGCCTGATTTTCTCAATTTTTCTGTAACTGCTATAGGTTGGTTGTCAGTTAGTACTCGATTGTCAATCTCAAAACTGTCAGTCAACTTTGACAGACTTCAAGCGTAGGATTGGGCTCAAGCATAGACGAAGAATGGGCTTAAGGAACTTTAATATTACACAAATATTAGGATCCGAAAATTTACTTTATTGCTAAAGCAATAAAGTTCATATTTGTTTAATTAATTAAAAGGAGAAAACGTGCCGTGCGAGACACGACGGAAAAGGGAGTTCGCCCCTTTCTTGCAATTCTTCTTCTTCTTCTTCTTCAGCCGAAAGACGTCCACTGCAGGACAAAGGCCTCCCCTAAAGACCGCCACAACGACCGGCTTTGTGCTGTACGCATCCAACTTCTACCCGCGACCTTCACCAGGTCATCGGTCCATCTTGTAGGGGGCCTACCCACTCCACGTCTTCCGGTACGTGGTCGCCATTCGAGAACCTTTCTGCCCCAACGGCCGTCAGTTCTACGAGCGATGTGCAACTGCCAGTACAAAAATTAAAAAATAAATTCGTAGATTTCTATTCTTCCATTACCTGTCATTAAAATATTTTTGCGTATGTTGACTTAACATAAAATTTATATGAAATAGATGTCTTTATCTTATAACAAGATTCATGTAATATTTAAATTCTATTTACTTCTATCCCTTTTTTCATAATAGT
The DNA here is from genome assembly GCA_905147815.2 of Phalera bucephala. Lineage (NCBI taxonomy): Eukaryota > Metazoa > Arthropoda > Insecta > Lepidoptera > Notodontidae > Phalera > Phalera bucephala. Next base: position 22,875,507 of record LR990609.1, on the reverse strand, counting down.
ATTTAGTCCATAGTAGTAACTAGCAAATTTTATATGGCAACATTAAAAGCACAATTGAAACAATATGGCCGATATACTTTCGCATTGAAGCTAAATTTCGGCTTAATTCTATATATATTTTTTGCCGTGTTGAGTGAAATCTCCAATTAAAAAATGGTTAAAAACTTGCTGTGTCAAAGGGGCGTAACTGGTTGTGGAATATTAAAGTTTAGGAATGAATTTTGATTTTGTTGACTGATACGTGTAGAATGACCATAACGACAATATTTTAAAAACAGAAATATGAAAATGTTGTCTGGTTATTTAAGCGTAAGCGTAATTTCTGTATTTGTGCTGTATCTCTATAAATTATTATAGATTGTCGTCTCTGTATAGATTGTCTATAAATATAAAGTAAGCTCACAATGCATGGGACTTGGCTAAGCCCTGGCTTTTTGAGTTTTTGGCATAAGAAAGTGGAAAAAACACGCTTTAATTTTCGGACCACAGAGGACAAACATTATTGGCAACTACTATCATAGGTATTATTGTTTCCTTGCCGGGTTTCCGAGTGATAAGAATCTCTGTTAATGGTGACTTGATTACTGTAGTTTAGAGCTATCAGTTCAAGTCCGACGACAGACGTTTCCATAAAATTATAATTCATAAATGTTTAATCTGTTAAATAAAACTATAAATTCATATTAAGTCTTTTTTACTGTAGACATGCTGAAGCTACGACTACTACTATTAATATTGCAATCTTGTAAGCTTATTTGCTTTTTTAAATCAACGTTTCCCACGGCACATATTAAATGTATTAATTTATGTGTGATACGGGCGGTCTGGCAACTGGTACGGCACGTATACTAATACGGGCCTAAGATATTTCCGGCAATGTTAGACGAAATACCATGAAATTCATTTTTTTGTAGAACAAAGGTTGACAACCAATTCTTTATTTTTTTACGTTAATATCTCTCAAAAATATTAATTTTAGTTATATTTTATACTATATGTTACCTTTATTAGCTCGTTTTTGCAAAAAAAGTATTCCCATTTATCATATAATCATTTGGAATAGGTTATACTTTACCACGCTGACCCGGTCCAGCTTGGTGGATGCAGGTTAATGGATACCAGCTTTTGGATGCCAAGCCAAGCGAAAAAAACTATATTGCCTAGGTTGTACTGTATGTTGCTATGAAAATACTAGTAGGCGCCTGCAAACATGACTATTGAAGTGTTTTGTCTGGCAATATGGAATGTTGGATTAGTATTCTTTATAAGAAGAGTATAACATAATATAAACCAGCTTTCATAGTATGATGCATAGAGGTAAATAATCATAATTATATATCAATATTATGATGTAGTTACCGATAATTTTGTGTACCTTTCATACCTGCGATCTTTAAAACGGCCTCGATGTCAAGCTAGAGGATGTATACGGTCGTAACTAGTATCCCTAGAATTCTATCTTTCATAAAATTACTTGTTGGTCTGGCGGTTCTGGGATCTACTACCGACAGAGGAAGGTGCTTTTAAGTTTATAGGTAGGTACTGCAGGTACTGTATCAAACCATAAACCACAAAAAGCAAATAAACCTCTATGGTTTAGTTGCTTTTTGTGGTAGTGGTAGGACTATGGACAAATCCTTTAGTACCTCTATGTACAAATCTTTGAGCATAGACCTCTTTGGTATAGACCAATCCATAGACAAGGATTGCCTAGACCGTGGATATACAATGGATTGCGCACTCTGTGAAAAAAACCGGATGGAGTTTTGGCGGGAAGTCGAAGAGTGATGTTGTCAATTTGTTTTAATTCCCAAAACTTGTGTTATTTCGACTAATAATGTGTAATGTTGGTGGAATATTAACCATTATGTGTTCTTATACGTGCATGAGTGAAGGTAATTGTAACAAAGTGATAAAACGTGCCTTTTCAACTTCCCTCAAAACGGCTGTCGCAATTGGTATGTAAAGTATCCACCGCTTTACTATCGAGGGTGGGGTCCTTCATTAATTTCATTATCATCGTTATCATCAAATTCATCGGGGAGTCAAATTAATTAAAACAAACACGAATATATATCTCACTGGACACTGGCAAAATACACTTATAATTAGTGTGAAGCCATAACTTGAAGAAGAAGAAGAAGAAGAAGAAAAACCGGATGACAAGGATACTCACTGAGAGTCCTACGTCTCTTTCTAAGTAGGGTGACCAAACATTGGTACTATTATGGACTTGTTGACATATAGTTCTTTCTTTCTACGCATATGACACATCTTAAATGAGTAGTAGTCAAAGTATTTGCTTAAATTGTCCAATTCAGCTCGAAATATCTCAAAAATTTAGGATAGTCCCCTAGAGCCGTTTTTTTGTATCTACAAGGGTTGAGATAGCTGCCCTTACTGCCCCACCCATTCTGTATATAAAGACGAATTGAGAACCTTGTTCGTTTTGAACTCGGTAATAAATGGTTTGCAGCGTATTTAAACCACATCATAAATAGGTATAGTCCGTATTAGTTCTGCCTTATAGTCACCGTACTGCATCGTAATGGGTGCGAGCGTGACACCGGGCTTCTGGTTATTGCTCTCACTCAACATGGTTTCTCGAGTTGTTTAAATCATAGAAAACTTAATGTTGTGTCTGTGAGTAAGAGTTTAATTTTCTTTGGCTGTTTTTTGACAGTACTCAATCCTTGGTTTTATATCCATGGCCTAGACACCGCATATCGCCGGGGTATGTTTAAAAAATATTTACTTCATGCAATATCGTAATTGACTCATCTAAATTATGATTTCGAAATAATACGAGTAATTTTTATAAGTTCACACATACGTATTACAATACAAATCTTAAAAACGAATCTGTAAAATTCGATATTAGTATGTACAATTTAATACAATAGTAAAGCCTCATTGGTAATGCGCATAGCGATCACAAGGTCGTAGGTTCGAATCCTATGTCGGAAAATAGTAATTATTCGATACAAAAAAATCTAGTCCGGAGTCTGGCAATGTGCTCGGTATAATATCAATAGACTCATCCTCTACTACATGAGACCTTACATTGTTAAACGACAAGTGAGTGTACACAGTACACCACTCCCACTCCCGCTTGGGGAACATAGGCGTAGCGGTGGTTATAATTTTTACATCACATTTACCTTACGTTCGCACGAGCGCTTTTTTAATGCAGGTTAGTCATGAACTTAGAATGTATGGTCAGCGTATACCGCTGAGGTAGCGTGTCAATTTTATGTGTGAGTTTGTGGACCTACGTTAGTGTATTTTAATAGGGAAGTGGTTACTAGGACATACCTTATTGACGTAAAAGACAATTTTATCGACGTACAAGACAATTCATGATTAAAAAAAAATTTATTTCACCGAACAGAACATCTTAAGTTACCTGAGAATCTATAGTAAATATGTTCATTTATTGAATAGGCACTTTACGCACAAATCACTCAGTTGAATGCAAGTACACACAAGTACTAAATACATACTAGTACTACTCTCGCTAGTACCCAATTATTGCTTTTAAGACGCTAAGTCAATCGTCGAATCCTTTGAGGTCACTGGTGTATTCCACTAAGATTAGTTATTCTCGATTTGATAGCTATCGCTTCAGAAGAAAGACTGTGTCCGTCACCACGCTGTTCCTTTTATACTCGTTTGAAAGTTCTAGAACGGACGCGAACCCTCCAAATACATCGATAGAAAAGTCCAGGTTCATCAAACAATAGCCGGCACATTCCACAAAGCGGTATTATTATTACGTACCTACTTGCTTACAACGACCGCGTGCTGGCGATAATAAAAAGGGAGGTACCTTCTAAACGTTTTAGCACTCAAACCCGGATTCTAAATCACGTAAATCAACAGTTCCATCACACTGACATCAACATGCTTTTCAGGGTTCAGATTTATCTACATACGGGCATGGCATACAGCGCACCCTCGCGGGGCGGAGGGCACAATGCCAACTCATATAGAGGTCAACCCTCTAATCTTCAGTAAAAGCAGTACTACCCAAAGGGCAAAACTTCATTTCGCAACTGAGGCTCTATATGCCATCTCAATATAAAGTTTCCAGTGAGGTAAGTAGTTTAATAAGCATTTTATTTCAGGTAAAACGCTATTACAGTTAAAGATGAAATAATGATAAATAGGTCTAGATATCCCACCCCCGATTGGGGAATATAGACGTGACGGTGTTTATCTAGATATCCTATCCTTAATAAATTTCATCCAAATACGTTTAGTCATTGTGACGTGAAATAGGAATGGTTAATGTTTCAGTATTAATTTAGTAATATCGACAGTAAACGATAGGCGCTGTAGGACATCACTAATGGAGAAGCGTAAACTCATAGTTATTTATCACAGCATATTAATTATATGACGTCAGTGATGTATATCTTTTTTTTTTTTTTTTTTTTTTTAATAATAAAAATCATTTATTTTCTCCCACAAGTTACATGCATCATTCTAAATTTTACATTGAAATATTGGTAGGGAGACAGGAGCCCATACTAAGTAAAACTTGTGTTACGGGTCTCCTGGCCTCCTTATCCCAGAAAAAAGAATCATTGCCATTGTAAGTTACAAGTTGCGTAACAGGGAGTGTGCTAGATGCAATAATGTGTGTGGTGTGTGTGTGTGCGTGTGATCTTTAATGTTAAATCCATAATTTTGCTGTGAAACTTCCCTATAATATAATGAGAGGCAATAAATACATACGTGTGAAATGATAATTCAGGATTTTTCACTCCTCCTTTGGTTGTGCCGCACCACCGGCGAAACGGCAACGTCGTATGACTCCCTCCAGGTAATTTTAGCTTCATGACTCCTGACCTTCACTCATTACATTACTTCACATATAAGAATACATAATGGTTAATATTCCACCAACATTACAATTCGAAATAACACAAGTTTTAGAAATTAAAACAAATTGACATCATTTTTCGATTTCCCGCCAAAAACTCCCCAATCATAGACTTATGACATGCGCAACAGAAAGAAATGAACATTCTCCAAGCAAGAAGGGCATTTGTTTTGTGCAAAGTTCAAATTGAAGTTAACTTCTTAGAAATTATGAGGTCCTAGTACAGATGCGGGTAAAAGTCCACTGTGCGGATTCCCATGCAATATTTTTTCTCCCCCTGCGTAAGTAAGTAAGTGCGCGCGATCTTGGAAAAAAAAATAATAATCTATCGATCTATCTATATCATCACGCCAGATCTCTTGCGGGTAGACTATTTCAGTCTTTACAGGTCTTAATTTTTATATACAAAATATAAAAATTAAGTCTGGGTTAAGGTTTAGGGTCTGTTATTCTTTTTTAAGGTTTTGTCAGTCTATTTGAAGATAAGGCGTAAAATTTTAGAGGGGGCGGTAAATTTGACTCAAAATGTTTTTTTTTGTCTTACAGAACTAAAAAAGCACTTTATTATACACGTATAAGTAGTTTTAAGGCATACCTTACTCCACCTTATAAGTACTACTTGATTGAGCTTCTCTTAGCTCAAAAATGTACCCATGAGTTGTAAGAATAATCTAGAAACTGACACAACGGAACCCCAGTTCACAATCATGCTAAAAACGGTTTATGATGTAAAGATGATAGAGCACAAATCATAAAATTTCATTGGCAAATAAAATTTAATTAATATAATAGGAATGTGAACGGCAAAAATTGAATAGCCTACTGAGCGGCAAATGTGTAAATCCGCCACTGTAGCGGCGTTAAAACTCGTGTATATTACAAAAAACTATATTCAGATCTATCGTCCAGAGACTGCAGGATCATTAGGATCAACTTGAGAAAAATTGCCTAAACATATAGTTTTCACGAACCTGTTGTTGTAATCGTTCACTACAAACAATACTAACAACGGTCTATTTACAACGCTGACCGAGTATACACAAGATTTTAGTTGACTCACACAGTTTCTTTTCTTTTCAAAGATCATCACCAAGTACAATAATATATTTTACAGAAAACAATATATGCATTTTGTACCCGAATAAAGTGGTAATCGTCATTTACACAAAAAGTTACAAGCATAATCCGTATTGATTTGCTATGGTATTATTCGTGGAAAAAGTGTGTATGGAATTTAGAGGTATAATCTATTAATGTACAATTACGATACCATTGAAATTATGGTAACTTTATAAATATCCATAGGAAAATTCTATTAAACATTGAGATGGTGTAACGAAGGCCCTAAACACTTATTATACAATAAAACGAAAACAATTGTGGTACCACATTACAATAAAATTCGAGGGGAATTGCTATTTATGTTGTATGTAAACAGGGACGTGAGCGCGCGCGTGTGTTTGTGCGTGTGTGCGTGTTTGCACGTGCGCGCGTGTGCCGGCACGTGCGCGGGTTTTTGCCGGCACGTGCGCGCGTGTGGGTGCTTGTGTGTGTATGTGTGTGAGTGTTTGTGTTCTCAATATGCACCTAACTAGTAATATAAGAAGCCAAATTACATAATTATGTTTCTTCAGATATAATTAATTACTGCATACCTATGAACAAATAATGCAAAAGTGGAAGGATGTAGAAGACCTAGAGTATCTTACCACTGACCGATTAAACTATGTCTTATCTGAAGAGCAAGTCTACCCAGGAAGCGTGTATAAGATGAACTATGAGAGTGGCGGAAGCATGAGAGGTCGGTTACTAAAGAACCTCTAGGAACTCTGTGCTCTCTGCATATCCTGAAAAAGATCTGGCATGGTGATATAGATATATAAAATAAAACAGCTTGAACTCTAATGTTGAGTAAGAAGTTAGTTGAATAACTAGTCAGAGTTATACACTTACTCAACACAAAAAGTTCAGTAAGTTAACACGAAATATCATTTAATTAAAGCTGACCTCGCAACTTGTTAAGTGGGTTTGTTTGTTCCTTAAAACAACAGTGTTTCGAAAACGTTCTGCGCCCCTTTTCGGTTACATAATGGTTAAGAAACTCTAATAAATTGTTATAAGGATAATATTATGTAATGTCAGCGTCGTCTAGTAAGAGACAGTCACACACACAAGGTATCCTTATACGAAATACTTGCGCATATCCAAAATGATCATTTATGGAATAAAACTATTTTATGGATTATATCGCGGTTTATTTTTGATTTTTAGTTCCCGACGTTTCCGTAAAATAGTTTTATTTCATGTGTAATATTAGCGTAAATCTAAGAACTCAGTATGATCATTCATATTGACGCAACTAAGTCGCCAAATTTGATTAGAACCTCGTTCTTGTGCAAATATTTAGGAACACCACCAATGTCAAATATATGAGTTTATTCAAATCGTCATTTATATGGTGACTGACGATTTAGCGCAGTGGTTAAGAGCTTAAGCCGCTCAGCCCACTGTGTCTAATAGTCGCGGGTTCGATTCCCGCACGGGACAAATCTTTGTATGATCCACAATTATTTGTTCCGGTCTGGGTATTTGTGTTTGTGAATTTTCATGTTTGTAAACGCAACCACGACACAGGAATAAATCCTAGAGTGGGGCTACCTTTTATATAAATAAAACGAACACAACGCCAGTGGTTTCCAAGCAACTAAAGTATTCAAAAATATGAAACAATTTATCATATGTAGAACAGAGTTAAATATTCTGGAATATTTAACTCTGTTCTACATATGATAAATTTCAGTTTAAAATGATGTTACCTACCTAGAGTTAGAACTGGACGTAACAATAGGAACTCGAAAATTTGTATTTCAAAGAAATACAATAAATGTTGCCAAATTGATCCATAAGATAACACACCCTAGAAAAAATGAACTCGAATAGTAGTGTTTAAAGGTACAAGTTTTATTTAATACAAAACACATTTTTATTTTACTTCCTAAGTTTATAGAATTTTGAATTTTTAAAACAAGAGTTTTTAATGCACGATTCAATATGCGAAGTAAACCTCTTATTTCTCTTCTTCTTTTTCCTTTCCTCTTTTAAATGCTAAATAATAATTGATTTGTTTTTTTTATTGTGTACATTGTTTCACTGACAAGTGCACATTGTCACGTTATTCTGAAACAAAGAATATTTGTTAAGTTCTGAAAGATTCTTGTATGAATTAAATCCAAATTAATCTAGATTTTATAAGCAATAGTTGTTTAGAATGGCATCAGAGCCATAGATAATGGTTTGAACTGTAAGGGATAAATACAAGTAAAAAAAATTGGATAAAATTATTCCTTTAAGACATGGTGTCTCTGTAATAGATGTTTGATTAAATTGAGCAAGTTTAATTTACTATTCGTGATTTTCGTGATATATTATTTTCTTCTCCCGCAAGAGATCTGGCGTGATGATATAGATAGATTATTTTTTTTTTATTATGCCTATTAACTAGTAATTGTAAATTTAATTTTAGTGGAATAAAGTATACCGATATAAAAGGAGAGGTATAATAATAGAGTCTGAAGAATCATATTATAACGATGGCAGAAGTTCGTTTATGCTTAAGGATTGCCATTTTTGCAGAGAACATAGTTTTAATTATTAAACGAATCCCTTTATTTTATAATAATCCTTTCATTTAAAACTAGCAGTTTCCCGCGGCCACACACGCGTTCATTTTATATTTACGCACAAGTAGCACTAACATCTGAAGAAATTTAATCAGTTTTTCATACAGTGTATTCAAATAACAATAGCAATTATAAATTATTGCAAGGTTTGGACAAAAGTTTTAATAATCCCCGTACCAAACTGTAATGAAAGAAATTACCGCCACAGGGTATCAAGCATATAGAACAATTTCAACACAGCAGTTTTTTTGGCTCTGGAGGTCGTATTTGGGGTGTTAAGAGAACCTGTTCCTCAAATTTCAAGTTTCAAACCTAAAACGGTTACTTCTCTGCGATGATGAATTAGGCGGTCAGGATAAAGAATTTTATACTTTGGAGACGAAGATGTCTTCCTCAACAGTTATGAAAAGGTATGACGTAATATTTGACTAACTGATTAACAGCCTTAAGGGTTGCATTTTTGAAAACACCGGAATACTGAATTTTTTCAAATATAACAAAAATCTCAGATAACGTTTACGTGACCGTAACTAACAAATTAACGGTAAACCTTTTGGCATTTTAAACGACTTATTTGAAAAGAAAAACCCATATACTAATTTTTGTTACTCAAATTTCAAAACTTAATAAAACCACCACACTATTATCATTTCAACCCTTCAGGGATAGAATTCCCAAAAATACTGAATTTCATATCTGTTTATTTGAAATAGTCTTCAAATACCACGATACGTAGGGCACTCCTATAAAAACTTTCAATCTCCATTTTACCAGCTTTCTATAGAAGCACGCCAGATCCCTTGCGGAGTAAGGGGCACCAGAACCAGCGTTAATGTCGAATTGTTAAAAACCCTGAAAAATGTTGATATTTCTTTATTTGAAAAGAAATACCCAAACACCTATTTCTATGACTCTAACTACAAACCTAACAGAATCATCAATAGTCAGTCATACAAATTATCACTTTCCAAAAACAATGAAACTTATGTTTCTTTATTTGTATCAAAGAACTGAAACAACAATTTTAATGACTCTCTGTTCAAAACTTAACAAAACCCCTTGGGGGTAAACTTTCCAAAAACACTTAAACACGTGAAATATAACTATATTTCGGATTTTATCGCGGTTTATTGTTGATTTATTTAAAAAAACATCCTAATTTCGATAGATAAGATGTCTTCAAGATCCGGTCATTAATATTATCAAATCCAAAACCAAGCATAACACTGCAAGATCTCAAGACACCGTGAGCTCATTCTGCGTAGATCGGACCAACAAAAATAATCAAGAAGTCTGAGGGTACCCGGAACAACTATGCCTTTTAAACTTCTAACACCTCAGTCCTTCCCGCATGGGTGCTGCAAAGAACTCGAAACGTCGGGAACGTAAAAATCAGAAATAAACCGCGGTAAAATCCGAAAAATACTTTTATTTTATGTGTAATATTGTGTAAATCTAAGAACTCGGCATTTAAACACGTGTTTATTAATTTATGTCCAAAACTTAAATACCAATTTCTATAACTCTAACTTCGAAACTTAAGGAAACCAACATACTAACTTTGACACACCGATTCATACCTTTAGGACTACATTTTCAAAAACAACTAGTACACGTAATCGTTAATTTGTGACAAAGAATTTAAATATTTTTTATGACCCTAACTTAAAAAGTAACAGTTCTATTACATAATTTTAACCCGTCTTTTTTAATGAACGGATTTTAGTGAATTTAAAAAATTTAACTCTATATGTTTTTGTATTAAAAATACTAATTTCCATGACTCAACTTCGAAAGTTAACCGAGTCACCATGCAAACATTAATACACCATTTTATCTCCTTAGAGGTAGATTTTCCAAAAACACTGAAACACCTGTTTCTTTATTTGTGACAACAAACTTAAATACCGCTTTTTATAATTGTAACTTAAAAACCTAGAATTCTTTTATACAAACTATTAACCCGCATTTAACTCCAATAAAGTTGATTTTTTCAAAAACCTAAAACACGTTTTTCTTATTTAAATAGACGAATTTGGATACCAATTTTCATGATTCTATCGACCCTAAAAGTAATGGTACTTCTATACGTACTTTTAACCCCTTTTTAACCCCTTAGTGGTTGTCCACCTCCCGTAAATTCAGCTTTCTACGTCCAGCGGTTTGGCTTGGGCGTTGATACATCTGTCAGTCAATCAGTCAGGACAAGTAATTTTATATGTATGGATTACAAAGATATCATATGAACGAACTATATGGTGGGGGAAGATACTGATGTGTAGAAAGGTAATATTGGTACCCTGTACTTTGCCTATCCTGCAAGGAATCTAGTGTAATTGTATACATAGAGCGATAAAGTTATGAATCATATTACAATGCTGTGGTAAAGACAAATAAGGATCTTTGGATCATTCAAATCGCATTCACTCTCTACCTAATCGATTGTCGATTACGTCGAGGATTAAAATATCTATACATGATTAATCCTATTGAAAGTCGGTTTTTTCTGAATTTGCTGGTTGATGATCACGCCAGTTTTAATTACGTTCAATTAGAGAATCATCAAAAAAAGGGGCTTGAAAAATACCATTTTTGAAATTCTTTAAACACCCGATGTACATACTTCAAGTAGTCATACGATTACCATCATTTTATTAACGTAACGTGACTCGATACGATTCGAGGAGTTTTTTAATCAATTCGGTGATTTAGATTTAAAAAAAATATTATTTGGCTTAAAATATTGATTTTAATTGACATGGCTTGAAATGAGTAAAATTGAGGTAAAATTAATAGATTCTCCTTAATACAATTTTTGTAATAACATGACGTCCACTTCCGATTAAGCAGAAAATATGAGAATTGAACTTTAGGATAGAATAGAGTTAATTACCCATTTAGAATACAGTTAATTATTATGGCGTGTTTATTTTTGAATACTTTAGCTGCTTGGCAACCATTGGCGTTGTGTGTTGCTATATAAATGAAGATTTATACATATATATAGAACTCATATATTTGACATCGTTCGACATATTTACGCAAGAAATGATGTTCCAAACATTTTGGCACCTTTGGTTGCGTAAGGGTTGCGCATGGGTTGCCTCAATATTAATTATAATTTTGGATGTCCCGAAGTATTTGGTATTGACTGTACATACTATGTATGATAAGTTGTAAAACTTCCCAACTATTATTTTAGTTGCAACTTTGAAAATGATTTAGACATTCCGCCCTCATTATACAAGAAGCGCATAACTTCATAGGAAGTGCATTTAAGTAGGGGTGGAATGATACAATATTATGTTATTTTTTGTTCGTTATTCAATTATCCGAGTTCCCTGCGGACGGCGGATGCGATTACGCGTGCATACATGGTTGTTCACATTTTTTAAGAACGGAATTTCTAAATGTTTATTTAAAACCTGTGTAGTACTATAATTAAAACACTGTAGAACGTAGTGCTCTCAAATCATTTTCACTAATTTAAAATTGTCATCATTGTGTGTCGTTCCGCGAAGATCCATACTGAGTCACATAAACTCGAAACTTGAACAAATTTTTTACAACATGAAGAAAAAAATAAAGTCATCTCCCGGTAACAAAACTCACCTGGCGGGAAGTTTTGGCGGGAAGTCGAAGTGATGTTGTCAATTTGTTTTAATTCCCAAAACTTGTGTTATTTCGACTAATAATGTGTAATGTTGTTGGAATATTAACCATTATGTGTTCTTATACGTGCATGAGTGAAGGTAATTGTAACAAAGTGATAAAACGTGCCTTTTCAACTTCCCTCAAAACGGCCGTCGCAATTAGTATGTAAAGCATCCACCGCTTTACTATCCAGGGTGGGGTCCTTCATTAATTTCATTGTCATCGTTATCATCAAATTCATCTGGGAGTCAAATTAATTAAAACAAACACGAATATATATCTCACTGGACACTGGCAAAATACACTTATAATTAGTGTGAAGCCATAACTTGAAGAAGAAGAAGAAGAACTCACCTGGTTTCGGAGGAAAAGACAGCTTAGAAGTAAAGGGAAACCTCGTGAACCATCACTTGAGATGGAAGTTTTTATTGAAGCACTTGGTGACGGTATAGAAAGACTGGATGGCACATCGCTAAAAGAAGAGCTACTTACCTTGCTTAAATTGGAAAAAAGACCAGGATCCTATGCACTGACATTTCCGAACTCAAGCAGCAAACTTCTAACATTGAAGCAACTACAATTGAGTTGGACAAAGGTTTGCAATGTCTAAAGAATACGATGACTTGAAGAAAAAAGTTTTATGTTTGGAGAAGGAAAAAATACAGAATGCTAGTTGTGTGTGTGTGAGCGATGTACGCTGTTGGCCGCGAGGCCTTTTCAGCTTCACCGGACTTAAGGGCGAGCGTGCAACCACTACGCTCGAGCCAGAAGGGCAAGAGGCGACGTACTTGAGGGCGCCTTGAAGAGGCGCCCTCGGTTGGGACAGTCGCTGTGGGGGGATGGGGTGCACTACTAAGTGCACCGGTCAACCGCCGGCTATGGGAGGGGATCTACGACTACGTCGTCGCCGCCCGTATTCTGAGCGGAACGAATGGATGACAAAGCATCGGCGGGATCGGAGAGAACATGTCGCGGCCGGCGGTGGCGGCAGGGGTCGGAAACAGAATGCTGGTTACATTGCAACTCTCCAAAATAAATTGGAAGACATGCAAAAATGGCTCAAGACCACAGTCATTGAGATCCGAAACGTTTCTAATCGTATGCAACTAAATAAGCAAGAGACACAACAGGACTTAAGTGAACTTGCCCGTAAGATGTGTAATGTTCTCAAAACTGAAATTCTTCTAAATTGAAACCTTCTGAAATAAAGGATATTCACAGAATCAAAAATAAAACAGGTTCGTCTACTATTATTACCGAACTCACTTCGGTTTTATGCAAAAACAAAATTTGAAATGGCCTTAAGGAATATAACAGAAATAATTCATCTCTTAAGCTCTCATCGGGTTCCATTGGACTACAAGGTCCTTCAACACCAATATACATCTCCGAGAGCCTAACCAAGAAAGACCGAAGGCTTTTCGCCATGGCCCGAGATACACCTAGAACTCTGGAGTACAAGTATTGCTAGATAAGTAAGGGAAGAACTTATATGCGGACGACTGAAAGAGGAGCACGGTTAGAAGTTAAATGTGATGAGGATTTAACTAACTTGAAGAATATATGACTCAACTTCACGTTACTGTTTTTTCGAAATATTATTATTTTTGTTGTCGCTTTTTTATAATCAGTCTTACCCGGTGTGCCACCAACCTAAGTTTATGAAAAAAAAAACACCGTCACGCCTATATTCCCCAGAGGGGGTGGCAGAGGTGTACTGAGTACACCCACGTTTCGCCGACGATGTTAGGTCCCATGTAATAGGGGGCGAACCTATTGCCATATACCGGGCACAATTCCAGAATAATTTTATTCGAACATTGCTTTTTTTCATATCTACCCGCTCATAGTTTTTATAATAATTATCAGTTTGTTATTTGCAATAAACTGCTAGCTATGGAATGTTTCGTCTCTTATAAGTACAGACAAATGCTACTTACATGGTTTATTACTAGCTTGTTTCTTATCTAAGTTTAATTTGTTAACCATTGTTTTGGTCTTGTTTATAATTTATATACTGTTTGGGGATCAAACGTAACAGATAGTGTGGATTATTGCTACCGTTAAAAACTATTGAGTTACATGACATCATCTACACAGGTCACGCATAGCACACAACACCTATCATTGGCCATATACTAACTCGAACGCATCCTACAACTTGTCGACTTTACTTGATTATTGACAACACACCAATTACTACACACAATACGCATGCGCAGAACAGGTAATAGGCCTACATTGTGGTTGTTCCTTGTCAATCGTTCTATGTAGTTACTATTTTCATTAAAAATGGTTGACGTGTGTGTGTGAGTGATGTACGCTGTTGCCCGCGAGGCCTTTACAGCTTCACCGGAATTTAGGGCGAGCGTGCAACCACTACGCTCGAGCCAGAAGGGCAAGGGGCGACATACTCGAGGGCGCCCTCGGTTGGGACAGTCGCTGTGGGGGGACGGGGTGCACTACTAAGTGCACCCCGTCAACCGCCGGCTATGGGAGGGGAATAAAAATGGTTGACACCGACATAGAATTAGATAGTATTAGTATATTTATATATATTTCGGAATCAATGGTTTGTAATGTTGAGGATTGCCATATTTTTATTTCGCACAAGTTACCAAATTTAAAAATCATGACTCAAAACATACGCAGTATATCTTTTAACGACGAACTACTAATTTTGCTAAATTGATTAAAAATGGACATAGATATAATTATACTGACTGAATTTTGGCTATCGTGCAATAACACTATTCCAATTCTACCGGGATATTGTAATCACATTACAAACAAATATAGAAATCAAAACGATAGACTAATAATCTATTACAAGGAATCACTCAGAGTTCAAATAGTGGAACCTAATTTTTCTGACAGTAACTGCTTGATATTAACTATTGACAATGAAATACTTGCTATGTATCGATCACCATCATACTTTAACTTAAGCCCATTTCTAGCTTTACTTAACACTACCTTACCGACTTTAGAAAACATCTTAAAGCACATTTCCTGCAGACCTAACACCTCTAGCAAGTTCCCTTTTAATTTTTTACCATTGCTCGTATCTCTTTCGTTTCTCCTTTCCTTTATATTTATTTATTTCGTCGTTCTTTGTGTTTCATTTTACTTATTTTTTTGTTTTTTATTACCCATTTCCATTTTATTTTTAACATCTCTGTCCTCTACCTAAAGGTTGCCTGGAAGAAATCGCTTTAGGCGATAAGGCCGCCTTACTGTACCAACATAACTATTTCGATCTTGTTTCTAGTCATAATATTTTATGTGCAAAAAGAGTATATATATATATATATATATATATATATATATATTGACATATCATCGCGAACTTCTGACAATAAAGCTGTCCAATATTTAAATACTATGGCTTTTCACGGATACTTATCGGCTCAAAATTTCCCGTGGCTTAACCTGTTTAGACCATGTTGTGCTCAAAACAAAATTCCGATCGCAAACATTTGTGTTAAATAGTACTATTACCGACCCCGCTGCTGTACTTCTATGTCTATACCAACATCACCACAAATTTCAACAGGTTCAGACACATATTACTAAAATTATTTTTTGTGCCATTAATGAACAATTGTAAAGCGTAAACTTTGATTTTACTTGTACCACTGTTCATCCCAACAAAGCTATGGAAAAATTCATAAGCGTAATAGAAAATAACACTGTTATGACTAAAATATCTCGTAGCAAACGTATTTACAAACCTTGGATTACATAACGTGTTCATTATTGTAGTTGCTAATAAAAATATTATTATTTTATTATTCTGTGTATGTTATGCATGTGATTACCCCGCCAGGTATCTGGCGTAATAGATATCCAATACGTTACGCCAGATCCCTGGCGGCGTACATAAGTTTCAAAATATGAAGTAATGTAACTCAATCAGCCTATCGTAGTCCACTGCTGGACATAGGCCTCTCCTAACACGCGCCATTGCACACGGTCCTCCGCCTTCCGCATCCAGTCTGTCCCAGCGACCTTTTTGAGGTCGTCGGTCCATCTAGCTGGGGGCCGTCCTGTCTGGGTTAAGGTTTAGGGTCTGTTATTCTTTTTTAAGGTTTTGTCAGTCTATTTGAAGATAAGGCGTAAAATTTTAGAGGGGGCGGTAAATTTGGCTCAAATTTTTTTTTTGTCTTACAGAACTAAAATAGCACTTTATTATACACGTATAAGTAGTTTTAAGGCATACCTTACTCCACTTTATAAGTACTACTTGATTGAGCTTCTCTTAGCTCAAAAATGTACCCATGAGTTGTAAGAATAATCTAGAAACTGACACAACGGAACCCTAGTTCACAATCATGCTAAAAACGATTTATGATGTAAAGATGATAGAGCACAAATCATAAAATTTCATTGGCAAATAAAATTTAATTAATATAATAGGAATGTGAACGGCAAAAATTGAATAGCCTACTGAGCGGAAAATGTGTAAATCCACCACTGTAGCGGCGTTAAAACTCGTGTATATTACAAAAAACTATATTCAGATCTATCGTCCAGAGACTGCAGGATCATTAGGATCAACTTGAGAATAATTGCCTAACCATATAGTTTCCACGAACCTGTTGTTGTAATCGTTCACTACAAACAATACTAACAACGGTCTATTTACAACGCTGACCGAGTATACACAAGATTTTAGTTGACTCACACAGTTTCTTTTCTTTTCAAAGATCATCACCAAGTACAATAATATATTTTACAGAAAACAATATATGCATTTTGTACCCGAATAAAGTGGTAATCGTCATTTACACAAAAAGTTACAAGATAGCATAATCCGTATTGATTTGCTATGGTATTATTCGTAGAAAAAGTGTGTATGGAATTTATAGGTATAAACTTATAATGTACGATACCATTGAAATTATGTTAACTTTATAAATATCCATAGGAAAATTCTATAAAACATTGAGATGGTGTAACGAAGGCCCTAAACACTTATTATACAATTTTTTTTTTCTTTTCGAGGGGAATTGCTATTTATGTTGTATGTAAACAGGGATGTGAGCGCGCGTGTGTGTGTGTGTGCGTGTTTGCACGTGCGCGCGTGTGCCGGCACGTGCGCGGGTTTTTGCCGGCACGTGCGCGCGTGCTGGCGCTTGTGTGTGTATGTGTGTGAGTGTTTGTGTTCTAAATATGCACCTAACTAGTAATATAAGAAGCCAAATTACAAAATTATGTTTCTTCAGATATAATTAATTACTGCATACCTATGAACAAATAATGCAAAAGTGGAAGGATGTAGAAGACCTAGACTATCTTACCACTGACCGATTAAACTGTGTCTTATCTGAAGGGCAAGTCCACCCAAGAAGCGTGTATAAGATGAGCTATGTGAGTGGCGGAAGCATGAGAGGTCGGTTACTAAAGAACCTCTAGGAACTCTGTGCTCTCTGCATATCCTGCAAAAGATCTGGCATGTTGATATAGATATATAAAATAAAACAGCTTGAACTCTAATGTTGAGTAAGAAGTTAGTTGTATAACTAGTCAGAGTTATACACTTACTCAACACAAAAAGTTCAGTAAATTAACACGAAATATCATTTAATTAAAGCTGACCTCGCAACTTGTTAAGTGGGTTTGTTTGTTCCTTAAAACAACAGTGTTTCGAAAACGTTCTGCGCCCCTTTTCGGTTACATAATGGTTAAGAAACTCTAATAAATTGTTATAAAGATAATATTATGTAATGTCAGCGTCGTCTAGTAAGGGACAGTCACACACACACAAGGTATCCTTATACGAAATACTTGCGCATATCCAAAATGATCATTTATGAAATAAAACTATTTTATGGATTATATCGCGGTTTATTTTTGATTTTTAGTTCCCGACGTTTCCGTAAAATAGTTTTATTTCATGTGTAATATTCGCGTAAATCTAAGAACTCAGTATGATCATTCATATTGACGCAACTAAGTCGCCAAATTTGATTAGAACCTCGTTCTTGTGCAAATATTTAGGAACACCACCAATGTCAAATGTATGAGTTTATTTAAATCGTCATTAATATGGTGACTGATTTAGCGCAGTGGTTAAGAGCTTAAGCCGCTCAGCCCACTGTGTCTAATAGTCGCGGGTTCGATTCCCGCACGGGACAAATCTTTGTATGATCCACGATTATTTGTTCCGGTCTGGGTATTTGTGTTTGTGAATTTTCTTGTTTGTAAACGCAACCACGACACAGGAATAAATCCTAGAGTGGGGCTACCTTTTATATAAAAAAAAAACGAACACAACGCCAGTGGTTTCCAAGCAACCAAAGTATTCAAAAATATGAAACAATTTATCATATGTAGAACAGAGTTAAATATTCTGGAATATTTAACTCTGTTCTACATATGATAAATTTCAGTTTAAAATGATGTTACCTACCTAGTTAGAACTGGACGTAACAATAGAAATTCGAAAATTTGTATTTCATAGAAATACAATAAATGTTGCCAAATTGTTCCATAATAGTAGTGTTTTAAGGTACAAGTTTTATTTAATACCAAACACATTTTTATTTTACTTCCTAAGTTTATAGAATTTTGAATTTTTAAAACCAAAGAGTGTTAATACACGATTCAATATGCGAAGTAATCCTCTTATTTCTCTTCTTTCACCGGGTCACCATGCAAACTTTAATACACGATTTTATCTCCTTAGAGGTAGATTTTCCAAAAACACTGAAACACCTGTTTCTTTATTTGTGACAACAAACTTAAATACCGCTTTTTCTAATTGTAACTTAAAAACCTAGAATTCTTTTAAACAAACTATTAACCCGCATTTAACTCCAATAGATTTGATTTTTTCAAAAACCTAAAACACGTTTTCCTTATTTAAATAGAAGAACTTGGATACCAATTTTCATGACACTACGAGTATCTTTAAAAGTAATGGTACTTCTATACGAACTTTAAACCCCATTTTCACCCCCTCACGGGCGGAATATCAAACATTCCTTTCTTAGTGGTTGCCTATGTAATTGTAAAAATACGCTACAGAAAATTCAGCTTTTTAAGTCCAGCGGTTTGGCTTGGGCGTTGATAGATCTGTCAGTCAGTCAGTCAGGACAAGTAATTTTATATGTATGGATTACAAAGATATCATATGAAGAACTATATGGTGGGGGAAGTGACTGATGTGTAGAAAGGTAATATTGATACCCTGTACTTTGCCTATCCTGCAAGGAATCTAGTGTAATTGTATACATAGAGCGATAAAGTTATGAATCATATTACAATGCTGTGGTAAAGACAAATAAGGATCTTTGGATCATTCAAATCGCATTCACTCTCTACCTAATCGATTGTCGATTACGTCGAGGATTAAAATATCTATACATGATTAATCCTTTTGAAAGTCGTTTTTTTCTGGATTTGCTGGTTGATCCCTCTGATCACGCCAGTTTTAATTACGTTCAATTAGAGAATCATCAAAAAAAGGGGCTTGAAAAATACCATTTTTGAAATTCTTCAAACACCCGATGTACATATTTCAATTAGTCATACGATTACCATCATTTTATTAACGTAACGTGACTCGATACGATTCGAGGAGTTTTTTAATCAATTCGGTGATTCAGATTTTAAAAAAATATTATTTGTCTTAAAATATTGATTTTAATTGACATGGCTTGAAATGAGTAAAATTGAAGTAAAATTAATAGATTCTCCTTAACACAATTTTTGTAATAACATGACGTCCACTTCCGATTAAGCAGAAAATATGAGAATTGAACTTTAGAATAGAATAGAGTTAATTACCCATTTAGAATACAGTTAATTATTATGGCGTGTTTATTTTTGAATACTTTAGCTGCTTGGCAACCATTGGCGTTGTGTGTTGCTATATAAATGAAGATTTATACATATATATAGAACTCATATATTTGACATCGTTCGACATATTTACGCAAGAAATGATGTTCTAAACATTTTGGCACCTTTGGTTGCGTAAGGGTTGCGCATGGGTTGCCTCAATATTAATGATCATTTTGGATGTCCCGAAGTATTTGGTAACCTTGACTGTACATACTATGTATGATAAGTTGTGGAACTTCCCAACTATTATTTTAGTTGCAACTTTGAAAATGATTTAGACATTCCGCCCTCATTATACTAGAAGCGCATAACTTCATAGGAAGTGCATTTAAGTAGGGGTGGAATGATACAATATTATGTTATTTTTTTGTTCGTTATTCAATTATCCGAGTTCCCTGCGGACCGCGGATGCGATTACGCGTGTGTGTGTGAATGATGTACGCTGTTGGCCGCGAGGCCTTTACAGCTTCACCGGACTTAAAGGCGAGCGTGCAACCAGTACGCTCTAGCCAGCCAGAAGGGCAAGAGGCGACATACTCGAGGGCGCCTCGAAGAGGTGCCCTCGGTTGGGACAGTCGCTGTAGGGGGACGGGTGCACTACTAAGTGCACCGGTCAACCGCCGGCTATGGAAGGGGATCTACTACTACGTCGTCGTCGTCGCCCGTATTCTGAGCGGAAAGAAGGGATGACAAAGCATCGGGGGGTCGGTGAGAACATGTCGCGGCCGGCGGTGGCGGCAGGGGTCGGGGGGGAGATCGTAGTCGGCGGTGGCTACGATTAACGGATTCGCATGGGTAGATGCGTTCGCGAAGTGACGTGTTGCCGCCTTTTTAATAAAGGCGCGAATAGGTTCGAGACCTAGATCGGAGTAGAGGTCGACGTTCCGTACGAACCAGGGGGCTCCTACGGCTTTACGGAGGAAGCGGTTTTGAACCACTTGGAGTTTATCGATGTGAGAGGGGGCCGAATGCCCGAACACAACACACGCATAAGTCATGATGGGTCGAACGCAAGTTTTGTAAAGTGTCACCTTATTTCTAAGGGGCATTTTACTCCGCTTGCAGATTAACGAATGGAGACGACCGAGCACAAATGATGCTCGGTGAAGGACCCGCTTGATGTGCGGGCCGAAGGACATGGTACTGTTTAGGGTGACCCCTAGATATTTGACCTCTTTGACCCAGGGAATGGGTCGGTCGAACATGGTCACTTGGCCGAGATTACTTCTAGGGCGGCGCAGGGAGTGGCGCGGGGTGGCACCTCTGGAGAAGAACACCGCAGCGCTCTTGTCCGGGTTCACCTCAATACGCCACTTCCTGAACCAATTCCCTAGGGAATTGGCGGATGCCTGAAGGTGTCTGGTAATGAAACCCTTATTCCTATGCGAGACGTAGAGAGCGGTATCATCCGCGAATAGGGCTAGATGCACCTTACTCGAACGAGGAATGTCGTTCGTGTAAAGGCTAAACAGGAGCGGAGAGAGAACTGAGCCCTGTGGGACTCCAGCACTGATGGAGTGGGAAGTGGAGCGCGTCATTTCGACGCGATAACGGAAGGCGCGATTCGACAAGAAGTCTCGTAAGATGAGCACGAGTCTGTCCGGCACACCCAATTGGTAGAGCTTGTAGATCAAGCCGTTGTGTCAGACTTTGTCGAATGCCTTCGCGACATCTAGGAAGAGGGCGCCCGTGTAGATGGGTTTGGGTCTATTGAGACCGGAGAGGATGTGCTCCGTGATGCGGTGCACTTGGTGGACGCAAGAGTGTTTGGCTCGAAAGCCAAACTGCTCGTCGATAAGGATACCCCTGGACGTTACGAAGTCTTTGAGCCTCGCCAGAAGTAGGCGCTCGTATATCTTGGCCAGGGAGTTGAGGAGACTGATAGGGCGGTAGCTCGCGGGGAGATTGCGAGGTTTGCCGGGTTTGGGAATGCCTATGACGTCCGCCTCCTTCCACTTAGCGGGGAAGGTGCAGTTCGCCATGGCGGCGTTCAATATGGCCACTAAGAGGCAGATGAGTTGGGCGGGCATGCATTTCAGAACGCGATTCGAAATGCCGTCAGAGCCGGGGGCTTTTTTAGTTTTGAGACCCATAATTAGATCTTCGACCTCCGTTTGGGTGATAGGAGGTAAGGAATCGACGGGGGGGAGGGATGCCCTGCGCTCGACTTCCCTGTCGACTGGTCGACGGACTGAGAGCTGGGGGTGCACTGGCTCTCGAGGGAGTCGGCGAGAAGCTCGACAGCTTAGAAGTAAAGGGAAACCTCGTGAACCATCACTTGAGATGGAAGTTTTTATTGAAGCACTTGGTGACGGTATAGAAAGACTGGATGGCACATCGCTAAAAGAAGAGCTACTTACCTTGCTTAAATTGGAAAAAAGACCAGGATCCTATGCACAGACATTTCCGAACTCAAGAAGAAAACTTCTAACATTGAAGCAACTACAATTGAGTTGGACAAAGGTTTGCAAATTCTAAAGACTACGATGACTTGAAGAAAAAAGTTTTATGTTTGGAGAAGGAAAAAATACAGAATGCTAGTTGTGTGTGTGTGAGCGATGTACGCTGTTGGCCGCGAGGCCTTTTCAGCTTCACCGGACTTAAGGGCGAGCGTGCAACCACTACGCTCGAGCCAGAAGGGCAAGAGGTGACATACTCGAGGGCGCCTTGAAGAGGCGCCCTCGGTTGGGACAGTCGCTGTGGGGGGATGGGGTGCACTACTAAGTGCACCGGCCAACCGCCGGCTATGGGAGGGGAATAAAAATGGTTGACACCGACATAGAATTAGATAGTATTAGTATTTCGGAATCAATGGTTTGTGATGTTGAGGATTGCCATATTTTTATTTCGCACAAGTTACCAAATTTAAAAATCATGACTCAAAACATACGCAGTATATCTTTTAACGACGAACTACTAATTTTGCTAAATCGATTAAAAATGGACATAGATATAATTATACTGACTGAATTTTGGCTATCGTGCAATAACACTATTCCAATTCTACCGGGATATTGTAATCACATTACAAACAAATATAGAAATCAAAACGATAGACTAATAATCTAATACAAGGAATCACTCAGAGTTCAAATAGTGGAACCTAATTTTTCTGACAGTAACTGCTTCATATTAACTATTGACAATGAAATACTTGCTATGTATCGATCACCATCATACTTTAACTTAAGCCCATTTCTAGCTTTACTTAACACTACCTTACCGACTTTAGAAAACATCTTAAAGCACATTTCCTTTCCTGCAGACCTAACACCTCTAGCAAGTTCCCTTTCAATTTTTTACCATTGCTCGTATCTCTTTCGTTTCTCCTTTCCTTTATATTTATTTATTTCGTCGTTCGTTGTGTTTCATTTTACTTATAATTTTGTTTTTTATTACCCATTTCCATTTTATTTTTAACATCTCTGTCCTCTACCTAAAGGTTGCCTGGAAGAAATCGCTTTAGGCGATAAGGCCGCCTTACTGTACCAACATAACTATTTCGATCTTGTTTCTAGTCATAATATTTTATGTGCAAAAAGAGTATATATATATATATATATATATATATATATATATATATATATATATCTATTGACATATCATCGCGAACTTCTGACAATAAAGCTGTCCAATATTTAAATACTATGGCTTTTCACGGATACTTATCGGCTCAAAATTTCCCGTGGCTTAACCTGTTTAGACCATGTTGTGCTCAAAACAAAATTCCCGCTGCTGTACTTCTATGTCTATACCAACATCACCACAAATTTCAACAGGTTCAGACACATATTACTAAAATTATTTTTTGTGCCATTAATGAACAATTGTAAAGCGTAAACTTTGATTCTACTTGTACCACTGTTGATCCCAACAAAGCTATGGAAAAATTCATAAGCGTAATAGAAAACACTGTTATGACTAAAATATCTCGTAGCAAACGTATTTACAAACCTTGGATTACATAACGTGTTCATTGTTGTTGTTGCTAATAAAAATATTATTATTTTATTATTCTGTGTATGTTATGCATGTGATTACCCCGCCAGGTATCTGGCGTAATAGATATCCAATACGTTACGCCAGATCCCTGGCGGCGTACATAAGTTTCAAAATATGAAGTAATGTAACTCAATCAGCCTATCGTAGTCCACTGCTGGACATAGGCCTCTCCTAACACGCGCCATTGCACACGGTCCTCCGCCTTTTGGAGGACCGTGTGCAATGGCGCGTTGGACCTTTTTGAGGTCGTCGGTCCATCTAGCTGGGGGATGTCCTACCTTAAGCTTACCAAGTCGCGGTCTCCACTCTAGGACACGCTTGCTCCATCGGCCGTCGGTCCTTTTGCAGATGTGACCAGCCCATTGCCACTTTAGCTTACTGAGTCTGCGAGCTATGTGGGTAACTTTGGTTCTTTGTCGGATTACCTCGTTACGAATTTTATCCTTCAAAGAGACGCCGAGCATAGCTCGCTCCATAGCCCGCTGTGCGACTTTGAATTTGTGGACGAGTCCCACTGTGAGTGTCCACGTCTCGGCCCCGTAAGTCATAATGTAAGTGTACTTTTAATTCGTCTAAAGTAGCGATACCATATCACACGATGACACTTTTAACAGCTTATAGAAGTTGATAAAAAAATTGGTCATATATTTGTATATTATGTTACCGTTAATATTATGTAACAATTGTGGAGTTAAAACCGTTACCGTGGCCGAAATCGGTCTTAATAATAGTATCAACATCACGTTACTATTACATTACTTAACACAATATAATTATCTATCTCTGCCTACCCCGTAAGGGATCTGGCGTGATGATATAGATAGATAGAATATAATTATCTAAAATATTGTAATAATTATTATTATCCTAGGATATATGCGAGTCGTTACTATACAAAGAGTACGTATTGTAACGACTCGCTTACTTGCAAGCGCTTGTATGGCGCTAGCTAGCTCAGTAGCTTCTGCCATAGTATGCACTAGTGTGGCACTACACTAGTAGAAGAGTTCTCCACGAAATTATGCTCGCCTAGTAC
Source organism: Phalera bucephala (assembly GCA_905147815.2). NCBI lineage: Eukaryota > Metazoa > Arthropoda > Insecta > Lepidoptera > Notodontidae > Phalera > Phalera bucephala. Next base: position 22,850,396 of record LR990609.1, on the reverse strand, counting down.
TCTTGGAGCCAATATAACCTGTTGCTATCGGCGTCTCATTCGGCACATGCGCATTGATATTATTGATAGGAAACTTGTCTTCGAAAAAAAAGGAACTTTGTTTGAAGGTCGTCTTTTTTATTTTAAACCAGAGCATCAGACGTAATTAATTAATAAAGGTGGAGATTGGGTCGAGACATAGAAAAAAAAATGTTGGAATCATGGTGCAATATAAACTATATCAAAAAGGTACACTTTTATGGATAAGTTGCATCCGCCTTACGGTTTTGAAGTTTAATAGTTAAATTTGCCAAGTTTATAAGTTTATCTTTTCCACTCCGGTACAATATCATAACACTTATTTGTGAAGATACAACATATTTGGTTTGAGTCTCTTCTCTGGTATTTAACGAAGGTTACCGTTACTGTCTGCAATTAAAACAAAATTAATAGTAATAACTGTGATAATAATTATTATAGAAGAAATGCATTCAGCGTTATTGCCACCATTTTGAAAGATTAGACTTGTTGACTTGATTTTATATCACACACGTTGTTTTCTTCTTTGACGTAGCCTCGAATATGTTTTAAGAGTTTATTAATATATAAATGTTACTGACTCCGGATATGTTTAGTTATCTGAATTGCACTTTATGTAATGTTACTTGTAATTAATTATCCTAATGTACACATCAGCGCGTGACGGAAGTTTGGTTGCGACTGCATTGTACCTACCTACCTATTGAGTACATATGATGAGTATAAAAGGAAATTCGCTGTATGAGCATAATTGGCTTGGCCTTCGGTACATTAAAAATAAAAATAGTTGTCGAAGTCTACATAGATTTTGCAAGTTTTTATAATTTTATCATCATCAAGCCAGATCCCTTGCGTATTATAATGTGTAATTTTGGTGGAATATTAACCATTATGTATTCTTATATGTGCACGAGTGAAGGTAATTGTAACAAAGTGATAAAACGTGCCTTTTGGATTTCGCTCAAAACGGCCGTCGCAATTGGTATGTAAAGTACCATCGCTTTACTATCCAAGGTGGGGCACTTCATCAATTTCATAATCATCTTTGGCATTAATTTCATCGGGGAGTTGAATTAATTTAGAAATGAATATTCATAATACTTGATATTGGCAAAATACGAGTCGTCGTGATGCCATAAACATAAGCAAAAAAATCTAGATAGATTTTGCAATTATTTTTATATTTTCATCATCATCACGCCAGATCCCTTGCGAGGTATTCAGAAATTAAGGAGTTCCAACATGTTCTTTCCTTATTGACTCATCTGGCTTGTATTGTAAAATAATAATCATAAAAAATATTATCTCCGTGACTAGTTTCTACTTTTCTTAATTTTAGCTAAGCGACCACATTTCTAATAAGTAACTGTCGATAGCGTTGTGGGTATATATGACGATAGATAGATTTAATAAATAATAGTTTATCGATTCTTTATGGGGATGAAAACAAGAGGAAAAGACGATTGTCGACCAACGGTCATCACAATAAACTCATTCTTCTAAAGTACCGACCGACAAAGATTTTTTTCAGCAGTTTGAAAAACCACGTGGTTGAAAAATGCAGTAACTTAGGTTATATCACCAGGATATCATGCACCCCTAAGAGGTCGTTCTTTTTTTCAAATATTTTCAATAAACTTCATAGTACAGATGTATATGCATGTACATGGGATATGTAGTGTAGAGATAATTTTATTCCTTTCTATTAAGAGTAGCTAGAAAGAGCCAACGAATGTAATTAATATAATTTTTACTTGTGCATGTGTAGAGACTATGGGCGCATTTCCGGTTATATTTTACTTAAATATTAAAATATATCTAAAGCGCTAGTGAAGTTACGATTTGTTTCACCAAGAAAATAAGACATCTCTGTCTTGCAACTCGTATGCTCCTAGCCCGCCGGAAGCGACATGCTAATGTAATGATATCTTACGTCAGACTTCTCATTTCCGGTTGGCAATGCAGTACTCTAACCAATGACGTTAACTCTAACAAACATGCGCATTGGAGCAATACAACGAAATAATTCTTTCCTGCTATGTTATCTTAGTGCGTCTCATGCCACCTCGTGCCTAGAGTCGTTTGACAGAATTTTCCTTCACAGACGAAAAAAGGCTTGCTTAGATATTCGAAATCAAGGTTCCGTCCATGTTCCGTCCATGGATCCCTACCACCGAAATGAGACAATTCGGATTTCAAAACATCCTTGTCGCAATTTAAAGAAAGAATGGTCGCACAAGAAAGCCTGTTGAATTCTATGTTGTTTTATTTCGTTTTAACTAACTCTTTATTTGAATGAAAGCGATAGGACCCAATATCAAGTAACCAAATTTTAATATATACAGGAAGTCAAAATCATGTCTCCTTTCAGCATTGCATTCCTCTGCCAACACAACCCCTACTTCAGGCAGGGAGACGTCCGCCCCACTCAAGAAAACCATACTAGGCACTCTAGAAGCATTTGCTGGACATATTCCCGATTCCCACTACAGTGGTGACAAGCCGTCATCGTCATGCGTCATATCTTGCTCAGAAAATTATAGAAACAACCATGACCGGTGATAATCTGAGCAAGCCTCTTCCCCTGTCGTCTGTTTCTGCGTGGCTTCGAAGGTCGATGCGCCATGCGTGCGATGAGTTTTTGACTAATCCTTTTGAATAATATGAACGCTAGCTATGCAGGACAACCCTTTACTTAACATCATGTTTTTGTTAAAAGTCGCAGATGCTATTTATTGCACTGCAGCAAGTCCCAGAAATATAGTAAAGATGAAATCATTTTTGACAACTTATCTATTTAAAAGGTACGAATTGCGTTGCAGGTCAGTCAATTTGCCAATGTATATGTTACTGGAAATTTATGGAATCTAGGAATTGTATAGGTACAATCATGAAAATGCATATAATGCGACGGGGCAATTTATACATTTTTTGTATTTTCTCCTTTATTGGTACGTTATTTCTTATTTGTATTGCAATGCCACAGAAGACGAGAAATAGACAAAAAAGTGTTTTTGTTTATTGAGGAGGAGGAGAGTTTCGGCGGGAAGTTGAATCTAGAGTGAATTTGTTTCAATTCCCAAAACCTGTGTTGTTTTGCATAATAATGTGTAAATAGTAATAATATTGGTGCAATATTAATATCATAATTTTGTTGTGATAAATTGTGTGGCAGTGTGTGATAATTTAATAATAACTTCATTACTTTTTCGTTATCATCACTAACAAAAAAGAAAAGTAAAGAAGATGAGACACCTACCTTCTTTACTTTAGAGGAAAGGAGAAAGATGCAGTATCATTTTCCATTTTAAGTACTAGGACAATATAAAATAGAAGATATGCTGGATACAAAAAGACATGCGCACGCATGTTCGAATCTGCATGGAGCGCGCAAATCAAACGAGATTATTCCAGCCAAAGTTGTTTAACTTTTAACTCCATTTGACAGGAATAAAACTAAAAAAAATCATTCTATAACCAACACTGATTAAGAATCTTTGTAAACTTATATTGTATCACACATATATAATTTAGCAAATCAAAATAAAGATGTAACTTTGAACACATTGAAAGCGTTTTCGCAAATAAAACACATAAATAACTCTGCTTATATAATGTTAAAAGCGCATTAGCAGATAAAAAATACTATTTTTGACATTCAAAGTGACGTTTAAAGCTACCAGCACTTTTAGGGATCTTGCAACACGATTTTGTTTTTGACAAACAACTCGTTTTAACGATTTTTAGATGTATCAACACCATCATTACTACCAAAATCAAAAGTATTTATCATTCACGTAGACCAAAAAGTACTTAGGATTAGTCAAAAAAATAAAGTTATTAATTATATAAGACTCTATCACCTGTTAGGAATGTCATTCCTGTGGATAAGAAGGGCAAGAAACTCCACGGTTACTCTTTATAAAAATAAGAATTTTACAATTTTACTTTTTGTATACCTTGCATTCATCAAGTATGGGAGAACAGTGCAGAACAAGCTAAATAGATGTGCTTAAGTATAGATTAAACATATATATACTTAGATTCATGGTATCAATCAGTGTCTATATAGTCCTCTTATTGAAAAAATAGAGACTTTGTAAAGGTATAAAATAAAATGTATAATAATAATACTAAGAGAACAAATAGGGTTACTACAATATATGTTATGAGTGCGTACAAATAATTTGGTTATAGCTCCAGTGTGATGCCGAACGAGACAAAATTCGACGGTACTACGGTACAGGTTTCAACAGTCAAAGGATAGAGGACGGACCAGTCCCCACCAGCAGCAGCACCCGTTCACGAGTATGACTTTTGAAGCAGCCATAAGCAGTCTCTTAGGCCATATTAAAGAGAAGAGAGTAATACGCTCCACAGAGCCGCCACTATAAATGACATTTTAGTGAGCATGACCAATCACGACCCTATCGACATCGTTCAAAAATTGATTAAATTTAGCTTTTATAGCCCTATGCAAAACTCGCCTTTTACATCATTCTTTCGACTCTTGATACATCATCTACCTATCGAGCGTTGAATGACAAAACAGATACACAATGCGAAAGTGGAAGCATGTAGGTACCGGGGAAAGCCTGGACTATCTTACCATGACCTAATAGACTGTGTCTTATCTGAAGGGCAAGTCCAGAGTCTCCGTAACCGGTGAGGGTGTATGAAATGAACTATGAGAGTGGAGGAAGCCAGAGATATTTGTAAGGTAAGGACCTGTTGGAACTCCGTACTCACTGCCTACCTCGCAAGGAATTTCGCGTGATGATCTCGATAGGTAGATTAATCCAACTGTCATAGAGTCATACAAACTGCAATAACAAAAAAAAACCACGTCCAAGTAGGAGAAAAATATAAATAAATAAATAAAAATAAACACCGTCACACCTATATTCCCCAGAAGGGGTGGCAGAGGTGTAATGAGTACACCCACGTTTCGCCGACGATGTTAGGTCGATGAGGACGATAGGGATGTTTCACATAGGATGGGTAGTGACAGTTCTAATTGCCAAACGAAATTAATAAATAATTCAAAAGTGTTAAGGCATAAAACCATAATTATAAAAAAGGGTCATGCCCCTTATTGCCATTGAATAAAGTATATGTTTCTTTGACACAACTGTCACAGTACCAACCTTACATGAAAAATACTATAGGGATGTACAGCGCTTGCGGATACCGCTACATCATCATTTCCCGAAGATGTCGTAACGAATAAGGACCCTGTTATTTGATTTAGCAACGTCAACAGTGAACTGCCCACCTTGAGGACTTTTACTTCGACTGTTTTCTGATATCTTGGTGTTTCTTAGGCGTTCTACATACCGAACCAGCCGACGCAGTGCGTCACGGTGGCTTGGTGTCTACGGCTTTAATTAATAAAATCATGCCAGTAATCTCGAGCTGCTGACATAAAATAACTACCAATCATCTACCAACATTTTTTTCTGACTGTAAAAACAACGATGTGAAGCGGTCGACTAAACCACCAACCAATACATCCGTTGGCATGTGTTTGTAATTGGGATCCCTATCGGATTTGAATCACCATATTACAAAATATACAGCCTTAATATATAACTCTCTTATTCATATTCTAGCAACTTGGTTAACTTACCAAAATATTTTGGAGTTTATTCTTAATTTCCACAATAACAAACAGTGAAGCGAACTTTTGAGTTCCCCGCCATAAACTTTGTTGTTATCTATTCAAGCACAACAAGCATAATAGGCGATTATATTTTCTGGATGTGTAGTACAATGAAAACTACTTTTTTCATAATTAATAACATTTTAAAGGGAACTAACAGTAGTTGTTTATTGAAAACTTAATTATTATATTCTGTAGTAATTTTGTATTGATTATTTATGTATGATCGTAAAAAGTAGAAAAATGGAATATGATGCAGTATATATTCCTGGCCCTTTATGTATTCCTAGTACGTTACAGAACTTAACGCGAAAATCTAGTATCGAGCATGCGCTCTGAAGGAGGTACCGATTTGACATGTCCGAAATGATTGATTGAGGAGCCATTTAAACCTTCTCTATCTCATGTTCTCCTAGTAATTAATTCGGAAAACTGCTGCTCACTCATTTTCCACTCGTGCACTTTGACACCTATCCTCCCCCCACCTCTTCCCTTTTTACCACTTGCAGTCTGAACTGCGCGGCCTTGGCGCGGCTCGACTCCAGATTTTATTGATCTTAATTCCCCATAATTTCCGAGAAGCCTTGCCTTGCCTTCGTCATACATATTTATAAACATGTTGTTTACTTAAACGAATTAAAAAGGTTGTTCTAGAACTTTTGACGTCCTTGGCACGTCCCCTGTCTGTAGGGCTGCCAACATTTTCTACAAGAAAAAAGTAGTAACTTTATTATGCTAAGTGAATCAAAGAAAACAAAGTTTTTCAAAAATTAACCGTATTTTAATTTTTTAAACTTATATGAACAAGTACTTTTAATTCAACTTAACAAATTAATTATCAGTTCCAAAAACTGTTGGAACTCTGTATTCTCTACCTACCCCGCAAGGGAACTGGCGTGATTATATAATTAGATAGATTTTTAAAAACCTCGTAAACCTAACGACTTTTAATATCAAAATAAAAATGAATGAAGAACTCATTGTTCATTGAAATTAACTGTTCCTCTATTCCTGTTGGCCCGCCACCTTTATAGAAAACACGTTAATGCTGTGGTGACAGGAACATGTAGATATGACAATATTTTGTAATATTTCTTCAATTCTTGTGAAGTACTCCTTTTTTGGCCACCAAAGACTTTTCGAAATGAGTATTTCGATAAATCTTTGTAATCTGATACTTTTTCATGCACTGAAATTTATTCACTTTGAATATAAATTATGTATGAAATCTATATTTTTTCAAAATTATCCAATGTGATCACAGACTTTAATGACAGACAGTCACCCATCGGCTCATACGCGCTCAATATTATTGACTGACAATGGTTTTCTAAATCAGAGTTGTTATAAATGCTGAAAAGTGTAAACACGGTATTTTCCGTAACTAGGTACTTTATTTTTATTGAACGGTTAACAGAAGCATTATAGTGCAAAAGCAGTACAACACAACACATACACATTACAGTATTGTTTTACCAGAATGGTTAGCAACCCTACTTTCTCATGGAAAATTTACAATCTCTGACCTTTTGCTAAAGCTACCTATCTACTTGCTACCTACACATTTTGTGCAATCAACGCAAAATACTAATGATGTATTTAATTAGTTATCGCTGGAAAACTTACAGCGAATATAATAATCATACCATTCTTGCTCTCAGTTGTCTTATGGTGTCGGTTTGGGGGTCCATCTAGCCAGGGGTAAGTCACCAGCGGCCACGGATAATTAGGTATCCCTAATTATGAAATATTGGCAAGCGCAGCGTGGGATTGATACGCCTATCAGATGGGCCGACGATCTTGTGAGGATCGCAGGAAGTCGTTGGATGCAGGTGGCATCGGACGGGTTGCGCTGGAGAGCGATTGGGGAGGCCTATGTTCAGCAGTGGACGAGTGTAGGCTGAGATGATGATGATGAATTTTGAAATAGACCAGTTTTTGTCGATTAAACCACATTCGCATAGTTCTTTTCCATAGTCCTCGCATCTGCTGGGGTTATTTCGCTGTTTATGTTTCTTCTTTTTCAGCAATTGATCTGAGCAGGTGTATTGGATAATATTAAATTCTCGCAAAGGGCCTCTAAGTGCCGGGACGCAAGCTTTCCAAAGGTCCCGTATGCCCCGTGAATCTCAGTGAGATAAATAAATTAAGGTTTCATAGGATACATATCTACATCTACACATATAATAAAACTGTAAGGAAGTCGTGTCTGTACATGGAGTATTTTTAGGAAATAACAACCCAGGGGTATCATACTATCGATGTAGAAGCCAATTCTAAAATTATTGGCTTTCGCGTCTGTTTGTCTGTCTGTCTGTCTGTCGGAGGGTATGAACCGGCATCACGCAAAAACTACTAGGCGGATTTTGATGAAACTTTGCAGGCGGACCTTAAAATATTGACCCAAGTATTGTATAGTATTTATCCCGGAAAATCAAAAGGTTTTTCCAGATAAAACGAAAATAAGCAAAACATTGAATTTCTAAAAAGAGACTTTATTCATAACCTGTTTGATGGACTTCAATGAAATTTTGTGATATTGTAACCTCTTCAAAAAGTCACAACTCTTTATACTTATATTTTCGAAAATCCTAATGGTTTTTGAGGAAAGAGAAACAAGTCGATTTCGATTTATCATTTATTGTTTCAGAACTACTCTTTAGATGTAAGTGAAACTTAGCATGGAGATATTTCATATGACAGATAACATATAATAAAACTGTAAGGAAGTGATGTCTGTGTATATTTTTTGGAAATAACAACCGACGGATATCATTCTATTGATGTGGACGCCAATTCTACTTTTTAGCTTTCGTGTCTGTTTGTCTGTCTGCCTATCTGTCCAAGGGTATGAACCACCATATCACAAAAAGTACCAGGCGGATTTCGATGAAACTTTGCACGCGGATATCTTAAAATAACACATTGAATAGTATTTATCCCGGAAAATCAAAAGGTTTTTTTCACAAAATTAAAAAAAAATCGATACATTGAAATTCTAAAAATACACTTTACTCCAAACCTGTTTGATGGATTTCAATGAAATTTTGGATTTGTACTAAGGATCATAACCCTGTATACTCATATTTTCGAAAAATCTAACAGTTTCAGGGAAAGAAAATCAGAGTCGATTTTGATAAATCATTCATTGTTCCAAAACAACTTAAGCTACTATATTTTCGCGGGATAAACCACAAAACTTTATTACTGTTTGTCCCGAACTGCAATGTTACGACGTAAACTATGTGATTTTACCAATACATGAATTCCTCCATCAATTGATATTGGACTCAGGTTCGTCTCCTCACGAAAAACTTTTCAGTAGTTAAAGGCACTCACTGGAAATTATTAATACACGTTTGATTTAAACACTAAAACATGATTTCGTGCATGAACCGATGATGCATTCGGGATTGTTTCTTCTGGAGAGAACTATAACGATGAATGGGCCGGATACGAAACTTTAACGTCGATTAATATCTTATGAGAAGACTAACACAAAATGAACAGACAACACTTAGCTACATACTTAGATGGCAATGTACCGTTTTAAGATATTATTACGCTTGATTACACACTTTGTTAGGGTAGGTAAAGAAGGTTTAAATCAGAAATATAAATATTAATAAAAAAAGATAAACTAATAAGCCTTCTTAAAAAGGAAGGTATTGTATGTTTTTTTTGAGCCGGCGTTAGTGGTGTGTGCTGAATAAGATCGCGCTACAGTTTAGTTTATATTTTACAAATACCACCTGTGCGGGCTAAGCGGGGCAAAGACTGAACCGGTGATATAGATAGTTGATAGAAAAATAAGTCTGGTGGAAATCGACAAAATATACAGTATTGTGAATACACACACGGTTCTTCCGGGATAGATTCATATTAAAATAGCAGAATGGATCTTACTAACACTTTGAAGGTGTTTTAGGTCTCGAAATAATTTTTGAGATACTTTTTATTCCTGAAAGAATCACGGTTCTTGCGCCATAGCTGGCTAAACGAATTTAATTGAAACTTTATATGAAGGTGTCTTACATCGTAAAATAAAACAAAACACTTTTTATCTCGAAAAATATATAGCATAGCAATATATAAAATAGCATGACTTCTGCGGAATATCTATTATTTCTTCAGACTAAAACGGCTGAACGGATTATAAAGAAACTTAATATGAAAGAAACCACACAGATATAAAATAAGTAAGCGACTATCTTACTGTAACCAAATATAACGTGTCTTATCCGAAGGGCAAGTCAAGAGTCTCCGTAACCGGCGAGCGTGTCTTAAGACGGACTATGAGAGTAGAGGAAATCAAAAAGGTCTATAAGAAAAGAACCTGTTGTAAATCTGTACTCTCTGCCTACCCTGCAAGGGATCTGAGGTGATGATAAAGATTGATAGATAGTATTAAAGTATTTTAAGTCTTTAAATAGTAATACGAAATATGCAACTTTGTTCACACACTATATCATGCCGATATTATCCGTGTAAGTGGTATATAAAATCACTCCAATATGCATTTGGTGGATTTTAACCGGTCTGCATAAAGGCTCAAAGATATTAATCATATTGAGGCTAAAAAAAGCCTGGCAATCCTTCGGTTTCCCTCCTCCTCTGCCTGGGGACCTGTTCTACAAAAAAAATTTACTCATTTCTAAGTTGATTTTACAAATATTCTTGCAAAACAAAGATGACTTGGTTTAATCGATAAAACGTAGACTGCTTAACTTACTTTGTCAAATATTCGCAGGTACGATCCCCGCACAGCGCACAAGTATATTGATTTGTGATGTGTTTTTGAAATAAAGAAGATATTTTAAGTGCATACGGGCAAAGTAAAAAAATGTTTGTTTGACCGTGGTAATAACTAGAACGGTGGAACCGATTTTAAATAGACTATCACTGGAAAATTTTCAGAATTTTCAGAGATTGACTACTTTTTGCTCGATAAATGCAAGATTTCTGGGGGATAGTTGATTTTATTTCTCATATTAGTGTTAATATAGCCGTGTGGCTATACGGATTGAAAAGAAACTAAATATGGAGGTGTCTCTTATGTTTTGGAATAATGCTACCCAAAGAAGTCCTACCTACCTATGTCAAATTCCAAAAGAAACGTGTGAGAAGCCGCGGCTTACGGCTAGTACCTTATAAGTACCTAAATTTTATCTAAATCCCGAAAGATTATACATATGTAAAATAAATATTATTTTAGGTAGAAATATATTTTTTATGTATATTAAACGCAACAGTTTAGGTATAATAATTGCATTATCAAAATTAAAACGTAGTTTTCAGATAGATAATTCTAACTAACACCTGTAATACGTTATACAGTTAACAATAGTACCGTGAGTGGTAGAAATTATGTAAGGTAGATGTGGATGATGCATATTGCTAACAAAATGGCTATTTTGCTTAGAATAAATGTTATATTTATTCTAAGCAGTGAATGGGGTTATAGCCTCATTCATCTTTGTATTTAATAATACAATTGTTTATATTCCTCTAAGAAGAAAACATGTGTGGCCATTTTCCTTGTATTTACACTTACTTATTTATTATTTTGAATGATACTTATCGTTTTAACTTTTATTACCTGTATGCATACGTTGACATGGGTATCTTGAAAAAATCAGAACGTGCAAAATATTTTCAACGTACGCAAAAAAAACAATAGATTTCAAAAGTGAACAACATTCACTTTATAAACTAGGCCATTTTGGCTAATAAGCTAATCTAACTAAACTCGTCCCAGTGTATTACCAGGCCTGCCTTCTTTTAAGTATAAAACATTTAATCGCATAGCACAGATCACCCCTTATTTTACATTATAAATACATATTAACCTCTCCGCTTTGTCATGGCGTTTCAAGGCGATTTCGCGTGATTCCGTTACGCCTATATTCCCCAGAGGGGGTGGCAGAGGTGTACTGAGTACACCCACGTTTCGCCGACGATGTAAGGTCCCTTGTAATAGGGGGCGAGTTAGTAGAGGTTCCGCAACCTATAAGTTAAAATACATTCGCCAAAAGGCTAAATTATAATCTGGCACAATAAATTTTAAGAATGGGTACTCTCTGCGAGCAAGTTCCAGCAATTGACAAAAAGAAATGAATCAAATTGATACAGCTTTCTTCGTCCACGAGTCGTCAGGAGCCTCCAGACCACGTATCGAATATTGATGGTATAAACGCGGTGGTCGCCGAGTCAAGCCGACTGCGTTCCGACAGGACCCGTATGAAGAGGCAAATGACGGAGTTTCAGGTCTGGTTTGATAAATATACGGAACGACTAGAACGCTGGGATTTTTGGCGGGAAGTCGAAGAGTAATGTTGTCAATTTGTTTTAATTCCCAAACTTGTGTTATTTCGACTAATAATGTTATATATAATGTAATATTGGTGGAATATTAACCATTATATGTTCTTATATGCGCATGAGTGAAGATAATTGTAACAAAGTGATAAAACGTGCCTTTTCAACTTCCCTCAAAACGGCCGTCGCAATTGGTATGTAAAGTATCTACCGCTTTACTATCCAGGGTAGGGTACTTGATTAATTTCATTATCATCGTTGTCATCAAATTTATCGGGGAGTCGAATTTATTTAAACAAACACGAATATATATTTCACTGGACACTGGCAAAATACACTTATAATTAGTGTGAAGCCATAACTTGAAGAAGAAGAAGAAGACTAGGACGCTGCGAAGAGAATTTAACCAAGTCAGGAGAATATGCGAATGAACGCTAACGGGAGGCGATGTCTCTCCTAAAATTAATAGCAAACTTGCGAACATTGTTGAATATGCGAGACCAGGGATTTATGAAAAATGAAATTGAGCTATCAGGATTTGCCGAACGAGAATTTAGGAACAGTTTCATTCATACGGGTCCCGTCGGAACGCAGTCGGCTTAACTCGGAGACCGTTCGTTTATACTATCAATATTCGACACGTGGTCTGGAGGCTCCTGACGACTCGTGAACGGCGTTGCAATAATTTGTGGTTGGCCTGATATACATCTTGGGCATAACCAATCGGCTAACGACGCAGAAGGTCCCATACAATTCTCTTGTACGCAGGATAAATGACATACGTTCAGGCACGATGCAGGTTAATCTTTGATTTAATGGAGGTATTATGCTGCAAGAAAAACAGGTTTTGTTCATTTAAAAAAATATTTGCATATCTCTATGAAAAATCAACACAATTTTGAGGAACTACACGCCCGTAGCTCGAGCGGAGCTGTCCCGAACGGTACATTAGCGATCATGCGCGTTAGAAGAATTCAAAGATATTGATCCTCCCCACCTCTTTTGAATCATGATACCCTGCTTTTTGATTTCCGGTGTGTGTTCTATGGTACTTATATGTTTTCATTATCTTTTTTTGTAATGAAAACATATCAGCGATTATGAATAATTTCTTTATTTCTTTTTTAAATGTATATTTAACTATCCCATCATTTGACTATACCATTACTTGCAGGTACAGCAGGTAAGGGAAACCTGTTATTAGCTATACTAACGTCGGCCCGTGATTCGAAGCTTGTACGCTAGTCAAAATAGTCTTTATCAAAATTATCGACCTATCATTTGTACTAGATTAGAGGTGACAGTCCGAAATATAAGACCACAGCTATGGGTATGGTCTTATTTCGAATTAGTTCGATCCAATCCTAACCAAGTTAAGGACGTGTTAAGATGTTACAGTTTGCTATAATTACCAATAAAAATATCTGATGTATTTATAACTAAAGGTTGTGAAGTATTAAGAATTTAAAAAATCTTTTTGAAAACAAAATTTTATAGCGAAAACACAACAGAGATCTTGCTTAGTTGAGATGTCTCTTTCCGTCCAATTATCAGACCCAGCTATTTTGGTGTAGGGTACTTATCAAGACAAACTAAACGAGCCCAAATACGACGGGCTTGCATTGAGTAGTATGGGAGTTCCTATTCAGACCCTGACCAGAACTCAGGTCTATAGAACTTATGAAACAAATCTAACAAGCCCAAACATGATGGGGTTATCTTTTTAGTTGAATAGTTCCTATGGCCACCTTCCGGCTCCATCACAAACCAGCTTCTTGGTATCATATGATTGCATTGTCACCAAACTCACATATGTATGCCAAATTTCAGCTCAGTTGGATGTCCGAAGTTTATCAAAAATAAATCAAGACAAACAGACAGACATACGAACAAAGCAAGTTAGTCCTTTCGTTTTTAATACAGACGCTATGACAAATCAGTGCGACGACATTGATAGGTGGGCGTTGGCGTGAAGTATTTTTTTAATGTTTATCATTACTCATTTCGACTAAAGAGTCATAAAATAAGTAATGGTGACTACACATTTTTATAATACTTTAACAATAAATATCGTTATATATAAAATCATGGATATTTTTTTTTAACTATTATTTAATAATATAATTATATATTATACTACGCCTAACGCAAAAAGAGGAATGTTATAAGTTTAACATATGTATCTGTCTGTGGCATCGTAGCTCCTAAACGGATGAACTGATTGAGATTTATTTTGTTTAAAAGGTGACTTGATTGTGAGTGCTCATAGCTATGATCTATCGAGTCAGTTTTTTTTGCTTGTTTAAAAGAAACAACACGTGATACGGTACAGTAAACAAGTCTTTCTTATTCCTTCTTTCTCAAGTGAGGCGGTAGTACTTCTTTATTCCGTGGTGTTGTGTATGAATGCTTGTTTTTTCTTTGGGAGGAGAGTAATGTATAGTGCAACAAGGTACGCTTGGCACGTGGCCCAAATCGGAACTCATGGTGTCATCAAGTGAAATGTCGAAATTAGCCCAAGTTCTTTTTTTAATTTTTAATATAATAGTAATAAAGATATATAATAATTATAATATAATATCAGCCTATATACCATGTCCCACTGCTGGGCAAAAGCTTCCTCTCACAAATCGAGGTTAGAGTTATAAGGTCATACTCCACCACGCGGACCCAGTCCGTATTGGTGGTGACAGGTTCGTGGCCGCCTGCTGTTGGAACTAATCAAGCCGCCTATAAGGCTTCCAACTCGACTTAACGACTACCACATTAAGTGGACACACCTTCCGATGCACGGAGACGCTCGAATATTTAAATGCCACAAATGGTCAACCATCTCAGGCCGACCGAGTCGAACGCTACTTAACTTTGGTGATCGGTAAGAACATCGCTGTAGTACAGCGCTATAAGCGAACAATCTCTCGAACATTACAAGATATTTTTATTTGTTCTATAGTTCAATTTGGTTTACTTAGTAAAATCAAACTTGATTAAATTCATTGAGCAAGTGTGTCAACTCTATCGAGTTAGTTACACCGTGCGGAGCCTCCTGTTGAAATATTTCCCTGAAAGTAAAACCACGTGCCAAAAGATCCTTGTCGCACTGTATAAGCTTTTACCAACCTTTTCCGCTCCATGCTTAACAAATATATGTTAACCCACAACGTTGAATAATAATATCAGCCTATACTGCCCACGGCTGGGCAAAGGCCTTCTCTCACAAATCGAGGTTAGAGAGATTAGGTCATACTCCACTACGCAGACCCAGTGCGGATTGGTGGAGACAATGTTGAATGCGCATGCATGTCTATTCGCAGTAACATGGATTTAATTTATTCATCTTCCTTTAACAAATCAGTGACTTTACAACTTCTCTTTTAAAATGAGGGTGATTATTACATTAAATAATTTATCATTTAAAATAAACTTATCAAACATTTTATACATTATGGGTGTTACCCCTCGATCGCATGGAGGCTTTTACAACGCCCGGCAGAGAAGCGGTGTACAGCGCTTTAAACAAAATATACTGTTATCCGTTAAATTCATTACAGCGCTTTACTAACGCGCGTTGAAAAAGCGTTCGTGCAAACTAAGGTTACTGTTTTATGTATAGATATAGTACCTGTGGTTGTATTTAAGTAAGCAAGACATATGAACTGTATCTGTCGTTTGTAACAATACACATATTGCTATAAGATATAAAGAGACAAAGATAATCGCTCTAGTAGGTCGAAACAAATTAGTATCCGTTTCGACCATGTTTTGTGCATAAATCTTCTCGTTTATTACGGCCTGGTAGCATAACCTGTTGTATTGTATACGACGAGCCTTTAGATTTCCTCTGAGAATTTAAGAAGGACTACTTAAAAAGTACTTGTGATATAATGCTGCAGCCCCCCCCCCCTGGGACCTAACACGGCAGCGAAAGTGGGTGTACACGGTACACCTTTGCCACCTCCGCTTGGATAATATAGGCGTGAGGGTGTTTATTTTTCTTTTTATCAATTTGTTGAATTAAGTTTGAACAGTTTGGGCGCCCTGCGCAGGAAGAAGGTGCTTTTGTCATACACCACAAGCACCCATCCGACTATTTACCTACTTTTTTTTACTTTCATCAAACACCTCCGTCGATAATCCAGTTAACTACAGTACCAGGGGTACAAAATAGAAGAGGAGTGAAAACGGCATATGCGCATGTCCTAGAATTTTTTGATATGCTTATCGCGGCAAATTTAATATTTTATCGTATATTTATAGTAAGTACTTCTTATTTTATTATTACCGAAAAATACAACACAAAAATGGTAATAGTACCTACTTATTACGTTTAACATAGAATATTTTTTATTATTGACTGATACTTTACATACCAATTGGGTATGTAAAGTATCCACCGCTTTACTATCCAGGGTGGGGTACTTCATTAATTTCATTATCATCGTTGTACTTGTACACTGGCAAAATACGCTTAAAATTAGTGTTAAGCCATAACTTAAAGAAGAAGAAGACTAAAACATGAAATAATAAAATATGACTAAAACTTAAAGCACCAAAAAAGCACAGACATTTTCATTATTGACAGTTTCCGAACTTTCTGGCATATGTACTGTCACATATTGTGACATGCGCAATAAAAATTTCAAAGATAAAATTTTCCCGGGAAAGTTAAAGCAAAGTAAACTCTTTAGAAATTATGAGACCTTAGTACATATGCGGGTAAAAGTTGCTGCGGATAACAACGGGCAACCAACTAACTCTCTTCTTCTCACTTTTTTAGGTATTTTAGAGAAACAAAAACTTTTAAATTCTTACTTCTTTTAAGTTTCACACTTTTTCATTATAAGTACATTTTACTGCAGTATTAAAAATTAACTACTTAATTATTAACCTCCCCATGTGTCGATTCCCTCTCCTTCTCATTCCCTATAAATATAAACCATTCCCTTTAGACCTCTAATTATTTAGGCTATTTATGATTTTGAAAAATGCATTTCTGCAAGTGTTTTAATGATGGCGCAACCAGTTATCATCCCTACATATTTTAAAACTGCTAGTAATAATATAAATTACACACCATTCCCAAGCTTTTTTATATGATATAAAAATATTGATTTTATTTATTATGTATCATCAATCGGCTACCGGTCTAATAAAATAGTACTTGCCATATTGAAAATATCTCTCTCTTTTTGCGTATTTTGTAATCAAATAATAACAATAATATAACATATAATATGTAAATGTAACATGTAATTCAATCAATAACAGCAATTTTGTTCACCACCTTTCAATCGAAAGTGGCAGTAAAAGGTCTTGGTTTTTTAAATCCTATGTATTGTTTTAATCAGAATCTTAAAAAGAAAGAAAACTATTTATATTATCACGCCAGGTCCCTTGCGGGGTAGGCAGAGAGTACATAGTTCCAACAGGTCCTTTCCTTATATGCCTCTCTGGGTTCCTCCACTCTCATAGTTCGTCTCATACACGCTGGCTGGTTACGGAGACTCTTTGACTTGTCCTTTAGATAAGACACGGTTTATTTGGTCATCATGCCACCAATACTTTAGTGTATGAAAAGCCTAAAAGAGCTAGTGTGATGGAGAAGAAAAGAGAAACAACATTTGGGGTAAAATGAGAAAGACTCGAGGTGATTCGTCAGGCTCAAGAATAGAAAGGATAATATGTAAAGATGATGACATTCCTGCACACACACAAGCTGTGCTACACGAATAACGCATGAGAATTCTATTGAATGTTGTGTAATACGCAAGGCGATTTCAGGTCGAGAATAGGGCATTCGGATAAGTTTTCTCTCTCCACAACATCGTAGAGAAGCATCTGGCAGTGGGCCAGATTTTCTGCTGTTTTTGTTGACCTGAAAAAGGCGTTTGATAGGGTCGTGCGGTAGAGGCTGGGATATTATAAGCGGCACTCTGTTGCGAGACTTTCAGTCCATCTAAGTGTGCAGCAAGGCATGTTTATTGGTAGTGTCACCCTGGTTTGCCGTTAAAATCGGCGTAAATCAGGGTTGCTAGACGTTTGTAATATATCTGTATAAAGTCTTTAAAGACTGAATGAAGGTGTACAAATGGGTAATCTAGTGGTCAACTATTGATAACATGCAGATGACGCGGTTTTAATAGCCCCAACTGCCATTGATCTGCAAACACAGTTACAGCTATCAACAACGACTTCATGTACAATGGCTTACATTTGAATGTAAAGAAAACCTAGATTAAGGTTTTGAATGGGAACAAACTAGAACGAATGCAAGGATTGCGGTTGGTAACGATGTACTGGACTTCAACAAGGATGGGAAATACAACGCTGACATAGAGAGAAGAGTGAATGCAGGTAATAGAGTGAATGGCACGATGGGAAAATACTAAGGAGCCGGCACTTAAGCGAGAAATGGTATGCTCCGGTGGTTCGAGCATATTGAAAGAATGTCTGAAGAAAGAATGACAAAACAGATGTACAATGCGAAAATGAAAGGTTGTACCTACAACCTTTCATTCAGAGGAAGACCTAGACTATCTTACCATGACCAAATAGGCCAGTTTTTATCTGAAGGGTATTTCAAGAGTCTATGTAACCCTGCGAGCGTATATGAGACGAATTATGAGCGTGAAGGAAGCCAGAGAGGTATGTAAGGGAAGAACAACTCAAGGGATCTGGGATGATGATATAGATGTAGATAGATAAAGAGAATTAAAAAAAAGACCTAGATTCGATACAGCTGTAGAGTTATCGAATTACTAGATGTTGTTTTTTTATTTTGCTATCCTGATTTACTTATCTGAGCAAAAGGCTTACCATTGTCTTTCCATAAAACATGTTCTCTTGATAATTCAAGCCATGAAATACCCATAAAGGAATCCAAATTGTCGCGCCATCTTTTTGAGTCCCCCTTTTATATGTTATTTGGATTCCTTATTAAAATTAATAATATTGTCAATTTCGATTGATCTTTGAGTCAGTTTGTTTCAGTCTGAGAATCGTAAAAATCTTATTGAATTACGAGTATTAACGATAGATTTTCAACAAATTAATAATAATTACAGTTTTGTCAAAGAGTTTAATTGTGTTTCAGTTTACATTATTCAATCAGACAATTACAGTAAAAAAAAGAAGGGCATGATGCATTCAAGTATTCCGGCCCTATTACTAGGAGCGCATAACTGCACAGGAAGTGCTTTTAATAAAGCAACGGTAAATTGAATTATTATTATTGTTTCTTGTTTGTTATAACATAATACATGCATAATACACATTTTTGTTTGTTATACCTATTATTCTAATGACATTTCATTTATAAAATTAATTATACATTCTCCATAACTGCTTGCCAGAGACGTATGTAAGGGAATAACATTTTGGAACTCTGTACTCTCCTCTGCCTACCCCGCAAGGGATCTGGCGTGAACATATAGTTAGAATATTATAATTTTATTTAAATTTGCACGCCGGAATATGCTGTACGTACATTACTACATTCCTGTATATTATATTCGAACAAATAAATATATTGTATTGTATTGCATGGTCGTCGCATATACGGGTATTTGAACGATTTACGCAGCCAAAATATTTTATATGCTATCTCTAATCAAAAGGATATATTTAAACATTTTTTTTTTTTAATTTAGAGTAGTATTGTATATTTTTACTATATACATAGTTAGAAATATTGAAATTACTAACTGTCACTCTCTGAAAAATCACTAGCAGTTTAATAATAATAATAAATTTATTTTGGAAATTATCCATATGGGTACATACATATGTTAGTTACTACATTGACGCTTAAAACTTTTGTTAGTAGAAACAAACAAAAACAAAACAAAAATAAATAATTTTATTAGGTCGCCCGGTTTGACGGCGCCACATGTGCGGTGGTCCAGTGCCGCAATATCGGCCCTTTGAACCTCTTCGCCACTGTGCGCAGGACAATGTTGGACCTGGCGCGCACCCGCCACCACAGGGACGCGATCCGCTTGCGAATTATCGCGTAGAAGTCATCGATACGTGCTTCTGCGAACATCCCCGAGGCGCTGCAGTACCTTGGCAACCCCATCAATGCCAAACGCGTTGTTATATTGTACACGCAGGACGTCGCCAGCCCTTCTAGTATAGTTGATCCACAGACTACCTGTGTAAAACGTTTGGCAAAAGGCTCTAAACAAGGTTAGTTTTACACCATTGGTACGTTTGGCAAATCTGCGGATCAACATATTACTTCTCACTGACAACGCCCTACGCTGTCTCTCCAGGTCCAGGTTCTGATTTGCAGTGACCCAGTAGTGTCCCAGGTTTTTAAATTCCGACAATAATTTAAGTGGTGAGCCTCTTATCATTACCGGCAGAACCGAAGAATATTCTTTAGTCCCTGCCCTGAAAACTAGTAGCTTATTTTTGTCGGCATTATACCTGAGACCATACCTCTCACAAATCCCTACCAGTTTTCTTAACGCACTAAATGAGGGGCTCAGCTGCACCATATCGTCTGCATAACTTATATTGTTTACAAATATACCATCTATGGAAGAACCTATTTTGGCGCTGGTAAGCGTCTCCATCAGCCGGTTAACGTAGAGATTAAAGAGTTTAGGCGAGGTCAGCCCCCCCTGCGTCACGCCGCACTCGAGTTGGTACGCTCCGGATAGTGAGCCTCCCCATCTAACCACGTTACTTTGGTGCCCATACCAATACTTTAATAGGTTGATAAGTTCACCTGTCACCGTGGTCTCTACGCGTACTGTTTATTCCAGAGCTTGCTATAGGACACCAAATCGAATGCCTTTGACAGATCAAGAAAACAGGCATAGATAGGTGTCTTCCTATCTTTATAGTATCGTACAGTATGTTTGAGACACAGTACAGATACTGTTGATAGTCCGGGCTGAAATCCAAATTGCTTTCTGTGTCTTGCCTTCTCTTCTGTAGTCTTCTTTTTATTACGCACCTCTTGCTACTTATAGGTCTGATGTTAGGAGTAGCCTATTAAAAATGTCTTTGTTACAATTTTCTTAAGAAAATTTAGGTGCAAAGTCTTGGCGGTACGACCTAAAATGTTTAATGCGTGCTTCTGCGGCCTCTTCTGAAAGCTATCTAACGGGCAATAAAGCTTTTTTTATAATAACCGCACCATGAATGAGTATCTTGTGTATTGTTGGACTCATTGGGTGCCAAGGGTATAAACGAGTTGTGTCTGCACATATAAACGAGTTGTGTCTAAAGCATATTTGTCGTATTTTTCTGAATCAATGATATGCCCGCTCGAAATTGTTTCAAGTATAACTTGTATTCGAAATATCAGGTCATCATGAAAGCCTGTTATGTTAGAAGCCAATTTCGGTAGACCCGGACCCGGTCTCTGGATTTCGACTTTTTTTCAAATTTTCCTCTATATTTTTTCACTGGCAACATATAAGCTAAGTGGGAGAATACTTTCAAAAAGTATTATTCTAGCGTGTAAAACAGAAAGTCCAAATTCTATAGCCTCAGGATCTACTTCTTATTGCACGTCAATTTTGTGAAAGTCCTTAGAAGTTGCACCAAAAATGTAGCATCTACTTGTAGATGTCGTGCCAGTGGCACTGTTGCAGACCTTGCCATCTACTATTGTCATGATGAAAACATGAGTAATTGAAAACTTATTTCCATTTAAATCTACTTATGTGGTCTTAAGCGACATCGCTGATTTTTTTACATAGTTTATTTCATCTTCTGTGACGCCCTTATTTTCTTTAATTAGACGGAATCTTATAGGGCGACTAAATCAAGGAGATGAAGGCGCTGGGTTTTGCCACATAAATTTTTCATCGTCATTGCCAGAAACTAAACGTAATGAGACCAAAAAATTTTAAAAAATGTTGGCTTCATAGTCGGCATCATTTACAAATTTCTGTTTGAATTGAGAATGATGTAAACCATCACAACCCCACTTTGAAATTAACTTCAAGTTATCACGTTCTTGCTCTTTCAATGTTGTTAAAACCTCTTCAAGATTTATAGATAACCGCTAACTGTATGGTCAACCAAAGGCTGTAAATCGGTTTCGGCGTAAGTACTTGTGACTGCACGATTTTGGAGGAGAATAACATTCTTGTTTCGCTTTTTGTAACAAGTTATAACATGGTAAAAAAAATTTGTTGTATTTCTCACTATTTCATACTGTCGGCGACTTAAATCGTCTTTTACAAACATTGTCAATGCTTGTATTGGCGCCAGTGAACAAGTTTTATGACTCTTTGATTTTGTGAAAGCCTTCTTATATTTAATTGCACGAGTCTGAGTACTGGTGATTTCTTTGAGTATATCGGATGCATCTCGTGTTCCAGCTTTCAATAACTCAACCTTAAAGACGACAGTACATCTTCAGTTTTTCTCTTTCTAGATCTTTCGCTTACCTCGTTAAGTAATTTCGATGGTCGTCCTGGTTTTGGATTTTGTTTAATGGCAGGCAACTCAAACGTTCCTTCTAGCCACGAATGATTGTTCTTGATGAATATCTCTTCCTTCTTATGGGCGTTTAACCATCTATGCTTAATTTGTGATTTGAAGTGTTCAATTTAGATTTTAAGCTCTTCATTTCATTTTCTTTATAATTTTCGCACGATATTAGTTGAATTTCCAATATATTTAATTATCTTCTAAATTCTTCAAATTAAAACCCTGCATTCGATCAAATAAGTATTTACGGGTCACGACTCTTACTCCTGAGGCACCTCGTGGACCTAAAACGAAATAATATCTATTTTAGAACGCTATAAACTATAATTATGTTGTTTTGTATTTTAGACAAGAAAAGTTCAAAGCAGCAAAATACTATTCTGCGGTTTTCTGTGGCTAT
The DNA here is from genome assembly GCA_905147815.2 of Phalera bucephala. Classification (NCBI taxonomy): domain Eukaryota; kingdom Metazoa; phylum Arthropoda; class Insecta; order Lepidoptera; family Notodontidae; genus Phalera; species Phalera bucephala. The sequence continues at coordinate 22,827,543 of LR990609.1, read as the reverse complement.
TGTTTTATTTGTAACAAGTCAAATCTTCAAAATTTCTATTACATTCGATATTATGACTGGATCTAACAGGATAATATAACAAATATTCGATTCAATACAATATTTAAAAAAAAATCTCTAACTTATATATAGATGTCTTAAAAATTTCATATCTAAATGGAATAGGAGTAAAACTAATGGAAAATATTGTATAGTATAGGTTTCTTACCTGATGCATTAGGATCCATTACAAACACTTTAAAAGCTAACGTAGAATAAAAAATATTCAGCTTCAAAGATAATGATTTTTACGAACGCCGAGTACAGACACATACAACAAGTTGAACGATCAAATTTCGACTAAATTTACACGCGCCATGTGCACCGGGGCAGGGTGGGATCGGCAGGGTATTGTTCCCTGAACTGTCCCCTAACTTAGGTAGTCGTTTTTTTTTATGGAATATAAATTTGACCTATGGCCGCATACATAGTTCAAATACCCGTATGTGCGTCATAAAGATCTTTGGAGCAGGCTTTTGTCCAGAAACACAAGCACAAGCGGCGCGACATGTCACGGATTTTGACGACAAAATACACACACACACACACCGTCACGCCTATATTCCCCAAGCGGGGGTGGCAGAGGTGTACGACAAAATGCGAGATAAAATGTCTTGTCAACCTAGTTGTAATAGTTGGTTATTTGGAGTTGGTTATCTCATACCTAGGACGATCTAAGCATGATATAACCAACTCTTACCAAACTTCATTTACTGTAATCGGAAAGAAACTTTGCATAGTTCTGCTAGCCGTGTACGCGATGTGCCACCAACACCTGCTGATCGACAATTCACTGAAACATGCGCGCGCAGTAAGGACAAAATTTCCCGAGCGCTGGAGGCAACTTCGCATCGGTTACAGCTATTGATGACACTCGCTGCTAAATTCTGCAAACCTAGTATTGCTGCGGGTAAAACTTTCAGGACTACTTCCAAACTCGGCCCGCAGTCAAAGCATATTAAAATAAAATGAGGAATAAAGGAAAAAGTAGTTACCAACAATTTTTTTAAGTTTTTTTTCCAAGGATAAAGTTTAAATTAAGTACATTATATACAATATATCGATATTTTAATTATATTATAAATATTCTTCCTCTACCTCATTAAATTCCACACTTGCATAATAGATGTAATTAACTTTTGTATGCATATTGAGGTGTGTGTAATAGAAATGCATTTACACTGCTTTGAATAATCATAAAATTTTGTTAAATACAGCGAAATGAATGAGAAATAAAAATTATCATGTATTCTTAAAGTAAGTAAACATAGTAATTTACGTGAGCAAGAAAGGTCGAGGTCATTAGTGCACCGAAAGAAGTGGAAGAAGAGAGAAGAGCCGTTTGTCTTGCATGCACCTAGTAAATAGGCTATTTTCCCAGCAGTGAGACAGTACGGGCTTATTCGTTTCAATCTAAGAGCGATAAGAAAGAAATAATAAAACTGATTTATGTGAAAGGACTAGCTTGTCAACGAATTAAGTCCGATTCAGTTATGTAGGGCCACACTAGCTGCGCCATGGCCACATGTACACAGTTTACTTTCTAATATACTTATATGTAGGTAGATAAATAATATAACCCTCAATTGAATTTCTCGTCATTCCTTTTGTATTAGCCGTTCACGAAATCATACTCCCCTATTACTATAGGAGCTAATATTTATATACATAAATATAAGCCCTGTTAACATAAGAAACTGCCCCACCGTTGGGCACCGGCCTCCTTTCAATCATATATTATAACATATATTCCCTCTCATTTGTTGCTTTCAGCGTCCTCATTCTGTGCATGCGCATTGAGTGTAGGTTTTGACTGCGGCGTCAGATGAGTCTCATACTCGATACAAACTTAATATGTTGGTAGGCAGGTAATATTAACATCGCGTTAATGCGTGTTCAGTTTCCTTTTAAAAACTTTTATAGTCTTGCCCCTTATAGCCGCCGGCATATAATACAAAAAAAAAAAATTTGCCTGTTAAGAAACTGTCCCACCGTCAGGCACGGGCCTCCTCTCAAACTGAGAGTCCGCCGGCATATGGTGGGCTATTTCTGGACTATTCAAAAGGTATGGTATGCGTTTTTTTATCGCCCTGTCACCTAAAAAGTTGGTCACCCTTGGAACATCGTGTCTGCCGTCTATCACCCAGCATGTATTGTAAACATTGTTCACTGGGGTTAAGAGCTCTAGACTGTGACAATTATTTGCAATCAAACGAAATTATGTGGTTTTCACAACAAAATACTACAAAGAGTAAGACCAACTTTTGAGTTCCCTGCCATAAATGTTGTCTATGCATGAATTTTCCGGATGTGTAGAAAAAGAGATGAAAACGTTTCACGACTTTCAACATTCATATAATTCTAAAATCTATAATTGAAGTTTGTCTATAGAATATTTATTTCTATTATTCAATTGTTATATTTTTTTGGAATTTTGATTTGATCACCTTGTGCATGGTCCTTAAAAGAACAGAAATTGCTCAAAGGGCAGTTTATATTCCTGACACTTTATATATGCCTAGTAGTTTATGAAACTTAACGCGAGAATCTATTATCGAACATGCGCTCTGAAGAAGATATTGATTTGACATGTCCGGAAACTATTGATTGAAAGAAGCCTTTGAAAGAAGCCTTTGAAAGAAGCCATTAAAACGTTTTCTATCTCATGTTCTCCTAGTAACAAATTCGGAAAACTAGCTGCATCTTTCCCACTCGTGCACCTTCTCACCTTTTTTTCCTATTCCTTTTTTCATAGGTCGGATACATGTATTAACTATTGGAGTCAGTAAACAGCTGAAAATTACAAATGGATTAATTAAAAACTTGAATTGAAGGTGATTATTATTTAGAAAAGTTTAATTTTTATGTTTATAAATAAAATTGGCTATCGATTTTGACATTGTGATGCATATCTGATTAAATATTCGAATTCAATTTCTGAACTGCGCCCTGAGCCTAGATGGCATTGACTCCTCAAACCTATGCAGTTATTAATTTAGCTATCAAATAATATTCTGTATCTTCTTCAAACAAGGAGGAGGTTCTCAATTTGACTGTATGTTTGTTTTCCGCCAATTATGAATCCACGATTTCAATGATTCTTTTTGCATTGGGTTATACTGAACTCCAAAGTGGTCCCATTTTAATTTCATCGTTATTGGACCTTGGACTTTTAAGATACACCAGGAAACTCCTTAATGACAAACAATACGAATGCGTAGATTGAGATATTATGGCTATTACGTCAATCATATAGGTACCCTGCCATAGAACTAATCAGATTATTAACCGACTTCAAAAAAGTTTGAGGGTACCCCGGAACAACTATGCCTTTTGGACGTCTAACACCTCAGTCCCTCCCGTGACCATGGGTGCTGCAAAGCACTCGAAACGTCGCGAACTAAAAATAAAAAATAAACCGCGATAAAATCCGTAAAATAGTTTTATTTCATTCATATTATAATATAGTTAAATAAATATTAGTAAATACTTCACTCGTCACTTAAAATAGTAAAATAAAATCTTTAAAAAAAAAGGTAAACAGACTTCAATAAGCAAAAAATAAATATTTGAAGTCGGTGGCAAGTTACCGACTGCACTAACCGGTGCCGACTTCAAATATTTATTTTTTGCATTTCGAAGTCGGTTTACCTTTTTTTAAAAAAGATTTTTTTCGTACAGTAGACACTGGAGTGCAGTAGGCACTGGATACATCACCTGGGCTTTCGCTCCAGGACGACAATTGTACCGTGTATATGATCGACATACATCTTTTAACTGGACAGAAAATGAAAATAATCTGTTAAAAGAAAAGTCATAGTGGCGGTGTTGGTATTACGAAATTGTTAAGGCTTATAACATCTCAACGTGCTGTACTATATATAAGCCATGTTCAAAAAATCTTTTCATTTCCCTACACAGCAACTGTACTCTAACACCGAGGTGATAAATGTACTTAAACGCACAAGACAGAGGCGCTCTGCTGAAGATGCGTTACTAAAGTTTAGGTCAGGTCGAACTAAAAACTGCATTCGCTCAACATATGCATTAATTAATTATCACAAGTGTAAATTTGTTAAACTACAAGATTTTAATACGCTGTTGTAAAAACAAGGTAATAAAATCTTATAGTTTAACAAATTGTAATTTAAAAAAAAGCAATGCAATACTTGCACAAACGTGACACAAGCTTATTACTCGCACGTCAATACTACTTAGTAGCATCATTATATTAATACGTGAAGCAAAAACTTTGTACAGCTTTTTACGAAAATTGCGCGGACGAAGGAGTATGAAATTTCCCACACTTATGGTTTATATAGAGAAGGAGTGCAGAATGCTAATATATTTTTTTAATTATTCAAAAAAAAAAACACTAAATCATTAAAAAAACCATTACACACACTACCATGTATTTAACACAATACACTTCAAATTGAGAATAGATTAATATTATTTGTCATTAATATTATTTGTCTATAGTCTTACTGAATGTCAAACAATGACAGAGTTTTTACAAAAAACATCGTTTACAGAGAAATATGTATCATTAAATAAATTATCGAAATATGTATGTCAATTTCAATGGACAGCAATTTCTTTTTGTTTCAATTACAAAGTATTAAAAAAGAGGTGTTCTTTATTTTAATCTTTTTTGTTTTTTTTTTTAATTTAAATTTTATATAATTTTTTTGAAAAAAGAAGATTATAGAAGTATAGTTTTTGACAATAGAACCTTAATAATGTTCAAACTTATAATTTAAATTAATTATGGTGGTATTTCGACCAATGGGCGACCACTATCTATCTATCTATCTAGATATATCATATGTATACGTGGAGAAGGAATGAACAAAAAAGCATGATAGATCTGATCCTTGTTGATAACCGTCTCCGAAGCAAACTACAAGATGCGCGTGCGTATAGAGGCCCCACTCTGGAATCAGACCACTATCTCGTAGTTGCGCGGTTTAGTGGTCTGTTCAGGAAGTGAAGGCACTGGCGAGAGCGTATCCCCTTCGGAGACCTTGAAAGATTAAAGGTTGAAAAGTTGCAAGATGAGAGCGTGAGAAGAATGTATGAAGACAGAGTCCGGGACAAGCTTTTGACAGCAGGCTCTTCGGACTCAAATGTAGATGAATGCTGGAATAACCTGAAAGAGAGTTTGGTGGAATCCGCGAAAGAAGTATGTGGTTGCTCAAAGAAGCATATTACAGCAAAAGGTGATGCATGGTGGGATGCGGAGTTGCAAAGCTCCGTAGAAAGTAAGAAGAAAGCGTGGCAGGACTATGTGTCTTCTTTGAACCTGAATGCCAGTATGACAGAGATGAGGAAAGAAATATACCGGCAATGCAAGAATGCCACTAAAACTTTAGTGAAAGAAAAGCGTGAAAGAGCCAGTATGATTGAGGAGGAGAGGCTGGCGAAGAACTTCGAGAACAACACCAAACTCTTTTGGAGCAAGGTGAGAAAGGCTCGAGGTGATTCGTCAGGCTCCAGAATGGAAAGGATAAAATCTAAAGATGGTGACATTCTTGCAGACACACAAGCTGTGCTAAACCGGTGGAGTGAATATTTTGGAGAAATGTATGGAGATGACCGGGATGCTGATGCCGCAGACGTGCCCAAAGGCGAGATTGCGGCCCCAGAATCAACGGAGGACATCACTATGGAAGAAGTTGAATGGGCGATAGGAAGTATGAAAAACGGTAAAGCTGCGGGAGTAGACATGATATCTGCCGAGATGATCAAATATGGTGGAACTTGCGTCCGGGACGCTTTGCGGACCCTTGCAAACCTTTGCTGGAGGACCGGTAGAGTCCCTACAGATTGGCGCCGCGCAGTCATAGTACCCTTGTATAAAGGCAAGGGTTCACAATATGACTGTGCCAATTACAGACCCATCAGTTTGATCAGCTTGGCAGCCAAGGTGTACGGTAAAATTATTGAACGGAGAATGCGCGTGAAGTCCGATGGAATGTTGTGCGAGGCACAAGGGGGTTTCAGGTTCGGAAGAGGATGTTCGGATCAAGTCTTCTCACTCCGCAACATCGTAGAGAAGCATCTGGCAGTGGGGCGGAAGGTTTTCTGCGGTTTTGTAGATCTGGAGAAAGCATTTGACAGTGTTGTGTGAAAGAGACTTTGGGACATTTTGCCAGAGTATGGTATAGATGGCACTCTGTTGCGAGCCGTCCAGTCCACTTATATGGACTGCAAGGCATGCGTACGGGTGGGTGGTAACAGATCACCCTGGTTTGACGTTAAAATCGGCATCAAGCAGGGTTGCGTGTTGTCCGCTAGACTGTTTATAATATATCTGGACAAAAGTCTTCAAAGACTGAAAGCGATGAATGAAGGTGTACAAATGGGTGACTTAGTGGTAAACCATCTACTTTATGCAGATGACGCGGTTTTAACAGCGCCACCAGCCACTGATCTGCAAACACTAGTCACAGTTATGAAAGACTACTGCATGATCAATGGCTTACACTTGAATGTGTAGAAAACCAAGATTATGGTTTTTGAAAGGGAAGAAACCAGAACGAATGTAAGGATTGTGGTTGGTAACGATGTGCTGGAGCAAGTGAATGAGTTTGTATATCTTGGATGCGCCTTCAGTAAGGATGGGAAATACACCGCTGACATAGAGAGAAGAGTGAGTGCAGGGAACAGAGTGAATGGTGCGATGGGAAAGCTACTCGGGAGCTGGCACTTAAGCCATAAGGCGCAGCTGGCCATAAATAACGGAGTTCTTGTCCCAACGCTGTTATATGGTAGCGAGAGCTGGGTATGTAAGAAGGAGAATGAAAGTAGGATAAATGCGGTCGAAATGCGAGCTCTGCGGAAGATGTGCGGAGTGAAGCTGACCGACCGCATTAGCAACAGCATAGTAAGACAGCGAGTAGGGATGAAAGATAGTATCGGTGTAAAGATGAGAAAGGGCATGCTCCGTTGGTTCGGGCATATAGAAAGAATGCCAGAGGAAAGAATGACAAAACAGATATACAATGTGAAAGTGGAAGGATGCAGGTACCGGGGAAGACCTAGACTATCTTACCACGACCAAATAAACCGAGTCTTATCTGATGGAAAAGTCAAGAGTCTCCGTAACCGGCGAGCGTGTATGAGACGAACTATGAGAGTCGAGGAAGCCAGAGAGGTATGTAAGGAAAGAACCTGTTGGAACTCTGTACTCTCTGCCTACCCCGCAAGGGATCTGGCGTGAGGCGACCACTAGTTTTATTAAAACCATGCTAGTGATTAGCATGCTAAAAACTCGATCTATGTTTGCTATCTGAGGTGCGGGTACAAGGGGGGGTGCGCTGTGAGCTCTATTATATGGGTGTGTAAATGAACTAAATGTCGACCGAGGGGCTTTTACAGCTTCAACGGGAGCCGAAAAGGTAGGGAATCCAGCCAAGGTAAATAGATTAAGGGCGCCTCAAGGACAAACTGTCTCGGCTTGGGCTCTCGCTATGGAAGACGGCATGTGTCTCGCCGTGGTTCTCTGCACCGGCCGGCGGACAAGGGATTCTTCGTCGCTAGATTGAGATCTAATCCTGTGTGCGATATATGTATCCGAAAGCTGGGAGGTAATGCATACGAAAGGTTGGAAAGAATATGCCGCGAGTGGCGATAACGACTGATAGGAGTGCTATGAAGGTGCCTATTCAAACGCTTTTCCTATGACAATTTAAAGTCAGCACGCAACAGGTGTGCGTAAGTAAAACAAAAATGGTCCGTTGGGTTTGGCATAAAAACGGCCGTCGCAATTGGTATGTAAAGTATCCACCGCTTTACTATCCAGGGTGGGGTATTTCATTATCATCGTTGTCATCAAGTTCATCGGGGAGTTGAATTAATTTAACTTGGATTTAAGTTGGACACTTGCAAAATACTCTTAAAATTAGTGTGAAGCCATAACTTAAAGAAGAAGAAGACTAAAATATGAATATATAATAAAAGACGACTAAAACTTAGACTTGTTTTGGCGGGAAGTCGAAGAGTGATGTTGTCAATTTGTTTTAATTTCCGAAACTTGTGTTATTTCGACTAATAATGTGTAATGTTGGTGGAATATTAACCATTATGTGTTCTTATATGTGCATGAGTGAAGGTAATTGTAACAATGTGATAAAACGTGCCTTTTCGACTTCCCTTAAAACGGCAGTTGCAATTGGTATGTAAAGTATCCACCGCTTTACTATCCAGGGTGGGGTACTTCATTAATTTCATTATCATCGTTGTCATCAAATTCATCGGGAAGTCGAAATAATTTAAACAAACACGATTATATATCCCACTGGACACTGGCAAAATACACTTATAATTCGTGTGAAGCCATAACTTGAAGAAGAAGAATAAAACTTAAAGCACCAAAAAAGCACAGAAATTGACTTTTTGGCGGGAATTCAAAAAGGGCGGTAGTATTTTTGCACAAATTATAATAATTATTAATTTCTCATCCATTTTATTGATTATTCATAGTTGTACAGTGTTCTTATTAGTAGCGTAGTATATATATTTAGTTTAGCAGTTTTATTGGTAAGTTTTTTTGTATATATTATAAAATATGGAAATGGAACCAGAACCTCCTGACAAAAACCCACTATTTACACTATTAGAGGCAGATTCGTTTCTCTCCCAAAATGACGTAGAAATAATGGATACTGGTAAGGTGCCTATATCAAGGGAGAAAAAAGTGAAAAAATTTTTAAAAGCTCCACTTTTTAAAAATAAAGCGAACCCAAGTAAATTGCTTACTCATATCCTTGAGTCATCATTAGTTATTTCAAATACTCATCTTAGTTCTTCAACCATATGAGCTGAACATGTGATACCCACCCCTGTCGTATCTCCGTTCCGATCCAAATACAACGAAGAAGATCCTGGTCCATATGTGGTGCATGTTGAGCTAGAAACTCATACTCCACAAAGTGGTATTACACTTCATCCGATAAAATTTGGCCATTTCCTATATCAAAATAAATTATCAGATATTTTAGAGAATGGCATTAAGAGGATTGGCCGTAATAGACTCAGTATTCAATTTAAAAATAGTAAAAGTGCCAATACATTCCTGAACCTCCCGTTGCTGACCTTAAATAAATATAAATGTTATATATTCCCTCATACAATATTTGCAAAATGGGTATTGTTAGAGGCCTTCCTACAGAATGGTCTCATGATGATATTGTAAGTAATTTAAGAGTTCCAGAGGGTTATGGGTGCATTATTAGATCTAGGCGTCTGAGCAGAAAGACTATTGGACCAGAGGGGACAGTATGGGTTCCCACCCAGACTGTCGTACTAACTTTTGATGGTCAATCACTGCCTTCCCATATTTATAGTTTTTTTACTTCTCTTCCAGTAGAACAATATATTTATCCCACCATACAGTGCTTCCACTGTTGCCGATTTGGACATACACGCACTCAATGTAGGAGCAAGCCACAATGTTACAAATGTGGTGAGGAACACGATGGGGCATCTTGTACTATAGAAGAACACTATTGTATAAATTGCAATGGCTCTCATATAGCCTCCAGCAAAAGTTGCCCTGAATACATTAGGCAAACAAATATAAAGAGGCATATGTCCAATCATGCCATTTCTTATCAAGAGGCTTCAAAACTGTTTCCAATCTCTAAGAAATTATACTCTGAAATTGCCGCTGCACCTCCCCAAAACATTTCCATTCCTGACATTTCATCCCAATCTTCCAAAATTCATCTTCCCACATCCTCATACAAGAAAACAATTATATTAAAAGAAAAACCAATTAGAAACCGCCAAATGGGTTATGATAAAGCCACACATAACAAAATTATTTCATCCCCAGCGTCATCCCTAAAAAATGGTTGTGCCCTACAGACCCATGACAAAGAATCTCCTGAAAAGAACAGCCTTCAGGAGTTGAATGAACTCATAGCTATGCTATCAAACACTATCATTAACTCTTCATTACCGGACCCCGTTGCCATTAAAATTATTACTAATATTTCTGTTACTATTTTTGATTACTTTAAACATGGATCAAATTCTTCAATGGAATAGTAGAAGTCTAGTTTCCAAAAAATCTGAATTAATTCAGTTAACTAATGATTTTAATTTATCTGTGATCGCAATTTCTGAGTCCTGGCTAAGGCCAGGTGTCAATTTTAGATTACCAGGTTATAATATAATACGAGATGATAGGGCAGATGGTTGGGGTGGTTCTGCCCTACTCATTAGAAAAAATGTGATTTTTTCCTCAATCTCATTACCACAATTCCACCATGATAATTTAAATTTAGTTGCAGCTCGTGTTGGTGAGATATCTGTAATTTCTATATATATAGCACGTAAGAATCATTCAGTTTTTTCAATTCTAAGAAAAATTGTTGCAATGGTGCCTCCACCTATTGTCCTCCTGGGTGATTTTAATGCTCATCATAGCTTATGGGGGCTCCAAATGATGATAATATGGGCTCCTGTCTATCTGATCTTATTGACGACTTCGATTTGTGCGTTTTAAATGATGGATCCCCGACGCGACACATTATTCCTGGGCAAGCACAGAGTTTTGTTGACATTTCCCTTTGCTCTGCTCGATTATGTTCTCTCTTAACGTGGAAACGTCTATCTTTATCATATGGTAGCGACCACTATCCTATACTTATTTCTTTCCCTATTAATCCTTCAAATCGTGTTCCATCCTTACCTCCTCTGTTGAAATACAAATTAAATAATTGCGATTGGGAATCATACAGTTCAACTTTAGAAGTCAGGATTAAAGCTCTGCCCAAAATTAATTCACAAAATATTCAAAATTGTTATGACAGCTTAGTTAGTGCGATGTTGTCAACAGCTGATGATTTTTTTCCCAATAAAAACAGTGCTAGTGGAAAAATTCCCTCACCGCCATGGTGGGATAAAGATTGCACTGAGGCAGTGAATAAAAGAAATTTGTCAGAAAAAAGTTGTGGTCTATCTATCTATCTATAACCTCACGCCAGATCCCTTGCGGGGTAGGCAGAGAGTACAGAGTTCCAACAGGTTCTTTCCTTACATACCTCTCTGGCTTCCTCGACCCTCATAGTTCGTCTCATACACGCTCGCCGGTTACGGAGACTCTTGACTTTTCCATCAGATAAGACTCGGTTTATTTGGTCGTGGTAAGATAGTCTAGGTCTTCCCCGGTACCTGCATCCTTCCACTTTCACATTGTATATCTGTTTTGTCATTCTTTCCTCTGGCATTCTTTCTATATGCCCGAACCAACGGAGCATGCCCTTTCTCATCTTTACACCGATACTATCTTTCATACCTACTCGCTGTCTTACTATGCTGTTGCTAATGCGGTCGGTCAGCTTCACTCCGCACATCTTCCGCAGAGCTCGCATTTCTACCGCATTTATCCTACTTTCATTCTCCTTCTTACATACCCAGCTCTCGCTACCATATAACAGCGTTGGGACAAGAACTCCGTTATGTATGGCCAGCTGCGCCTTATGGCTTAAGTGCCGGCTCCCGAGTAGCTTTCCCATCGCACCATTCACTCTGTTCCCTGCACTCACTCTTCTCTCTATGTCAGCGGTGTATTTCCCATCCTTACTGAAGGCGCATCCAAGATATACAAACTCATTCACTTGTTCCAGCACATCGTTACCAACCACAATCCTTACATTCGTTCTTACAAAAGTTGTGGTGACAATCTAAATTTGCAGTCATTTTTAGCTTTCAAAAATTCAGTAGCTGCAACTAAACGATTACTCCGAAAAAAGAAATTGGAAGGGTGGCGTCGATTTTGTTCCTCTCTTTCTCCTGATACTCCAATTTCTTCAGTTTGGTCTAACATCCGACGTTTTAGATCTTCTTACAATCATAATTCACAGTCGTCTCTATCCCTTGATTGGGCATCTCCTTTTTTGCGTAATTTGGCCCCGGATGTAGTTCCTAGTCGCGCTCAAATGCCCTTTTTGTACTCTAGTCAATTTGATCCCTTAGAAAATAATTCTATAAGAACCCCTTTCTCATTAACTGAACTTAGGTTTATTTTAAATCGAGTTGCTGATTCTGCGCCTGGTTCAGATGGTATTCCATATTCCTTTATTGCTAAATTGAAACAAAATTCACAGTCTTATGTTTTAGATTTGATAAATATTATAATTGAATCGGGCCATATTCCTCCATCTTGGAAGCATCACACAGTAATTCCAATATTGAAACCTCATAAGGATCCTTCGGACCCGTCATCTTATAGACCAATCTCTTTATCTTCTGTGTTTGCTAAATTGGCTGAGCATTTAATTAAAATGAGGTTAGAGTGGTTCGCGGAACATAACAGCATATTATCGAACTCCCAATTCGGATTTAGAAAAGGAAGAGGAGTAGCTGATAATCTTAGCATTTTCTCCACTGATGTTTTGTTATCTTTTAGTAAGGAAGAGTCCACAGTAGCAGCTTTTCTAGATATTTCAGCGGCCTACGATAACGTGGATTTGTTATTATTAAAATCAAAACTCGAATCTTTAAATATTCCGAATACCTTCTCCAATTTTTTGTTTAACCTTTATACAGGTCGTTCTATCACATTAAGGGTTCCTGGCACCGATTATTCTCCTAGATTGTTATGGAAAGGAGTCCCTCAGGGATCGGTCCTTAGTCCTTTGTTATACGACATTTACACCACAGATCTTGAAACAGCTGTTTCTCCTTGTTCAATTTTACAGTATGCCGATGATATCGTTATTTATTCATCTAACCCTTCTATAACGGTTGCGGCTGAAGATATTGAAAAGTCTATCAATAAATTATCACTTTGGTTAGATAATCATTGTTTATCACTATCAGTGAATAAAAGTATAGTTGTCCCATTTACTAAGGCAGTCCTGGCAGTGCCTCTTGCGCGTTCGGTTGTGTCACTGCGCTGCCCGCCCGCTCGCTATTTTCGTGTTACGTAATTATCGATTTCGACTTGCTTTGTTGGAAACGCCTGCGCTTGCGTGGAGTGGTAATCAGGTTAGCTCGTATACGTGTATACGTACGCATATACGGGCTGCGACGTTGCTTCTCCGCGTCTGGCTCGCGCGTAGCAATAAGGCGAGCCGTTAGGCAGACTCGCCGTTCTGACGGCGGTCGGTCTTCCCGCGTTTTTGTAACGGTCGTTTTCCGCGACCTACGTGGTTCGTCGCGGCTGTGCTTGCGTGTGTTGTGCTTGTGTGTCTACGTGTTTGCACTCGCTGTGCGTGTGCTTTTGCGTCCCGTGCAGGTACGGTTCGCGTATAGCCCGGCGTGACCAAGCACGTGGGTTGCTAGGCAGCCGCGTCGGCTAACGGCGCGGCCGGCCCTCCCGCGGTTTCTTCTCTAGGGTGAGTTTTTTAATTCGATTATCTATTCTCTTATATCTATTCTATCCTATTCTCCGTGCGGCGGTTCTCTTCGCCCCGGAGCAGATAGGGTTTGGTGCCGCCCGTTCGCCCCTAAGGCGAAGGGGCACACCGCGTCTCCCCGGTAGTGCCACCCCCCCGCCGCTACCCGGTGGGGGGATCAGGGCAACGTTCACGCCCGGGTCTTAGGGCCCCTTGTTCTTGTTTTTTTTTTTAGTTCACTCGACCTGCCATTTCCCCTCTGGAAATGGCGGAAGACTTCCCTCCGGAGTTCGTCCGGGAGCTCGCGAAGTACATCGTCCTACGCTGCCCGGACATAGTCCGGGAATTCAAGGCGACGTACTCGCCCGCCTCGCCCGACGCGTCGCCCGCGCGCGCGTCGGCCCCCGGCCCCGCGCACCCCGCGCCTTCTGCGCGCCCCGTGACTCCGTTCGCCGCGCCGCGAACTGATGTAGGGGCGCAGCCCCAGACCCCCGCCGACCGCCCCGTCTCGCCATGCGGGTCCGAGCCTCTCTCGGACTCGGATATGGAGGTCGAGCGCGCGTCCGCGCGACGCGCCGCCCCCGCCCGGTCCCCGTCCCCGTCGCTCTCGTCGGAGGACGACTTCGTTCCCATCGCGAATGGGAAGCGGGCGCGCAAACCGCGCGACTCGCCGCCGCCCAAAATCCAGAGGGCCGGAAACGACTCTGTTTCTCCCGGCCCCTCCGGCCCCCGGCCGTCTCCGTCTCCCAACGCGGCCGCGAGGGCCTCCCCCCTCGCGCGCCCCGCACGTCCGAACATCACTCCCCCGCCGCTTGTCATTCAGGACAAGAGCGCCTGGGAGCGTATATCCAAGGCGATTTACAATCGCCAAATTAGTTATACGCACGCGCGTTCCACCGCGCAAGGCATAGCCGTCAAGGTGGCGTCTTCGGACGACCACCGACGGCTATCCGCGTTCCTGCGATCTAATAAGATCGCATACCACACATACACCCTGGAGGAGGAAAGGGAGCTCAGGGTGGTAATCCGCGGTGTCCCGAGAGAGCTGGACACCGCCGTCATCAAGGCCGACCTCCAGTCCCAGGACCTTCCTGTGCGCCAGGTGCACAGAATGGTGAATGGGCGCTCCAAGGAGGCGTACGACATGGTGCTGGTCGTCCTCGACCGCACCGAGTCCGGCCGTAGGGTCTTCGACCTGAAGGCCGTGTGCCATATCTCTGGCCTCTCCGTGGAGGCCCCCCATAAACGTGGCACGCCCGGGCAGTGCCACAACTGCCAGCTGTACGGGCACTCTGCCCGTAACTGTCACGCGCGCCCTCGATGCGTTAAGTGCATCGGGGACCACGCGACGTCCCAGTGCGCCCGCTCGAAGGAGACGGCGGCCGAGCCCCCCAGCTGCGTCCTCTGCGGCACCAAGGGGCACACCGCGAACTATCGCGGTTGCCCCAAGGCCCCGAAGGGGAAGCGCGGCCGGGCGAGGCGCGGCGGCCGCCGCCGCCCCCGCGCGGTTGCCCCCCCCTCTGCGCCCTCAGCGCAACACCCCCCCGCGCCCTCAGCGCACCCTCGTCCGGTGCCTTCTGCGCCAGCGACCGCGGCTCCCCGCGCTCCCGCGACGCTGAAGCTGGCCCCCCCTCCCCCGCCGCTCAGGCCGTCCCTCGGCGCCAACGCATGGGTGAAGCCGCTGCCCTACACCGCGGCCTCCCACCCTGCGTCAGTGGGCCCCGCCTGCCCCCCGAAGCGCGCGCCGGCGATCCCGCCGGTGGCGGCTTGTCCCCCTCCGCCCACTAACGTCAGTCAGGACGTCGACCTCATAATGAGTGTCTCGGCGGTCATAAGCCCCGCTCTGTTTCCCAGAGTCCGCGAACTCGCCCTTCGTCTCCGCGCCGCCACCAACTTGGCGGACCAGGTTCTCCTGGCCGCGGAATACAGGGACGTCTATGACGTCCTGACGTCCCTCAGAACCCAACCCCCCCGCACCCGATAATGGATCTGCGACCTCCCCGCCATAAGCCCCACAACCTATCCCTGGCGTTCTTTAACGCCGATGGCCTTCGCTCCCAGCGAGATCAGGTTGCTGATTTCCTCCGAGATCACCAACTTGATATCCTCCTCGTGCAGGAAACCTTCCTGAAGCCCGCACATCGCGATCCTAGGATCGCAAACTACAACCTCGTGCGCAATGACAGAATCGGCTCCCGCGGAGGCGGTACTCTCATTTATTACAGGAGGTCCCTGCACTGCATCCCTCTCGATCCCCCCGCGCTCACCAACATCGAAGCCTCGGTCTGTCGCGTCTCTCTCACGGGGCACCAGCCCATCGTGATCGCCTCCGTTTACCTTTCCCCCACTAAATCCGTTCTCAGGAGTGACTTTGAAGCACTCCTCAATCTGGGAAGCGCCGTCATTCTGGCGGGCGACTTCAACAGCAAACACGTGGCCTGGAACGGTCTCACCACTACCCCTAACGGTAGGAGCCTTGACGCCCTGGTCGACGTTCTCGACTTTGACGTCATCGCACCCATGCACCCTACCCACTATCCTAACAATCCCAATCACCGACCCGACGTCCTGGACATGGCGCTTCTGAAGGGTGTCACCCTACGGCTGCACTCCTTGGAAGTAGTCCAGGAACTCGACTCTGACCATCGACCTGTAGTCATGAGACTCGGTTCCCCCCCTTCCGCCCCTCAGCGACCCAAAAAGACGGTGGTGGATTGGCATGCGCTAAGCACGGCCTTGGCGGATGCCGACCCTCCCCCCCTGCCTCTCAGCTCGGACTCCATCCCGTCCCCTCAGGACACCGATCAGGCCGTAGATGCCTTCACCGAACACATCCGATCGGCGGTCAGTCGATCGTCCAAGCAAGTCGAAGCGGAAGATTTCTACCTCAACCGCTTTCGACTGCCGGACGATGTTAGGGATCTCATTCGCTCCAAGAATGCTTCCATCCGAGCGTACGACTCCTACCCCACCGAAGCCAACCGGGCCCGGATGCGCGCTTTACAACGAGAGGTAAAGCGTCGTGTCGCGGAGGTCCGGGAGGAACGGTGGGGTGTCCTCCTAGAGGGAATCGCGCCGTCGCATCTGGCCTACTGGCAGCTGGCGCGTAGCCTCAAATCCGACTCCACGACTGACATGCCCCCGCTGTCCCGCCCTTCAGGCGCAGCGCCCCCAGCCTTCGACGACGACGAAAAGGCCGAGCTTCTCGCCGACTCCCTCGAGAGCCAGTGCGCCCCCAGCTCTCAGTCCGTCGACCAGTCCCACGTCGACGCGGTAGACAGGGAAGTCGAGCGCAGGGCATCCCTCCCCCCCGTCGATTCCTTGCCTCCTATCACGCAAACGGAGGTCGAAGATCTGATCATGGGTCTTAAAACTAAAAAAGCCCCCGGCCCTGACGGCATTTCGAATCGCGTTCTGAAATGCCTGCCCGCTCAACTCATCTGCCTCTTGGTGGCCATCTTGAACGCCGCCATGACGAACTGCACCTTCCCCGCTAAGTGGAAGGAGGCGGACGTCATTGGCATCCCCAAGCCCGGCAAACCTCGCAATCTCCCCGCGAGCTACCGTCCTATCAGTCTCCTCAACTCCCTGGCCAAGATATACGAGCGCCTCCTTCTGGCGAGGCTCAAGGACTTCATAACGTCCAGGGGTATCCTTATCGACGAGCAGTTCGGCTTTCGAGCCAAACACTCTTGTGTCCATCAGGTGCACCGCATCACGGAGCACATTCTCTCCGGTCTCAATGGGCCCGGAAGACCCGTCTACACGGGCGCCCTCTTCCTGGATGTCGCGAAGGCATTCGACAAAGTCTGGCACAACGGCTTGATCTACAAGCTCTACCGATTGGGTGTGCCGGACAGACTCGTGCTCATCTTACGAGACTTCTTGTCGAATCGCGCCTTTCGTTATCGCGTCGAAATGACGCGCTCCGCTTCCCACTCCATCAGTGCTGGAGTCCCACAGGGCTCAGTGCTCTCTCCGCTCCTGTTTAGCCTCTACACGAACGACATTCCTCGTTCGAGTGATGTTAAACTAGCCTTATTCGCGGATGATACCGCTCTTTATTATTCCAATAGGAACAAGGCCCGCATCACGAGGAAACTCCAGACCGCCGCCAATACCCTAGGGGATTGGTTCAGGAAGTGGCGAATCGAGGTGAACCCGGACAAGAGCGCGGCGGTGCTCTTCGCCAGAGGTGCACCTTCGCACCACTCTCTGCGCCGCCCCGGAAGGAACCGAGGTCAAGTGACCATGTTCGACCGACCCATTCCCTGGGTCAAAGAGGTCAAATATTTAGGGGTCACCCTGAACAGTACCATGACCTTCGGCCCGCACATCAAGCGGGTCCGTCACCGAGCATCCTTCGTGCTCGGTCGTCTCCATTCGTTAATCTGCAAGCGGAGTAAAATGTCCCTTAGAAATAAGGTGACGCTTTACAAAACTTGCGTTCGTCCCATCATGACTTATGCGTGTGCTGTGTTCGGGCATTCGGCCCCCTCTCACATCGACAGACTTCAAGCGGTTCAAAACCGCTTCCTCCGTAAAGCCGTAGGAGCCCCCTGGTTCGTACGGAACGTCGACCTCCACTCCGATCTAGGTCTCGAACCTATTCGCGCCTTTATTAAAAAGGCGTCAACACGTCACTTCGCGAACGCATCTTCCCATGCGAATCCGTTAATCGTAGCCACCGCCGACTACGACCTCCCTCGCGACCCCTGCCGCTACCGCCGGCCGAGACATGTTCTCACCGACCCCCCCGATGCTTTGTCATCCCTTCTTTCCGCTCAGAATACGAGCGACGCCGTAGACGCAGACGCAGTAGTAGATCCCCTCCCATAGCCGGCGGTCGACCGGTGCGCTTAGTAGTGCACCGGTCCCCCTACAGCGACTGTCCCAACCGAGGGCGCCTCTCCGAGGCGCCCTCGAGTATGTCGCCTCTTGCCCTTCTGGCTGGCTGGAGCGTAGTGGTTGCACGCTCGCCTTTAAAATCCGGTGAAGCTGTAGAGGCCTCGAGGCCAACAGCGTAGATCATTCACACACACACACACCCATTTACTAAGAAAAGAAAGATCCCGATTTTGAATGTTAAAATTGGTGAATCACGATTGCACGTTGACAACGAAGTAACTTTTCTTGGCAGAAAATTCAACTCAAAACTTAATGGGTCTTCTCATATTCACCAAACTGTTGCAAAATGTGAAAAGAGCATTAACATTATGAGAGCACTTTCAGGTGTTTGGTGGGGAGCTCATCCTGCTACATTACGACTAGTTTATAACGCTTTAGTCAGAAGTCTCCTTGATTATGCGTCCTTTACCCTTTCTCCAGCGAATAAGACTGACATTAATAAGTATAATGTGGTACAGTCTAAATGTCTTCGTATCATACTAGGTGCAATGAAAAGCACACCAGTTAATGCCCTTCAAGTTGAATGTTCTGACCCCCCTCTGCATCTTAGACGGCAGTACTTATCAGATCGTTATTTTTTCAAAGTGTGGCATATTCACACTCACCCCCTCCTCCCTAAGATAGTAGCTCTTAATACTCTGATAAACTGTAACAACCATTTCTGGCACAACAAAGATATTCCTCATCTTATCTATAGTTACAGAAAAATTCTTAACTCTAATAATGTGACTTTTAAAAGATTCCCTATCCACCCGGTTTACCTATATGACTATAGAATTGTTTTATATGTACCAAGTATTTTATTCTCTATAGGCATTTATAAAAATACGCCGGATGCTAATGATAAACTGCACGAGTACATTAAACAGAACGCTAGCAGAATGGAAATTTTCTTTACGGATGCGTCCAAATCGACAGGAGAGGGAGATACTGTATGTAACAATGTGGGTGCTGCTTTTTTGCGTCATTCCACTGGATTTTTTAAATTATTTAAATATCCTTCTGTGTCTAGTAATTATTCTGCGGAATGCATGGCTGTTTTGGAATGTCTGAATTACATTATTCTATATAGTATAAACAACTCCATTATATTTACGGATTCTCTTAGTTGCTTGCAATCTCTGCATGCTAATCCATTTAGCAAACATATGAATCCGGTTACACTTGAACTAAAAAGCAAACTGAAGGAATGTCAGGACTCCAATCTACAGGTTTCGTTGGCCTGGATTCCTGGACATTCGGGTATTCAGGGCAACGAAACTGTGGATTGCCTGGCAAAACTAGCAAGCCTCCAAGGTCGTTTAGATAGTTTTGTTTATTGTAATGACATGTTATTACTTCCACGTGTACACTTATTTGAAAATTGGAATCGTGATTGGGTGACGGCAAATTTACACAAAGCCAAATTTTATCGGTCAATTCAATCCGTAGTCCCGACCAAACCCTGGTTCTCCAAATTAAAATTAACTAAGAAAACGACTTCTATCCTTTTTCGTCTTAGATCTAATCATTGTTGCAGTCCTTTACATCTTTATAATTTGAATATAAGGAACTCACCGTCGTGCGAGTGGTGTGGCCAAGTAATTGGCGACCTCACCCACATTTTATTTTCCTGTCCTCGTTATAGCTCTCCATCATTACATGATTTTCTTATTGAATATAAAGCTCCTCTTCCTTATAATTTGTCAACTATCTTGTCACTATCTAACCATTTATATATTAAAGCTATTGTAAAGTTTATTGTACATCATAATATCTCCATTTAATTTTGTAATATGTCTATAATTGTTTCTTAAATGATCTTATTAAATTTATGTTTGTATTGCCCATTTTCCTCAAATCCTTACCTAAATCTTACAAACACGATTAAGCAATTCACTGGACATTGGCAAAATACACTTAAAATTAGTGTAAAGCCACAACTTAAAGAAGAAGAAGAAGAAGAAGAAGCACAGAATTTTTTATTATTGACAGTTTCCGAACATTTTGGCATACGTACTGTCACATATTGCGTGCGTTCCACTTGTAGCCCACGCCGACCACGCTCCCAATTGTGACAATTGCCGTTCCACAAGGTTGTCAGCGCCGCAATCGTTCACGCAAGTGGAACGTACCATGGGACCATAGTGATCGATTTGTCAAATACAAAGGGCGGGATTTTAGAATATTGTTCCTCTAAGTATATTTTTTTGTTACAGTAGTAAATTAACATATATATTCATATAAAAACGGTCTATTGTAAAATACCTATAAGGTATTTCATATATGATTATAATTTCAGTGAATCTAAATTGCAAAAAAAAGGAAGTAGTCATAACATTTAATCAATTGTAATTATAATAATTCATTCTAGCAAACTGTTTCTCCAGTTCGAATCAAGAATTGTGAATTTGTTACTACGAAATCAAGAAGTTCGATAAATATTATTAAATTACAAAAGTGAAGGACAAGCCTCCAGCTATAAACAATGGCTCAATGAATATCATACTCTGAATGTGTGTAGTAGGTGCCTACCATCCTTATTATAATTGGTACAAATTAGAGATTGGTAAAGATTAAATCTTACTATGAAATACAATAGAAACCACGATGCTGTGAAGTTTACAATAAAGAATTTTTTTTTAAAATATTGTTTTAATGTTTTAACTTAAAACTATATAGAATATGAATAGGTAAATACTGAGATGTATGGACGGTAATTATAATAATATACAGTAAATTTAAAATGTGACTATATAGGTAAATTAATAGCACATATAACGCCCCTATAAACCCTTGTGTGGTGCTAGTCAGGACTGCAGACACATGATAGTAAAACAGACCACTCCTTTTACTCGAAAATAAATAGCAGTTGTAAATAACTTGAAATAAAATCACCACTTAATTTTTGGGTTGTTCGTGTTTATATTGGTGGAAAGTGCATGTTTACAATAGTAGTGTTTCCATTCTAAATATCTCTGACGATCCCTTGCAGTGTAATGGTCGTGGTCATTTATGCATTAGCTAATTTTATTAACATAATAAAAATAATAAAGTATTACTTACTGACTACCTCGTTAGTCTAGTGGCGAAGCACGTCGCTTTGAGATAACGAGGTCCTGGGTACAAATCCTAGGTTGGACAATTGTAGTCTTTCTAACAAAAACTTCCCAGTATGATCCCGGAGTCTGGAATAGTGCCTGGCATAAGGCAATAGGCTCGCCCCCTATTATATGGGATCTAACATCGTCGGCAATAAGTAGGTGTACACAGTACACCTCTGCCACCCCCGCTTGGAGATTAAAGGCGTGACGGTGTTTATTTTTTTGTTTATTACTTATAAACTTAATTACTATGAGAAAATCGTGAAATTACAAAGATAATGTTCATTTGATAGCTTCTTCGATACCTGTATATTTCTAGATTTTTAATTCACAATGGCTATTCATGACTTTTTATTTTGTACATCTATTATTGTTATTCTAAGGTACATCTCTCCCTTTTTATTCAATCTTTCTCTTAAATAGATGTAAGTAACGGTTGTTTTAATAGGTAAACTCTGAAATCAAAATGAGTTTGATTATTAATTCAGTAATTATTAAATAAATACTATTTTCTCATCTATCTTTCTAGATCACTGACCCTCTCCTCTGGGGTAATAGTTGAGATAGTATGTTTCACATGTTTGTAAGTATTTGCTGAAATAAATAATTGAATGCCAATCGATATCAGGATTATGAGTTAATTTGCTGAATGGATAGACACCACACATTTATTGATAGAAACATACAAAGAAAATTGAGCATGAAAACAACAAAAGGTAAAAGCAAAATAGGCAAAAAAACTATCATTGTAAGGCCAAACACTTGTAAGTTATTGCATGTATTTACATTGAATATCACATTAAACAATGTTTACTTATTTAACTAATATCATGATATTTTATACTTTCTATGTATGTTGATATATCTGAGAATACAAGTGTAAAAAAATATTTTAAGTACAATCTATCTACTATATCATCATGCCAGATCCCTTGCAAGATAGGCAGAGAGTACAAGACATTTATAAATAATACAACTAAATTTTTGTGCTCATTTTAGTAACGTAAGGTGTAGTTACTACACACATTCCCTACTAGGAATGTAGTATCAAATACCTATATTAAATACTGCTGCTAACGTAATATTATTTAATAAGGTACCTCGATTTACTTGTTGCTTAC
Source organism: Phalera bucephala (assembly GCA_905147815.2). NCBI lineage: Eukaryota > Metazoa > Arthropoda > Insecta > Lepidoptera > Notodontidae > Phalera > Phalera bucephala. Next base: position 22,805,040 of record LR990609.1, on the reverse strand, counting down.
TGCAACATCATGTGTCCTGAAAGTTCGTATTATTATCCTCCGATGATTATCTACCCGTGTCGAGTTATTTTTACACAATTGCGTTTCTTCTATACATTTCGTTTCACCCTTTTACATGTCGCGAATTTTCAAGTTATATTATATGTTTGATACCTATAATTTATAAAAAAGCCTTGTTAAATTTAAAATAAAAATTCTATAATTATTTTTCAAAGTTTAATATTTACCGCCTATTTTGACACTGACAGCACATTGACAGCGCCCACCGTGACCCACCTCTTGGGGTGGGTCACCGTGAGCGTCTTGTAAGCGAAATCCATGATGTCATCTATGACGACATCGATCGCGGGCGCCAAGTGGAACGCCTGAAATGGCGAAAATTTCGACGTTTATACCAAGTGGAACGTACTCATTGTGACATGCGCAGTAAACATTTAAAAAGCTAACATTTTCCCGGCTTTTGTTTTTTGCCGTAATGGCGACAAGAAGCCAATTTTTATAATTTACTGTTATACTCTATTACTTCTTGACATTGGCGAAATACACTGTTAAAGTGTGCTGCCATTAATTAAAATAAGAAGAAAAAGAAGTAAAAGTTTCCCGAGAAAGTTAAAGCAAAGTAAACTCTTTAGAAATTATGAGGCCTTAGTACACATGCGAGTAAAAGTTGCTACGGATAACAACGGGCAACTCTCTTCTTCTCACTTTTTTAGGTATCTTAGAGAAACAAAAAACTTTTAAATTCTTACTTCTTTTAAGTTTCACATTTTTTCATTATAGTTTTTGAGTACATTTTACTGCCGTATTAAAAATTAACTTCTTCATCATTAACCTCCCCATGTATCGATTCCTTCTCCTCCTCATTCCCTATAAATATAAACCATTCCCTTTAGACCTCTAATTATTTTAGTTATTTATAATTTTGAAAAATGCATTTCTGCATGTATTTTTATGATGGTGCAACCAGTTATCAACCCTACATATTTTAAAACTGCTAATAATAACATAAATTAAACACCATTCCCAAGCTTTTTTATATGATATAAAAATATTGATTTTATTTAGGCATTATTATCTATCATCAATCGGCTACCGGTCTAATAAAATAGTACTTGCCGTATTGAAAATATCTCCCTCTTTTTGCGTATTTTGTAATCAAGTAATAACAATAATATAACATATGTAAATGTAACATGTAATTCAAACAATAATAGCATTTTTGTTCACCACCTTTCAATCGAAAGTGGCAGAAAAAGTTCTTGGTTTTTAAAATCCTGTATATTGTTTTAATCAGAATCTTAAAAAAAAAGAAATCTATCTATATCATCACGCCAGGTCCCTTGCGGGGTAGGCAGAGAGTACATAGTTCTAAGAGGTCCTTTCCTTATATACCTCTCGGGGTTCCTCCACTCTCATAGTTCGTCTCATACACGCTGGCCGGTTACGGAGACTCTTTGACTTGTCCTTCAGATAAGACACGGTTTATTTGGTCATCATGCCACCTGCCCCGTCAATACTTTAGTGTATGAAAAGCCTAAAAGAGCTAGTGTGCTTGAGAAGGAAAGAGAAACAACATTTGGAGTAAAATGAGAAAGACTCTAGGTTATTCGTCAGGCTCGAGAATGGAAAGTAATATTTAAAGATTCCGACATTCCTGCAGACACACAAGTTGTGCTACACGAATAACGCATGAGAATTCAATGGAATGTTGTGTAATACGCAAGGAGGTTTCAGGTCGAGAATAGGGCATTCGGATAAGCATCTGGCAGTGGGCCAGAAGATTTTCTGCTGTTTTTGTTGACCTGGAAAAGGCGTTTGATAGGGTCGTGCGGTAGAGGCTGGGATATTATAAGCGGCACTCTGTTGCGAACCACCAGTTACAGCTATAAACGATGACTTCATGTACAATGGCTTACATTTGAATGTAAAGAAAACCAAGATTATGGTTTTTGAATGGGAAGAAACCAGAACGAATGCAAGGTATGTGGATGGTATTGATGTACTGCACTTCAACAAGGATGGGAAATACAATGCTGATATAGAGAGAAGAGAGAATGGCACGATGGGAAAGATACTTAGGAGCCGGCACTTAAGCGAGAAATGGTATGCTACGGTGGTTCGGGCATATTGAAAGAATGTCTGAAGAAAGAATGACCAAACAGATGTACAATGCTAAAATGAAAGGTTGTAGGTTCAGGGGAAGACCTAGACTGTCTTACCATGACCAAATAGGCCAGTTCTCATCTGAAAGATATGTCAAGAGTCTATGTAACTCTGCGAGCGTATATGAGACGAGTTATGAGCGTGAAGGAAGCCAGAGAGGTATGTAAGGGAAGAACAACTCAAGGGATCTGGGATGATGATATAGATATAGATAGATAATGAGAAATTTTAAAAAAGACCTAGATACGATACATCTGTACAGTTATCGAATTACTAGATGTTCTATTTTTCATTTTGCTAGTGTCCTTTACTTATCTGAGAAAAAGCCTTACTAACATTGTATTTCCGTGTGTGTGTGTGTGTGTGAATGACCTACGCTGTTGGCCTCGAGGCCTCTACAGCTTCACCGGATTTTAAAGGCGAGCGTGCACCCACTACGCTCCAGCCAGCCAGAAGGGCAAGAGGCGACATACTCGAGGGCGCCCTCGGTTGGGACAGTCGCTGTAGGGGGACGGGTGCACTACTAAGCGCACCGGTCAACCGCCGGCTATGGGAGGGGATCTACTACTACGTCTACGTCATCGTCGCCCGTATTCTGAGCGGAAAGAAAGGATGACAAGGCATCGGGGGGGTCGGTGAGAACATGTCGCGGCCGGCGGTGGCGGCAGGGGTCGGGAGGGAGATCGTAGTCGGCGGTGGCTACGATTAACGGATTCGCATGGGTAGATGCGTTCGCGAAGTGACGTGTCGACGCCTTTTTAATAAAGGCGCGAATAGGTTCGAGACCTAGATCGGAGTGGAGGTCGACGTTCCGTACGAACCAGGGGGCTCCTATGGCTTTACGGAGGAAGCGGTGTTGAACCACTTGGAGTTTATCGATGTGAGAGGGGGCCGAATGCCCGAACACAACACACGCATAAGTCATGATGGGTCGAACGCAAGTTTTGTAAAGTGTCACCTTATTTCTAAGGGACATTTTACTCCGCTTGCAGATTAACGAATGGAGACGACCGAGCACAAATGATGCTCGGTGACGGACCCGCTTGATGTGCGGGCCGAAGGACATGGTACTGTTTAGGGTGACCCCTAGATATTTGACCTCTTTGACCCAGGGAATGGGTCGGTCGAACATGGTCACTTGGCCGAGATTACTTCTAGGGCGGCGCAGGGAGTGGCGCGGGGTGGCACCTCTGGAGAAGAACACCGCAGCGCTCTTGTCCGGGTTCACCTCAATACGCCACTTTCTGAACCAATTCCCTAGGGAATTGGCGGATGCCTGAAGGTGTCTGGTAATGAAACCCTTATTCCTATGCGAGACGTAGAGAGCGGTATCATCCGCGAATAGGGCTAGATGCGCCTTACTCGAACGAGGAATGTCGTTCGTGTAAAGGCTAAACAGGAGCGGAGAGAGAACTGAGCCCTGTGGGACTCCAGCACTGATGGAGTGGGAAGTGGAGCGCGTCATTTCGACGCGATAACGGAAGGCGCGATTCGACAAGAAGTCTCGTAAGATGAGCACGAGTCTGTCCGGCACACCCAATTGGTAGAGCTTGTAGATCAAGCCGTTGTGCCAGACTTTGTCGAATGCCTTCGCGACATCTAGGAAGAGGGCGCCCGTGTAGATGGGTTTGGGTCTATTGAGACCGGAGAGGATGTGCTCTGTGATGCGGTGCACTTGGTGGACGCAAGAGTGTTTGGCTCGAAAGCCAAACTGCTCGTCGATAAGGATACCCCTGGACGTTACGAAGTCTTTGAGCCTCGCCAGAAGTAGGCGCTCGTATATCTTGGCCAGGGAGTTGAGGAGACTGATAGGGCGGTAGCTCGCGGGGAGATTGCGAGGTTTGCCGGGCTTGGGAATGCCTATGACGTCCGCCTCCTTCCACTTAGCGGGGAAGGTGCAGTTCGTCATGGCGGCGTTCAAAATGGCCACCAAGAGGCAGATGTGTTGGGCGGGCAGGCATTTCAGAACGCGATTCGAAATGCCGTCAGGGCCGGGGGCTTTTTTAGATTTAAGACCCATAATCAGATCTTCGACCTCCGTTTGCGTGATAGGAGGCAAGGAATCGACGGGGGGGAGGGATGCCCTGCGCTCGACTTCCCTGTCGACCGCGTCGACGTGGGACTGGTCGACGGACTGAGAGCTGGGGGCGCACTGGCTCTCGAGGGAGTCGGCGAGAAGCTCGGCCTTTTCGTCGTCGTCGAAGGCTGGGGGTGCTGCGCCTGAAGGGCGGGACAGCGGGGGCATGTCAGTCGTGGAGTCGGATTTGAGGCTACGCGCCAACTGCCAGTAGGCCAGATGCGACGGCGCGATGCCCTCTAGGAGGACACCCCACCGTTCCTCCCGGACTTCCGCGACACGACGCTTTACCTCTCGTTGTAAAGCGCGCATCCGGGCCCGATTGGCTTCGGTGGGGTAGGAGTCGTACGCTCGGATAGAAGCATTCTTGGAACGAATGAGACCCCTAACATCCATAAAACATGTTCTCCTAATAATTCAAGCCATGTAATACCCATAAAAGAATCAAAGAAAGGCAAAATTTTTCGTCGTAATTGTTTAAATTTTATTAGGCCCACCCCCTTTTATATGAGTTATTCGGATTCCTTATTAAAATTAATAATATTGACAATTTCGATTGTTCTTTGATATGTAGTCTGGGAATCCAGTGGTAAAAATCTTATTGAATTACGAGTATTAACGATTTATTTTTAACAATTTAATAAAAATTACAGTTTTGTCAAAGAGTTCAATTGTTTTTCACTTTTACATTATTCATCAGGCAACTACAGTGAAAAGGAAGGGCATGATGCATTCAACTATTCCGGCCCTATTACTAGGAGCGAAGAACTGCACAGGAGTGCTTTCAATTAAGCAACGGGAAATTGAATTATTATTATTGTTTCTTGTTTGTTATAAAATAATACATGCATAATACACATTTTTGTTTGTTATACCTATTATTCTACTGACATTTCATTTATAAAATTAATTATACATTCTCCATAACTGCTTGCCAGAGACGTATGTAAGGGAATAACCTTTTGGAACTCTGTACTCTCCCCTGCCTACCCCGCAAGCGATCTGGCGTGATAATATGGTTAGAATATTATATTTTTTCGCCAGATGGCGCTTAGAAAGTAAGCAACCGTTCTGTGTAGTTCCGTAAATATAAATCATTTAAAATAGTTTAAACCCGTTATAACGTGATAAAACCATTTAATTAGATTGATTATCCGTTCCTCCATATCGACAAGTGTTATCTAGACATCTCCGATAACTAGGTTTTTATGCGTAAAATGTGTGAACTGCAACTAAAACTATCTACCCACTGAAACAGTTATAAACTCAAATTAGTAATGTGAGTGTTTAACATATACTGAAAACTCAGTGTTTTTATGTAAATCTACCAAATAACTTAGAGAAAAAGTGACTTTCAAAATCCAGTCGTTATTATTCAAATTAAACACACATCTACATTCTGCGTCCAGCGCCATCTACCGGACAGTAGCTGACGTTAAATATTCTGCTACTCGATAAGAGAAAGCGCTATAAACAACATGCCTCTCACGTCTAAATTTGGTTGTTGTTCAAGTCGCATGACTGCTTCAGACACCTTAAAATATATGGAATGTAGAATTTTATGCCATTATGATTGCATTGTAAAGCAAGGAGAGACTCCTTTCAAAGGGTTGACTGCAGAATTTACGTCGTCATGGGTGTGCCCTTCTTGTACAAGTAAAGGACCCAAGATGGAGAACAGTACGTAGTTCGCTATCGGTCTCTGGCGAACAAAATGTCACTCTACGGAAAAAAATACCACCCCTATCCATACGACTATAAATGAAATACAATGTATACCTGAATATAAGTCGGAAAACTTAATTAAAACAGTTAAACAAATAGCTAATACTGTAAAATACAATCTGAGTGAGTTATTAATGATGATGAGTTATTAACTTCGCGTAAACTTAGTTAATGCGTGTTTAGTTTCCTTTTAAAAACTTTTATAGTCTTGCCCTTTATGGCCGCCGGCATATGGTGGACTATTTCAAGACTGTTCAAAAGGTATGGTATGCGTTTTTTAACGCCCTGTCACCTAAGAAGTTGGTCACTTTTGGAATATCATGTCTGCCGTCTGTCACCCAACATGTATTGTAAACATTGTTCACTGGGGTTAAGAGCTCTAGACTGTGACAATTATTTGCAATCAAACTAAAGTTTGTGGTTTTCACAACAAAACACTACAAAGAATAAGACCAACTTTTGAGTTCCCCGCCACAAATGTTGTCTATGCATGAATTTTCCGGATGTGTAGAATAAGAGATGCGAACGTTTCACGACTTTCAACATTCATATAATTCTAAAATCTATAATTAAAACTTAGCTATAATTAAAAATAGAATATTTATTTCTATTATTCAATTGTTATAACTAGTTGGAATTTTGATTTGATCACCTTGTGCATGGTCCTTAAAAGTACAGAAATTGCTCAAAGGGCAGTTTAAATTCCTGACACTTTATGTATGCCGAGTAGTTTATGAAACTTAACGCGAGAATCTATTATCGAACATGCGCTCTGAAGAAGGTGCTAAATTGACATGTCGGAAAACTATTGATTGAAAGAAGCCTTTGAAAGAAGCCATTAAAACGTTTTCTATCTCATGTTCTCCTAGTAACAAATTCGGCAAACTAGCTGCATCTTTCACACTCGTGCACCTTCTCACCTTTTTTCCCTATTCCTTTTTTCATAGGTCGGATACATGTATTAACTATTAGAGTCAGTAAACAGCTGAAAATTACAAATGGATTTATTAAAAACTTAAATTGAGGGTTTTTATTATCAAGTAAAGCTTAATTTTTATGATTGTAAATAAAATTGGCTATGAATTTTGGCATTTTGATGCATATCTGATTAAATATCCGAATACAATTTCTGAACTGCGCCCTGAGCCTAGATGGCATTGACTCCTCAAGCCTATGCAGTTATTAATTTAGCTATCAAATAATATTCTGTGTGTGTGTGTGAATGATGTACGCTGTTGGCCGCGAGGCCTTTACAGCTTCACCGGACTTAAAGGCGAGCGTGCAACCACTACGCTCTAGTCAGCCAGAAGGGCAAGGGGCGACATACTCGAGGGCGCTTCGGTTGGGACAGTCGCTGTAGGGGGACGGGTGCACTACTAAGTGCACCGGTCAACCGCCGGCTATGGGAGGGGATCTACTACTACGTCGTCGTCGTTGCCCGTATTCTGAGCGGAAAGAAGGGATGACAAAGCATCGGGGGGGTCGGTGAGAACATGTCGCAGCCGGCGGTGGCGGCAGGGGTCAGGGGGGAGATCGTAGTCGGCGGTGGCTACGATTAACGGATTCGCATGGGTAGATGCGTTCGCGTAGTGAAGTGTTGACGCCTTTTTAATAAAGGCGCGAATAGGTTCGAGATCTAGATCGAAGTGAAGGTCGACGTTCCGTACGAACCAGGGGGCTCCTACGGCTTTACGGAGGAAGCGGTTTTGAACCACTTGGAGTTTATTGATGTGAGAGGGGGCCGAATGCCTGAACACAACACACGCATAAGTCATGATGGGTCGAACGCAAGTTTTGTAAAGTGTCTCCTTATTTCTAAGGGACATTTTACTCCGCTTGCAGATTAACGAATGGAGACGACCGAGCACAAAGGATGCTCGGTGACGGACCCGCTTGATGTGCGGGCCGAAGGACATGGTACTGTTTAGGGTGACCCCTAGATATTTGACCTCTTTGACCCAGGGAATGGGTCGGTCGAACATGGTCACTTGGCCGAGATTACTTCTAGGGCGGCGCGGGGAGTGGCGCGGGGTGGCACCTCTGGAGAAGAACACCGCAGCGCTCTTGTCCGGGTTCACCTCAATACGCCACTTTCTGAACCAATTCCCTAGGGCATTGGCGGATCCCTGAAGGTTTCTGGTAATGAAACCCTTATTCCTATGCGAGACGTAGAGAGCGGTATCATCCGCGAATAGGGCTAGATGCGCCTTACTCGAACGAGGAATGTCGTTCGTGTAAAGGTTAAACAGGAGCGGAGAGAGAGCTGAGCCCTGTGGGACTCCAGCACTGATGGAGTGGGAAGTGGAGCGCGTCATTTCGACGCGATAACGGAAGGCGCGATTCGACAAGAAGTCTCGTAAGATGAGCACGAGTCTGTCCGGCACACCCAATTGGTAGAGCTTGTAGATCAAGCCGTTGTGCCAGACTTTGTCGAATGCCTTCGCGATATCTAGGAAGAGGGCGCCCGTGTAGACGGTTTTGGGTCTATTGAGACCGGAGAGCATGTGCTCCGTGATGCGGTACACTTGGTGGACGCAAGAGTGTTTGGCTCGAAAGCCAAACTGCTCGCCGATAAGGATACCCCTGGACGTTATGAAGTCTTCAAATTCAAATCATTTATTTGCATCAATATGGGTTACAAAATGGGACTTATTATTATATCAATATGTTCGTATGCCATATTCCACCAGTTAGGCATGCAAATATTATTATTTTATAAGATGAATGTACTTATAAGTTTAGTCTATGTAATTTTCTATAGGAATTAATTAATAACGTATGCTTTAAATTAATTAAAAACGTGATTAAAAATTATATTAAATTGTCATTACATTATATATTTCCTAAGCATAATACATTAGTCAAGTAAATATTCGTTGATCGTATAATAGGCTTTATTTAATAGACATGTCTTTAGACGATATTTAAATAGATTGAAATTTTGTATATCTTTAATATGTTTAGATAGATAGATAGATAATACTTTATTGTTCCACCAGAAATACAAGAAGGAAAAAAAAAAGAGACAATATTTCAATTGAAAGATAGTGTAACAATGGGCGGCCTTATCACTAATAGTGATCTCTTCCAGGCAACCTTTGGATAGAGAGGATCTAAAGAAAACACAAGATTTAGGGGTGTACTTAGCTAACAGAACATAACAATACACAAATAAATCTATCATAAACTACTTAAATAATATACCTATATATACACAAGTAAAAATAATATACACGCGTCAAAGATAAGTTATACTATTAAGCAACTAGCAACAGCATATAGAAAACATCAGCAAATTTAATTTAATGAATCGGTGATGTAGAACTTTTTCACTTGACCTCTGAATATATGAATAGATGGAGCACTCCTTATAGAAACAGGTAGTGAGTTCCACAGTCGTACGGCTTTGACCGTAAAAGAGTTATCATAAAAGGTGCTAGAGTGTAGAGGCATTACGAGAGCCAAGTTTTCTGATGACCTTAAAGAATACGAGTTGGAAAAGTGAAGGAAATTGAATCGTTCCTTAAGGTAGCGCGGGGAAGACTGACTGAACAAAATATTGTACAGAAGACAGAGGATATGAGTATTCCGGCGAAGACGTATAGGGAGCCACTTGAGCTTAGAACGAAATTGAGATACATGATCATATTTGCGCAAGCCAAATATAAATCTTATACAAAAGTTTTGAAGACGCTCAAGTTTATTTAACTGGTCTTCAGTGAGATCTAGATAGCAGATGTCAGCATAGTCGAGAATAGGAAGCAACAGAGATTGTGCTAGAGCAATTTTAGTGGTAATAGGCAGAAAGTTTCGCAGTCTTCTAAGAGAACTTGCTGCAGCGTATAGTTTACGACTGGCGTCTTGCAGCTGACTAGCCCAACTCATACAGCGATCCATCGTTAAGCCCAAGTTTTTTACAGTTTCACTGTACGGAATCGACACTCCATTAAAATTAATCCGCGGAAGTAAAGTCCAGTCCAACTTTGAGATAAGATGCGAACTGCCAATGATAATTGCTTGGGTCTTAGTGGGATTCACTTTCAGGCCATAATTTTTGCTCCACTCTGTTATACGAAGTAAATCATTATTGACAGTACTTATACACTCATTTAATCTGTCCAGCGAAGAATGATAATAAATTTGAAGATCATCTGCATATAAGTGGTATGAAGAAGAGATATCATGGGAAATTGAATTAATAAAGATTGCGAAAAGGAGTGGAGATAGGACCCCGCCTTGTGGTACTCCAGCCGACGTGTCACACCATGATGAGAAATTCTCTTCAAGGCGAACCCGCTGCCGGCGTCCATACAGATAAGTGTGAAACCATTCGACCACCGTTGGAGATATGTTAATTGAGCGAAGTACAGCTAAGAGAATGTCAAAATCGACCGTGTTAAATGCATTGCTGAAATCCAACAATGTAAGCACTGTTAAGTTACCATTTTCCATAGAAAAGCGAATGTCATCGGTGACTTTAACAAGAGTACTTGCTGTACTATGGCCAGGACGAAAACCAGATTGGAATGGATTAAGGAGATTATGACAGGAAAGGAAATTGCTGATTTGATTGTGAATAAGACGCTCAAAGACCTTAGAAAGAAACGGAAGAATGGATATCGGACGATAGTCGGAGAAAGATTTAGGATTGGGTTTTTTAGGTAAAGGAATTGCGCGTCCTTCCAAATAGAAGAAAATATGCCTCTTGTGATGGAATTATTAAAAAGGAGACAAAGGATGGGAGCGATAATGTCGATTAATGGCACTAGCATATTGCGACTTATGCCATCGCCACCCACGGCGTTGGAGGAGATTGACAGTACGCTCTTTTTAACATCACAATCGGATAGACGATTGAAAATAAAAGGAGGGTAGTCTGGAGTTGGTATATTTGAAAGATATTTTAATGTATTTGCCCTAGTTGAATCATCAATATTGGACGAGGAAGAGAAGTGTAAGTTGAGCGAATTAATATTTAAATCAGTTTTAAGAGTATCTTGGCGTGATTTGCCAACTCAAATAGACTTGAGAAATTTCCAGATTTTAGTTGGATCATTATTTTCCACCGATTCATGGATATGGCGGCGTAAAGCGTCCCTACATACCACATTGCAGCGATTTCGCGATTTAATGTACTTCGCTTTATTTTCATCGCTAGGACGGCACTTGTACTTATGTTTGGCCATCGTTTTTTTGTGCATTATAAGTTTAATGTCCTTAGTGATCCATGGCGCTGGAAGGTGTTTTAATTTGATGGCTCGCAAGGGTGCATGTTTGTCATAAAGTTGGGTTATTAGCGAGTTAAAGTTCATTATTTGGTCATCCACTGACTCTGCATCAGTGACCGGTGACCAATCAATTTTTCCAGTATCACTAAGGAATTCTTCCTGCTTCATACCAGTAAAATTGCGCTGAAGAATTATTTTAGGCTTAGCTTTAGGAGGACGGATTTTATATGAGAGAAATATAAGATCATGATACGAGAAAGCACCAGCAGAACATTGACCGTGTTTGGCAACATGCAACGGTGAAGATACTATTACCAAGTCAAGAAGTGAGGGAGTAGAGTTAGGGAAGTGATGAGTAGCACTAAGGGGAAGAATATGTAAGTTACTGGATTTGATGATAGTTTCCAGTGAAGTAGTACGGTAATCATGCTTAAGAAGGCAAGTGTTGAAATCAACCATGATGATAGTATGATTATATAAGGGCATGAGATCTTCCAAGATCTTTTCAAAAGATGAGAAATAATTAATGCGAAGAGAAGGGCTGTAATAGGCTCCGAGTAAGATCTTGGTGTGAGATAAACGCACCTCAACAAATAGATGTTCGCCGGCATTTGAAACTAGTGGTTGTGGTGAAGTAGAAATTACAGCATAGGGAATATTTGTTCGAAGGTAAATGGCCACTCCACCACCTCCACCGCCAGTTCGATCGTTACGAATCAAACGAAATCCAGGCAAACAATATGACGAACTAGGAAGGCGGGGTTTAAGCCAAGACTCGGAGACAAGTACAGCGTGAATATTTTTCTGGTTAAAGGACACCTGCATATCGGAAAAATGAGCTGGAATACTTTGGGCATTAATATGAACCACGTTAAAGTTTTTAGGTACATCAGAAAACTGGCTCTCGAGTGTGTCGGCGAGAGTAGGAGTGCTAACAAAGCTCTCGTCACCACTACTATAAGATTCAGAGGATAAAGAGAAGTAATTGTCACTAGTACTGCTAGCATCATCATTAAATAAGCTTTTCATCGTTTAAATAAAAATATATAATAAAAAATAAACGTGTATATTAATACAAATATATCTATATATATATATATATATATATATATATATATATATATATATATATATATATATATATATATATATATATATATATATATATATATATATATATATATGTATGTGATTTAGGTAATTTATTATATAATTTAGGTCCCATACATATTGCGCTTTTGTCAAACAAAGCCGTTCTGTGACTACTTGCACAGAGTATGTCAGCATGTCTAGAACTTTTCAATGTTTGATACCTGTGTATGTTTTTTCTTGTGTATAATATTAACTCAAAGATATATAGCGACGGGAATGTTCGTATTTTTAGCTTAATGAAATGTGGTTTGCACGTATCAGTGAGCTTTAGAGAGCATATAGCTCGTACGCATTTCTTTTGTGCCTTAAAAATTGTGTCTCTCTCTGTAGCATTTCCCTAGAATATGTTACCATATCGTAGTACAGAACCAACGTAGCCATGGTAAGCTGATAAAAGTGTACTCTGGTTTACAGTTTTGCGTAACATGTAAAGGGCATATGAGTATTTATTTAATTTTGTACACACTTGTTCTGTATGTGATTTCCATTTCAGATCTGAGTCAACATGTATTCCCAAGAATTTAATTGTATTTATATTTTGTATTACTGATTCTTTGTATTTTATCATTAACGGGACTGGATTAAGTCTTTGAGCCGCGCCAGAAGTAGGCGCTCGTAGATCTTGGCCAGGGAGTTGAGGAGACTGATAGGGCGGTAGCTCGCGGGGAGATTGCGAGGTTTGCTGGGCTTGGGAATGCCTATGACGTCCGCCTCCTTCCACTTAGCGGGGAAGGTGCAGTTCGTCATGGCGGCGTTCAGTATGGCCACTAAGAGGCAGATGAGTTGGGCGGGCAGGCATTTCAGAACGCGATTCGAAATGCCGTCAGAGCCGGGGGCTTTTTTAGTTTTGAGACCCATAATGAGATCTTCGACCTCCGTTTGGGTGATAGGAGGTAAGGAATCGGCGGGGGGTAGGGATGCCCTGCGCTCGACTTCCCTGTCGACCGCGTCGACGTGGGACTGGTCGACGGACTGCGAGCTGGGGGTGCACTGGCTCTCGAGGGAGTCGGCGAGAAGCTCGGCCTTTTCGTCGTCGTCGAAGGCTGGGGGTGCGCCTGAAGGGCGGGGACAGCGGGAGCATGCCAGTCGTGGAGTCGGTTTTAAGGCTACGCGCCAGCTGCCAGTAGGCCAGATGCGATGGCGCAATGCCCTCTAGGAGGTCACCCCACCGTTCCTCCCGGACCTCCGCGACACGACGCTTTACCTCTCGTTGTAAAGCGCGCATCCGGGCCCGATTGGCTTCGGTGGGGTAAGAGTCGTACGCTCGGATTGAGGCATTCATGGAACGAATGAGATCCCTAACATCGTCCGGCAGTCGAAAGCGGTTGAGGTTGAGATCTTCCACCTCGACTTGCTTAGACGATCGACTGACAGCCGATCGGATGTGTTCGGTGAAGGCATCTACGGCCTGATCGGTGTCCTAAGGGGACGGGATGGAGTCCTAGCTGAGAGGGAGGGAGGGAGGGTCGGCATCCGCCAAGGCCGTGCTTAGCGTATGCCAATCCACCACCGTCTTTTTTGGTCGCTGAGGGGCGGAAGGGGGGGAACCGAGTCTCATGACTACAGGTCGATGGTCAGAGTTGAGTTCCTGGACTACTTCCAAGGAGTGCAGCCGTAAGGTGACACCCTTCAGAAGCGCCATGTCCAGGACGTCAGGTCGGTGGTTGGGATTGTTGGGATAGTGGGTAGGGTGCATAGGTGCGATGACGTCAAAGTCGAGAACGTCGACCAGGGCGTCAAGGCTCCTACCGTTAGGGGAAGTGGTGAGACCGTTGCAGGCCACGTGCTTACTGTTAAAGTCGCCCGCCAGAATGACGGCGCTTCCCAGATTGAGGAGTGCTTCAAAGTCACTCTTGAGAACGAGTTCAGTGGGGGAGAGGTATACGGAGGCAATCACGATGGGCTGGTGCCCAGTGAGAGAGATGCGACAGACCGAGGCTTCGATGTTGGTGAGCGCGGGGGGATCGAGAGGGATGCAGTGAAGGGACCTCCTGTAGTATATGAGAGTACCGCCTCCGCGGGAGCCGATTCTGTCATTACGCACGAGGTTATAGTTTGCGATCCAAGGATCGCGCTGTGCGGGCTTGAGGAAGGTTTCCTGCACTAGGAGGATATCAAGCTGGTGATCTCGGAGGAAATCAGCAACCTGATCTCGCTGGGAGCGAAGGCCACCGGCGTTAAAGAACGCCAGGTATAGGTTGTGGGGCTTATGGCGGGGAGGTCGTAAATCCATTATTGGGTGCGGGGGGTTTGGTTCTAAGGGAGGCCAGGACGTCATAGACGTCCCTGTATTCCGCGGCCAGGAGAACCTGGTCCGCCAAGTTGGTGGCGGCGCGGAGTTGGAGGGCGAATTCTCGGACTCTGGGGATTAGCGCGGGGCTTATTACTGCCGAAACGTTCATAATCAGGTTGACGTCCTGACTGTTGGCGCCAAGAGACGGCCTAAGCGGAGGGGGAGGGGGGGTCAGCTTCTGTGGCGCGGGAGCGCGGGGAGCTCTCTGGCGCTGAAGGCACCGGACGGGGGTGCGCTGAGGGCGCGGGGGGGGTGTTGCGCCGAGGGCGCAGAGGAGGGGGCAACCGCGCGGGGGCGGCGGCGGCCGCCGCGCCTCGTCCGGCCGCGCTTCCCCTTCGGGGCCTTGGGGCAACCGCGATAGTTCGCGGTGTGCCCCTTGGTGCCGCAGAGGACGCAGCTGGGGGGCTCGGCCGCCGTCTCCTTCGAGCGGGCGCACTGGGACGTCGCGTGGTCCCCGATGCATTTCACGCATTGAGGGCGCGCGTGACAATTACGGGCAGAGTGCCCGTAGAGTTAGCAATTGTGGCACTGCCCGGGCGTGCCACGTTTGTGGAGGGCCTCCACGGTGAGGCCAGAGATGTGGCAAACGGCCTTTAGGTCGAAAACCGTATAGCTCCAAAGTGGTCCTATTTTAATTTCATCGGTATTGGACCTTGGACTTTTAAGATACATCAGGGAACTCCTAAACGACAAACAATACGAATGCGAAAATTGAGATATTATGGCTATGACGTCAATCCTATAGGTACCCTGCCATAGAACTAATCAGATTACTAACCGACTTCAAAAAAGGAGAGGTTGACAAAAATTGTCTGTTTTTTTTATAACGTCTTTATCTATGAACTGATTTTGATGATTCCTTTTGCGTTGGGTTTAGTATAGTTTCCAGGTGGTCCTATTTTAACGAAATCCTGACTCCTTAACGGCGAACAGCACGGATGTATAGATTCCGTTATTATGGTTTTTATATCAATCTTGTAGGTACCTTACTATACAACTCAGCAACATAATATAATATAGGTATATAAATATTAGTAAATAATTCACTCGTCACTTAAAATGGTAAAATAACAATCTTTTAAAACAAAGGTAAACCGACTTCAAGAAGCAAAAAATAAATATTAGGTTAGTGCAGTCGGTGCCAAGTACCCGGCTGCACTAACCGGTACCGACTTCAAATATTTATTTTTTGCTTTTCGAAGTCGGTTTACCTTTTTTAAAAAAGATTTTTTTTCCTTTTTTAATTTTTGTTGGTACAGTATGCCCTGGATACATCACCTGGGCTTTCGCTCCAGGATGACTTTTGTACCGTGTATATGATCGACATACATCTTTTAACTGGACAGAAAATTAAATAATCTGTTAATACGACGAATCTGACGGACGAATTAGCGCAGTGGTTAAGTGCTTAATCCCCTCCGCCCACCATGTCTAATAGTCGCGGGTTCGATTCCCGCACGGGACAATTCACATTTAATTGTTCCGGTCTGGGTATTTGTGTATGTGAATTTTCATGTTTGTAAACGCACCCACGACACAGGAATACATCTTAGTGTGGGGCTACGTTTCATAATAAAAAAAGAAAAGAAAAAGAAATAGAAAAGTCATAGTGGCGGTGTTGGTGTTACGAAAATGTTAAGGTTTATAACATCTCAACGTGCCATACTATATATAAGCCATGTTCAAAAAATCTTTTCTTTTCCCTTCACAGCAACTGTACTCTAACACCGAGGTGATAAATGTACTTAAACACACAAGACAGAGGCGCTCCGCTGAAGATGCGTTACTAAAGTTTAGGTCAGGTCGAACTAAAAACTGCATTCGCTCAACATATGCATTAATGAATTATCACAAGTGTAAATTTGTTAAACTACAAGATTTTAATACGCTGTTGTAAAAACAAGGTAATAAAATCTTATAGTTTAACAAATTGTAATTTAAAAAAAAGCAATTCAATACTTGCACAAACGTGACACAAGCTTATTACTCGCACGTCAATACTACTTAGTAGCATCATTATATTAATACGTGAAGCAAAAACTTTGTACCGCGTTTTACGAAAATTGCGCGGACGGAGGAGTATAAAATTTCCCACACTTATAGTTTATATAGAGAAGGAGTGCAAAATGCTAAAATTTTTATTTTTATTTATGCATAGAAAACACACTAAATCAATAAACAAAACCATTACACACACTACCATGTATTTAACACAATACACTTCAAATTTCTAACGAATTCTAACGAATAGATTCTTCTTCTTTTTTAAGTTATGGCATAATTGTGTTTGTTTAAATTAATTCACTCCCCGATGAATTTGATGACAACGATGATAATGAAATTAGTGAAGTACCCCACACGGATAGTAAAGCGGTGGATACTTTACATACCAATTGCAACGGCCGTTTTGAGGGATGTCGAAAAGGCACGTTTTATCACTTTGTTACAATTACCTTTACTCATGCACGTATAAGAACACATAATGGTTAATATTCCACCAATATTACACATTATTATTTGAAATAACTCGAGTTTTGGAAATTAAAACAAATTGACAACATCAGTCTTCGACTTCCCGCCAAAACTCTCTCCTAACGATGGGCGATTATTACTAAAACAATCGAATCATTCGATTGTTCCGTTTGTTCGAATACAATCGAATGACAATCATAATTGTTTGATTATTGGCCGATTGTTAGATTGATGCTCAGCGTTTCGACCGCGCGCGCGTAACTTTAGTAACGGGTACGCAATCAACAGACGAATCGAACGCACTGTCGATTGTTTTTGCATCGTTCAATAGATTTGGATCGGAACTTGCTTTTTAATTTTTCATATAATAATTTATATGCATTATACTTATAGAAAATTAATTCCAAAATATTTTTATGAATTATATAATATAATTTACTATTAGTAAATAAATATGTATACTTATTTTCTATTAGAAATAAGTAGGATTCATAAAAAATACTTTGAAATTTGTAGTCTATCATAACGTCAAATCTCCTGCAGGGTAGATTTAGTGATTATAACTACGTTACATTTGTCTATATTTGTCTATAATTCAGTCGATATTTCCAACTTAACCTAAGCCCTTTATCGACACGACGTTCACCGACATCAATTACTGATCAACTAAAAATTATTGCTAACAATCGAAACGTTTCCCCCGTGTCTACTATACCCTGCGCGTTAGAAGCGCACCGTCGATTTTCATTCGTTCGTCGATTGTTATTCGATTGTATTTTTGTGAGGACGAATGAATTGACAATCGAATGTGTGTAACTACAATTGTCGATTCATTCGATAGTTTTTTTCGCAAAAATCGCCCATCGCTACTCTCCACTCGGCTTTCAATCAAATATTGTTTGTCTTTAATATTATTTGTGTATAGTCTTACTGAATGTCAAACGATGAAAGAGTTTTTACAAAAAACATCGTTTAGAGAGAAGTTTTGTATCAATAAATAAATTATCGAAATATGTATGTCAAGTTCAATGGACAGCAATTTCTTTTTGGTTTTTTTCTTTCAATAAAAAAATATTAAAATAAGAGGTGTTTTTTATCTTCTTCTTCTTCAAGTTATGGTTTCACACTAATTTTAAGTGTATTTTGCCAGTGTCCAATGAGATATATAATCGTGTTTGTTTAAATTAATTCGACTCCCCGATGAATTCGATGACAACGACGATAATGAAATTAATGAAGTACCCCACCGTGGATAGTAAAGCGGTGAATACTTTACATACCAATTGCAACCGCCGTTTTGAGGGAAGTCGAAAAGGCACGTTTTATCTCTTTGTTTCAATTACCTTCACTCATGCACATATAACACATAATGGTTAATATTTCACCAACATTACACATTATTAGTCGAAATAACACAAGTTTTGGAAATTAAAACAAATTGACAACATTTCTCTTCGACTTCCCGCCAAAAAAAACCCAAGAGGTGTTGTTTATTTTAATCATGTTTTGTATTTTTTTTAAATTTAAATAGCATATAATTTGTTTAAAAAAAAATAGGCAAGTTAACAGTGTAGCCTTGGCGAAATCTGTGGTTATAGAAGTATACTTTGCCAATAGAACCTTAATAATGTTCAAACTTATAATTTATATTAATTATGGTCGAATTTCGACCAATGGGCGACCACTAGTTTTGTTAAAACCATGCTAGTGATTGCATGCTAAAAAATCTATCTATGTTTGTTATTTGAGGTACGGGTAGAAGGGGGGGTGCGCTGTGAGCTCTATTATATGGGTGTGTAAATGAACTAAATTTCGACCGAGGGGCTTTTACAGCTTCAACGGGAGCCGAAAGGTAGGGAATCCAGCCAAGGTAAATAGATTAAGGGCGCCTCAAGGACAAACTGTCTCGGCTTGGGCTCTCGCTATGGAAGACGGCATGTGTCTCACCGTGGTTCTCTGCACCGGCCGGCGGACAAGGGATTCTTCGTCCTCGGCCGCTAGATTGAGATCTAATCCTGAGTACGATATATGTATCCGAAAGCTGGGAGGTACATGCATCGGAAAGGTTGAAAGGAATATGCCGGGAGTGGCGATAATGACTGATAGGAGTGCTATGAAGGTGCCAATTCAGACGCTTTTCCTATGAAAAATTTAAAGTCAGCACGCAACAGGTGTGCGTAAGTAAATCAAAAATGGTCCGTTGGGTTTGGCATATCAACCCAAATTAACATTATCGATTCGGTTGTCCTTCTTGCGTAGATGGACGTGGTGGTTCAGTTGCTGAAGTTTCAGTTGCATTTTCTTGCAAAGCTTCCATTTTTTTTGGGTGAGAGTTTGCATTTGTTAAGTGTAACCATATGTTTGATTTAAGCACACTTCAAGAGCATATGCAGCAACTAGAGTAAAAGTGTACAGCTAAAGGCCATGTTAAGTTTATTTTTTCTATAAGTAATGCCTTATTTTTTTCACATGCTTAAAATGAAAAGGAAGAAAGTACTTTTTTGTATCCATTTATTAAATATCCATCAAATTGACATAAATGTCTACAACATGTATAACAACATTAATTTTTGACACAATAAATGCACCCGCAATTTTTTTCCAATCCCTGTAATCTCCCACAACCTTTCTTATATATACCCTCTCTACAATCAGTCCTCTTTTTTGATAATTTAATTTAATACATCTAGAGATTATGTGTTACATGTAGGTACTTAAAATTAAAACCCCCAATAAGGTACATAGGTAGAAATTATTCATTAATATTTTAGATAAAAATATTTTTGTCTGTGTAAAAATGCTACTGTTTAGGTAAACTATTAGGAGTAGGTATTAAAATTAAAGCTCTGAAATTACTTTGAGTCAGATTATTTTATAACTAACACCTATAAATACTTTAATTAATATGCTTATATTCCTAACGATATTATAACAAGATGGAAGGTAGATTTGAATTCAATTAGGATCGTCTCCGTCATGTGACGGCGACGACGAATGTTTTCACATTTACAGCATAGTGAACGCAGAAAAGAGATTACTAGGGCTAAAAATTTGTTTTATGGAGACAATGCGTATGAGATGTATGCGTTTAAGAATCTTTTATATATGTTAATGAGCTTCCGATAATTATAGGAGACATTTAACTATACATACATCATTTTCATATTTATACCTATAAGGACGATTATGTAGGTCTGAACCGAAAGAAGAAAGTAGATTAGAATCAAACACAATTTACGTTATAACTAGGCCATCTTGGCTAAGATATGCTTACTGAAGTACCTTAATATATCCGAGTCTATGACCAGGCTTTTCTTATAAACATATATAACTTAATTCGCACAGCAAATATCTCCTATACCCCCAACATCAAAGATTACAAATAATACATATTAAAATACATTCGCTGAAGAAAACATTCGCAAAAAAAGCTAAAATATAAACAAGCAGAATAAATTGTAAGATAGGGTGGTATTCGTTGCGAACATACGTTACATTACACGTTCGCAATGAATATTCTCCCTCCCTTTTGATTTTCTGGGTTCAGATTTAATCGCTCCATTCGTCGTCATAGAAAACGTAACCGGGTCTCAGCAGCTCGTCCAACTCGTCGACATCGGAGATCTGGTATATCTGGCCGGTCTTTGGCAACCGAAGGAAGAAGTTACCCTGGGCAATCCAATAGAAAAGGCTGCCCGCCCGCCTGCACCGTTCACGGCACCTTTGGATGTGTTCGCGGTGATCACGCGTGATGCGTTCATTAACACGCAGCTTTACGTTCGCCATGTTTGTGTACATGAAGATGGCACTCGTGTATAACGGAGCCATTCTAACACAGCAACCATAAAATTCATTTCGCTGATCCGGACTGTAAAATCGAACCACAATAACACGAGGACGATGATCAGCTTGTCCGATGCGAGTCACATATTTCACGTCGCACTCAGTAATACATGAGTGTACGTAACGTGCTATAGCCATAATAACATTCCTTAAATTCTCGTTCCTCGTCTCGATGAGTCCTGTAATTTCCAGCTCGTTGATCATAAATGCTTGGTAGTGCATGTTAATATATTTTCTTAAGTTGGCTATTGTTTTTTGGAGAAATTTCACTTCCATATCGCGCTCTTCACCGTAGTTTTTGGCGTTGCTCAAGTGCAGTTTGTAGAATTCAAGTCGGGCCGTCGACTTGCGGAGCCAATTCTGGAACTCCTGCATCTTCCCCTGCATTGTGCCCCTTCCGAGACGGAGATGCTTTATTTCGGTGACCAGCGAGTCAATACCTTCAGTATTCATCATGAAGTCTGGTGGTCCCTGGTGGCTGGTTGAGGCGACAGGAGACAGAAGCTTTGACGCACATGTCGAGCACATCCATTCCGACGCCCCGTTGTTATTGAATTGTTCGGGAATGCATGCCGAATGAGAGGTATTAATGCATGTTTTACAATTATTAATTACATCATACACTAGCGCTGGTTTCTGACAGTACACGCAAAGGGGGGGCATTTTTATAAGAAAATTGAGTGTTGCACTGATATCTAATAAATACGCGCGATTCTGAGGTACTGCACTCCTTAGCTCTTTATGCGTACTAAGTATTTATACCGGCGGAGCTGGCCCAACCGGTCCATTAACGCATGCGCAGAAAGATTCAAAGATGGGTATTGATCGACCACCACACCTCTCCAACATCATGTTTTCCTGCTTCTTATTTTTGAGGGGGAGTAGTCCTTTCTTGTGGACCTTTATTCCCAACTTAGGCTTTAAACACGTTAACCGCCAACGCGGTCAATGTTGGGCAACACTTGATTATGCTACCAAGCCAAGGAAAAATCCCAGATTCTCTTAATTTTAATAGACCGTTTTTTTACTAGTTAGATTATATGCATAATTAATGTATTTAATTACCACAAAATAATTTTCGATCCTCTTTTATGAATTACTAGCTGAGTCCCGCGGCTTCGCACGCGTTTATTTTGTAATTTCAAATAGATAGGTAGGACTTTTTAGAATAGTATTTTTCCAAGACTTAAAAGACACCTCCATATTAATTTTCTTTTCAATCCGTTCAGCCGTGTTAATATGGGGAAATAAAAGCAACTATCCCCTAAAATCTTGCATTCCCCAAGGTAAAAAGTAGTCAACAGTCTCTGAGAAATCCTACATTTTCCAATGATAGTGTATTTAAAATCGGTTTCACCGTTCTGGATATTAACACGAACAAACTTTTTTTTATTGTGCCTGTATGTGCATAAAATATCTTCTTTATTTCAAAATCACAAATCCTAAATCAATATTCTCGTGTGCTGTGCGGGGCTTGTACCTGCGCCGATTTGACAAAGAAAGTAAGGCGGTGTACGTATTATCGCTTAAATCAAGTCCTCTTTGTTTTCCAAAAGTATTTATAACGTCGACTTATATATGAGTAAATTTTCGCTGTAGAAAAATTTCAGCAGGCCCCTAGGCTTCCAGTCGCCGATGAAAAGAAAGAGGGAAATCGACGGATTTCCAGGCTTTTCTTTCGACAAAATAAGATTAATATCTTTGGACCTTCATGCAGGCCGGTTAAAACCCACCAAATGCATATAATGCAGGATAATATCGGCATGATCTCGTGTGCAAACAAAGTTACATATTTCATATTATTATTTCACGACTTAAGATACTTTAATACTATCTACCAATCTATATCACCACGTCAGGTCCCTTGCGGAGTAGGCAGAGTGTACATAGTTCCAACAGGTCCTTTCCTTACAGACCTTTCTGGTTTTCTCCACTCTCATAGTTCGTCTTATACACGCTCGCCGGTTACGGAGACTCTTGACTTGATCTTCGGATAATACACGTTCTATATGGTTATGGTACGATAGTCTAGGTAATCCCCAATATTAAAGTTCTTCCACTTGCTCATTTTATATCTCTGGGTTTCTTTCATATTAAGTTTCTTTATAATCCGTTCAGCCATTTTAGTATGAAGAAATAATAGATATTCCACAGAAATCACGGTATTGTATATTTTGCTATGTTATATACTTTTCGTAATAAAAAATGTTTTGTTTTATTTTATAGTGTAAGACACCTCCATATAAAGTTTCAATTAAATTCATTTAGCCAGCTATATCGCAAGAACCGTGATTTTTTCCGGGATAAAAAGTATCTCGAATTTTATTTCGAGACCTAAAACACCTAGAAAGTGTTAGTAAGATCCATTCTGCCATATTAGTATGAAGAAATAACGACTATCCCGGAAGAACCGTGTGTGAATATATTGTAAGTTTTGTCAACTTCCACCAGACTTATTTCTGTATCAACTATCTCTATCACCGGGTTCAGTCTTAGCCCCACTTAGCCCGCACAGGTGGTCTTTGTAAAATATAAACTAAAGTATAGCGCGATCGATCTTATTCAACACACACTACTAACGCCGTCTCAAAAAGTGTTAGTCTTCTCGTAAATTTCGTATCCGGCCCATTCATCGTTAGAGTTCTCTCCGGAAGAAACAATCCTGAATGCAGCGTCGGTTTATGCACGAAATCATGTTTCAGTGTTTAAATCAAACGTGTATGAACAATTTCCAGTGAGTGCTTTTAACTACTGCATAGTTTGTCGTGAGGAGACGATTAGGTTCGTCTCCTATCAATTTATGGAGGAATTCATGTGTAGCAAAATCACATAGTTTGCGTCGTAACATTGCAGTTCGGGACAAACAGTAATAAAGTTTTGCGGAATATCCCGCGACAATTAGTAGCAACTTAAGTAGTTTTGGAACAGTGAATGATTTACCAAAATCGACTCTTTTCTCTTTCCTTAAAATCTATTAAGTTTTTCGAAAACATAAGTACACAGAGTTGTGACCTTTTGTACAGGTTACAATTACACAAAACTTCATTAAAATCCATGAAACAGGATTGGAGTAAAGTGTCTTTTTAGATATACAATATTTCGCCTATTTTCGTCTTTTCTGGAAAAACCTTGTGATTTTCCGAGATAAATACTATACAATATGTTAGCCAACATTTTAAAGTATGAGCATGGAAAATTTTATAAAAATCCGCCCAGTAGTTTTTGCGTGATGACGGTTCATACCCTCCGACAGATCGACAGACAGACAGATAGACAAACAGACACGAAAGCCAAAAATTTTAGAATTGGCTTCTACGTCTAAGAAGAGGAAAGAATAGGAAGGATACCCCTGGGTTGTTATTTCCTAAAAATATTTCATGTACAGACACGACTTCCTAACAGTTTTAATATGTGTATCGATAATGTAATATAGATAATCCGCCTTTACGTAGCCCTACCATGAAAACAGTAGGTTCTCAGTATTCCAAACTAAAAGCCTGGTATAATAAACATTTTCTAGCTCAATCAAATCTATACATAGAATAAAACTTGACGCTATGAAGAATTGCAGCGTAGGTCAAGACGCGTTTCTCCGCCGCCGGCTGCAGGGTCATGACCACCGCTGTGGAGCGTGGTGCACGGAGCCTCCTCCGCCACCTTGCCCTCGCCTTGGACGTCTTCTTTGCTTCCTTATTCGGAGCCTTCTTAGCACCTACAGTTTGCCACTCTGTGTGATGCAGAGTGGCAAACTTTATCTGTGCTGGCCGTGGCAACCACTTGCTGCTGTAAAGCTGCTTGTGGAGGAGGCTACCTTGCTTCTTTCTTTTTCTTTTGGCCCTTCCTGGCCGCAGGTGGGTCAGGGGCAACGGATGTCAACGGAATCGGCTCAGTCGCAGGCTGGGGCGGTTGCGCAACCCGAAGGCGTGTTACAGCTATCTCGGCGTATGTCACCGTCAGCTCTGGCGGCGTCGGCTTAGGGTCCGATGCCAAGGGTGGACGAAGCGGCTCCAGGGGCCGCCGATTTCTCCGTTTGGCTCGCCTCTTTATTCTCGTCGAGCTGGATCTTGATTAAATCTAGCTCCTTCTTAAGCACGGCCATTTGTCTTTTGAGGCGAGCATTTTCAACTTGTAGCCAGCGCACCTCATCCGACGCGGTGCGGGTGAGCAATACCTCCGCCACCTAGTAGGTCCATGAGGTTACAAAAAAGGGTCAATATTAAAAAAATATCCTTCCTAATATCATTGCATTTGGGTATGTTTAATCTAAATTAGTTGGCTAGACACAAAATCGACAAAGGTCAAGTGGGCACGAAAATTCGTATCCAGAAGTAGTGTATCTATCTATATAATCACGCCATCCCTTGCAGGGTTGGCAGAGAGTACAGAGTTCCAACGGATTCTTTCCTTACAGATCTCTCCGGCTTCCTCCACTCTCATAGTTCATCTCATACACACTCGCCGGTTACAGAGACTCTTGACGTTCCTTTCAGATAAGATACGGTATATTTGGTCATGGTAGAATAGTCTAGGTATTACCCGGTACCTACATCCTTCCACTTACGCATTTTGTATCTGTTATGTCATTATTTCTTCCGACTTTCTTTCTATATGCCCGAACAAACAGAGCAAACCCTTTCTCATCTTTACACCGATACTTTCTTTCATACCTACACGCTTTCTTAATACGCTGTTGCGAAGACGGGTTGGTAAGCTTGACTCCGCAAATCTTCTGCAGAGCTCGCATTTCGATCGTATTTATCCTGCTTTCATTCTCTTTCTTGGGTATGTAACCATACTCTCATAATAACATAATTATAACAGCGTTGGGACTTGGTTGGGGCAAGCACTCTGTTATATGTAGTAGTAGTAGTTGCTTTCTAATTATTAAATATTACTATTATTAGGCTCTGTTAGGCCCACATAAGGCCCACTGTATTTGTGTACGATAAAATTTATTTATATTTATAAAAAGCTACGTCAATAATGCAGTCAACGCCAGCACCAGGGGAACAAAATGTGATAGGAGTTATAACAAGATATGCGCATGCTCTAAAATTTCGCCAAGTTTGTGGCGGCAAGCAACTATATCTATGGCGGCAAGAACAAAGTTCTCGTATATTATATTTGGTTATTGAAAAGATTTTTCCATAAAGGTTATAGAAAAGATTTATACAGAAACAGTAAGAATATATTCTTACGTAAATTTTATGACATTTTTTAAGATCGAATCTATTGCCAAAATTATAGTTATAAACAGTTTCGTTGTATATTATTAGGTGCAATTAAAGTTATGAATTGTTGAAACTAGAGGTCATTGACAGGGTAAATTAATGCAATAGATATTTTCTCCACTTTTTTAACACTGGTGGCATAGAATAACAATGATCCAGAAGCCGCGTTCAGTCGTAATAGCACGCCGCGCGGTGAAGCCAAAAATTAACAAACGTCCCGCACTCACCGCACT
The DNA here is from genome assembly GCA_905147815.2 of Phalera bucephala. Classification (NCBI taxonomy): domain Eukaryota; kingdom Metazoa; phylum Arthropoda; class Insecta; order Lepidoptera; family Notodontidae; genus Phalera; species Phalera bucephala. Next base: position 22,778,623 of record LR990609.1, on the reverse strand, counting down.
TCCCACCCGCATAATGATGCTAGTTAAAATTATTTACCACTTTTTGGGGTAAATGTTCAGTAAGAAATTATAAAATCATTATTATTTCTAGCGGTAACATGTATTTTTATACATATTAACAAAAGAAATAGACGTAATTAAGCAGGTTCTTAAAATAAAACGCGATTCAATTAGCAGTAAGTTAATAATGTTTATTATTCTATAAGTTAAAAAATAAGAGGTTCTAGGATCGATTCTTAGGACGGAAATTGTAATATTATTTTTAATATCCCTTATGTTCAATATTTTTTTAAATATTGCCTGAAATATGGAAAAAGTACTTTCGTCATCGTAACTAAGTATATAAATCATTATGTAATAAGTAACTAAATTAATTAAATTGAGTACTATAACAACTAAGGTCCATGGCTACAAAAAAGAAGAGAAAAATTACACTGTGGTATTGCCAACACAGACTAAATGGACGCATCATTTTCGGTGATAATTATGAACGGAACATTTAATTCAATATTTAAATAATACGAAGTCCGATTGCGCTACTCACACATGGAATGTAATCCCATCCTGTTTCTTTTTGAGCTTGACGGAATTGTTACAAGTAGGAACGCCGCCGGACGCCATAATTAAATTTAATTTGACACGCATAGAGCACGTTGTTTCGCGCGACGGTCGCCGAGTGACTAATCGCGTACACGTGTGACTACTTGCTTTGCAGGTACTAATTGTTGCTTCAAGCGCAACTGCGGCTTCTAGATTATTGTTATTCTATGACTGCTCGGTCCATGGATATAAAACAATTAAATTCATTGTATTAAATCCATGGGTGGGTCTATCATTTTGAAAAGTAGTTGTCGTGAACGGTGAGAAGCCTTAGAGTATAACACTAAAGCATCCTAACTCTATGAGTAAAACAGATTAAATAGCTAATGACAGCAATAGAGCAAATCCACCAAAACGCTGGGCTGTTTAATAATCCTAGTGCAGTTTAAAAACTTTAAATATTTATTTCTCTGAACCTATCCCATTGTCCACCACGGGACAAAGGTCCTGAATAGGGCGGATTAAATTGCCCGTCTCCCAATAGATGGCGTTGTATGTAACATGCACTATTGTCTTTACAAGTTTATTTTCTTTATTTCGTCCGTAGGTACTATACCACTGCTAGGCAAAAACATTCTCTCATACTTCACCACACAAATCCAATGCGGACTGGTATGATGCCACTTATAACATATGACACATTTTAATATCATTAACTACATTGATTTTTATCTTTCGGTCATTTGTGATTTGACATTCGAAAGAAGAAAACAAACTATTATGTAATTAACTATTCAGCCGCTATACAATGTTTATTAATACGGGGGTTAAACTTAAGAACTAGCAAAACTTCTTTTTTTTAAATATAAAACCTAAACACTAATTTTCAAATCTCTGACTTAAAAGCTAACGAATTTTTATATCTACAGGGGTATTTCAGCATTTCCATTTAAGTTGAATTCCAACAATCCCCTAATTTCTTGCTTACGTTATAATACAACAAAATTACTGTCCATAATACGGAATAACGAATGTTACTAGTTTTCTTTGTTCTGTGGTTCAAAATATTAAGAACTTTCTTAGTTTTATTAATGATTAAACGAACTTATCTGTACGTAAAGTTCTAGCATAATCACTCCAAAGTTCAGAGATTCAGACACCACGTTGACTCATTTCCCACTTCTTTTTATACTACCTTAGAAGTAATTTTGAAATACGTGCAATACGTATTATTGTTTGGTTTATAAAATTACGATCATTTTTTTTATTTTAAAGTATCTTATAGTGCTCGTATTATTGGTTTCGGAAAAGCTTATTTCCATGTATGAAAAACAGCGCTCTATGGACGGGATGAAACTTACCTGTCATGCGCAATGCAAAGTTCAAATCTAAAATATAAACTCTTTAGATATTATGAGACCCTAGTACAGATGCGGGTATAAGTTGGTGCGGCTTTCACGCAATAATTTCCCCCGTTTTCACTACATTTTTTTTTTATATTTTTTCAGTTATTTAAGTCTACATTTCTCTAATTATGTTATTACCCACGAAGTATTTCTATTCAATACTTTGTGTTATAACGCCACTTTTTTCTCCCACATAATATTTTAGTAGTTTTTACATTCTTTCAGATTTCAGTAATAAAACAAAACATTTATCCATTGGATCCCAAATGGTGAATGTTAGTTTTATATGATTACAAGAAATTTCTTAGGTAAACCAGAAACAAATTTTGTAGGATTCACGTAGGTAGGTACATAATAGTCTTTGTAGGTATTTTAGATTTTATTCAAATAAGATACACCAAAATATCAGTAATTTAAACTTACTACACCGTGTACAAGCGGTTTCGTATGAAATTTGAGTTTGTTATTTTTAGTATCTCCTATTATAATTATTTTAAGCATCAGGCACTTGCCTATGAGAACAGAAAATTATTGTTTATAAAAGAAACAAAAACCAGTTTGATCTTAGTTATTCACTGTTTATTTTTATTAATTACTAATTGTACCCGGCATGCGGTTCAATGCCGCACAAAGAAGAAAGTATTTGGTTTTATAATCTGTTTATTAAAGTTGCCCGTTTGTACTAAATTCAGATGCATGATGGTTTGTTTTTACACATTATGCGGCAAGTATGGGCAAAATCTGTAAACAAAGTATCCTGTGGTTTTTTTCGGGTCAAACTTTCATAAAATCCGTGCAGCATTGAGAATAACAGGTATCCCGTAAGATCCGTGACTTTTCCATTTATTTTGAGTTAATTTGAAATCTGTTCAGCCGAATTATTATAAACAATACAAAACAATAGTGCTTGTTTTTCGATATAAAATGTATTTTTATATAATTCAAGACCGTTCATACTTCGCCACAGATCTAAGAGATCTGTGGCGCCATCTCTCTGTAAGTGTAAATAAATATTTATTCACCACAAATCAAAACAGTTCCACAATGCATTGATAGCACATAGACAAAGAAGTATTGTTGTAGTATGTGAGGTGGTCACTAGACAGCGCTATTTTAATTTTTCATTAGATTTGAGGAATAATAATATTTTTTTATATGTTATAGTTATAAATTGACAAATATCGGATTTCTTCCTTTACTTGTACTTTAAAACCTTGCTTCTTACCAAATTTTATAAAAGTGTGTCTAGGAAGTGATACATAATTTTTAATGAGTGACTTTAAATGGCCATATCTTTTGTTTGGATTTACGTAGAACCTTCATTTTACACTAGTAGGGGACTGTAGACCTTCGAATTTGGTATAAATTTCAACTTAATATCTCTTGACGTTCCTGAGAAAAGAAAACCCTAAAAAAGGTACTGACCGTCGGACAGACGGACAACAAAGTGGTTCTATAAGGGGTTCGTTTTAGGTACGGCGGCGGTTGGCTATCAGTGACATTTTGTGGAACTATTTTGATTTTTGGTGAATAAATATTTATTCACACACAGACAGAGATGGCGCTACAGATCTCAGATCTGTGTACGGTATAGGACATAAATTGGATCACATTATCGATTTATTCTTTTATTTTTATATAGTTTGAATGAAAATTAAATGTTATTAATTTAATTACGGCAAATTTTTTTAAAGAAAGAGCACTTTTTTAAAAGTTGTTTTTATGGACTGCCTCGTTAAACAAGTAGGTACCGCATAATGCGTTTAGAATTCGCGGAGGATTTCGTACAAATTGTAGGGCTAGCAAAATGTAGTTTGTCTTTTTGGAAAAATAACATTTGTCTGACCTGGGATTCGAACTCAGGACCTCGTGATCGCTACGCGCATTATTTGCCAATAGACTAACGCGGTATAGGTAACTTTTTTGCAGCTTTTGTGTTCGTATGTCTATCTGTCTTTCTGGTTCAAGTCTTGTAAGCCATTTTCAAGCACTTCGGGTATTTCATTTGTATTAGTTTTATTTTATTTTATTAAGATATCCAATAGCGTTTGACAATAGGAAGCATGTATCCGACTGAGCTGAAATTTAGCATACGTGTGTAAGTTCGGTGACAATGCAATAATATAGTACATACCAAGGACCCAGCTCCAAAACAGTCTTTACATGGGGTCGAAAGGTGGCCATGGGAACATGTCAACTACACAACACAACCACCTCGTGTTTAAGCTTGTTAGATTGGTATTGACAGTACTATACAACCAGATGATGTTTAGGGTCTGATGATGAAGTGGCAAGGTGACCAACGGAACTACCCAAATACTAAACATACCCCTGCCGGGTTTGAGCTTGTTAGATTTGTCTTCACGAGTTCCGTAGACCCTCTGATGGTGTCCAGGATTTGATGATGGAACCGGAGGGTGGCCAAAGGAACTACCCAACTACTCAACATAACCCTGCCGTGTTTGGGCTCATTGGATTTGTCTTGACGAGTTCTCTAGACCTGACGAAACTACGATTTGGCGCTGAAACTGGCCGAAACTGAACCCGGTACTAAACCCTCAGAGCGCGAGTCCTACTTGCACTTGTCCAGTAATTATATATATAGATTAATATGATTGGGGGCCGCGTAGGGGGCATATTTTCCGCCGTGGCCACGTTGCATTTATGGGGCTAAGAGTTTTCTTTCCCAAGTTTTACGGTCCCAAGAAAGACTGTCGGAATAAATAATGACAAAACATATATACAATGCGAAAATGAAAGGATGTAGGTACAGGGATGACCTACACTATCTTATCATGATTAAATAGACCGTGTCTTATCTGAAGGGCAAATCAGGAGTCTCCGTAACCGGCGAGCGTGTATGAGACGAACTACGAGAGTGGAGGAAACCAGAGGTATGTAAGGAAAGAACCTGTTGAAATTTATTGCTCTCTGTCTACCCTGTTAGGGATCTGGCGTGAAGGTATAAATTGATAGAATAAAATTAAATACAACTTTGCGTTTTATTTTTAGACAAAGGTTTTCATAGCAGCAACATTTACTTCTGAAAACCTAGACAATCTGTAATAATATAGCAAAATAATAAAATAATCGTAAATAATTTTCTCTCTAAATTTCGAGAACATGGTTCCTTGGAACACATTTTTCTAATCTCTTCTGGGTTTCGAATTCCCGATACTGACTCTTCTCGATGTTTATCTCTGTTTGCGGGTAAGCAGCACAGCAATTTGCCTGTAATACAAACTTTGATTGATTGGGTACTTATTGTAACTGGGTACCTGTAGTTTAGCAGAACTATGCTCGTGATATGCTGGTGCTCGTGGTACGCTGTTGATACGTCGCGGTTGGGACGTTGGTAGTACGATGTTGGTAAGGTGGTGCGACGCTGTTGAAGCGCTGGTAGTCTGGTACCAGACATACCACCAAAACCGACTACTCAACAATCCACTACATAAGATACGCATGAGGTTGTATGAAGAAAATTTCGAGAATGAAGTATTTTCCCGAGTTGCAATTAGTCTAGGCCGTAACATGGCGCCGCTCTTGGAAAATAAAATTCATTTGTAGGACCACAGAAAAAAGTACGACCACCCTTCGTTGTTCTGTGCTTTCCATCGATATATTATTATTAGGTTTTTTTCTATATTTTTGGAGGGGTAACAATTTGTCTGTCATGCGGGCCTTAAGCCACGCGTGGCAGGCTAAATAATATATATTGAAGAAAGTATGGATGACGTTAAAAAATTTCGAATGATGCGACAAGTATTTAAAATGGTGGCTTCCTGTACTAAATTTAATGTATAAATTGGTACTTTTAGTGTATTGAATTTAAATTGTATATTGAATTTAGTATATTGGCTTTGGAGGAGGCTTTTAGGGACTACGGGACTACACTAGTTGATGAGATTACTGCTCGAGCGTAGTGGTTGCACGCTCGCCCCCTTGTTGAAGGCCGGCCGTAAAGAGCCCGCGGCCAACAGCGTAGAATCATTCCAACACACACACACACACACACACACACACGCACACACACACACACACACACACACACACACACACACACACACACACACGCACACACACACACATTCACAAATTGATGAGATTACTATTGGAACAATATGCACTGTGTCTGCTTTCCACCGTGTTTTTAATTTTATTGCAAGATCTTGGTATTTTGCGAGCTTATCAGATATTGTTGATTGAATACTAAGGCGGGTCAATAAGTCTGAGACTTTTTGAATTACTTAATTGAAATGGCAAAACTGCTCCTGTCCGACTGTCAACAATACACCGAAGACCAAACAGCAGTCAAAACTGTGGGTTTTTCGGGGTGAATCGGCGCCAAAGAAAGCAGTAGGTTTGTCAGCCAATAAAGTCATGGCGACCGTTTTTTGGGATGCACGCGGTATAATCCACATTGACTACCTTCAAAAGCTGAAAACAATCAATGGCGAATATTATACCAACTTATTGGGTCGATTCAATGAGGAGTTGAAAAAAAAAACGACCGCATTTGGCCAAGAAAACGTTCTTTTCCACCAGGACAACGCAAGGGTGCACACATGTGCAGTTTCCATGGCAAAAATCCATGAATTGGGCTACGTATTGCTCCCTCATCCGCCCTATTCTCCAGATTTAGCCCCAAATGACTATTTTTGTGTTACTGTTTTTAACGTGAAGAGTTATATCTGGCCTGTTGTTATGGATGGTTTTGTCTGTAATTATAGTTCTATTAAATTATAACGTTTTTATGTTTAAGCACGGTATCTGGTTTGTATTTATAATAGGGGATTTTTTAATGAAGAAATTTGGACTGGTGGGCCATATGTTGGTGTATTATTGCTGCCACTTGGACATGGCGGTGTTTGTAGTCAGTTTGGACGAGGGATTTACCTGCGCCGCTGATGTATTGTATGGTTTCGGAGGCCGAGTTACAGTGTCTGCATGAATCTGACAGTAAGTTAGGGTCCTTGATAATATGCTTTTTATAATTGTGAGTGGCAATAATTTGGTCTTGTATTGCAAACATGAAGCCTTCGGTCTCTGGAAACAAATTTCCTCGTTGGAGCCATTCGTTCGACTTTACTTTATCCACGCATCTTTGGCCCTAATCGGATCGGTATCTCCCGTGAAGTGATTTCCCAACCCATCTTGCTACTGTGTCACGCATAACTGTCAGTCTTTCGTTGGGTTGTGTCTGTCTATTGTGTTAGTTCAGTGGTATATGTTTATTAACTAATTCTGATGTATGTTTTTGAATGGTTGAATCCTGTGTTTTAGTATGGAAGTAACTTCGGAATATCAATATTTGTTTATTGTTGAGGTTTTTTATGTTAATCAAGCCTCTACCTCCCCGTGGTAAAGTAAGTCTTTCTATGAATGATTTCGGGTGTAGCTTTCGATGTTTTCTCATATTTGTGTTAATGTAAAAAAATATTATTTATTATGAAGATTATTATATACAGTATGTACAATTATATAAAAAAACAGCAAAGAATTATTAACAAAAACGGGTGTAAAAAAAGAAATATACTTACATCGGGCCTATGTTTACATAGGGTCAAATGGTTCCACGCCGCTGTCAGTTGGTAGTGTACCTAGAACGCTGGCAGCATTGCCGCGCTGAATAGCAATGATTATATGCTGACCAAAATACATAGTAGCGTTCTGGTCATCAGTACACTCCACCAGACGCTTCGAAATTTCTCGAAACATCCGGTGGGCTCTCGGCCCCCACGGACCCAATGTCTTTACCCCAAACGCCTCAAATATGTATTCCGAGCCAAGGAAATCATATTTGCGGCGTTTGAGGGATTCTGCGCTCAGTGCAGCGCTGCCTACTCCCACCGAGGACGCTGGGAAATGAGACAGAGCGAGAGTGTCAACGCATTTAGCGTCCTACACTAACGGCCGTCCTATCTTCTAGGGTACCAGCGTCATACCATCGGGCCTCTTGCCATCGTCTCTATGGAGACCAGCCGGTTCAAGGATGGCCGCCATGTTGACGTTGGCAAGGGCACGGCGTATGATGTCGTTGAGACTGGCATGACGCGCAACCCGTCCGGGACTTCTGCGGCATGAGAGTCCGTGGTGGCCGAGCTGGTTGACTCAACTACCACACTGACAATGGTGTGGAACAAGACAAGTAACCCCTAAACGGAGTCATTATGCAACACGAAATGCAGTGGGGTCTAATAGGGTCCCAAGTTGAACAGAAGAGTGTGCGTGTAGCCAAAGACTCCCACTCAGAAGCAGCGAGGATACGAGCACGATTTTCAGAACTAAGGGACGTTACAACAAGGTTTTTCCGTATAAGTTCGAAGATCGGGTGATCCTACTGTTTCTGGGAAGTCGGATCTGTGGGAGGAGTTGTATTTGGATAGGCCAATAGGCAAGCATCCTTGCCTTCATCCAAATATGGGATTTTGAAGTTGGTTAAAGACGGTAACAAAATTCTTTTTATTAGACGAAGTGTGCTATGGACTGAAGACAAGAAGGCGAATGGGAGCGATGAACTTGAAATTTTGAGAATTCCCAAACCTGATTGGAAGAGAAGCCTGGGACCATGCGCGATCATCTAGACAACAATTTGAAATAGAGCTGACTCTGTCTCTCACGATGTTGGCAAGCCTCTTAAAAATGTCGCTATCCAGAGGTGACAGTATTTAATGATGTTGATGTCCATGTGAGAATTTAATTTGTGCAAGCAATCCGAAACAGGTGCAACATTTTGAATTTTTTCGTTAATAAAATCCTGAAAAGAATCATCGAGGCTTGGACTTCCTAGAAGTCGGAGGTTACTGCTATTAATTACTTTGATATTGGGTGCCAAATTATTTTTTTTTCTTATTAACGTCTTTATTCGAAACGGTAGCAAATAAATAGGGTTCGCACTTTTTATAGTTTAATTCCAAACCGATAGATCCGAGTTCTTTAATCAAGAACTTCAGATCACGCAAAACCGTATCTACGTCCCCTCCAAGTTTTCCTTTATCGAGGTGATGATAGGGTGAATTGCTAAACTGAATATGGGCGGGCCAAGCGGGTCATCCAGCCGACGGCCGAATCTATAAGGTTACCTTTGTACACGAAGTTTGATGGATTACTATAACATTGCCGAAGAAAATTAAAACAGTCGGGAATTTTGTAGTTTATTTGAGTCAACTGGGCAAATCTATCCACGGCGCAAAACGCATTTCTTATGTCAACTTTGACAAGAACTTTACAACCGTCGTTCAATGTAAATGTTCGCAGTGCATGAACGGCAGCCTCACAGCCGCCTCCCGAGCCGAGCGAATAAAATTCCTACGGCATGGATGAGGCGAAAGCTCGTCCTCCTCCAAAAGGAAGGGCGTCCTGCAGGGTCGCCGTCGGCGTACAGACCCATAGTCTTGCTGGACGAGGCGGGAAAGGTGCGAGCGCGTGCTCGCTGGCCGCGTCGTCCAGCACCTCCGCACAGTGGGGCCGGACCTCAACAGTAGCCAATTCGGATTTCGAGGGGGCCGATCCACGGTCGATGCAGTGCTTTGTGTGAAGGCCCTCTCCGAGGAAAGTGTGGCGAGGCGCGGGGTGATGTTGGCAGTGTCGTTAGACATCGCCAATGCTTTCAACACCCTGCCATTTGAGTGTATTGCGGAGGCCCTGCTGTTTTATAGGGTACCGGGGTACCTGCGCCATATCATCGGTAACTACCTAATGGCAAGGTGTGTCGTCTGCGTGACGAGCGACGGGCGGCTCCTAAGCCGTCCCATGAAGTGCGGTGTTCCACAGGGGTCGGTGCTAGGTCCACTCTTGTAGAACATCGATTTCGATTGGGTTCTGCGCGGCTCCTTGGAGAGGGGTCTGCGCCTGATTTGCTACGCGGATGACACACTTATCACGACTCAGGGGGCTAGTGTGGAGGAAGCTGTTCGGCTTGCGACGGGAGGAGTAGCGGAAGTGGTCGGCCGTGTCCAGCGTTTGGGCCTGAAAGTGGCCCTCGAGAAGACCCAGGCTATCTGCTTCCACGGGCCACGAAGGTGGCCACCGCCTGGCACTGCCCTAGTCATAGACGGAGTTGCAGTCGCGGTTGGGGCCCAGATGAAATATCTTGGTCTCGTCCTCGACTCGCGATGGAACTTTGGGCCCCATTTTAAGGCGCTGGCCCCAAAACTGCTCAAGGCGACAGGAGCTCTCAGTCGGCTCCTACCAAATCAGCGCGGCCCGAGCGCAAGCTGTCGCCGCCTCTATACTGGGGTGGTGCGGTCGATGGCCCTGTACGGCTCACCGGTGTGGACTCGCTGACCGCCCAGAACAAGGCCCTGCTGCGTCGTCCGCAGAGGGTTATGGCGGTCAGGGTGATACGCGGATACCGCACAATTTTTTTATTACCGCGTGCAAGGCGGCGTGCGTACCTGCGGGAACCCCACCCTGGGACCTGGAAGCAGAGGTGTTAGCCGCCGTCTATCGTCGTAGAGCGGAGCTCCGACAGAACTGCGGCAGTCCCATGCCAGACGAGCAGGCGGCATGGCGGCGACAGGCGCAGGAGGTGCCTTAAGGAAGTGGCGGGAACGACTGGCCGAGCCAACGGCAGGCCACTTGACCATACGGGCGGTTCGCCCAATCCTCGCGGAATGGGTGAACCGAAAACATGGGCCGCTGACCTTCCGATTAGTGCAGATGCTTCGGCAGGTACCTTTGGAAGGTTGCCGGGAGAGAGGCTGATGCCTCATGCCACGAGTGCGATGCCGCCGAGGACACTGCCCAGCACGCGCTGGTAGAATGCCCAGCCTGGGCGTCCCAACGCAGTGTCCTCGTGGGCATCATAGGGCGAGACCTCGCGCTGCCGACAGTAGTTCGCGCCATGGTCGGCAGAGAGAGATCGTGGCAGGAAGTGGAGGCCTTCTGTGAGGCAACCATTGCACAGAAGGAGGCGGCGCAACGGAGCAGGGAGAGCGATCCCCTCGCTGCTTCGAATCGACGCCGAAGGACTGGGCGAAGAAGACGGGCGGCCGTCGATCTTATGCCGCCGTGAGAGGGGCCTGCGGGCACCAGCAGCGGGGCTTGTTGTTGCCTGCGCAGATCATCTGGTCCCCGAGGTTGGAGGACGCGCCAAGAGTTCCGGCGCGTCTTCACCAAGGAGGAGGAGCAGGGCGGGGTTACCCTGCATAAGGAGGGTCCGAAAAACGGAACGCCGACGGTCCGAAACGCCGCTAGCGGGTCGTGGAGTCTCCGTACCCGTAACTCGTCGATAAGCTGGCGAAGGAACACGGTGGGGTTTTAGTTAGTAGGACTTGCTCCAGCGACGGCCGGCCGTTTACACCGACCGTCGCTGGAGCAAGGAGTCCAACATAACCCATTCGCGTCCCCGCTGCGAACAGTTATCCATGAGGATTACCAAATCAAAAAAAAAAAGGTGTTGAAAATAATCCTTCAAGGGATTGAAAACCTTCTTGCAGCAGACCTTTGCCGAGAGACGGTGGAGAGTTGTATCGCCCGCGACAAGTCTTACACCTCCATCCTTTCTGTAGAAGGCACACAAACTCCCGCCGAAAAGGATGTCTGTAATACATGAATCAACGTTATTAATAAATTTCTAAAAACTTAACCTTAATTTTTGACGGAATTATGCAAAAAATACATTAATTCACAGGCCTACAAAAAATATTTTTTCTTGCATCTCTGTGTTGTGCCTATGGTCGATAAAGTAGATAATGTACAATATATTGTCATACGTTATTTTTACTCATCAGCTCTAGTTTACCTTCAACCCTAATTTAATTTTTTTCCCGGTCATTTTCGTAAATAGTCATTATTACAATAACATCGATAAAGCTTATGTTACTATATCATTATGGCTAGTACGATTAGATGTTGTGTTAACAATCCTGATACATTTTATTATGTTTGTGGTGAATACATACTAAAAGATCAGCGTAAATCGATAACAGACACTGTGAATCGTCTGTATTTTGCTTACTTCGGTATTGAAATTCGTTACCAAGATAAAGTGTGGGTGCCTCATAGTGTATGTAAACTATGCGTTGAACATTTGCGACAATGGGAGAAAGGGACACGTAAGTGTCTTTGAAGTTTGGAGTGTCTATGATATCGCGAGAACAAAAAATCATTATGACGACTGTTACTTTTGTATGACTAATATAGTAGGCATCAACAAAACAATCGCCGTAAATGGAAATACCCTAATATTTCTTCAGCACAAAGACCTACTCCGCATTCAGAAAATGTTCCAATACCAGCTTTTCACCAGGTAGGGCAGCAATGTCAGGAGGAAAAAGCTGAAACACCTATTTCTTTCCAAGTAGATGATGACTTTGAATACTGCGGAAAAACCATCAAATCCTAAGCCATTTACGCAGAATGAGCTTAATGACCTCATCAGAGACTTATATCTTTCTAAGGAACTTGCTGAGCTACTAGCGTCCAGATTAAAAGAAAAAAAAAATGGCTTTCCTCAGATGTTCGACTGTCTACATATCGCACGAGAGAACGACGCTTGTTACAGTTTTTTCATCTGATAAAAATTTTGTCTATTGCTGTAATGTGAGTGGTTTGCTGATATTCATGGGTTTGACGATCTATCAGCCCAATGAATGGCGTCTCTTTATTGACAGTAGAAAACGAAGTCTCAGAGCAGTTCTTCTACATAATGGAAATAAATATGCTCCCGTTCCAATTGCTCACTCAACATCTGTGAAAGTAGAATATGAGGTAATTTCAGTTCTTTTACAGAAAATAAAATATTTTGAACATAACTGGGTGATCTGCGTCGACTTGAAGATGGTTAATTTATTATTTATTGAGAGATGCTCTTATTGTTGGAGAAAGAAATGTTATAAATGAACCCTTAGTTTCAAGAGAAAAAATCATTCTTCCGCCATTGCATATAAAATTAGGGCTGATGAAACAGTTTGTTAAGGCTTTCGACAGAAATGGTCAATGTTTTCAGTTTATTTCACAGAAATTTCCTGGTTTAAGTACTGAAAAACTAAAAGCAGGTACCTTTGATGGACCTCAAATACGTCAGTTAATGAAACACCACTAATTTTGAGACTTCTATGAACGATCTGGAAAGGCTTGTGTGGAAATCTTTTGTAGCAGTTGCACAAAATTCCCTCGGACATCATAAGGCTGATAACTATGTAGAATTAGTAGAAGAAATGCTGGTTCGTTTCAAAAATGTAGGCTGTAAAATGAGTATCTCAATAGTCATCTAGATTAATTTCAACACAATTTAGGAGATTTAAGCGAAGAACAAGGAGAACGTTTCCACCAAGACATAAAAACGATGGAGAATAGATACCAAGGAAGGTGGGACACCCATATGATGGCCGACTATTGCTGGGGAATCAGTCAGTCTCATTCTAGAAAATCACTTAAAAGGCAATTTCTTGATGTTTAATACTAATAATAAGTAGGCGGAGGACCGTGTGCAATGACGCGTGTTAGGAGAGGCCTATGTCCAGCAGTGGACTGCGATAGGCTGATTGATTGACTACTAATAAAATATATTTTTTTCGTATTGTATTTTTTATATCTCGGGAACTCGAGCTGATAGAAAAAAACCAGTAACATTTTTTATATCACCATGTAAGACATACTTAAAATCAGTTCTATAATTCCCGGCACTAAAATCGTTGTAGGCCTGTGTTATAGATACTAAGCGCGCAACGTGTGTGTGTGTGAGTGATGTACGCTGTTGGCCGCGAGGCCTTTACAGCTTCACCGGACTTAAGGGCGAGCGTGCAACCACTACGCTCGAGCCAGAAGGGCAAGGGGCGACATACTCGAGGTTGCCTTGAAGAGGCGCCCTCGGTTGGGACAGTCGCTGTGGAGGTACGGGATGCACTACTAAGTGCACCAGTCAACCGCCGGCTATGGGAGGGGAAAGCGCGCAACGATAAAGAGATCATGCAGTGAAACACGTGATGATTGCGCAATCCTGTCGAAAAAGACCCGACACACGCCCGCGCAACCCGCAGTCTATGCGAGTGCGCCACTGTTTTCGCATGTCAAATGCGCCTCCGTAAAAACAACCCCGCGTGTATTTACGTCATAAAAAACAACAGTGTTAGTAAATAAACATGATATTTAATGTGCATAATGAAAATTGGTGGAGTAGTGAAAATCCTTATGTGACGCGCCAGGACGCTTATCAACACCGGTTTTGTGTGATTGTGTGGGCAGGGATTTTAAACAATTGTTAGCTAGGCCCTAGGCCCTAGGCTACGCCTGTTTTACCAACATGAGCGCCCGCGCACTATCAGGTGCGAGTACGTGAGTTCCTAAACAATCACTTTGGTGATAGGTGGATGGGTCGCTGAGGGCCCGTGCCTTGGCCAGCCCGCTCTCCAGATCTCACTCCGTTAGACTTTTATCTATGGGGTGAGCTGAAAAGAGTCGTTTATGCTACGGAGTACTCGACCAGACCAGAGAGAACGTGTAAATAATAAATTAATCAAGTAAATCGTTTTAAATAGGTGTGATTCCATTTTTTAAATACGCCAAAAGTACTAGTGTGCATATTAACTATGTGCTTATTTTGTCGTAATCTTAAATTATTGAGGTTCACAATTTACATACACTTATTTTTATAATGTAAAATTACATTACAAAATAAATGTTTTTTTTTCAAGATTTTCTCTGTGATTTATCAGTGCTTTTTGTTGTGTATATTTTTGTTAGTTACATATAAGCATGAACTATCATGGATTTGAATACGTTCTTCGTTTAACCTAACTTACTGGATTTTTCGACACTGATTAAATCCTAAATATTTGTATACGCTATATTCATCTATGGGTTATATTTGATTACCAGTATCGAAAACATAACTATAGTTCTCGATTTTACCCTTACTAATAGACATTATTTTACATTTATCTACCCCAAACTGAATGTGAATATCGTTAGAGAATTTTTAGGTGATATCTACTTTGTGAAATAGATCGTTTTTATAACCAGCATACATTTTAATATCATCCATGTAAAAGACGTGAGAAAAAGTAAATTATGAGTCGAATCATGCAAATTGTAGCCATGATTACTATTGTAGAAGATCAAAAAGAGGATTGAGTGCCAAACAAAGTAGGACTGAGGACATCACCTTGAAAGATGCCACGTTGTATGCGGATCGGTTCGGTAGTAATTGGAATAGAACATTTTAATTTTACTTTGGTTTGCCAATTTTGCATTGATGATTTCAATAACGTAATAATGGTACGGTGGATTTTATACAGCTAAAGCTCTTGTAGGAAACAACTATGTGGGACAGAATCTAAGGCTTTCATAATTTCAATGAACATGCTGTAGATACTGTGTTTGCTTCTTGTATGCTTCATTCATTGTGGTTGCATCTATTGTAAGTTGTTCTTTGTAATCTTGGCTATTTTTCCGGCACCTCTTCTGTTCTTCTGCATGTACATTGATATTTGGAAAGATGTTTGTAAATTACCTTACTTATGCGTCCTGTGAGTATTTTATTTATTCTTTAAAGGCAATTAGGTCAATATTTAGATGGATTCTTGGTATTAGTATCTTTAGGTAGCATAAAAGTTATTCCATGTGTAATGTATTCTGGCATTGTTTGTGGTGACTGGATAAATGTTTATGCAGGTATAAGTAAGTGAAAGAAAATTTCTTATACCAGAAAATATGTATGTTATCAGATGCAGGATATTTTCAGTTGTATGTGCGGCTATTTAAAATTGAATGTAAATGTAACATTTTGTGTGTATGTTGAGGTCGTGTTTACGATCTCAGTCTCAAACCTATTAGCGCCTATATTAAAAAGGAGACAACCCGCTACTTCGCGAACGCGTCCACTTAACTCCCTAATCGTAGCGGCCGCTCCTATCAGCTGCTACCGCCGCCCGCGCTATATTCTCACCGACATACACTCCTTTCTTCCCTTCTTTCGAATACAGATACCGCACACAGGATCAGACCGACCACGCCGGTGAAGTCGAAAAATCCCTTGCCCGCAGGCCGGTGCAGAGGACCGCGGCGAGAGGGAGGGGGGAGGGTTACTAGTAGTAAGAACCCTCCCCCATAGCGACTGCCCAAGCCGCGACCGTTCCTCCTCAAGACTACCTTGACCTAGTTGCCCACTTGCCCTTTTGCCTCAAGCGTAGTTATTGCAAGCTCGCCCTCTTGTCTGATGAAGCTGTACCGCAGCCAACAGCGTAGATCACACACACATACTCACATACACACACACACACACACACACACACCATAAAAATGTGCCACCAACTTGTTGAATTTCAACTCCGTAGAACAACCGTAGAATAAGAGGAAGTAGTTCTAATTCAGCTTGCATGATTTTTAATACTAATAATAATATTTATTTATCGTACAAATATCATATCACATTAGTCAGATAAATAGAACCTAAGTTATACAAAACAGATTGACCTAATAAATATAATAACAAAAGCTTGTTGTAAAATACGATCTTTATGACCACACTTGCTACTGCATTCTGCTAACCTGGCATTACTGCGGTGAAAACTTTTGAAGGCTTCCAAACTTTCCAACATACCCTGGCAGCCTCTGACCGACGCCGACGTTAACGATATTTTTATTAATGACAAAAATGAAGTTATACAATATACATTATGACTTAGTAAGCTACCTTTTTGTGGTACCGTTACATTAGCTAACGCATTTCGGAATACAGTTACAAAACATGTAGTTAACATTTAAGAACAAGCTTATTGTTTATTTTCTCGACCTGTAAACTTTGAAGTTAAGTCTTTAAGGTACTTACTTACATAACAATCAAAAGCTCATACGTATGCAAACTTACATAAACAGAATTTTCCAATTGTTATTATGGTTTATGCCTCGAGCATTTAATATATATTTTAAATTTGTTTAAAATGTATTTTATTTTATGACTAAAGTGAATGTGATTCGTTAATAATAATTTTAATATGAACATCCATTTTAGATTTTAATATATCTGAAGGAGACCGCCCATGTCGTTACTGAAACATGGCGCTGCCGGAAGATCAGCGCTGCAGCATAATACAGCTGCGCCATTAGCTGAGGCAGGGACCAATTTTAGGTGTCACACTGCATTTTATTTCTGCTTCATTTTGATAATGCTTTTTATTTCTGCTTCATTTTGATTAATACTCTTTGTCATGTTGATTGACATTTGTTACTGATTTCTTTCTTTTATGTTTAGTTGTTTGAGCACTAAATATTTATTTTTCTTTTTTTAATTTTTTGTAGCAAAAATAAGGGTTCATACACTCTAGTTCCCTTTGTGCCAGATGCTTTCCGTAACGTGACACCTTTAAGTGCTAAGTTTTATTTCAAAAATATGCCTTCATGTGCACTGGGACACTGTTAAAACAATTCCAGAATCAAAATAATTTATTATCTATAAATCTCCTCTAATTTCGCGGTCATCAAGTTTGGGCGCCATTTTTTGTTTGACATATCTCTGGTACGTTAGATAATTGTAACTGTAATAACTCAATGCATGGAGTTATTATCCAAAACAGATTGAGCACTACAAAAAAAAAACGTGACGACGAAGGATACTCACCTAGAGCCCTTCGTCTCTTTCTAAGCAGGCGTATGATTAGGAACTTAATTAAATTTAAGCAAGGTATTTATTTAATCCAACATTTTAAAAAGCCGAATATCAGAAGAAGTATTTACTTTATTAAGTACTATACTCACAAAATCAACACGTCGAGTATTACATATACATTGATAGTAGATTACAACTTAAATTTGTACGAACGACGACTTGATCCAGTGGTTAGAGAACAGGAAAATTATTTATGTGAATCTCATGTCTGTAAACGGACCCACGACTCAGGAATAATTCCTAGTGTAAGTTTTGTTTAAAAAAGTCGCATAAATAATTGTTGAAGTCTGTATATCGTTATACACTATACTTCAAGTATATAAGAACGCATTTAAAACATATCATAAATAGCTGTAGTCCGAATAAGTCTTTTATTATGGCCACCGTACTGCATCATAATGGGTACGAGGGAGACACCAGGCTCCAGTTTATTGCTCTCACTTATCATAGTTTCATTGTTATTTAAATCATAGATAATTCAGTGTTGTGTTTGTGAGTCAGAGTTTAATTTTCTCCTGCAATATTTTACCATTACAGAATCCGTGTTGTCTAATAAATCCATGACTCAATGTCAATAGGAAACTTTTTTTATAAACTTGTCTACGTCAGAAGGCTAAAATAGCTGCCAGCTGTCTCCCAACTTCCAACTAAATTAAATTATTATACCAAAACCATGGATATAATACAATATATTGAGCACTCTGCGAAAATAACGGGATGACAAGGATACTCACAGAGAGCCCTACGTCTCTTTCTAAGTAGGATGACCAAAGGAATAATTCTCGGGCACTGTTTATTGCCGTAATTCTTTCTTAAATGAGTAGTAGTCAAAGTCTTTGATTAAATTGTCCATTTTCTTGCTGACTGTACATTTTTTTCAGAATCTATAAATTCGGCTCCAAATATCGCAAAAATTTAGGATAGTCCCCTTGAGCCGTTTTTCTGTATCTACAAGGGTTGAGATAGCTGCCCTTACTGCCCCATCTTAATCCATTCTGTATATAAAGACGAATTGAGAACCTAGTTCGTTTTGAACTCGGTAATAAATGGTTTACAGCGTATTTAACCCACATCATAAATAGGTATAGTCCGTATTATTTCTACCTTATGGTCACCGTACTGCATCGTAATGGGTGCGAGCGTGACACCGGGCTTCTGGTTATTGCTCTCACTCATCATGGTTTCTCGAGTTGTTTAAATCATAGAAAATTCAATGTTGTGTCTGTAATTAAGAGTTTAATTTTCTTTGGCAATTTTTTGACGGTACTCAATCCTTTGTTTTATATCCATGACCAAAACAAAAATGAATTCGGTGAAGGAGCGCGATAAAGTTGCACCAACATAGGTTGGTACTGTATCTTAGGTTACATCACCAGGATATCACGCACCCCCAAGAGGTCGATCTTCTATCAACAAAATCATATTTACTTTTTCTATGTATGACGCACAATAATTTTTTGTCTCATTCTATTAAGAAAAGAAAGAAAGAGCCAACGAATGTAATCAATACATTTTAGCTGATCATAGCTATGGATGTAGGGACGGACGAGACATTTCCGGTCATATTTTATACTCAATAGCTCTCACGCTAGTGAAGTAACGAATTTTTATCTATATATCTATATCGTTACGCCAGATCCCTTGCGGGGTAGGCAGAGAGTACAGAGTTCCAACAGCTTCGTCCAGGTTTACATTTTTATAAAAAAAAATATGAATAGCAACTCGGCTGCGGTATCATTAAAGTATTAGCCCGTCGGAAGGGGCATGGTTGATATAATATATGTAACGACCGGTTCTATATTTCCGGTGGTGTACATTGATTGAAACATGCGCAATCAAGCTGTACAAGTAATACCTTCTTTTAGGCTATGTTATCCTAGTGGGTAATGATGAAAAGCGATACCTAACAGATGCGTATCGTTTCGTGCCATGGTTTTGGTACAGAGGTGAGTTTCGAGAGGCTCCCGGGAGCTCGACGAGGAGCGAGCCCATCTTCAGAGGGGAGATTATACTTCCTTTACTGTCCCCTATCACTAGTCTAACTAAGTCTCGATTAAACCTATCCTTTCGCGATGAAATTCGCTCTGTACTTTTTTTACTTAACTCAAGGTTATGTTTGTTTTCAATAATTTGGTCTTGTTTATTATCAATAATCAAAACTTACCTACCTATCTTACTATCTATATCAGTACCCTATATCCTTAACGGGATCCCCGTACCCACTTTTTTGGTAAAATCAATTCCGTCTCAAAACAGCATTATGCTTTAGGATTTGAATTATTATTTTATATTGTGCAAAAACACAGCTAACATGACATAAATATTTAACATTACATAAATATTTAATGTCTCGTGATAATTATACCGTAATTTGCTCAAATTTCTCTCCTAAAATCATTCCGATTTCATTCTCTAATTAATAACTCCTAACTACGTATTGTTCGCTAAGACACAGCAAACAGTGAGACCAAGTATTAAGTTGCCTGCTACAAACTTTGTTGTTACCTATGCATGAATAATTAATTATGTAGAATTGTATTTTTCGGATGTGCAGTACAAGAAATGAAAACGTTGATCTACCGTATTTAATATTACATATTTTTATATTACATGCAAATTTTCATTTGATAACAATTTTAATGATCGTAAAAAGTACAGAAATTGTTTAAAAGGCAGTTCGTTTACATTCCTAGCTCTTCATGTATACCTAGTACTCCGTGGAACTTAACGCGAGAATCTATTATCGAACATGCGCTGTGAGGAAGACGCTGATTTGACATGACCGGAATGGGGAGGGTGGGGGAGACACCCCAGAGGCATCCTTGTATTGATTAAGGAACAACTAAACATTTTCTATCTCATATTCTCCTAGTAACAAATTCCGAAAACTCACTGTATCCTTCTCACTCGTGCATTTCTTCTGCAAATATCCTGATTCCTCTCTCCCTTGCCACGCCCTTATTCATGAATTGATTCGGGACGTTATATTTACAAACATTCTGTTGAAAACAAGTATAAACAAACAAATTATTTAAAATAAACCATAAATTTATTCTAAAAATGGTCATAATTTACCTAAATAAAAGAAAGAGTATGTATAATATATGCAATTTATAGCACATTTGAATACCTATATAAAATTTCTGAACTGCGCACCGTGCCCGGATTGTATTGATTTCCCCCAACCTATGCAGTTATTGATTTTATCCATTACGTAACATAATGATGTGTACTTTATCTACCTACTGCAAACAAAGGAATGGTACTAAATTCAATGAATTTAAAAAAAAATATTTTTCCCGCCTCTGAAGAAGGTAAGAAAGAGTTACTCCCCACGGGCAAGAGTAAATTACTGTTAGATGCTTTAAAAACCACCTTCCGAGTTAATGGTCATCTGTCTGTATGTGTACCTACCGGGGTAAAACGGGTGTTTCTAGAACTTTCGACAGTCCTCCAGTCTAGGGATATTTCGAATCATTAATTTTAAGTACCTACTTGCATTGTGTAATAAAAATATAACTGCTCTTATCAAAATATGTATTTTTTATTTTAATAATTGTATCAACTAGCAGTCTTGGGTATCATTTAAGGGTTGGTAAATCCATACGGTAAAGCCGCTCAAAACTGATATTGTAGACAAAATAACAATATCTAATCATGATGAAATAGTATTTTATTCGAATGCAATGAATAAAATGCTTGGCAACTTTGAGATATAAATAAATGTGTCGATTTGCGAAATGTTGAGAGCTGAAAGGTCTCAAATTATCCTATAGGTTCTTTGAAAGATCTCTTGTATCATTAATTTATTGGACCTAAGATTATTTGCATTCACTTCTTGCTATGAACACCCTGGTACCCATGTCTTATATAATCATCAGTAATCCTGTTTTTGATCTTTTAGATTTACCAACGAGGTCTGTGAGAAAATCGTCTGTTTAAACTCTGCACTCTCTATCTACTCCATAAGGGATCTGGCGTAATTATATCGATAAATAGATTTACCAACTGGGGCGTCTGCCTGAATACTATTAAATTTATTTTAATTGTTACGATGGAAAGGAAATACATTTCTTTTTTGTATCCGTTTATTGAAATATTCTTCAAATTGACATAAAGGTGTACAACATGTATAACAACATTAATTTTTTGACACAGAATAAATATACCTACTACATTTTTTTTTCCATTCCCTGTAATTCCTTCGCTCCCATAACTCTTATAATATACCCTCTTTACAATCAGTCCACTTTCTTTTTGATATTTAATTTAATACATCTAGAGATTATATTATAAGTACATAGTTTTATTAAAAACCCCAATAAGGTACATAGGTAGAAATTATTTATTAATATTTTAGAAAAAAATATATTTGCCTGTGCAAGAATGCTACTGTTTAGGTAAACTACTAGGAGTACTAAATTAAAGCTTAGAAATGACTTTAAGTCAGATAATTTTATAACTAACACCTATAATACTTTAATTATTTTGCTAAAATTCCTAACGATATTGTAACAAGATGACATGAATGTTGGAAGGTGTGATTCAGTTTTGGATACACGATAAGGACCACTTACGTATTATGTAAATGACGTTTGGACACTTATAGGAGATGTTTTACTGCACATACTACTTCATAATTTTATGGAACACATTTAATTTTAACATTTATTTAAAGACGATTATATATGTTGCAGAGAGCGTAATATGTAATTTCTTGGCAAAAGGAAGATTAAAAAAGCGATCAATCTTTAGGTTATAAGCTAGGCCATCTTGGCTAATAAAATATGCTTACTGGACTGACTAAAGTTATCCCAGTCTATAACCAGGCCATTCTTATAAGTATATGGAACTTAATTCGCACAGCAAATATCCCTCCCCTCCATTCCCCTACATTCCCCTACATTTAAATATTATATTGATACATATCAATAAAATACATTCGCTAATGAGAAATTTCGCCACAAAAAGTTAAAATATAAAATAGCTAAATAAATTGGAAAGTCGGAAGGAAACCCTCCGCGAACGAGCACGTGAGAGAAGAGATAACTCCATTACTCGACCATGTTCGCAGTGAATATCCTCCCTTACATTAAGCATTGATTTTCTGCTTTCAGATTTAATCGCTGGCATCGCCGTCGTTGGAAGCGGGGACGGGTCCCAACACGTCGTCCAACTCGTCGACATCGGCGATCTGGAATATTTGCTCGGTCACCGGCTTCCGAACAAAGAACTCCCCCTTTTTCATCCAATAGAAGCAGCCCGCCTGCTTGCATCGGTCACGGCACTTCTTGATGTGCCCGCGGTGTTCACGCGTGAGGCGTTCATGCACGCGAATCTTTGCGTTCTCTATGCCGGCCAACTCCGGCATATCTCTGGTGTATATCGGAGCCATCCCGAGGCAACAAGCGTAAAAGAAATTACGCTTTTGGATGCTGAAGAATCGAACCACGACAATACGGGGCTCATCATCACAGTGCTCGACGCGGTCCACATGCTGCACGTCGTCCTCCACGATGTCCGCATTCACATAACGGGAAATTGCCATCAAAGCCATTTTCAAGTTCTCGTTCGGCGTCTCCACAAGTCCTGAAATTTCTAGCTCATGGATCATTACCTCTTGGAACTCCAAGTTGATGTATGAGCGCAAATTTGCTACTGTTTTGTGAAGATAAATCAACTCAATATCGTCTTCGTTCATGTTTTTCTTGGCTTTGTTCAAATGGAACTTGTAGAAGGCCAGTCGGATCGTAGCCTTCATGAGCCATTCCTGGAACTCCTTCATCTTCTCCTGCATAGTGCCCGCCTTCAGACGCAGCTTATTCATTTCGGTGATCAGCGAGTCGATACCTTCGGTATGCATAATGAAGTCTGGGAGGCTATTATCTCCGTCATCAGGCAGTGGGGCCAGAAGCTTCATTACACACGATTGGCATAGCCACTCTACAAATGATGCCTGCGACTTCTTAAAATGGTCCGGCACGCAGTCCGAATGGCTGATATTCACGCATACTCGGCAGTTTGTAATATTATCATTAAGCCCTGCCGATTTCTTACAATACACGCAAACTCGATGCATTTTCAGCAGAAAAAATGAATACTGCACAGTTCTCTAATTTAACGCAGTTGAGGTGTTGCACTCTCTAGCTCTTTATGCGTACTAAGTCCCTATCCCGGCGGAGCTGACCCGGGCGCATTATTGCGTCGATATTCTGCAAGAAGGAGAGCCATGTATCCAGGAATCTATACGTTTCTCACTTTACGGTTATCGAGCTGAAAATTTTGCTCAGGTATGAATGCGCATGTGCGATAGAGGTCACGTAGCCATGGCTTTTGTTTTTTCAACTCCCTTACCAATTCAGTGACTTTCTAATGCAGACGAGAGGGGAATTAATATATTTGATTACCTATATTATTTGTCTTTTTAAATAAACTTATTAAAGGTTTTAATATATTATTATATCTTATATGAATAGGTCTAACTATGGTGTGCCTACACCCTACACCTTCTTGTTTATGAGAGCCTAGTAGCAAAACCTGTTGAATTTATGCACTTGCTAGGAATAATCTAAAAAGCGTGAACTGTTGTTTGTTTAATGCCTTTTTATGGCGTACAATGAAAGGATCCTTTTCTTGTGTAGATTTAAAAATTTCATGGATTGTATGTTAATTTAAATACTTATCAAGGCCTTCTCAACCAGCTAGCTGCAGAAATTGTTGTTTTTTTGTAGGTACCCTAATATCACGTTTATATTTTTAGGCTTTTTGTACGTACGCCTTTGTTCTTCCTTTATAATAAAGTAACAGGTGACTTGAAAAGTAAAATAACTTCTAAATACTTAATATTGATCACAGCTATTACAAAGCAATCACAGTCGTTGAACCTAATCAAATACAAATTTGATTAGGTACAATGACTAGTAGAGTGTAGTTTGATAAAGACAGACAGTATCGACTATTAAGGAGCCCCCTAACCGAACCAAGAATCAATGTAAATACATCATACACCATTAGAAGCCACCAATCTGACATCCAGTTGCGTTCAACCAAAGTTGTTTAAGATCGTCAATCATAATTAATCAATTCGGCCTGAGCACTTTAAAATGAGTCAGCTTAACTAATGTGGATTATTTTCGACAAAATAGTTATTATGAATCGTATTCTGTCGTTATCAGCTGATCACGTAAATATAAATGTCAACATCCTCAAGAATTACCTATGCATACACAATGCTCGATAATATGGCAGAGTACTAACGTGACTTCAATTTTCTAACGACCACTTCA
Source organism: Phalera bucephala (assembly GCA_905147815.2). NCBI lineage: Eukaryota > Metazoa > Arthropoda > Insecta > Lepidoptera > Notodontidae > Phalera > Phalera bucephala. The sequence goes on along the minus strand of LR990609.1, from coordinate 22,753,781 downwards.
AGCAATTCACTAAAATCTAGTTGAGTTTTCTGAAGAACGACAATTATTTAATGTTTCATTTGATACAAATACAAAGTATTTGACTCATTGGGGTAAGCATTGTTTATTCCATAATAAGCCTTAGATTGTAGCCCAACCTGTTGTCTGTATTTAAAGTCGTGCCTGCCCCAAGGTAATAAACAAATTGATGTGTAAATTCATTTAGTCTTTATAAATTAATACATTCTTGAAAGTATTTCCACAAGTTGTGATGGCAGAACGATTAATTCTATTTTATTTTAATTATGTTGAACGCTGGTCGTAGGTGTTTAGTTAATCGTTGCAAGACTGCCAACGTCAGTTTGTTAATGAAGTGATGAATACGACAGATCTAGGTCTCGAACCTATTCGCGCCTTTATTAAAAAGGCGTCAACACGTCACTTCGCGAACGCATCTTCCCATGCGAATCCGTTAATCGTAGCCACCGCCGACTACGACCTCCCTCGCGACCCCTGCCGCTACCGCCGGCCGAGACATGTTCTCACCGACCCCCCCGATGCTTTGTCATCCCTTCTTTCCGCTCAGAATACGAGCGACGCCGTAGACGCAGACGCAGTAGTAGATCCCCTCCCATAGCCGGCGGTCGACCGGTGCGCTTAGTAGTGCACCGGTCCCCCTACAGCGACTGTCCCAACCGAGGGCGCCTCTCCGAGGCGCCCTCGAGTATGTCGCCTCTTGCCCTTCTGGCTGGCTGGAGCGTAGTGGTTGCACGCTCGCCTTTAAAATCCGGTGAAGCTGTAGAGGCCTCGAGGCCAACAGCGTAGATCATTCACACACACGACATAGCAGGACGTACACTTTTGGCCCCTTTTTGACAATCGACTGGCCCTCAAACACCCAAAATATAATTAAAATCCAGCAACCCGTTTAGGCTACAGAGAATGCCAAAGAAAAAGATGTACATACGTACACACATACACATGTACGCGAGAAACATTACCATCCCTCCCCACGGGGTACTAAAATAGTTTGTTTCAATTTTATATGAGTTCAATAATCAATCAGATAGATAATTTAGTTTAGGAGTCGCTCTACGGGGACGGTATTGAACTATGTAATTGCTTCACTGTATTGATTTTATTAATATGCTCCGTCGATAATGCAGTCAATCTCAGCACCAGGGATACAAAGGGGAAAAGGAGGTAATTTGATTATGAACTACTGAGTAGTAAGTTAGTCCCATGTTAGTCTGTTACTATAACTATTTAATTACGATTAAAAACAATAGGTACTTTTACCATTTTATACATCTCTTACTAATAAACTAAATAGTATTACCGACATAATTTTGAACAAGAAATATAAATTCCCTACACATTGTATTTTTTTTCTTTGCTTTTGACTAAACCACATTCACTCATGTGCAAATTTGTAATTAACAGTACAGTTTCTTGCATACTTGTGTTTATTACTTGGGGGTAAAAAAGATATAAAAATTAAAACTACTTATTGATCTAACAGCACGTGGGCTGTATCTACCTACCACCTGTAGATTTTTTATAATTCCGCGCATGCGAAAAGTGGAAAATGAAGAAAGAGGCAACAGGTTGTAATACCGCACAATGTACCAGGCTCACATAAGCGCAAGGATGTATGATTCAATTCGAAATGGTGCCACAAGACAAATGTCATGGAATTTTTCGCTCTAGGCGTGAACTAACCGTCTTGTCTTTCGTGCCAGCATGGCGCGCCGTAACAAAAATGGACACGAGAAAATTTTGTTGTATTGACGTTTAGATAATACTTAACTTGCGTATATGACTCAAATGACGAAACGACATAATTTCGTCCCAAGCAAGTATAGTTGATACCCGTCTGTGTTAAACTTACTGTTTATAAAACACTATGCGTAAAACATTATGCGTACTGCGTGCGCCCACTTTTCGCCAACGATTTCAGATCCCAATTTATTATGCCGCTAGGAAATTCGAAATATTTTATTTGCAACTTAATTTTTGGCCATCTCTGTTCGATATATATCATTATGCCAGATCCTTTGCGAGGTACATCAAACGATGAGTGTTACATATCATACTAAAAAATGTGCCAATGACGCATTGGAGAACGCTTGTTAGGTTTTATAACAAAACCATGGCAAAGATAAGTTGAAGAGTTCCAACCAAGTGCTTGGAAAATGGATCACAAGTTGCAAGTTAAATAAAAGCTTGTAGAAAATATAGATTGGTGATATATTTATAAAATCATCCAAGATGAAAAACAATTTGATGTGGGCAGATTTATCTTTATAATGATTACGCTTTCATTCGCGGTCGTGTTTTCGATGCGCGTTTTTCAAGCGCTATATTGACTACTGTTTCCCATCTGTTTTATTACAGCGCTGTATAAAGGGCGTCAGAAATGCGCTTATGTGAATGAGGGCTACGAGGGCCATACGCGCAGCTGGAAGTATAACGTCCGCTGTTAAAATAAAAAGTGAGTTTTAAATTAACCAACAAATAATCGATACTGTCTTAAAATTGCTAAATGCTCTAATCCCGAATAATTTAAATCCGGTATACTGTATGCCAGTGATGGAACACCATTTAACAATCATTTCACGAAGTTACCGTAGCACGCCGCGTAACGTATTTAAGTGGACATAGAGAATAAGGGCCCAGGCAGTATCGTGAGTTGTATTAGGGGACGTTCGCACGAGCGCTTTTTTGAAGCGCCGGAATAAAACACTATAGGCGATATTTAAACGCTTGCAAAATGAGTGTTCAAACGAGCGTTTAAAAATCACTTGTAGATGTTATGGCTTCACACTAATTTTAAGAGTATTTTGCCAATGTTTAGTGAAATGCTTAATCGTGTTTGTAAGATTTCTAAAAGAATTCAACTCCCTGATGAACAATAATTAGAGATGATCGACTTCATAGATTATAAATAAGATTGGTTTAACGAGGTTGTAAGGTTTGGCGGACAGGTAAGGATTTGAGAAAAGTGGGCAATATAAACATAAATTTAATCAGATAACTTGAAAAACAATTATAGACATATTACAAAATTAAATATAGATATTATGATGTACAATAAACTTTACAATAGCTTAAATATATCAATTGCTAGATAATGACAGAATAGTTGATAAATTATAAGCAAGAGGAGCTTTACATTCAATAAGGAAATGGTGTAAGGATGAAAAGCTTTAACGAGGACAGGAAAATAAAATGTGGATGAGGTCGCCAATTACTTGACCACACGACTCACACAACGGCGAGTTTCTTACATTCAAATTATATGATAATAAAGATGTTAAGCACTGCAACAATGATAACATCTAAGACGGAAAAGGATTCTTAGTCAATTTTAATTTGGAGAACCAGGGTTTGGTTGGGACTACGGATTAAATTGTCCGATAAAATTTGGCCTTGTATAAATTTGCTGTCACATAATCACGATTCCAATTTTTAAATACCTGTTGACACTCTATTACTTCCACATAGGAAGTAATAGAATGTCATTGCAATAAACAGTACTTGGCTTGCTAGTTTTACCAGGTCATCCACAGTTTCGTTGTTCTGAATACCCGAATTTCCAGGTATCCAGGCCAGCAAATTGTTTTACTGGATTCATATGTTTGCTAAATCGATTAGCATGCAGAGATTGCAAGCAACTAAGAGAATCAGTAAATATAATGGAGTTAGTTATACAGTTACGTGGCGAGGTAATTAAATGCCGACTAACGTGCGAAGTACTTTATTAGGCGCTGTACGCACAAAACAGTTCGTCAAACACTAGTACACACAAGCACTAAATACACACTAATACTCCCCTCGTTATTACTCAAATACTTACACAAAAACCCACCATCTTGGATTTCAAAATTAACCCCATATTCTTAATCAGCATCACTTAAAACCCTAAAAATGATACCCATATTGATTTTACACAAAAAGTCGCGTCCGCCATCTTGGAGTTCAAAATACCCTGTATACTTAATGATCGATCCGTGCTTCGGAAGGCATGTTAAGCCGTTGGTCCCGGTTACCACTTAATGTGGTGGTCGTTAAGCCGAGTTGGAAGCTTTAAAGGCGGCTTGATAAATTCCAATAGCAGGTGGCCTCAAACCTGCTGCCACCAATCCGCACTGGGTCCGCGTGGTGGAGTATGACCTTATCTCTCTCACCTCGATTTGTGAGAGAAGGCCTTTGCCCAGCAGTGGGCAGTAGTATCAATGTATCGATAAATCGATATTTTATAAATTTTTATGCACTTTTTTTTCGAATGTCTGTTTATCATTCTGGTTCAAAAGTTGTGATCCATTTTCAAACACTTGCGGGCATGTGCATGAGTTGAAATTTAGTATACAAATATAAATTCGGTGACAATGCAATAATATAGTTCCTTAGAGGTATGTATGCCAACATATACATCTGTTTACTGCATTGTACTAACCTTAAGCGAAATCGAAACATAAATAACTCGCAATTTAAAACGTCGATGTGTTGCCTATTAAAACATCGATATATCGTTTTTAACCGACTTCAAAAAGGAGGAGGTTCTATGTTCGGTTGTATGTAGCTTTTTTTTATGTATGTTTACCGATATTTCCGCCAGTTGTGGAACGATTTTGATTATTCTTTTTGCATTGGGTTTCGTATAGCTCCAAGATGGTTTCATTTTAATTTCATTGGTATTGGACCTTGGACTTTAAAGATACACTAGTAATCTCCGTAACGATAAACAATAGGAATGAGAAAATTGAGACAATATGGATGTTACGTCAATCCTAGAGGTACTCTAACATAGAACTAAGCAGAATGTTAACCGATTTCAAAAAAGGAGGGGGTTCATAATTCCTCTGTGTTTTTTTATAACTTATTTGCTTGTGAACCGATTTGGATGATTATTTTTCCGCTGAATTCAATATAGTTTCAAAGTGGTTCCATTTTAATTTCATCAGTATTGGACCTTGGACTTTGAACATACACCAGGGAACTCCTTAACGATAAACAATACGAATGCGTAGATTGAGATATTATGTGTATTACGTCAATCCTATAGGTACCCTACCATAGAACTAAGAAGAATGTTAACCGACTTCAAAACAGGAGGAGGTTCATAATTCGTCTGTATTTTTTTGTAATTTCTTTGCTTATAAACTGATTTTGATGATTCTTTTTGCATAACTCCGTGATGGTCGAATTTAAATTTTATTGGTATTGTGCAATGGGCTTTAAAGATACACTAGGTGTTTCCTATACAGCAAACAGCATGAATGTTAAAATTCTGTTATTATGAGTTTTATATCAATCTTGTAGGTACCTCACTGTATAAATAAGTAGGATAATATAAAGGAGGTATATAAATAATAATAATTAATTCAATCATCACTAAAAGTTGTAAAATAAAAAACTTTTTAAGAAAAGGAAAACCGACATTAAAAAGCAAAAAATAAATATTGGAAGTCGGTGCCAAGTAACCGACTGCACCAGCCAGCACCGACTTCAAATATTTATTTTTTGCTTTTTGAAGTCGGTTTTCCTTTTTTAAAAAAGTTTTTACCCTTAGTGCTGAATTCCATGTCGCTGCACGCTACACGCCCCTCTGTGAAGAAGCGCGCGCGCCGACTGATCGAAGATAATTTTTCAATCTACCTATTACTCTATTTATTCGGACAGGAAAGATGGAGACACATACGAATTAAGAAACCCCAATAAAACATTGATGTTTTGATACATCAACAATCACTTTCATTTTTACATTATTTCTTTACACGACAACAATATCATATTATATCGATACATTGATGACTGCATCACTTAAAGTCATTGATCGGAGTTGGGGTCGGGTGAAGTTGAATCCTGACGGCCTTGTAATGGCGTCTCAAGGCAGTCAGGTCGGAGTCGGGGTCGGCAAGTGTGATCACAGCTTAGTGGCGTCTCAAGGCTGTCAGGTCGGAGTCGTGGTCGCGAAGTGTGATCACGGCTTAAACGTCGAGCGTTGAAAGTAGAACAAGCGCGATTAAAATCGGTCGCGATAAAAAAGCGCTCACGGTTGAACGCATGTTTTCCATTTGTTTCATCTCAACGTTTTATTCCGGCGCTGCTAAAAAGCGCTCGTGCGAACGCCCCCTTAATTTAAATAATACCTACATACATTGAGGTTGTTAGCAGGGTACCAGGGACAAAGAAATCAAAACAGTTTTTCATAATGAACGGATGATGATGCGTTTATTCGTCTAGCGGCTAGTACTACAACTGACATATCAAAGGAGGGCTGCACGGGCGCATCTTACCTACGTAGCTATACATGTACATACTAGTTACAAGTAACAATATTGGTATATTCGCACGCTCACGCACTTCGTATATTCGCACTTCGTATTTAACAGAGGTAATGTGTGTGTGTGTGTGTGTGTGTGTGTGTGGTGTGTGTGTATGTGTGGTGTGTGTGTATGTGTGTGGTGTGTGTATGTGTGTGTGTGTGTGTGTGAATGATCTACGTTGTTGGCCGCGGGGCCTTTACAGCTTCACCGGACAAGAGGGCAAGCGTGCAACCACTACGCTTAAGCCAGAAGGGCAAGGGGGCAACTAGTTCACGGGCGCCTCAAGGAGGAACGGCCTCGGCTTGGGCAGTCGCTATGGGGGAGGGTGTACACTAGGTGTCTCGCCGTGGTGCTCTGCACCGGCCGGCGGGCAAGGGATTCTTCGACCTTACCGGCGAGGTCGGTGTTTGATCCTGTGTGCGGTATCTGTATCCGAAAGAAGGGATGTAAGGGCACCGGGAGGGTCGGTGTGAACATGCCGCGGACGGCGGGTGCGTTTGATAGCGGACGATTAGCGGATTACTATGATTGGACGCGTTCGCAAAATATCGGGTTGTCGCCTTTTTAATAAAGGCGCGAATAGGTTCGAGACCAAGATCGGAATGGAGATCGACATTCCGTATGAACCACGGGGCTCCGACGGCTGTGCGGAGGAAACGGGATTGAACCGTTTGGAGTCTATCGATGTGAGAACGGGCGGCGTGCCCGAACACCTCACAAGCGTACGTCATGATGGGCCGTATACAAGTTTTATCACCTTATTCCTAAGGGACATTTTAATCCGCTTGCAGTCCATCGGGTAAAGACGACCGAAGACAAAGGCTGTTCGGTTACGGTCTCGCTTGATGTGCGGTCCGAAGGTCATGGTATTGTTTAGGGTGACCCCTAGATATTTGACCTGTTTGACCCAGGGAATAGGTAGGTCGAACATGGTCACTTGACCGAGATTACTTCTGGGGTGGCGCAGGGAGAGGCGCGGGGTAGCACCTCTGGAGAAGAACACCGCAGCGCTCTTGTCCGGGTTCACCTCAATACGCCACTTCTTGAACCAATCCCCTAGGGTATTGGCGGCTGCCTGAAGGTTTCTGGTAATGAAACCTTTATTCCTATGCGAGACATAGAGATCGGTATCATCCGCGAATAGGACTAGATGCACCTTACTCGAACGAGGAATAACGTTCGTGTAAAGGCTGAATAGGAGAAGGGAGAGAGCTGCGCCTTGTGGGACACCAGCATGTATAGAGTGGGGGGTAGAGCGCGTCATTTCGACGCGATACGGAAAGGCGTGATTCGACAGGAAGTCTCGTAAGATGAGCACGAGTCTGTCTGGCACACCAATTTGGTAAAGCTTGTAGATCAAGCCATTGTGCCAGACTTTCTCGAACGCTTTCGCGACATTGAAGAAAAAGGCACCCGTGTAGACGGGTTTGGGTTTGTTGAGGCCAGTGAGGATGTGCTCCGTGTAGCGGTGCACTTGATGGACGCAGGAGTGTTTGGCTCGAAAACCAAACTGCTCATTGATGAGAATACCCTTGGACGATACAAAGTCTTTGAGCCCTGCCAGGAGCAGGCGCTCGTAGATCTTTGCCAGGGAGTGACTGATGGGGTGGTAACTCGTGGGAAGGTCGCTAGGTTTACCGGGCTTAGGGATGCCTATGACGTCGGCCTCCTTCCACTGAGTGGGGAAGGTGCAGTTCGTCATGGCGGCATTAAGGATGGACACTAAGAGGCAGATGAGTTGGGCCGGTAAGCATTTGAGTACGCGATTAGAAATATCGTCAGAGCCGGGGGCCTTTTTCGGTTTAAGACCTTTAATCAGGTCCTCGAACTTGGTCTGGGTAATAGGGGGGAAAGGAATCGGGGGGGGGGACGCCCTGCGCTCGACTTCCCTGTCGATTGAATCGACATGAGCCGAGTCATCGGGAATAGAGCTGGGAGTGCACTGGCTCTCGAGGGTGTCGGCGAGAAGCTCGGCCATTTCGTCGTCATCGAAGGCTGGGGTTGCGCCTAAGTGGCGGGTCAGCGGGGGCATGTCAGATATGGAGTCGGATTTAAGGGTACGCGCCAGCTTCCAGTAAGCTAGATGCGATAGCTTTAGGCCCTCTAAGAAGTCACTTCAGCGATCATTCCGGACCTCCGCGATACGACGCTTTACATCACGTTGTAAGGCGCGCATCCGGGCCCGGTTGGCTTCGGTAGGGTAGGAGTCGTACGCTCGGACTGAGGCATTTTTAGCCCGAATAAGTTCCCAAACATCATCTGGCAGTCTAAAGCGGTTGAGATCCTTCGCCTCGACTTGCTTTGACGACCGACTGACAGCTGATTGGATTTGGGCGGTGAAGACATTTACAGCCTGATCGGTATCTTCAGGGGATGGGGTGGAGTCCGAGCTGAAAGGAAGGGGGGGTGGGTCGGCATCCGCTAGGGCTGTACTCAGCGATGCCGATCCACCACCGTTTTCTTGAACGGCTGGGAGGTGGACGTAGGACCGAGTCGTATGACTACAGGTCTGTGGTTAGAGTCTAGCTCATGGACTATCTCCAAGGATTGCAACCGTAAGGTTACACCCTTCAGAAGCGCCATGTCCAGGACATTAGGACGGTGTTCGATGTTGTCCGGATTGTGAGTGGGGTGCATAGGCGCGATGACGTCAAAGTCGAGCTGGTCGACCAGGGCGTCAAGGCTCCCACCGTTGGGGGAAGTGGTGCACCAGGAGGATGTCCAGTTTATGATCCCGGAGGAAATCACTAACTTGGTCACGTTGGGAGCGGAGGCCGTCGGCGTTAAAGAACGCCAGGGATAGGCTATGGGGCTTAAGGCGGGAAGGTCTTAAATCCATTATGGATTGTAGGGGCGATGGGTTTTAAGGGAGGCCACGGCGTCGTGAACGTCCATGTACGTCATTAGAAGGGTGAATTGCTCCTTCCAGCTAGTAGCGGCGCGGAGCCTTTGGGCCAGCTCGCGATTCCTGTTGATGCATACCGCGCCATACATTTTATCCAGCATAATATAGTCCGCGACGGCGTCGGCTGGCGGAGGAGGCGCAACCACCGGCGTGGGTTTGAGGAGATGTGCGGAGCCCACAGGTGGGCGAGGGGCCGCACGAGGGCGGCGTCGACCGCACCTTGTCCGGCGCTTCCCCTTTGGGGTTTGGAGCAACATCGATAGTTCGCAGTGTGTCCCTTGGTCCTGCAGAGGACGCAGCTGAGCTGGAGCATTGCGAGGTCGCGTGGTCCCCGACACATTTGACGCATCGAGGGCTTGCTTGGCAGTAACGGGCAGAGTGCCCGTACAGCTGACAGTTGTGGCACTGCCAGGGTGTGCCACGTTTATGTGGGGCCTCCACGGAGAGGCCAGAGATGTGGCATACGGTTTTTATGTCAAAGACCTTGCGACCGGCTACGGTGTGGTCGAGAACGACCAGCACCATGTTGTATGCCCATTTGTTTTGGCCCTTAACCATCCTGTGCACCTGGTGCACCGAAAGGTCTCAGGCTAGGAGGTCCTCCTTGATTACGGAGGTGTCCAGCTCCTTGGGGATGCCACGAATGACCACCCTGAGCTCTATCTCCTCCTCAAGGGCATAACTAGGATAGCGGATTTTCTCGGCGCGGAGGAAGAACAGATGTAATGTATAACAATGCCTACCTATTAACGAACTATATCAGCCAATGTATAACTAAAGACCAATTTCTGTATTGAAAGATATAAAAATAAAACAGAAATCAAAAATATTTTAATGTTTCCGATACTTATTAAAATAACTTGCAATTAAAATGAACTTACGAGTTTAAGTCGTCACGCCAACGTTTTCGGGGCCCTGTAACTTCCTAACTTAGTGAGTAACTCTAGTATTTTTCACGCAGTAACAGTTCTAAATTGCCAAACGAAATTATACTGTATTCAATGGCAATAAGAGGCATGACCCGTTTCTATACTTATGGTTTTATGCCTTAATATCATTGAATTAAATATTAATTTCGTTTGGCAATTAGAACTGCCACTACCCACCCATCCTATGTGAAAAATGCCTACCTATAAAGCTAAAAAAAATCTTCAATACGCCCATTGCACTCTGCTCCTAGGACCAGGAGCTCATAAGATGCAGCAATTTTTGTAGTGTAGATTGTTAGTAACATTCTTCCATTTTAAATTCGGGATATGTTTATAATATTTTACTCCTTGTATGTGGGCACTAACTTAATTTTTTATCCTCAGAATGTAGACAAAACAGCGTACCGTGTATTCTAACTTAATAAGCTGCTATAGCATATTAGAAGTTCGCTATATTATCTATTAGGGTTTATTTTTTTTCACACCTATCATAATTTCGTTTATGTCACCTAGTACACAAACAGCTAGATCGAAAAAAAATATTTTTAGTTCTTTACTTATGAAATTCCTGGTTTACATAAAAAATGTTAATGTAAATGTACAATACTACAATTAATTAGGTATGTTTTCAATTTGTTTCTATTGTGTGTTTGTTGTGTTTTTTTTTTCAAATAATATTGTGTAATGTTGGTGGAATATTAATTCTTAAATAAAAGTAATTGTAATAAAGTAATAAAACGAGCCTTTTCGATTTTCCCTCCAAACGATCGTCGCATTTGGTATGTAAAGTATCCATCGCTTTAAGGTTTGGTCAAATAGCCGACGGAGCGTGACAGAAGCGAGTCTATGTTCGGTCGTGACGTTTGCCATTGCGCTGAGCGGGGCTGCGCTGTGTGGCGTCTCCCGTACATTTCAGTACATTACAACTCCCCCAAGCTGCGCCACCGTCGCGCTCTCGTCGCGCTACGTCGGCTATGTGGCGACACCTGCACTCTCCAGGGTGGGTCCTTAACATTGGTAAAATACTCTTCGCATTCGGCTTCACACTAGAAGCCATAATAATAATAATATTAGCCCTGTTAAGAAACTGTCCCACTGTTGGGCACGGGCCTCCTCTCAAACTGAGAGGGTTTAGGCCATAGTCCACCACGCTGGCCCAGTGCGGGTTGGCGAACTTCACACACCTTCGAGAAACTCTTAGGCATGCAGGTTTCCTCACGATGTTTTCCTTCACCGTTAAAGCAAGTGATAATTAATTTTTAATACGCACATGCTTTCGAAAAGACAGAGGTGCGTGCCTGGGTTTCAACCCGAGACCTTTGACTTTGCAGTCCAACGGTCTAACCACTGCTATCACTGCTATCTGGTGACAGGTTTCACCGCCTCGTTGGATTTAATACTATATTATAAAATTAATTGCAATGTGTAATTCTAATTCTAGAATATAAGATATCGATCTTCACACTAGCCAATATCAAAATTTGGCAATTTCATAGGTAAGGACCTAATAGGACACACAAAGATTGACCACACCTACGGCACCAAGACATGGTCGGTCACGATGCGTTTCATAAGAAGGCAGAGTTTCCCTGCAAAACCAGATTAGAAATGAAGAGGTCCGCAGGATAACCAAAGTCACCGATGTAGCCCACAGATTGTCAAACTTAAGAAGCAGTTGGGCGGGCACATCACTCGTAGAACTGACGGCCGTTAGGGAAACAAGGTTCTCGAGCGACCCCATACGGGAAGACATCGAGTGGGCCAGCTCCCTACAAGTTAGACTGATATTCTGATGAAGGTCGCTGGTAACAACTGGATGCGTACATCACAAAGCCGGTAATAATCTTTATACGAGTATGGCACTCCGGAGACATATAGAATACCATTACAAGTTATCGTAACGCGCGGCGTTTGGTCATAGCTAATAAGAGCCCTGGGCATGACGTCACGCCCTGGTACCTACGCACACATAAACCTACGCACATTACTTCGATATGCTAGGAGATCATAAATGATAGGATGTTAAATAGAGGTTTCATTTCAGATGGGTAGATAATCCAGTTTTGTTATATGATTTGACGAAGTCATCTGCTTTTTTTTTTGCCGTAATGGCGACAAGAAGCCAATTTTTATAATTTACTGTTATACTCTTTTACTACTTGACATTGGCGAAATACACTGTTAAAGTGTGCGGCCATTAATTAAAATAAGAAGAAGAAGTCACCTATGTTTGAAGTACCTGTTGATGGTCTGGAAAACACGCCGTGTAACCATAAGTCCTAGCTAGTATTTATTAAAGCTACATAGTTATATAGGTATTGATCCATCAAACATTTAAAAAATTTAAATAGCCTTAGTAATGGAAATTATCCTACTGGGGATATAGCGAGGAACCATAGACCTGTGTACGATACCTATTATTTAATCTGTGCAATTGTAGGGTAATAATCGTGACAAATTAATATATTGTTACAATTTACAGACGTTTTATGATTTTTTCAACCTTAGGACGTTTTTAATCTTTTACTTTTATTTTTTACTAATGACACGCCCCGGCTTCGCACCGGTAAATTATACACATAAACCTTCCTCTTAAATTGTACCGTCCATTTGTGAAAACCGTAAAAAAATCCGTTCGGTAATTATTGAGTTAATCGCATTCAGACAGACAGACTCGGCGGGGAACTTTGTTTTATAATATGTAGTGATAGGGACTTTTATATGGTTAACAAAACAGATCACAATCAATTGCTTCTACAAACTAAATGAAAGAGTACATGTCGAGTAGTACAATTATATCAAGTTTTAAATTAATTTGACTCCCCGATCTATACGATGACAGTGAAGTGGTGGATACTACTTAGAGCTTTAAAACTAAATGCTCTAAGGCAGCGTTTCCTAAACTTTATTATGCCCTGGCCCAGTTATTTTAATATTTCTCCATCGTGACCCACCACAAGTATTTGAACCCTCTTACTTCACATACAAGGTGTATCGTAATTAACGCGAGACCTCAGACACCCTGATTAGATAATTGCTTCACAAATTCAACACGAAAACCAAATTTCCAAGTTTAAAGTTTTTTACCCGTTTTTAAGCACTTTTTTACCCCAATTAACAATGAAACTTGTATGTGAATGTGTGCATATTGAAAAATACGTTTCAGAATTGCTTCAAATCAATAATAATTTTAGTTTGATAAAGCGCACTGAACGAGTAACAAAATATTTTAAAAATTTTAAACAAATATAAAATACATTAAAAATTGTTGGAATGAATTCAGTTACCGATTTGGTACGAACTATTATACTACGAAAAAAAACACATTCCAATGTCCACATAATCTAAGTAAGTGTTTTAAAGTAAAAAACCCGTTAACTTTTAACAATAATACTCGTATTAATATTATATCAATCATAATAACCTCATATTTTAGTAAGATGTGAAGCAATTGAAATGTTTGTTTTTAACTATGTATGAGTCCCCGTAACCAGCGAGCGTGTAAGAGACGAACTATGAGAGTGGAGGAAGCCAGAGAGGTATTGTTTGAACTCTGTACTCCCTGTGGGGTACCACAAGGTATCTGGCGTGACGATATAGATAGATATAACTATGTATGTTTGAACTAGTAGGATTGATTGTACAATGAGACAATGCTGCGACCCGAAGTTTTATTTTCGTGACCCGGTGTCGGGTCGCGACCCACTATATGAGAAACGCTGCTCAAAGGGATTCTATCTAATCACGACAGACGTTTCGAGGGAAATTGAAACCACGTTTCACCACTCTGTTAGTATCATCTTCACTAATGTACATTACCGGAAATGTATTTAATCTGTCATTATTCCTAGAAAATGTTATAAATGCCAAAAGTCGCCAGGAAATGTAAGAATTCTATACATTTTCTACGGATGACAATAGATTGTAGCGGGGTAAGCGAGTATCAAGGGGTGTCCTTACCTAGTTTTTCTGTAGCTTCTTTTACACAATATCGATATCATAAATTTATATTATAGGAATTAAGAAAAGTTAATTTTCAACAGATTTTTTTCTATCTGGGATCCTATCCATTTCCTAGTACCGTTTTAGAATTGTATACGCGAATACTCTGGGTATTTTTTCACTCCTCATACAAGGGTGTAACTGTGCGAGCGAAAGGATAATATAAGGTCGTACGCTTCTTCGGAATCCATTCACTAATGATACGGCTTATTATCTAAATACATTTAATGACTACACACACGAAGAAAATTCAATAAATAGCGTTGGCCGAATAGAATAGTTAAAGAACGGTTGCCACAACATGAAAGGTAACAGCAAAATAAAATGAGCTTTGTAATTATAACAATAGAATGCTTATTCACACAATTAAATGTTTGAGTTGTGTGATTCTTACATTAAGCCAAAATGCAATTCGCCAAATAATATATCTTTTCAATTGTATGCACTCCCAGTACTCGCCGGCACCTGCATAGGGCGTAGTTGGTCGCAGCTTTCCGTATAAAAAATACAGCTTGTTCAACATCTTTTAAGAACTCATAGAAATTATTGATTTACAAACTTGCTACCTATCATTTCCCCTCCCCGGAATTACATTAAGCTCACTCGCGTGGGAGTAAAAAAGAGAACTTTGAGATGAGTCTATAGCACGAGATGTTTTACACAGTTTACTTATTAAGTTCTTAGATTTACGCGACTTTACACATGAAATAAAACTATTTTTGGGATTTTATCGCGATTTAGTTTTAATAGCGCAGAATAAGGTCACGGTGTCACTTTTTCATTTTTTTATGTGCTTTACACTAAACTTTTTGACATTCTCGTGCTGCCAACATGCTTACAATAAAGCAATTTTTATAATTTACAGTTAGTTTTTTGACGGACGATTTAGCGCAGTGGTTAAGAGCTTAAGCCGCTCCGCCCACTGCGTCTAATAGTCGCGGGTTCGATTCCAAAACAAATAATTATGGATCACACAAATCTTTGTGTGATCCATAATTATTTGTTCCGGTCTGGGTATTTGTGTATGTGAATTTGCATGTTTGTAAACGCACCCACGATACAGGAATAAAACCTAGTGTGGGCTAAGGTACTAAAAACAAAAAAAATATATTATTACTTAACATTGGCGAAATACACTGTTGGGGCCTTTCATTAAAACAAGAAGAAGAAAATTTTGGCTTGCGTAGACTTCACGGGCCGACTAAATTTCGTCTTGCGCCTGTTTTGCCGCCCGTGCTAGCTCTGCTGAACCCGCGACTTCGTTCGCATGATGTCATTTTAAACGATAAGACATGTAATAATTCTTTATTCCGTACCTAAAAGCCTAAATAGAATTATTATCCCTAATTACACAAGAATGTATGAAAGCAGCAAAGCTGAAGTGTGAGTGGGCTGGCCACATAGCACGCATGGAATCGCAGAGGTGGGCCAACGCCGTCACCAACTGGATACCCAGCGGTGGTCGCAGTCAACGAGGTATACCTAGGAAAAGATGGCGCGACGATTTGGACACCTTTGTGCGTACTTTGTGGCCCGAAATGGCAATAGATCGACAGTGGTGGAGATATAAAGGTGCCTTTACTCAGGAATGGGACAAATAAACAGGCTAAAAAATTACAGAAACAATGTGTTTTCCATACAAACTCTCATTCGCACTCTTCAGACTTTTTTGAGGCAATCTATCTTCTTTCCAAATTGTATTATAATCTCTTCAGCGATTTAGGCATGAAAAGGTGATAGATAGAGCTACTTACACCAACATCTCATTAAAGGCTATCAAAACTAGGGTGTGTAATATAGAATATTACAAAATTTTGGTTTTTCGTTACGATTAAACTGATTGGGATCACGCTGGAATTCCAAAACACATGCTGTTACACATAATTTCTAAAAGATATTTATTCATGCAACCAGCTAAGTGTCTCACCGCCCTAGCTGGATCTATTCTATTCAGTGAGGGCCGCATTCCGGTTCGGTGTTTAGAATTTTGACATTTGTTTTTTATAGGCCTATATAATAATGATATAGATAGATAGATAGATAATTAATGATTTTTGTCTTTGACTTTATGAGAGCGTTTACCTTTGGCGACTGCCCAAGCCAAGTTAGGTATGCTGTTTTG
Source organism: Phalera bucephala (assembly GCA_905147815.2). Classification (NCBI taxonomy): domain Eukaryota; kingdom Metazoa; phylum Arthropoda; class Insecta; order Lepidoptera; family Notodontidae; genus Phalera; species Phalera bucephala. Next base: position 22,737,512 of record LR990609.1, on the reverse strand, counting down.
GAGTTACACCTCAGCAAGCAAGCAGTTTGGTTTTCAAACCAAACACTCTTGCGTCCATCAAGTGCATCGCATCACGGAGCACATCCTCACTGGCCTCAACAAATCCAAACCCAAGGCGTTCAACAAAGTCTGGTACAGCGACTTATGCTACAAGCTTTACCAAATGGGTGTGCCGGACGGACTCGTGCTCATCTTACGAGACTTCCTGTCGAACTTCGTCTTTCGGTATCGCGTCGAAATGACGCTTCGTGTCCCACTAGGCTCAGCTCTCCCCCCCCCCTCATTCAGCCTTTATGATAATACCGCTCTCTATGTCTCACATAGGCATATTCATTACCAGAAACCTTCATGCATCCGCCAATACCCTAGGGAATCGGTTTAGGAAGTGGCGTAATGAGATTGAGGTCAACCCGGCGCTGCAGTGTTCTTCTCCAGAGGTGCCGCCCCGCGCCCCTCCCTGAGCCACCCCAGAAGTAATCTCGGTCAAGTTACCATGTTCGACCTACCTATTCACTGGGTCTAACAGGTCAAATATCCAGGGGTAACTCTAAACAATACCATGACCTTCGGGACCGCACATCAAGCGAGTCCGTAACTGTCGTCTTTACCCGATGATCTGCAAGGAATAAGGTGGAGGAGGTCCCTTAGGAATAAGGTGATACTTTACAAATCTTGTATACGGCCCATCATGACGTACGCTTGTGAGATGTTCGGGCACGTCGCCTGCTCTCACATCAATATACTCCAAACGGTTCAATCCCGTCTCCTCCGCAAAGCCGTCGGAGCCCCGTGGTTCATCCGGAATGTAGATCTCCATTCCAATCTCGGTCTCGGGCCTCTTCACGCCTTTATTAAAACGACGACAACCCGATATTTCGCGAACGCGTCCATTCATAGAAATACGTTAATCTTAGCCGCCGCCGACTACGAACCAAACTTCCCTCCCATCAGCCGCTCCCGCCGTCCAGGGCAAGTTCACACCGACCCTCTCGATGCCCTTACATTCCTTTTATCGGATACAGATATCGCACACCGGAACAGACACCGACCTCGCCGGTGAGTTCAAAGAATCCCTTGCCCGCCGGCCGGTGCTGAGCACCACGGCGAGATACCTAGTATACGACCTCCCCCATAGTGACTACCCAAGCCGAGGCCGTTCCTCGTTGAGGCGCCCGTGAGCTAGTTGCCCCCTTGCTCTTCTGGCTTGAGCATAGTGGTTGCACGCTCTCCCTCTTATCCGGTGAAGCTGTAAAGGCCCCGCGGCTAACAGCGTAGATCATTCACACACACACACCTCTTCAAACATGCTGTCCTTTGCGGAAATAAAAACTCATTTGCTACTTCGTCTAATTTTGTTGACACAGCGCATAGACATTTGCAAAATAATGCTATTTCATGAGTGTCTAATCTGCCTCGTCGGTCTAATGGCAAATAATGCACGTAGCAATGACGAGGTCCCTAAATTTCAATATTAGATTGGACAATAATTTTATCATTATCATCATCAGCCCGTATCAGTCCACTGCTGGACATAGGCCTCTCCCAAGGCATGTTAATGCCCGATCATCGGCTCTTATAAAATGTAATATCTTAATATAATAATTTCCAGTGTCAATGCGGAGTTACTGTGCCCGGTATGAGTATAATGGCAATAGTCGGCGGAAAGTGGATGTATACAGGTACACTTCTGCCAACCATACGTGGGGAATATAGCCGTGACGGTGTTTGTTTTAAAATATTGCTTATACAAGCTACGTCACAGTGCCAATAACGCCCTATGCAGGTGCTGGCGAGTACTGGGAATGTATAAAATGGAAGAGACATATACCTATTGTGCTTACAACATTGTAAGGGAACAGGTGCGGGAGGGGTAAAAAAGTGTTTTCATTATTTCCTTATGACGACAAAGGGTGCGGCCAAGGTGCGGCCCAAGTGCGGCCTTAGTTTCTTTCGCCGTTACGTCATATTTTTTATATAAGCGAGATGAAACGAGTACGCACCTCAATTTTGAACTGCCTCCTTTACAGAAATTAAACATTATACTCGGCGCGTTACGATATCTACGTGGAATAATTGTTTAATGATCATTATCGTATCCCGATGTACGTTCAGACCTTTTAGTAATGCGATTTACAATCACTCCGTGCAACAGACTTGTGCAGCTAAAGTATTCTGACTTCTTTGTGGCGACTTCTCAAATTGTTCTTAGCATATCTTTCAGCGAAATATAAATAATGCGATCGTTTAATGGTACTCCAGTGGCATGCACTGCATCTAATAGGTACACAACAATTTCACAAAGTTTTCGTAATGCGTCTCGTTTCGTCATTGAGAATAAGGACCGTAATTTCTATCTATATATATCATCATTCCAGATTCCTTGCGGGCAAGGATTAATTACATACTCTGATTTATTACAACAAATAAATATGGAAATAAATAAAAGAAAACTAATTTAGTTTGTGCTCACACAACTAAAAACAAAAGAATGAAATGAGTAACAAATAAAATTAACATGACAAAAGAGTAACATAAAAAGGTAGAAATGCAAAGCTGTGATCGTGTGAGACCCAAAATTGGTACCTGCCTCAGCTAAAGCCGCAGCTGTATTATGCTGCAGCGCTGATCTTCCGGCAGCGCCATATTTCGGTAACATCACGGGCGGTCTCTTTCAGATATATGTATTAAAGTCTAAAGCTACTAAGGCATATATATAAAATAGTAGTCTTCTTTGTTCTATGATTCGTGACCACTGTTTTCCACTCTCGTGCGGAAGTGTACAGGGAAGCTGGCATGGTCATCAATATAGCCCACAAGATCAGCACGCTGAACACCGTTTGAGCAGACAGCTTCTGGAGTGGAGACTGCGGCTTGGCAAACTTAGTGTAAGACGCCTTGCAGATAAGTGGAGTGACGATACACGCATTAGTATAATAGTAGGTATTAGGCCGAAGACCGGGCTCGGTGGCATGCCATGGAAGAGGCTCTAATGTCCAGCAGTAGACTGGTACGGGTTGATGATGATGAATAGTTTAGAAAATCCACAAAGCCAATTTAAATCTACGACCTCGAGATCGCTATGCACATTATTAGACCAACGGGCCAGATAATGATAATAAAAAAAAACTTTAAAAACAAGCTTTTGTGCCGAGAACACGATGGATATCTCTCGCTGTCAAAAAGTTCCTATGGCCACCTTCCGGTTCTATCATAAAATGCTGGCCACTAGCTGGGTCTATGTGTGGTTGTGTTACTAGCCTCCTTCCAGCTTTACTATTAGACCTTCGATTCCATCCAGATTTATAGTAGCGACAATTAAGCTATATTGTTTAGTTGAGGAGTTCTTGCGGCCACCTTCCAGCCTCATTGTCAGAGCCTGGAATTCGCTCCACTAGAACCTACAGTATTTATCAAAACAAGTCCAACGAGCCCAAACTGTGGGATTATTTTATGCTATTGCATACGGTCAGTAGTATTTTAACCCTTTGACAGATTTTCAATATAAAATATGTCAAAATTCTGCTGGCAGTAGGCAAATCAATCTTTGAATTAAATATTGAAACCGGCTAATAATAGTACATAAACCAAATTTCAGCTTCGGGTGCCAGAAAATGCTTATAAAGTAGACGAAAAAAGCAAGTTAAATAAATAAATCAAAATGCGTGGGCTATAACTCCGAGTGCAGCACTAGGAGATGATAAATGGAAGAAGGTTTCACAATACAAGAATGCCTCTACATATGTAAGTATCATTGAGAAGAGCATATCTATCCCTTTCGCACAAATACTATTGATCTAATTACGATAACTAACACCGTATTGTTCTATTTCAGTCACACCGAGGATGGCGATTGTAAGCACCACACGCGTTTTTTGTAGGTACAGTCGAATACATCAATACAGATAAAATCGGAACTAACGCTGTTATCAAGTCGGCGGCGGCTACGATTAACGGATTCGCATGCGTAGATGCGTTCGCGAAGTGTCGAGTTGTCGCCTTTTTAATATAGGCGCGAATAGGTTCGAGACCAAGATCGGAGTGGAGGTGGCGTAGATGATTCACCATGTCGCACAAACAAAAACTGTCAAATCGCTTGCCAAATGTAATAAATAATGACACAACTCAAAAATATAATTAATAGAGTTAGCACTCTTATATCAAAACAATAGTGCTTAATGACTGCCTCGTTGGTCTGGTGGCAAAGCACATAGCTTTGTGATCACGAGGTCCTGGGTTCAAATCCTAGGTCGGACAAATGTAGTTTTTCTAACAAATATTTTTCAGTGTGAGTTCGGTGTCTTATTGTGCCCGGTGTATGTGAATATGGCAATAGGCTCGCCCCCTTTTACATGGGACATACCGGCGAAACGTGAGTGTATTCAGTACACCTCTGCCACCGCTTGGGGAATATAGGCGTGACAGTGGTTTTAGGGCTTAATTTCCGCTGTTCTCGATTCTTAAGTTGGGTCGCTATTAGTCCAGTGATATTACAAATTAATTCTAAGAGTTTACTGAAACACATAATGAGTCTTGACATCACAAAGTACCTACTTTCTTAAGCTTACATATTTCTGAAACCTGGATATCGTCTTAGTGTGTGTGTGTGTGTGAATGATGTACGCTGTTGGCCGCGAGGCCTTTACAGCTTCACCGGACTTAAAGGCGAGCGTGCAACCACTACGCTCTAGCCAGCCAGAAGGGCAAGAGGCGACATACTCGAGGGCGCCTCGAAGAGGTGCCCTCGGTTGGGACAGTCGCTGTAGGGGGACGGGTGCACTACTAAGTGCACCGGTCAACCGCCGGCTATGGGAGGGGATCTACTACTACGTCGTCGTCGTCGCCCGTATTCTGAGCGGAAAGAAGGGATGACAAAGCATCGGGGGGGTCGGTGAGAACATGTCGCGGCCGGCGGTGGCGGCAGGGGTCGGGGGGGAGATCGTAGTCGGCGGTGGCTACGATTAACGGATTCGCATGGGTAGATGCGTTCGCGAAGTGACGTGTTGACGCCTTTTTAATAAAGGCGCGAATAGGTTCGAGACCTAGATCGTCAGACCAACATCTGCTATGTGCAAAAAGTATACATAAAATCTATACTAATATTATAGAGAGAAGATTTGTATGTTTGTTACGAATACACTCAAAAACTACAGGACCGATTTAAAAAATTCTTTTACCATTAGAAAACTACCTCATCCAGAAGTAACATAGGCTGTATAACATAGACCTGGTAGGTGGCGCTGTTGTCGACCGGTTACGAAGTCGCGGGAAACTGCTATATTAAATACTAGCTAGCGGCCCGTCCCGGCTTCGCACGAGTGCACATTTATTTTTTAAACATTTTTGAATAACCGTAAAGTAGTTTTTTTCAATTTACTTTTACAATTTTTCTTCTAAAATTTTATATTTTAATCCATAAACCTATTTTTATTCTAAAAGTTGTTATTCTTTTATTTTTACATTTTATTTATATCGTTTTTTTTTTGTTTTATGTATATTGTATTTTTAAGGGGTTTTAATTTTTTACTTGATCTTATTTTTTGCATTTCTTTATTTACATTTTTATACATATTTATTTTATGGCTTATGTAATTTAAATTTGAAGATATTTTTTTTACATAGTTTATTAACATTTTGAAATAAGTGCGGAATAAAATTAAATACTTACAATCACTTAAGAATATGCTTATTTAAAACGTTCATGACTAAATTTGTTCAAATTTAAGCTAATTTTCATTGAAGTCGAAAAAGCGGGCTAACAATTTTGTGTTTAGATTTATTACAACGTTTTACATTTTAATCCGTATTTTATCTTGTTTTATGTATTTTATTTTTAAGGGGTTTAAATTTTATTTGATAATATAATATTTCCGCACAGGACAAATCTTTGTGTGATCCACAATTATTGGTTCCGGTCTGTGTATTTGTGTACGTGAATTGTCATGTTTGTAAACGCACCCACGACTCAGGAATAAGTAATAATAGAGGGGGCTACCTTTTTTTTTTAAAAAAAGGTATTAAAACGGTACGGTAAACGGTGGCGTACGTGAGGTGTTAGGGTCAGAATGACCACTTTCTCAAAATGACTACTCCAATTCTCAAAATGACTACTTTCCCAAAATGACTATTTCTTAAGATGACTACTTTCTTAAAATGACTACTTTTTCAAAATGTCTACTTTCTTAAAACTTTACTACACCAATACAATGCGCTAATGCGCAGTCCATTCATAAAGAAATCTTTAGTCCTTATGATATGTGACAATAGTCACATAAAAACTAATTGTTTAATACAGTCATACAAGGATATATTGACCCGCGGCCGAAATCGGAACTATTGCTGGCATCAAGTGAAGTGTCACTTCATGACAGGCGCAAAGTTACCGTGTGTTATGAAATTTACCCAAATTCCCTTACCCCACACCTGTTAAAACGTTTCCCATGTTTACTGAATGATAACCCCAGGTACTAACTGACTATAATATTTTTCACATATGATAAGTAGTGACAGTTATAAGTGCCAAACGAAATTAATATTTTATTCAATTGTATTAAGACATAAAACCATAAGTATGGAAACGGGTCATGCCTCTTATTGCCATTAAATAAAGTAGGTATAATGTTCTTTGACACTTACAACTGTCACAGTACCCATCTTACATGAAAAATACTATAATACTACATCTATGGATAACCCATAGAGGTACCAGAAGCACAGAGGGAACATTAACAAGATTATATATAGCACTGCTTACATTTATGTCATGTCAGTGATAAAAAAGGGGGCAAATCCATCGTTACCCGTTAACGTACACCCTTGTACATTTTTATGGCATAAATGACAAATACCATAGACCATACTTGTGTTATCCCATAGATATAGTATTAGTACTTTCCCATACAACTGCGAAAACTTTGTCGATTAAATCATTTTGTATAATAATATCAGCCTATATTGCCCACTGCTGGACAAAGGCCTTCTCTCACTAATTGAGTTGAGAGAGGTTAGGTCATACTCCACCACGCGGATCCAGTGTGGATTGGTGGAGGCAGGTTTTTGGCCACCTGCTGATGGAACTTATCAAGCCGCCTTTAAGGCTTTCAACTCGGCTTAACGACTACCACATATAGCCGGGACCAACGGCTTAACGTGCCTTCCGAAGCACGGAGACGCTCGAATATGAAAATGCCACAACCGGTCACCCATCTCGGGCCAACCAAGCCGAACGCTGCTTAACCTTGGTAATCGGTAAGAAAACCGTGGTCGCACAGCGGTACGAGCACATCGTTTTGTATTTAAGCCGAAAATTAAATACTTTGTACAATACAAAATATCGCTATATCTCATAGTGAGATATAGCGATATTATAGATACGTAACTTACTTAAGTTTTGTATTAATCATTAATAGTAATTTTATTGTCAATCTGAAGAATTTCGACATTCACTAAATAATAATTTTAATTAAAAAATATAGTTTTAATAACAAGTTTTTTTAGCAAAACCGCCACGGAGCCCGAAAAGTACTATTATACTTGTCAAGACAAATGTGACGAGCCCCAATACGTCCGGGTTATGTCGAGTTGTTGGGTAGTTCTGTTGGTCACCCTTCGCCTCCAGCATGAGACCCTGGACAACATCCGGGTCTACAGAACTCGTCAAGACATATCCAATGAGCCCAAACACGGCGGGGTTAGGTTGAGAAGTTGGATAGTTTCATTGGCTACCTTCCGGCTGCATCATTAGACCCTGAACACTATCTGGTTATATAATACTTTTCAATACCAAACTTACCAGCCTAAACACGAGGGGATTACGTTGTATAGTTCACATGTACCTATACCCACCTTCCGACTCTATCATCAGACCAGATCCATGGTACCATATCTTATATATATCGTGCATTGTCACCGGACTTACATACGAATGCTAAATTTTAGCTCAATCGGATACCCGCAAGTGCTTGAAAAATGGATCACAAGATTTAAACCGGAAAGACAGACAGGCAGACAGATAGACATACGAACATTGTAAGTTAAATAAACGCTTGTAAAAATTGAACCTTTCATTACATTTTTATTTATTTTAATATAAGGGCGACCAAAATATTCAAGAAAAAACCCATTGCAAAAATATAATTCATTTTAGAAGACATTTGGAAGGTAATTTTACATTGATATTGCTACTGGTTGTAATCCTCGCTATTTGAGTCCAACATCGAAGCACTCTTTTGTAAAATGTTTTGAAAAAATGCAACTATACTGAGTTCAACTCTAATGTGCTCTTAGTATTGCATAAAAACACTATTCATTTAGGCTGCAACATCTGTAGGCCTACTAAAACAGAATAAAACATGCGTTAGCAATTATATAATTACCAATTTTCGAGAATGCTATCGATATCGATGCAAACTTTCCCATAATTATGACTAATCTCTATGGGAGTACGATTATTAAGATTCTATATAAATATTATTATTTATGCTCAAGGAAAACAGTCAATTTGGTGTAGTCATTATGCAACTTCAAACTAGTTACATATTTTTAGAACATATATTTTATCTTTACCATACCGCTTCGAATTGCTAGACAGCAGCGCATCAGTGGACGAAATCAACATCAGGCTGATAGAGACTGTCCATACGGTCGGGTCCAAGTATTCTAAGCCCCACCGTAAAAATAGACCTCAAAAACCATCCAACTACACCCGAAACCTCATGGCTGAGCGACGTTCCATGACGCTCCAAACCTCCGATGATGCTAAGTCCTATAGGCAGCTCAATGGACAGATATTGAAGTCCTTGCGACACGATTTACGGTCCTTCAATACAAGGCGTATTGAGGAGACCATAGCACAGAACAAGGGCTCTAAAGTGTTCGCAAGAGACGCGTCTATTGGGTAAAGCCAGTTGACGAAGCTGAAGACGGAGGACGGAAACGTAACGTCGAATAGGTTGGATGTGCTCAGGGAGATAGAGAGGTTCTATGGGCAGTTGTATACCTCAGTAGCTGAACCTGTTGTTGACTTGGTAAAAGACCCATGAGCCAAGCTAACCCGACACTACACTGAAGATATCCCGGACATCAGCCTGTACGAGATTAGGATGGCTCACAAACAACTCAAAAATAACAAAGCGCCGGGCGAAGACGGAATTACCGTAGAGCTTCTGAAAGCGGGCGGAACGCCGGTACTTAAAGTCCTTCAGAGGCTGTTTAATTCCGTCTTGCTCGAAGAGAAAACGCCGGAAGCATGGAACAGGGGTGTGGTGGTACTGTTTTTTAAGAAAGGTGATAACACTTTACTGAAGAATTATAGGCCCATCACACTGCTGAGCCATGTTTATAAGTTGTTTTCGAGAGTCATTACGAATCGTCTCGAACGCAGGTTTGATGACTTCCAGCCTCCCGAACAAGCCGGTTTCCGGAAAGGCTTTAGTACCATAGACCACATACATACGCTGCGGCAGATTATACAGAAGACCGAGGAGTATAATCGGCCACTATGCTTGGCGTTTGTGGACTATGAGAAAGCCTTCGATTCGATCGAGACTTGGGCGGTTCTTAGATCTCTCCAGCGATGCCGCATTGACTATCGGTACATCGAAGTGTTGAAGTGCTTGTATAATAACGCCACCATGTCAGTCCGAGTACAGGGGCAGTGCACGAAGGCAATCCCCATAAACAGAGGAGTAAGACAGGGAGACGTCATTTCTCCAAAACTGTTTACGGCCACCTTAGAGGACGCCTTCAAGGTCTTGGAATGGCAAGGACTTGGCATCAACATCAATGGCGAATACATCACTCACCTTCGATTTGCCGACGACATTGTGGTCGTGGCGGAGTCGCTGGAAGATCTAGGACGAATGCTCGGTGACCTCAACAGAGTATCTCAACAAGTGGGTCTTAAAATGAACATGGACAAAACCAAAATAATGTCTAACGTCCATGTCGTACCCACCGCACTCACCGTTGGGAACTCTACTCTTGAAGTTGTCGACGAATACATTTACCTGGGACAGGTAGTCCGGTTAGGTAGGTCCAACTTTGAGAGAGAGGTCAATCGACGAATCCAACTCGGCTGGGCAGCGTTCGGGAAACTGCGCAATATCTTCTCATCCAAAATACCTCAGTGCCTTAAGACTAAAGTTTTCAGTCAATGTTACCAGTGATGATATATGGATCAGAGACGTGGTCTCTTACAATAGGTCTCATAAAAAAGCTCAGAGTTGCTTAGCGAGCTATGGAGAGAGCTATGCTCGGCGTTTCTCTACGCGATCGAATCAGGAATGAGGAGATTCGTAGAAGAACCAAGGTTACCGACATAGCCCTTAAGATTAGCAAGCTGAAGTGGCAATGGGCGGGCCACATAGCGCGTAGATCGGACGGGCGTTGGGGCAGAAAGATTCTAGAGTGGCGACCACGTATTGGCAAGCGCAGCGTGGGACGACCGCCTGCCAGATGGACCGAATATCTTGTGAAAATCGCAGGAAGTCGTTGGATGCAGGTGGCATTGGACCGGTTACGCAGGAAAGCAATTGGGGAGGCCTATGTTCAACAGTGAACAAGTATGGGCTGAAATGATGATGATGATACAGCAAAACCAAGTCACCGGCTGAATTTTACATAATTAGCTTCATCTGCTATTCTAGTCCAATAAGATTTGCATTCCAATATAAAGCACGTTATTTTAGTTGTGTGACACCATGTTTTCACAAATATTTTATTTATATAAGTTTTTATTAATTGAAAACAAATAAAAAGTCTCCGAGAACACAGTCACTAGACAAACAAATATTAACCGATAAATTTGCGTAGAGCCTACGTCAACATGACAAGCCATAACATTTTGTATAAAAAGAAGTTCTAACCATGTAGAAACAAAGATTTTAGATTAATTACCTAAATGGTACCAAGTGTCTAGAAAAACTGTACAGCTGAACTGGGTTTATAATCCCTCTATGCTTTTAAATCCTACCTCTTTGGGATAACCTCATGGATGCCCCATGGATAACTCTAATTTCACACCAACGTCACTCTGTCAATGTCATCCACGGGCCAAAATATCCATGTCGCACTATAGTTCATGGATATAACGTAGTGATTATATTCTCTTTGGTTCGTGGAGTTCGTGATTCGGAAATCTGCTGTCTGCTTGTGCGGAATATTTTAAGGTTAGGCTCAGAATGACCACTTTCTTAAAATGACTACTTTCCTAAAATGACTACTTTACCAAAATGACTACTCCAATTCCTAAAATGACTATTTTCCCAAAATGACTACATTCCCATAATGACTACTTCTTAAGATGACTACTTTCCGAAAATAACTACTTTCTCAAAATGACTACTTGGTAAAATTGACTACTTTGTTAAAACTACACTAAACGAATACCGTGCGCTTATACGTTTAGTAAAGTTTTCGTAACGCGTCTCGTTTCGACATTGAGAATAAGGGCCCTAATTTCTATCTATATATATTATCACGCCAGATTCCTTGCGGGCAAGGCTCTGATTTATTACAGAAAATAAATAAATAGTAGCCTTCTCAGTTCTATGATTCGTGACCACTGTTTTCCACTCTCGTGCGGAAGTATACAGGGAATTTGGCATGAAAATAAGCAACATTGGACCGACTCCGAGTAATGGACAATTTACACGAATGAGGTGACCTTACAGAGAATCAAGGTCATCAACATAGCCCACAGGATCAGCACGCTGAACACCGTTGGAGCAGACGGCTTCTGGAGTAAATACTGCGGCTCGGCATACTTAGTGTAAGTCGCCTTGCAGATCAGTGGAGTGACGATACACGCAGGGTATTAGGCCGAAGACCGGGCTCAGTGGCATGCCTTGGAAGAGGCTCTAATGTCCAGCAGTAGACTGGTACGGGCTGCTGATGATGACGATGAATAGTTTAGAAAATCAACAAAGCCAATTCGAAGCGCTATGTACATTATTAGACCAAAGGGCCAGATAATGATAATAAAAAAAAACTTTAAAAACAAGCTTTTGTGCCGGGAAAACGATGAATATCTCTCGCTGTTAAAAAGTTCCTATGGCCACCTTCCGGTTCTATCATAAAATGCTGACCACCAGCTGTATGTATGTGTGTTTGTGTTGCTATGGCCTCCTTCCAGCTTTACTATTAGACCTTCGATTCCATCCAGATTTATAGTAGCGACAATGAAGCTATATTGTTTAGTTAAGGAGTTCTCGCGGCCATCTTCCACCCTCATTGTCAGAGCCTGGACTTCGCTCCACTAGAGCCTACAGTATTTATCAAAACAATTCCAACGAGCCCAAACTGTGGAATTATGTTATGCTATTGCATACTGTCAGTAGTATTTTGACCCTTTGACAGATTTTTAATATAAAATATGTCAAAATTCTAAATATTGAAACCGGCTAATAGTACATAAACCAAATTTCAGCTTTGGGTGCCAGAAAAAACTTATAAAGTAGACGAAAAAAGCAAGTTAAATAAATAGATAAAAATGCGTGGGCTATAACTTCGAGTGCAGCACTAGGAGATGATAAATGGAAGAATATTTCACAATAAAAGAATGCCTATACATATGTAAGTATCATTGAGAAGAGCATATCTAACTATCCCTTTCGCACAAATACTATTGATCGAATTACAATAACTAACACCGTATTGTTCTATTTCAGTCACACCAAGGATGACGATTGTAAGCATCACACGCGTTTTTTGTAGGTACAGTCGAATACATCAATACAGATAAAATCGGAACTAACGCTGTCATCAAGTGCGGACCTACGTATTGAAATATTTCCTTAGTAGTAGGAAAATGTTACTAAATGTTAACTCTATTTTCACACCAACGCCCTCTTGTCAAGGTCACCGATGGACCAAAAGATCCTAGTAGAGCTATAAGTAAGTCTCCTGGTAACAACACGGTGCGTTACGATAACTCCGTGAAATGGTGGTTAATTGGTATTCCAGCGGTATACAAAATACCATTACATGATCATTTCACGTTGTCGTAACGCACCGCGTTACCTTATCCAGAAGTAACATAGGCTATATAACATAGACCTGGTAGGTGGCGCTGTTATCGACCGGGTACGAAGACGCGGAAAACTGCTATATTAAATACTAGCGGCCCGTCCCGGCTTCGCACGGGTGCACATTTATTTTTTAAACATTTTTGTATAACCGTAGTGTAAGTAAATGTATCTTTATGCAGGACATAAGTAGTTTTTTATATTTTTGTCCATGATCCTATTTTTATCCTCAAAGTTATTTTTCTTTTATTTTACATTTGAGATATAACGTTTGTTTTAGTTTTATGTATATTGTATTTTTAAAGGGTTTAAATTTTTTTACTTGTTCTTATTTCTTTATTTACATTTTTGTACATATTTATTGTATGGCTTATGTAGTTTAATTTTGTAGATATTTATTTTTTACATATTTTTTTTAACATTTTGGGACAAGCGCGGAATAAAATTAAATACTTACAATCACTTTAAAATATGCTAATTAAAACGTTCATGACTCAATTTGTTCAAATTTAAGCTAATTTTCATTGAAGTCGAAAAAGCAAGATAAGATTTTAGTGCTTAGATTTATTACAACGTTTTACATTTTCATCCGTATTTTATCTCCTAAGTTTTTTTACAATGTTTTTTTCTTGTTTTATGTTTTTTATTTTTAAGGGGTTTAAATTTTATGTAATAATATAATATTTCCGCACGGGACAAATCTTTGTGTGATCCACAATAATTTGTTCCGGTCAAAAAAAATAAATGTAGGTGTAATAAAAATGACAACTCCAATTCTCAAAATGATTACTTTCCCAAAATGAATATTTCTTAAGATGACTACTTTCTTAAAATGACTACTTTCTCAAAAAGATTACTTGCTCAAAATGACTACTTTCTTAAAACTTTACTAAACCAATACAATGCGCTAATGCGCAGTCCATTCATAAAAAAATCTTTAGTCCGTATGATATGTGACAATAGTCACATAATAATTAATAGTTTAATAAAGTCATACAAGGATATTTTGGCCCGCGGCCGACATCGGAACTAACGCTGGCATCTGTAAGGTATGCAAATAATCATGCAATAGTAGGTAGTTATTAATCTTTGTACATTCGTTCTGTCTGAGATTAAATGTGTTACATGAGCTTTGCCTCTTATTAATTTTCGGCTGTATATACTTCATTGGCGACGCTTACGTACGAATTCGCGTGTGTATAACGCAAGAGAGAGGAATTTTAAACAAACAACGATGTCAATCGGCAAAATCATCGAATTTGACATCGAAACAGACAACTGGCGGTTGTACGTGGAACGGCTCGAACAGTATTTCATCGTGAATAACATTTCTGAGGAGCTGAAAGTGCCAACTTTAATCACGGTGATGGGTGCCAAAAGTTACGAGCTACTAGTGAACCTGTGTACGCCGGATAAACCGACTGCTAAAACATTCAAAGAATTAACGGTCACTATGGAAAAAGACCTGCAGCGCCGCCCTAGTATTTTAGCGGAACGTTTTAAATTCCATGATCGGAATCAAAATACTGGCGAGAAAATAAGTGATTACATCGCGGAATTAAAAAAGTTGTCGAGATCATGTGAATTTGGACAGTGGCTAAACGAAAGTTTGCGTGATCAGTTAGTTTGTGGTTTGATGAGCGAAACCAGTCGACAACGATTATTTTCTGAAGAGAAGCTAGATTTTCAGAGAGCCTGTAGTTTAGCACTAAATATGGAAGCAGCTGAAAAAGACGCGGCGGCAGTGAACGTGCAAATTGGAGAGAAGACGGCTACAGTAGAATGTCAGGTGATTGTTAATGCTGGTACACCTATGAAAGGGCAACAGGGTTATGGACGAACTATAACGAGAAGAACGATGCACACTACAAGGGCCACGAGTGGAACATGTAATAAGACGCAAAGCTCATGTAACACATTTAATCTCAGACAGAACGAATGTACAAAGATTAATAACTACCTACTATTGCATGATTATTTGCATACCTTACAGCATCAAGTGAAGTTTCACTTCATGACAGGCGCAAAGTTACCGTTTGTTATGAAATTTACGCAAATTCCCTTACCCGACACCTGTTAAAATGTTTCCCATATTTACTGAATAATAACCCCCTGGAGTTATTATTCAGTAAATATGGGATAAAAAATATTCTAGTCAGTTAGTACCTTTTTTTTTATCACAGGGTAAACCCTTTATGCGTACCCGTTCGCGTTCGGGGGACGCGGAGAGGTTATGTCGGAGTCCTTGACCCATCTCGGGGCCGTAGCCCGGGCTGTTGATGGACCAAGTGTACCGACTAAAAACCCTGTGGTGACACCGTCTTCGTCGCGAGTGTCGGGGACCACGGGATCGCCGTTAGGCACGCACCGCTGCCCCGACGCTCCCTGCCCTGTTGAGGGCCCACCTTGGGAGTCACCTCCCTGGCGTAAATAATACGCCCTCCGTCTACGTAGACGCCTCGTTGGTGTCACCCAACGCGGCGTCTCCCTCTCGAACTGGGAGGCAGACTCCCCTGAGTCTGCCACCCAGGTATTTCGGTAGGGACACCCATGTACCCGGACTTTGATATCTGAGGCTATGGGTATCTCCACGCCCCCTCGCGCCACACGCGCGCGAACCACCCAGTCGCCGCCGCGCCGCCCCTCTGGCGGCATGCAGCAGCAGCCGGTCGGCCCAATTCGGCCGGGCTAGGGACCCGAAGGGGCCCCACCGCCCAGCAGGTGGTCGGGAGATTACGCAAACCTACACCGACCATCGTACCACCGAGCCGATCTGCGCCACACCCCTAAGGGCAGGCGCCCGAACGGCTCCCTACCAGGGGCGGCGCCACCTGCTGCACCCAACTCTCTCTCCCAAGGGAGAGCGAGGGGGCAACAAGGCGCCACACCCACACCCTTGCGCCTAAAAGGCGCGTGAGCCTTCCAGCCACCACTGCGCCGCCCCTCTGGCAGCAAGCAGCAGCAGCCGGTCGGCCCAGCACGGCCGGGCTTGGGACCCAAATGGGCCCCACGGCCCAGCGGGCGGTCGGGAGGTCCTTCCGTCTGCAAAAATGCACGGCGCACGACAGCGCCGCGCTGACCTCCACCAACCACCCAAACGACAGGCGCCACCTGCTGCACCCCACGGAGGGGCGCAACCAGGCGCCACAACCTTCCGGCTAAAGCCGGGAGAAAAAGGAAAGGGAGGGACGGGACCGAGCGGGGAAGGGTAAGCGCATGACTGTTTCTGTTATGTCTGTTCAGAAGGACCAGACCAATAGCAGGCAGCAACTGCGAGCAGGATACAGTCACACTTGCCTTGGGGATCGTCGCGACCGTGCGCTACTCCCAAGACCACGCCAAATAGCTTGCCGGGACAGACGAGCAAAATAGGCGAGAAGCTATGCCACTGCGCCTCGAAGGACGCGTGTGGTGGGATAGCCTTTCGCCCGCCCAGTCAGTTAGTACCTGTACTAACTGACTATAATATTTTTCAGATATGATAAGTAGTGACAGTTCTAAGTGCCAAACGAAATTAATATTTAATTCAATTGTATTAGGGTATAAAACCGTAAGATAGAAACGGGTCATGCCTCTTTTTGCCATTAAATAAAGTAGGTATAATGTTCTTTGACACTTACAACTGTCACAGTACCCATCTTACATGAAAAATACTGTAATACTACATCTATGGATAACCCATAGAGGTACCAGAAGCACAGAGGGAGCATTAACAAGATTATATATAGCACTGCTTACATTTATGTCATGTCAGTGATAAAAAAGGGACAAATCCATCGTTACCCGTTATCGTACACCCTTGTACATTTTTTATGACATAAATGACATATACCTTAGACCATACTTGTGTTTTCCCATAGATATAGTATTAGTACTTTCCCAATACAACTGCGAAAGCTTTGTCGATTAAATCATTTTGTATAATAATATCAGCCTAAATTGCCCACTGCTGGACAAAGGCCTTCTCTCACTAATTGAGGTAAAAGAGATTAGGTCATACTCCACCACGCGGACCCAGTGCGGATTGGTGGAGGCAGGTTTGTGGCCACCTGCTGTTGGAACTTATCAAGCCGCCTTTAAGGCTACCAGCGGCTTAACGTGCCTTCCGAAGCACGGATACGCTCGAATATGAAAATGCCACAAACCGTCACCCATCTCGGGCTAACCGAGTCGAACGCTGCTTAACCTTGGTAATCGGTAAGAACACCGCGGTCGCACAGCGGTACGAGCACTTCGTTTTGTATGTAAGCCGAAAATTAAATATTTTGTACGGACACGCACATTATTATTCTATATACTGAATTTTACTGCATTTATGTTGCAATCCGAACGTCTTCCAGTAAACCTGCGATTCAGCAGAACAGTGGAATTGTATTACAATTTTGTACTCAAACAACTAACATGTTTTAATTGTAAAATATAATTAAAACCATTTTAAGTAACAAACAAACTTTATCTCCCACAAACGGGCCACGACTCATCTGTAGGATAAGGAATCAACCAACTTACCCCTACATTTTGGTCCCTCGAGCCCTGCTTTAGTGTTTTAGAATCTTTGCTGCGTTAGCAAATCGGTTTACCTGGCTTTCCACCAGCGGAATCCCCCAGGCAAATTGAGACGTTGCACATAACGTAGCTAAGCTGATAAATTTACTAAAGATTAAACAAAACTAGTGTCGGGTGAAAACAGTGAACAATTTAACAAATGTGAAAACAGGAAACATTTTAACAAGTGTGCGGACAGGAAACATTTTACCAAGTAGGGAACAGGAAATAACATAAACAAATTTAAGTAACATATTAAATAACAACATAACATAATGTCTACGGATACGTACGACGATATTTTGCAACAACAGTCTGAACTGGTGGAGATCATCAAAGCTATTCAGACCAACTTCAAGAAAGATAGCCCGTCAAGGAAACAAACTCTGGAATACCATGACGAGCGTCTGAAGAAACTTGAAAACAATTGGTCTACTTTTGAGTTTAACAATACCCGTCTTTCTTTACTAAAGACTGAGAAAAAGGGCAATTACTTTGACAACAAGGTATTTGAAAAACTCCAACAATTTTATGAACAAACAAAAACAATGATTTTGACCTCCAAGCAAGAACTGGGGCGCCGAATTACGCATGATGAACAAATGCTAAGAGAACAACTGCAAGCAACAGCTAACATTGAAGAAGGAAACATTAAAGAGAGTGAGTATTTTAGAGAAGCCAGTGAGGGAAGAGGTAGTGACGGCTGAAATACGACGAAAATACTATGACATTGATTAACGAACAGAAATCTAATGTTAAGGCATTTGAAAGGACAATACGCAATCTGGATATTGGAGCACTTACAGAAAAGTGGCAACTGGAAGATAAACTCAAGATTATCACCCGGCGATGGGAAAACATTGATAAATTATACTGAAAATTGGATAACATACTTTATGACGTAAGTGCCAACGAACAAACATATAACAAGCTGGAAAAAATGTACGAAGTGGCTAAAACAATGATTAATAACAAAATCTTGGAGCGCAACCATCAAGAGACATCAGCACCTAAAATAGAATTGCCTAGCTTCGCGGGTAACTATGTGCAGTGGCCCACATTCAAAGACTTATTCACGGAAACAGTGCATCAGAACACGTTTATATCAAAATCCCAAAAGATGCAACATCTCAAGTCTAAATTGAAAGGAGAAGCTGAACGCCTAGTTCAACACTTGTCAATAAGCGCGGACTACTACGAAACTTGCTGGAACATCTTAAAACAACGATATCATAACCTCCGAATGTTATTTACTTACCACGCCAGTGAGCTTCTGAATCACCCTACTATCCAACAACCTTCAGCTGCAAGTGTGAAAAGGATGCATGACGTAATTCAAGAAAATGTAAACGAGATTTCCAACCTGAAGATTGACATCAAAACTTGGGACCCAGTGAAACGAAACAAGCTTATGTGGAGTCTTTGAAAAACCCCAGATAATACCTACACTTAACGATTTTTTGAAATTTTTGGAGAATAAATTTATGGCGTTGGAAACAAACATTAAAGCTAGGCGTAGTATTAACGCAGAAAAAGCAACAACTTCGGAGAAACCTATGTACAATTACAGAAAATATCACCAACATAATAAACAGTACAATAATAGTAAGTCGCCGAAGACATTTTATAACTTTATTATAAAATGCCCTAAGTGTAACAAGAAACATGGATTATTTGTATGATTGTTGTAAAGAATTTATAGACATGACGTCACAAGACAGACTCATAACAGTGAAAAAACTTGGCGTATGCAAAAACTGCCTGTTTAGCCATAACAGAGTTTAATGCACGTCAACGAAGAAATGCAAAAAGTGCAATAACAATCATAACACTTTTCTGCATGATGCATTACATAACGAACGGGAAAATTCCACGAACAAACAGGGTCAAAGACATACCCATGTGTGTAATGAACCATGCAATGATGTACTCTTAGCAACAGCCCAAATCGAAGTCAAGACATCATTTGGAACCAACATCAAACTGAGAGCCCTAGTAGATCAAGGTTCACAAGTTACAATGTTAACAGAAGACGCTGCTCAACGACTGCGACTCAAGAGAAGCAAGTTGGATGCGGCGGTATATGGAATTGGGTCTTCGCCTACAAACCAATGCAAAGGAGTGGTTAAACTATCCTGTAAATCTCTGCATAATGACTTTACATTTGAAGCCGGAGCCCTGATTATAAACAGAATAACAAGTCAGCTTCCAAACAATAACATAAATAAATCAATCTTTAAACATTTAGAGGACAACAAGCTAGCAGACCCAGAATTTAACATAGCTGGAAACATTGACATATTATTGGGTGCTGACATATACTCAGAAATTTAATTAGAGGGTCTGATAAAAACAAACCATTCCAATATCGTGGCTCAACAAACCCATCTAGGGTGGATTATTTGTGGGAGATACAAAACATTTCACTGCCATGTGACTATAAACAACCTAGAAGAAATAGCTTAATTCTTGGATTATGAAGATATAACAAATAATAATAAAGAACAAAGTGAGCAAGATCCTTGCGAAACATACTACAAGGAAACAACAATCTGGTTAACAGATGGAAGATACCAGGTTCGCCTTCCACTGAAACAAGAGATCTGTGAAAAACTAGGAACATCTAAACCTCAAGCAATTGCACAATTTAAGATGCTTGAACGAAAAATGGCCAATAATGTCAATTTTGGACAAAGATACAGAGCCTTCATGTCCGAATACAAAAATCTGAGGCATATGAAGAAGTTCACAGGTAACAACAGTGTTCTTCAGTACTTCCTACCACATCATGGAATAATACGAGAAAATTCCATAACAACAAAATTGAGAGTGGTGTTTAGCGCTTCTGCGAAAACAAGTACAAAATGCAGCCTTAACGACCTCATGGAGAGTGGACCCAATTTGCAAGCCGATCTGCAAGCTATCCTATTACATTGGAGACAGTATCGGTACGCACTAACAGCAGACATCGAGAAGATGTATAGATATATTCCTATGCATCCTGATGACCAGCCACTACAGACGGTCATCTGGCGTGACAGTAAGCCATGACAGAATTTCAATTGTGCACTGTAACTTATGGCACAAAAGCTGCTCCGTTTTTGGCTTTAAGAACATTACATCAGCTGGCAGAAGATGAAGGCTACAACTACCCGCTTTTCATGGATGACGGAATATTTGGCTGCCACCAAATTAAAGATGCTCAAGAAACTCGAAATGAGCTGATACAATTGTTGAAGAGTGGAGGATTCAACATCCACAAGTGGGCTAGTAACGAAGAATTGAACTGATCAGAACTGGTAGAAGATTTGCCTGAATCGATGAGAAATCCACTCAACGTTAATTTCACAGAGTCGGAAACATCTAAAACATTGGGCCTAAGTTGGAACCCGAAAAAAGATAACTTTAGTTCGAAACCAACATTGAAACCAACAAAATTAACCACAACAACGTTGGAACAAAAAAAAGGCAGTTCCTGAGTGAGATCTCGACGTTATTTGATCCTTTGGGCTGGCTCTCTCCAGTAACAATAAAAACAAAAATACTCTAGCAAGATATCTGGAAAAGTAAAATTGAATGGAACGAAAATATTCCTGAACATATTCAGAAACCCAAGAAAACATGCAACTCCATGCATTCTGTGACGCGTCAGAAAAAGCGTACGCATGTATTGTTTATAGCGTCATACGAAACAGCAAGAATCAAATATAAATAAACATAATAGCTGCGAAGACAAGAGTTGCCCCTTTACAAAAACAACAAACATTGCCCAGACTAGAATTATGTGGTGCACAACTACTGAGCCAACTAGTTAACAAAATAAAACAATGTATTAACAGGAATGAGATCAATGTTACAGCCTGGACTGACTCCATGGTAGCCTTGGGATGGATCAATGGTGACATTAACCGATGGAAGTCGTTCGTAGCTAATCGAGTCAAGCAAATAACGAACATTATACCACCACAAAATTAGAGATACGTAAAATCCGAAGAAAACCCAGCAGCTTGCGCATCGAGAGGTTTGATGCCGTCTCAGCTTCATAATTTAAAGCTGTGGTGAAATGGACCAGAATGGCTACAAAATGATTGCCTTCCTAGTACACAAGATCACCTTAAAATAACAACAGACAAAGAAATAAAAGTGTACAATGTGATAAACAGGTGTACGGAATCCAACATTATAACAGAAACACTAAATAAACATAACAATGTCAACAAAGTGTGCCGGGTTATCGCATGGGTTTTACGTTTCATAAACAGAGCACGCCACCCAAAGGAGCACGGTGAATCAAAGCAATTAACAATAGGTGAAATACGAGAAGCACAGATAATTATAATTAAAAACGTTCAAGAGTTTTATTATAAACAAGAGATAACAGAGCTATTAACTAATGGGTTCGTAATAAAACGAAGTCGCATTTTCAAACTGAATCCTGTCCTGGATGGTAAAGGATTACTTCGGGTTCCCACCTGAAGACTGGAACATTCTTATTTACCAGAAAATATGAAACACCCCATTATCATCCCGGAAGAAAGTCAACTAGCAACATTACTGATTAACGAAGCACACTTAACAACCCTACATGCAGGAGCCAGATTAACATTAGCCACATTGAGAAAACGATACTGGATCATTGGTGGCAATAAAACAGTGAAAAAACACATAAGAAAATGTGTAACTTGCTGCCATTTTAATGGAAAAGTCCAACAACAACGCATGGCTGACCTACCTTCTGCTCGCATAACTCAATCCCCGCCCTTCTATCACACTGGGGTGGACTTCACCGGCTAGGTGGAGGTGAAGCTAAACAAAGGCAGAGGAGTACGGACATCTAAAGGCTACATTGCCATCTTTGTGTGCATGGTCACGAAGGCCGTACATTTAGAGTTGGTCAGCGATTTGTCCAAGCCAACATTTTTAATGGCTTTTAAAAGGCTGATTGCTAGAAGGGGATGTCCAAAACATCTCTATAGTGACCACGGCACCAACTTTATAGGTGAAAAAAGAGAGCTGTACCAACAGCTTCACCTAGCAAAAACGACAGACTCTTGGCACCACAACATGAATAATCTAGGAGTGGAATGGCATTTCAATGCCCTTAGCTGGCCATCTGCAGGCGGACTGTGGGAAGCAGCAGTTCGGTCCATGAAACACCATCTGAAACGTGTGATAGGAACACAAAAGCTCACCTACGAGGAATTTTTAACATTAATCTCGCAGATTGAAGCATGCCTAAATTCTAGGCCCCTATGTCCATTGACGGAAGACACTGAAGACCTGGAATACCTAACTCCAGGCCATTTTCTTTGGGCCATTTTCACCTTTGACATCATTGCCCGAAGAAAAAATAACAGACTGTAAAGTCAGTTTCCAACATAGATGGCGTCTAACGGAGCAAATGCACCAACATTTCTGGCGGAAGTGGTCTGCAGAATACTTTCATACTCTACAAGTACGAGGTAAATGGGATAAACAACAAGAAAACCTAAAGGTCGGGGAAGTTGTCGTCATAACTTACCTTCGGCAAAGTGGAGCCTGGGCCGAGTAACTGAAACACACCCTGGTAAAGATGACTTAGTTCGCGTGGTGACCCTGAAAACAAAGGATGGGACCCTGAAGCGTCCAACAAGTAAATTAATTTTGTTACCTATGGAAAAAACAGCATCTGTAGTTACCGGACCTAAGCTAGAAACCAAACAACAATTATTGAAGCCCAGAATAATATACTTAAACGCAATCAACTAGTGATGAATCAACAATTTCAACTTATGGAAGAGCATTTAAATTATACAGATACTTACCTAAACAAAATGGAACACGCCGTGGACAAAATCAGAACATGATCTATTTTAACATGATGTCAATGTCAGCTAATATCATCTCAGCGAAACTTCGTTCAATTCAACAGATGCTCCTTAACATTGCGACTAGCATCCAACATGGGCAGATTAATAACAGATTGCTGACCCCAGAACAATTACGGCAAGAACTGAACGCCTTATCAGGACAGCTACCAGAACATTTATCACTACCTATAGAAAACTTTCAAAACCATTTAAGCAGTATCTATAAGCTGCTAGAAGTTAAGTGGGCAGTATTTCAAAATTTATTCATCACGGAAATAAAACTACCGCTGACTAACAATAATGGACTTCGGTTATATGAATGTTACCAATCCCTATAATAAGAAATAACACAACATTTCTCATGAAGACAGTGTCAGATTACATTGGAATAAACTTGAGAAAAGAAATATACATCGCCTTGTCAGAAAGAGATATCGGAACCTGTACAGTAGTCGAGCAAAAGTACTTGATCTGTACGCTAAACAAACCAACATACAACATGCGCAGTAATAACACGCCCTGTGAAATATCACTATCTCACATCACTAAATAACCAGCAAATACGCTAAGAACTGTGAGTACGTTGAGGACACATGCAATAACAAATGGCTCGAACTGCATAAGCCGAATACTTGGATTTATTTCTGCTGTAGTACATGTGATCTAAAACTTATATGTGATGAACACATCAGTTCAAGAACAACACAAAAAGCAGGAATTATTGAAGTAGATCCTAATTGTATAGTAAAGCACGAAGACGCAACATTTTATACAAAAACGTTGCACGAGAGTTTTATAAACATAATTACCGAAATTGATGTACCAAAAGTGAACAGCTATGATATAAAAAACTTGACAAGTCCTGAAGTCCAATTCTCTCCAAAACTTACAACAAACTTAAAACAAGATCCAGCCAACCTAGACGAACTGAAACAAAAAATAGACGAACTGCAGGTCCAGAGCGAATTAGATAACGGGATAAAAACCATGATATAGACCAGTACGCGGTGTCGTACTCGTACATAAGCCTCGTGGTGCTGCTGGTGGTGGCGGCGGCAGCGTGCAGCTACGTGCACTGGCGCCGCGCCGCGCACGCGCCCGCGCCGACCGACAACGCAACCGTCAACATTGAGATGAGAATCCTACCGAGGACAACTACTACACGGTTCCAACACTCGAGACCGGAATACGCACGTCCTCAACCTACATTAAACATTTAATTTTAAAACATTTAAATCTTTTTATATTATTGACATTTGTGGTTGTATAACTTTTAGGCCTGGCAGGATGTACGGACACGCACATTATTTTTCTATATAGTGAATTATAATGCATTTATG
This sequence comes from Phalera bucephala, assembly GCA_905147815.2. Taxonomy (NCBI): domain Eukaryota; kingdom Metazoa; phylum Arthropoda; class Insecta; order Lepidoptera; family Notodontidae; genus Phalera; species Phalera bucephala. The sequence continues at coordinate 22,712,756 of LR990609.1, read as the reverse complement.
TTGCAATCCGAACGTCCTCCAGTAAACCTGCGATTCAGCAGAACAGTGGAATTGTATTACATTTAACATTTCGGTAGCAATTTTGTACTCAAACCACTAACATGTTTTAATTGTAAAATATAATTAAAACCATTTTAAGTAACAAACAATCTTTATCTCCCACAAATGGGCCACGACTCATCTGTGGGATAAGGAATCAACCACCTTACCCCTACATATTTTGTACAATACAAAATATCGCTGTATCTCATAGTGCCTATTATAGATACGTAACTTACTTAAGTTTTGTATTAATCAATAATAGTAATTCTATCTTTCTTTTTCAATCTGAAGAATTTCGACATTCACTAAATAATAATTTTAATTAAAAAATATAGTTTTAAAAACAAGCTTTTATAGCAAAAACACATCGGAGCCCGAAAAGTACTTGTCAAGACAATGTAACAAGCTCCAATACGTCAGGGTTATGTCGAGTTGTTGGGTAGTTCTGCTGGTAACCCTTCGTCTCCAGCATGAGACCCTGGACACCATCCGGGTCTACAGAACTCGTCAAGACATATCGAATGAGCCCAAACATGGCGGGTTTAGGTTGAGAAGTCGGGTAGTTTCATTGGCCACCCTCCGGCTGCATCATCAGACCCTGAACACTATCTGGTTATATAATACTTTTCAATACCAAACTTACCAGCCTAAACACGAGGGGATTACGTTGTATAGTTCACATGTTCCTATAGCCACCTTCCGACTCTATCATCAGACCAGATCCATTGTAAATATATCTTATATATATCTTGCATTGTCACTGGACTTACATACGAATGCTAAATTTTAGCTCAATCGGATACCCGCAAGTGCTTAAAAAATGGATCACAAGATTTGAACCGGAAAGACAGACAGGCAGACAGATAGACATACGAACATTGTAAGTTAAATAAACGCTTGTAAAAATTGAACCTTTCATAACATTTTATTTATTTCAATATAAGGGTGAATTATTTAAGAAAAAAAGCCATTGCAAAAATAGAATTAATTATAGAAGACATTTGGAAGTTAATTTTACATTAAAACTGCTACTGGTTGTAATCCTCGCTATTTGAGTCCAACATCGCAGCACTCTTTTATAAAATGTTTTGACAAAATGCAACTATACTGAGTTCAACTCTAATGTGCTCTTAGTATTGCATAAAAACACTATTCTTTTAGGCTGCAATATCTTTAGGCTTACTAAAACAAAATAAAACATGCGTTAACAATTATATAATTACCAATTTTCGAAAATGCTATCGATATCGATGTAAACTTTCCCATAATTATGACTAATCTCTTTGGAAGTACGATTATTAAGATTCTATATAAATCTTATTATTTATGCTCAAGGAAAACAGTCAATATGGTGTAGTCATTATGCAACTTCAAACTAGTTACATATTTCTAGAACATAAATTTTATCTTTACCATGATACAGCAAAACCAAGTCACCGGCTGAATTTTACATATTTAGCTTCATCTGCTATTCAAGACCAATAAGATTTGCATTCCAATATAAAGCACGTTATTTTAGTTGTGTGACACCATGTTTTCACAAATATTTTAATTATATATCTTTTTATTAATTGAAAATAAATAAAAAGTCTCCGAGAACACAGTCTTCTCCTTATTTTAATTAATGGTCGCACACTTTAACAGTGTATTTCGCCAATGTCAAGTAGTAATAGAGTATAACAGTAAATTATAAAAATTCGAGAAACAAGTCACTAGACAAACAAATTTTAACCGATAAATTTGCGAGGAGCCTACGTCAACATGGCAATCCATAACATTTTGTATAAAAAGAAGTTCTTACCATGTAGAAACAAAGATTTTGGATTGATTACCTACTTCGTACCAAGTGTCCAGAAACAGTGTACAGCTGAACTGGGTGTTTAATCCCTCTATGCTTTTAAATCCTACCTCTATGGGATAACCCCATGGATAACCCTAATTTCAAACCAACGTCACCCTGTCTATATCATCCACGGGCCAAAATATCCATGTTGCACTATAGTTCGTTGATATAACATAGTGCTTATATTCTCTTTGGTTCGTGGAGTTCGTGATTCGGAAATCTGCTGTCTGCTTGTACGGAATATTTTAGGGTTGGCTCATGAATAATTCAAGGAATGACCACTTTCTTAAAATGAGTACTTTCCTAAAATGACTACTTTACCAAAATGACTACTCCAATTCCTAAAATGACTATTTTCCCAAAATGACTACATTCCCATAATGAGATGACTTAAGATGACTACTTTCCCAAAATGACTACTTTCTCAAAATGACTACTACCCTCATTTCTATATATATATATATATATATATCTTCACGCCAGATTCCTTGCAGGCAAGGCTCTGATTTATTACAGAAAATAAATAAATACTAGTCTTCTTTGTTCTATGATTCGTGACCACTGTTTTCCACTCTCGTGCGAAAGTGTACAGGGAAGTTGGCATGAAAATAAGCAACATTGCCCCCGAGTAATGAACCATTTACACGAATGAGGTGACCTTACAGAGAATCAAGGTCATCAACATAGCCCACAGGATCAGCACGCTAAACACCGTTGGAGCAGACGGCTTCTGGAGTGGAGACTGTGGCTCGGCATACTTAGTGTAAGATGCCTTGCAGATAAGTGGAGTGACAATACACGCAGGGTATTAGGCCGAAGACCGGGCTCAGTGGCATGCCTTGGAAGAGGCTCTAATGTCCAGCAGTAGACTGGTACATGCTGATGATGATGACGATAAATAGTTTAGAAAATCCAAAAAAGCCAATTCAAATCTAAAGCCTCGAGATCGCTATGCACATTATTAGACCAACGGGCCAGATAATGATAATAAAAAAAAAACTTTAAAAACAAGCTTTTGTGTCGGGAAAACGATGGATATCTCTCGCTGTTAAAAAGTTCCTATGGCCACCTTCCGGTTCTATCATAAAATGCTGACCATCAGCTGGGTCTATGTGTGGATGTGTTACTATGACCTCCTTCCAGCTTTACCAGTAAACCTTCGATTCCATCCAGATTTATAGTAGCAACTATGAAGCTATATTGTTTAGTTGAGGAGTTCTTGCGGCCATCTTTCAGCCTCATAGTCAGAGCCTGGACTTCGCTCCACTAGAGCCTACAGTATTCATCAAGACATGTCCAACGAGCCCAAACTGTGGGATTATTTTATGCTATTGCATACGGTAAATAGTATTTTGACCCGTTGACAGATTTTCAATACAAAATATGTCAAAATTCTGCTGGCAGTAGGCAAATCTATCTTTGAATTAAATATTAAAAACCGGCTAATAGTACATAAACCAAATTTCAGCTTCGGGTGCCAGAAAATGCTTATAAAGTATACGAAAAAAGCAAGTTAAATAAATAGATAAAATGCGTGGGCTATAACTCCGAGTGCAGCACTAGGAGATGATAAATGGAAGAAGCTTTCACAATAAAAGAATGCCTATACATTACATATGTAAGTATCATTGAGAAGAGCATATCTATCCCTTTCGCACAAATACTATTGATCGAATTACAATAACCAACACCGTATTGTTCTATTTCAGTCACACCGAGGATGACGATTGTAAGCATCACACGCGTTATTTGTAGGTACAGTCGAATACATCAATACAGATAAAATCGGAACTAACGCTGTTATCAAGTGCGGACCTACTTATTGAAATATTTCCTTAGTAGTAGGAAAATGTTACTAAATGTTAACTCTATTTTCACACCAACGCCCTCTTGTCAAGGTCACCCATGGACCAAAAGATCCTAGTAGAGCTATAAGTAAGTCTCCTGGTAACAACACGGTGCGTTACGATAACTTCGTGAAATGGTCGTTAATTGGTATTCCAGTGGTATACAAAATACCATTACATGATTATTTCACGCAGTTATCGTAACGCACCGCGTTTGGTCACAGCTAATAAGGGCCCTGATGTGCTTGTACTTAACCACATTATACCTTCATCATTTTACCAGTTCAGTAATTCAACCTGTCCTATCGCCTTATCCAGTGAAGCTTTCAGCTTCCCTGGATAAGGCGATAGGACTGCCCCGCGGCCAATGGCGTAGATGAGTGTGTGTGTGTGAGAGTGATGTACGCTGTTGGCCGCGAGGCCTTTACAGCTTCACCGGACTTAAGGGCGAGCGTGCAACCACTACGCTCGAGCCAGAGGGGCAAGAAGCGACATACTCGAGGGCGCCTTGAAGAGGCGGCTTCGGTTGGGACAGGCGCTGTGGGGTGAGGGGGTGCACTACTAAGTGCACCGGTCAACCGCCGGCTAGGGGAGGGGATCTATGACGTCGTCGTCGTCGTCGCCCATATTCGGAGCGGAAGGAAGGGATGACAAAGCATCGGGGGGATTGGTGAGAACATGTCGCGGCCGGCGGTGGCGGGGGCGGCAGGGGTCGGGGGGATCGTAGTCGGCGGCGGCTACGATTAACGGATTCGCATGCGTAGATGCGTTCGCGAAGTGTCGAGTTGTCGCCTTTTTAATATAGGCGCGAATAGGTTCGAGACCAAGATCGGAGTGGAGGTGGCGTAGATGATTCACCATGTCGCACAAACAAAAACTGTCAAATCGCTTGCCAAATGTAATAAATAATGACACAACTCTAAAATATAATTAATAGAGTTAGCACTCTCATATCAAAACAATAGAGCTTAATGACTGCCTCGTTGGTCTGGTGGCAAAGCACATCGCTTTGTGATCTCGAGGTCCTGGGTTCAAATCCTAGGTCGGACAAATGTAGTTTTTCTAACAAAAAAATTCCAGTATGAGTTCGAAGTCTGGAATTGTGCCCGGTGTATGTGAATATGGCAATAGGCTCGCCCCCTTTTACATGGGACAAAACGGCGAAACGTGAGTGTATTCAGTACACCTCTGCCGCTGCTTGGGGAATATAGGCGTGACGGTGGTTTTTAGGGCTTAATTTCAGCTGTTCTTGATTCTTAAGTTGGGTCGCTATTCGTCCAGTGATATTACAAATTTATTCTAAGAGTTTACTGAGACACATAATGAGTCTTAACATCACAAAGTACTTACTTTCTTAAGCTTACATATTTCTGAAACCTGGATATCGTCTTAGTCAAACCAACATCTGTTATGTGCAAAAAGTATACATGAAATCTATCTATCTATATATATCATCACGCCAGATCCCTTACGGGGTAGGCAGAGAGTACAGAGTTCCAACAGACTCTTTCCTTACATACCTTTCTGGCTTGCTCTACTCTCATAGTTCGTCTCATACACGCTCGCCGGTTACGGAGACTCCTGACTTGTCCTTCAGATAAGACCCGGTCTATTTGGTCGTGGTTAGATAGTCTAGGTCTTCCCCGGTACCTACATCCTTTCACTTTTGCATTGTATATCAGTTTTGTCATTCTTTCTTCGGACATTCTTTCTATATGCCCGAACCAACGGAGCATACCCTTTTTCATCCTTACACCGTTACTCTCTTTCATACCTATTTGCTTTCTTACTACGCTGTTGCGAATACGGTCGGTCAGCTTCACTCCGCACATCTTCCGCAAAGTTCGCATTTCCACCGCATTTATCCTTCTTTCATTCTCCTTCTTACATACCCAGCTCTCGCTGCCCTATAACAGCGTTGGGACAAGCACTCCATTATGTATGGCCAGCTGCGCCTTTCGGCTTAAGCGCCGGCTCCCAAGAAGCTTTCCCAACGAAAACCCAAATTCTTTCACTATTAGAAAGATACCTTATCCAGAAGTAGCATGGGCTATATAACATGGACCTGGTAGGTCGCGCTGTTGTCGACCGGGTACGAAGTCGCGGGAAACTGCTATATTAAATACTAGCGGCCCGTCCCGGCTCCGCACAGATGCACATTTATTTTTTAAACATTTTTGTATAACCGTAGAGTAAGTAAATGTATCTTTATGCAGGACTTAAATAGTTTTTTTTTCAAATTACTATTTAAATTTTTCTAATAAAATTTGATATAGTTTATCCATAAACCTATTTTTATTTTCAAAGTTGTTTTTCTTTTATTTTTCTATTTTATATACATCGTTTTTTTTTTAGTTTTATATATATTGTATTTTTAAGGGGTTTTAATTTTTTTACTTGATATTTATTTTTTTATTTATTGTTTGTACATTTTTATTTTATGGCTTATGTAATTTAATTATGTAGATATTTTTTGTTTTTACATATTTTTTTAACATTTTGGGATTAGCGCGGAATAAAATTAATTACTTACAATCACTTAAAAATATGCTAATTAAAACGTACGTGACTCAATTTTTTTAATTTAAGCTAATTTTCATTAAAGTCGAAAAAGAACATTACATTTTTTTGTTTAAATTTATAACAAGGTTTTACATTTTTACCCGTATTTTTATCTCCTCAGTTTTTTTTACATTTATTTATATTTTTCTTTGTTGTTTTATGTATTTTATATATAAGGTGTTTAAATTTTATTGAACGCAGGCTTGATGATTTCCAGCCTCCCGAACAAGCCGGTTTCCGGAAAGGCTTTAGTACCATAGACCACAAACATACGCTGCGGCACATTATACAGAAGACCAAGGAGTATAATCGGCCATTATGCTTGGCGTTTGTGGACTATGAGAAAGCCTTCGATTCGATCGAGACTTGGGCGGTTCTTAGATCTCTCCAGCGATGCCGCATTGACTATCGGTACATCGAAGTGTTGAAGTGCTTGTATAATAACGCCACCATGTCAGTCCGAGTACAAGGGCAGTGCACGAAGGCGATCTCCATAAAGAGAGGAGGGAGACGTCATTTCTCCGAAACTGTTTACGACCACCATAGAGGACGCCTTCAAACTCTTGGAACGGCGAGGACTTGACATCAACATCAATGGCGAATACATCACTCACCTTCGATTCGCCGACGACATTGTGGTCATGGCGGAGTCGCTGGAAGATCTAGGACGAATGATCGGCGACCTCAACAGAGTATCTCAACAAGTGGGTCTTAAAATGAACATGGACAAAACAAAAATAATGTTTAACGTCCATGTCGTACCCACCGCACTCACCGTTGGGAACTCTACTCTTGAAGTTGTCGACGAATACATTTACCTGGGACAGGTAGTCCGGTTAGGTAGGTCCAACTTTGAGAGAGAGGTCAATCGACGAATCCAACTCGGCTGGGCAGCGTTCGGGAAACTGCGCATCATCTTCTCATCCAAAATACCTCAGTGCCTAAAGACTAAAGTTTTTAGTCAATGTAACTGGTAACACAGTGATGATATATGGATCAGAGACGTGGTCTCTTACTATAGGTCTCATAAAAAAGCTCAGAGTTGCTCAGCGAGCTATGGAGAGAGCTATGCTCGGCGTTTCTCTACGTGATCGAATCAGGAATGAGGAGATTCGTAGAAGAACCAAGGTTACCGACATAGCCCTTAAGATTAGCAAGCTGAAGTGGCAATGGGCGGGCCAAATAGCGCGAAGATCGGACGGGCGTTGGGGCAGAAAGATTCTAGAGTGGAGACCACGTATTGGCAAGCGCAGCGTGGGACGACCACCTGCCAGATGAACCGACGATCTTGTGAAAATCGCAGGAAGTCGTTGGATGCAGGTGGCATCGGACCGGTTACGCTGGAAAGCATTGGGGAGGCCTATGTTCAGCAGTGGACAAGTATAGGCTGAGATGATGATGATGAAATTTTATTTAATAATATAATATTTCCGCACGGGACAAATCTTTGTGTGATCCACAATTATTTGTTCCGGTCTGGGTATTTGTGTATGTGAATTTTCATTTTTGTAAACGCACCCACGACTCAGGAATAAGTAATAATAGAGGGGGCTACCTTTTTCCAAAAAAAATAATTATGGGTATAAAACGGTACGGTAAACGGTGGCGTACGTGAGTTGTTAGGGTCGGAATGACCACTTTCTCAAAATGACTACTCCAATTCTTAAAATGACTACTTTCTTAAAACTTTACTAAACCAATACAATGCGCCAATGCGCAGTCCATTCATAAAAAAATCTTTAGTCCGTATGATATGTGACAATAGTCACATAAAAACTAATTGTTTAATACAGTCATACAAGGATATATTGGCCCGCGGCCGAAATCGGAACTAACACTGGCATCAAGTGAAGTTTCACTTCATGACAGGCGCAAAGTAAATTTCATAACAAACGGTAGTTTGTTATGAAATTTACGCAAATTCCCTTACCCGACACCTGTTAAAATGTTTCCCATATTTACTGAATAATAATCCCAGGTACTAACTGACTGTAATATTTTTCACATATGATAGGTAGTGACAGTTCTAAGTGCCAAACAAAATTAATATTTAATTCAATTGTATTAAGATATAAAACCATCGGGTCATGCCTCTTATTGCCATTAAATATAGTATAATGTTCTTTGACACTTACAACTGTCACAGTACCCATCTTACATGAAAAATACTATAATACTACATCTATGGATAACCCATAGAGGTACCAGAAGCACAGAGAGAGCATTAACAAGATTATATATAGCACTGCTTACATTTATGTCATGTGATAAAAAAGGGGGCAAATCCATCGTTACCCGTTATCGTACACCCTTGTACATTTTTTATGACATAAATGACATATACCATACTTGTGTTTTCCCATAGATATAGTATTAGTACTTTCCCATACAACTGCGAAAACTTTGTCGATTAAATCATTTTGTATAATAATATCAGCCTGTATTGCCCACTGCTGGACAAAGGCCTTCTCTCACCAATTGAGGTGAGAGAGATTAGGTCATACTCCACCACGCGGAACCAGTGCGGATTGGTGGAGGCAGGTTTGTGGCCACCTGCTGTTGGAACTTATCAAGCCGCCTTTAAGGATTCCAACTCGGCTTAACGACTACCACATATAGCCGGGACCAACGGCTTAACGTGCCTTCCGAAGCACGGAGACGCTCGAATATGAAAATGCCATAAACGGTCACCCATCTCGGGCCAACCGAGTCGAACGCTGCTTAACCTTGGTAATCGGTAAGAACACCGCGGTCGCACAGCGGTACGAGCACATCGTTTTGTATGTAAGCCGAAAATTAAAATGTTGTACAATACAAAATATCGCTGTATCTCATAGTGCCTATTATAGATACGTAACTTACTTAAGTTTTGTATTAATCAATAATAGTAATTCTATCTAGCTATTGTCAATCTGAAGAAATTTGACATTCACTAAATAATAATTTTAATTTAAAAATATTGTTATAATAACAAGATTTTTTAGCAAAAACACAACGGAGCCCGAAAGGTACTATTAAACTTGTCAAGACAAATGTAACGAGCCCCAATACGTCAGGGTTATGTCGAGTTGTTGGGTAGTTATGTTGGTCACCCTTCGCCTCCAGCATGAGACCCTGAACACCATCCGGGTCTACAGAACTCGTCAAGACATATCCAATGAGCCCAAACACGGCGGGGTTAGGTTGAGAAGTTGGGTAGTTTCATTGCCTACCTTCCGGCTGCATCATAAGACCCTGAACACTATCTGGTTATATAATACTTTTTAATACTAAACTTACCAGCCTAAACACGAGGGGATTACGATCACATGTTCCTATACCCACCTTCCGACTCTATCGTCAGACCAGATCCATGGTACCATATCTTATATATATCGTGCATTGTCACCGGACTTACATAAGAATGCTAAATTTTAGCTCAATCGGATACCCGCAAGTGCTTGAAAAATGGATCACAAGATTTGAACCGGAAAGACAGACAGGCAGACAGATAGACATACGAACATTGTTAGTTAAATAAACGCTTGTAAAAATTGAACCTTTCATAACATTTTTATTTATTTCAATATAAGGGCGACCAAAACATTTAAGAAAAAACCTATTGCAAAAATATAATTCGTAAATTTTACATTAAACCTGTTACTGGTTGTAATCTTTCCTATTTGAGTCCAACATCGAAGTACTCTTTTGTAAAATGTTTTGAAAAAATGCAACTATACTGAGTTCAACTCTAATGTGCTCTTAGTATTGCATAAAAACACTATTCATTTAGGCTGCAACATCTGTAGGCTTACTAAAATAAAATAAAACATGCGTTAACCAATTTAATTATTTACCAATTTTCGAAAATGCTATCGATATCGATGTAAACTTTCCCATAATTATGACTAATCTCTTTGGGAGTACGATTATTAAGATTCTATATAAATCTTATTATTTATGCTCAAGGAAAACAGTCAATATGGTGTAGTCATTATGCAACTTCAAACTAGTTTCATAGTTTTAGAACATACATTTTATCTTAATCATGATACAGCAAAACCGAGTCACCGGCTGAATTTTACATAATTAGCTTTATCTGCTATTCTAGACCAATAAGATTTGCATTCCAATATAAAGCACGTTATTTTAGTTGTGTGACACCATGTTTTCACAAATATTTTAATTATATATCTTCTTATTAATTGAAAACAAATAAAAAGTCTCCGAGAACACAGTCACTAGACAAACAAATATTAACCGATAAATTTGCGTAGAGCCTTCGTCTACATGACGTATACATATACGAGCCATAACATTTTGTATAAAAAGAAGTTCTTACCATGTAGAAACAAAGATTTTAGATTAATTACCTAAATGGTACCAAGTGTCTAGAAAAACTGTACAGCTGAACTGGGTTTCTAATCCCTCTATGCTTTTAAATCCTACCTCTTTGGGATAACCCCATGGATGCCCCATGGATAACCCTAATTTCACACCAACGTCACTCTGTCAATGTCATCCACGGGCCAAACTATCCATGTCGCACTATAGTTCGTGGATATAACGTAGTGATTATATTCTCTTTGGTTCGTGGAGTTCGTGATTCGGAAATCTGCTGTCTGCTTGTACGGAATATTTTAAGGTTAGGCTCAGAATGACCACTTTCTTAAAATGACTACTTTCCTAAAATGAATACTTTACCAAAATGACTACTCCAATTCCCAAAATGACTATTTTCCCAAAATGACTACATTCCCATAATGACTACTTCTTAAGATGACTACTTTCCCAAAATGACTACTTTCTCAAAATGACTACTTTCTCAAAATGACTACATGGTAAAATTGACTACTTTGTTAAAAATACACTAAACGAATACCGTGCGCTTATACGTTTAGTAAAATTTTCGTAACGCGTCTCGTTTCTTCATTGAGAATAAAGGCCCTAATTTCTATCTATATATATCATCACGCCAGATTCCTTGCGGGCAAGGCTCAAATTTATTACAGCAAATAAATAAATAGCAGTCTTCTCTGTTCTATGATTCGTGACCACTGTTTTCCACTCTCGTGCGGAGGTATACAGGGAAATTGACATGAAAATAAGCAACATTCGACTGACTCCGAGTAATGGACCATTTACACATATGAGGTGACCTTACAGAGAATCAAGATCATCAACATAGCCCACAGGGTCAGCACGCTGAACACCGTTCGAGCAGACGGCTTCTGGAGTGAATACTGCGGCTCGGCATACTTAGTGTAAGATGCCTTGCAGATCAGTGGAGTGACGATACACGCAGGGTATTAGGCCGGGCTCAGTGGCATGCCTTGGAAGAGGCTCTAATGTCCAGCAGTAGACTGGTACATGCTGATGATGATGAAGATGAATAGTTTAGAAAATCCACAAAGCCAATTCAAATCGCTATGCACATTATTAGACCAACGGGCCAGATATTGATAATTAAAAAAAAACTTTAAAAACAAGCTTTTGTGCCGGGAAAACGATGGATATCTCTTGCTGTTAAAAAGTTCCTATGGCCACCTTCCGGTTCTATCATAAAATGCTGACCACCAGCTGGGTCTATGTGTGGTTGTGTTGCTATGGCCTCCTTCCAGCTTTACCATTAGACCTTCGATTCCATACAGATTTATAGTAGCGACAATGAAGCTATATTGTTTAGTTGAGGAGTTCTTGCGGCCATCTTCCAGCCTCATTGTCAGAGCCTGGACTTCGCTCCACTAGAGCCTACAGTATTTATCAAAACAAGTCCAACGAGCCCAAACTGTGGAATTATTTTATGCTATTGCATACTGTCAGTAGTATTTTGACCCTTTGACAGATTTTCAATACAAAATATGTCAAAATTCTAAATATTGAAACCGGCTAATAGTACATAAACCAAATTTCAGCTTCGGGTGCCAGGAAATGCTTATAAAGTAGACGAAAAAAGCAAGTTTAATAAATAGATAAAAATGCGTGGGCTATAACTCCGAGTGCAGCACTAGGAGATGATAAATGGAAGAAGATTTCACAATAAAAGAATGCCTATACATATGTAAGTATCATTGAGAAGAGCATATCTATCTATCCCTTTCGCACAAATACTATTGATCGAATTACAATAACTAACACCGTATTGTTCTATTTCAGTCAGACCGAGGATGACGATTGTAAGAATCACACGCGTTATTTGTAGGTACAGTCAAATACATCAATACAGATAAAATCGGAACTAACGCTGTCATCAAGTGCGGACCTACGTATTGAAATATTTCCTTAGTAGTAGGAAAATGTTACTAAATGTTAACTCTATTTTCACACCAACGCCCTCTTGTCAAGGTCACCCATGGTCCAAAAGATCCTAGTAGAGCTATAAGTAAGTCTCCTGGTAACAACACGGTGCGTTACGATAACTTCGTGGAATGGTCGTTAATTGGTATTCCAGTGGTATACAAAATACCATTACATGATTATTCACGCAGTTATCGTAACGCACCGCGTTTGGTCATAGCTAATAAGGGCCCTGGTGTGCTTGTACTTAACCACATTAAACCTTTATCATTTTACCAGTTCAGTAATTCAACCTGTCCTATCGCCTTATCCAGTGAAGCTGAAAGGCCCCGCGGCCAATGGCGTAGATGAGTGTGTGTGTGTGTGTGAGTGATGTACGCTGTTCGCCGCGAGGCCTTTACAGCTTCACCGGAATTAAGGGCGAGCGTGCAACCACTACGCTCGAGCCAGAAGGGCAAGAGGCGACATACTCGAGGGCGCCTTGAAGAGGCGGCTTCGGTTGGGACAGGCGCTGTGGGGTGAGGGGGTGCACTACTAAGTGCACCGGTCAACCGCCGGCTAGGGGAGGGGATCTATGACGTCGTCGTCGTCGTCGCCCGTATTCGGAGCGGAAAGAAGGGATGACAAAGCATCGGGGGGATCGGTGAGAACATGTCGCGGCCGGCGGTGACGGGGGCGGCAGGGGTCGGGGGGATCGTAGTCGGCGGCGGCTACGATTAACGGATTCGCATGGGTAGATATGTTCGCCAAGTTTCGAGTTGTCGCCTTTTTAATATAGGCGCGAATAGGTTCGAGACCAAGATCGGAGTGGAGGTGGCGTAGATGATTCACCATGTCGCACAAACAAAAACTGTCAAATCGCTTACCAAATGTAATAAATAATGACACAACTCAAAAATATAATTATTTATTTATTTATTGAGGATCACCAACAGAATATACATATTTTTCTTGTCAATATCATTATGATTACATCCATGTTTAATGTTATTCTAATTATAGGTAATCACAACATGCATTAACAGCTACTCTAAAAATTCAAATCAATATATTACAAAGTCAACTACAATTATAAAACTTATCTTATATATATTAAATGAAATTATTTACCTTAATCTAGCAATAAAATAAAATAATGGTGTATTAAACATAAGGTTAAAAGTTTCGTGTTTAGAACTCATTATTAATTTTTGATCGTAATGATTTAAAAAAAAAAACATAAATTCAATTAAAATAATCAAGAAAAATTTATCAAACAATATTATTACTATTACTCACAACATAAAACGTAAAAAAAATACATCTTATTAATTAGCGCAAAAGTAAAATTTGCGCATAAGTAAAATTGCAATAGTATTAAAGCGACATTAAATATTATAAACAATAAAATAACATAACAATTCCTTTTAAACAATTCATTTTTATATATGCAACTGTAAAATTAGAGGACCACGTTGTCGTTATTTTTTATAGTACATCAATACCTTGCGCTTAAAGGAGCTAAATGAGTCATTTGTAATGTCCCATTCAGGTGACTTCTCAACTAGTGAGTTATAAGTTTGCATTAATCTGGGTATAGGAGAATTTATACCTAAGTTTGTTTTATAAAGTTTAGACACGAAGAATGGCTTTGGGATTCGGAGAACTCTTGAAGGTACGTTTATGCGTATACTACTTAATAAGTGTTCACTGTCTACGAATCCATGAATTAACTTGTGTAAAAAGGCCATATCCAGTATAGACCTGTCCTGCAATGCACACATTTTAAATTTGCAGAGTCGTTCTTGGTAAGACAATGTTTTGGGCATGTGACATTGATACGCTAAATATAGAGTTAATTTTTTTTTAACCTGTTCAATTCTAGCCACATGTACTTTATATCCTGGCGCCCAAACCACACAACCATACTCTAGTTTACTTCTGACAAGACAATCATATGGTCTTTTTACAGTATCTGGTTTTTTAAATTCTCGAGCACATCTTAGTACAAAACCAAGCATTTTGAAAGATGATTCTAATGTTTTGTCTATGTGACTAATAAAATTTAACTTTCTATCGATAACTATGCCCAGATCCCTAACTTCAGATACGTTATTCAGAGTTATTCCAGAGATATTATAAACTGATTCTATTATATTACATCTTTTTCGTGTAAGTTTCATGAAGAAACATTTATTCGCATTTAAACACATCCTGTTTTGTTTACACCAATCAGATAATCTGTTTACATCTTCTTGCAATAGCCCAACATCCACTTGATTCCGAATCATACGCATAGGTCAAATTATCAGCAAATATGTACACTATGGAATTTTTAATAGATTTAGTTACGTTATTTATAAAAATGTTAAACAATAATGGACCCAAATTTGAGCCTTGTGGAATTCCAGACTCTAGAACATAAGGCTCTGAATTACAACCATCCACCAAACTGTTGATATACGGCCCTGTAAATAGGAAACGCACCAACTCAACAGCGAACCCGAAACTCCTAAATCTGCTAACTTGTGGATTAAAATACTATGGTTAACTTTGTCGAATGCCTTTGAGAAGTCGGTATATATGACATCCACTTGAACATTTCTATCAACTAACTCTACAGCATCATGAATGTAACTAACAAGATTTGTCATTGTGGACCGTTTGGGTGTAAATCCATGTTGATTTAGTGATATTTTATGTTTAAAATGGTCATAATGTCATGCGAATGTTGATAGAATGGGTATTGGACGATAATTGGTAATAATGCCCCTTTTCCCACTCTCAAATATAGGCACTATACGTGCTTCTTTCCATACTCTAGAGAAAATTCCCGATTCAAGCGAATAATTATAAATGTAAGCTAGTGGTACTGACAACTGGTCTGCACATCGTTTTATAAAGCTAGGAGGAATTTCATCCGGACCACATCTTTTTTCAGGTTCGAGGCTTTTTAGTTTTCTCTTAATTAATTCTATGCTAATAGTATATAATATGATAGCATCAGTTCCATCAGGTACTACTCTATTTAACATGGGATCATCTTTCTCGTAAACAGCTGAAAAGTGTGAAGCAAATAAATCGCAAATTTCGTGTTCTGTAGAAGCCACGACAGCACCTAGCCTCATTGTTGATGGGTAATTAGAGCTTCCTTTACGCAAATTTTTACATGGCTCCAGAATTTCTTTGGATGCTTTATTATTTCATTGTCTATTGTCTCAAGATAAATTTTATAACATTTTGTCATTAACGTCTCACTATCCCTTCGCAAATATTCGAATTCAACCTTATCCATAGGATTTCCATACTTTTTAAACTTCGAATGCACTTTGTGTGTGTGTGTGAATGACCTACGCTGTTGGCCTCGAGGCCTCTACAGCTTCACCGGATTTTAAAGGCGAGCGTGCAACCACTACGCTCCAGCCAGCCAGAAGGGCAAGAGGCGACATACTCGAGGCGCCCTCGGTTGGGACAGTCGCTGTAGGGGTACGGGTGCACTACTAAGCGCACCGGTCAACCGCCGGCTATGGGAGGGGATCTACTACTACGTCTATGTCTACTTCGTCGTCGCTCGTATTCTGAGCGGAAAGAAGGGATGACAAAGCATCGGGGGGGTCGGTGAGAACATGTCGCGGCCGGCGGTAGCGGCAGGGGTCGTGAGGGAGGTCGTAGTCGGCGGTGGCTACGATTAACGGATTCGCATGGGTAGATGCGTTCGCAAAGTGACGTGTTGACGCCTTTTTAATAAAGGCGCGAATAGGTTCGAGACCTAGATCGGAGTGGAGGAAATGCACTTTGTGCGCTTTATCATGTGAATGAGCTGAGGTGTAAACCAAACTGGGTAGGTTCTAGATTTACATTTGGTAATAGGTACTTGGTTTTTAATAACATTACGCAGAATATTATAGAAGATTGCAACCATATCATTAATATCTTTTGCAGTGGCAAACTCTGTTTCCCAACAAGTATTGTTAAGTAGATCTATTATGGCGGTATAGTCAGCTTTGTGGAAATTACGTTTTTGTTTTAGTTTCGATCTCATAGTAGAGTTTTGTAGTATGTGGAAATTTACTAACAATGGTGGATGATATTTGTCGACGTCACGCAATGGCTTAGAGCAAATTTGTACGTCAATTGCATCGTAGTTGGATAAAATTAAATCTAACATCTTTCCGTGATCATTTAATATGGAATTATACTGTGTAAGTTCATGCAAGGACAGGAAATCTATAAAACTGCTCTCCAATAAGCGATTACCACTCGTAATTAGAGATCCGTGCATAGAATCATCAGAAAAAGTCCATCCAATGTTGCTCAAATTAAAACCTCCTAGGATCAGCGAATATTCACATTTTGAATCCACAATACTACCAAATTTTTCCATGGATATGTTTAAATCATTACTTGTAATAGGAGGTGGGAGATACAATGCACAGATTCTAAGATAGACGTTTTTTTTTGCATGATTTGAAACCTACTTCAACCCATAAGTCTTCCAAGTCCGTCTCCCAATGAGATTTGCGACATGACTCGAGTCTTCGGGATACTGCAATCAAGACCCCGCCACCTGTTTTCCTATGATTATACAAACAAGAAGTTTCTCGGTCACGCCTATACAAATTATAACTACTATCAAATATTTCCGCATCAAAAATTCTGTCGTTAAGCCAAGTTTCAGTCAAAACCACAACATCATAGTCATTAGCAAGTACTTTTTGACGCACGCTATCTGTTACAGATCGTAGTCCTCTCACATTTTGATAATAGCATCGAATACAATCGAATTTTATAGAAATTTTGACTGAACCATGCTACAAAATACAATTAGAGATTATATAATTTATTACAAATACGATGATATAAATTACGCTAAGTTAGATAAAGCCTCCTTATTTCTTATGAGTTTACATTCAGAGGTTTCTGACTGCCGAATAAACACCTGACCACCCCTTGTCCACACAAATTTATAGTTTAACTCTTTAGCCTTCAGGCGTGCAGGTGCATGAAGGACTTTTACAGCGGGAGCAAGGTGTTCCACAACGAATATTGGTTTAGTTTCTCCTCCATATCCTAGGTGATTAGTGGTAAGTTTTTCTTTTTTATCCTTTGCTTTTTTGTTAAAGTTAATAGTGGCAGCTAGGAAGCCATCTCTTATCCTGGGACAGCTGAATTTCACAAGTACAGAACGTGGTCAGGAACTAACTTTATCAATTTTTGAAATCCTCGTACAAAGATGTATATCAGGCTCATTTATTTTAAAGTTGATTGTGCACGCCAATTGCTTAACAGTACTTAGGAGATTTTCATTCCTATGTTCTGGTATGCACTGTATCTCAACGTTACTGCTCCTTGCGTGTTGCTCTAATTGCGTTATTCGTGTTGTAAGTTCAATAATTGAGGATTTCAACATCTTATTTTCCGTTTCAAGTGATTGAATAGTATTAAATTTTTCATTTATATCATTACGCATCTTTTCGTATTGCTCTTCTATAAAGTTCATTGATTTGCCAATTTCTAACACATTGTCCTGCATTTCTTTTATTTTTGTATTTAACTTTTCCATTATACTAGATTTAAAACTATCCATATATGACCTAAGCTCTTCTCTTATAATTTGACGAATATCCATAAGCGTTACATCCGATAACGTTTCCTGAGTTAACACCTTTTGCTCGATAGACGGCTTTGCAGTATTTGAGCATTCACCTTTTTCAGGGTTTTTGGGCAATGGATCATTAACAGTACGCACAGGAGTATTACTATTATCCGTTTTTGGTCGCTTATTGTGGCACGATGGGCATTGCCAAGAAAACCTATAATCCTCAGTGAGATCTTTGAATTGACTTTTATTAACATTTATACAAGAATAGTGGTACAACTTTTTACATATGTTTCATTTTAAAACGTCCGGTGCATATCCCTGATGCGGGCAACATTGATAATTTCTTGACATTATCTATCTTTTTATTTACCACACAAAAAGAATATCCTTGGGGTGGGCCGCAAACTCTGGACGGAATATTCACAAGCAGCGGACTTGCACCACGGACTGTGATGTTACTTTAATTGTAAAGCAAAAATTGACACTCGTACTTACGATCTTTCTAATACTGTTTTATCGACGTTAGTATTAACTGATATACTAGATGTCACTAGTTTGCACGATATAAAGGGTTGGAGTCTGTGTTTGAATAAAAAACGGTTCTATTATTACGACGATTCCAGTTATTTGTTATTTTTTGTACACTATAAATACACTAATCTTACTGTTCTATGTGGGTTTCTTAATTAATTTACGTTTTAAGTTTAATAGGCACATTTAGTATGTTATAAGTCCAAAGTTCCAGATTTATGCACTACTACTTGCATGTTAGTTAATTATACACTATTCATTGATATTTATTTTAGATAACATTGTCACTGCTTAATTGTTATATGCACATTCACTTCCGTTCACCCTTATAGGTAACCATTATGTATTTTAATTTTAATAACATTTCAATAAGGAGCTGATTGTTTATTTAGTTTTAGTTAATTAATAGAGTTAGCACTCTAATACAAAAACAATAGAGCTTAATGACTGCGTCGTTGGTCTGGTGGCAAAGCACATAACTTTGTGATCGGGGTCCTGGGTTCAAATCCTAGGTCGGACAAATGTAGTTTTTCTAACAAAAAATTTCGGAGTTCGGAGTCTAGAATTGTGCCCGGTGTATGTGAATATGGCAAAAGGCTCGCCCCCTTTTACATGGGACAAAACGGCGAAACGTGTATTCAGTACACCTCTGCCGCCGCTTGGGGAATATAGGCGTGACGGTGGTTTCTAGGGCTTAATTTCCGCTGTTCTCGATTCTTAAGTTGAATCGCTATTCGTCCAGTGATATTATAAATTTATTCTAAGAGTTTACTGCGGCACATAATGAGTCTTGACATCACAATGTACCTACTTTCTTAAGCTTACATATTTCTGAAACCTGGATATCGTCTTAGTCAAACGGCGGTTGACCGGTGCACTTAGTAGTGCACCCCGTCCCCCTACAGCGACTGTCCCAACCGAGTATGTCGCCTCTTGCCCTTCTGGGTGGGGTCGAGCGTAGTGGTTGCACGCTCGCCCTTAAGTCCGGTGAAGCTGTAAAGGCCTCGCGGCCAACAGCGTACATCACTCACACACACACCACCATCTGCTATGTGCAAAAAGTATACATGAAATCTATACTAATATTATAAAGAGAAGATTTGTATGTTTGTTACGAATATCCTCAAAAACTACTGGACCGATTTCAAAAAATCTTTCACCATTAGAAAGATACCTTGTCCAGAAGTAACATAGGCTATATAACATAGATCCGGTAGGTGGCGCTGTTGTCGACCGGGTACGAAGTCGCGGGAAACTGCTATATTAAATACTAGCGGCCCGTCCCGGCTTCGCACAGATGCACATTTATTTATACACTTTTGTATAACCGTAGTGTAAGTAAATGTATCTTTATGCAGGGCATAAGTAGTTTTTTTTTAAATTACTATTTAAAATTTCTTATAAAATTTTATATTTTTATCCATAAACCTATTTTTATTCTCAAAGTTATTTTTATTTTATTTTTATCGTTTTTTTTTTTGTTTTATGTACATTGTATTTTTAAGGGGTTTTAATTTTTTTACTTGATATTTATTTTTTTATTTATTGTTTTTACATTTTTATTTTATGGCTTATGTAATTTAATTTTGTAGATATTTTTTGATTTTACATATTTTTTAAACATTTTGGGATTAGCGCGGAATAAAATTAAATACTTACAATCACTTAGAAATATGCTAATTAAAACGTTCATGACTAAATTTGTTCAAATTTGAGCTAATTTTCATTGAAATCGAAAAAGAAAGATTACATTTTTTTGTTTAGATTTATTACAACGTTTTACATTTTCATCCGTATTTTATCTCCTTAAGTTTTTTTTACATTTAATTTATATATTTTTTGTCGTTTCATGTATTTTATTTTTAAGGGGTTTAATTTTTTTTTAATAATATATTATTTCCGCACGGGACAAATCTTGTAATCCACAATTATTTGTTCCGGTCTGGGTATTTGTGTATGTGAATTTTCATATTTGTAAACGCACCCACGACACAAGAATAAATCATAGAGGGGGCTACCTTTTTTCAAAAAGTAAATATAGGTATTAAAACTGTACGGTAAACGGTGGCGTACGTGAGGTGTTAGGCTCAGAATGACCACTTTCTCAAAATTACTAGTCCAATTCTCAAAATGACTGCTTCCCCAAAATTTAGGCTGCAACATCTTAAGCTTACTAAAACAAAATAAAACATGCGTTAACAATTATATAATTACCAATTTTCGAAAATATAGCTATGTCGATGTAAACTTTCCCATAATTATGTCTAATCTCTTTGGGAGTACGATTATTAAGATTCTATATAAATCTTAATATTTATGCTCAAGGAAAACAGTCAATATGGTGTAGTTATTATGCAACTTCAAACTAGTTACATATTTTTAGAACATACATTTTATCTTTACCATGATACTCGTACGGTAAAACCAAGTCACCGGCTGAATTTTACATAATTAGCTTCATCTGCTATTCTAGACCAATAAGATTTGCATTCATAAAGCACGTTGTTTTAGTTGTGTGACACCATGTTTTCACAAATATTTTAATTATATATCTTATTATTAATTGAAAACAAATACGAAGTCTCCGAGAACAGTCACTAGACAAACAAATTTTAACCGATACATTTGCGAGGAGCCTACGTCATCATGACAAGCCATAACATTTTGTATAAAAAGAAGTTCTAACCCTTCAGGTCCAAAAAGTTGAATTTGCAAAATGTTGAATTTTCATTCTGTTGAATTCCCAATATGTTGAATCTCAAAATGTTGAATTCCCAAAATGTTGAAATCCCATTATGTTGAATTTTAGAAATGTTGAATCCCAAAATGTTGAGTTCCTGGAATGTTGGATTCTCATAATGTTGAATTATCATTATGTTGAATTTTTCAAATGTTGAATTCCTATGTGGCACGCCTCATGACAAGTCATGGGTCTGTTATCAATTCTTCTTTTTGTTCTAAACCCCGCTTTCTTTTATTACCATGAAGATTCAACTTGCTAAAGTTTCATTGTGATCGGGTGAATAGTTTAGGTGTCTAGAAAAGACAAAACTAACAAAGCTTTATTTTTATACATTTAGATTATTTGATTATAGACTGCCTCGTTGGTCTAGTGGCAAAGAGCATCCCTTTGTGATCACGAGGTCCTGGGTTCAAATCCTAGGTCGGATAAATGTAGTTTTTCTAACGAAAACATTCCAGTATTTATCGCGAGTCTGGAATTATGCCCGGTATATGGCAATAGGCTTGCCCCCTCTTACATAAGACCTAATATTGTCGGCGAAAAGTGGGTGTACTCAGTACACCTCTGCCAACCCTGTTTAGGGAATATAGGCGTGACATTTAGATATTTATTTAGATAGCTGTGAAAGTATCAGTTAAACCTATTTGCATACTCTATACGTTTATCTAGGATACTGGCCACTTGTAATGATGTGTAGAATGACATGTACCCAAAGCATGCACCTACCTCTTATCTTATTTTAAATCAATTGAATAAAAAATATTTACTATAAATTTTATTCATAATTATAATGAATTCTTCACAAGTTATCTGGTTTTCAAAAAACCGAAATAAAAATGTCTTGATAATAAGAGGAAAGTATACGTTAAGCAAAGACGGAAAGTCAAATAAAAATCTTATTTTTATCCATTTAAAAGAAATAGGAGACTAAACATTATTTTTGATCTAAAATATACAAAATTTCTGAGGCATCTCAAGCACCAAAAGATATCGCCTATACAGTTCCTAAAAAAAATAATATATACTAGAATGAAGTTAGGATTTTAATAGTACCATGTTCAGATAAGGATAAAAGTAACACATTACCAATTCTAGTTTGCGCTTTAATATACACGTGTTTTTGCCGGTTCTTATCAGTTGAGGTTGCGCTCCGATCCAGTGATAGATTTGTGCTCCGTAGGCCTATACGAAATATATATGATATGGTTTGGAGGGCCCTTGTGAGAATTTAATGTTATGAGAGGCACCTGTCGTGTTTAACTGCTTAAAATGATGGAGTATACACAGCTGCAAGGCAACTGCCTTCGAAAGGTGCATGAACTAATGTAAATTGTGGAAGGGTTTGTTATTATTTTTATTATAGTTTCAGGTAAGTGTAATAAGCAATAGAATTGTTTTTTGTTAATACGAAATAAAGATTTAAGTTCGTTCCTAAAAAAATATTTTGTTTTTATTATTATTTTTGTTGTATTGTTTTTATTATTATTTACCTTATATTTTTCCGTATGGTTCCAACTTAGAATATATCATCCCTTATCATCTCGTGGGTGCCCTATAAGGCAAAATGGAAAATACCTTAAGCAGGAAACGAGCAGCACCGTAATGACGAGAATAGATATAACTTGAAAAAGAGAAACCGACTTCTAAAAGCAAAAAAAAAATAATATTTGAGGTCAGTGCCAGTTAGTTAGACTTCAAGTATATTTTTTTTGCTTTTGGCAATCGGTATTCCCTTTTTTCAAAAAGTTATTTATTTTACAATTTTAAGTGATGAGTGAATTAATTAAAAATATTTATATTATACTAAAATATCATACTTAATTATTCTGCTTAGTTCTACATTAAGGTACCTATAGGATTGATTTAATACCCATAATAACGGAATCTATACAATTCGTCCTGTTTGCCGTTAAGGAGTTGCCTACTATACCTTCAAAGTCCAAAGTTCAATATAGATTTCATTAAAATGGGACCACCTCGAAGCTATATTAAGCCCAAACCAAAAAAAAATTACCCAAATCAGTTTATAAATAAAGTCGTTATTCATTTAAGTTTGTTAAATTCTGGTAAGATCTATGGTAGGGTACCTATAGGATTAACACAATACTTATAATAACCCTATCTACAGATTCCTGTTACTTGTCGTTAAGGAGTTCTCTGGTGTACCGATGATTAAAATGGTTTATTGGATTAAAATTAAATTAAAACGGTATCATCACCTTGGAGCTATATTGAACCCATTGCAAAAAGAATGATCAAAATCGATCCACAATTGACGGAAATATCAGTGAACATACATACAGACCAATATAGAACTTCCTCATTTTTGAAGTCAGTTAAAAAGCATTAGGATCTACTAAAAGAACGTCAACGTAACGAATATGAATTCAACATTTTGGGACTCAACATATTGGGAATTCAACATTTTGATATTAAACGTTTTGATAAGTTCAACATTGAGAGAATTGTTTGTTCGACATAATGAGAATTCAACGTTTTTGGACTCAACATTTTGGGAATTCAACATTTTGAGATTCAACATATTGGGAATTCAACAGAATGAAAATTCAACATTTTGCAAATTCAACTTTTTGGACCTGAAGGGTTCTAACCATGTAGAAACAAAGATTTTAGATTGATTACCTAAATGGTACCAAGTGTCCAGAAAAAGTGTACAGCTGCACTGGGTTTATAATCCCTCTATGCTTTTAAATCCTACCTCTATGGGATAACCCCATGGATGCCCTATGGATAACCCTAATTTCAAACCAACGTCACCCTGTCTATGTCATCCACGGGCAAAAATATCCATGTCGCACTATAGTTCGTGGATATACAAAGTGATTATATTCTCTTTTGCTCGTGGAGTTCGTGATTCGGAAATCTGTTGTCTGCTTGTACGGAATATATTTTAATACCTATATTTTATAACAAACAAGTAATTTAGTAATTTACTTGTATATTGTTTTATTGCTTTACAATACACGAGCACATTTCCACAACATCAACTTTTTTTGCCATGCCCAACATTCTTTACCGTAAGCCATAAGCATAGGCATGAACACGCCATTGTGAATAGTCAGACGAGCCTTCGCCGAAACAGATTGACTACTTCACCATGGTGCGCAAGGAAAACGTGCGTTTCGGAAAGTAGACAACAGGATAAAGTAGACATTATGGGAATGTGGAAGTTATGAGAGTGTAGACATGGGAATGTGGTATTTATGGGAACTAGACATTATGGTAAAAGTGGGCATTCTGAGCGTAGGCTCATGTTAGGCTCGGTGGGGTTAGCCTCACGTGAGCAGCCCTACTACATCGTCTAGCTCTGTGAAAGGATTGCCCGCCACTGGACGCGACACCTTCAAACCTTTGCCGGCGACGGACGCACCTTAATAAATAATTCGGAATGTCATTTTATAAGAATAAACAAGCAGAATTACAGGCCACTTTTATTTACGTCCCTGGGACCCTAACAGGTCCTCCTTCAAGACCTAGCGGTAGAACGTAAACCACTTCGCCACTGAGTAGCGTACAGTGAGAGTAGTGGACAAGTATATTTCGGTCCCGCGGCCAAAATTGGAACTAACGTTTCTCAAAGACCCTCCCGATCCTCTTACCTCCCTCCTTTCGGATTCAGATAGCACACACAGGATCAGACACCGACCTCACCGCGCGGCCGCAACGCTGTAGCCGCGCTACTTCCGCGCAGTATTTTGCGGCAAATTTTAAGGCGGCCTAAAGGCCCCTCAGGCAACCACGGCTTTATATTGTATTTAGAGTACCTTTGTATCCTTAGTGCCTTTCACCACTCTAGAATAGAGTCTGAAGAAGACTAATCGACAAAGTTTCACGTAAGCCTATGTACAAATTTGACAATCTCTGAGTAGCTCTAACTAATAACTATCGGTATACTAGCTAGTTGTAATTGACGAGTAACGTTAATCGAGAAGTAACTAACCAACACTACTCTACGAGGTGTGAGAGGCCCTCAATGTATTACAGTATCGCGACTTTAATCACATATTATCCGATTGGGTCGGTCGATATCGATACTATTTAAACGTTCGAGTAACTCCTTATCGCCCATGGGAGTTTTTATAATTTTTTTCAAAAATCTAAGATGATAGTTTAATACCAAATAAAATATATGCACCTAAAGCAGTTATCTATATATTATGAACTGTAATAAAATGAATAACATAAGTCCTTAAAAATAAATTATAAACCAGAAAGAAAATAATTCTGAAACAACTCCATGCAGCCATAGGCATTATTAACATAAATACAATACATAAGCAACAACGTTCCTTGCTTCATCAGAGTGGTGCTCAGAATAAATACAAGCACTTTGGATAAGGTCGCAACTTTATTGGAGGCTGGTTACACGAATGAGGCGGGGTCTCCGCTGGATCCTAGTGTTGTAAAAATGAGCGCTGAAGTCGATTGTTTAGCGCTGAGTCGACGCTCACGAGCGTTGAAACACGTAGAAGACGCAATCGTTTTGAGCGCCGACTCGAGCCTTTTCACAACACTACTGGGTCCACACACACATTAGAGCAATGCCTTGACTTCGTCATACAGCACCAACACGAAAGCAGCGCCCGTTCCTCTCAAGACATTGGAGAATGCACCCTTGAAAAAGGCGGATGGGCCTTCCGTGGCAAGGATTTTTGCCCAGCAGTGGGCGGTGCTCTTATACGCCCGCTCGTTCACCGGTAACCCCGACTGCATCATCATGCGCCGACGCACCGTGTCGAGTGGGTAGGACGTTATGCCAGCCACCGTGGTCACAGTCTGTGGAGGCAAGCGACAATATTATATTGTTTTAAGCAGTGTACTCTTGAGTATATGATGAACGTTATATATCATATAAAAGTTACTATATGTATTCTTCAAATTTTATTCGTTGATCGGACCGAGATGATAAAATTCGTTCTTTTAGTAGTAACTTTCGTCTTATGGACATCTATTGTTTCTGATATAAAAAAAACAATAGAAAATTGCATGAATGATGACCATTATCAACGAGGTCCTACACCCAGAGATCACCGGCTGTACCTATCTATCTATCTATATCATCACGCCAGCTCCCTCGCGGGGTAGGCAGAGAGTACAGAGTTCCAACAGGTTCTTTCCTTACATACCGGCTGTACCTGATACCTGCAAAGGAGGTAATATTTGTTTGATCTACAGGTGCGAACGTAGCCATGATTTTCTTCTGGGAAACAGAAACAAAAACTTTCTAAGAAAGCAGTCGGCACGTTTAGTAGTTGGTATTAAAAAAAGGTGGCCTGCCTAGAATATGGCCATGACTACGTATCATTCATTATACGAATGTCCACCCTTTGATCAAAATAAAAACATTAACATACATTTCGTACTCGTTCGTACCTCGGCTCTACAGAACAGATTTTAATAGACCTTAATAACTGTCAATTATTAAAAAAAAAAAAAAATGTGTCGTTTGGTCGTGCGTTTGGTATAAAGGCAAAAATAAATATTTCCAAGATACAATACGTCACCTGAGCTATAAGCCACGTAAAAATAAGTGGTGTGTTCTTCGGATCGGGCAGCAACCCTCGAGCAGTGTCGAAAAACCCGAAATATGCCGCCCGGTAGATGATGATTCCTTGCACGGAGACCACGAACCCTCGGTATAGGCCGATCGGTCCGTCTGACTTAAAGACCTTTACGAGGCAGTCGATCAGCCCATTGTACTGCTTGTTTTTACCCTTGCCGACGTCAGTAGCTAACCTGAGTTATATACATTTAAGGAACTTAAGGAACCGTGAAGTGTATTGTTATTTTTAACCGACTTCAATAACCTTCAAAAAGGAGGAGCTTCTCAATTCGACTATGTTTTTTTTGTATATATGTTACGCGATCATTCCGCCAATTATGAATCGATTTTGATGACTTTTTTTGCATTGGGTTCAGTATAGCTCCAAGGTGGTCCCATTTTATTTCATCGCTATTGGACCTTGGACTTTGAAGATTCACCAGGGAAGTCCTTAACGACAAACAATACGAATGCGTAGATTAAGATATTATGGGTAGTGCGTCAATGTTTTAGGTACCCTGCCATAGAAACTAATCAGAATTTTAACTGACTTCAAAAAGGAGGAGGTTGACAATTCGTCTGTGTATTTTTTAACGTCTTTATTTATGAACTGATTTTGATGATCCGTTTTGCGTTAGGTTTAGTATAGTTTAGAGGTGTTCCCATTTTCATGAAATCGGTATTTAACTTTGGACTTTGAAGATACACCAGGGGACTCCTTAACGGCGAACAGCACGAATATATAGATTCCGTTATTATGGTTATTATATCAATCCTGTACCTTTCTGTACAGCTCAGCAAAATAATATAATAAAGTTATATAAATATTAGTAAATAATTAACTCGTCACTTAAAATTGTAAAATATAAATCTTTTTAAGAAAGGTAAAAATATAAATATTTGAAGTCGGTGCCACGTAACCGACTGCACCAACCGGTACCGACTTCAAATATTTATTTTTTGCTTTTTTAAGTCGGTTTACCTTTTTTTAAAGAGATTTTTATCCTACTTCGATATGACCTACGTCTGTAGATACTACTAAGATAGCGTTGAAATCTTCAAGTCAAACTTTCCTACAGTTGAAACTGTCCCGGATTAAATTCTTCCAAAATCATCATATCTCTAAATGTTCAACTCTCTTTAGCAGTGTTGAGGAAAGTACCTACTTCAAAAATTACCTCAACTTCATCCTCATCATTATAAATAGGAATCAAGGCGCCAAAAAAATATATAACAGTAGAGACGAAGACTTGCCTTCTCAACTTATATCTCTTATAGCAAGATTTTGCTTCCATGTGCTTCTTCTTGCTTATCTGCGAGGGACACTATTAGTTTGCGCTTATGTGCCAATGACAGTGCTCTGCAAACCTATCTCTTAATTTAGCTATCTACTTCAACCTGGCGTGACATCGTAATATGTATACAAACACTAACCTCGTTCGTGCGAAATCCAATGGATATACAAAGCACATAGAGGTCGCACCTGCGGCGCCACCCGACGCCAAGTTACCGGCGAAGTACCACCAGAACTGTTTGTTCTTGTCCACACCTTTGAGGAAAATAGCCTTGTACTTGTCCTTGAAGGCAAAATTCAGGGCTTGAGTGGGGAAGTATCGGATCACGTTGGCCAGGTTGCCTCGCCACAGCGAAGTGATCCCTTGCTCCCGTGGGATACGGATGAAAGCGTCAATTATACCTGTTGAATCGAAAATGTGCCTACTTAACTTTAAATACAAATTGTATCTATTTAAATATTACAATTTATAAAAACAGGCCTTCGCTTTGAAACAAATAAAAATAGTAAACGATAAGAAAAATATAAAAGTGGTTCGTATGAAAACTAAGAAAAAAACATGAGAACGAATAATAGAAAAAACGAATAAATAAAAAACCGACCAGAGAGGCTTATATAACGTCTTTTGATTTAAAAAATATAATAACGTAGGTACTTAAATATTTGACCGACCGTATTCGCAACAGCGTAGTAAGAAAGCGAATAGGTATGAAAGATAGTATCGGTGTAAAGATGAGAAAGGGTATGCTCCGTTGGTTCGGGCATATAAAAAGAATGTCCGAAGAAAGAATGACAAAACTGATATACAATGCGAAAGTGGAAGGATGTAGGTACCTGGAAAGACCTAGACTATCTTACCATGACCAAATAGACCGGGTCTTATCTAAAGGACAAGTCAGGAGTCTCCATAACCGGCGAGCGTGTATGAGACGAACTATGAGAGTAGAGGAAGCCAGAGAGGTATGTAAGGAAAGAACCTGTTGGAAACTCTGTACTCTCTGCCTACCCCGTAAGGGATCTGGTGTGATGATATAGATATAAATATTTTACTATTATATTAGCGTGCACTTAGACGCTATTTTCTCTCTACATTACGAAAGCAGTTAGGTAATTTAATTTTAATGAACACCTGCCTTTATAACGCTTGTCCTCTGATATCTGTTTCGACACATGCTGGACCTGCAGAATCAGCTTCACTCGCTCGATCGGTGCGACAGCGGTCTTCGCTGTTGCTGCAGATATTCCTCCCGCAAGAAAGTCTTTCAAAAACTTCGTTGTATCTGAAGCTTTCTTCTCCTTTTTATCCTTCTTATCTTTTTCAGACATGTCGTTATCGCTAATATAACTCAAGGAAATATCTAAAACGAAAGCGGATTTTAGCACCTTAACGTGCGAATGACATTCCAGTACAAAATTATGTAAAGACGAATACCCACCACTGCGTTTAACCTATACTCTTATAGACCACGTATCGCGAGTTTTTCCATGACAATCAATACCAAATTTGTAGGCCTGTAATTTCACACAAATGTCACTGCAATTTTTATTATTGTTTATTTCTGTGATTTTTTTGGGTTGGTCTGAGATTTTGTTCGGTTTGCAGTACAAAAGACAGGCGGTCTTATTTTGAATTTAGAATGTATTATCATAGAATATGAAATATTCTTTTTGGTCATAAAGCACAAGTATGATATACTTCATGGCATTTCTGATTATCAACCAGGCCAGTGACCAAATGGACCATGTCTTATCTGAAGGGCAAGTCAAGAAACTTTGTAACCGGCGAGCGTGTATGGGACGAACTATGAGAGTGAAGGACGCCACAGAGTTCTGCAACTCTATGAGGTTGGAACTCTGTACTCTCTGCCTATCTCGCAAAGGATCTGGCGTGATGATATAAATAGTTAGAACTAAGCCAGAGAGTATGGAGAAGTGGTCATCGACGGAGACGTAATCCCGAGAGACTAAGAAAATATTGCGTTGCCGGGTATCATTGCAGCGCCTCTTCTACGTCCTGTTGATATAAATAAAACCTGACTAAGGCAGAAGCCTATAAACAACCTTCAAATCTATAGCAGCTTTAGCGGGTCAAGTGTGTAGCCAAAAGACTCTACAAATACAGTACAAGATGCAGTGGGTAATGTCCTTCTTCTTTTTCTTTTCGTGTCAATTGTTCAAATTTGTCCCGCTAAGTAAATGGCTAGCACAAGCGCTGACCGTGGCCGCGCTCAGCGCTTCTCTTATACAGGTGGTGGGGCACCTAACCTAGTTTGTCCGACTGCTGGACAAAGATCTCCCCCATAACCTTCCAGACCGTTCTGTTTCCAGCCATCTCCGGCCAATCCTTCCGAAATGCATACAACTCGTCATCGCTTCCTGGACCTACCCCAATGTCGATGCAAAAACATTATTAAATGGAAACCTTCATTTCACACCAATGCCCCCCAATGTCAACGGTCCATAGAGGTATTAGAAGCATAGAGGGAGCGTTTGCAAGATTATATATTTGCACTACTTACACTTATGTCATGTCAGTGATAGAAAAGGGGACAAATCCAACGTTATCAGTAACGCTCTTGTACATTTAACTTTTGATAATACTGACGTAAGTGTGTATTAAGAAGGTTTTAAGTTGTTAAAAGTTTTTTTTTGTTTTTTTTTCCGTAATGGCGACAAGAAGTCAATTTTTATAATTTACTGTTATACTCTATTATTACTTGACATTGGCGAAATACACTGTTCAAGTGTGGGCCATTCATTAAAATAAGAAGAAGAAGAAGTTGTTAAAACCAACTCATGTCATTAATGTCAAAACAAAATGTACATACCATGTACATACCCATGAATATAACATATCCATGCACATACCTCTATGAAAAGATTTTTGTTGTCGTTGTCGCACTGTATAAACAATTTTGACTGTTCGGCTTATGGCCCATAATACAGGTAGCGATTAAAAAGTCCTGTTCGAATTATAGGACGAAGTGTTTTATTGAAAAATTCTATCCTTAGTCACAGACCGGTGTCCAGTGCTCGGTATAATAATAATAATAAACTCGCTCCTTATTCCCTTTTTTTCAGCCCCTCACTAGGATTAATTCCTGTGTTGTGGGTGCGCTCACAAACATGAAAATTCACATACTCAAATACCCAGACCGAAACAAATAATTGTGGATCGCACAAAGATTTGTCCCGTGCGGGAATCGAACCCGCGACTATTAGACACAGTGGGCGGAGCGGCTTAAGCCCTTAACCACTGCGCTAAATCGTCTGTCAAATTACATTGAAACTAACATCGTTGACAATGGTTAACTTCTTATCTAATGGTTTCCTGCGTCTGAGGGTTTTATTACATGGATGTACTACCACCCCGCATATAGCCACCCGTAACGGTATATGCCTATTTTATTTATGTGTAACCATATTATAAGTAACTATTATACAATATACTTAATTATTTACTATTACCAATATTGTTTCCCCTACAAGATAGATACGTTAACATTAGGCCGGGCTTCGACTGCGAGAGGAACAGACTGTGTACGGAGTCTATTTAGCTCGCAACAGTAAATTTCATAGAAGTGCTTCTACCAGGAAAGAGTTAAGCGGAAAATGTTGAGAGAGTAAAAATAAGTTGAAAATGGACTCGCCCGCTTAAACAAATGAAGCGAACTCCGTACGGATTCGGCTTTACTCGCTACGGTAAATTTCATATGCAGTGGTTAGAGCGCTCGCTCTAGCTCGACGAATAACATGGATTCGATTCCCAACGGAAGTGATGATATTTTCTTATTTAGAATCACTATTAGTCATTCTAGCTAGTGTGACACGAACAATGAGAGTGCAAAAAGTGAAGAAATCAATTTACAATAGGACCTGATGTAAATAGTGGACGGTTATCGTTCAAATTGCTAACAAGATCACACATTAGCTGCGCTAATTAAACTAAATCACCACGACCATAGACTGAAGGCCTTACCAACAGTATGAGCAGAAGGTAGTGAAGGGCAAAGCAAAAGTTAAATTAGAACATAAATAAGTATAATAGTCAAGCAGAAAAGGGTACAACTAGTTAAAATAGGTGTTACCCTCCACTAAGAAAGAGATTTTTTAGAAGAAGTTTCTTTATAATCCGTTAAGCGGCTTTAGTATGAAGAAATAATAATAAACCGCAGAAGTCATGCTATTTTTTATATATTGTTATGCTATATATTTTTCGAGATAAAAAGTGTTTTGTTTTATTTTACAATGTAAGACACCTTCATATAAAGTTTCAATTAAATTCGTTTAGCCAGCTATGTCGCAAAAACCGTGATTCTTTCGGAGATAAAAAGTATCTCAAATATTATTCCGAGACCTAAAACACCTTTAAAGTGTTAGTAAGATTCATTCTGCTATTTTAATATGCTATCCCGGAAAAACTGTGTGTGTATTTACAATATTGTATATTTTGTCAACTTCCACCAGACTTATTTCTCTATCAACTATCTCTATCACCGGTTCAGTCTTTGCCCCGCTTAGCCCGCACAGGTGGTATTTGTAAAATATAAACTAAACTGTAGCGCGATCTTATTCAGCACACACCACTAACGCCGTCTCAAAAAAACATACAATACCTTCCTTTTTAGGAAGGATTATTAGTTTATCTTTTTTATTAATATTTATATTTAAACCTTCTTTACCTACCTTGACAATGAGTGTAATCGAGCGTAATAATATCTTAAAACGGTACGGTACGGTAGCTAAGTATGTAGCAAAGTGTTGTCAGTTCATTTTGTGTTAGTCTTCTCGTAAGATATTAATCGACGTTAAGGTTTCGTATCCGGCCCATTCATCGTTAGAGTTCTCTCCGGAAGATACAATCCTGAATGCATCATCGGTTCATGCACGA
This sequence comes from Phalera bucephala, assembly GCA_905147815.2. Taxonomy (NCBI): domain Eukaryota; kingdom Metazoa; phylum Arthropoda; class Insecta; order Lepidoptera; family Notodontidae; genus Phalera; species Phalera bucephala. The sequence continues at coordinate 22,679,583 of LR990609.1, read as the reverse complement.
AATCATGTTTTAGTGTTTAAATCAAATGTGTATGAACAATTTCCAGTGAGTGCTTTTAACTACTGAAAAGTTTTTCGTGAGGAGACGAACCTGAGTCCAATATTAATTGATGGAGGAATTCATGTATAGGCAAAATCACATAGTTTACGTTGTAACATTGCAGTTCGGGACAAACAGTAATAAAGTTTTGTGGTTGATCCGGCGACAATATAGTAGCTTAAGTTGTTTTGAAACAATGAATGATTTATCAAAATCGACTCTTTTTTTCTTTCCTCAGAAACTGTTAGATTTTTCGAAAATATTAGTATACAGAGTTATGATCCTTAGTACAAATCCAAAATTTCATTGAAATCCATCAAACAGGTTTGGAGTAAAGTGTATTTTTATAATTTTAATGTTTCAATTATTTTTGAATTTTGTGAAAAAACCTTTTGATTTTCCGGGATACATACTATTCAATGTGTTATTTTAAGATATCCGCGTGCAAAGTTTCATCGAAATCCGCCTGGTACTTTTTGCGATATGGTGGTTCATACCTTTGGACAGATAGGCAGACAGACAAACAGACACGAAAGGCAAAAATTGTAGAATTGGCTTCTACATCAATATAATGACATCCGTCGGTTGTTATTTCAAAAAAATATACACAGATATCACTTCCTTACAGTTTTATTATATGTTGTCTGTCATATGAAATATCTCCATGCTAAGTTTCACTTACATCTAAAAAATAGTTTTGGAAAAATGAATGATAAATCGAAATCGACTTTTTTCTCTTTCCTCAAAAACCATTAGGATTTTCGAAAATATAAGTATAAAGAGTTGTGACTTTTTGTAGAGGTTACAATTACACAAAATTTCATTGAAGTCCATCAAACAGGTTATGAATAAAGTCTCTTTTTAGAAATTCAATGTTTTGCTTATTTTCGTTTTATCTGGAAAAACCTTTTGATTTTCCGGGATAAATACTATACAATACTTGGGTCAATATTTTAAGGTCCGCATGCAAAGTTTCATCAAAATCCGCCTAGTAGTTTTTGCGTGATGCCGGTTCATACCCTCCGACAGACAGACAGACAGACAAACAGACGCGAAAGCCAAAAATTTTAGAATTGGCTTCTACATCGATAGTATGATACCCCTGGGTTGTTATTTCCTAAAAATATTCCATGTACAGACACGACTTCCTTACAGTTTTATTATATGTGTAGATGTAGATATGTATCCTATGAAACCTTAATTTATTTATCTCACTGAGATTCACGGGGCATACGGGACCTTTGGAATGCTTGCGTCCCGCATTGGACCGGCACTTAGAGGCCCTTTGCGAGAATTTAATATTATGCAATACACCTGTTCAGATCAATTGCTGAAAAAGAAGAAACATAAACAGCGAAATACCCCAGTAGATGCGAGGACTATTGGAAAGAACTATGCGAATATGGTTTGATCGACAAAAACTGGTCTATTTCAAAATTCATCATCATCATCTCAGCCTACACTCGTCCACTGCTGAACATAGGCCTCCCCAATCGTTCTCCAGCGCAACCCGTCCGATGCCACCTGCATCCAACGACTTCCTGCGATCCTCACAAGATCGTCGGCCGATCTGGTAGGCGTATCCATCCCATGCTGCGCTTGCCAATATTTCATAATTAGGGATACCTAATTATCCGTTGCCGCTGGTGACTTACCGCTGGCTAGATGGCCCCCAAACCGTCACCATAAGACAACTGAGAGCAAGAATTATTATATTCGCTGTAAATTTTCCAGCGATAACAAATTAAATACATCATTAGCATTTTGTATTGATTGCGCAAAATGTGTAGGTAGCAAGTAGGTAGGTAGGTTTAGCAAAAGGTTAGAAATTGTAATGCTTCTGTTAACCGTTCGACAAACATAAAGTACCTAGTTACGGAAAATGTGTAGGTAGCAAGTACGTAGGTAGCTTTAGCAAAAGGTTAAAGATTGTAAATTTTCCATGAGAAAGTAGGGTTGCCAACCATTCTGGTAAAACAAAACTGTAATGTGTATGTGTTGTGTTGTACTGTTTTTGCACTATAATGCTTCTGTTTACCGTTTAACAAAAACAAAGTACCAAGTTACGGAAAATACTGTTTATACACTTTTCAGCATTTAAAACAACTCTGATTTAGAAAACCATTGTTAGTCAATAATATTGAGCGCGTATGAGCCGATGGGTGACTGTCTGTCATTAAAGTCTGTGATCACATTGGATAATTTTGAAAAATATACATTTCATATATGATTTATATTTAAAGTGAATAAATTTCAGTGCATGAAAAAGTATCAGATTACGAAGATTTATCAAAATACTCATTTCGAAAAGTCTTTGGTGACCAAAAGTGTAGTACTTCACAAGAATTAAAGAAATATCACAAAAAAATTGTTATATCTACATGTTCCTGTCACCACAGCATTAACGTGTTTTCTATAAAGGTGGCAGGCCAACAGGAATAGAAGAACAGATATTTTTAATGAACAATGAGTTCTTCATTCAGTTTTATTTTGATATTAAATGTCGTTAGGTTTACGAGGTTTTTAAAAATCTATCTAATTATATAATCACGCCAGACCCCTTGCGGGGCAGAGAGTACAGAGTTCCAACAGTTTTTGTAACTGATAATTAATTTGTTAAGTTGAATTAAAATTACTGGTTCATGTGAGTTTAAAAAACGGTTAATTTTTGAAAAACATTGTTTATATTGATTCACCTAGCATAATAAAGTTACTACTTTTTTCTTGTAGAAAATGTTGGCAGCCCTACAGACAGGGCACGTGCCAAGGACTTCCAAGGTTCTAGAACAACCTTTTAAATTCGATTAAGTAAACAACATCGTTTATAAATAAGCATGACAAAGCAAGGCTTCTGGGAAATTATGGGGAGCTAGCTGACGCGTGCCCGCTTTGTTGGGCGGTAAACATTTTTACTTGTGATGAAATTATGAATGTGATTCGGTTAGTACTGAGGGCTATGATTTATTTCCTGACTGCCAAAAGGAGGGTTGTATTTTTACAGCATATGTATGTAAGTATTTGCATACCAATATGGCTATATTACCGGGTTTGAAATGAGTGAAGGCAATGACTATGATTGAATAAATTATGTTTATTTTAATTGTTCAATAATTCTCTGTATACTATACTATATTAGATGTAATATTTGGCCATACCATAATATATTGTCTTTCAGGAGTTCCAACCCGAGATAAGCCAACATATAGCTGCCCATGTAAAAAACACTGCTTTCTCAGGTCAATGCCCACCAGAGAGAATGTTTGACCCTGGGACTTATTAACAGTGAGAGCAAAAGAGATCTTGACGGGATACTGTAGCCTTTTAAACGGTATGGGTAAATCTGTCTGAATTATAGGTATCCGCGGAATATAAGGAAGTTATTCCACTTCTGGGCCTGTGAGAATGGTCGCCACGATTATATTTTCCCGCAACTCTTTTATAAGCAGCCTTGTGTCATTACACATGTTGGGGGGGGGGCTTAAGTTCCTTAAAAGCATGATAGGAAAGACAACTTTTAACATAAGATCGTGAGGAGGTAAGCCAGAAGGGGTCCAAGAATTTAAACATTCTTGAGGTTAGTGCACTGTATCCTCAATATTACACACCGTGTCAATGGACTTATAGTGTTTGACTTGCCCGGGAATTTTCTATAAAATCATTTTATTTATCTCATTCACTGTATCATTTCTGGGTGACACTATTGCCCTAGAACCAAGCCAATGATAATCTCTTTCCAATAAATTTCAAGACCGGGTTATGTCGCGTCTATCAGATGTTCTAACTTATGTAATATGTGATCTAATCTATCGTCAAGCTTTATGTCATCGCTAGTACTGTTGGTGTCAGGACAGCTGATTTTTCCTTCTCCAAGATTCAGTAGTTGATGCGGAAAGTCGTTATCGTAGTTGTCGCTCAAGTGGGCTCCATAAGTAAGATGATTTTAAGCATGCCTTGAAGACATCGGCGCGTGTTCCTTTTGTTATTACAGGCAGTGTTTGCCGAAAATCGCCCGCAAAAACAAAAGTAACACCTCCCATAACAGCATCTTAGTTTCTGAGGTCTTTGAGCGTTCGGTTTACTGCTTCAACATGAGCTCTATCACTCATGGTACTTTCATCCCATATGATTAAAGATGTCTCTTGTAAAAGTTTACCGAGTGGTCCATTTTTACGTATGAAGCATACTGATTGTTGTTCCAATGATACTGTCAGTGGTGGCTTAAAGGTGGAGTGTGCTGTTTTCCCATAATTTAATAAAGTTGCGGCAATCCCTGAAGAGGCAACGGCTAGCCCAATTTTCCCGGATTGTCTTACTTTTGCCAATACCAAATTTGCGAGGAATGTTTTCCCAGTGACTCCGGGGTTGTCCAGAAAAAATATTTTACCCCTATTATTTAGCACACTATCAATAATTGCATCAAAGGCTTGTCTTTGGTCTCTAACTAATTTCGGTAAATTTTCATTAATAAAAACTAACAACTCATTGTTGTCGTACGAACGTGTCAGTATTACATCCAATGCATTGTTATGTGGCCGAATTGGAGAATCTAAATGTCTGAAAAGTCTTTTGTTTTAAATACTTGAGACGATAAATTTACTTATTTTGATAAGAATTCATAATTGTCGATAATATGACCAATAAACATCACCTAACGATTTCAATTATTTCATAAATATTCAAAACTACTTTTTGTGACTTAAATATAAAAGTTAGATATATGCTGTCGCTGACTTTTTTGTAGGCATTATCAAGCTCTAAAACTACTCTCTAGAACTCAATCATATATCTCTCATCGTTAGGGCAGCGTTCGCAACGTTTTCCTTCGACCGTTTTTTCTCCGACTTACTTTTCAAATACGACTACCACGAAAAAGTATTTTCATTTTTCGGGTGATTACATAGCCTATGACACTCACAAATAATGTGGCTTTCTATTAGTAAAAGAATTTTGAAAATCGGTTCAGTAGATCCAGAGATTACCCCCTACAAACTCACAAACTTTACCTCTTTATGATATTAGTATAGATTAGTTTTAGTCCTCTAGTTTTAAATAATTAAAAAAAATCTTGACTGTATTAATTTTATTCAATTATATTTTTAGATTCTTCTGAAGCACATTCTCCATTAGATCTCCATCCGGAAATAGAAGAAACCCAAATCGATGATTCCAAGAAGTCTGAAGAATTTAATAATTTATATTTAACACTAAAATTTCCTCTATATGACGAAAATACTTTCGTCAGATAGAGGAAATTTTGGTGACAGTCCAACTGAATGCGAACGAAAAATAATTTTTAAATTGGGTCCATTCAAACCACAAGGACCGTTTCCAAAAGATTCAGAAACAAAGCGATGTTTTTCGGCCTATCATTATTTATGTTTAAATAAGGCTGGCATAAAAATTCCAAGACCGTGGCTATGTTATTCTAAAGTTTTAAAGAAGCCGTATTGCCACTTCTGTTGGCTATTAGCAGATCGTCAAAGCAAATTGTACTCTTCTGCATGGTTAACGGTGTTTCCGTTAAAAGCAATTTTACGCAATGTATATTTGACCATGAAAACTCACAGCAGCATATTAATGCATCCTTATCTTATAATAATTGGTTACAAGGAAATACCATCGATACTTTATTGCAAAGTGAAATCAATAGTGAAATTACATTCTGGAGAGATGTATTGCATCGTATAATTAATGTTATAATTACTTTAGCATCATGTAATTTACCTTTAAGCGGCCATGATTCTGATTCTAGAAATTTTATGTCAATTTTACGTTTACTATCTAATTACGATCCTCTTTTAAAATAACTTCTTTTAAAACCGAAAGTCGAATGAATTATTTAAGCCCTACGATTCAAAATGAAATTATTAATTTACTTGGTACCGCAGTTAGGAATAATATTATTTTAGAAATTAAAAAACCTCCATTTCTCGCAATTATTTTGGATACAACACAAGACTTGTCAAAAATTGACCAACTTTCTATAAAGTACCTAAAGAATTAAAAATCTGTGAGCCCTTTTTAGAGTTTATAGCAGTATCCGATTGCAGTGCAGAAGGACTAAAAAATGAAATTTTGAATACGATTAAAGAACATGGAATTGATTTGTCTAAATGTAGAGGACAGGGTTAAGATGGAGCAAATGTTATGTCGGGTGTATATATGGAGGATTACATGCCCTTATAAAAGAGCAACCCCGGAATGCTGATTATGTTCATTGTGCTGCACACGCATTAAATTTAATTTTAAACGATGCTTCGAAACATGTTCTTGAAGTGTCGACTTTTTTCGTTAATTTAGAAAACATATATACTTTTTTTAGCAATAGTATAAAACGCTGGGCAATGTTGAGTAACGATTCATCTGAAAAATATAAAATTACCCTTAAAAAGGTATGTCCTACTAGACGGTCTTCAAAGAACGACGCTTTATTAGCGATAAAGAAAAAATATTTATTAATCAATAAAACTTTGTACCAACTAAATTTAATTTCCACTAAAAAAGATGAACGTGAAGAATGTAAAAATATAATTCACATTTTAGAGAGTTATGATTTCTTAGTGCTTCTCACATTTTTTTCTTCACTATTTGAAATCATTAATCCTGTTCCTAAAGCTCTACAGCATGAAAATAATGACTTACAGAAAGCTAGTATTTTATTAAGTAATCTTTTGAATAGACTGAGCGAAATAAGAAATCAGAATTCATTCAATGGTTTGCTAAATGAGTCCAGAGATTTAGCGAAAGAGTGGGGGGTAACAACGCTTTTTAAAAATAAAAGGCGAAAGATAACGAAACGTTTTTTTGATGAGTTATCACAAGATGAGAGAATTTCAGACCTGGAATCATATTTCAATATGATTCCAGGTCTATCTATTGCTGTTTAGATATATTAATTTTATTAAATATATTAATTTGTGACCTGAGTTATATGTTCGAAGTATTACAACCGGAAACACTCCTATCTGCTTCAAACGAAGTGAAAACTGTTGGCTAAATACAGTCAAGACATCTCAGTTAATCTTTATAAACAATTAATTGCTCTGGAAACATGCTTAAAATCTAAAATTCAAAAACTTCATTCCATTAAGGAACTAATGGAATTATTGCTGATAAAATTCAATAGCCTTGCATCCAGTTTTCCGAAGGTAATATCAGCATGCTTTCTATTCTTGACCCTTCCAGTTACAACCGCAACAGCTGAAAGAAGCTTTTCAAAATTAAAACTAATAAAAAAATTACCTAAGGACTTCGATGGGATAGGAACGGCTATCAGACTTGTCACTATTGTCTATAGAGGCAGAAATTTTAGAAAATCTGAAATCGTCTTCAGTTATAGATGATTTAATAAATCAATTTGCCGAAAAAAAGGCAAGAAAAGTGTATAATTAATTTGAATTGTTTGGCTAGCTCAGTTTCTAGGAGGAAGTGATAACTTATAATCAATAAATATTTATTATAATTTAATGCAAGCGTTTTTGTTTCTTTTGTGAGGAATTTTTTGATACAGGGCCCCTCCAAGGCACGTTACGCCACTGCGTAACACCCATATTGATTTTACATCAAAAGTCGCGCCCGCCATCTTGGATCCAGAAACGAACGCCATATTCATAGTGGGCATCTCCCAAAAATCCCAAAAGTGACACCCATATGTATTTTATATCAAAAGTCGCGTCTGCCATCTTGGATGCCTTTGCATACTCGCTTGCAATGGGAGTGTAATTTTCCGTGTAGAGCCCTTCACTCATTTGTCGCTGTCATTTCCATTTTGCAGTGAAAGACAAATAAACAAAATAAAAACTATTTTTAAGTGGAAGGTAAAACCTATTTTAACTAATTGTGCTCCGTTCTGCTCGACTTTTTCTGCTCATTACCCTTTTGCAGTGGCAGCCCGGCTTTATACTTATTTATTTATGTTATAATTTAACTTTTGCTTTGCCCTTTACTTTCTCCTGCTTGTTGGTGAAGAATCGATATTATCTAGGCCAGCCTCTAGCATAGGTAAGGCAATAGGCAATACTTCAGCCTATTGTCGTGGTGATTCAGGCTAATGTGTGATCTTGTTAGCAATCTGAACGATAAACGACGACTATCTACATCACGGCAGGTCCTTTTGTAAATGGAGTTCATTTCTTCGCTATTTCCACTCTCATCGATCCTGTCATGCTAACCGGAATGGCTAAAAGTGATTCTAAATAATAAAAAATCATCGCTTCCGGTGGGAATCGGACCCATGTTATTCGCCAAGCTAAGCGGAGCGCTCTAACCTCTAAGCTAACCACTTCTTAGCGTTTCGACGGCAAACATGATTATAATTATATGGATGCGGCCCAGACGGTGGCCACTCCGATTGTATTGTCGTTAGCAGACATCAAAACTTGCTGCGTGCAGGTGTTAGGGCACGCAGAGCATGATATAAGGTGAGACATCATTTGGGTTGCACCGCACAAACACACCAGATTAGTACTGTCTGAGTATCCCCACCTGATCATGTTTCCTTGTTTCGGCCGACCTGGGTCCGAAGTCTATTTAAAAACTTCCAGACTGACTATGGTAATTTATGTGCAGGTGGGGGACTCTCAACAGGTGAAACATATTTGGTTGCAAGCTAACCACTGAGCTAGCGACTGTATAGTGACTATGACAGCTGGTATTAATACAATAATTATTCACTAAACCTAGATTTACTCCGGTAGTTATGTAGCTAGCCAGGTTTATTTACATAGAAATAAAAGAACGCCACAGAGGTCTGTACGGAAGGAACCTGTTGGAATTCTGTACACTCTGCCTACCCCACAAGGGATCTGGCGTGATGATATACATTTACATTGGGGTAAACTCGTAGGTGTATGTGTGCGTTTTGAGAAATACGTTTTAGGAATGCATTTGAAATCTCCTTATTGCTATGAATCATGAATAAATTCAGTTTATTAAAGCGCACTGAAGGAGTAAAGCATTTCTTGCTAAGTTAAAAAAAAAATGAGATTCATTAAAAATTGTTGGAATCAATTCTGTTACCGATTTAGAACAAACTACTTTCAGGTCTTGCGTTTATTATGTTACACCTTGTATATAATAGTAGTTTTTACGGAAGCGTTTGTTTCCGTAAAAACTACTATAGGATAAAATCGACGTAAATATGCGAATAAAACCAACAATAAATATAAGAGGACAAAGGAAAACGGCGGTCCATTCGTGCCATATTCTTGAGGCAACCACATTGCAATTTCTTAAAAATCTGGGTACTTACTTTCATATCAGCGCAATTTCTTTGTATCTAATTCATAAACAATTAGTAAGTTGTAGGTTTCTGAACAAGCAATCAAATAAAAGTCTAGAGTAAGTGTTTAATTATTTTATTGAGTTATATTTCGCCTTAGATCAAGCTTATCAAAGATTTGGAAATTACGCAAGTGAAAACCCATAAGTTAATACCATTACGCGAGTTAGATATAAACTAAAGCCGTAAGAAATATGCCGGTTGTGAAAAGAGAAGAAATACTATTAATTATATTTTCTTTTTGGGAGTCAATAAAACTTAAATCCGCCGCGCGGCATCACATCCTACCTAGCTTTACCAAGAAAGTCATGTCACAGCATTTAGCCTTTGGCTAGAGTTAAACATAGATGATCACAAGTTACAATACGTACAAATAATACAATAAGTATGTTTAGTTATTATATTATAATACACAGGTGCCGATTTAGGTGAGTATCTGACTAAATTAAAACAAGTGAGTGTTTCGAAAACAAGGACAGAATACTATTTCAACTAGTTCTATTATATCAGTTATTCTTTACAAATAATGGCAAGCCTTCCAAAAACGTCCGGGTCAAAACCGTGAATTTCAAATAACGGTCATTGTTGACTGCCTCGTTGGTCTGGTGACAAAGCACGTCACTTGGTGATCACGAAGTCCTGGGTTCAAATCCTAGGTCGGACAAATTCCCAGTATGAGTCCGGAGTCTGGAATTGTGCCCGATATATGGCAATAGGCTCGCCCCCTATTACATGGGACCTAACATCGTCGGCGAATCGTGGGTGTACTCAGTACACCTCTGCCACCCCCGCTTGGGGAATATAGGCGTGACGGTGTCATTGTTATAAAAAATGGCGTGTTGCCATTCTAGGATCTTAGTCAAGCTGATGCAAGAGCAAGATGATGCGACAGACAAACTAAAACAAAGAAACAAATACACCTAGTTTAGTTCAGACAAGTACACACCCGGCCTAACACCATTGCGTACCACTGGGCTAAAATAATAATAATATATAAAAATCTTAATGAATACAAATTGATTATAACATATATTGTGAGACAACTTTTACTCAGGGACGCAGTCCCGATCAGTTTAATAAATACATCACTGAATGTTGGTAAGTGTAATGCATATCTACCATACGAGGCGTATTATCTTAACTGTTTCATTTCATAATACAAAACCGTGCAATCAAAAACTATTTGGAAGGCTTCAATGTTGCCACCTATTTCGGCTGAAACATTACCTATTATGTCTAGTAACCACTGCGGCTATCGTGAAAGAATAACAACCGGTATCTGATATAAACATTCAACGATTATTATAGTTTTTAAAGACCTTCAAATTCTTTAATTATTTAAATCAGAAACTGGTTCTATATTTAATTTTACGTCATAATTGGTCAACGTATTTTCACGCGATTGTCAGCTTCCTTTAGGGGCATCTATTAATTACGTGTGCACAAAATTGTACAACGTTAACTTTTGTAAAAAATAAATTTATACGCATAAAAACCATTTTGTACACTAAAAAATCTCATGCCTATTAAAAACATTTACTTAGAGAATTCAGTATTTTAACAACTAGATCATAATTCTCACGAAGGGGGATGCAGGGGTCCAAATTAAAAGAAAATCACGTAACAAGAAACTCACGTAATTGATAGATGCCCCCTTTACAAGTTATGGTGCCTCCAATAGTCTCCTTAGAATGGACATATTACAAATTATTATCCAATCCGTAGCTTACAACTTACGGTGTATCAAATTGGAAAGCTGTATTTTTCTAAACGAACGCCTGAGAGTTATATTCCCCTAGTATTTTGTAATACGTTTGTAATACAAAAAACCACACAGCTGCTGACAACTGGTAGCCTATCGAATTAGCCACTAAATATTGTTTTAATAATACCACTATAACTAAGCTTCAATAGGCAGCTTAAGAGATGAACTATATACAAGACGCATGCGTTGGCTACGGCAACTTCAACACTTTGATATCTTTCATTGATATAAATTTATCACAATATACAATCGAAAAACTAAATAATCATTATCGTGATTTTATCAGACAGAGCTTTTATTAACCATCAACCAAATATAGGTAGGTAAACGCTCGCCCCACAAAAAATGCCACCACCAAAAAGCAGAAGTGGACGGTACTAAAAAATTAAAGGCTTCACCTTTTTTGTAAATACAACTTTTAGTGATACGAGTAAGGCACAATATGCCCTAAATTACGTTTAAATCATCATAACTATAACTACTCACGTGGACTTGGGGACGTTTTTTAGTGTAACTTTTGAACGGGACTGTGTATCTTATGGTATATCGAGGGTATTAACGAATAACAGTTATGTTATTTCTCAACTATTAAACGTCTGCATCAAAATGCTTTAATCAGCATGAGACACTAGCGTGCAACAATAAAACATTTTAACGACTCAGAACTAATCTAAGACCATAAGACTCGTGAATAAACACTATAAGACTCATTTATAAGTAAAATAAGGCTGCCTAGTTGGTCCTGATTTCAAATACTAGTTCGGACAAAAGTAGTTTTTATAACGAATAATTCGTGTCAGTCCGAAGTCTGGAATTGTGCCCGTTATATGGCAATAGGCTCGCCCCCATTGAACCTAACATAGTCGGCGAAAAGTGGGTACACAGTGCACCTCTGCCGCCCCCGCTTGGGGAATATAGGCGTAACGGTGTTTATTTTAATTTTAATAAGACACATAAATGAGAAACTAGACACAGTCACCGCAATAAACGCATACATCTAGTTATTTTTCATCCCATCACATTCCTATAATAATAATCAATCACAAACTGGTCTAAGCGACATTCCCTACACTACGTCACATTTTGCGACATAATCTTGCGTGTGGGGCGACAACATGTCACAAACCGCGACGTGACAACGACAAACACGACTTAACAAGAACATTACGACATTGTGTCGGTACGAGATCTCTGACGCGACACAAAGACGTCATTACAGATGTAACTCTGAACAATGGTATTTTTAACATAATGCTTAGATCAAAATAAAATATGCTATATATAATAAGCATACGTTTCGGCCATAGCCTTAATACAACTAAGCCAAATGGATTTAATTCGTTGACGGCTGTGGAGCGATTCCTTTGTTATAAGACTGAATTAGCACGTTGTGTAACCCTTTTTATGATTGATTCGAAGTAGGGATGTACCATATTTTAGAAATTTTCCTGTTTTGATCTAAGCATCAATACATTTATTAATATTATTGTGTTAGGGTACTAAAGCTAAAGGAATATTATTATAATAATAAATAGCGTTATATGTTACTGTGAAATCTCGGATAAAGTTAACCAAATATATCTACACTCGTAATTTTAGTCGTTCTAGAGCGAAAACCCAGTGATTTATCCAATGTCTACTGTTTACTGGAAATAAAAAATAAATAAAAAGAACACCTCAATAGGTAACATCTACCTACCATGCTATCCGGATATCATAGCTAGGGTGAAAATCCGGTACACCGAAGGTCTTTACCGACTAGCTGACGAACCGAGCACGTCACTGCGGGAGGTCTAAAATTATACCGTGTATACCCTTTATTAGTTATGCGTTGGCGAACGTGTTTTAGCCACTGGCCCAGACCTTATCCAAGACTCGGCATCTCTGCTAGCCTAGTTTATAAACTGTATGTAAACGTGTGATTTGTCGATTGGAATATCGCCCACCCCTTGTCAATAAAAAAAAGATTTTAAGTGGTATTTTTTTCCGCTCTACAAAATTTTTGACAAAACCGTTCTTTGATTTCAGTGGTCTGACCAATTGTCAAAACCTACCCCGCAAACCTACAGTTTATCATCTGCATGTAACTGATTTCTGGTTATTCCAGTCCAATGTTATATAGCCTATGTTACTTCTGGATAAGGTAGCTTTCCAATGGTGAAAGAATCATTAAAATCGGATTAGTAGTACCGGAGATTACCCCGCACAACCAAAGTCACAAACTTTACCTTTTTATAATATTATATAGTACAGATTCCCGTCTAATTCCGCCGGGTAGTTATTGCTAAATCTAAGATTTATCTTGTTAGTATTATTCGAATTTACACAGTAACATACTTCCATCCAAGTATCTAAAACGCGAAGATGTAATGAATATTGAAACCTATTGCATACGTATCAAGTTGAAAATAGAACGAATATATAGATAGAATTAACTTCGATATAAAATAATATTATATATATTATGCATGTATTTTAAACCAATGAACAATTAAGTAAACACTTTTTATATCAACTGTTCGACAAACCCGACTACTGTCTGAGCTTAGATCACACTGTATGAGGTTGGGACAGACAGTTGATTTGGTACAGCTTTTGTCATTAACATACACAGTGCAATGTATTAGAATCGAATGCAACTATCAATTATTTTGCCAGTAACTCGCCCTATTTAAACCATTAGATGGAAACGTCAATTTCCCAATGAAATAAATAAAAATTATGAGAGTGGAGGAAGCCAGACAAGTATGTAAGGAAAGAACCTGTTGGAACTCTGTACTCTCTGCCTACCCCGCAAGGGATCTGGCGTGATGATATAGATAGATAGATAAATAAAAATACCTTTCTTAAATAATTCATCAAACATGCTTCTAATCACTAAAATATAAATAGAATTGCTTGTGTAAAACCCACTTAAAGATTTCAAGGTTAAATTTGAAGAAGACATGAAGTTTGCTCAATACAGAGCTAGGTAATGAAAAAAAATATAATGAAAATAAAATACCTATATAAGGTATAATTACTACTATATTTATCATAAATGACATCGTCAATAATTGAACCACAATAATTATAGGTAAGTATAATTGGTAATGCTGGATGAAAAATAATACAAATAATAAAAAAGAGCTTATTTCTGTACAATAAGGTCACCGCGAGGATTTTAGCACTCGTAATTTAATGAAGCAACATATAAAAAAGCTTTGACAATGTAAACAAGCACTATATTATTTTATTATGCAAAACTAAAATGTAAGTAACGAAATTGGGCTACAATTTAGAAAGTCAATTTTAGGCAGAAATTCAATACATGAAACAAAACTATTTTACGGATTTTATGACGGTTTATTTTTAATTTTCCAATTCCAAATATAATCTATGGCTCCATCGTTAACGGATAATTTTGCCAATGTCAAGTTTAAAGAAAATTACAACTAATCAGTACAAGGAAGAATTGAGCGGTAATTTATTTAAATAGTTTTGATTTTAAGTGCCCAAAATTTCGAGTGCTTTGCAGCACCGCTATAAAATCCGAAAAATAGGTTTATTTCATGAGTAATATTCGCTTCAATCGAGGAACTCAATAGGAATTCTGTTAGTCTACAAGAATGTCTGATCATGAAACCTACCTTTTACTATAATATCTTCTTTCCTTCCAGTCAGTCATATGATTCAATTATTAAAAAATTTATATCATATAGTCGGGTTTTATGTATATGTAATAATATTACAGCGTATTAAACGCTGTGTTGGACATTAATATGTATATATCTGAATGTATGATGTGAATTGTACTATGCCAAAAAAGTTTAATAGTTCGAGGTAATCGCTTCAATATTTAGAGGCATAATTTCAGGTATCTCGCAAGAACTCGATAAGTTATTACCGAAAGGAGGTAATAACTACGTTTTTTTTTTACTGTTGCAAATAACAATCACAGCGAAAGTGGGCCAACAGTCCCTTTAAAGTAGGCTAATAAATAAGTTTTAAGCTAAGGAAAGCTACTTGGGAGCCGGCACTTAAGCCAAAAGGCGCAGCTGGTCGTACATAACGGAGTGCTCGTCTCTACGAAATGAGAGCTGTGCAGAAGATGTGCGGAGTGAAGCTGACCGACCGTATTCGCAACAGCGTACTAAGAAAGCGAGTAGGTATGAAAGATAGTGTCGGTGTAAAGATGAAAAAAAATTACAAAACAGATATACAATGCGAAAGTGGAAAGATGTAGATAACGGGGAAGACCTAGAATATCTTACCCTGACCAAATAGACCGTGTCTTATCTGAAGGGCAAGTCAAGAGTCTCCGTAACCGGCGAGCGTGTATCAGACGAACTATGAGAGCGGAGAAAGCCAGAGGTCTGTAAGGAAAGAATCTGTTGGGGCTCTCTACTTTCTGCCTACCCCGTAAGGGAAACTGGCGTGATAATATAAATAGATACATAGAAATGAGTTTTATACACGGTGTAATTTTAGTCGTCCTGGAGCAGAGGCCCAGTGGATGTATCCAATGCCTACAGTTCACTGGTACTAAAAAATAAATAAAAAATAACACTTCAATAAGTAACATCTCCATATAATATAATAATATAATTTACCGACTTATTTGATATAAATACAAAATGACATTTAGGGGCGGCGCAGCTCAACAGCTGGCCGGTAGATACCTTCAGGGTTCCGAATTTTCACCCTAGCCTACCCTATGATATTCTGATGTCAGTAGATGTGACTTATTAAGTGTATTTATTATTTTTTTCGGTTTTCCCTCCCGTACCACTAAAATTACATGGCGTATACAACAATTTCTGCAATAAAGTGTCTGTAATTCAATGCATGTTAAGGTCCAACACAGATTTATTTCACCGGTATATATACTTATATGCATGTATGTAGTATGTATGTACATATATTTAGTTTTCCTGTTGTTCTTGTGTCCGTCTGTCGCCGGCGGTGCGGGGCGTCGCTGCGCATGCGCGCATATTGCTAAGGGTAACGGCTAGGCATTTCACTATTTGCGTATCTTGGCCGCGTTGTCCGCGTTCTCCTTCAGGATCTTGGACTTGAGGTGGTCTTTGTACTTCAGGATGCCACCCTCCCATTTTGTGACTGTACCATTCTCGCATATCCAGATTTCTTCTGCGACCTGTGAACGTGGGGAGTTCGAAATTACTTTCATTACCTGTATCCAGTGTTGGGCATTATTGAATAATTTTTAGTGTTGTAGAATGAATTCGAATTTCAATTGTAATTAAATAGACGTGGTCTGTCACAATAGGTCTCATAAAAAAGCTCAAGAGTTGCTCAGCGAGCGATGGAAAGAGCTATGCCCGGCGTTTCTCTACGTGATCGGATCAGAAATGAGGAGATTCGTAGAAGAACGAAGGTCATCGGCATAGTCCATAGGATTAGTAAGCTGAAGTGGCAATGGGCGGGCCAAATAGCGCAAAGATGGACGGGCGTTGGGGCAGAAAGATTCTAGAGTGGAGACCACTTATTGGCAAACGCAGCGTGGGACGACCCCCTACCAGATGGACCGACAATCTTGTGAGGATCGCAGGATGTCATTGGATGCAGTCGGCATTGGACCGGCTGTGCTGGAGAGTGATTAGGGAGGCCTATGTTCAGCAGTGGACAAATATAGACTGATATGATGATGATGATAGTTCAATTAATCCCCCTAATATACTTTGGAATCGTTCGTGACCATGGGTGCTGTCGAGCACTCGAAACGTCGGAAACTTAAAAACCTAGAATCAACTGCGATAAAATTCGAAATATTTTAATGATAATTTAATTCATCATCATACATAAATAGGCAGTCTAACCTGGTTGATAAGTCTAAAGTCGTGGCTGACGAGCACCATGCCGCCGTCGAAGTCGTTGATCGCGTCGGCGAGCGCGTCTATGGTCTCCATGTCCAGATGGTTGGTGGGCTCGTCCAGCAGCAGCAGGTGGGGGGTCTGCCACGCGAGCCACGCGAACACCACGCGGCAGCGCTGCCCGTCGGACAACTGACGCATCGGACACACCTGTGGACAATACATGACGATTAAATGAATAGAGACATAGAGAACACTTTATTCTACACAAACAATCACAGTACAAACATAATACTCAAACTCAAATGTTTATTGTGTATAAATCCTGCGGGAGTGTTTACAAAGTGTCATATTTACATTTTTTTTAACTTACTTATCTACCACCGAAGATCCGGCGAGAAATTCGGCGGGCTTGTCTTTTTTGTCTAATTCTCCATTATTTTTTTCATATTTTTTGTATCGATACATACATTTTTATATTAATTTTGTATGTAAACGCGCAGGATAATATTATTTAAAATATACTTTATTTGATTAAATTCATATTCATCCATTTTATTTGAATCACCATAACTGCTACTTTGAGACGTGGTCTCTTACAATAGGTCTCATAAAAAAGCTCAAAGTTGCTCAGCGAGCTATGGAAAGAGCTATGCTCGGCGTTTCTCTACGAGATCGAATCAGGAATGAGGAGATTCGTAGAAGAACCAAGGCCACCGACATAGCCCTCAGGATAAGCATGCTGAAGTGGCAATGGGCTGGCCACATAGCGCGAAGATCGGACGGGCGTTGGGGCAGAAAGATTCTAGAGTGGAGACCACGTATTGGCAAGCGCAGCGTAGGACGACCGCCTGCCAGATGGACCGACGATCTTGTGAAAATCGCAGGAAATCGTTGGATGCAGGTGGCATCGGACCGGTTACGCTGGAAAGCGATTGGGGAGGCCTATGTTCAGCAGTGGACAAGTATAGGCTGAAATGATGAACTGCTACTTTCAGATAGTTAAAATAATTTCTAAATAGTTAAAATAAAATAGTATACACAACCCTTACACAACATATTTAAGGATATTTACATAGTTAATGGATTTGATTAAAAAGAAATGTAATGGCAATACTTGGTAACAATGACATTTGTGTTGACAATTTATTGACAACTTCAACTTACCAAAACAGTTTACGGTATTCTCTTTGTGCCTGGTTGTTTGATTTGTTTTTAGTTTTAAACCTTGTAGTTACTCGATTTATACGTACGAAACTGATAATTTCTTTCGCTAAACGTACTCCGATCGTACCTAAAGAAATTGTGTGGGTATACTTCGTTCGGTGGCGGAAAGGTTTGACCGACCTACACGCATTACGTGCGTGCAAATGTTATATTGACGTCAATAATCCTCAGCGTCTTGGATCAAAACACAAGAGCAAGCTTTACAACTAGACTCTTAGCTATTGTATGTGTCGAAAAATAAATATTTAAATATCTTGATAACCATTGTATTGCACCTCTAAATACTGCAGTGTATGGGTCGTAGATAACTAGGAGATGACAAAAATAATGAATCAACTAATTCTGTCCCACTGCTAGGCAAATGTCTCACAAATCAGGATGAGAGATCGATCATAGACTACCATCTTTTCATATTTATATAAAAGTAGATACTTTAACATAGTGCCTACTATTATGGTTGCCAGTTACCCCCTTTTTACAAGATTCGTAAATACAAATCACCAATGACCTAATGCTAACTATAAGAGGTGATTAAGTTCATATTGACATAACTTCAAAACATGAATTGTTAGGATGGCTGCATAAAGTTAAATGAGTACTATTATAATTTCTTATGGTTACTGCTGTGTTTATGAAGCCTCACAGTTATAAATAGCTCATGATTTCCAACTATTTAATGTCTTTTCATATTGACATAAGCTTAAAACTTAAAATGTTTATATCTTTTTTGTTTCGGAATCTCAAATTAGAATTCTCGGTGTTTATGTTTAAGTAATAGTAACCCTATAGTTTTCACATTTTTCATACATTGACGCTTCAATTCGATATCAGGCAAAACCATGTATGGGATCCTGCCATTGTCCTTTATTGTATTAAATGGTAGTACAATTAGCGGTCTTGTTACTTAAAGCAATCTCTTCAGGGGAACCAACATACATGGCGAGGTGTAGAGAGAAGTAGGGCAGTCGGTGGCGTACACTATCATTGGCTAATTTACATTAAATTAAATTACATACTAAGCTAACACACATAGACTTACATAAGACATACCTACCCATAAATATATATAACTATATATCTACATATAAATATATATTCTTCTTTTTCTTCAAGTGCCTCCATTACTGGAGGTTGGCCGTCAGCTTTGCGTATGTGCTTCTATATTATATATAAATACATACTAATAGGCCCATTAGAAAGATTATGACAGACAAGAAGAGAGAAAGTGACCTTTGACCATGGTTTTAAAAGAACCTTGCGTCTTTGCGCGTTGATAGGCACAGGTAATGCATTCCACAAACGTACAGCTTGAACTGTAAAGGATTTATTAAAGAAATTTGTGGACTGCATCGGT
This sequence comes from Phalera bucephala, assembly GCA_905147815.2. NCBI lineage: Eukaryota > Metazoa > Arthropoda > Insecta > Lepidoptera > Notodontidae > Phalera > Phalera bucephala. The sequence goes on along the minus strand of LR990609.1, from coordinate 22,660,105 downwards.
GTGTTCAGTTTCAGATTTTCCGATGACCTTGGATGTATTTCGTGGAGGAATTCAAATCGATTTTTTTTTCAATGAAATTCAAATCGGTTTTTTTTCAAATTTTGAATGGAGCACAAAACACGTTTTTGTTCACATTCACTTCGAGAAGTATATGGATTAGAGACTACATATTTAGAAATAAGATTTTTAATTCAATATTTCAGATTCTGGTAAGAGAAATACACCATTAGACGAAATTTTCTTCATGAAACAAAATCTGAAGTTATCTGTATTGCTATGAATTTTAAAATTCCCACGCGAAACGTTTAAAAAGTAGTTAATAGAATTTACCGATAAACGGAGAATAATTGTAACTCTTTATTTCGCAACATATCCAATTTTAAATTAAATGTTAATAGCTTAAGCCGCTGCGCCCATTGTATCGACCTCGCGACTATTAGTCGCGAGGTCGATTTCGGGACAAGTGTTTGTGTGACCCACCATTATTTGTTTCGGTTTGGGTATTTGTGTATGTAAATTTTTATGTTTGTAAACGCACTCACGAATCAGGAATAAATCAAGTGAAATGTCAATTAATGACAGTCGCAGAGTTGCCGTTAGCTATGAAATTTACCCAAGTTCTTTTGTTAATTTGTAACCGCCCGGACAAACCCTGGTTGAAATAACTCCTTAGAAATAGGAAAATTTAACTAAATGATAACCCTATGTTCTCACATACGGTCGTGTCAATGTCATCCACGGGCCAAAAGATCCATGTCGGACTATACATCGTTCAATCAAGCGACACGTGTCGCGCCATTTGTCCCCTAATGAATACGAGACTTAACTATCTATATCATCACGCCAGATCCCTTGCGGGGTAAGCAGAGAGTACAAAGTTCCAACAGGTTCTTTTCTTTCACTACATTATCTATACTAAAATATTAGTATAGATAACTTTATAATAATAAAGTGGGAAGATTTCTATTTTTGTATGTATGTAACGAATAAACTCAAAAACAACTGGGCCAATTTCTTTTGCCATTTGAATGTTACATTATCCCTGAGTAACATAGGCTGTTTAAGAAATAAATATATCCACCCGGTAAGGTAAGGTGGGACGGGCCGCTAATTGAGAATAAAAATAAACGCCCGCTTGGGGAATATAGGCGTAATGGTGCAAAAATAAACACCTTAACGCCTATATTCCCGAAAATAGGGAGGTGACAGAGGTGTACTGTGAACACTCACTTTTGTCAGATTATTTTAAGTCATGTAATAGGGGGCGAGACTATTGGCATTGTAACAGGGACAATTCCGAACTTTGGACAAATACCTATCTATACCTATATTTTCCTATCAGAATTATTGCATTTTGTTCTTAGGGGGGAGGGATTTCATCCTGCACATCTTTCGATTGAATATTCAAGTTGTAACATAATTAACGCAAGACCTGAAAGTAGTTTGTCCTAAATCAGTAACTGAATTGATTCCAACAATTTTCAATGTATCTTACAATTTATTTTTTTTTGATTTGCGGAATATGCTGTAACTCCTTCAGTGCGCTATAACAAACTAAATTTATTCTTTATTTTAAGTAATACGGAGATTTCAAATGCATTTCTAAAACGTATTTCTCAATATGCACACATATACATACAAGTTTCATTGTTAATTGAGGTATAATATCAGCCTATACTGCCCACTGCTGGGCAAAGGCCTTCTCTCACAAATCGAGGTGAGAGAGATTAGGTCATACTCCACCACGCGGACCCAGTGCGGATTGGTGGAGGCAGGTTTGTGGCCACCTGCTGTTGGAACTTATCAAGCCGCCTTAAAGGCTTCCAACTCGGCTTAACGACTATCACATTAAGTGGTAATCGAAACCACGGCTTATCGTGCCTTCCGAAGCACGGAGACGCTCGAATATGAAAATGCCACAAACGGTCACCCATCTTAGGCCGACCGAGTCGAACGCTACTTAACCTTGGTGATCGGTAAGAACACCGCGATCGCACAGCGCTACGAGCGCCAAACAATTTATCGATTGCTTGATTGCTATCACACCCCATCCCTTGCGGGTTAAGCAGAGTGTACAGAGTTCCAACAGGTTCTTTCCGTACAGAACTCTCTGGCTTTTCCACTCTCATAGAACATCTCATACATGCTCGCCGATTAGAAGATTCTTGACTATACTATAGCTACCTGTATTGTTCGTTATTAGACTATCGGGCATCACAACGTTTAACAATATTTTTGAAAACTACAAAGATATTTCATGAAGGCACCAACCTGCTGTCTTCCCGTGAGGCCGTACCGTCCGATGATTTTCCTCATCTCCTCGCGCTCGCGCACTTCGGGGAACTGCTTCATCATGTAGTCGAGCGGCGACAGGTCCAGGTCTAACAGCTCGTGCAGGTGCTGGTGGTAGCGCCCAATGCGCAGGTGAGAGTTCTTGCGGATCATGCCCGTCGACGGCACCAACTGGAATTACATACATTACATAAATTCTAGGAGAAGTCAAGAGTCTCTATAACCGGCGAGAGTGGAGGAAGCCAGAGAGGTATGTAAGGAAAGAATCTGTTGGAACTCCGTACTCTCTGCCTACCCCGCAAATGGATCTGGCGTGATGATATAGATAGATAAACATAAGTTCTTCTTTGCGTTTCGATGGCACACATGCTGTAGTTATATGGAAGCGACGCAAAATGCGGCCACATTGACTGCATTGGCGCAGGCAGCCATTCCTGATGCGTGCAGGTGTTAGGGCATGCTGACCACGATATAAGGTGGGACATCGTTTGGGTTACGCCGCAAAACCCCCCACACATTATTGAAGCTAAACAGCTTGTTTATATCTTGGCTGTGGTTCCAACGACGGTAATATCGATTTTAGCCCTTATCCCTTAGCCAACGACATGGGATGCTTACGCTGATTTAGTACTCATATATGAGCGTTAAAATTGATATTCGCGTCATTCGGAGAGCAACCCTTGTAAGTAAAAGGTAACATAATAAATCTGACACTTTGACAGACGTAGTAATATACTGGAATGGGAATTTTTGACGGCTTCTTTCTATCTATATCATCACGCCATATCCCTTTCGCGGTAGAAGAGAGTACAGACTACCAACAGACGGCTTTTAATTTTACAAAAATAAAAAAAACACCGTCGCCTATATTCCCCAGAGGGGGTGGCTGAGGTGTACTGAGTACATCCACGTTTCGCCGACGCTGTTAGGTCCCATGTAATAGGGGGCGAGCCTATTGGCATATACCGGGCACAATTCCAGACTCCGGACTCATACTAGGAATTTTTCGTTAGAACAACTACATTTGTCCGACCTAGGATTTGAACCCAGGACCTCGTGATCACAAAGCGATGCGCTTTGCAACCAGACCTTTTTTATTTAACCTGCAATGTTCATATGTCTGTCTGTCTTTCTGGTTCAAATCTTGTGATACATTTTCAAGCACTTGTGGGTATCGGAATGAACTGAAATTTGGCATATGTATGTAAATTCAGTGACAATGGAATATAATGGTACCATGGAGCTGGTCTGATGATGGAGTCGGAAGGTAGCCATAGGAACATGTGAAGTATACAACCTAACCCAGATGTTGTTCAGGCTTGTTAGATTGGTAATGACAAGACAACTAGATAGTATTCAGGGTCTGATGATAAAGGCTAAAGGTGGGCAATGGAACCATCCAACTACTCAATATAATCCCGCCGTGCTTGGGCTCGTTGGATTTGCCTTGATGAGTACTTTAGACCCGGATGTTTTCCAGTCTGATGCTGGAGCCGGAATGAAACCATAGGAACTCCTCTAATAAGCAAGATATCTTCACGTGTTTGCTATAAAAGCTTGTTTTTAAAAAGGTCTGCTAATCTAAAGTTATTAATATAGTAGTTTCTCTTTCTGGCGTAAAATCAAGTGTCTACGTAACTTTTACCTAAGCATCTTTTATTTATGAGGAACTACGAGCACCCTATAGTTCAAATAAGGCTATTCTACAGCTGAGTGATGCACTTTCCTTGTGACTATTCACGCGCAACAGCTCCGAGAAGCTAACTTAAATCCGACAGAATTAAATGGCGAGTGTTATAACGATCTATATGTATTGAAAAGTTGACTCACGTCTCCATATAATAATTTGAGTAGTGTGGACTTGCCAGCACCGTTAGGGCCCACCAATGCCAGCCGTGTGTCCAGGTCGATACCGAACTCCAGGTTCTTGTAGATCCACGGCCCACTGTCTGTATATCTGAACGATACATTCTGGAAGAAAAAACAGGCTTCAGTAAAGTTGATTATTGAAGGTTGATATTTTGAAAATTATGATATTAGCAATGAATCCTTTGCGCGCAGGTCGATGCAGAGTACAACAGCGAGACACCTGGTTTATGGATTTTGGCTATGGGGAGGACTCATGACGACAGGCCAAGCCGAAGTCGTTCTTCCTTGAATTACCTATGAGCTTATTGTCTTATCATCTAAAGGATGTCTAGTTGTTTCATGCAATTGTCTGATGAAGCTGTATAGGCTCCTCAACAGTATACTCATTTACAAACTTACACACACACATACAAAGCACGGCACACACATACACGATCCTGTCACGGGATTGCTCTATGCTCTATTTGGCAAATGGCGGCGAGGGCAGAAAATTATCTGACATACTGTTAACCATCCCACCAGGCCGCTGTGGTGTGGTTGCATCATTCATAGCAATACACGGAGTTTATTATTTTTTTATTTATGTTTCCCAATATTAGCACATATGTCCTGAAGTGGAGTAATAGTTTTAAAAGTAAGTCTTCTGTTAACTGTTCTGCATTTTTGGTCAATATTCCCCAAGCGGGGCTGGCGGAGGTGTAATAGTTCCAAGTAATAAGGGGCAAGCTTATTGCCATATACCGGGCACTATTCCAGACTCTGGACTCAACCCGGAAATTTTTCGTTAATAAAACTACAATTGAACCCAGGACCTCGTGATCACAAAGCGATGCGCTTTACCACTAGACCAATAGAGCAGTCATTATTTTGAGTCTACATGAATTAAACATTCTATCTCACCTGCACCATGATAACTGGCGGGGGCACCTTCCCGCACGAGGGGAAGAAAAAGTTGAGGGTCTTGTCGTCGGTCACCTTCTCCGTTAGCCCTTGCGCCACCATTTTGGCCAGGGTCTTTTCCTTGGACTGCGCCTGACGCGCCAGCTTGGCGGAACCGTGACCGAACCGGGCTATATAGTTCTAGAAATGTAATAGAAAAATAAACACCGTCACTTTTATAGCATATAATAACAGTGGCGATGGCAGAGATGTACTGTGCCTACTTTTCGTACACGATGCCAGGTTAGGTTAGGACGATGTCAGGATAAGCAAGCGCGTCGTCCAAGCTATCCTGCCGACCTTCGAAGTCCGGCAACAACGGAGGAGAGGGCGATTCTCCTATAGACTAGTTCAGATAATCGGTCACGGTTGTTTTGTCACCGACACGACGACTTGTCACCACTATGGTAGACATCCAGGATTGTGCCCAGCGTGGGCCTCCGAGCGGCCGATCCTGGTCGACCGGATCGGACCGGACCTCTCCCTGCCGGCAGTAGTAGAGGCTATGCTGGCGGGGGAATTGGCGTGGGGGGCCGTGTCTTTCTTCTGCGCCTAACTCGCCCCGCCCCCCTCCCGCACTAACATCAGCAGGGGGGCTTTCGGGGTCGAGAACGCAAGGGGAGGGGGCGCAAGCGACGCCGAGGAGGACGACGACGTGGTGTGGCCCACGTCGCTGAGCACTGTGTCAGTGCGAAGGGGGGAGCGTGCTATTATACCCAATTTACACACTGCTCTTACTTTCGCGTGAAGTGAGGGAAGGTTAATTGTATAAACGCGCCATTTACGCTCTACTTTTTCTTCCTAGAAGCGAGAGTGAAAAAACTGACAAGACGCCTACTCAGTACGGCCGGTTTAGAAAACTTTTTGTAATAAAGGGGGGAAAAAAATTGAAAAACAAATAAAGAAATTTATAAACTACGAAAAAAATGTGACGGTGGTGGTGGGAAAACTACGGGATAGCTAGTATAAAAAATGCCTTGGGGATTTTTATATTTTTATGAAAACAATATCATTTCAAAAAGAAAATCTGATGTCGGGATTTTTTTTTGAAAATCTAATGTCGGAAATGATGGAACCATGTAGCCATTCTCATAAATAGTATTATTCGCTTTTTAACTTAAGACTCACCTGATGACCAACCTACATTGTTCTCCCATACCCCACAACAAAATGTAGATGAAAAAAACTTGTAAGTTTTTATTTTAAAAGAGTTACCGTGGAGTTTCTTGCCCTTCTTCTCCACAGGAATGACATTCCGAAGTGGCAGTAGAGTCTTTGTTACTTTTCTGACGATTCATAAATACTGTAATCTATCTATCTATCTATATCATCACGCCAGCTCCCTCGCGGGGTAGGCAGAGAGTACAGAGTTCCAACAGGTTCTTTCCTTACATACCTCTCTGGCTTCCTCCACTCTCATAGTTCGTCTCATACACACTCGCCGGTTACGGAGACTCTTGACTTGCCCTTCAGATAAGACACGGTCTATTTGGTCATGGTAAGATAGTCTAGGTCTTCCCCGGCACCTACATCCTTCCACTTTCGCATTGTATATCTGTTTTGTCATTCTTTCTTCTGGCATCCTTTCTATATGCCCGAACCAACGGAGCATACCCTTTCTCATCTTTACACCGATACTATCTTTCATACCTACTCGCTTTCTTACTACGCTGTTGCGAATACGGTCGGTCAGCGTGACTCCGCACATCTTCCGCAGAGATCGCATTTCGACCGCATTTATCCTGCTTTCGTTCTCCTTCTTACATACCCAACTCTCACTGCCATATAACAGCGTTGGGACAAGCACTCCGTTATGCATGGCCAGCTGCGCCTTTTGGCTTAAGTGCCGGCTCCCAAGTAGCCGTCCCATCGCACCATTCACTCTATTACCTGCATTCACTCTTCTCTCTATATCAGCGGTGTATTTCCCATCCTTACTGAAGGCGCATCCAAGATATACAAACTCATTCGCTTGCTCCAGCACATCGTTACCAACCACAATCCTTGCATTCGTTCTGATTTCTTCCCGTTCAAAAACCATAATTTTGGTTTTCTTCACATTCAAATGTAAGCCATTATTCATGCAGTCGTCTCTCATAACTGTGACTAGTGTTTGCAGATCAGTGGCTGTTGGCGCTATCAAAACCGCGTCATCTGCATACAATAGGTGGTTTATCACTAGATCACCCATTTTTACCCCTTCAGTCATCGCACACAGTCTTTGAAGACTTTTATCCAGATACACTATAAACAGTCTAGCGGACAACACGCAACCCTGCTTGACACCGATTTTAACGTCAAACCAAGGTGACATGTTACCACCCACCCGTACGCATGCCTTGCTGTCCACGTAGGTGGACTGGACGGCTCGCAACAGGGTGCCGTTTATACCATACTCTGGCAAAATGTCCCAAAGTCTCTTTCGCACTACTCTATCAAACGCCTTCTCCAGGTCCACAAAACCGCAGAAAACCTTCCGGCCTACTGCCAGATGCTTTTCAACGATGTTGCGGAGGGAGAAAACTTGATCCGAACATCCTCTTCCAGACCTGAAACCTCCCTGTGCCTCACACAACACTCCATCGGACTTCTCGCGCATTCTCCGTTCAATAATTTTACCATACACCTTAGCTGCCAAGCTGATCAAACTGATGGCCCTGTAATCCTGTAATGGTTTACATGAATAAAAAATATTCTGATTCCGATCGATTCTTTTTTAAAAAAACATAAGAGTAATACAGAAGGATGCTTCACGTGCGAAAGGAGTGTACAGTCAACGCCACCGCGGTGTTAACCAATGCTTTTAGTGGCAGTAGCAGTGTATAAACCAGGTATTAATTCTTCCCCCGATAGCGGGCTCTTCGGAGCCTCTCCAAAGTGCTGATATCGGTAACCCTGGGGTTTTTAGTCGGTAAGAATCTGACACGCCCCGCGAGCATCCCCGAGGCTCACGGAAGTCCTATGCAGGATTTTCCCCGGGTAAAAAAATGACGATGTTAGGATGTGCTAGGGTGCGACCCTATTGCCTTTATACCAGGCAATACCAGACTTCCAAAGTGATACTGAACCTGTATCTATAAATTACATTTTATCTGACCGCGAATTCGAACTGAGCACCACGTGCTCGATACGCGCATTATTCGCAACGGACAGCCACATACCAGACTCCAAATTGAAAAATGTACAGGAATAACATTTACCAATGAAGTCTGTACTCTCTTTTGACTGTTTAATTCAGAGATGAGAAGTAATGAACACGAGGCGGTGTGATGGCAATGTTTTTAATTTAAGAATCAATAATTAGAACTATACCATTGCAATGTAGATATGTTGTTTATTATTTTTTAAAACGTAGCCCCTCGCTGGAATATATTCTCGAGTCATGGGTGCATTTACAAACTTGAAAATTCACATATGCACATACCCAGATCGAAACAAATAATTGTGCGGTCACACAAAGATGTGTCCCGTGCGGGAATCGAACCCGCCACTATTCGACCCAGTGGCCTGCATATGCAGTATATAGCTCTGTCTCTTCATGGCAAAGGTCGTGGTAACCACCTAGTCTTAACAAAAACTGGCAATACCTTCATGTGCGCGATCTGGTCCTGTTCCCAGTTGTACTGCTTCATCTGGTTCTCGAGCAGCTCCATGCGCGTGCGAACGAACGCCTCGTAGTTACCGGTGAAGTACTTGAGCCGGCGCTTGCTCATGTGTACGATGTTGGTGCACACGCCGTTCAAGAAGTCCTGCGAGTGCGATATCAGCACCAGGATGCGTTTGTAACTACGGAGATAATGAACCAATTAGTTTTGAGGTCATATACCCATTGATAGATGATGAAAGTCGGCACTGGATGGCGTAAATTTACTATGGTTATGTACTGATAGTAAAAATTGTATAATATTTTTTTTTTTAAACTTGGCCCCACACTAGCATTTATTCCTGTGTCGTGGGTGCGTTTAGAAACATGTAAATTCACATACACAAATACCCAGACCGAAACAAATAGTTGTGGATCACACAAAGATTTGTCCCGTGCGGGAATCGAACCCGCGACTATTAGACACAGTGGGCGGAGCGGCTTAAGCTCTTAACCACTGCGCTAAATTGTCCGTCCGTAAATCAGCATTGGTAAATAATAAAAGATAATTTTATGACACTGTCACGCCTATATTCCCCAAACGGGTGTGGCAGAGGTGAACTGCGTACACCCACTTTTCACCGAAGGTCCGATGTAATAGTGGGCGAGCCTATTGCCATATACCGGGCACAATTTCAGAGTCCGGACTCATACTGGGAAGTTTTCGTTAAAACAGATGAAGTCTTCGTAAAACTTTATCTGTCCGACTTTTTGAACCTAGGACCTCCTAATCACCAAGCGATGCGCTTTCCTTGCCCCTTCCTTCCCTTGCCCGTCGGCCGGTGCTAAGCACCACGGCGAGACACCTAGTATACACCCTCCCCCATAGCGACTGCCCAAGCCGACGCCGTTGCTCCTTGAGGCGCCCTTGAGATAGTTGCCCCCTTGGCCTTCTGGCTCGAGCGTAGTGGTTGCACGCTCGCCTTCTTGTCCGGTGAAGCCATAAAGGCTCCACGGCCAACAGCGTAGATCATTTATTCACACACACACAAATCTGCAGCAGCAGGGTATCCGTGATTCTTATTCCGACCGTTAGCACTAAGATGTTTTACTGTTCGTATATTTTTACAATGGAATAAAGAAGGTACGTACTGTTTAAGTTCTTCCTCGAGCCACACGCAGGCGTCAAGGTCGAGGTGGTTCGTGGGCTCGTCCAGGAGCAGGAGGTGGGGCTTCACGTACAGCGCACGGGCAAGAGCAATGCGCATTCGCCAACCTGGACAACACAGGAGTTTGGATTAACCGTCACGTGGTCATTAGCACGCCATGCATGTCAATAATGAATGTGAACAATGACTCAGCTCGCGCGGCGTATTTAAAACATAACAAACTGAAATATATTATACGGTTTAATTTATTTTTATATTCCCGGCGTTTCGAGGGCGGGCTGAAGTGATTGAGATCCAAAAGTCATTGTTCAAATAACATTTACAAACTCTTCTTTTGATTACTCTGGCGTAATGAAATAAAGGTATCTGCTGTTGTTTCTATCTGTAATTCCCACCTCCGGAGAAGTCCTTGGTGGCTTTCTGCTGCATCTCCCGCGTGAACCCGAGACCGTGCAGGATGTTGGCGGCGCGGGCCTCCGCCGTGTCGGCTGCCAGGTCCTCCAGCCGATCGTACACGTCCATCAGCTGCTCCTGCGACTCTATACACCGAAGAATATATTAATTCTGATATACGTAACACAACACAACTGAACAAAGAACCTGTATTATAAGTGACCAGCAGTTTCCCGCGGCTTCGCACCCTTCGACAACAGCTCCACCTACCTATCTCTATGTTACTTCTGAATAATGTAGCTTTTTTATGGTGAAATAATCATTAAAATCGGTTCAGTATTTCCAGTGTTTATTAGCTAACAAATAAAATTTTAGTATAGATATTGAAAAGAATATACTATTAATAGAATAATAAATAAAATAAACACCGTCACGCCTATATTCCCCAAGCGGGGGTGGCAGAGGTGTACTGAGTACCCCGGGGGCTAGCATATTGCCATATATCGGGAACAATTCCAGACTCCGGACTCATACTAAGAAGTTTTCGATAAAATAAATCTTCATTTGTCTGACCTAGGATGCCTTTTGCCTCTAGACCAACGAGGCAGTAATAATGGACCGTATATTAAATCGATTCATTCACTTATTTATTGCGTATCAGATTTTACACAAGCATAGAACATACCTATGGCAAAGAACAAAATAATCAATCAAAAGCCAAAAGCGTTCAGCATTAAACTTTTTGGCACTACAGTCGCTTTATCAGTCATAGCACTCAATCAATCAATTCATATTAGTATTCTTGATATATCAATTCACGACACGCGTCGCGTGTTATCCGTCACATACTGGCTCTATTTCATGACACATCTGGCATGCCAATAATGTCTGAATGTGGCATGCAAGAATCACAAATATTAAATTAGGCAATCATGGTTTACCGTCATCCTCGCAATGCGCTAGTTCTTCAGCTAGTTTCTCAAGCTGGACCCTTTCCTCGTCGACCTCCATAACGCACTCCAGTGCAGTCTTGTCGGAGGCGGGCATCTCGCGGGTCAGGTGGAAGATGTCGATGTGGGCCGGAATTGGCACCTCCCGCCGCCCCAGCACCGCCAGCAGAGACGACTTGCCTATACAAATATGGACCATTTATTAAGTATTTATTGTTTTAGATGTAGAGTATTGACAGTATACATGAATTTGATTAAATCATATACATAGATTGATTAGCCTTTCCACAAATTTTCAATTCATTTATCATACTACAAGATTTTTTTAGTGCGGAATTCCTTTTGCAAATATTAATGATTTTACTGACATGAATTAGGGTACATGCGTAAATTTGTATCTTAAGCTAGCTGAATAGTCACTTAGTCGTCATAGACTTGTCGTCATTTAGAAAAGATCAAAATGACGATCGTCCAATAAAGTAACGCTTGAAATTACTTGCGGGCTCTCTTTATGCCAGTGTTGTACTAAAGGATCCATATAATCTATATGGATCCCGCGTCACGGCAAAACGTGACACCCAAACGTGACCATTTGTGGAAGAGCTCTCAAGGATTCAAAGAACCGTAAACTAAAAGGGTCACGAGGAATGGTTCGCTCACCACTTGGCTTAGCATAGAAGAAAAGCGACTAACTTACAAGACTAACTACAACATAGCACACAGATAGTTGGTTACTTGGTTTAACACATAGGATAGTTTTTATCCCATATTAATATATAGTAGTAAGGATAGTTTAAAATGTAAGGTTCCTGTCTAAGTCAACGCGGAACAAGTCGCGGGCAGAAACTAAAACTACATATGTTACAAAAGCCTCTATTTGTCGTTGCTGGTCGAATGTTGTGATACAACACAAAAAATGACTATTTAAATAAGCACTCTAACTTCAACGATAAAAAGCTTGATATTTTCTGTTCTTGCTTCGTTACTATTCCCATTGCTTTTTAAACCACACTAGAAATTATTCCTGCGTCATGGGTGAGTTTACAAACATAAAATTCACATACACGAACATCCAGACTGAAACAAACATTTTTGGATCACACAAAAATTTTCTCTCGTCGATCCAGTGCCGACCGAAACGTCATTTGGCAAACGATGTTCTAATTGTTATTAAATATACAGTATTCGCTTTTCGTTCCGAACAATGCAGAGCAGATGGAAAGTAATAAGCAAGCATAATTATTATAAGCATAGCGCAAACGCCGTAGCAGTAAAATCGCAATCGCATAGCAATAGCAAGTTGCGACAAATAGCAGTCTTGCAATTATGTGGTACTACACTAACTTATGACGAGCGATTGGGGAGGCCTGTAATCAGCAGTAGACAAGTATAGGCTGAGATGATGATGGTGATGGTGATGAATGTAACTTGTCTATACTGGCTTGATTCGCTATGACTAAAAGCGGCTCATTGTTAGCTCATCTCAATCATTGGAGGTCTTTGCACTGCAGTGGACGATTTTCGACTAAAGATTGATGTATAAAAGTACGTAACACCCGTCACGCCTATATTCTCCAAGCGGGGGTGGCAGAGGTGTATTGTGTACACCTACTTTTCGCCGACGATGTTATGTCCCATGCGCGTTATGCGCCATATAAGGGGCACAATTCCACACTCCGGACTGATACGGGAACTAGCTTGGTCCGACCAAGGATTTGAACGCAGGACCTCGTGATCGTAAAGCACATTTATGCGTACGCGCATCCAAATGTCGACGCGATAGTTCCGCGATGTGGCTATTGATGACGTAATCGATAACGTTTTTGATCAATTGTTTGTTTCCTACATTGACAATGGAAAAAATAACATTCTCAGGCACTTTACGACATTTGTAGACACATCTGTCATTTCTTATGGAAGTTCCTTTAAAGTGACTAGTAGAGCTAAAAGTTATTTAACCTGGAAAATATAGGTTATAATCATGGCAATATTTTATTTAACTCAAACTGATCTGATAATAATTTGCTGAAGTGTTTTGAAACACTTGTTTAGCAATATAATGGAAATTTTTCTGTACTTTATCATAGTAACGTCTGTATTAAACACGCAGGTGTTTATAAATATGACGCTACTGCCACAAGGTACTTTGAATGTACTAAAATGGCTACCCAGTACACGAATCTTTTTCAAGTATAAATTATTCGTCATGAAAATATGTACATATCTACGGTAATTAAAGCGAGAAAGCTATTATTTATAACCAACCATAGATATACAAAGACCTTCCTCAATGCGCTACGTAGCTCAATCTTTGGAGTTTCCTTGAAACTAGCCGGAGCGATAACACAAAATTTTCCATCGCACTCAGTTTCAATCAATAATAACCATTATTATTATGAGCTTAAGTTTGACATTAGCATAGTATTCGCATAGCAGTGCAAGTATTAATGAAAATGTAAATATTTTATTCGAGCGGAGGGTGACTTTATAAGGATGTATTATGATTAACAGTTTTGTAATAATGTGACGACGGCTTGGTACAGTGGTTAAGGGTCGTCCATTAATCACGTGAGGCTCGAAAGGGGGGGGGAGTGGGAGGGGGGGTTGTAGTGAGATATCCCGTGTATTTATTATTACTAAACCGAAAACCAGCGCGAGACCTTGACTCGCCTTGACATTTTTTAAGATGCTTTGTACAAAAAAATATAAATGTGATTTTGGGTAGGGGGTTGGGGGGTTAGTCTAAAATATTACCACGTTTCACCATAGGTTAAAAAGTTAATAAAAACATCACGTCATAAATGGACAACACCCTAAGAGCTTAGCTGCTCCAGCCACTGAATCGCGTTAGTCCGAGGTTACATCTCTGAACGGGTTTGATCCCTAGGCAAGTTCTTTGAGTAATACACTTTTTATTGGTCAGTCCGTTTGTGTATAAGAATTTCATGTTTGTAAACGCACACACAACACAGGGTTTTCCTAGTTAATAGCTAGATCTACAAAAGAAAAAAAATATGTTTTAAAATTTGTTATGAGTCATAGATTCGTAAGTGCCTGTGGTAGAGAAGTAATTTAGAAACCTGTAAATTATTAGTAAGTAGCATAGAGCCCACTAAGTTTTACAATACATATTTGTTTCGTGCCGGAACTAAACCTTAGGGCTCTCTATCCAGCGCCTATAGCCAAGTTGACAATGTAGTCGTTAACGCTAATAGAAAGCGGAAAAATGTATGGGAATGACATTTTGCAACGAAAAGTTACGTAGTCAAAATAATGCGCTATCGATTGCGACAAGAGAATAGAAACAAAACGCTTGCAACTAGTCTAGGCCCTCAGTCTATCAGCCAACGTTCTGAACAATGCTCCTAGTAGTCGTATGAACTACTAGTGGCCGCCCGCGACATGGTCTACGTATGTATCTTTATAAATTATAGACTACTAGTTTTTGCCTGAGACTTCGTACGCATTGACTTAGACAAGAACCTTACAGGAATAAAAAGTGTCCTGTGTTAATCCAGATAATAAACTATCTGTGTGCCAAATTTATCCAAATCCCTTCAGCCGTTTTTACGTGATTGAGTAACAGACATACAAACTTTCACATTTATTATATTAGTAGGAAGTAGGGTATAGTAGGAAGTGTTATTCTGATGTATAAGCTAAAAGTTTTATTACAATCTGTCAGAAGTTTTTGCGTGAAATTCTACACATCCATCCTCCACAAACTATCGCGTTTATAACATTAGTGAAGCACTCTAAGCGCTTTTTAATAAATTTACCGCCGCTATTTCTTTATTTCAGCGCTTTATATCCGACGGTCGAAAAAGCGCTCGGTCGAATGAATAATGTCCATTCAGTAAACAGCTGATAATGCCATAACTGATCTGGTTGTCGAGCACAGAACTTATACAGTTTTATGCGTTAACTACACAACAATAGCTATCGCAAGGTCATGGGGCCTAGACAAGCTGCAAGCATTTTGCATCTATTCTCTTTCCGCAATCGATAGGTATCGCATTGTTATGACCACGTGACTGTTAATTGTCTTATCTGTAAGTTTTCCGTTTTCTGTAACCTTTAACGACTGTAGAAAGTTAATTTCCTATAGGCTCAGGAGTCGCAAATGGAGAGCTGAGAAACTATGTATGTAATAAAAAAACTAGATTGTCTAAATTCAATTTTGTATGAACCGTTATTTATAGATATTATTATTCCCTATCATCATCATCAATACCATACCCAGTGCTGAGACTAGGCCACGCCAATATAAGTAAAAAAAAAAAACAAAGTAGTAGGAACAACAAATGAGTTCAACTAGTTCAAAGTAGTAATTTATATTTGTATGGGCACTCTCAGATTTGGATGCCATGTACTCGGACTTAAGTGCAATGTTTGATCATCAAAATCAGTTTGGTAAAACCAGAGGTATAACTTGAACTCTCCATAGTAAGGGGAGGATCCTAGAGCTTTGTTTAAATACATAGCAGTTTTTAAGTTACATCCTGTTTTTCATACACTAATTTCAGCCAGGTGGAACAGCAGGCGAAGGCTAGTATATTATAAATTTGTATAGCTAATGTGTACCTAACGTGTAGATCACACGGGAGTAACCCGATTTTATAATATGTTTTGTTTATCCATGTAAAAGCTCTCCCTCTCGATTTCTAAGTGAAATGATTATGATTACTCAGACTCACATTACCATAATTTGCTTTAGTAGTGTTTTTAGCCTATATTGTAAGTTCTTCCTAAGGAATTACGAAATTTACTTGAGCTATAATTGGTCGCTAATAAGAGCCCATCTTAAACAAATGTAAACCTTGTATCGAATTGAGGAGGTCACCAAAAATCAAGAAATTTGTGTGACATAATTTATAGATAGCTCCTAGGCAATACTATTTTACCCACATTCAATGTGACATTCGATTAAGAATATTAACTGCATATACATGAAGTACAATTCACATTAGTATGTATTACTGTTATCAATTTAAATATGTAGAGTCGCCATAGAATAAAACATTTACAAAAATAAGACATTATTACATACCACATCCATTAAGACCAACGAGGCCATATCTTCGTCCGCAATTCAACTCGAGCAAAGTATCCTGCAGCAGCTCACTACCGTAGAATGTGATAGAGAAGTTGGCTATCTTGACGTCCCTGGAGCGAGGGTGAACCGCCAGGGAGCCAGTGCAGGAACGAGCTTCAGAATTCATCTTGGCTTCCTCTTCTAGCTTAAGACACAGTGCCTCTGTGGAGAAAATTATGTGGAGTAGTGTATGAGACAAACTATGAGAGTGGAGGAGGAAGGTCTGTTAGGAAAGTACTAATATCACTTTGCACTCTCACTGCAAGGTATTTGGAGAGATGATACAGATCGAAAGTTTGCTATTTGATAGCATTTTTTTTTTCCTTAGAAATAAAGTTAGCCCTCACTAGGAATTATTTCTGTGTCATGGGCATTGTCAATTGACACATTGAAATGGTTAGGATAACTCAGGCATCCAAGTCCCTTTTTCCATCTATATCTATCTATCTATTTATGTCACCATCAGGATTCTATCTATTTAAGCACAAGAAGGTCATACCTTCTTGTACATACTATATGTATATTGACATGTTTATATTTGACATAAATAACCTTATGCACGAAAGTTGAAAATGCCATTTATTTTGTTTGACATATTTAACTTTGTTCTATGGGACCGTCAATATGGGATCAAATATTGTGACTTTATTTTATGTTTCACAAGCAAAATGGTGTAACCTCACCTTCAGAGAAAACAGTTAAATTTGTGATTAATTAAAATATGATCAAGTACATTTTTGTCATTATCATTCCACATAATTTTACTCTACATATATTATTTAAAAAAAAACTGCAGCCTATCTCATGTATTTTGATCATTAATATACATGTTCATCACACAAAATGAAAGTTTTACTAACTTACACAAATAAACACACAAATAGCATCAACACCGCAAGAGAAATTTGGTATGTTGTTTAGAGAAAAAGAAAACAACCTTTTCAAGCATGACTGGTTTCCTATCAAGGTTTTTTTACTTTCTTTAAGTCATCTCATTTGACTGCACAGACCTGAGTCACGGTCTGCAAACAGGTGTTGTAATTATGAGAAATATAACAATGATACTGCAAGAGTTGCAGTTTATTGGCTTACATAATAATTGTGCCATTGATTTTGTATTCAGACTACACCATCACACCTATATTTCTCAAGCATGGGTAGCAGAGGTGTACTGCATACACCTTCTTTTCACCGTCCCTTGTGATAGGAGGTGAGACTACTGCCATATACCTGGCACAATTAGCCAGACTCCAGACTGATACTGACAATTTTTCTATAGAAAACCTACATTTGTCCAACAGGATTTGAACCCCCATGATCGCAAAGCGCATTTTTCGCCACTAGACGAGACAGTCTGACTACTCTGATCCTTTGCATACAAATGTAGTTGTTGCAATACCAGATTTTTTTAACTGACAAACTCAAAAAAAAAATTATTTTCTATACAGCCCGTGTACTTACGAATTGCCAATTTTTTTTATCTAACCTCACTTAATAGTTAGATTCACTGATAAAATCTGGCGAGAAAACTCAGCAGGCTTATTTTTTTATTTAATTCTTTCTCTTTTTTCCTTTCTATTTTTATTTAATCATATTGTGTGGATACAATGTTTATATACAGTGGCTGCATTCCAATCCCGTGATTGATAGTAGTTAAATTAGATTTAAAAGAGTGTATTAAAAATTATACAAAATAAATTATTAGAGTTAGACTAGCTGTGCCCGCAACTGTGTTTGCATTATTTTGAAGTGTGTATTGCACACCCTTACTTTTTTTGAGACAAAAGGTAGCCTATGTACTTCCCCTGGATGAAACCTATGTCCTTGCCGAATTTGAACAAAATCTATTCAATGGTTTGGGCGTGAAAAGGTAACACACAGACAGACAGAGTTACTTTTGAATGTTTAATATTAGTATGGATCTCAATACTTCAAATTCATATATCTGAATTTCTACAGCTTAAAGTATTGTTCAATTTGGGAAAAAATAAATAACTTAGTTTTATACTTATGGCTGATCTATAAAGGTCCTTAGTGATGAATAAATCACCATGTGCACTCAAACTATAAAAATATCAGCACTTCCTTAAACTTGACAGTAAACCAATGATTTTAAGTAATTTTAATTATGTATCATACACTTTAACCTCATTAATTATAGGAAAGTCAATTAAATTCAGTCCACAATTTAGTATCCATCAGATGTTTGTATATGTTTACATGTGTCCAACATTTCACATTATTAAAACTATAATTCTAAGCAACTTGGAAATTTAGAAAAACATTACATTAGTACATTCACAAAAGATAATGTGGGCCGGTCTTTTGTTTGATTGTTTCAGGCAGGTACTACTTGTGATTTTATAGGTTATGCACTTACTGAAATATCTAATATCATGTTTCATCTTGTACTTTACCTTCCGCGGTGAGTTCTCGGTCCTCCTTGACCGAGCCATTCGTGGCAGATGATCCATTCTCGTCATTCGTCACCCTCGCCACTGGTTTCTTGTTCCTGCTGCCCGCCTGCTCCTTCTTCTTCTGCTGCGCTCTCTTTTTTGCGTCCGACGGCATATTGGCTACCTAATTAACACCAAAATACATAAAAACACAAAGAAGAAATCCTTTGTCGGAATCTAAAATATATTTTATTCATGCACAAAATCAGATTTATAACACAACTACGCGAGCTTAAGAAAAATAGACGAAATTACTGTTCGTGGAATAAAAACCTCTGGTGTAACACAGGGAAATTATATTGATATTACCTAAATTACTTTTAAGGGATGCTAAGCAAGTCGTCCGCGTCTACACGTGCAGAATTAAAAAGAAAGACATTTATGAAGTCACAGATTAAATAAAAAACACAGAGACACATATAATGATACCATAGACAAAAGGTTTGATTTTACATATTGAGTTCTTAGATTTACGCGAATATTACACATGAAATAAAACTATTTTACGGATTTTATCGCGGTTTATTTTTTTATTTTTAGTTCCCGACGTGACGACGGCGACGGGAGGGGTCCCTCCCGTGACCATGGGTGCTGCAAAGCACTCGAAACGTCAGGAACTAAAAATAAAAAAATAAACCGCGATAAAATCCGTAAAATAGTTTTATTTCAGGTTTGATTTTATTTTTTACTTCTATAGTGATAAATAAATATTCGGAGGGTTTTGGCGGGAAGTCGAAGAGTGATGTTGTCAATTTGTTTTAATTTCCAAAACTTGTGTTATTTCGATGTATAATGTGTAATATTGGTGGAATATTAACCATTATGTGTTCTTATATGTGCATGAGTGAAGGTAATTGTAACAAAGTGATAAAACGTGCCTTTTTGACTTCCCTCAAAACGGCTGTCGCAATTGGTATGTAAAGTATCCACCGCTTTATCCAGAGTGGGGTACTTCATTAAATTCATTATCATCGTTGTCATCAAGTTCATCGGGGAGTTGAATTAATTTAAGCAAACACGATTATATATCTCACTGGACACTGGCAAAATACACTTAAAATTAGTGTGAAGCCATAACTTAAAGAAGAAGGAGAATAAATATTCCGTGTAAGGGGCCGTACGCACGAGCGATTTTTTGCAGTGCTGGAATAAATCGCCGTAGGCGATATTAAACGCTTGCAAAATAAGCGTTCAAACGAGCGTTAAAAAATCACTTGAAAATGTTATGGCTTCACACTAATTTTAAGTTTATTTTGCCAATATTTAGTGAAATTGATTTGACGGACGATTTAGCGCAGTGGTTAAGAGCTTAAGCCACTCCGCCTACTGTGTCTAATAGTCGCGGGTTCGATTCCCGCACGGGACAAATCTTTGTGTGATCCACAACTATTTGTCCCGATCTGGGTATTTGTGTCTGTGAATTTTCATGTTTGTAAGCGCACCCATGATACAGGAATAAATCATAGTGTGGGGCTACGTTTAAAAAAAAAAGGTAAAAAAAAGATAAATGTTTAATCGTGTTTGTAAGATTTCTAAAAGAATTCAACTCCCCGATGTACAATAATTAGAGATGATCGACTTCATAGATTATAAATAGGATTGGTTTGACGAGGTTGTAAGGTTTGGCGGATAGGTAAGGATTTGAGAAAAGTGGCCAATATAAACATAAATTGAATAAGATAACTTAAAAAACAATTATAGACATATTATAAAATTAAATATAGATAATATTATTGTAAGTGGCCAACAGCAGAGATCCATAGATCCTTATTGTTTAACAGGATCAGTTTCTCTGCTCACTCTAACGCGCAGTTAAGAGAAATCCTTTTTTAAGGGAAGCTTGAAATAAAAGGCTGGAACACACCACGGTATACACATTAATCATCCGTTTATACAGTATAGGTATATAAGTTATTACAAAACATTCAAGATGGTTTAATTGTACAAAATTATTATTATACTGTTTGCTTTGACTGACAACACAGCTCTTACAGATCTAACAAAATTTTTGCCAATCAAAAATTTTCTCAAGTCATTCTGTGAAAATATTTAAATTCAAATTTACAACATCTGTCATGTGTACCAGTAGTGAGATTCTAAAAAACTAAAACCTAATTGCAAACCATTTGGTTCCACAATTATGATGTACAATAAACTTTACAATAGCTTAAATATATCAATTGTTAGATTATGACAGAATAGTTGTTACATTCTAAGCAAAAGGAGCTTCACATTCAATAAGGAATTGGTGTAGGGATGAAAAGCTTTAACGGGGACAGGAAAATAAAATGTGGCTAAGGTCGCCAATTACTTGGCCACACCACTCGTACAACGGCGAGTTTCTTATATTTTAATTATATGATAATAAAGATGTACAGCACTGTAACAATGATTACATCTAAGACGGAAAAGAATAGAATTCGTTTTCTTAGTCAATTTTAATTTGGAGAACCAGAGTTGATTTGCACTACGGATTAAATTGTCCGATAAAATTTGGCCTTTTATAAATTTGCTTTCACATAATCACGATTCCAATTTTCAAATACCTGTATATGTGGAAGTAATAGAATGTCATTACAATAAACAGTACTATCTAAACGTTCAGACCATCCACAGTTTTATTGCTCTGAATACCCGAATATCCAGGAATCCAGGCCACAAAAAGGTTTTACCGGATTCATATGTTTGCTAAATGGATTAGCATGCAGAGATTGCAAGCAACTAAGAGAATCAGTAAATATAATGGAGTAGTTTATAATGTTACGTTAATTAAATGCCAACTAACGTGCGAAGTACTTTATTAGGCGATGTACGCACAAAGCAGTTCGTCAAACACTAGTACACACGAGCACTAAACACACATTAGTACTTCTCTCGTTAGTATTCAAATACACAAAATCTTGGATTTCAAAATTAACCCCATATTCTTAATCAGCATCACCTAAAACTCTAAAAATGATACCACAATTGATTTTACACAAAAAGTCGCGTCCACCATTGTGGATTTCAAAAAAAGAATCATCAAAATCGATTCATAATGGGCGGAATGTACGAGTAACATACATACAAAAAAAAAATACAGTCGAATTGAGAACTACCTTCTTTTTAGAAGTCGGTTAAATAATACCCCTTTTAATTATTAATGAACGATATAAAATGAAAATGATTGGTGATGTTTCGAAACATCAATGTTTTATTAAGCTTTCTTTATTGTCGATGTATAAATTGAGCTTTTGTAAAAAAATATCGCTTTAAAAATATCGATAAATCGATATTTTAGAAGTTGTTTATGCACTTATTTTTCGGATGTCTGTTTGTCATTTTAGTTCAAAAGTTGTGATCCATTTTTCGAACACTTGCGGGCGTCTGCATGAGTTGAAATTTAGCATACGAATATAAATTCGGTGACTATGCAATAATATAGTTCCTTAGAGGTATTTATGCCAACACTACATCTGTTTACTGCATTGTACTAACCTAAAGCGAAATCGAAACATAAATAACTCGCAATTTAAAACATCGATGTGTTGCTTATTATAACACCGATGTATCGTTTTCACCCTTAGTGCTGAATTCCATGTCGCTGCACGCTACACGTTCCTCTGTGAAGTAGCGGGCGCCCTGACTGATCTCAAATAATTATTTGTCACTCTACCTATTTTTCTTTTTATCCGGACAAGGAAGATGAAGAGACATACGAATAAAGAAAGCCCAATAAAAGGTTGACGTTTCGATACATCATCAATCACTTTCATTTTCACATTATTTCTTTACACGACAACAATATTATATTATATCGATACACTGATGCTTATTATAACAATGACTGCATCTCATAAAAAACCTTGGTCGCATTCAGGGGCCGAGTGAAGTTGAATCCAACTCTGACTCCGACCCGACTGCCTTGTAATGGCGTCTCAAGGCAGTCAGGTCGGAGTCGGAATCGGCAAGTGTGATCACGGCTTAATGGCGTCTCAAGGCTGTCAGGTCGGAGTCGTGGTCGTGAAGTGTGATCACGGCTTAAACGCTTAAACGTCGAACGTTGAAAGTAGAACAAGCGCGATTAAAATCGGTCACGATAAAAAATCGCTCACGTGTGAACGCGTGTACTGTTTTCTATTTGTTTCATCTCGACGGTTTTTTTCAGCGCTGCAGCGCTGTTGCCCGTGCGAACGGCCCCTAAGGGGCCGTTCGCACGGGCAACAATGTAGGTAGGTATTATCTAAATTAAGGGGGTATTATCACTCTATGTCAGCGGTGTATTTCCCATCCTTACTGAAGGCGCATCCAAGATATACAAACTTATTCACTTGTTCCAGCACATCGTTACTAACCACAATCCTTACATTCGTTCTGGTTTCTTCCCTTTCAAAAACTATAATCTTGGTTTTCTTTACATTCAAGTGTAAGCCATTGTTCATGCAGTCGGCTTTTATAACTGTAACTAGTGTTTTTTAAAAGCGATGTTTTTTTTTACAAAACCTCAAATCATACATCGATTCATCGCCAATAAAGAAAGTTTAATAAAAGATTGATGTTTCGAAATATCACTAATCACTTTTATTTTATATCGATCATTAAGAATAGAGGGTATTATTTAACCGACTTCTAAAAAGGAGGAGGTTCTCAATTCGAGTGTATGATTTTTTTGTATGTATGTTACCCGAACATTCCTCCAATTATGAATCGACTTTGATCATTCCTTTTTTTGAAATCCACAATGGTGGACGCGACTTTTTGTGTAAAATCAATTGTGGTATCATTTTTAGAGTTTTAGGTGATGCTGATTAAGAATATGGGGTTAATTTTGACATCCAAGATGTTGTGTATTTGACTAAGTATTTGAGTACTAACGAAAGTAGTACTAGTGTGTGTTTGGTGCTTGTGTGTACTAGTGTTTGACAAACTGTTTTGTGCGTACAGCACCTAATAAAGTACCTCACACATTAGGCGGCATTTAATTACCCCTCCCCACCCCCCACGTAACATATGAATCCGGTAAAACATTTTGTTGGCCTGGATTCCTAGATATTCGTGTATTCAGAGAAATAAAACTGTGGATGGTCTGGCAAAACTAGCAAGCCCCCAGGCCGTTTAGATAGTACTGTTTATCGTATTGACATTCTATTACTTCCTCATATACAGGTATTTGAAAATTGGAATCGTGATTATGTGAAAGCAAATTTATACAAGGCCAAATTTTATCGGACAATTTAATCCGTAGTCCAAACCAAATTTGGTTCTCCAAATTAAAATTGACTAAGAAAACGAATTCTATTCTTTGCCCTCTTAGATGTAATCATTGTTACAGTGCTGTACATCTTTATTATCATATAATTAAAATATAAGAAACTCGCCGTTGTACGAGTGGTGTGGCCAAGTAATTGGCGACCTTAGCCACATTTTATTTTCCTGTCCCCGTTAAAGCTTTTCATCCCTACACCAATTCCTTATTGAATGTGAAGCTCCTCTTGCTTAGAATTTATCAACTATTCTGTCATAATCTAACAATTGATATATTTAAGCTATTGTAAAGTTTATTGTACATCATAATTGTCGAACCAAATGGTTTGCAATTAGGATTTAGTTTTTTATAATCTCACTACTGGTTCACATGGCAGATGTTGTTAATTTGAATTTAAATATTTCCACAGAATGACTTGAGAAAATTTTTGATTGCCAAAAATTTTGTTAGAACTAAAAGAGCTGTGTTGTCAGTCAAAGCAAACAGTATAATAATAATTTTGTACAATTATACCATCATGAACGTTTTGTAATAACTTATATACCTATACTGTATAAACGGATTAATGATGTGTACACCGTAAAGTGTTCCAGCCCTGTATTTCAAGCTTCCCTTAAAAAGGATTTCTCTTAACTGCGCATTAGAGTGAGCAGAGAAACTGATCTTGTTAAACAATAAGGATCTACGGATCTCTGCTGTTGGCCCCCCACAATAACAATATCTGTATTTAATTTTGTGACATGTCTTTAATTGTTTTTCAAGTTATCTTATTCAATTTATGTTTATATTGCCCACTTTCTCAAATCTTTACCTATCCGCCAAATCTTACAAACACGATTAAGCATTTCACTAAACATTATCAAGTGATTTTTAGCGCTCGTTTGAACACTTATTTGCAAGCGATTAAATATCGCCTACGGCGATTTATTGCAGCGCTGCAAAAAACCGCTCGTGCGATCGGCCCCTAAGTGTGGGGCCATTTATTAAAATAAGTAGTAAAAATTAGGTTGTGGAGTTTTGAGGGGATGTCGAAGAGTGATGTTGTCAATTTGTTTTAATTTCCAAAACTTTATTCTGTTATTGCGAATAATAATGTGTAATGTTGGTGGAATATTTACCATTATGTATTCTTATGTGTGTATAAGTGAAGGTAATTGTAACAATGTGAAAAAACGTGTTTTTTCGATTTCCCTAAAAACAGTCTTCGCAATTGGTATGTAAAGTATCCATCGCTTTACTATCCAGGGTCTTCCACTTCATCAATTTCATTATCATTGTGGTCATCAAGTTCATCAGGATGTTGAATTAATTTATACAAACACAATTATGTATCTCACTAGACACTGGCAAAATACACTTAAAATTAGTGTGAAACCATAACTTAAATAAGAAGAAGAAGAATTAGGTTGTGCCAAGAAGTTTTGGCGGGAAGTCGAAGAGTGATGTTGTCAATTTGTCTTGATTTCTAAAACTTGTTATTTCGAATTATTATGTATAATCTTGGTGGAATATTAACCATTATGTATTCTTATATGTGCATGAGAGCAGGTAATTGTGACAAAGTGATAAAACGTGCCTTTTCGATTTCCCGCAAAACAGCCGTCTCAATTGGTATTTAAAGTATCCACCGCTTTACTTCTACTTCATCAATTTCATTACCATTGTGGTCATCAAGTTCATCGGGGACTCATTAAAAAACACGATTATTGCATCTCACTGGACATTGGCAAAATACACTTAAAATAGTGTGAAGCCATAATTTAAAGAAGAAGAAGAAGAAGGTTGTGCCAAGGTACTTTAATTAAAAGGAGAAAAACCTTGAAGGTAAAATTACCTGGAGGGAGTCATACGACGTTGCCGCTCCGCCGGTCATCGTTCAACACATTTTTTTTTCTCTCTCAATTACACGGATCACCATTTTGAGTGAATGAGAAAGCTATTGTAAGGTTGGCAACGTCGCCCTGTACGTGTGCTTGGTAGCCTGTTGTGACCTATGTTTGGGCCATAACAAATGCGCCCCGTCCGTTTAAGCAGTTAAAATTATTGTGATAAGTAATGACTGCCTCGTTGGTCTGGTGGCAAAGCGCATCGCTTTGTGATCACGAGGTCCTAGGTTCAAATCCTAGGTCGGACAAATGTAGTTTTTCGAACGAAAAATTCCCAGTATGAGTCTGGAGTCTGGAATTGTGCCCGGTATATGGCAATAGGCTCACCCCCTATTACATGGGACCTAACATCGTCGGCAAATCGTGGGTGTACTCAGTACACCTCTGCCACCCCTCTGGGTAATATAGGCGTGATGGTGTGATAAGTAAATATACTTTAATACAGTGAAATTATGTCGTTTTGTGCTGTATTTTGTAAATCAAGGACAATCAAAGGAGGAGTGAAAAATCCTGAATTATCATTTAACAATTCCTATTTCACGTCATAATGACTTTGGATGAAATTTAGTAAGTATAGAATATCTAGATAAACACTGTCACGTCTATATTCCCCAATCGGGGGTGGGATATTCCCCAATCGGGGGGGGGGGGGGTGACCTTATGATTATTTCATCTTTATAGCGTTTTCCCTGAAATAAAACTACTCACCTTACTGGAAGTTTTATATTGAGATGGCATATAGAGCCTTGGTTGCGAAATGAAGTTTTGCCCTTTGGGTAGTAATGCTTTTACTGAAGGTTAGAGGTTTGACCTCTATATGAGTTGGCATTGTGCCCTCCACCCCACGAGGGTGCGTTGTATGCCCTACCCGTATATAGAAAAATCTGAACCCTGAAAAGCATGTTGATATCAGTGTGAGGGCACTATTGATTTTTGTGATTTAGAATCCGCGTTTCAGTGCTAAAACGTTTAGAATGTACCTCCAAGTGAAAAAGTTTTGTAGAAATCTTTTTTAAGTGTCCATTACAGTAAACTTAACACGAAAGACGTATTTAATATATTTCGCGACGTAATATTGCAAGTTCTACATTTAACAAATTACGAAAATGTTTTTCAAGTTTTAAATGAACACCAGTTTGATTATGGTTTTTTTGAAGACCACAAATATTTATTAATAAAATCAATATGTGAAAAGTATTTCAAATTAAGAATTCATTATATAATGAAGAATGCTGTACAGGACGACGTCTGCATGATGTATATAAATAGATACGAGTATTGTTATAGATTTAAGTTACAATAGTACATTATGTAATAGTTTAAGTTAGAAATAAGATAATGTAATAGAATTGTAGCACATAAACAATAGTATACAGTTAGAAGAGTGTAACCCTGAAAGGGATAGGAATAATTAGAGTGTAACCCTGGAAAGGGATAGGAATAATTAGAAGAGATTTACCCTAGAAAGGGACAAACAATTGAATTATGATTGGTCTATTTCACTAATAAAGCTCGATGCAAAGCCCACTAATTGTGACCCAATAAAATAGTATTTAGGAGCGCGAAACATCGCGCCACACACGTTCGAGCGACTAGGCAACAAGATTTTAGGAAGAAACTCTGCGCGAAGAGGGTCACAACTGGTGGGTGGAGCACTGTTTCAAGATTATTCAGCTTTTATTTGAATCCTCCTTCGCGACGCATACTGGCCACACTGCAACAGGGCGCACGACGTACTATTCGTCCTGTTCAAATGCAGTAGTAGAAACTAGTGTCAGAAATTTTTATAATAAACTAATATTATTTAAGGGTCATTAGTATAATAACAGTAAAAAAAAAATAATTAAAAACTCGGGTTAAAGAACACATAGCTAACCTAAAACACCATCGCTCAAATAAGTCTGCAGTCTGTGAACATGTCCTTGACCGCACCCGCCATTACATTCGATTTGTTAGACCACATATCCTCGTGAAAGAACACCGATTCCTACCAAGGATGGTTCATGAGGCTATTGAAATTAAAAAACATCCTAATTTCAATAGAGAAGATGGCTGGGTGCTTCTATCGACTTGGGATCCAGTAATTAATATAATCAAATCCAAAACTAAGCATAACACTGAGAGACCTCAAGACACAGTGAGCTCATTGTGCGTAGATCGGACCAACATAAATAATTAAAAAGTTTGAGGGTACCCCGGAACACTTATGCCTTTTGAACATCTAACACCTCAGTTCTTCCCGTGACCATGGGTGCTGCAAAGCATTCCAAACGTCGGGAAATTAAAATCAAAAAATAAACCGCGATAAAATTCGAAAAATTGTTTTATTTCATGTGTAATATAAGCGTAAATCTAAGAACTCAGTATTAAAAAATCTTAATTAAGTGCCATATTGGTCTAGTAGCAAATCTGTACCTCCAGGTGATACAACTCGAGTTATAGCACTTTTACTATTTTTTAATCTGATGCCCATGTCTCTTAAAATGAGGAAGTTTTTTTTGTGCATCTTAATATAACTAAGGATTTTTTCAGAATCTCTGAAAGAAATCTTCAATTATCACAAATTGAACTGAACTGATTGCTCCAATTTTTTTATGTCTTACTGATTCAAATTTAATTAACCACTTATACACAATCAGCAGGGGTATAAAAAAAGGTGTGAATTGATATAATTACACATGTATCAGTGTACACTAATGTTATTCAATAAATGAACATATTTACAGGATAGAGATTTTTATAGATTCTCAGGTAACTTAAGGTTTTCTGTTCGGTTCGGATAAATATATTTTTTAATCATCAATTGTCTTTTACGTTGATAAGGCGTGTCCTAGTAATCACTTCCCTATTAAAGTACACTAACGCAGATCCACAAACTCCCACATAAAATTGCCACGCTACCTCAGCTATATGCGCTGACTACACATCCTAGTTTCATGACTGCCGACGTGCCGCCGATGACGTGCATTGAAATAGCGCATGTGCAAACGTAGGGTAAATTTGATGTAAAAATTGAAACCACCGCTACGCCTATATTCCCCAAGCGGGAGTGGGAGTGGTGTACGGTGTACACTCACTTGTCGTTCAACAATATAAGGTCTCATGTAGTAGAGGATGAGTCTATTGATATTATACCGAGCACATTGCCAGACTCCGGACTAGATTTTTTTTATCGAATAATTACAATTTTCCGACATAGGATTCGAACCGACGACCTTGTGATCGCTATGCGCATTACCGGCTTTACTATTGTATTAAATTGTACTAATATGTACTAATAACGATGTTTACAGATTCGTTTTTAAGATTTGTATTATAATACGTATGTGTGAACTTATATAAATTACTCGTAGTAAATCGAAATCATAATTTATATGAATCAATTACGATTTTGCATGAAGTAAATATTTATTATTATCATAAATTATCGATAAATTTTCTTATCGATAAATCCTGTACTAGTAATCACTTGCCTAATCACGCACATTAACGCAGTTCCACAAACTCACTTCGACATAAAATTGACACTCTACCGCGGCGATATGCGGTGTCTAGGCATTCTTCGTCTATGAGAAAAACGTTCCGAGCGAGACACGACGGAGTTCGTCCCGAACTTCAGCCGAATTTCAGCTTGATTCTATATATTATTTGCCGTGTTGAGTTAAATCTCTCATTAAAAAAATTGTTCAAAACTTGCTGTGTCAAAGGGGTGTAAAACTGGTGGAGGAATTTCAAATTTTAGGAAAGAATTTGAATTTGGTTTACTGATACGTGTAGGGTGACCATAATGACAATATTTTAAAAACAGTGATATGAAAATCTTATCTGGTTATTTAAGCGTAAGCTTAATTATGGAATATCGTCTCTGCATAGATTGTTTATAAATATAGAATAAATAGTAAGTTCACAAAGAAAAGAAAGTGGGAAAAACACGCTTTAATTTTCGGACCATAGAGGACAAAATATTACTTAGTACGTGTTATTGTTTCCTTGCCGGGTTTCCAAGTGATGATGATCTCTGTTAATGGTGGCTTGATTACTGTAGTTTGGAGCTATCAGTTCAAGTCCGACGACCTACGTTTCCATAAAATTATAATTCATAAATGTTTAATCTGTTAAATAAATCTATAAATTGCTATTAAGTCTTTTTTACTGTAGACAAGCTGAATCTACGTCTTTATTAATATGACAATCTTGTAAGCTTATTTGCTTTTTTTAAATCAACGTCTCCCACGGCATAAACATTAAATGTCTTAATTTGTGTGACATAAAAACGATTGCCCCAATTATTAGTACGGAGCTGGACACCATAGTATAAAGAGACGCCATCCACTCTCGATGCTGTACTCTTCGGAACGTTTTTGAGGGGATCGTAATCATTCCAGTTAGTTTATAAGTTCATTGGGTTGTGCAACACGGGATCATGGATATTTTACAATGGACTGAGCACTCTGCGAAAAATACGTGATGACAAGGATACTCACTTAAAGCCCTACGTCTCCTTCTAAGTAGGGTGACTAAACATTGGTACGATCTGGCACTGTTTATGGCCGTAATTTTTTCATTCTACGCATATGCCACGTCTTAAATGAGTCGTAGACAAAGTTTTTAATTAAATTAGCCATTTTCTTGCTGACTGTACATTTTTTCCAGAATCTGTAAATTCAGCTCCAAATATCGCAAAAATTAAGTATAGTCTCATAGGGCCGTTTTATTTGTATCTACAACTTTTGAGGTAGTTGCCCTTACTGTCCCTTTTTAATCCACCCATATGTAAAGACGAATTTAGAAACTTGTTAGTTTTGAACTCGGTTATAACTGGTATACAGCATATTTAAACCATATCATGAATAGGTATAGTCCGTATTAGTTCTGCCTTATGGTCACCATACTGCATCGTAATGGGTGCGAGCGTGACACAGGGCTCCAGGTTGTTGTTCCCACTTATCATGGTTTCTTGAGTTTTTTAAATCATAGAAAATTCAATGTTGTGTATGTGAGTAAGAGTTTAATATTCTTTAGTAATATTTTGACAGTACTCAATCCATTGTAATATATCCATGCACCGGATGCACTGGGAATAAACGGATTTGATAAATATACTTGAATACTTTTATGACTAAAGTAGTAGGACCAAAATAGTAGAGCATAAAGCAATAAGCTGTGTAAATGTGTTTTATAATTTCAAGGAACACAAATACGCTCATGAAGATGGAGGATTGAGGGAGGAGAAGGAGTAGGCAGGGAGTTACATAGAAATAGCATCCTAATATATTACATATAGTATCGATAAATCTTAAGGTAACCTCCATAGAAGAAAACATTGTATTTTAAACTATAATCATCGATGTACAAAACCCAGTATATTGATAACTATAATGCATAAACTCAAATATGGGTTTCTTTCATAAAAATAATTAATATTTAATACAGAGTAATTTATAAAAAATCTAATTCTTATTGCGTTTCAGATATGAAATCAGTTCCTTCTAAGTATTTCATTTTTTCTTAATTAAAGTACGGATTGTCTTAGACTCAAAAAAAATTCAATGCAAGACTATAAAATTTTACAATTCGAGGTATAAATTTAGCATGTATCAAGACCAGCTCACTACCATCTATGTCATGGTTCACTTTCTTGTTCTTCTTATTTTAATTAATGGCCGCACACTTTAACAGTGTATTTCGCCAATGTCAAGTAGTAATAGAGTATAACAGTAAATTATAAAAATTGGCTTCTTGTCGCCATTACGGCAAAAAACAAAAGCCTCTAGTTCACTTTGAGTTTACTAGAACAAAGGGTGATATTAGCCCATTGTATTAGCCGCAGTGTTTGCAAAAGATTATGAATGAAAAAATAACTCTCAGAATCTCACTCTAATAGATTCGAGACCGAGATCGGAATTTAGAGTGAAGATCAACGTTCCGCAGAGGGCACTAACGGCTTTGCGGAGGAATCGGGACTGATCTGCCGTGTCTACTTTCACCGTCTACGGTTCCTCAGATTACAAAACAGATTTAGCTATGATTTTTTTTATTAAGTTGTTGGTGGAATGATGTGCTTGCACAGACTTTTTTTGTTTTTGATGCGCTTTTTGACAATTGTACATTAGGCGGCATATAAGAGTCACGACTAATGATAAAAAGTGATAGGTTTTTTGCCTTAATGGCGACAACAAGCCAATTTTTATAATTCACTGTTATATTCTAGACACTTGACATTGGCAAAATACACTATTAAAGTATAGGGCCATTTGGGGGCCATTCATTAAAATAATAAATAAAAGTGATCGAATTTTTAAAAGTTTAGATTTATCACAAATTCCAAGGCTCATAAGCCAATACCTAAGTGAATTTGATAAATACGCAGGAGTGTTAGCTTTCATATTAGCACAGCAGCTCTATCTACTACCTCTCAGCGCAAAGGTACTATATGTGTATGCTCTACCTTGGAGCTCTATAACGGCATAAATAGTAGTCTGTTCTCTGATAGGTTCCACACACAATAACGGGTTAAGGAGCTATAAGAATAAATCGGTTTATTAAGCCCATGTTCGCACGAGTGGTTTTTCAACACGTGATAGTAAAGCGCTGAAATGAAACAAACTGCTATGTAACTGTACATTTAAAGTTCTTACAGCGCTTCAGCGATACGATACGCGCTGAAAAAGTACGAACGTAGAGTCGCACCCGCGGAATTTTAAATTACTTACTGAAATATGAACTTTACATCCGTTACGTGGCTAATCTGAGACTTAAACGCTCACTTTATCCAGGAAAAATGTCTGTAACAAATAGGCAGACAGACCCACGAGTGACCTATTAATGGTTCTGTTTTCCATTACGGAACATACATACGGACATATACAAGGTGTAACATATAAAACGCAAGACTTCAGACACCCCGATTAGAGAATTGCTTAATAAATTCAAAACGAAATTCTAATTTCCAAATTTAAAGGTTTTACTCCTTTTATAAGCACTTTTATACCCCAATTAACAATGAAACTTGTATGTGTATGTGTGCGTTTTAAGAAATACGTTTTAGGAATGTGTTTGAAATCTCCTTATTGCTATGAATCAAGGATAAAATTGGTTTTATAGCGCACTGAATTAGTAAAAGCATTTTCTGCAAATTAAAAAAAATTAAGGTACATTAAAACTTGTTGAAATCAATTCAGTTACTGATTTAGAACAAACTACTTTCAGGTATTGCGTTTATTATGTTACACCTTGTATACGGAACCCTAGTAAAAATTAACTCGATATAAAAGTACATAAATATGTACTTAATTTTTGGCATTCGAAATAAAAGAATTCCGGTTTTTAGATGAGTTTATTCAGGTAAATATCAACAGCCAATATTTATTGAAATATTTCAACAAAATAATTTTATAATGCTTATTAATATACACACAGATAGAAGGCATAAAGTATGTATTGCGTAGTAGTATAATATGTATACCTATAATTTATGAATTATAATGTAGCATATTTATAAATGTAATATTTTATTGCACGGGTTTTACCCGGACCTTTGGGAGGCTTGCGAAGGGACATCGGTTCGACACTTTGAGTGTGTGTGAACGATCTATGCTGTTGGCCGGAGGCGGGCTTTACAGCTTCACCGGACAAGAGGACGAGCGTGCAACCACTATGCTCGAACCAAAAGGATCGGTCCGACACGTAGAGGTCCCTAGCTAGAAGTTAATTTTAGGTAGGTAAATCACATAAGTGCAACGATATTGGTAATTATGGAAAGAAAACAGGGCCTAAGGTGATATCCAGAATACATACAGGGTGAATAAGGTTTCGAGGGACAGGGACTGGACTATTTTAAAGGATACGAGGCATGTCTTTTAAGTTCTGTCGTTTCCATATTTCCCGGCAATTTTGAATTTGGAACTGTTCTATATTCGAATGTGTTTTAATTTTGAATCTCAAAACAGTTGAAGGTATTAGGATTAATGCTATTGTTTAGTCACAGTTGAAGGTATTAGGATTAATGCTATTGTTTAGTCACAGCGTCGATTGGAATCTGTCAGGTTACGTACGAAAATGAATCTTTCTAAGGAAAATGTTCGTGCAATAATTTTCTGCAACTTTAGAAGAGGCCTGACACGGCTTCAGTGTTTTGAAGAGCTAACATCTGTGTTCAGTGATGAAGGCCCATGTCTGCGGACTTTCGAACGCTGGTATTTAGAATTCCAGCGTGGACATACTAGTGTTAGTGACAAATCTCGCGAAGGACGCCCAAAATCCGCCTTCACTGAAGATAACATCATTGCTGTGAAACAAATAATTCTCGAAGATCGTCATGTGACGTATCGAGAGGCATCTCAGGGACAACCGTTCAGAAGATCTTGCATGAAGCGCTTGGTGTGAGAAAGCTAGTTTGCGTTTGGATACCGCATCTGCTTTCCGACGATCACAAGGCGGCCCGCGTCAGATGGTGTAAGAAAACTCTGCAAAGGTTCAACCGAGGAGAGTCAAATTACGTCTACGACATCATCAGTGGTGACGAATCTTGGATCCTGATCCCAAACAACAATCTACAATCTGGGTCTTTCAAGACGAGCCAAAGCCGACTAAAGTTGTTCGTTCTCGAAGCACTTCAAAGAAGATGGTGGCCACGTTCGTTGGAAAAACCGGCCATGTTGCGACTATTGCACTTGAAGATCGTAGAACGGTTAACGCAGAGTGGTATACCACAGTTTGTTTACCACAAGTCATCGCCGAACTTCGAAAATCTTAACTCAAAGCGACGCATCATCCTGCACCACGACAACGCAAGCTCACACAGCGCTCGTAAAACGATTGAGTATTTAAAGCATGAAAAAGTAGAAATTCTTGACCATCCTCCATACAGTCCTGACCTAAGTCCTAACGATTTCTTTACATTTCCTAAAATTAAGAAAAGTCTTCGTGGTCAAAGGTTCCAGTCCGGTTAAGAAGCAGTCGACGCTTTCAAGTCAGCCATTTTGAACACCCCCACTTTAGAGTGGAATAATAACTGGTTTGAGCGAATGGAAAAGTGTATAAAGCTACGTGGTGAATACTTTGAAAAACAATAAAAAGTACTATAAGGTTATTACCGCAATTGTTTTCAAGCGCTCTGGAGGAAATATTCAAGAAAGTCTATACTTCTTGGCAATCTTCGGGAATTAAAATCAACGACACAAGATTGACTAACCTCCGGTTTGCTGATGACATTGTACTATTTGCATCCACATCATCACAGCTGCAACAAATGCTCCAAGACCTGAGTATAGCAAGCCTTGGGGCTGGATTATCGGTGAACAGAACAAAAACTCAGCTCATGACCAACAGCACGCAATGTAGGGTAAAGGTAGATGGGCAGATCATGCAATATGTTGACGAGTATACTTATTTGGGCCAGATTGTCTCATTTCAAAACCGGCAAGACAAAGAAGTAACTAGACGGATAGAGAACGCCTGGAAGAGCTTCTGATCCATGAGGGATATGATGAAGGGTGACCTTCCCTTATCCCTCAAGCGTAGACTCGTCGATATGTGCATTCTGCCTGTCCCAACCTACGGTGCTCAAACTTGGTCGCTGACTGAACAACAGAAATCCAGACTTAAGGTTTGCCAAAGAGCAATGGAACGCAACATTTTAGGTGTTAAACGGACGGACCGCGTCAGGAACACCACGCTGCGTTCCATGACGCAAGTTACGGATGTAGGTTTTAAGTCGGCAAAGCTGAAGTGGGATTGGGCAGGACATGCCGTGCGTATGGACCCGCAAAGGTGGGCAAACATCGTCACGGTATGGACCCCTGAGGACGATCACAAACGCCGTGGTCGGCCGAGACGAAGATGGCGTGACGACTTGGACACTTATGCGGGAAAGACATGGATATTACAGGCCCGGGATCGATTTGTGTGGGAAAGTAAAGGGGAGGCCTTTGCCCAGCAGTGGGATACCGAAAAGGCTATCTAGTTGTGTTTTCTTCAAACGACAAAACTTAAAAGGCATGCCTCGTAGAGAGATCAACCATACAACCATAATTAGTGATATCTACTCATTTCGTCGGCACAACAGTAAGTCAGCCAATCTGAAATTTCAGCAGTTTAAATATGCCAATCTGCGTTAACCTTTTAAATAGTAAGTGTTTTTGATAATACATTTCTAAAGACATTTATTTTTGACTAATAAATTTATAAGATGTTAAAGATATTTCAAACACTGAGATAGTGTGCCAATTATTTATTTTATTTCGATCTCCTCAACAATTCGACATTTGCTGATTGCCAGCTTTTCTATGGACCGACAATATGTGGCCAACAGTGGCCGATCACTATATGAACACTGGAAAAAGTCGAATAGACAAATGCGGTCAACACCGGCGTGAGCGGCTCATGGGTGACAAAAGGTGCCTTGCGGTTTCTCTATAGAAAAACTTTCTGCCCTTTAACTCTTATACCACCTACCACCCTGATCAACCGATAAGGCAATCCTGAGTGTAGAATTCTGCAGGGAATCTTCGGTTTCCACTCGATCAAAAAAAACATGCTGAAGTGGGGGGCGGTGACCGGCTCCCAGGAGTACCTATTTTGGACCTTGGTGTTATTATTCACGCACAACTCGCCACAAGCCTCCCTACAGGTTTTTTATTACTTATTATTAATGGTGTATCTAGGTATTCATAATTTAATTGGACTATAATATACATGTATTCAAAAAACATAATTATAATTGTTAGTTAATATTATTGCATTTAATAAAAAATCCCAATTTTTTTTTTAAGCAAATTTGAGTTCTAACTCAGACAGAGATAGAACTCAACTTTGCTTAAAACTACTCCAGGATTCGACTTAGTCATATTTTCACGGCATTTGCCTAAGACTGGTGGTCAGGGATTCACTTATTTGACTCCACACACGTGAATCTTAGGACGAAGCTACTCTGTGTTCTTCTTCCGTTCTCCCTTGCTTTTTGTCAAGCTCTATCAGTTACGATCCAACATAATAGTAGTTATTAAGCTTAACCCTAATTTAATATCACTCCCATTTATGGGTACGATTGACAAACTTGTTTTTGTGTTGCCAAGGGTCTGAATGTTTCTGACAATTCCTTCAAGTAAAATATCCGTGAAAATATGTACGATTCCTTCATCAATTATCACAGATATATATCTGTGAATAAACCTCATAGAATATCACTGTTAAAACAAATGACCATTATTAGACAAAGTGTATACGATCAGTCTGACTGTCTGCCAGTGTTAAAGGGGCAACTTCAAACTTGTAAATGCTTTTCTTTTGAATGTATTACAGTATCTCTCTCTCTTTCTCTGTCAGTCAGACTGATCATGTCATTTTTATCTTATGATCTATAATTAAAAATCCAGCAATATTAAATGTCTTTACGCAATCACTTCTACAACGATAAACCGTACACATTATTTCTTATTAATGTTTGATAAAATTTATGTTTGAGATATTGTTATTAAGTATTATAGATATTTAATTATTTTTCAAAATTCATTATGATTCATAGTTATATATTTTTTTTAATTTTGGTGTTTTTATTATGACGATACATTTTAAAACAGACAACTAGCAAATCTACTTGAAAGCACGACACGAAATTTATTACTATCTACTTGCGTCGGACATCTAAACGACAATACATCAACATAATTCAAAATAAATAATTGAAAGGAGAGTTTTATATACTTGGTCTATGCGTCGTTTTATGCTCTTTCGTTTATTCTGACAACTTTACCGACTTGTCACGCCTGCCTCGTTGATCTTGTGGCACCATAGATTTATTAATGAGTGGTACATAATTAAATATCCCATAGAAATTCATGATCCCATCAAAGACATAGCTTTATTGAGTTTGGCCTCGATGCGATAATTCGCTACTATAAGATGCCACGATGTGTGCGTGCCTTCTCACCACAAAAATAATAATAAGAGTCAGTATTATTCTGATACCTCTTACCGACTACTTCACGTACACTGCCCCGAGGACAAAACCTGTTTACGCCGGCTTACGGTCCTCGGGCAACGTGCGGTTACGTAAAAATTGGTCTCTGATGGGATGTTTACTCCTTAAAATTTATATTTATTATAAGGTGCGGCGGGTGATCATAAAGACAAAGTATTATTTAAGTTTTTCTCAAAATATTGACAATAGCAGCCCTGAACCAAGATTCAAGTTTGCCGATTGTGTGATACCGGGTAGGTACAATTCTAGAATTGTGCTCGGTATAATAGGCTGGCCAGTATTATTATTAAGCCCTAACGTCGCCGGAGAGTGGTGGTGGTGGCTCCACCATATTTAGGGAATATAGGCATGACGGTGGGACTCGATATAAAGCTCACATATCGTTGATTTATTTTGAGTTGTTTGAAAGCGTGGAGACGCTCTTACCATATAGATAATATAAGCACGCCAAATATTGCTTTAGCTTATCAAATGCTAGCGTTCGGTCCATGCAACTGGCTATAAGCGCCATTAGCCCTCATCACATCGGGCGAGTAGTGGTGAGGAAAGTCAAAATGAAGAGCGACTTCCAGAAGGACTCCTTTTCTATAATGATTGGACGGATTTACTCCACTATCCTAACTAAAAGCTGTATGATATAGTTCAAATCCGGTGTTTTGGAGATATGTGTGGGGGACCTTTGTCCCGCAGTCAACCTCATCTTATCTAAGGACTGATCAAATTGACCTACTTCTTACTGAAAATCGTCTTCATTTCAAACGATTTATTTCATACCTATATATGCCATCGATTGTGGAAACAAGTCTTCCTGAAAAGTCATTCGTCAGTCATACCTACTCGCCTAACATAGTTGCATGTATATAGCACTCAGTATTCATACAAACGCAGCACTCAGCCCAATGTACCAGCCACAGGACTCGTTCGTGTATTTGACATAGAAAAATGGCTAAACAATTGTGTAACCCAGCACAGGGCCTCTCCACGTTGAAAAACACCTTATATGTTGACCTATTAGAAGCTATCATACATGTACTCAGGGTCCATATTGGGTATGACCAATTAAAGATGTAACGCGGCTGGTTACGTTAACTTCGTGAAATAATCGTCTACTGGTACGATCAGCAACGTAAGTAACTTAACATTTTCAATTTTCAAATCAGCAATACTCTTTATTTTTTAGACATTGGTGAACATTGTCCAACGCAAATCATGAGCAACATATTCAAATATATTTAGAGCAAAAAATATAACGGATTTCATGCAAAACAAAACTGTGCAAGAGATTTGAAAAACTGAAAATATTAAGCTACTTATGTTGCTGACTGTACTCCAGCCAATGACATACCAAATGCTATCACACAATCCTTCAACCAAATTTGATCATAACGAATAGGGGCCCAGTTATGATTGCCGACATAAAAACGACATTTCATACTATACAAAATAAGCTTATTGAGATTATCCAAAACTTACAATTAATAAATAAGTACAAAGTACATACAACATGACAAATAAACAACAATCATAATAATTATTACAATTATTCTCTCGTAGCCGTATTTAAAACACGCGGCTAAGTGTAGTTGATCCCTAAAAAGGAAAACACAACATATACTATAGGCAGATGATGGCAGTTTATACGTAATTCTATTTATTATTAAACTTGAAAACTCTAGCTAACACACATTTATTTACTAAGGAAAAATTTACTATATAATATGTTGACACATGTAAAGGATTAGAGAACGGCTACGCGGAACCGCCCGGTCTCGTAGTTACTAAAAAAGTTAATCTCAAATCAGGAAGCATTAAGTTATTGCCTTAAACTGTCTTTGAAGAAACGAGTCTATTGTAGTGTACTTTCGTCATTTGCTGGGCTCTTATTTGCTATAACCAATTATAGGTAATGCAGCGCGGTAACTTCGTAGAATAGGCGCTCAGTGGTATTCCAATAGCATATAGATTGCAGAAGACCATTACACGATCATTTCACAAAGTTATCGTTAAGCGCCGCGTTTGGTCATAGCGAATAAGGGCCTTGCCCCTTACCCTGACGATTATAATATGTTTTCATGTTAATAATACTTCAATAAAGAAGTTGCGAGCAATTCTTTATTAAACTTAATGCATAGCGCGATGTTATACTATTTTAAAATATTTACCATCCTATTTACCGTAATTTGCTGGCCTTAAAGCTGATTGCAATAACACTTCTGACGTTTAGGTACTGTCGTTGTCAAGAGTGTGATTTTTCGCGCTCTAAGTTTGGGAATGAACAGTGCGGATCCGTGTAGTCATACCTTTACATCAATACTTGTAAAAGGCAAAAATATTCAATAATCTAAATTGTTTATGATTATATTTTACAATAAGTATAGATTTAAAAGATGAATAATTGTACAAACTAATTGATATAATAAAATAATCTATTTTGGACTTGAGATTGTATTTTATAAAAGTTTAATAGGATTTCGTTTTACATTTGCGACATAATTATAATTCGATTACGACACTTACAATAGAGATATTTAACAATATTATAGATCTCTTTGGTAACAAGAAAGAGCGTAAAGGCAAATATGGCTGAACTCTGTCAAATAATTCCCGTTAAAACCGAATCTTAAATGCCGCTGATCAGCAACCGTCATGTTTTAGAAAACTACTAGTTCTGCGCAGCTGCGATTCGATGCACGCTATATAGATAGTGGAATACTATGTAGGTAAGCATAGTATTCCAAAACTGCGTAAGCGCGTTAAGGGCATACCGCGATCGGCAATGCAATTACTTTATAAAGGAATAATAAGCGACGTATTGAGGGTGCGCTAGGAAATTAATGTATGCGCAAAAAAAATTTATCATTTTCTAAAATAACTACACTATGAAATAAAAAACTGCTTTACAAAGAACTTTACTATAATTGTTTGGAATGTTTTTAAGTAAATTCTATTGATTAGTTCTTAAGCATTTCGCGTTGAAATTAGAAAATGTAAAGCAATAGAGAGAGAATAATGAATTCAGATATTCTTTCTTAGAAAATTTCATTTTATCATCTATTCCCTTTACGAGATTCTAACGTATACAATAAAAAATCATATTTGGAAATATAAAGTCTGTAATCCAGATACTTCTTAAAGTGCATGGAGTACAAAAACACGATGTTTTTTCGCGGTGGCCCTTAATTTACTGTGCACAAACACCGTATCGGCGACGGTTTTTCAGTTTTAGATTCGTTTTTAATATCGAAATTTTATTAGAAGAATTAAGGAAGGTTTAAGCAAATTTTCCGAAATATAATAATAGATATTGTAGTATTATTATTACGATTCCTGACTCTTGCCGTTAGCAAGGATAGATTATCAATATGGGAATATGTTTAGCATTATTATAGCTAAGGTCGTGAGCGTCCAGAGTAATAGGGTAAATAGACGATTTAACTACGGTACTTGCCGGCCGCACAACAATTGATATGGAGTGCAATCTCTGTAATAGATGAATGCAGAACTCTCCGGCCCGTCTGATCGTTTTTGTGCTAGCAATGTGATACCTACGTCAAACACCCAGGACTATCTACGTACTCTCCACTATGACTACTTAAACACGTAACGCAGCGCGTTACGTTTACTAAATTTGATGGTATTCCAATGTCGTACTGA
Organism: Phalera bucephala; assembly: GCA_905147815.2. NCBI lineage: Eukaryota > Metazoa > Arthropoda > Insecta > Lepidoptera > Notodontidae > Phalera > Phalera bucephala. The sequence continues at coordinate 22,618,594 of LR990609.1, read as the reverse complement.
ATCATTGCACAAAGTTATATTAACGCGCTGCTATGGTCATAGCGAATAAGAGTCCAAAACAGAACAACTTAAGAATAAAATTCTGCGCGGGTTTTAACTTAGAATGAGCAGGGGCAGATCAAGTGGTTATCAGTACCTATCTCATTTAGAAGGTTATACCTTACGTTACTTATCCAGTCACAAGCCTTGCTGTGTATCGAGACACTGGCGCCTGCGCAGTTCAGGGTAGAATAAAGTAGATATTAAAACAAAGAAGTTAAGCTCGAACATACATTTAAAGAAGGAGTGAATGTCACGGCCGCAACTGTCGCGCAGCCAGAAATCATAGTCATAAGTCAGGTTGGGTACCAAGGTGCGGATTAGCCATCTCTTAATTATATAGATTCCATTATATTGCAGTCATTTTTTAGGTATGAGCCGTTTCAGATGAGGCATCAAATTAATCAGGATAAATCCAAGATAAATCATATTTCAATTAATGCATGCTAACTGAAAACTCTATAAACCAAAAATTTTCTCTAATCGTACCACCATCGTATCGTAGACGTACCATTTTCATTCTAATGGTAAACACCTCACTTGGTGGTAGTCAACGAATTAGGCCTGTTAGATTCCCAGTGTTGGTGCCTAAGGTTTAGGCAATAAGACATGCCTGCTACGAAAAACTTAAAAGAACGGGCCATCCTAGGACAAGCGGGACTAGGACTTGCAGGCCCCTTGGGCTATCGGCCCCTAGCATTTAGTTGGTGGAGTGATCCCTAGGGCGACAGTGCCATGCACCTCCCATGCCGCCCCCAGCACAGCTAACATGTGCATAAAAGCAAGGAAGCATAAAATATGGGCACCTCAATATCATTTGAAGATCACGAAACCGTACCCGCTATCGCACGACCGATTTTATAACGCTTGGGTATCGTACCACTGCAGGTTTTTTTAGAGTGGCTGTGGGCCAGGTGCAAAACGAAAGTCAAGATTCTTACTATTTTACTTTCCAGTACCTACGCAAATGTAACATTATGATTCGTTTTTGTCTCCAAAGAATTTGTATAGTTCGTCTGCTCTATACTAACCTGTAAGTATGGGCTGCGTCTCGATACACGGCCAGCCATCACTATACTAATCACAGCTCATGTTTACCTCGCGTATGAAATGGTCTTCATTCGATATTACAACCAAATTCAAGACATAATTAAATACACCTATTTATACCGGGCGTACATCGAGGAGGAGTAAGTATAATGGGGACCTCCGAAGCTACAAAAGATAGAGAAATATGTCCTGTACACACAGCAACAATTCTATATTCATGGATATTAAAAAAAAAATTTGTAAAATGTTCAAAATGGCGGAGACATTTTTGCTTTAAAATCGATGATGTGGTTTTTTCGGCCATAATATTTCTTTTATCTCTTCTAGTTTCGGAAGTCTCCATACTGATCTCTCAATGTACACTCTGCATAGAACCGAACAATATCTTTAACGCCGAGTTCACACGGCAATACATTGAATCGCACCTGCCTTAAGATATTTTGGCTTAATCTACACCGTTGGAAGCACACCAGTTACACTTAGAGTCCTGTACACATTGACATGTTTGAAACGCTAGAGAGCTCTTATTTTTTCATATTATGCCGGGCATGGAGTCGGTCGGCTACTTAAACACGCAAGGGGTTGCGAACAGAGAGAGCCGGTCTACTATTATAGCTCAAAAAGAGCTTATGAACTGGGGAAACCGATCAGTTGCTCAAGCGCAGATGAGCTCACAAAATGGGGGACTGATCGGCTCCTCAAGCTTGTGATCCGGCAGACTAGTTGGCTGCACAAATGCTAAGCACGTAGAAAACTGGGGGAGTCGTTCGGCTCCTTAAGCGTGAAAGAGCTTGCGAACACTGGGAGCCAGTAGGATGGTAACAGAGGTAGTAGGTCAGCTGCTCAAACGTAAAGCAGCTAACGAACAAGGAGGGAAGATCGGTTATTCCGACGGCTTACTCTTTCTTTTATATCTCTCTCAAAACTCTATTTTAAATACGATCAAAATTTACTCAGCTCTCGGAGCCGGTTACATAATATGATTTCTAAAATGTGTTTAGGGTAAAATAGGCATGTCTCTTTTGCTCCATTAACAAATTGTCAGAAACAGCAGGTGCAATTTAATAATTAATACATTGTTTTTGGTGCAAGCAGTACAGGTGCTACACAACGACTCAGTAAATACAATACAATGATTGTTAAACGTCATTAATATATCATTAGGACTCTACTTCGACAACTATGATTAAATAATATGATTTTAATTGTATTTATCGTGATACTTGTACCGAAATACATATACCGAAATACGTGGAGTGGGACAGGCCTAAATAAGATTAAAACATTTCTGAGCTTTTACCGTACTAGATACGAAGAGTACAAAATCTAGGCGTTGTAGAGGGGAGGCAAATATTTCGCAGTGGACGTCTTTCGGTTGTATTTTACAGAATTTAATCGTATTTAGTGAGTGTTGTGCAAATGTGTCTTCGTTTCAATTCTCACAATAATAGCCTCGTGTTCATTAGAGGACAAATGAGTTATGTAGAAGCAAAACTTCTCTCTTTTCTAACTTCTCTGCCACCCCTCGTTGGGTAAGATAGAGACATGACGGTGTTACTATAAGAGACTATCATCTCTAAAAATCTTGCGATGATGTACCGACGCCTATAAACTGAAAGGGCAAATTGCCCTGCCGAAGCAAAACCAGCAACATCCATATCGATCGATATGGATGTTGCTGGTTTTCTTACACCTCTGCCACCCACCGTTGGGGAATATAGGCGTGACGGTGTTCTAAATGACTCAAATGTCCCACGACGCGTATCTCTGATGACGTCTGTCGTGGTCGAGCAACATCGTGTGACGTCCCTCGACTTCGCCTGAATATCTTAAGCGAAACGTGTCTTGGTACATTTTTCCACTAGTGAATACGAGGCTGGGACTTTATATGATTACTTTCTCTTTGAGAATGGACTTTATTACTATGATCATAAAGGTGCCTTTACAATATATAGGATAGACATCAAGCAACGAAACAACTCTCTACACGTTATCTATCATCTCTATATTCCGTATAGAATCGTAGAAAACGCTTCCGACTATCGAACCAGTCCTCTTTCAAATTAGACAGGGACTTGTTTAAAGATTTTCCAAACAAGTGAAGGAAACATTGTCCTTTCCATCGACGTTTCTTTGAGTAATAAATTCGGTAAATAACCACAAATTTATACAGACTGCGGTTTTGTAGCTTCGCGGAATTTATGAAATACGTAAGATACTGAGTACCTAATTATTCTATATTAGGTAATGCGCGCTATTTGTTTTTATCTATATTTTTACTAGAGATTAATACTCTAATGACTGTAACTCCTAATTCGCACGAACGTTTTTTCAATGCGCCTTAAAACCAGAGATGGGTAAAATGTAATCAGATTAATGATTGCAATTGCATTTTGTAATATCCAATCATGATTCAAGATTAAAAGTGTAATCGTAATCGTTGAAGATTACAAAATGTACTTGTAATCGTTAATCATTAATACACCATCACGCCTATATTCCCCAAGCGGGGGTAGTTCTTCATTAATCTGATTACATTTTGCCCATCTCTGCTTAAAACAGATGGCTAGCGTTAGATTTGCGCTAACAGCGTTTCAATAACGCACGCTTAAAAAGCGCTCGTGCGAATGCGAGCTAAGTCAGAATTATGAGTTGAAGTTCAAATACTACTACGCCGTAGGTAGCTATTACATATTGATATATTGTATATATATACATATGGATTATGATATACTCTTTGTAGGTATCTCGTTAAGGATGTCCTTCGCTCCCGGTGGGCGTTGACCGATCAGCTGGGCCCACACTCGTCCGGCTGGTCACTGCACCTTTTAAATTGTGCATTTATGAGTCATTTTCTTGAAAGTTGAGCGCAATGTTTTTAAAAATTGTAAAAAAAACAATATTAATTGTAACAATATTGATAGCACACCTACTTATGTAAATTTTGCGAAGATACAAATCTACAGTCTGTGTAGAATCCAGAAAATTTAAATAATTCATATGTCATCTGTTCTCGAATTTTCATTCAGAAACAGATTCTCATAGTAACGTCATCTGTTTCGGAACCTTTATTAGCGCACACATTCTAATGTCTTAGAGCACACAAGGAACGCCACAGAAAGAAAATTAAAAGAAGAAATAAAAATAAAATAAATAAAAAAGTTACATAATTTATTGTAATCACAGATAAAAACCGACGCACCGTCAGCTTGTCTTTAGTCATCAACTTATAAAAACCAGCTCGAAATTTTCTACCAACAACACAATTATCTATAAACACAATTACAAGCTTAATTGATTAAACCACCGTTCGAAACTTCGATACAGATTAATTGGAATATGTCACATACATAGAAATAAATACTTAACATGCACGAGAGGCTATTTACAGTGAAATGCAATTTGCTAATGCTTAGATTAGTTAGCGATTGTGGTCGGCCGGTCGCCGGTCGGTGGTCGCGGGTGCGGCCGCGGGTCGTGGTCGTCGCTCGGTCGCGACGCGATCACGTCATGTTGACGCCGAGCGACCGGCTGGCGTACTCGTACACCACGTACGAGATGGACACGGCGGGGATCACCTTGATGAAGTTGGGCGTGATGCCGCGGTACAGCCCGCGGAACCCTTCGCGCCGAACGATCTCGCGGAATGCGCCCCGCATCGTGCCCTCTGCGCACTTCGCTGCATTCTCTGTGGGCGAATCAAATAACAACTATTTAGCACACCGTTACCAGTACATTTTATAAACAAATTCTCGCCGTCGCGTCGGTTTGCCTGTATGTCTACTAACAACTATCGAACGGATTTCCATACGGTTTTCACCAATGGACGGAGTGATTCAAGAGGGAGGATTCACGGCGGCTCGTTAATATGAAATGAGACTATTTTTCGGATTCTACTTCTGATTTTTAAGTTCCTATATCTGGGGGTTATATAATCTAGAAGTGAGGGTTGCCTAAGGGTACTGCTACACTCATCACGTATCGCCGGCAATTTTAGGTTAAGTTACCCAAATATCACTGACCAAGGTAGAGCTATATGAGCAATGAACTCGCCTCCTATTATAATATGATGTAATAAGATTTAAATCTATGGTAACTATTTATTTATTCAATATAGTAGCTACACTATTAACTTAGCACTAAATTGGGGAAACAACAGAAATGAGATAACGTGCTAAACTAGATAGAGATGTATAAAACATTATATAGCTATAGTATATCAATTCAAAAGTAAATTTTTTGACAGTTTAATTAGGCAAATATTTTAAAAAAAAATTTGAATTTGAACTATAGGCGAAGTTTAGTAAAAAACAGAACGTGCGTAAACGTAAAATAGAGATACATTCCACTCGTATGACAATAATAACATTATGAAATACCATAAATATTTCTAATTAAGTTCTACCTTCACACAGATAAAAACAGCGAACCTAATCTACAGACCAACGAACGACAGACATTTAACACCGTTATCTCTGTATCGATATCTTATCAATAGCGTTATCATCAGAAATTCGCGGTTTTCGTTGTCAGATTCCCTTTTGAGCCCTACAGATTAAAATGTGAAATTTTGTAGTATATGTATATGTTACATATTTATCGCTGGCCAAACATAAAAACGTGGTAGGCAGAGAGTACAGAGTTTCAACAGGTTCTTTCCTTACAGACCTCTCTGGCTTCCTCCACTATCATAGTTCGCCTCATACACGCTCACCGGTTACGAAAACTCCGGACATGTTCTTCAGATAAGACACGGTCTATTTTATTATATTACTAGCGACCCACCCCGGCTTGACACGGGTGAATTATACACATACACCTTCCTCTTGAATCACTCCGAACATTGGTGAAAATCGTATGAATATCCGTTCGGTAGTTATTCGAGTTTATCGCGTTCAGACAGATAGACGCAGCAGGGGGATTTTGTTTAATAATATGTAGTGATATACTTATAATAAAATAAAATGTGTTCATACTTATTATATTTGCTATTATATTTGGCCTGCGGTTTGTGGTTGTTGTGTAGTCTCGACTAGCACTTCATGTTGTTATCTTTAAGCTAGACGCCTTATAAGTTCCAAAAGCAGGCCACGAGCTTGCCTCTACTAATCTTATCTGGGTTCATATGGTGGAGGATAGCCCTTTATTATCTCGATTTGCGAGAGAAGGCGTTGACTTGATAGTGGGAGACCATAGGCTGATTAATTATTTAGTTATAATTATATCATTTGTTGGTGAAACAACGATTGAGGATATGACAGATGGGGAAAACCCGTTGACATTATTGTACTTGTTTGTTCACTTATCACTAAAATATTACTACAACGTGGTTTTCGGTCTTCTATTCCATTCATAATGATTTAGTTAGCTCTAGTCTTCCATATTGTATTTTTGCCACCTTTTCCTAGGACTAGCTTGAGGAAGAACTAGACTATTTTACACGACGAAATAAGCCGCCGTCGCCCCATGCCTTGTCTGAAGGTCTTCTAAACGTCGAGCCTGTATGAGACGAACTATGAGAGTGGGGAAAGCCAGAGAGGTCTGTAAGGAAAGAGCCTGAATTCTGTACTCTCTCCCTCCCCGCTAAGGATTTGGCGTGATAATTTATGTAGATAGATAAATGTATAAAATCGATTGTGAGACTAACCTTGCGCCTGCAGTCTGGTACGTACGAGGGCGAGCGGGTACGAGCAGACCTGGCCGAGCGTACACGACGCACTTCCACACGCCAGCAGCAGCAGCATACCCGGCTGCTCATTATGCGCCTGGTACTTGCTAATGTACTTCTTTTTCAGCGTCTCGTACACCGCCAAATCAATCCCCGCATACGGCACAATACCCAGAATATTTGGAATGTAACCCTTGTAAAAACACCTCAACCCCTCCCTCGTGTATATTTTCTTAGCTGCGTCGGCAATACCCTTGTACTGCCCCGTCTTTCTCAGAGCTAACCGCGTCTTTAGCACCTCCAGCGGATAGATCACAGTCTGACTGATCGCCCCGGCCGTCGCCCCCGCCACAAATCGCTCGTGGATCTCCAAAGGATGATTGTTCTTCTCTCCTTTTATCAATCTCTTAACTTGTTCGTAGGCGGCAAATTTTAACGCTGATTCTGGTGCTATTTTGATTACGTTTATGCCGTTGCCTCGCCAAAGCCCGCCTATTCCACCTTCGGTGACCATCTTCCCTAGACATTTGCTCATATGTTCCCTTGTAGGATTCACCTGACAATATGTAAAGTTATGTTAGTGATAAAGTCAGAGAGTAACGTGTAAATGGTTTGAAAGTGACAAGGGTAAATCAACAACGCGCGAGACCTTGGCAACGTCTCTCTGCGTAATTTATACGTACATTAATTGTGACATTGAAAGTATTCCAGTACTTTTGAATGACAATATTACAATTAACACAAATACGCAAACATTTTTATAACTATGTGAGTCAAGGAAGCCAGAGAGGTCTATAAAAGATAGATCATTTTAAAACTCTGTACTCTCTGCCTATCCTATAAGGGATCTAGCGTAATGATATAATGATAGTTTTAGAACGTATTTTTAATCCCCTTCTTGTCTGTGGGTTTTTTAATCGGAATAATTTTACACAAAAAAAATATTTACAATTGTACACAAATTGTGCTAAAAATCAGTTATTGTGACTTTTTAATAGCTCTGAAAACATCTGTAAGTGGAAGGAAGAGAGTTGAGACTGTTCAGGCCTGTTCAAAATACACTAACGCTCGTTCTATGCCTCTCTCACTCACTCAAAGATTTGTCCCGTGCGGGAATTGAACCCGCGACTATTAGACACAATGGGCGGAGCGGCTTGAGCTCTTAACCATCGTCCGTCAAAGAAGACTGTGTTACAGTAGACTGACCTGTAAAAAGACTTTAAGCCTATCTAAAGGTGCTGTGCACGTCCGACTGACAGCCCCGGCAATGCCTCCGGCCAGCAAATGGCGCCACCACTTGCCCGTCTGCAATTCACTCTGAGTGAAGTCATCGGGCACGTTCATATCCTCGCCAATGTCCAGGTACTGGAAAGTAATTAAAATAATTAGTATAATTATGTTAAATGTGGCACGGGATACATGTACTCCCAAGGTAGCAAAGAGAACTACTCCTATTTCTGCCGGTTTATGATGTACAAATAGAGAAGAGATGGGTCAATCATGATCATTATCTAGGCTGAGATACTTGTCCACTGATGTATAAAGTCCGATGCCTCCTGCATCCAACGACTTCCTGCGAGCTTCATAAGATTGTCGGTCCATCTGGCAGGCGACCGTTCTACGCTGCGCTTGCCAAAACGTGGTCTTCACCCTAGAATCTTTCTGACCCAACGGGCGTCCGATATTCGCGCTATGTCAAAATCATGATCATAATTAGCATATTAATTATATTTAGTGTGGTACGAGATAGTTGTAGTCACAAGGTAGTAAAAGAACGCCACCTCTTTCGGCTGCTGTGCATATCAGGAAGAGTGAAGTCAATCATGAAGACTCTGTGAATATTGGCAGAGGACTAACCATGCAATTTTCCATCTATCTATATTATAATGCCTAATCCCTTGCCAGAGGTAGGTAGAGACTACAGAGTTCCAACAGGTTCTTTTCTTGCAGACCTCTATAGTTCGTCTTATACACGCTCGCCGGTTACGGAGACTCTTAACTTGCCCTTCAGATAAAATACGGTCTATTTGGTCATGGTAAGATAGTCTAGGTCTTCCCCGGTACCTATATACCTGTATCCTTCCACTGTCGCATTGTATCTGTTTTTTCATTCCTTCTTCCAACCAACCAACGGACCAACCATGTAATTTGATGTAATAAAATAATAAATAATAGGCACCATAATGTTTATAGTCCCCAGGCGTAGGTATCAAAGATGTACTATGTTTCATCAACATTTTGCGACGATGTTAGGTCCTGAAGTAATAGGGACCAAGCTATTCGACGATTCCTGTCCATTCGTCTCCGGACCCCAACAACATTTTAACATGCCAAGGTTCAAAACTTTAAACAGCATATGTCATTGGGCCAACGAAGCAGTTCACACTATTTTGGTATATATATACACTAAGTTTTACGAGAGACTAGTAATGATTCACTAATTCATTCATTTTCGATGATCTAAACTGTGAGTCATGTACGGTGTGTTTTACGTCATGGGATCAGTGGGCTTCGCACGATAACATTGACGTTACCAAGGTGCTAGCGAGTTGATATGTCATTCTTGTTACACTAAAAATTTACCAAATGAACATGAAAGTGACAGCACGCTTACTCGCAGCGTCACGCTACCGTCAATCTTTTCGTGTTAAGCCCTCAGTAACGTTACTGTGGCGGACGTAGAGTCTTCATCTTCGCTGCTTCCCATGCTTATTTTTATCACATTTCCTTTAATGTTCCATGTTTTCATGTAAAATTTTATCTTTTCGCCCTGTCGGGGTAGAAAAGTTATCTTATATAGGGGAAACGTTTCACATCTCTCTCTCTCTCTTTCTCTATCTCTCCTTTTGTTATACATAAACAAGTGTTTATATAACATATTTCAAGAGTCAAAGGAGCAAGAGGTCTTGCGAGTATTCTATTTTCTACTAACAGAGGACCCTATGAAAGGGTTACCAAACATAATAAAATATTCTATTATGTACAAACTGTGCCGATTTTAATGAAACTTAAAGTCCCTATAATACTTGAAGAAACTTGTAATTATTTACTTTTTTATACAAAAAATATCTAGTTATACTTAACAAACGCAAAAAACATTTCGGAACTCTAATCTCATGAGAGTAATCGAGGTTTTTCTATTAAATAAAAAGAGACAGAATACTCATGATCAGTCAGAAAAACAGTATCACCCTACCGTGAAGGTCTTGCGCACAAAAAAATCTCAATTTTCACAGACAAAGACAAAAATGCAGCATGAATTCAAACGCCTTTTCCTAGACCGCTAGGCAGATGATATGCTATTAGTAATTATATTTATGTTAAGTAATGCTTGCATAGAATTACCGTCATTATATCCAAGTGGAATAGTCTCATATTATCCAAATCCAATGATAAAGGAATAAAAGCGATATATAATTTCCAACATACTGTACTGATCTTCAAGCTGGTGTGCATTATAAATTTAAACATTATATGAACTACTTTATCCATTTTGCATATTATTCATGAAATTTAGTCTGATTCAGAAAGGTAGCCGTGGATAAACCACGCTTTGTGTGTTTGCAACATTGTTTGACAGATTTGACAAACCTAAATTTCAATGTCAGTTATTTTAGACATTAGATGCTCCTTGGATATGTAGATATTTTTATCTTAAATAATGAAACGAGGTGAAGTTAAGTGTATTTCGATTGTCTACAGTCGCGTGTAAATTTCGAGTGCGGGATACATAGTATAATTGGACGTTGGAAACTATAAGGATCCAATTTATAAGGCGCCGATACCGAATAATTAATTTTATAGTTTCCGACGTCCAATTAAACTATGTATCCCTCACTCGAATATTAAAAAAAAACACCGTCACGCCTATATTCCCCAAGCGCGGGTGGCAGAGGTGTACTGAGTACACCCACGTTTCGCCGACGATGTTAGGTCCCATGTAACAGGGGGCGAGCCTATTGACATACTGGGCACAATTCCCGACTCTGGACTCGTATTGGGAAGTTTTAGTTAGAAAAATTACACTTGTCCGACCTAGGATTTGAACCCAGGACCTCGTGATCAGAAAGCGATGCGCTTTGCCACTAGACCAACGAGGCAGGCAATATGTGACCTATACTACAATAATGCGATTCCTTCGCTTGTCCTTTTAATAATAAATGCATGAAGATAATTTATAGGTAATTTGAAATCATACAGGCATGTTTTCATTGCTGAGGCGTCTTTAGTACATAGTAGGTACTCAGATGATTTCTCTACTAAGTAGTACAAAGTTACTTAATGATGTAGACATAACTACGCGTTATCGCCGATATTTCTTCTACAGAACAAGGTTTGCGACACGAGTGCGCCAATTATCATATACTAGCATTGCCTTGTCCATTGCACCTCCCTCTAATAAAATTTTATATTCTGAAGTACAGTGTAGGCTCTTTATAAAAATTGGTTGGCAATCAATTTGGTTGGTTTAATACTCTGTTTATAAGTCATTCTTTACAAAGAAATACTTTAATATTTAAACGCCAGCAAATGTTTACAAAAGTATTTAATAGTCTAATGGTTTTTAAAAAGAGCTTACAAAAGGTTCCGACTAAAACTTAGAGGTCCCGAAATTTCTCAGAAAGACACAAGCAAGGCAGTTGTTTAAACTTAGGGTAAGTTTAAACAACTGCCTTGCTTTTGTTATTGTTAATTGCCTGAAACACGTGTACCGTTACTCTTGGATTGTTTAAATTTTGGTGGTGTCAGTTACTAAAGGCACTAGGCCGGGCGTATTGTATTATACAAAAACACAAAACAAATACTGGCATAGCAAAAAACGTCAGGCAAAGTTAACAGAATTTGTTTGGAATAATTTAATTACCTATTGAAAGATAAAATTAGAAATTATTGTAATTGGTAAAATTTGTTTATTTTTCCTTCTTCCCTATATAACAAAATCTCTTAAAAAATGGTAGGTCCCTAAGATTCGTTAAAAACAGCTAACGCTATTTTAAACAGTATTTTAGTGGACATGAAGGCATATTTTTGAAATAAAACTTCGCTCTCGAACGAAAGGAACGAAAGCACCTGACACAGTGTTCGATGACGTAGACGCAAGTACACGTTGTCGCCGACATTTCGTCTACGGAACAAAGCTAATTACATGAGTGCGCAAATATCGGATGCTAGCGTAGCCTTGTGTACAGCACCTCTCTTGGAGAAGTGTGTCACGCGATAACTGTTCGCGTCCGGACACAGATCCGCTTGATGAACCGTTTCTTGAGTTTGGTGATTTATTTATACTCGATCTCGATATTTTTTTTTATTATTAAAGAGAGAGCTATGCTTGGAGTCACCCAGCGGGATGGAATCAGAAACGAGGAGATACTGATATAGCACTCAGAATTGCTTAACTTAAGTCGCAGTGGATGAGGCGCATCGCTCGTAGAACTGACGGCCGTTGGGGCAAAAGGTTCTCGAGTGGCGACCACGTCCCAGAAGACGTGCAGTGGACAGTTGGATGCGTACAGCACAAAGCCGATCGTTGTGGCGGTCTTTAGGTGAGGCCTTTGTGCTGCAGTGGACGTCTTTAGGCTGATGGAAAGTGACGATGGTGCCAAAGATGTGGCTCGCTAACTCAGAAATAGCCTATTCACTGAAAAAAGGGCTGAGGAGACGGAATTGAGACTGAGTTCCGAATCGGTATGATTGGACTAGTCCCGACTCCTTGTAAGGCAACTCTATGCAACATGTAGGAGTAGGACTGGGTTGTGACCAGGAGGAGGGTAGTGACCAGCCACGGCCGACACATTCCACCTGTGTTTATATATCAAACGACTTGTTTTAGTAACGAACAGTAACATTTTCTGCCAAACTTAAAAATTGTTCCCAATTTGTATATAGATAATAGGGTCCTTATATTGGGACGTTTGTTACTCAATCACGCAAAAACAGCTGAACGGATTTGGATGAAATTTGATATACAGATATTTAATAAACTATAGGCAACAGGTAATAATGGATTAGCAACATGGATTAACACATAGGATACTTTTTTATCCCGGAAAAATGTTACGTTCCTGTCCAATGTCAACGCAGCAGCAGTCGCGGGCAGAAAATACCAATGTAATAGCATCGAGTTGTCAATGCTATCACGTTAAGACTTAACATCGTCGGCGATATGTGGGTGATTTTATTTGCTTATTAAAAGCGAATAATACCTCTCACTGATAGATAGCTCGTATTCTACAATGGTATGTTGCAACAAGGAATTTTTGGCCCGTGGCTGAAATTAACAGGGGGCGTTGGTGTGAAATTAGGCTTTATAATATAGGGGGAATAATTTATTTTTTTCTACTTCCAGTGAAATATTTCAACAGGTGGGTCTGGACGGTTACTACTTAAACAGAACTTGGGTGAATTTCATAGCAAACGGCAATCTGCAACTGTCATGAAATGACATTACACTTGATGACAGCGTTAGTTCTGATTTTTGCCGCGGGCCAAAAGATTTTTGTATGACTTTATGTTAAGAAAGTTCAGTTTCGTGTTATTTTCTAGTCCGGTGAAGCTGTAAAGGCCCCGCGGCCAACAGCGTAGATAATTCACACACACAATTCATGTTATTTAGGAATAAATCAAAGCAAAATAGTTCTTGAATAGTTAATAGATTAACTCCTTTTATTTATGAACATATGATGTAAGAAGTAGTATAGTTTATATGGTGTATGTTTAAGCTTTAATCTTTGGTGTGGTGATAAACGTTGTCTACAGTTAAGAATTTACTGTCTTTTGTTTGATTTAATAATTAATTATCTACACAACACATAACACATTAATGTTTAGTTTTTAAGTAATTTTTCTACGAGTATTATGGCATAGCATTATTGTCATATTACGTATAGTAGTTAAATAAAATATTATTGTACACTGCCTGGAGCTTAACGAAAAAATATACTCAAGTTGATTAATTTTTTTAACACTGTTGTATATGTACACATAATAAATAAATATACTAATTTACAATAAAATAATTACTATTATCACTTGACTGCCTCGTTGGTCTAGTGGCAAAGCGCATCGTTTTGTGCTGGTCCCGGTTTCAAATCCTAGGTCGAACAAATGTAGTATTTTTAACAAAAACTTCTCAGTAAGAGTTCGGAGTCTAGAATTTTGCCATGTGCCATTGTGTATGGCAATAGTCTCGGCCCCTATTACATGGAACCTAACAGCGTCGGGAAAAAGTGGGTGTACTTAGTACACCTCTGCCACCTCTGCTTGGAGAATATAGGCACGACGGTGTATTATTAATATTATTTATTATCATCATCAGCCGAACGAGGGCCATTGCAGGACGACCAACTTTGACTTATAACGAATCCAGCTTTTACACGTGATCTAATTTATTATATTTTATATTAATTTTCCTTGCCACATTTACCACAGAGGTATGATACTATGAACTTAATTTACAAATTCTTCTTGTCGCTGTATATCGTAAATCACACGCAATACTGACCTCCTCATTACGTTTACGAGTCTGCGAGTGCTTTAAAAAAATTCTCTATACAATAATAAAAATACAGGCTAACCCATCTCTATTACATAGGCTGCTGAGGTAATTTAAAAAAAATGTGGTCGTCCGGTATGTTAAGGCGTGTAACATTCAAGAATTTTATGCAACTTTTTAAAAGGTCTTTATCATTAACCTTGCAACATGCCAGCGTTAGGCAATAAACCACTCGGCGGCCAGTTGCAAACCCACTGTCGGGCACAACAATCCAACACCTTGACACGAATGCGTCTACCGGATCCGATGTTTCAATTTATTGATTACGTTAAAATTTTATCGATTAAGTGAGAGAACTAGAGGCAATCGTGGCGGTGTTTATAATCACCATGGTTAAGCAGCATCATATGCAGTTTTCTTCTCGTTTCGACGGCGAACATCTATCTATCTATATCATCACGCCAGATCCCTTGCGGTGTAGGCAGAGAGTGCAGAGAGTACAGAGTTCCAATAGGTTCTTTCCTTACATACCTCTCCGGCTTCCCCCCCACTCCCATAGTTCGTCTCATACACGCTCGCCGGTTACAGAGACTCTTGACTTGTGTTTCCATATAACATGTTATAACTATATGGAAGCAGCTCAGAATGCGGCCACATTGACTGCATTGATGTAAGCAGACATCAAGTCCTGCTGTGTACCGGTGTTAGGGCATGCGAAGAACGATATAAGGTGGGACATCGTTTGGGTTACGCCGCACAAACACCCCAAATTGGTACACGCTGTGCTGAACATACTCAATCTGAGATGGGTGGGTGCATTTGCTGTATTTCCATATTCGAGTTTCTGTGTTATAAAAAGCACGCTAAGCCTTTGGATCCGGTTACATCAGATGATAGTCGATAAGTCAAGTTGGAAGCTTTATGGGCGGCTTGATATGTTCTAACCGTAGGCCAAATGGAGGCAGAAGTCTCCACCACCTTGATTTATTAGAGAAGGTTTTTACTGCTGGAACAGTATTATCTTATTATTATATGTAATATGTGTATTAAGGATAATTAATGTTGTCTTGTCCAACCATGTTAATCATCATCATCATCATCATCTCAGCCTATACTTGTCCACTGCTGAACATAGGCCTCCCCAATCGCTTTCCAGCGTAACCGGTCCGAGACGTGGTCTCTTACAATAGGTCTCATAAAAAAGCTCAGAGTTGCTCAGCGAGCTATGGAGAGAGCTATGCTCGGCGTTTCTCTACGTGATCGAATCAGGAATGAAGAGATTCGTAGAAGAACCAAGGTCACCGACATAGCCGTTAAGATTAGCAAGCTGAAGTGGCAATGGGCGGGCCACATAGCGCGAAGATCGGACGGGCGTTGGGGCAGAAAGATTCTAGAGTGGAGACCACGTATTGGCAAGCGCAGCGTGGGACGACCACCTGCCAGATGGACCGACGATCTTGTGAAAATCGCAGGAAGTCGTTGGATGCAGGTGGCATCGGACCGGTTACCATGTTAATGTCACACTATAATTTAAGGATGTGACTCACAGATATTACAGGTAAATATTTTGGTCATTTATGTTCAGGTAGTGAGTAGTAGTACAATAGCGTTACCCAAAATCGATGGGTAATTAAGAACACAATTCTATAAACAAACCTTTGCTAAAACCTATTTTAATTTCAACCGCCACGCCGCCGTGTTTAGCTGTTTTGTGTTACCATCATAATTATCGGCGAAAGTGGAAGGATGTAGATATCGGGAAAGACCAAGAGTATCTTATCATGATGAAATAAAACGTGTCTTATTTGAAGAGCAAGTCTCTGTAACCGGCGAGCGTGTATAAAAGGAACTATGAGAGTGGAGGAAGTCCTGAGGGGTCTGTAAGAAAAGAACCTGTTGGACTACTGTACTCTTTGCCTACCCCGCAAGGGATCTGGCGTGATGATATAGATTGATAGATCATAATTATCATCACCAGCGTCCAATGTAGGTCGAAGGTGTCCCAAAAGTTCGCCATGACGACCGGCTTTGTGCTGTACGCATAAATTTTTATCCGCTGATGTTTTCGGTCTCGCATCCGTTCGGCCCGTTTATTTTGCCCATGATAGCATAACTGAACCCGTTCGCCCCTTAAAAGTTAAAATGGTCCCGTTCACCCCTCTTTTAGTCTATGTTAAATATAGTTTTGGAAAATCTTTTAAAGCCATCAACTCAAAATAAATTTTAATCACCGTGAAATAAAATTCAAATTACAATATAGGTACATTTATTTTGAAGAATAATGCTTTTATTTATAAAATGGAGCGAACGGCTACTTTAAAAATAAGTTAGCCCGCGTTAAGGGGCGGACGGGCACCGCAAAAAGAAGCGAAATACGCTTTTAAATTACAGGCGCGGGTGTGACACCATGTTTTCGTTTACTAATAAAATACGAAAAGATCAATTGGTGGCGGTTAAGATAGGGTTCTAGTGGTAGAATAGGGTATGTTAGGCACAATCTTTTTAGCAATGCTATTATAACGTTACTTTGCATTGATTTAAGCAATGTATAGTTGTGTCTATTTTTTACGGAAAAGTATGATAAAAATAGTTCTGCTAAAGAGGTTGTAATAACCCGCCAATTTTAGGTTTCACATTCAGGAATTTGTGGATAAATACTTACTCGTTTTTTTTATTCATACGGTTTTGAGCGGTCTTTGTTTTGAAAATTTTAAGTTAAGTATAACTTAAGTAACTGCCAGTCAAATTTATCTACTATATAAAAGTATAGAAGTGAGGAACATTTATTTTTTCCAAACACCTTACAAAGGCTGTTTGGCCCAATGATTATATACCGTTAAATTCTTATAACTAGCAATTTCGCGACTTCGTACCCGGTCGACAACAGCGCCACCTCGGGTAGGTGGCGGTGGTGGTCTATGTTATCTAGCCTATGTTACTTCTGGATAAGGTAGCTTTCTAATGGTGAAAGAATCATGAAAATCGGATCAGTAGTGCCGGAGATTACCACGAACATCCAAACTCACAAACTTTACCTCTTTATAATATTAGTATAGATAATGAGTAAATAATAATAATATCAGGCTACACTGTCCCACTTGCTGGGCACAGGACTTCTCTCACAAATCGATGTGATAGAATGAGTAAATGCTTTGTGATATTCAAATGATGACAAATCTATCTAGACAACAGCACTTAGTCTTAGTTAAATGACCTCATAATGTACAACGGTGTTTATCAAACACGCATACTCATTTCCAAAGAAGGAAAAGAAATGTTTTTATGACAATCGGGCAGGAAAACCGCATTTTATTAATTACGGAATATATATTTGCTTACGTCAAAGAGCATACGTAATTTTTTATGACTATTAACAATCGCATTATTATATCAATCGTGTTATTATATAAGGACAAGTCGAGAATCTCCTTAACCAAAGAGTGTATGAGACGAACTATGAGAGTGGAGGAAGCGAGAAAGGTCTGTAAGAAAACCATAGGTTGTAGTTCTGTTCCTTTTCCCTACCTCGCAAGGGATCTGCCGTAGGTATGTATTATTAAATATATGGTTGACAATTAAGTTTCATCCTGCTTTTTTCAATATATCTCCTGTAAATTAAATTGTATGTTTCGGTGTCCAAACTTCCCAGTATGACTCTGGAGTCAGGAATTGTGCCCGGTAGATGGCAATAGGCTCGCCCCCATTACATGGGTCCTAACATCGTCGGCGAAAAGTGGGTGTATTCAGTACACCTCTGCCACCCCCGCTTGGAGATTATAGGCGTGACGGTAAATTAAATTGTAATACAGGTTATACGAAGACGGAAAGCATGTATTCGTAAGTTTCAAACTTATGCGCTTAAATATGATGAACTATCCTTTGAATTATATATAAAGATACGTTTACTTTATTTTTCTGTTTTCATTGTTATTGATAGCATTGTTCGTGTAAAAGCGTATGGCGCAGGCTGGCCATCAGAACCGAGGATTTCACCCCGTGTCGGTCGTACAGTTTTTTTTTGTATTGAAAAAAATCTACATAGGTTGGAACGGTGCCCAGTATTATAACAAAAGACTCGCCCCCACTACATTTGGACTTAACATAGTCGGGGAAATGTGATTAGTATTATTTTTATTTTGACTTACTTTTGGTATACCAGTCATTTATGATGTATATTATCCAAAAGTCATAATCTTTGCTCGGTGAAAATTAGCACTTTGGTATTTTAACGTATTTTAAGACTATAAGCCATCCACATTTAACTTATGACCTTGATATTAAGATGTGGTGATCTTTTATATGTTATATCGGAACAGGTTTGTGAAAACGAAACTTCTGGGACTTAATGTGACATTTTCAGGTAAAAAAACTATAAAGACAAATTCATCGCTTTTGAATATCTTATTTTGTTTGAATGCGGCCCTGACCGACCATTTCTTTGGAACCACTCCACTGAATACAATAATATCCAGTAATTCAAGCTATAGTTGTTTATACAATCTTCCAGAATAGTTACCAACCAAAATGATTGGACATAGTTCTAGCCATGACAATTTGTTTTACTAATAAGCAGATATCTTACGGCTAAAAAGAATTAAGTTCTTTATTTAGTAAAAACATGAATGAAGAGTCTTATCATGTACCCAAAACTAATCACCAAGTCATGATTGCCTGTTTCTGATAGGCGAAGGTATTCTAAATCCACGTAACACTTAACACATATCATCTTACGCAATGGACGTGATCTCGCTCTCGCTCCAAGTTTAACATAAAGGGTAAACGAGACGACATGTTTTCTCGATGGTAAAAGTGTTTCGGTTATTTCGTGCTAGCTCCAAGTTTACGTAACAACAAGTGTTACGTTTAAGTGTGAATTTATAAGTGTCACGACTTGGTTCAGTGTCACAGATAGATCTCGTGATCTAAATAGATTTTCTAAGAACGTTAAGGTCAGTAACATTGCTGAACTGGTTTTTCGTCGTTTGATGTCGCAATTGTGTAATATATATATATATACTTACGCCTAATTGATAAAACTAGATAGAAATAATAGGTGTGTATATTTTAAATGCGTCTTTAGTAAGGATGGGCAATACACCGCTGACATATAGAGAAGAGTGAGTGCAGGGAACAGAGTAAATGGTGCGATGGGAAAGCTACTTGGTATGTAAAAAAGAGAATGAAAGTAGGATAAATGAGGTGAAAATGCGAGCTCTGCGGAAGATGTGCGGATTGAAGCTGACCGACCGTATTCGCAAAAGCGTAGTAAGAAAGGGAGTAGGTATGAAAGATAGTTTCGGAGTAAAGGGTATGCTCCGTTGGTTCAGGCATATAGAAAGAATGTCAGAAGAAAGAATGACGAAACCGATATAAAATGCGAAAGTCAAAGGACGTAGGTACAGGGGAAGACCTAGACTTACCACGATCAAATAGACCGTATCTTATCTGAAGGACAAGTTCATTTGTCCTTCAGATAAGACACGAGAATCTTGAGATTCTCCGTAACCGGCGAGCGTGTATGAGACGAACTATTAGAGCAGAGGAAGCCAGAGACGCGTGTAAGGAAAGAACCTGTTGGAACTCTGCACCCTCTGCCTACCCCGCAAGGGATCTGGCGTGATGATATAGATAAATAGATAGAAATAATGGGGTATGATATTTCGTACCTTAGCCATCCCTAAGAGATTGCTGCTCTACAAATCCAACACGATAACCAACTTTCCAGTTTTTAAGAGCTAATTACCTACGATGACCTCAACGCGTATCGAATAGAATGGCCGTCATTGACAGAGGACAGAGATCGTTGGAGGAAGGAGGGAGAGAGCCTTTACCCAGCAGTAAAAGAATTTGTGAAAGAAAGTATTCTGAATTATTTGAGTTATGTATATCTATCTATATTAAATGGAATGTAATGGCAAGTCAGATAATGGTAAGTTTTACTAGTCTATATGTAAGAAACGGAGCATGCAGGAACTATCCGTTAAAGTACAACACCAAACAATGTTCGATATAACTAGCTCCTCGAGGTAGCCAGCTAAAGTAGTTGAATTATTATCAAGTGGACGCAGTTATCGTGGAGTAGTCACGTTTATCGTCATGCAATAAGTTAGGTATATGAAATTATCTTCGAACAACCATCCCGAGTTCACAAGATCGTCTGTGTGTTGTTTTGTCTTTCAAAGAAATGGCAGTGATGTGTCCCACTTTCTATAGCTATTTTATTGGTGTTATTTGCGCAGGAAATATTTGCGTGTTACCTAACCTTGATAGTGTTGTACCGGATATTAATAAATTTCTTGTCGTGTCTCTAATTGTGTTTCATTCTCATTAAAGTTGGATGGATATACTTATGAGTATTTAATCCTTGCAATGATTCAGTATCTGGATTCTTAGTTACGGGCTCCATCCATCTATACAGGTTATTTGGTCTATTTTTGCACATCATTTTGGGTAATCTAGGCACGTACCTTAATCTCTTTAAAACAGTTTTTACAATCTTACTTTGCTATAAGAAAGAGATATGAATATACGCATTTTAAACATTTGTTTTTCACGGCAAAGTAAGTTTAAAATAGTTTTGCCATAGAGGTTCGGCCCTGGACCGCGGTTTCAATGTGTGGCATCATCTTTATGATAAATTAAAAGTGCGTGAAGTTCTGTTACAAATATTTCCAATTTGTTTACATTCATATTAAAATTAGTTCTACTTCGAGCATACGTTCGATGTCAGAATTCTTTCTACCATATGTAGCAGAAAGCGGTGTATTATAAAAATAAATTATATTTTGACTACGGCTCGGTCTAGCGGTTTGAGCTAAGGACACGGTCGCTCGCTTAATCGATAAGTTCCAGGTGTGATCCGGTAAAGATCAACATTACATTTATTTACGTATCTATCGTGAACGACCTTGTAATACAGGTATTATATTTATTGATTTCGTATGATCGATTGCAATGTCACCGCATTTACATTAATCAAACACTGACATATCAATATTTCATAACTTTCAACAGAAGAATGGACGACCAATTTTAGATAGTGTTGTCCTGGGCCCTTATTCGCAATGACCAAACGCGACGCGTTATGATACGTTCGTGAAAGAGTGTAATGTTATCCTGTATGCCACTGTAGAAACAAACAATAATCTCACGAAATTGTCATAACGCGCCCCGTTACTTGTTTCATTAATCATACCTAGCGAATAAGGGCCCTGAGGTATTATTAGGATTTCCCCCGAACGTGTTTTTAATGGATGTCGCACGTCGAGTGACGCAATCTGCGCCGGCGCCGCGTCATCCGCGCGCCTCCTGCGCATGCGTCGCCTTACATTACTCGTACACGAGCAACATTAGACAAATTATAAATAGTTTTCGTTTTTCGCAGTTCGCGACATACTCATTATGATATTTGTGTCAACTTTAAATAAGGAAATGGTATGTGCGCAGCTGCTTATAAAGATATCGATTTTGTTTAGGATTATACTAGAATAGGAAAGGATTATTATGGTATACCCGTTATTCCATAGGGATAAGTCCTGTACAATACAATATTTTCGTCAGAGTTTGAGATGGTATATGACACCTGCGGTGGTTTGCACTCTCTAGGTGTTTCGAAATGATGCTTAGAGTTCAGGATCACATTGATTGTAGATTTTTAGCTGACTCGCAATGATGCTCAGATTTCAGGGCCAAATTGTTTTTTAAGACAGCTAAACAGTTCGTATGCATGACGTGCCTTCCAAAGCACGGAGACATTCCAATACAGAAATGCTACACCTGACTCCTTGAAGATCGCTAAGAATAACGCAATCTCGCTGCTCTATAATCCCCTTAATGACCCATCCTCTTAATGTCTTAAATATACAGATATGCATTTTGCTATTTTACCCAACTAATTTCTGCCCGTGACTTTGCCCGCGTTGATATTGACAGGAACCTTTACATTTTAACGGGATAAAAATTACGCTATGTGTTAATCCAAGTTATAAACTATCTGTGTACCAAATTTCGTCCAAATCCGTTCAGCCGTTTTTGGATGATTGAGTAACAAACATTTATAATATTAGTAAGATTATCTAAATTCTACCTGTCAGTGCTCCCCGCTATCTTATTGTACAAGGTCATGACTAACGTAGTATCAAATTGTCAGGTTGTGACAGAGCGGATTTTTGTAACATCGTTATTACCCAAGTTTCGCTCCACTATCACGACAGACGTGTTTTTAAAACTTTCTTCGCTCGTATGGGCGTCTGGTTGTAACTTGGCATGTTACCTTATTTCACCTTAACTTGTAGTTTTTAGATTTCTAATTGCACCGGGTAGCGTATATCAGGCGAACTATGAAAGTGAAGAGGCGAGAAAAGTTGGTAGGATAACACTTGGAACTCTGTACTCTCTGTCTACCGATGCAAGGGACCTTGACCCTATGATAATATAGACAATAACTTAATTTGCAAAAGTCGCTTTTGTTGTAGTTATTTGAGTTTTATATACCATAGCAAGTAAGGTTGACATTATTTGCTGTGACGCGTAAACATATCTGATGACAAGGAATTAGACCTCCCCGTCAACACCAGCCCACGTAATAGCCACGGACTCCCCGGTTGTCTATCTTCCCTTTAGACACTTAACAAAATTGGGCAATGAGCAGAAAGCTAATATCATGGTAGAGTATCGTAAATAATTGTTTGATATATTACAAGTATCTTTTACTTGTGTATCGTTTATAAAGAAGTGTTAACACCAAGATACGGAGCAGACTGATAACGCTTTACAACCTACACACGGTTCTCATAAGTAATTAAATTTATTTGTTGTACAAATTGGCTTTTACCAACTGTAACATTTTTGTTATGAAGTCGGTCCAGTCTACCTTCGCTTATGGAATGAAAGCATGACGGTCTGTGTAGAACAAGCGTCCTATTGTTATTACACATAACTAGGATAATATGACACGAATAAATTAATTCCATTGATAACATTCATTTACATGATTCACATTCAAACCGGCCCCATTTCTGTAGTGGGTGGGACATCCTGATGACATCACGATCGATAATTACAATTTGTACTATTCAATCGTCACGAATAAAAAACAATTCGATGTATCGACTAAACGAATGAATGTGAAAATGCGTGTCGCCTCACTATTTCGCTGCACAATGCCGACGGACTGCATAAATAGAATCGAATCGGACTGTTACTATCGAGTGCACTCGATTTAAATTAAACTATGTAAGTAGGCAGGCATGTCGTATACTGCATATCACGATTGCAGTTTGTCTAACCTAAATAATTATCGTTATCTATACCTGACAACGTAACGGGCATGCGAATTGGCCTTACAAAGACGTGCAAATGATATCGGATATGGTGTATGCGGAAGTGATACAATCGCTTAGGCAGCCAGCATATTCTAGTACCTGCTTTATATTCTGTCCACTCCTGCGGCAGTGTGCCGGGAACTGGACAAGAACATGAGCAGTGCGGGCATGTCAAGTTTGTATAACCAGTCCATTTTCACTGCCGCGGTTTACATTCTTGTGTTGGCCAGCTTTTTGTCCAATTCTCTATTCTCACACTGCCGCACGAGTAACCTGAATATAATCTAGGAATTAGAACCAAATACTGAAAGAAAGAGGCCGGTTGAATGTTAACATTGCGTTCACTTGTACAGTGTTATTATATCAATTTGGGGTCTGTTTCGCAATTTTGAAGAAAAATGTTTGGGAGAAAAATCTAATTAAGTATATAGAATACAAAATGAAATGTGATGATGACGCATCAGAAGCATGTGGTAGTTGAAAAGGGAACGCATAGTATCGGAAAAAAATTATGATGTATGGAACTTTCATAAGGATCAAAAGCGCTGTCCGAAGTTCTGCGAACGCCATTAGATTACGAAGTGTGAACCGGTAATGTAAATCAGTTGACGCTTCCATGGAATTGCATGATTCGGGACGTAGTGGCAATATAATAATTTAAATTCGCTACAACATATTGCCATCAATATAACTTCTTTAAGGAACTGGACCTATAGCAATATCAGCTGAAAAATTAATTATCTTGGTCCTCAGTGAATCCTACTATCATAGTATTGAGGCTCACAATAAATTTTTATTAGAAAAAGTGAACTAGAGAGTAGATTAATTAAATTCAAGGTTAAGTGTTAACAAAGTTGGCATACCATAGTTAATATCCATTCAGTTAACGACCTAACTCGATAACCAAAAGGTGCCGTTTAACGGCCTGTATAACAAAACTATTAGTGGTTTGTGCTTTGAATGACTATCAGTTGTCATAAAACAAAAATTGTATGAGTTACGAAGATGAAAACGCTATTGAAGAACGTTCTACCCATCTCTATGTTATGTACTTTTCTCCACCGATAAAAGAAACCGAAAAAATTATCACATAAACCAAAACTAAGTACTAAATGATGAACAAAGATCCATACATACAGCAACCAAATTGAGGAAAACCGCTCTGACCTAAGTAGGTACCTACGGCCAATACCCAATACAAGAAGAACCCAAAAAATCATTTGACGCTCTATATCTAATAACAAAAACAGAATATAATGAGTCATGAGGAAAACAAAGATCTTATATCTTCGATTTTAAAGTTTCAATATTGGTGGCCACGTAACTTGTTTCCAGGTATTGGGTCCTGACTGTTGTAGTGTTTTAGTTATCTGTGGTTTGGTTTATGGTAATTGTCTTTGGTTGTCATTCTTGGTGCTTGGAATAAAATGTAATTTAAAAGAATAACCGTTAAATTATTACACTGACTGTTGACACAATTCGCGCAGCTGATGAAGTCACATAAAGAACCTTGTAATGCTATAATAGGTATTATTCTCTGCCTCGTTGGTCTAATGGATAGGTCCTGGGTTCTAATACTTGGTCGGACAAATGTAGTTTTTCTAACGAAAATTTCCTAATATGAGTCGGGCGTCTGGAATTGTGTCCGGTATATGGCAATAGGCACGCCCCCTATTACATGGGACCTAACATCGTCGGCAAAAAGTGGGTGTACTCAGTACACCTCTGCCACCCCCGCTTTGGGAATATAGCCATGACGGTGTATTATATATTATTATTAAAGGTATTATTCTGAATTTATTATTATATAAAACCCTTAACTTTAGGCCCGTATTACAGAACGTAAATCAGTCATGAATCAAGTTTTAAAAACTGATTTTTGTCCTAAAACGTTAGTTTAAAATTAGATTCACGACTGATTGACGTCCTATAGTACGGGCCTTAGTCTTAGATGTGGAAGGCACACCAATTCGATATATATTTGTCTCCATATCATGTCTCTAAAAACATTAGGCGTTTCATATTTCTATTTCAACTTTCAAAATTAATCATCATATTAAAAGAGAAAAGTAAAAGTACAGACACATAAGAAAGTTGATCAAAATTCGCATATTAGCCTTGTGAATGACGCACAGCATTTTGAAGTACTATATAAAATGAAAATGAGTATAAATGAACATTAATAATGATATTAATGAACGAAACACCCATGAACTTCTAGACAATAGTGATAAAGTTAATAATGTATCAATAGCCGAATATTCCAGAATGGCCAAGCCAACACGCACGCCCGCTGTCGCCTAGGCAACAAGTAAACCACGCTGCCAAGGCTAACTTTATAATTAACATAAAATTGAGAAGCTAATCTAATAATACGATTCCCATTGTAGATACACTCGTGACTTGTTTTACGAGGTTCTATAAAATTTATTACGCTAACATTGCAGAGAACCGCCACGATATCACACGTGTTTCCCGTATTGTTATCATCCGTTATTGGACATTCCCAAATGCACACGTTAGGAAAAAGACGGCACAATTCCGAATTTTAGCGGGACAAATGAATTTATTCAGACACGCGAACTAATATTTGTGCGTTTTTGATATCGTTCCAAAAAGTTTTAAAGGTTAAAATAATAGCAGCAAACTTATTATAGACCGTACCTTTAGTGTGCATTGTAATACATCTCCATAAAAGTCCACGTCCATTTTTGGGGGGCTAATGTCTAAAACCGTGTTGGTCAGTGGCAGACCCAACGCAGCCGATGACTGGCAAGCGAATAGACTTCAGCCAGCTGTATTAGCTAAACCAAATTTAGAATAGATTTACCTTTGCCAAACATCGACGAAAGACGATCAGGAAATCCTCGAAGACATCGCCGGTAGTAACAGTTAACTCTTCCATTTCTAGAGACATTTTATCTAGTTTACTTCGAAGTAAATAAGACAAATATATAAACTAAACTAAACTTAAATCACAGTCAAATTTCTTTGGAACTATCAGATCGTATAAATTAATTTGAGTGCGTACGGCTGGGCGCGAAACGAACACGCGTCTAACACGGCCAACGGGCAGCCTCACACTGGGTGAACGAATAGTTCAGTGAGCGATACTGTTTCGTCATCATGATCGGGTAGAGAACCGCGTGTCACCGGTTTTGTGGTCGGTGCGGAGGCCCCTATACCAAGATCCGCCTCGCCTACTGAAGATAACGGCTATAGAGTCGAGATTGCAATGAAATCGACGGCGCTGGGCGTACAGTGGTAGTGGTTGAAAAACAGCTGATAATAAAGGCATGAACGGGTCGAAATACAAGTTCATTGGGGGCTCGCCCCATACGTATTGCGATTTGCGATAGGACGGCGCGAACACTGCCTAGCAACGAGCGCGTTGGAATTCAAATAATGTGTAGGAAGGTGAAAGTTGTCGCGTGAGATTCGTGGGACTGGACTAGTTCGTCAAGGATATAGATTTAGGACACACCTAAAAAGGTTCCTACGATATTATACATACCGGCGGCGTTAGATTAACGATGATAAGAAGTTAAAAGTATACCCTTAGGCAAGGTATACGTAGTGTTTTAGCTGGTAAATGAAAAAAGTATTTCAGTTTTGACACATAAATGAAAGATTGTTTTACTGTTGTGTATATTAATGCCTTGGTTAATAAGTTTGCAAATCGCAAATAGTCTTACATCCTTCCTAATTCTTCAGAGTGAGAAAGATATTTTTGTTATTTAAAAGCAAAGTAGCGAACGTTCATGCTACACCTTGAAATGGCTAATGGCGAGAATCCTCATTTTCCTTTTATTTATACTTTAGTACATCGTTGCTAATGTATCTTCTCTAATTTAGCGTTTCAATTGCAACTCGATAATAAAACGGAAAATTTAACAATGCATTAATACACTTTAATATTTTTTAAAGTGGATATGTTATCACCATATTAAGTACATATATAAACGGTTCATTAATACTTATGTCAAGCTGTATGATGTTCCGTACTTTTATGTAGCAACCATGAATATTAAACATAATAAAACATAATATAATTTTGTCGTCTACAATTACATACAGCAGCAAAATTATATATGGAAGTTTTAAAAATATAATTGTTCAAGCGTATTTTCACGGTTTTAAATTCAAATTTGATCAAACTCTACCTGATTGCTTAATAAAGCTATATGTTTAAGAGTTAATCTAGTAATCGATTAACATAGCTATTATGTTCACTTAAGTTGACGTAATATTTTAGTTACACGTGTAACTCGTGAAAGGAGAATTGATTTCTGGTTCACCTTCTACAGTATGTAGTTTAATAACCCGCTAAGTTGCTTGTCGGATCTTCTTGATAAATTCCTATCCGCATTAGAAGTAAGAAACACGTTTGCAAGTATTTCCTATACGGATCATACCGACCTCAGTCATGGGGTAACACCTAGAAACTCTAAATGGCTTACACAAACAAATGGTTTTCGACTCACGATTCCTCATTTCTTAGCAAAGGGCCAATTAATTCGCAAATTAAGATGGAACTGCCTTTCAACATATTTAAATACAACAATACCCATTCGTTTATAATTGGCGAAAACCGTTACGTTCATTTTGGTTGTTCAATTTTTTATTTCGAAAGTTCATTCGGTTTTCATAGAACTCCAACCAAACAAAGCATCAGGCTTGCCATTCTATTTTCTGTATCGTCACGTGATTCGATTTCAGAACGGTTGGAACTTTAGCTGTGATAGGATCCCCAAAAGATTGTCGTTAATGCTGGCATGTTGGGGATACGTCTCGTGTTTATGTTACACGACAATCTGTGTCGACAATCATGCCACGTCGGCAATAGTTTGATGCATTGCAGGCAGCACGTAAACGAAGAGAAGCAGATAGGTGGAAACTTGTATAGATTTACTTTATAAAGTCGGTTTTCCATACGCCTACAGCCAGCAAAACGAACACGTATAGCATTCGTGCTCATATTTTAAAAGATAATTTCGTGCGAATTTACAAAGCAGTGCATGCCAGTAGCCCCGGGCAGATAGGTTTCGAGGTAAATTCGTGTTCGAGCAAGGCATTTTTCATCTATCTATCTATCTATAACCTCACGCCAGATCCCTTGCGGGGTAGGCAGAGAGTACAGAATTCCAACAGGTTCTTTCCTTACATACCTCTCTGGCTTCCTCGACTTTCATAGTTCGTCTCATACACGCTCGCCGGTTAATTTTCGCTCGTATTTTTTATGCTTTCATAATATCAGACAAATACGGCACCTTATGATAAATTAAAGAGGCAGAAGGACACCAACTAAAGCTGTGTGTGTGTGTGAATGATCTGCGTTGTTGGCCGCGTGGCCTTTACAGCTTCACCGGACAAGAGGGCGAGCGTGCAACCACTACGCTCGAGTCAGAAGGCAAGGGGGCAACTAGCTCAAGGGCGCCTCAAGGAGGAACGGCCTCGATTGGCTGGCCGCTATAAGGGAGGGCATATACTAGGTGTGTCGCCATGGTGCTCTGCACCGGTCGGCGAGCAAGGGATTCTTCGACCTCGCCGCGAGGTCGGTGTCTGATGCTACGTGCGGTATCTGTATCCGAAAGAAGGGATGTAAGGGCATCGGGAGGGTCTGTGAAAGTATGCCGCGGACGGCGGATTCCTATGATTGGACGCGCTCGCGAAATATCGGGTTGTCGCCTTATTAATAAAAATAAGGTTATATACGATAGGTTCGAGACCGAGATCAGAAAGGACGACGTTCGTTCCGTTCCGACGTTCCGTATGAACAACGGGGCTCCGACGGCTTTGCGAGATTTAACCGTTTGGAGTCTATCGATGTGAGAGCGGGCGACATGCCCGAACACCTTACAAGCGTACGTCACCATGGGCTATACACAAGTTTTGTTAAGTGTAACCTTATTCCTAAGGGACATTTTACTTCGCTTGCAGATCATCAGGTAAAGACGACCGAACACAAAGGCTGCTCGGTTACGGACTTGCTTTTTGTGAGAATAGCCCCGAACAATCAAATTGTTAATAGACAAAAGTTCTATTAACCACTGACTGTTGGGGGCTGACATTGACTGGAGTAAATTATGAGTTATAGAAATCTTGTCAATGGCTAATCTAAAAATAGGTTTTTTTTTTGTGTGAAAATTTTCTACTTGTCAGCGTGTGAGGCAGAGTTGGGCAAAAATTAATTGTGAAAAATTAAATTGCAATTATATTTCGGATTTTGTCGCCGTTTATTTTTGGTTTTAAAGTTCAGACGTTTTGAGTGCTCTACACCACACATGGTCATATGATACCTCCTGAACTGAGGCGTTTGATGTCCAAAAATCATTGTTATTACAGAGTACCTTGGGGGGATTTATGTAACTGCAACCCAAAATTATATTCATTGATCCTACAATCAAAACATCGATTGCATAATGCCCAACACTAATGTGAATTGTGAGGCCTATAGTCTCAAAGCGCTGTTAACAACTGAAATCATTGAAAAATTTGTAAATAAAAATGTTAGTA
Organism: Phalera bucephala; assembly: GCA_905147815.2. Classification (NCBI taxonomy): domain Eukaryota; kingdom Metazoa; phylum Arthropoda; class Insecta; order Lepidoptera; family Notodontidae; genus Phalera; species Phalera bucephala. The sequence continues at coordinate 22,588,506 of LR990609.1, read as the reverse complement.
AATAACATATCTATGCCAAGCAAATAATGCTCAGAGTATAAAATAATCCAAATTGTGTGCTGTGACTCAAATCAGTACAGATGATATAGGAAATAGGAACTGAATTGTTTGGCAACGGCACAACGCGTACTCAAGGCTATGTTGTCATGTCACCAGCGTAACTTTTTCTCACATAATTGAATTTTTACTGTTTTATAATTCACAAAACACTCGTTTTAATTAAAGGGTCAATTGCTAAGCGAAATCTGATAAATATTCAGCTTTATGAGTGGAAGTTAAAGTTGAAATTAGTATGTGCTGTTGGTAACGTTATTTTATATGTCGATAATTCGGAAGTCGATATAAGGAAACAAAAAGATGACTGTAAGTTTCGGTCTTCCTGTTCGAAAGAGTGACAGGGAATCCGGTAGAAATTAAACATGTTTTAATCTGTGATTTTACAAGATATTACTTCCATATCGATACTAAGGAAGTCACTAGGAAGCTTTCTCGGAAAAAACAAGTAAAAATAGATAGTATTTATTTTTTATTCACTAATATCCTCTGGCTGATGCTGTTATGGAGGTTTTACAGAGGAGCTTCTTGCCCAACAGTGAGACAGTACAAGTCAGGAACGAAAACATCTTCTGATCTGCCAGAATATTAAAGCGTTGTTAAGTTTAAAAAAAACACGGTCAATGTGATTTTCCACCGATACATCGATTCAGTTCAAGAAACTAAAAGAAAAACCTTGTTTTTCTTTTAGTTGATTAGTTTTAGTTGATTTATTTCAAAAGATTGTTTTATAAATGTGTGATATTATGAAACCTTTACAAACAGGAACAACTACTCAAATTGGTACAACAGTGTACAACACCAAATTGCTTCACAGAAAATGTTCTTGTTGATAAAACATTACCAAGAATAGCTTATTGCTGGCATTGTTATTTTGACGTTAGGCCTAATCTCTTTCGAGAAATCTGCTCGCAACAATTACAATGGACCTTTAGAAGGCAACTATTGTGTTGTAGAAGATGCTAGATCGTCAAAAATGTAGTTGTTTTTGGGTTCAAATCCTAGGTCGGACAAGTGTAGTGTAGTCTGGAATTGTGCCCGGTACATGGCAATAGGCTCGCCCCCTATTACATGGGACCTAACATCGTCGGCCAAACGTGGGTGTACTCAGTACACCTCTGCCACCCCCTCTGGGGAATATAGGCGTGAAGGTGTGTGTTTTTGGCATATACGCATTACATTGAATGAATCACAGATCAATGAACCTTAAGGCTCAGATGCACCACTTAACATACTCTGTAAAAATAATAAAAATGAAAACCAGTTCAAAATCTCCTAGGAGCAGCTTTTGTACATCTTGATAAATAACTTATGACGACGACGACGACTTTTTCGCGAAATTTTGAGCAATACAAGGCTCTACTTTTCCCGAAAAAGTCGTCGAGCGTTAATATTTTTGTCATCTATGAAACCGCTGATTTTATTTTCTAAAATTAACCAATCTCAGAACAAACATTGTTAGACATGGTACACAGAAATATTCCCTTAAGAAGTTTACCGATATCCCTGTATGTAATACCTGTAACATAACTATTGAAGCCATCAAAGTGGTGTCAATAATTCAATGTCACAATGTTAGCCTTAAAGATAAAGAATCCCATACAATTTGATCAATGGTTTTTAATGGCGGGGTACACCTGTGTATACTGAAAGAGTGTTGTCGTGATTGCCGAAAAGTGATTGGTAGTGACGACACCTATTCTATAAAACCAGACGAAGCCGTGGTAACACCTGTTGGACGTAAAGTCAAAGTCTATTCTAAAGACAATCATCTATTTGTATGGGCCAATAAAAGAGCACTTAAAGACGTCAAAATTATTACATTCATTATATCTACCACCGGAATGGAAGGCGTCCTCCGCTGAGATTTGGTAGAAACTCAGCGGGTTAGTCTTGAACATTATTTATTCGATTGGGCTTTCTATTAAACATTATTTTCGATTTTTTTTTCTTCACGTCATTGTTTTACACAACATTTGTTTAGGAATTGCTGATTGAGTAGCTACTCTAACCCCCTTTGGGTTGTATATGTATAGTTGGTATAGTTTATCGTCAAGATACTCCGAAATTTTGTAATACCCCTTATCACACAGTCTAAGAGTGATTGCATTTATACTTACTACTAGGCATGTTTCGCTTTAGTCCCGGAAAATAACATGACCGTTTAATTATTTAATGCTTTAACCCCACAGACATTTGATTCACATGCATTAACTTCAATACTTCTGCTTCACCGTTGCTGCATTAATGTTAAAGCTTGCGTTAAAATGTGCTTTAAAATAGGCGGTAAAATATAACGTGGCCACATATCAAATCACTATCACTACATATTATAAAACAAAGTCCCCCCGCTGCGTCTGCCTGTCTGAACGCGATATTCTCAATAACTACCGAACGGATTTTCACCAATGCTCGGAGTGATGCAAGAGGAAGGTTCATGTGTATAATTCACCCGTGCGAAGCCGGCCCCGGCTTCCGGGTCGCTAGTAATAAATAAAATATTGGCATTATCTGATGAAGAGAATTCATGCTATTCTTTTACACTAGGAATTAGACCTGTGTCGTGGGTGCATTTAAAAACATGAAATTCACACACAAAAACATCCAGGCTGTAACAAATATTTGTGGGTCACACAGCCATTTGTCGCGACTACTCAATCTGGAGGACCAAGCCGTCTATCAAAAATAGATTAAGCTATTTAAATTTCAAAACCTGTACTCATACAGCTGTTGGGTATATGTTCGTCTAACAAGGAAACGATACTATTCCAAGAATTAAGTAGCCGACTGGCATTCTCCAAATAAATGACGTTAATGTATTAATCATGAATAAATTATTTTATACAATTACGTCAAATGTTACGTGTGTATAACACCTGTTATGACATTCGGCGCGTGGAACGTGAGAACGCTTCTTGATCGAGATGTCAATGCCTGCCCCGAACGTAAGACCGCCATAGTAGCTCGGGAACTTCATCGCTATAGCGTGGATGTGGCTGCTCTCAGCGAAACACATCTCCCCGATGAAGGAGAGCTGGTGGAAGCAGGTGGCGGCTACACTTTCTTCTGGAAAGGTACCGCTGCCTCCGAAACTCGACGATCAGGGGTAGGTTTTGCCATCAAGAATCACTTAGCAAAGCATTTAGAGGAGTACCCTGTACATATCTCAGACCGCGTAACCACACTGCGCCTTCACCTGGACAAAGACAACTACCTTAATGTCATCAGTGTCTATGCTCCAACGTTAGACAAGTCTGATGACATCAAGGAAAAGTTCTATGAGGAAGTGACACATTGCCTCGATAGCTTCAACGCCAGGGAGCAGGTTTTATTGCTGGGCGATTTCAATGCCAGGGTTGGGCGGGACTATGAGGCTTGGCCTGGAGTTCTGGGTAGACATGGAGTTGGCAACATGAACAGCAATGGTCAGTTGCTGCTCAGTCTTTGTGCTCAATACGGTCTGGCAATTACGAACACTATGTTTAGACTTGCCGCCAAGTACAAGACAACATGGATGCACCCAAGATCTAAGCATTGGCATTTGATTGACTATGCTATCGTGAGACAAAAAGATTTCAGCCAAGTACAGGTCACCCGCGTGATGCGTGGTGCGCACTGCTGGTCTGACCACCGACTTATTGTCACTAAGCTACGAATCCGCCTCCGTCGCCCGCGTAGATCTCTTATAAAAAAGCTTGCTTCTTTGAACTTGGATAAGCTAGAAGATATCGCGGTCAGGGAGAAATACGCTGAAGCCCTGTCTGAAAAGCTGATGCCAGCTAATGAGGTAGGTGATGTTGATGCTGCCTGGGGAACTATGTCATCTCATATCATGGATACCGCTTCAACTGTACTGGGGAAAAAAATCCGTCGCAACGAAGACTGGTTTGATGGAAATGATGAAACCCTGCGGGCAGCATTCGACAAACACCGAGATCTCCTGCGACAGCACAAAAGGCAGAGAGGAAGCGTTGCGGTTGTTAAAGCTAGTGACCTCGAATTGCGCAAGCTGTCTCGACATATGAAAGACAAGTGGTGGCAGGACAAAGCTAGTCACATGCAATGGCTCATTGACACAAACCAGCTGGGTGAGTTCTACAGTGAGGTACGTAAGCTGATTGGTTCATCCTACCAAGCTCGGGTGCCTTTAAGGTCTCTAGACGGTAGTCACATGTTGACAAGCAAGGAGGATATACTAAACCGCTGGGCGGAGCACTTCAACATTCTGCTAAATGTGGATCGATCAGCTGATCTGCAAAGTATCGGTTTAATGCCTCAGCTCCCTATCGCCTTTGAGCTGGACGAGACTCTATTGCGTGACGAGGTTGTTACTGCCATCAGACAGCAACAAAACAAACGGGCGGCTGGCATTGACCTTATACCGGGAGAGCTGATAAGATACGGCGGAGAGGAGTTGCACACGTTAGTGTGGGAACTATTTGTTCGCATGTGGGAGGAGGAGCGCGTTCCGGATACCTTTAAAGTATCGCGCATAAGTGCTCTTTACAAGCACAAGGGTGACCGATCTGACTGCAACTCCTACCGCGGTATTTCGCTCCTTTCAGCCCCCGGAAAGGTCTTTGCTAGAGTTCTCTTAAACCGCCTAAAGAACTTGTCTGAAAAGATTCTGCCTGAAACCCAGTTTGGCTTCCGACCGGACCGAGGCACATGCGAAGCTATATTCTCTGTGCGTCAACTGCAAGAAAAGAGCAGGGAACAGGGCTGTCAGCTGTACCTTTGCTTTGTTGACCTGGAGAAGGCTTTCGATAGCGTGCCTCGGGAAGCTCTATGGTTGGTGCTAGGTAAGCTCGGGTGCACGGAAAAGTTTGTGAGACTTCTTAGACTCCTGCATGACGACATGCAATGCTGCCTTGCCGTAGACGGTGAACAGACAGACTTCTTCCCCGTTACCTGTGGGGTGAAGCAAGGATGTGTCTTAGCGCCTACTCTGTTCGCCTTATACTTTGCGGTGGTAGTTAGAGAGGTCTTACACACTGTTTCTCAGGGAGTCCGCATCCGTTTCCGCACAGACGGCAGCCTTTTCAACTTGGCTAGACTTAAGGCTCGCACTAAAGTCTCTTACGCACTGATCACTGAGATCATGTATGCTGATGACTTGTGCTTCCTATCAGAATCCCTAGACGGCCTGCAACAGCTGATGTCCGCATTCCACCAAGCCTGCCGTAAGTTTGGCTTAAAGATCAGTGTCAATAAGACGGAGGTGATGTCCCTGGACATGCACGGTCACGAGACACTGACCATAAAACTTGGTGAGGATGTGCTAAAGCAGGTGGATAGATTTCGCTATCTGGGGAACACTGTAACATCCAAGTGTGACCTTGATGCTGAGATCAATAGCAGGGTGGGTACCGCAGCTGCGGCATTCGGCAAGCTATGTACCAAGGTCTTCTGCTCGCATAACCTTAAGTTGCCCACTAAGATATCGGTGTATATGGCAATCGTGCTGCCAAACCTCCTATACTCCTCTGAGACGTGGTGTGTATACCGCCGCCACATTCGCACTCTGGATCGCTTCCACCTTAAATGCCTCCGTACCATCATGAGGATCAGATGGTCCGATAGAGTGCGAAATACCGAAGTTCTGCGACGAGCCAATGTTGGTGGCATTGAGGCCTATTTAATGCGTCGACAGCTTCGGTGGTGCGGTCACGTATCTCGTATGGCGGAGGAAAGAGTGGCGAAGCGCATCTTCTACTCTGAACTGGAGAAGGGCAAGCGGAATCATGGCGGTCCCCTCCTCCGGTACAAGGATGTCCAAAAGCGACACATGAAGAGATGCAACATAGAGCCCTCTCGTTGGGAACGTTTGGCAGCACAGCGGCCAGAATGGCGCAGGATGGTGAACAGCCAAGTACACGAGTTCGAGGCTCAGCGTAAAGCTGACCTTGACGCCAAACGCAATCAGTTAAAGGCCCGCCCACCTGCTGCCATATCATACAACTATGAGAACGGCGTACTTACGTGCCCTCAATGTGCACGGAGTTTCGCCGCGAAGATAGGCTACATAAGCCATCTTCGAGCGCATCAGCGGCATTACTCTGACTAGGGGTCTTTAAAGTGGTCGCCATGGCCGAAATCGGTCGGATCAATCATAACAGGAAAATTATTATAATCTTTATAGAATGTATAATTAAAATTTTATAATCCAGACCTTACTGTAGTAACACTCGTTGGTTTAGTAACGCATGGCGGGGTTGGGGATCACAATGACCTGGGTTCGAAAATTAGGTCGGACAAAGTATTATTAGGGTTTTTTTAACAAGAAATTCTTGGTAGGAGTCCATATGAAAGCAGCAGTTGAAACTGAGTCGGTATGTACATAAAGATACCGGTTCTTTGGAAGAGATTGCTTCTAACAACAAGATTGCCAATTGTACTATTGCCATGATTTGTTGTATTCCTTTACTCTAATTACGCTGGTTTAAAATACAGAGTACCCTATCTACCTAAAACAAGCAGCGAGAACCTTCTAGAAGCTTCTTTTACTGCAATTCAAGCTTCATACACTCGTACGTGCAACTTGCATTGGAATCGTTGCTCGAATCCTACGCAACGCGGCTGTTCAAGCCGCTATTCGGCTGCACCACCAGCTGATACCACAGCAAACCAGACATTTCTGACGTCAAATAAAGGAGCATTTGTATGCGATGTACCGTTGCTAATTGGACAATCTGAGCTCATTTGGTTTGTCCATGTTTTGTACAATTAGTTTTGTACTAGAAATTTCTAGAATATAACATGTCGTAAGTAGTATTGCCAAGGGTATATTTTGCTGTATTTTACCTAGATGTATAATCTATAGACATATGGGTATGCTTTTTAAGGTAACTGACTCTTTGGCATAAAGTTCACTAATCGAAATACGGAAAAAACTGAATTCTTTTTATTCGGTTACAAAAAACGATTGCTATTATATTTGGGATCTCAAATTGACTAATAACGAGGTCTGTATATACTCTCCTTTTAGTCCAAATCATAAAATTATGTTTCCCGTGGTTTCGCACCCGGTCGACCATAATGGCTCCTACTGGGTCTATGTTATATAGCCTATGTTACTTCTGGACAATGTAGCTTTTTAGTGGTGAAAGAATTATTGAAATCGGTTCTGTAGTTTAAGAGTTTATCTATTACAAACAAACAAATAATATTAGTATAAATTCCCTCTAAGAAATTGGTAATATGGCATGGTTGCTGCTTTTTTCGCCTGTGGCAACACCGGGGCTAACAGCTGATTTTGAGTGTCCCCTTGTTTTAATTAAATTTTTATAGTTTTAATATAAATATACTACCTAATTATCAATTTTTTCATAATCTATAGAGGTAATTTATTATTACAAGTAAGACACTGTGTATATTTTGCGAAATTTACGTTGTTTTGTGAACGGTGTGTTAAGCTAAGCCTATATTAGTGACAGTGCAGGTTTTACCGGCGTTTTGGTTTTGGAAAAAACACTTGTTATCGTTGTTATCTCCGCATAAGGTACTTAATTACATAATATTAGCTTTGCTTTTGAATATTATATGCCAGTTATTGAGGTTACGTCGCGTTTTTCGTATTAATAATTACCATAACCTCTAATTATATACGTAGTTCCTCGTTTATACTCTATTTCTACATACCTTTTTTGTTATCTTACGGTTCCCATAGTTTTATAACGCCATCAATCTTAGAACACCAACTACAGGAGGCCCATGCACAAATAACTCAGTTTCAAATAGCTAAACTCAACACAAAGGCCTTATTGAACCAAAGTCTATTCGACGAATTGGTAGTCTGTGCCCCGGGCATGGTCTCTGCTGAACCTGATACAAGTTCCTTAAGATCCTCTGTTACTTTAAACCAGCCTATATTATCTTGCAATGAGGAGGCAGTCAGGGGCAGCAGAACAAAATTAAAAACATTAAAAAAATATGTAAAAGTAAATAAATATATCCGTAAAACAAAAAAAATTGTAAAAAGACAGGTTTTTTATCAAAAATGTTAAATTGAATAGAGAAAGATTGCAGCTTATAGATAAGTTAGATTTTTATGTATCAAAATTAGAAATAAAAACCACAAAGATAAAAATTACACGCATAGCTTTCAAAATAACTTACAAGATAAATTAAAAGTTATGACCAAAAAATACGAAAGTTCTGAAAAATTAATTAAAGAGTATGTATTGGCGATAAATGAGCTAGTTAAGGATACATTTAATAAGCTTGACAAAGATATCCTAAAAAACATCAGTAACCGGCTGTCGCTGGATCGTTTATCGCCTATATGTGCTTCGAGGAGTGGGCACTCACATGCCACCATATCAAGTAGCCCCTCTTTTGCTGATAGCTCCCTTATGACAGCTATAGATTTAGATACCCCCTTAATTAAAACTAAACCTCATCTATCTATCTATAACCTCACGCCAGATCCCTTGCGGGGTAGACAGAGAGTACAGAGTTCCAACAGGTTCTTTCCTTACATACCTCTCTGGCTTCCTCGACTCTCATAGTTCGTCTCATACACGCTCGCCGGTTACGGAGACTCTTGAATTGACTGACTGACTAAACCTCATGTAGTGCAAAATAAAATTACTACTCTAGTAGTACTCTTTTCTCAGACAAGGGACATTCTATTATTAATTTTTGCTGTCACGATTTATCATACCATGAGGTAATGCAGAAAATTTTGAAACTTGAATTTAGCCCCGACCATACATTAATAATATTTATTGTAAATAGGGTGAATGTTAACAAGAAACAATTATTACACTATAATGACCTTTTTAAAGGTAGCAAAAATTGTAATATTTACATTTCCCTACAGCAAAAGCTTGCCACAGGGGAAAAATGAAGCTATTTATAAGCTGAATATGACATTGCACAGTTTAGAAACACAAAATACCTATAATAATAGTGACAATATGCATGTCATTGCCATTAACAGTTATGTTAATAAGACACACTATTTGACAAAAGTAATATTTTTTCTTTCTAAATATTATAAAAGACATATAGCTATTTCGCTATCATATTTTTTTTTACATCAACCAAGAACTTGGCTAATAACAAAGTTGCTTCTATTGAGGAATGTAATATTGACATATGTAATTTAAATTCAGACATTTTTAATAATGCTAATTTTGACATTTCTAATAATTTAAATTACACTTCAAGACAATAGAGACATCCTCTTGCTCTAATACTGATGAAGTATTTAGAAAAAAACAAAATTTAAATAACCTGGTCCATCATAATATCCAGTGTATGACTGGTATGGATTTGGAAATTGAATTATTCATGAATGGTTGCAAAATAGATATTCTTTGTATTACAGAACATTGGCTTAAAAGTAACCAGATCATGTTCAATTTCTCAAATCACCAGGTTGCTAGCTCTTTCAGCAGAGTTAATATGATACATGGTGGCTCTTTAATAATCGTAAATAATAAAATTAAAATTAAAGAACGTAAGGACATAGTGAGCCTATCTGTTGAAAGAGTTATAGAAGTTGCATGTATTGTGTCTGAGCAGTTCATTGTTGCGTGCGTATACAGACCTCCTTCTTAATCTTATGATAATTTCGAGCGATGAATGGAGGACATTTTATATAAAACCTCCACTTCAAATAAAACAGTAGCTATCTGAGGAGACTTTAATATCAATCTTTTTAAAAAAAATATTTTTAAACTACTAAACACTGGCTACTAACAATGGCTGTTCGAGCAATTTACAATTTGGCCCCAAGAGCATCCGTTAAGGAAAATTTAGTTTAATCACGCTGGCGTTGTTTAAGAATATTTGTCTCGATGCGCCCACACAAGCCTCATCATTTTATCAGCTGAAAGACGTTTACTGATGTAAGCCACACTCCAAGACTCCATCCAAACATAGATATGACGGCTGCAACTTTTTCTAATATTATTTATTTTAATGCTTTTAATGGGCCAAAATAATAACTGACTGGTCCCCAAGAAATACTAAAAGACAACGCGGTAGACCGAGGCGGAGATTGCGGGACGAACTAGACAACTTTTTGAAAGACGGGCCTGACATGGCAACAAACAGAGGAGTGGAAAAAGTGGAGGGAGGCCTTTGCCCAGCAGTGGGACACAAATGGCTCATAATAATAATAATAATAATGCTTTTAAAAAGAAACAGTATAATATTTTTAGTATTGACGCGCGATATAATATCTTAAAGAAAATTATACCTTACACTAATAAACAAATAACGGAACTCTTTAAATTTTAATACATAATAGTCATGCCCCGCACAATTGATTACAGATCGTTACATCACAGGCGTCAGAGATCAGCCGAGTGTCAATAAATTATTATCCATATAATGTGTCCTCTAAAACAAATCATATTCTTCTGAAATGCTTGCCATTTGAGGTGTAGCTGGTTCTGTGCCTTTCTCTCTCTTTGACACACAAGTATAAATAAAAAAACACACAGTACTTATAGCATTGAGGGTCGATAGTTTGGTCGGGTTTCGGAAGAAGTGCTGCAAGTATACTTTTATTTCCACAAAATTGAAGGTTTCATCAAATTCCATTTCGCGCATTTTCATTGTGGAATATTTAAAATATCGAACGCGAATCCATAAAAATAAACAAGAATATAGAGATAAACCAAAACCCTATTTTAATTTGTATTTAAAACATATACTGCATATAAATTTGCGTAATTACTTAAAAAACTTAAAACTTTATATAACTCTAATTTCTTAATTATGTAAATTGGAACGGTTTGCGTTTTAGGGACTGACACAATGAAAGCGTTATAATCGATCAATAGTTATTAAAATTGTACAAAATCGATTGCCGATTTCTTTATGAATATTATTATATGTATCCGATTAAAGTACATGGTATGCTCAAAGTAAAGAAATTAATAAAAAAATAAGTGGATGCGCCATTTTGACACATTGAAATAGACAGTTTCATACATTTTTTTAAATAATAATTCACGTGCACTCATCGTGCACTGCATTCATATCCTAAAGGTCACCCTACCAATGTCTCGTGAAAAGGACTATAGTTTGGAAGCATAAGAGGACCCTTATTCGCTATGACAACGGCTATGATTATTTAAACGGAACGCGGCAGATTACGAAAATTTCGTAAAATAGTTGTTTTGTGTAATGGTGTTCTATATGCCACTGTTAGATACATTTACAAACACGACAGGGCGCGTCACGCGCCACCTTACGAATTATCAAATATCAAGCTCCAGTGCATAAGGATAGGCGCGCAAAATCTAAAGCAGGTCAACTATTACTACGTACGTATACGTTCAACTATTACTAAGACGACATTTAGAGAAAATTAAAAATTGACCTTTTCATACATAACTGAACTTGATACGTTCCACTAAGTGAAGCCATAGTATATCTTTCAGATTTTGAACACCTGCACCTTAGGTGCTGTACACTCTGCTACTGTATTTTCAACTCCACATACACTCGAACAGCCAAAAGTGGCGAAATCGCTAAATCGCGCGTTATTCGTAATGCGATTGAACATGAAATTCGCCAAAACCCAATGCAGCTGCGACGAAGTCCATAGCCAGTGCTAAAAATATTTTTTATTTTGTTTTTAAAAACCTTCGCCTGAATTTGAAATTATTTCTGTATTTCAACTGTTCCTTGTGCAACACTCTGACTAACTATTACTTATAGTTTCTTAAATTATTTCCCCCACTATAAATTCTTGGAGCGCAGCATTCTTGGAGTCAAGTTAAAGCCGTGATTATACTTTGCGACCACGACTCCGACCTGACAGCCTTGAAACGGTCAGGTCGGAGTCAGAGTTGGATCCAACTGCCGACCCGACCGCGACTGCGAACCAAGGACATTTAGTGATGCAGTCATCGTTATGATAAATATCAATGTATCGATATAATATGATACTGTTGTCGTGTAAAAAAATAATGTGAAAATTAAAGTGATTGATGATGTATCGAAACATCAATCTTTTATTAAGCTTTCTCTATTGGCGATGTATGATTTGAGGTTTTGTAAAAAAAAACGTCGCTTAGAAAATTTCGATGTATCGATAAATCGATATTTTACAAGTTTTCATTTCACTTTGTTTATTTGTATGTCTGTTTGTCATTCTGGTTTAAAAAAGGTGATCCATTTTTCATATATCTCTATCTTTCCGGTACGGATAAAATAGAGAAATAATTATCTTCGATTAGATAGCGCGCGTGCTGTTTCACAAAATATCGTGTAGCGCGCAGCGACATGGAATGTGCTGCATTCCATGTCGCTGCACGCTAAGGGAAAAAACGATATATCGATGTTTTAATACGCAAGACCTCGACGCTTTAAATTGCAAAATATTTATGTATCGATTTTGCTTCAGTTTAGTACAATGCAGGAAACAGGTGTAATGTTAGTATACATACTTCTAAGGAACTATCTTATTGCATCGTCAGCGAATTTGTATGCTAAATTTTAACTCATGCAGAAGCCCACAAGTGTTTGGAAAAGGGATCACAAATTTTGGACCAGAATGTGTGAAAAAAGGGTAATAAAAACTTATATAATATCGATTTGACGATACATCGAAGCGATGTTTTTTTTTTTACAAAACCTCAAAACACACATCGACAATAAAGAAAGCTTAATAAAAGATTGATGTTTCGATACATCATCAATCACAACAGTATCATATTATATCGATACATTGATGTTTATCATAACGATGACTACATCACTAAACGTCCTTGGAAGCAGTCGCGGTCGGGTGAAGTTGAATCCTACTCTGACTCCGACCTGACCGCCTTGTAATGGGCTCTCAAGGCTGTCAGGTCAGAGTCGCGGTCGCAAAGTGTAATCATGGCTTAACAGATCGTATCAGAAACTCGGTCCTGCGCTCCAAAACAAAAATCGCTAGACATATCTGTCGCATGTCGGATGAGCTTTGGGCAAAAACATCCAGTGTTGGTCCCACCTGGTGGAAAACGACGGCGCGGCATGCCCAGAAAAGGTGGCGAGATGAGCTGGGCTCGTATAACCAGGACTGGCATCAGCTTGCACTAAACCGAGATAAGTGGTAGAAGGGTGGGGAGGCCTTTGCCTTGCACTGGGCCAGTATAGACTTATCTATTATAATAATAACACTAGAAATTACCTGTTGGAACTCTGTACTCTTTGCCTACCCAGCAAGGGATCTGGGGTGACAATAAAGATAGATAGCAATTACTCCTATTGTGTGTAGGTATGTCCATAAACAAGCACCTAGACCAAAACAAATGCTTGTGGTTCGCACAAAGATTTGTGCAATGTGGATATCAAACCATGAGCGAAAGGACTAAGAATGTAACCACAATACCTAGCCATACTGCTTCTTTTGTATACATGGGTATTACATTAATAATCATAACAATAGGCAATCAATTAATAACTTGACATATTGCATAACAAACAATTAGGTAGTAAGTAAATCACCGCCTTCTGGTTTCATATTCCTGTAATTCCTCTTAAAATACGTCATTCTGCTAGTTAACTTCCCAATTAAGTGTAACGTAATAGTAAAGCATTAGTACATATTATTAAGTAGGTAAGAAAATATTTGTAGAAATAAAAAATACTAATTGAAAACATTGAGAGACAACATCTGAACACAATAAATTCGTCCACACAACACATACGCGCGAGCGCTCGAGCGAGCGTGCGTGCATGCGTGCGTGCGACCGACTCACACACATATACACACACACGCAGGTGTTTGTGTGTTTATGTCTGTGAGTGTGTGAATGAGTACGAGGTCTGTCCCAAAAGTATCCGACCTACATCGATTTCTCTGCGCTTGACTTGTGCTTTGTCATCCGGTTGGTGGCATCCTTCACAGTAGTCCCCATTTGATTGAACAACACGCTCATATCGATGCTTCAACTTCGTAAAGCAGTCTTGAAAGTCAGCTTTTGGAATCGCCTTTAGTGCATTCGTTCCATTAGTTTCGACAGTCTCTTTGTTGTCGTGTTCTTTAAGCGGCATTTTCAATCGAGGAAATAGCTAAAAGTCACAGGGAGTTATGTCAGGACTGTATGGAGGCTGGCGTAGCTGTGCAACACTGTGTTTTGATAAATACTGCTGCACAATGTTTGATGAATGGGCTGGAGCATTGTCGTGGTGAAGAAGCCAGTCACCGGTTTGCCAAAAGTGCGGCAGTTTTCTTCTTATTGCACCACGCAATCTTTTCAAAATTTCAACGTAGTATTTTCGTTGATCGTCTGACCTGTAGGAGCATATTTGTGGTGCACAACGCCTTCATAATCAAAAACACAATCAACATTGATTTGTAATTGCTTCGACTTTGACGAACAGATGTGCGACCACTTTTAAACCGCTTATACCACTCTTTTATTTATGTTTCACCTTGACACTCGTCCCCAAAGGCCTTTTCCAACATTTCAATAGTTTCTGCACAACTTTTACCAAGATTAAAACAAAATTTTATGCTAATTCGCTGTTCGGTTCTTTCCGTCATTTTTAGCAATGAACAATATCCGAGGTACGCAAAAAAGACGTAGTCAACAAATACACGTTGCGCAGAAACTAAGGCGTCTCATCGGTAACCAAGGCATCTGAGGAGAAGGTTAGGAGTTACTGGCGATGTTCGTACCCTATAGAGGTCGCCTGAGTGTTGTGGCGCGACGATATGAACGTAGGTTGGATACTTCTGGGACAGACCTCGTATACTGTTGGCAGAGGAGCTTTTACGTCTTTAGGAGGGAGAGCTTGCAACAACTCTACCCTATCCGGTAGGGCTATCTAGGTCAAGGATTCCTTAAGGAGGTACGGCTTCCGCGCAGTCTAAGGGAGAGGGTTCTTTTTCTTTTGTTTTCTTTTTTAAAAACGTAGCCCCACACTAGGAATTATTCCTGTGTCGTGGGTGCGTTTACAAACATGAAAATTCACATACACAAATACCCAGACCGGAACAAATAATTGTGGATCACACAAAGATTTGGCCCGTGCGGGACTCGAACCCGCGACTATTAGACGCAGTGGGCAGAGCGGCTTAAGCTCTTAGGTGACAGCCGTGAGGCTGTCTGTCCAGACAGGCGAGCTTAAAGGTATTCTTCGCTCTTAATGGTAAGGTAAGTGTTGAACATCTGTACGATATCTGTATTCGAAAGGAAGGAAGTGAGAGGACATCGGGAAACTTAGTGAGTGAGAATTTTCGTAGCGGCAATAACGGCTGAAATGGGATTCTGAGAATGTTAAGTGTTGCAATACTCAACGCTCACTTTCTTCTCTTAGTTACCTGCCAATTGGGAACATAAATTGACTTCATACTTTTGGTTTTTTTATAAATAAAAATCTTTAAAAAAAACCGTTTATGAAATGCAAAATATAAATATTTGAAGTCGGTACCGGTTAGTGCAGTCGGTTACTTGACACCGACTTCAAATATTTATTTTTTGCTTTTTAATGTCGGTCTTATTTAAAAAAAGAAAGATTTTTATTTTACAATTTTAAGTGACAAGTCAATTATTTACTAATATTAATATACCTATATTATATTATTTTGCTGAGTTGTACAGCAAGGTACCTACAGAATTGATATAATAACCATAATAACGGAATTTATACATTCGTGCTGTTCGCCGTTAAGGAGTCCCTGATGTATCTTCAAAGTCCAAAGTTTAATACCATTTTCATTAAAATGGGACCACCTCGAAACTATACTAAATCCAACGCAAAAAGAATCATCAAAATCAGTTCATAAATAAAGACGTTATACAAAAAACACAGACAAATTGTCGACCTCCTCCTTTTTTGAAGTCGGTTAATATTCTGCTTAGTTCTATGGCAGGTTACCTATAGGACTGACATAATACCCATAATATGTCAATCCACGCATTCGTATTGTTTGTCATTAAGGAGTTCCCTGGTGTATCTTCCAAGTCCAGAGTACAATACCGATGAAATTAAAATGGGACCACCTTGGCGCTATACTGAACCCAATGCAAAAAGAATCATCAAAATCGATTCATAATTGGCGGAATGATCGCGTAACATACATACAAAAAAAACCATACGGTCAAATTGAGAACCTCCTCCTTTTTAGAAGTCGGTTAAAAACGTATCCCTTACACTAGGAATTATTTCCTGTGAGCGGCTTAACCACTGGACCAAGTCGACGTTAATAAGAATCAGTATTTTAATTACAAGTCTGCAGCTACTTAGTACAAAAGAGTAGCACCTCTAATATTTAAGAGACAGAGAGGTCCGATCTCAGTCTGGTTTTCTTTGCTTACCTGTCTATGAGAGTTTACCGTATAGTACTATCGATTATAATATTAAAAAGCGATAATTGACAAAACTGTCTGGCTGGAACCACGCGCCACGACCACGAGCGGCCATTCGGTGACGTCATCGGGCCAGTTGCCAGCGAAACCGGTTTCCACCAGATACTCAAAGCTATCGCGAATTTAATTATACATGGATATTCGAAAAAGAACCAACCATATTCAACGCGACATTTCAATTTGTACTCTAATAATACTGAGATAAAATTTAATTAAGAATGTGTTATTTTAATAGTTAACACATTTACGCGTATGGGATACAGTAGATGAATAGTTCTCGAGTGTAAAATTTCTTGGCAAAATTATTAGCAAGTGATGGAAGAGTGCTGAAGTCCAGATTTTCAATAATAATATTGGTATGTTTATTTTCATCGTCGTATTTGTGGTTCCTTGTGGGAGGAAATCGTCAGTTGACAGTGGTGACATTTTGAACATCGAGTAAAACAATAAATTCATGTCACCTACATATAGTGCGACAAGGATATTTTGGCGCGTGGATGACGTTGACAGAGAGGCGTTGGTTGGCGTTGGAAAATTTTACTAAATGATAACCCTGATTTCACAATCAGGGTTATCATTTAGTAAAATTTTCCTATTTCCAGGGAAATATTTCACAGGTGGGTCCGTCCGCACAGTTGCTAATTAAAAAAAGAACTTGTGTAAATTTCATAGCAAACGCCAACTTTCTTTTTTTACATAGCGCCACATTAGGATTTATTCCTGTGTCGTGGGTGCGTTTACAAACATGAAAATACACATACAAAAATACCCAGAGCGGAACAAATAATTGTGGATCACATAAAGATTTGTCCCGTGCGGGAATCGAACCCGCGACTATTAGACACAGTGGGCGGAGCGGCTTAAGCTCTTAACCACTGCGCTAAATCGTCCGTCTAACTCTGCGACTGTCATGAAGTGACATTTCACTTGATGACTGCGTTAGTTCCCATTTGTATGACTTTATGCATAATATGTTCACGACCGTATTTATAAATGCTCAATCAAATTTCACTGAAATAATGCACGCCAGGCGCAATCCCGGACAGCTATTGAAGATTTTTCGATAGGAAACACTTTGTCAGAACTTGGATTCGACTCCGGGAACCCATTATCACCACCCGTACTACGCGCCACTAAACTGACGGTTCAGTTAAAAAAATGACTGTTCAGTCCAGTTCCCATTTCAAGTTCTCAGAATTCAAGATGGCGTCGCGATATCGTTTCCGTTATGAGAGAGTTGTCTAAAAAGCAAAATGCCTAAGAAGGCCCGCCACCATTTAACTTTTTAGACAACTATCCCGATTCCAAAAATACGTCAAAGCTGGACATGGCTAACTAGCAAGGTACCCAAAAATGCATCATGACTAACAAACAGGATGCTTAAAATGCATTATGGCTAACAAGCAGGATACCTAATTTGCATTATGGCTTACCAGAAAGGTGCCTAAAATGCAACATAACTAACAAAAAGGATGCCTAAAATGTATCATGGCTAACAAGCAGGGTGCCTAAACTGCATCAGGGCTTACCAGAAGGGTACCTAAAATGCATCATGGCTAACAAGCAAGATGTTTAAAAGGTACTTTGAGTAATAAGTGGGATACCTACAGTTTCGTTTCTTTACCAGCCAGACGTATTGGTATAAATTAGATAGTGACTAGACTTCCTATACCCCTATTCTATCCCATTTCCTATATTCCTATAGTAACCCCGCCCAGTTCTGTGACGTCACGAACGCGACGACCTTTAAAAGGCCATGTAATTGAACCCGTCCGATAACTGCTATGTACTTTGTTCCACTACTGCAAATTACACCATTTGTGAGGTATTTGTCCACTTGAATATTATGTTTTCGTTTACTATCGAAGTACATGGTACACATTTCGCCGAGGATTTTTGTAAGGGGGAGCATAGGCTCGAATTAATGTAGACAAGAAACAAGAACGATGTTGTGATATTTCACATAGTATCTATCTATCTATTTCGATTCTCTGGGTTGTATTTATTGTTTTTGTTTTTCTGCTTAAGTTTAGTAAATAAGTAATAACAGATCATGGCCCTCCATACCTCTACATACCACGTGGAAACAGTGCAGATTAGTGGAGGTATGTTTGTTGACTCTCGCTGTTGGCACTTATAAAGCCACACACAAGGCTTCCAACTTGGCTTAACGACTACGGATTTAAGTGGTAACCATAACCAAGAGCTTAACGTGCCATCCGAAGCACGGCGACGCTCTAAAATGGAAAGGGACCGTGCCTTCCAATTCTTCTTAACTGACCTTTAGTAGGGAAAGAATCTTTTGGTACTTTGCGCCCCGCAAGGCCCTGGCGGGATGATATATAGACAGATATAGCTGCTGAATTCTGAGCTGTGTGAAGGCTAGTAACAAGTGATCTTTTAATTCACATTCACATCAGCTGTGTAAATGTCATGTTACGTCAGTATGACGCGGCCACTAGCCAACTAGTCTTCGCTGGCTCCTTATTCGCTATGAGCAAACGCGGCGCGCTATTATAGCTTCGTAAAATGATCATGTAATGGTATTCTGTATGCCGCTGTAGTAGTACTAAATAACCATTTTACAAAATTATCGTAACGCACCGCGTTAGGTCGTAGCGAATAAGAGCCCTGTCCCGCCCATTCTCTCCTGCGAGCCTAGCCAAGTTGGATACATTTTCAATCGACAGCGCTCTGTTTTGTTAGTGTTAATGACTATGCCATTGGTCAAGAGATCTTTCCAGTTTCAGTGGACAAGGGAGCCACGTGAATTTTCGTTCTAAAATGTCATTCCTTTACATTTCTCCGTTTACTAATGACAATAGAAAGTTAACTCGGCTACATAAGCTAAATACTGGCCAACATTCTACGAATTACAGAGGAGGAAGGATATTCCTTATGTTTGGCTAGGACCTCTATAGATCCCAGGGGGCTACGGTAACTACAGCAGTATTGTTGTAATATTACTTTACACTTTTTAATAGGAAGCAAACCTATTGTCATTATACTGGGCATAGTTTCCGCCTCTGCTATACAGGATTTTTCGATAGAAAAGCCATTCCGTATCCTAACTTAAGATTCTTATCTAGGAACTCGTGATCCAAACCCGCATTATGAGCCAGTAGTCAAATAAGGGCTGTTCTTTCAGTCATATATATTCAGCCAAAGAAATATATATGCATAAGTATAAAGGGTCTGGTTAAGTGGTCGTAATTGTATCGCTTTGCCATGTGTCTATAATTTATTAATGCTTTTGGATTGATTAGTTATTGTGGGAGTTCCTAAGCCGGCGATGGGTTTATTATTTTTTTACTTAACTCGATTGGATTCGATATGCTGTAATGACGTATTTAGATTAAGTTACGCCATTTTTAGCTATATGACGTACAATAAACATGAGTAAAACATCGGCGGCGATCCACCCGAATGAAATACCGAGCAAATAAAAAAAGAAAGAAAAGGAGAAATAAGTTTTATTGTTTTGAAATTAGAATTGTATACTGCGACAAGGATCTTTTGGCCGGTGTATGACATTGACAGGGGGACGTCGGTGTGTAATTAGGGTTATCATTGTAATTCTCAAACGTCTAGGGAAATATTTCAACAGGTGGGTCTGCACGGCTAGAATTAAAAAAGAACTTGGGTAAATCCCATAGTAAACAGCAACTCTGCGACTGTCATGAAGTGACATTTCACTTAATGACAGCTTATAAACATTAGTCCCTGTTATTTCCGATTTTGACCGCGGGCCAACAGATCCTTGTGGGACTATAACTCAAATGATCATATTTTTGAATTGTGTCACTAGTACTTTTGGCTAGTAATATTATAAAGCAACTAGGATTGACTCTGGCCTAATGGTGAACAAGAGGTTCCGAGTTCAAAAGAGGTTGGATTTTTCGTATCGAAATTTCCTCGTATGAAAATTATGAAAGCCTGGTCTATCTCATTTCATTGTTTCTTGCGAATTTTGACTTATTGCTACATCTGAGTTATTTTTATAACCACACTTAAAAAATTTCTAAAGTCTCGTAAGTCTGTTACCATATTTTCGAGACATCATTTGACATACGCTTCGGAATTTTTTTACATAAACAACTTTTTTTATAGAAACCTTAGTACTGTATCGTATTAAGAAATCATATCTTAAGAAGCTACACGAACCCTAGTGTGTTCATTGAAGTGGCTCTTGGTATCTACTAGAAAGATAAAAGAGTAAGGATTTTTCTGTTTCAAGCAGATCTTATACACTTAGGCCCCTTGCCCGAACCAGGGTTAGAATTACCTATTGACTAACTCTAGGTTATAACGTTAAATTTACTTCAACTTAACGTTATAGCCTCGAGTTAGTCAATAGGTAACACTAACCTTGGTTCGTGCAAGTGGGCCTTACTAGATTAAGAAAGGATCAGGGGAGCCCAACACTTTATAGGCAGCGATTTAAGGAATGCAAAAAACTAAATATTGACCGTTTATCATTATGAAACTTGAGTAAATTGAAGAAAAAACATAACGAATGTAATATATTTTGTTTTCTAATAAAACCATCCTAAATATATTTAAGAAATATAAATACTCATCATCATCATCATCTCATCCTATACTTGTCCAGTGCTGAGCATAGGCCTCCTCGATCGCTTTCTAGCGTAACCGGTCCGATGCCAACTGTATTTAACGACTTCCTGCGATTTTCACAAGATCGTAGGTCCATCTGGCAGGCGGTCGTCCTAATCTACGCTTGCCAATACTGGTCTCCAGTCTAGAATCTTTCTGCCCCAATGTCCGTCCGATCTTCGCGCTATATGGCCCGTCCACTTCAGCTTGCTAATCCTGAGGGCTATGACGGTGACCTTGGTTCTTCTACGAATCTCCTTATTAAATATAAATACTGCTACTCAGTTATTTAAAGAATTATTTAAAGTAATTGGAGCGATTAAATATTTTTTCGTATACTTTTAAAGGTTATCTTATTACATAAATATGAATACTTATTACAATATTTTTTTTATTATCTCTATTGCAATTTGGATTGATTAGTTATTGTGGTTATCTAATTGATACTGATCAATGATGAGTGAAATAGTCTTATATCAGTCGTAAAGCATGACACTGGACTGAGCTGTATACTTAAGTTTGTGTAACATAAAAACGTATCCATACAGAAAATTACATATGAAAAAAAAAAAATGATGAATTAGACAAAAAGACAAGGCCGCTAAGTACTCGGCGGATCATCTACGTGGAGGCCGCGGTCTGATTCGATGATAGATATGTTAAAAAAAATAATGTAAATAGACAATTTGTAAGTAGATAAAATAAATAATTTAAGTTTGAGTGATGACACACCAACATATAGGCAATGTGCTGAACACGCGACGGCGACAGAAAATTCCACAGTAAACAAATTTAACTACGTCTATCCCACTTACCACTGACATACATATATACTGTATACTATATGTGTATGTAGTCTGTTTCTTCTTACGTGGCCAAATTCACTAACAAAAATAAATATACACCGTCACGCCGATTATTCTCCAAGCGGGGGTGGCAGAGGTGTACTGAGTACACCCACTTTTCGCCGACGATATTAGGTCCCATGTAAAAAGGGGCGAGCCTATTGCTATATACCTATATATAATTCCAGCTATATATAATTCCAACTATATATAATTCCAGACTCCGGACTCGTACTGGGAATTTTTCGCTAGAAAAACAACAATTGTCCGACCTAGGAATTTAACTCAGGACCTCGGCATCACAAAGTGATGCGCTTTGTCACTAGAACAACAAGGCAGTCCAGGCAAGGCAATGCAGTAACTAACAAATATGAGGAGATAAATAAAAATATTTATTTAACATAATTCATTCATTTTGTACAAATTCCTAATTATTTAGAGTTTATAGTTATTAGTAGTCATCCCACATTTGTTTTGAAAATTGGCTGAATAAGCAAAACTGACTACATTATTTTACGAAACTTTTTTTGATAAAGCTGCAAGCCAGAGAGATCTATAGGAACTCAATAGATCTGTTGGGACATCAGGTCTCTTGGGGAAGTACTCTCTCTTTAGTGCTTACCACCCCGCAAGGATCTGGCGTGGTTATATAGATAGACAGAAATTTTATACGGTTTGTTATTTTGTATTCTTGCGGAAATTGCATTGCGGAGTAATGGCATACTTGTGATAAGTAAAAAAGAGACACTAAAAATTGTTTAATTTATTTATTACGTTTGACGGACGGCTTGGTCCAGAGGTTAAGATCTTGAGTCGCTCCGCCCGCTGGATTAAGTAGACGCGGGTTCGATTCCCGCTCTGTGTGATCACAAATATGTGTTTCGGTCTGGGTGTTTGTGTATGTGAATTTCCTATATGAAAACACACCCACAACACAGCAATAATTATTTCTCTTTCTTTCCTTACATATGTTTTTGGCTTCGTCCACTCTCACTTACACTCTCTCACCTCTTATACACTTGCCCGTTACGAGGACTCGTAACGGATTTAAGAATACACGTGAAAAGCAACAGACAATAGCTAGTATCACGCAAGAATAATATTAGTATAATACTATCAACGGATATGTTGTGAAACTGATCATGAATAAACACACAACATTTTTTGTCGATAACATGATGTCGTGTCTATCTCTACACCTACCATCTGTGATGCCAATAATTTTAATTATCGGGTTATATAAACCCCTCTGTGTTCAACGAAATACAGATGTAACGCAATAATTAACAGCATTATAAGTAAATTAACAAAAAAAAATTGTGTAAGACATTCACGACTTTTAGAGAGAATATTTTTTAGATACGAGATTATACTAACAGTAACAGATATAGGGTTTGTTTATCATTAAAACATATTATAGCTTTTATTTGATCAGTTTTAAAAACCAGATATTATGAATTTCACTTCAAAAGCCACCTCTACACTTAAACGATTTTGTAAATAAAATCATTTTAAGTCATCATACTATGTTTAGAGTAGAGGGTGTGCTAAAGAAATGGACAACGTTCGCACGAGCGCTTTTTCAACGCGCTTTAATCAAGCGCTGGAGTGAAACAAACATCTAACAGTATATTTTTTTGAAAGCGCTTTTAATTATTTTATTCCTGGTCCTACGGGAAGTATGATTACCTAATTGTTTGGACAAAAACATTCCAATTTGTTCTTACTTCCCACATCTTATCTCCTTTCTGCACTTGGATAAAAACTAACACTAAATAAGTTCAACACCTCATGCTACAACATGATCACGTTTTCTTTATGTACAAACGTCATAAAGTAAATATCGAGTATATTTACAAAGTGTAAAACGTCACTCGTTCTCAAGCGGTGGACAAGCAAAATCCAATGTCGTGTAAACAAATATTAGTGGGGCTGGTAATAAACGTTATTGTGTTTACATTAAAAAGCGTTAGGAAATTGTTTAGATTATGAAAAGAAAGCAGTGATAGCGTAGTGGTTAGACCGTTGGACTGCAAAGTCAAAGGTCTCGGGTTCAAACCCACCTCTGTCTTTTCAAAAGCATGTGCGTATTAAAAAATTAATTATCACTTGCTTTAACGGTGAAGGCAAGCCTCGTGAGGAAACCTGCATGCCTAAGAGTTTCTCGAAGGTATGGGAAGTTCGCCAACCCGCACTAGGCCAGCGTGGTGGACTATGGCCTAAACCCTCTCAGTTAGAGAGGAGGCCCGGGCCCAGCAGTGGGACAGTTTCTTAACAGGGCTAATATTATTATTATTATTAAAAGTAATTTTACAATGAAATAACTTGACAAAGAAAGAAAGAGCGAGGGTCCTATAGAATAAAGTTACATATGCCAAACAAAATAAATGGCATTTGCAACTTTCGTGCCCGTCGATAAGGTTATTTATGCTAAATATAAATACTGGATTATAGTACTTTGTTCGTTGGACACGCGAGATACTTATAATACCTTTGACTTGATGTGACTGACGTGATATACAACTTACAATAATTGATAACGGAATCGATTGCCTACTGTTCTAACGTATAATAATATGTCATAGGGCGTGATGATACATGTTTATAGATAAAATAAAGCACCCTATACTATCCTTCTGCTGAGTGAAAACCTTCTCTCACAAATCGAAGCGAGAGATATTTTTATGTATGTTAGATTTGTTTTAAATTACCAAAAAATGCTGTTACTCAATCTCTTCACTATAAGCAAAATTAATCATAATTGCTAGGGCGATGTAATATGCATTTCTAAAAAAATAATCAATATACGCACACATTACATATTTCGTAGTTAATTTGGGTATCAACGTGCTTCATCATCTTCAGCCGAAAGAACTGTCTGTACAGAGAGTACAAGCCTACCCCGCTAGGGATCTGGCGTGATGACATAGATACAAAGCCAAAAGAAGTCCACTGCAGGACAATCCTCCGCAAAGATCGCTCCAACGTTCGGCTTTGTACTGTATGTACGTCAAAACGCTTCATCATCATCATCAGCCTATAGCAGTCCACTGCTGGACATAGGCCTCTCCAAGTGCACGCCACTGGGTACGATCCTCGGCTACTCGCATCCAGTTTCTGCCAGCCGCCCTACGAGCTCAGAACGCTTAAATAAGAGCGAAAAAAATACCTTTGAAAAAAAAACACAAATTAGATGTTTGGTTTTCATACTAAATTTGTAAAGCAATAATCTAATATGGGTGTTGAAGGTATTTCGTTACTTAAGTTAAACCGTCACACCGACTATACGTCTCTCGGATTGACGGTAAGGACTGATCAGAGACATTATAATACCAAAATTATATAAAACATTATTACGGTGTGATGATTTGACACTTTTGCAACCACAGTCAAACATTCTCGTCCGGTGCAGCTGTAAAGGCCCCGCGGTCAACAGCGTAGATAATTCACACACACACAAAAAGTCACCCACGGGCCAAAAGGTCCTTGTCGCAATATACTTATCACACAGTCAAGTCCAAAAGTGATCGTTACTCGGAATCGGATATACTGTGGAATAACGAAGACGTGCAAGTTTTACAGAAATTATAAATAAAGATGATTTCTTTTCAATTATATTTTATTTAAAGGCTGCCATAAAAAAATAATATAAAATACTTTTTACTTCCCATTATAAATTATTTACTACACACAGATAGATCTGTACAGTTACACTGTTCTCCTGACTGCAGGACAAGCCAGGAATATTTTTGGTCTTTAGAGAATTTACTAAGGCCTAAAAGGTTACACTTCAGTTGTTAAGTCTTTAAAAACATCTTTTTGAAAAGTTAAAACCGACTTCAAAAGCAAAAAATAAATATTTGAAGTCGGTGCCACGTAACCGACTGCACTAACCGGTACAGTTTTATTATTTTTTAAAAAGAATTTTATCTTTAAATTTTAAGTGACAAGAATTATTTACTAATATTTATATACCTATATTATATTATTTTGCTGAGTTGTACAGCAAGGTACCTACAGGATTGATATAATAACCATAATAACGGAATCTATACATTCGTGCTGTTTGCTGTTAAGGAGTCCCCTAATGTATCTTCCAAGTCCAAAGTTCAATACCAATTTCATTAAAATGGGACCATCTTGAAACTATACTAAACCCAACGCAAAAAGAATTATCAAAATCAGTTCATAAATTAAGACGTTATAAAAAAACAGACGAATGGTCGACCTCCTCCTTTTTTGAAGTCGGTTAATATTCTGATTAGTTCTATGGCAGGGGTACCTATAGGATTGACGTAATACCCATAATTCCTCAATCTACGCATTCGTATTGTTTGTCGTTAAAGAGTTCCCTGGTGTATTTTCCAAGTCAAGGTCCAATACCGATGAAATTAAAATGGGACCACCTTGGAGCTATACTGAACCCATTGCGAAAAGAATCATCAAAATCGATTCGTTATTGGCGGAATGATCGCGTAATATACATACCAAAAAAACACAGTAGAATTGAGAACCTCCTCCTTTTTAGAAGTCGATTACTAATAGACGAACATCGATAGTCAGATTACACGAATGCTTCAATTGGAAAGTTATTTATTTTTTTAAACTTAGCCCCACACTAGGATTTATTCCTGTGGTGTGGGTGCGTTTACAAACATGAAAATTCACATACACAAATACCCAGACCGGATCAAATAATTATGGATCACACAAAGATTTGTCCCGTGCGGGAATCGAAGCCGCGAATATTAGACACAGTGAGAGGAGCGGCTTAAGCTCTTAACCACTGCGCTAAATCGTCCGTCAAAGTTCCATCAATGTCATTTAAATCTGCAATTTATTCTGTGACATGTCCATCCTGTCTCCATGTTGCAAAGTTCAGTGCACTTGCACAGTGACTGTGTCACGTTATACGCGTGACAACATAGCGAGTAGGGTTGTTACCATCACAAACGACAATTCTTAGTACGATCTTTCTTAAAATAGCTGCCCCTTTTTTACATGCTTTTATTTAAATTGAAACGCTTGTAGCGCTGTGCTATCTGTTGCCACATCAGTAAATATTGGTTATTCCTGGGTAATGGCTTCGTTAACGAGTTATTTAACACTTACGTGATATTTAAGGGGGAACCTAACCTTAATTCCCAAAAATAGGCTCTATTTACAGAAGATTGTTGATGAATTTACTGCGTATTTGTAATAAGAAATATATATAAAAATGAAAATTATAAGGTTGTGAATTTAACACACACACCGTCACGCCTATATTCCCCAGAGCGGGTGGCAGAGGTGTACTGAGTACACCCACGTTTCGCCGACGATGTTAGGTCCCATGTAATAGGGGGCGAGCCTATTGCCATATACCGGGCACAATTCCAGACTCCGGACTCATACTGGGAATTTTTCGTTAGAAAAACTACATTTGTCCGACCAAGGATTTGAACCCAGGACCTCGTGATCACAAAGCCATGCGCTTTGCCACCAGACCAACGAGAATTTAATGTATGGAAAATTTAATTTTATGTATTCAAATGTCCAAAATAATAATTTTAAGAACCTCTATCTTCAATATATATTGCAAATGTTCTATTTAAGGGTAGATTGGATATGTATAAATATACATTTTTTTATTTTAATTAATTATATCTGAATTATTTGAAAAAAGTTATTTATCTCTATTTAAAAATGTATTATGTTGATTTTGTTATATTTATTGTTTACTATTGTTCTTCTTAATTATTCGTTATATACTTTTCCACATTTGTATTCAACAACTACATCTACACTTACTTTTATAAACTGTTTGTATTTTTTTTTCTTTGTTTTGTTTATTGCGCGCAGTTAAGCTCTCAATTTGAACTGGTATACACGGAAGACCAGCGTCGTGGCACTTGAGTTGCCTCGGCATTATGCTGAGTGTATACCATTTCAGTGCTACATTAAATTTTTATTTTATTTTATGTCCTCTGGGCACACTTTTCACTGTTATCAATGTCAGCAGACAAGGGAAATTATGAAACAAAAATTGTCAAGGTTATTGACGTTAGTATTACCCTTAAGATGTTGTTTACCAACACACGTATATTCCCTCGTGTTGGGTGGCTGAGGTGTACTATGAACACCCACATATTATGTGATTACTAATGTACTACCAATGTAATATCACAAACGCCATTTCTTACTGCAAACTTTCTTAGAATAAGGGTATATTGTTTAGCATTTTTGTCCACCGTCACACCGGGAAAAACAGATAAACAGGGGCAACAAATTAACTCTAATATTAATGTCTCAGTTCTTAATTGGTTTCATTAGCATTTATTACGGAATGTGATTAGTTAATAGGCAACACCTGACAGTAGTCGATAAACTAGCAGTTTCCCGCGACTTCGTACCCGGTCGACAACAGCGCCACCTACCGGGTCTATGTTATAGCCTGGATATGATAGCTTAGTTACTTCTGGATAAGGTAGCTCTACCGGTGAAAGAATTTTTGAAATCGGTCCAGTGGTTTAGAATTTATTCGTTATAAACATAAAAAAAAAACAATTCATTCCTCTTCATAATATTAGTAAAGAAATATAGATAAAAGTAAATTCAACTGTCTCACTGTATATGTATATCATTCAATGTATATCACATATCATATTCAAATTTGACTGACTCGTTGGTCTAGTGATGAATAATGCGCGTAGCGATCACAAACGGGCTCAAATTCAAGCTTAAACAAAGTGTAATTCATCCTAATAATATAAATTCGAAAGTAACTCTATCTGTTTGTCTGTTTGCCTGTTATCTTTTATGCCCAAACCGCTGAACAGATTTTGATCAAATTTGGTAAGGATTTCATCAAAAAAGAGCTGAAGGTAGTGAAGCACACGCCCGAAAATAACGCGTACTAATTGCGGGTACAGCAAATTTTTGGATAAAAAGAAAACAATATTAGTCAAGAGTCTTACTACATGTAGATCTAAGATCATTGAAAAGTGGACGTACACAGTACAGCTTTGCCACCCTCGTTTGGGGAATATAGCCTTGACTCTGTTTATTTTTTTTATCCTATTTTAAATTATACTCGTTGCTGTCACATCCCTAGCACAAGTCTAGTATAGACGTATCATATAGACGCATAGTCACACTCCGACACGCCCTCCCTACCGAGGTAGGTACAAAGTTCAGCGGAAAATGATCGATGCATATTGAAGCTACAAGTACGAGCAAACACGTGAGGGCGTCAATCAGTATAGGGTGACTAGTGAGACATACGTTTGATACACAAAGTAAGGAGTGATTTGCTACTCAACTCAATGATAAATTTGCTTACTGTCGTTAGTATTTTGATAAATTTTTCATATAAAAATTTTACCGGCAGTAGGCAAATCTATCGTCGAGTTGGATTTTAAAACCGGCCAATTATGTAAAAAATAAACACCGTGACGCCTTTATTCCACGAACAGGGTGGTCCAGTGTACACTTTTCGAAGACGATATTAAATCCCAAAAGGGGGTGAGCCATTGCCAATTATACCGGACAAAGTTTCTGGCTCCGGACTGATACTGGAACATTCTATAGAAAGTCCGACCTAGAATTAGAATACAAAAACTAGTGGTCATAGCGTATACTTCTAAATTAGAAAGGTTAATGAATCTACGGCCCAGAAGGTATAATTGGCTTGACCGAGTCCTATCTATTGGGAGTTGTGATTCTATAGCTAGCATTAAACCTTATTCTAACTATAACATCACGCCAGATCCTTTGCTGGGTAGAGAGACAGTTAGTGTCCGACCGAAGGTCAATTTTTGGCCGAAGCCGAATAATAGGCCATCGCCAAAACCTTCGGCCGAAGCTGAAGCCGAAGCCGAACCCTAAGAAATTTGGTTCGTGATTGGCTAAATTTTTAAAAAGATATGTTGACTGTGTTAACGAACTAGTTTTATTTTGATTTGGTTATTTACTGGCAATGGCGGCCGGAGTACGCTCACTTTTCGCCGACGATGTTAGGTTCCATGTGATAGGGGGCGAGCCTATCGCCATGTACCAATTGCAGACTTCGGACTCATAATGGGAATTTTTCATTTTAAATATCTACATCTGTCCGGCCTAGGATTTGAACACAGGACCTCGTGATCACAAAGCGATGCGCTTTGCCACTGGACCAACGAGACAGTCTAGGGTCACATCTGTTTATTAAAATACAAATACAAACCTAAACTTACAAAGGCTAATTAATGAATAACATGCCCTTCTTCTGCAAGCACGTGTTTAGACACGCTTGTACAGATTGCGGGCATCATTTTAGGATGTCAACAGTAACGTATATGCTCTTTCTGAACAATGAAATTGTAAAGCCCGAACCGTCAAAAAAGGAAGGGCCGTATTTGATTAGGGATGGTACGCGGTAAACGTACGCATGTTATATAATAACCACAGAAATCATAATAGTAATGTCTCGCCGAAAATCACCATATTACCCGGACTTTCAGGCTTGCACATATGGTCTTTGTTAAGCTGCATACGTGTTGAACTAGTCTAGCTGCTGAGATCAATTGCTAAAAGAGAAGGAAGATACACAGCGAACTGACCCCAGCGAGTGCATTGACTATTGTAAATTGCTGAAAGGGTCTATGGAAATGAGGTTTCGGACAGAAACTTCACCAGCCATTATTTATGAATTCTAATTACTAGTAGCTGGCGGTGACTTGCCGCTCATTTAGTGTAATAGAAATGTAGATAGTAATAGCGGTAATTATTATATTGACAAATGATTTGGCGCAGTGGTTAAGCCACTCCACTCCGCCCACTGGGTCGAATTCTGGCTCAAGCGTAGTAGTTGCATGCTCGCCCTTACGTCCGGTGAAGCTGTAAAGGCCTCGCGGCCAACAGCGTATATCACTCAAACACACACTGGGTCGAATAGTCGCGGGTTCGATTGCCGCACGGGACAAATCTTTGTGTGATTTTTAATTTTATTTTAGACAATTATATCATTAAAGAACTGAGCAAAAGCTTGATTTTGCTAGGCTAACCTCGCGTTGATCTGCTCGTTTTTTTTATATCTAAACGTGTCTAAACCATTCATAATACTATAAGTGTACACTACACTACTACTTAACTACATGTGGGTAAGTTTTGGTACTATTACTATTATATTTTTTATTATATTTGCAAATTTAACTAAATTTTATCCAGTGGGACATAGAAGTAACATGGACGTCGTCACCATAACTGGCCTAGAAAGCAGTGACTAACATCGAAGCTTATCGCGCCGAATGGGCATCATTAGCCGACGATTATCAATTATGGGGATCTTTGCCTAACTCTGGGACACAAAAAGTAAAAACAAATATCTGAATCATAAAATAATGTGTGCCATCTCTACCAGAAAATGACAGCACGGTAGGCCCAAAAAGAGGTTGCGAGAACTGGAGTCATATCAAGAGGATTGGCGTCAAGCTCACAATAAACCGGTATAATTATAGAAGGGGAAGGCGGCCTGCGTCTTGTAGTGGATTTACATAGTCTTAAAAAAATCTGCGGTTACACCGCAAATATAACGCTTATCGGCACGAGGCACGCCCCCCGTTTCCCGAGTACAAAGTTCAGCTGATCGGTTTGTAATGTGCCAAAGTAGACACGTGAGGATGGCATCTTAAGTGGGTGATAAAATTTACAGTTTCGAGGCTTGATAAACATGCAAATATATCATATTATATAAATAAAATACCGTTGGGCGTACGGATGAGCGTCAAGCATGTAGAAAGCAATAAAAATAACTAAGACGATATAAAATGCGGAAGTGAAGGGAGGGGTAAGTATCGGAGAAAACTTAACAATTGTTTGGTTTAGTGGTCTGAACGTAGACCGCTCACTAGATGGAATCTATCCTCAATCCGATGATTATCCAATCGACGAATCTCCAGCTAGAGAATTTTACTAATTCCACTGCTGACATTTTTCGATAGAACATCAATAAGACTTTGTCCAAACTAGTATTCTAGTCCAGGACCTCATGATCACCAACTGCACTATACACCGCTAGACCAACGAAACAGGTGTATCAGTTATTCTTATTTTATATCCTATTATACAAGGTTGTCTTATACATTATAACAAAAAGGACGAATAATTTATCAACCGAAAGACAATCCCAAAAATAGCTAAGACGACAAACATTGTGCTGTAAACATCCAGCTTTTACCTTCGATCTTCACCAGGTCAATGCAATACAATCTGGCAGCCCTGGTTACATATAAGTCGTTCATTGAACATGTCACACTGCGCAGGAGTGTCTAAGCACGTGAGCCCGCGTCACTGCGTCACACACACTATTGAGGACGAGGGACCACTGAGGCGTAATCATCTGATGTATATTTTACAACACTTAGGTACGCTCCACTGAATCTGCCAGATGGAAATAGATGGTATATTTAATGCCTAGATTACACTCAGCTTACAACAAGTATACTATGCAGGCAGAGGCAGTAATTTTTTTTTGTGTACAAATTTTCGCGATCTGTCCCAGAACTATAAGCGAAAGGGTTGTTGGCTGTTGGCGTGGCGAGTGTGCACTCCATCGAGAACACTACTCATGTTTATAAGCAGCTACATTCCTTCCTATAGCTTTAATATGTCGTTTGTGGGCGTTTAGGATAATTTTGGGATATAAGTTCCGCTGCCAATTCGTTTGGGTGCTTAATTAGGCGATGATAATATTTTTTGTATAAAGCCTTAATTACTTCATAGTTTTCGTGGATTTCGTTACTGGTAACAAATCATGGTGCGTTGGATACAGTACTCTTTGAATAATGGCAATATTAGAGTCACTAGCGCTACCCCATAGCTGCACGCCGTACATAGATATTGTTAAGAGTAACATTTTATATATTAGGAGTTTGTTGAGGGCAGGTAGTAGACAGTATCTTTACATGCACCAAGTTTGTGTATGAATGAGTTCGCTGTTGGTAGGGTAGCCTTAACAGCTTTACAGGGCAAGAGACAGGGCAACAACAAGGTTTCAGCCGGAATATACATTGCAGCTTATTATGGGTTCTCATGTACATTTCTCTGTTCACTGCCGCTGTTTACATTATGTCGTCGTAAGTCTCAGTCATTATTCTGTATTAGTTTAGACGATTAGTTAAATGAACGGTCTGAGAGCGACGGACACATTCATTTTTCTTAAACCCACATTTCATTAATACTATTTTCAATAGCCCACCGAACCTATTGCATTGTCTGACCACTCGATCAATATTTAATGGTTTGTATTCCACTAGCAGTTTTTGGGGTTGCGACATCATTTAATTTCTTCCTTTAGTAAATCAGCGAATTCTGACCCAGTGCTGGAAAAAGGTTTTCTCTCACGAATCTCAGTGAGAGAAAATAGGTCTAAGCCACTCGAGACCAGTACGGGTTAAATTAACACAGGTTTTCAGAATTACAGTAAATTCAGACCATTCTTTTCCTTCGTCCTGCATGTTTCAATCGGGCATACGTGTAAAATTAGTTTATCTCGCATGAAATGATAATATCTTTTGCGACAGAATTGTTGGCCATCAAACCAACGCGTCGGTAATTGCATATTCTAGGGCCAAATTTTAGTTAGTCACATGTGAGTCAACGCGCGGGTGCACGTGTGAATATCCCTATACAATTAAACTGTGGTTAGGCAACAGCGATTAGTTAAATTAACAATCTTGTATAATATTTCTGAAAAACTACGATGTAACATAATTTATTAACAAAAAGAAGGCTCCATTGCAGTAATTATTGACTTATGTGATAGTTATTGCAGTGCAAATGGTACAAGCAAAACAAAACACTGTCAAAAACATTTCTTATTAACCATTTTTTGCAACCCACTTTATAGTTTTAAATTATTTGGTGTTGGTTTTTATTTTAATAATCATTAAATAATGATTATCACAATCACTCACCCGCATTTAAAAACACCCATTTTCAAAAACCAATACATCATTATATTTTTTTTTTTAATTCATCATCATCATCAGCTTAGCCTATACTTGTCCACTGCTGAACATAGGCCTTCCCAAACGC
The DNA here is from genome assembly GCA_905147815.2 of Phalera bucephala. NCBI lineage: Eukaryota > Metazoa > Arthropoda > Insecta > Lepidoptera > Notodontidae > Phalera > Phalera bucephala. The sequence continues at coordinate 22,554,611 of LR990609.1, read as the reverse complement.
TCTCCAGCGTAACCGTTCCGATGCCACTTGCATCCAACGACTTCTTACGATCCTCACGAGATCGTTAGTCCATTTGGTAAGCGGCCGTCCCATACTGCGCTAGCCAATACGTGGTCTATACTTTAGAATCTTTCTGCCCCAACACCCGTGCGATCTTCGCGCTATATGGCCCGCCCATTGCCACTTCAGCTTACTAATCCTAGGGGCTATGTCGGCGATCTTAGTTCTTCTATGAATCACCTCATTCCCGATTCGATCACGTAGAAAAACGCCGAGCTTTGCTCTTTCTATAGCTCGCTGAGCAACTCTGAGCTTATTTATGAGACCTACTGTAAGAAACATCCGTATGTTACGAGGCATGCCTTTTAAGTTCTGTCGTTTCCATATTTCCCGGCAATTTTGAATTTGGAACTGTTCTATATTCGAATGTGTTTAAATTTTGAATCTCAAAAGTTGTAAGTATTAGGATTAATGCTACGTTTAGTCACAGCGTCGATTGGAATCTGTCAGGTTACGTACGAAAATGAATCTTTCTAAGGAAATGTTCGTGCAATAATTTTCTACAACTTTAGAAGAGGCCTGACACGGCTTCAGTGTTTTGAAGAGCTAACATCTGTGTTCAGTGATGAAGCCCCATGTTTGCGGACTGTCGAACGCTGGTATTTAGAATTTCAGCGTGGACATACTAGTGTTAGTGACTAATCTCGCGAAGGACGCCCAAAATCCGCCTTCACTGAAGATAACATCATTGATGTGAGACAACTAATTCTCGAAGATCGTCATGTGACGTATCGAGAGATAGAGGCTCTATTAGGAATCTCAGGGACAACCATTCAGAAGATCTTGCATGAAGCGCTTGGTGTGAGAAAGCTAGTTTGCCGTTGGATACCGCATCTGCTTTCCGACGATCACAAGGCGGACCGCGTCAGATGGTGTAAGAAAACTCTGCAAAGGTTCAACCGAGGAGAGTCAAATCACATCTACGACATCATCAGTGGTGACGAATCTTGGATCTATGCCTACGATCCTGATTCCAAAGACGATCTTTTAAGACGAGCCAAAGCCGACTAAAGTTGTTCGTTCTCGAAGCACTTCAAAGAAGATGGTGGCCAAGTTCGTTGGAAAAACCGGCCATGTTGCGACTATTGCACTTGAAGATCGTAGAACGGTTAACGCAGAGTGGTATACCACAGTTTGTTTACCACAAGTCATCGCCGAGCTACGAAAATCTAACTCAAAGCGACGCATCATCCTGCACCACGACAACGCAAGCTCACACAGCGCTCGTCAAACGATTGAGTATTTGAAGCAGGAAAAAGTAGAAATTCTTGACCATCCTCCATACAGTCCTGAGCTAAGCCCTAACTTTCTTTACATTTCCTAAAATTAAGAACAGTCTTCGTGGTCAAAGGTTCCAGTCCGATGAAGAAGCAGTCGCCGCTTTCAAGTCAGCCAATTTGAACACCCCCACTTTAGAGTGGAATAAATGTTATAATAACTGGTTTGAGCGAATGGAAAAGTGTATTAAGCTACGTGGTGAATACTTTGAAAAACAATAAAAAATACTATAAGGTTCTAGTTGTGTTTTTTTCTTCAAACGACAAAACTTAAAAGGCATGCCTCGTATAACTGGCAATACACATTGACTAAAAACTTTAGCCTTGAGGCACAGGTATTTTGATGAGAAGACGTTGCGCAGATTCCCTAACGCTGCCTAGCATAGTCCCATTCGTCGATTGACCTCTTTCTTCAAGTTGCGCCTACCAGATAAATGTATTCGTCGACGGCATCAAGAGTAGAGTTCCCAACAGTGGGAGTAGTGGCAGTGGTCCCAAGAGTAGAGTTCCCAGCAATGGGTACAACATAAGCCATTATATTCGTTTTGTCTATGTTCATTTTTAGACCCACTTGTAGAGATACTTTGTTGAGGTCACCGTTTCCACCGATTTTACCATGACTACGATGTCGTCGACAAATCGAAGCTAAGTGATGTATTCGCCGTTAATGATGATGCCAAGCCCTCGCCATCCTAAGAGCGTGAAGAGAAGTAAAGAGTTTCGGAGAAATGACATCTTCCTGTCTTACTCCTCTTTTTATGGGGATCGCCTTCGTGCACTTTCGCTGTACTCGGACTGATATGGTGGCGTTATTATACTATCACTTCAACACTTGTATGTACCGATAGTCAATAAAGAATCGCTGGAGAGATCTAAGAACCGCTCAAGTCTAGATCAAATCGAAGGTTTTCTCATAGTCCACAAACGCCAAGCATAGCATAGTGGCTGATAATAATCCTCGGTCTTTTATATAATCTGCCGCAGCGTATGTATGTGGTCTATGGTACTAAAGCCTTTTCGGAAACCGGCTTGTTCGGGAGGCTGGAAGTCACCTAGCCTGCGTTCGAGACGATTCGTAAAGACTCTCGAAAACAACTATGAAACAACTACAAAATATGGCTCAACAGTGTGATGGGCCTATAGTTAAAATATGTTTAAGTTTAAATTGACAGTAACCATATAATTTACGGAATATTCTATACCAGAGCTGTCCAAACCAGCCAAGATACCGGGCCAATATAAATTTCTAAATAGATTGGAGGGCTGCAGAAATTAATAAATACAATAATGTTCTACCAGATAAATTTTGTTATATGAATATTTCGTATTTACGGTAGATAGAAACATGTCGCGAACAACCCTGGTCTAGACCTACCTTTCTATGATGTATCTACGGTTATGTAGGGCATTGAATGTTCCCAGTGACGTGTCCGATACGCAGCGCCGCGGGCCGCGCCTACAGTTTTGATGGATAATCCTATTATTGTATTAGCGCTGTCGTTTTTATTGCTAAGGATGTCAACTGTTGTTGTTAATCAATCATCGTGTTTTGTTCGTAGCAAGGTTAGCGTTGATAGTTTACATTTGGTTGTGCAAGATCCTTTGCTGTAGGTACGAGGGGCACCTCGTGGCAACGGAGCTCCATTAGGAATGTGAGTCTAAGCACATACTACTCGTACACTTTTACGATCGGCCATTAGGTTGCTTTTCAGAGGCTTGATAGCAATGGAAATGTAACAAATCATCAGAACATGATTCTATAAAGTAAAAAGCTTGATATTGACACGACAATATCTTTGTAAGCAAAACCACGGTCACTCCAACTAGCCAACTTTCTTAACAGCCTAAATAACATAGTTCTAAATAATCCATCGGACAACTTCTTAATTATTGGAGATTTTAATATGAGCGGAATAACATGGTACCCAAACAATATTACTCTATTGCCTTTAAACATTAATAATACTGACGAATACATGCTGACGGACGAATTACAAGTTTTAGGCCTCGACCAATTTAATGGTGTACTGAATAAATGCGGTTCTATTTTAGACTTAGTGTTATGCAATGAGATGATATCTGTATTTGAATGCGTAGATCCACTAGTACCTGTTGATGGTTGTCACCCGGCACTGTCCATAATCACGAGCTTTTCTAGTACTACCTGTCTGACTCCTGCGTCGTATAACCGATATATGTTTGATAAAGGTGACTTTACTGCTATCAATAACGAAATTCTAGCTGTTGATTGGATGCAAGAGTTTAGTAGTCGATTACCTAACGATGTTGTTAGCTAATTATATTCAACTATATCAGACATTCAAAATAAGTTTATCCTTACTAGACAGATCACATATAATTCCTATCCTATTTGGTACAACACATTGCTGAAGGAGGCCAACTGCTATAACAACTATATAACGACTACTAAAGTATCTATTAAGGGAAGCATTTCTGGAGGTTTGTGAAATATCGTTCTAAATCGAATATGATTCCTAGCCAGCTTGTCTATGGTAATAATACTGTTTCCACTCCGGAATCAATTTGAAATGCAGTTTCTTCACACTTTCAATCAACTTTCCTGGACCCTGTCACCGATGTACCATCTACTAATAATGAAGTTGATCACCCTTCAACAAGTTATATTCATTCACTGTCTAACATTCATACAATCTATATCGATGTGGGACTAATAGAAAAAACTACTCAGTCAGCTTGATCCGTACAAATTCGCTGGACCCGACCATTTATCACCAAAATTTCTTATACGATTTGCTTAAACTGTCGCCGTACCTATATGTCTACTGTTTAAAATGTCCCTACTTGCACAGTTCCCCAAATCTAAAAATCGTGCATTCATCACTCCTGTTCATAAGAAAGGGCTTAAAATGGATGTTGCAAATTATAGACCACTTTCCAAACTTTGCATACTTGCGAAAGTGTTTGAAAGGGTGGTCTATGATCAGGTTTATGCAGCGCTAAAGAATTCTTTTAGCCCCTCCCAACACGGCTTTTTGAAAGGCAGGTCAACTGTAACAAATCTAACTCTCTTAAACGAGTTCATTACTTTAAGTATGGATAATGGGGCACAAGTCAATGTCGTTTACACAGATTATAGTATGGCCTTTGACCGCATCGATCATAACATTCTTAAACTGAAGCTTCTCAACGTTGGCATACACGGAGACTTATTTCGATGGTTTTCGTCGTACCTAGATAATCGGTCACAGGCTGTCGTTATAAATAACTACATTTCTAGTTGGGTCCCGATCCCTAGTGGTGTTCCCCAGGTTTCCTTGGTGGGTCCGTTGCTTTTTATTATCTATGTAAATGACATCGACTCTTGCTTCCATACCTCCCATCTGCTCTGTTTTGCTGATGATATGAAGGTATTCTCTTCTATATCATCAACCGATGATATGGATGCTCTTCAATCTGATTTGTTGCGTCTAGATAATTATTGCCAACGCAACAAGCTAGATTTTAATCCGTTGAAATGCTACGTTTTCACATTTAGCCGTAATCGTTCAATAAATCGTACATCATACATGCTTAAACATAAGTTACTATCAAGGTGCAATGTGATACGCGACCTAGGTGTCCATCACGATTCTGAGCTTCTTTTCGATGTACATGTTGATGAAGTCATAATCGTACAACTCATAATAACTGAATTTTCACATTCATGCTGTTTGCCGTATAGGAAAACCCTGGTGTATGCTCAAAGTCCATTTTCCAATACCAATAAAATTTAAATTTAACCATCACGGAGCTATGCTGAACCTAATGCAAAAAGAATCATCAAAATCAGTTTATAAGCAAAGAAATTACAAAAAAATACAGACGAATTATTAACCCCTCCTTTTTTGAAGTCGGTTAATATTCTGCTTAGTCCTATAGTAGATTACCTGTAGGAATGACTTAATACCCATAGTACCTCAATCTACGCATTCGTATTGTTTATCGTTAAGGAGTTCCCTGGTGTATCTTCAAAGTCCAATGTCCAATAAAAACGAAATTATAATGGGACCACCTTGGAGCTATACGGAACCCAATGCAAAAAGAATCATCAAAGTCGGTCCACAACTGACGGAAATATCGGTGAACATACATAAAAAAACATACATACAACCGAACATAGAAACTACTCCTTTTTGAAGTCGTTTAAATATACCAGAAGTGCTTGAAAATGAATTTCAGATTTGAACCAGAAAGACAGATAGACATACGAACACAAAAGCTTCTAAAAAGTTACCTATACCGCGTTAGTCTATTGGCGAGTAATGCGCGTAGCGATCACGAGGTCCTGGGTTTGAATCCTAGGTCAGACAAATATAATTTTTCGATAGAAATATTTCCAGTGTCAACTGGCATTGTGTTCGATATATTGGCATTAGGTTGCCCCCTATTGCATGAGACCTAACATCCGGTCTTGGGGAATACAGTGTGACCATGTTTATTTTTATATGTTTTACAATTTAAATTAACGTTGATAAACAATTATTTCCGTATAAAAAATTCACAGACACCGGAACGCTTACATTCCATAAGCGGGAGTAGTTAAGAGGTGTACTATGTGCGCCACCACCAACTTATTGCTGAGAATGTAAGGTGCCAATGTAATAGGGGCGAGGCTATTGTTATTATACCGGGCACAACTTTGTACGAGATCCTTCGCGATCTCTAAACGCATTATACGGTACCTACTTGATCAACAACTGCCTTGTTGAAACCATAAGCCTTCCATAAAAATACCTTTAAAAAGTGCTTAATTAAATTTTGCCGTTATTAAATTAATAACATTCAATTTTCATTCAAACTATATAAAAATAAAACAATAAATCGACAATCTGATCCAATTTATGTCCTATACCGAACTCAAATGGCGCCACAGATCTGAGAGATGTGTGGAGCCATCTCTGTGTGTGTAAATAAATACTTATTCACCACAAATCAAAATAGTTCCACAAAATGTCACTGATAGCACATAGACAAAGAACTATTGTTGTAGTGTGTTAGGTAGTCAATAGACAGCGCTATTTTAATTTTTCATCGGTTTTGAGGAAAAGTAATATTTTTTTTATATGTTATAGTTATAAATTGACAAATATCCGATTTCTTCCTTTATTTGTGGTTAAAACCTTGCTTCTTGCCAAATTCCACGATTCTAGGTCAACGGGAAGTGCTATATAATTTCTAATGAGTGACTTTAAATGGCCATATCTTTTGTTGGAGTTTACTTAGAACCTTCATTTTTTACACTAGTAGGGGACTGTAGACCTTCGTATTTGGTATAAATTTTAACTTAATACCTCTAGCCGTACCTGAGAAAAAAAAAACCCTAAAAAGGTGATAACCGTCGGACAGACGGACAACGAAGTGATCCTATGATTTCGTTTTAGGAACGAAGTTTTTTTACGAAACCCTAATTAGCAACAATCTTTGCGACATCCAAACTAAGTAAGCACTCTGCGGGATTTAGAAACCATATGTAGTATGGTGACTTCCTGCCAAGACTTTGCCAACATAGGTCCATTAGAATGGAACATCCTACGCAAGCGCCCCAGTAAAACTTCGTAACTCTTCAAACAGAACACTCCAAGAGGCATTGTTCGCATAAATGACGTCGGCATCTATTGTGTTACGATTGTGACGTCAATGCACATTTTGAAGAAGCCCGATTTTTTGAGCCTTAGTTAATTTAAGATGAGCAAAATTTAACCATTCAGTAGTATTTTTATAATAAAAAAAGTTAACACCTACTCCTATATTCCCCAAGCGGGGGCGGTAGAGGTGTACCGTATATACCCACTTTAAGGTCCCATGTAATAGGGGCGACCCGATTGCCATCATACCGTGGCGCAATGCCAGACTCCGGACCGCTATCTGGATTTTTTTATAGAAAAAAAATATTTTGTTCGACCTAGACCTGGATTTCTTTTCATCGAAAAATTATATTTAATTCGACGCATTATTTGACACTAGACCAACGAGGCAAGAGTATTAGTATTTTTCTTTCAAAAACTTTGTTTGAAGCCGATATAATGACTAGGATTGAAAGAGAAATGTAGTATTGGTATGGGCATGTGGAGGGGATGCGTGACAGACGGCTAATAAAATGAACATTTCTAGCAAATGTGGGGCCTGACAGGTATAAAGTTTCAACCCTCCCAAGTTTAAACAAATTAACACTTTTAATCCCGGGGATCAAGCCTATGTTACTCGATTCAATAAGCCGATCAACTAGTCATCCAAAAGGCAAGTTTTATAAAACGTACACGTTTGCTTCCGCATCTCAATCAACCACGCTCCACACACAAAGAATTCCACAACCAGTTCTGCATGCCCATGTATGTATTTTATGCATATGAAGGAACGTGGGCGGGGCTCGTGAGGTGCCGACACCGGCCCAAACGAGTTCTATAATAAAGACCATACTACAAACCGGCTACCACAATGATTAAGACAAAAGGGAATTGCATCAGTATTGTAGAGAGTGTCTATCTTCAATCTCTTGGTCCATTAGACCTACGGAATAAAGAAGTTGGCTTCGTGAGTTAGACCATTGTTGCAGATATTGTGGGACCCGTTCAACCAGAAAGCGTGGTTAAAGTTTTAAAAACACCAATAATGCAAATAAACAATATTAGTAAAATAGTTTCAAACAGGTATAACAGGGGATGAATTGTACGTTGTGTTACACAACAAGCTTCTTGGTGGGGTGTCGAATATTTTTTTATCAAAATAAAATTTGACCAAATTAAAATTGTCTAAAACTCTAATATACATTACCCAATAACACACCCATATCCAGAGACAGAGTGTGTACATAGAAATAAAAAGTAAGAAATAAAAGAAAAAACACGTCCGTGTAGCTTTTAAGACATACCATATATATGGTAGTCTCCTGCAATCCCGCATTACAACCAAAGATATCGGTAGGAACTAAAGATCTTGAGCGAGTCCGACATTACAAATATTTCGGTGCTTGGGTGAATGAAGTATGGGACTCTGATCAAGAGATAAAGACCCGGATAGAAATTGCTCGAGCATCATTTAACAAAATGAGGAAAATTCTGTGTTGTCGGCAAATTAACCTTAAGCTCAGAAGTCGCATTCGCTTATGCTATATTTGGCCTATAGTCATGTACGGCTGTGAAGCCTGGACTCTTAAGGAGGATACCAAGAAGCGCCTTCTAGCATTTGAAATGTGGTGCTACCGACGCATGCTCCGTATAAGCTGGACACGGAAGGACAGCAATGATAGAGTGCTCCAGCGTATTGGTATGACCCGAATATTGATGCAAACCATCAAGAAGCGAAAAATTGGATATCTCGGACACGTGATGCGCCACGATAGATATCACCTGCTTCAATTGATTATGATGGGCAAAATTGAGGGCAAAAGACGCGTTGGACGACGGAAAAAATCATGGCTGCGAAACATTAGGGAGTGGACCGGAATTTCCAGCGTTGAGCAGTTGTTCCATATGGCTCAAGAAAGAAGCACATACGTAGAGCTGACGGCCAACCTCTAGTAATGGAGAGGCATTTGAAGAAGAAGATATATATCTATGCATACACCTTCCTAGCTTGCAGGAATACTTTAACATTGCTGCAACACAAACATGCTCATTAGGCTTGTTTTTAAATTGGTTAATTTCACCGTAATGTTAAACCGATGGCTTTGTATGAAATACAATTATTTTCTCATTTTATCGTTGTTTATTTTAGGTTTTTTAATTAAGTTCCCAGGGTTTCGAGTGCTGACCCATGCTGCTTCTATAGTGACGGAAGGGACTAAGGCGTTTGACGTCCAAGTCATTGTTATCTTCTTCAAACTTCATAATTATTTCTTTTTTTATTATTTTTTGTTTATCAGTAAGAAATTAGGTCCGTTACACTCACTTATAAAACTTATGAGATTGTAATTTAATTTTAAACATGCATTCCTAATATTTATCTCTTGAATCAATTCACAAAAATAACATCAACAAGTCCACCGTATCTCCCACATAACCATAACATTGAATATTCAAAAACAAGTTTGCGTTGTGTGAGTGACGTCACGCAACCCCTTATCTCATCCGATCCGACCTGCGTTTCGAAACGTCCCAAATAACAACACATCGACAATCTCAGTTGAGGAGCAATCTAGAAGAATAACCGTTTCCGGTGAGGGCGTTGAACGATTCTTCGAGAATTGAGCCGCAATATAGAAAACTGGTTCCAAACCGCGGCTCTGCCCCCCCACCCCTCCTTTTTTGTATGTGTAAATGATCTACGCTGTTGGCCGAGAACACATTGTTTACAACTTCATTAGACAACTACCCTAAAACCACCTTCCTTTCTGTCACCTCTTTATGTTTACAAAATGTGATTCTATACTAAGCATTATTCTTGTGTCATGGATGCGTTTACAAACATGATATAGACATGAAATTGATATCAAAGGTGGGCAACATGTAATCAGATTAATGATTTTGTAATATTCATTCATGATTCAAGGTTAAAAGTGTAATCGTTGTAGTGTAAATGTAATTGTAATCGGAAATCTAATGATACATTATCACCTTGTCTTGTACGGGGATCGGACCGTGACTATTCGATCCAGTGGGTAGAGCGGCTGGACCAAGCTGCCCGTCTTTTTTCGTTGTATTTATCATTTTTTACTAGATTTAATGCAATTAGCTAATAGATCATTCGTTCCTAGTGTAGGGAAGAGCGGTGTACACTTTTCTCATACAAAGTTACTAAAATTATAAACTGTATTGAGAGAGAATGTCATAATTTATGGTGGAATCACAGATTTGTGTTATACATACATACTCCTCTAGCCCAATTTTTTTTTTTGAAAGTATACGGGGCCCTTTAGAGTACTCCCTTCTCCTTCGAAGACTCCTACTTTTGGTCCCAAAAAATTATCCGAATCCATTCAACTCTTTTTGCGTGATTAAGTAACAAACATCTAAACATACAAACTTTCACATTCATAATATCAGTAGAATATGCGTTAACCCTGGAAGGTGGATGGAGACGCATTAAATAAAACCTTCTCGCTCTCTTTAATTACATTCTTACTATATCTCGTACTTTCATAGTTCGACAGATCTGTACTAATATAATAAAGCTAATGAGTTTTTTTTTGTGTTTGAACGCGGTAATCTCTGAAAGTACAAGTCGGATTTATAAATTCTTTTTGCGTTTGCTAGCCCAATTCTTGAGAAAGGTTATGGACCCTTAAAACCCAAGCAAAAAAAAATATCTTAAAGAACGCTAAGCGTAAACGTAATAATAGTGTGGGAGGACGATGCGTTGCGACCGTATTAGCTTCGTAGTAAACGGTAGGTTAAATCGCGGGGCACAGCTGGGCCACTTGCACGAACCAGGGTTAGCGTTACTAACTCGAGGTTATAACGATAAGTTATTTTTTTTTGTTTTTTTTTAAACGTTGTTCTACACTAGGATTAATTCCTGTGTCGTGGGTACGTTTACAAACATGAAAATTCACATACACAAATACCCAGACCGGAACAAATAATTGTGGGTCACACAAAGATTTGTCCCGTGCGGGAATCGAACCCGCGACTATTAGACACGGTGGGCGGAGCGGCTTATGCTCTTAACCACTGCGCTAAATCGTCCATCGAAGTTGAAGGCGATATAACGTTATAACCTCGAGTCAGTCAATAGGTAACGCTGACCTTGGTTCGCGCAAGTGAGCCTTATAGGAGTACCTAACCGACTATGTTTCGTCTCGTTTTCTCATAGTTAAAAATAATATTTTTTATTTGTTCACAATACAATCAACAATTGCTGCAGTTTTCAGTTGTACAAGAGTACAACCTTAAACTAAGATTATAATTTTTCTGATCCCTAAACTAGGGAGATACACAGACCTGCATCTTAGGAGTTGGTTTTTGGCTTTAATTAATCATTATTATACGTTTCGTCCCGTATTATCTCCGTTGGATTCTCATAGATCGTCTCGTACTCTCCTATTTCGCTTCGAACACACTCGCCGAGTTAGGCTCTGAACTCTAACATCAGACAAGAGATTATCTTTTTTTCTGATTTATTCAAGACGACTCAGTGAAGCGTACTAAACTATTCATATATGCATTGATAAAATAATAAGATATGCCCGGTAAGGCGCGTTTTAACAGCATAGTGCACACGACTGTAACGTGGGGTAGAAACCCTGCTATAAAATAGAGCGAGAGAGAATTAACATATTCTCACCTACGGCAAGCTAATCACATAGACAGATCAAAATCAAAAGCTTTAATTCACGTAGACCAAAAAGTACAATACAATATACTTTTTAACACACAAAAAAAATACAGTAAGAAAGAAAAGTATTGTACATAGCTATCGGTACACCTTCAGGTAGAGGACAGAGATGCTTACAATAAAAATAAAAATGGGTAGAGTGCAACAATCTAATAGAAATTTAACTAAAATAAACAATTCAAGGGATATTCATTAAAAAAGCCATATTTACCTATTATACGTAATATAAATCAATGACAGAATAAGTATAAGAGTTAAGAAACGAAACGAGTGAAATAGGAGCGAAGTAGAAATTAGAGAGAGAAACTAGGAAACTAGAAGTATTAAATTAAATTTGAAGGAAATGTGCTTTAATGTCACGTTTAAATATATCCAAGGACTTAGCGCGTCTTATGAGCTCAGGTAAGCCGTTCCAGAGACGGATACTCTGAACAGTGAAAGAATTAGTAAAGAAGTTAGATGAATGGGAAGGAATTGTAAAGTACTTATGAATAGTTAAAAAAGAAAAGGCTCGTGATTACTTAAGACTTCAGTTCCGAATGTCGTTCCTGTGAAGACAAATAGCATAAAAATTCTCGGTTACTCCTTAAAAAAGGAGGTTCATAATGCGGATATCTGATACTAATCAGATACATATATACTAATGTATAATGATAATACGTGAACTTGAGCAACCAGCTTCTGCACAATTATCTGCAACTGGACCCAACCCAGAGTTGTTCAACAGGTAAGAGTAAAAATATCTGGGCCCTTTTTCGCTATGACCAATTACACACGTAACGCAGCGCGTTACGATAACTTCGTGTGAAAGAAAGAAATTTTATTTGTCACAGCACGAGACACAATATTTAGCTGATATAACACGCTCTTATGATCGTGAAATGATCATTACATGATCACTTCAAGCCGAGTTTGAGTCATAGCAAATAAGGGATCTCGCAGAGGAGGTAGTTAAACATGTATTCGATGAAAGTAAATAGTGTCTGTAGTATCTGTAGTGTTTAAAATTCATGAGGAATACATATCAAGTGAAGAGAATTTTAGATCAGTTATTATCATAAAATCTCCGATCTCTTGAACCCTGGCGAACTTTGAACGTGGCTCCCGTCTTATATTAGATACAATACTTAGGTACAGAGTACAATGACTACACTACTAGCAAGGATTGCACATTGCAATTAAAACTGAAAGTATGCAATTATTTGGGAGCTATTAACATGGCAAACTAGAGCTACTCCTTCTCAATATACTTTTATTTCCCACGTCACAGTTCTTAACAAAACATTATTTCTGTGAAAAGCTTGTTGATCTACGTTATATGCTCTTGTACTTTTTAAACATCTACGAATAATAAGGATGCGGTTTTCTACTACCCGGTTTAAGTAGATTAACGTATGAGTTTTTCTGTGCGTTAATTTACGGCTTGTTAATTAACGTAATAAAGAAGTCTTTATTTAAAACGATTTATATAAACGGACAACTAGCGCCATCTACCGGATAACAGCATAACTATAGTTAAAATAATCTATACGATCGGAATGAAACGTACAAGAACGCCAGAATAGTAACATTCAATAACTAAATAATAACAGTGTCATATAAACACAATCTCCTTTATTCAGTTTTAGTCTGGTCTACCAAGAGCACACCAGTATCAATATTTGGTAGGTAGGTGAACTTAAACTAGCCAAGTTTACCACAAATTATCACATTTTCGCTCTAAATAATCGCACCCCATGTTCACGACATCGCGACTAGTACACGCTAATAAATAGGCCTTCATTGTCATACATGTCACATCATTTCCTTTTCAAAATAAAATATTCCCTATAAATCCACATAAATATCCCTCAACCTCAAATCTGAGATATTACGGAAAGTCTGAGGTATATCCCACATTTAAATAAAAACGCAGTAGTCTTACAACATGATAAAGTACTAGGATCACGTAAAAGCCAAGAGATCGAATGGTTAAGAATAAGTACTCACGGTGGAGTGTCTCCAGAAGTGTATGAGCGAGTGGATGTCGGTGGCTGGCGCCAGTAGCAAGTAGTCTCGCCATTCGTCGTAGCTGATGTTGAGGCTGCCATCCTGGTCCATCCTGTAGACAAACTCATAAAATGAGAGAGAAAGAGAACATTTCATAAGCAACGCTGCTAATTCTTGGGGAGTTCCCTAAACTATGGGTAAATTTGAGGTCTTATCATTGTATACAAATAAATATATTGGTATCATTTTTAAAAGACAACAGACAAAACATGGATTCATTGAATACATCAATTTGGTTGAGGGAACTGTAACTAGTATCAATAATAAAATTAGTGGACATGTATACTAATATAAGTTAAAAAAAAAAGAAGTCGCCAGTCGTACTAACTTATATAGTGCCCGTGTACTCCCTTATTCTTTGGTGCATGCCATACTGACTCACACACAATATCAGATCAACTGTTTCTTATAATATTTGTACCCTAACTACAATGTTGCCTCACAATTTTCCGAGGTTGTGGGCGTGTTTACAAACACGAAATTCACAGAAAACCTCCAACCGAAACGCTTCTTGAGTAGTACACACAAACATTTGTCCCGAGCATGGACCGACCCCGCGGCGACTTGATCTACAGACAAGTGGCCTTCGGTCAAGTTACTAGAATCGTCGTCAGGCGTTTTTACCAAAATATTTCTTTCTTACATAGTCCCAAGAAAAAAGAGGGATTGAAGTGCCACCTGACACTCTATCCTGCAGATGTTTTTTGACAGAAACTCACTAATTACGAGAACACATTAAGCAACGCTTGTACCTATTGTAAAAATAATAAATAGGCCTACACTACCCACTGCTGGGCAAAAGTAAGTGAGAGAGAAGCATATTCCACCACACGGACCCAGTGCATATTGGTAGTGGCAGGTTTGTTGTCACCTTATTTTAGGAACTTATATTTGGATATGAATTCGAACAAACGACTTCATATGTTTTCGAAGCACTCAGTAGTCCTTACAGGTACTACAGGTCATTAGACTTGAGATTTAAGACACTGGATAACGGTGTCGATTGGTGATAGATCCGTTGCAGAGTACGCAGAGTACAGAATTCGATTGGTGATAATTACTAATTTAATATAGTTCTATCCTCGCGTCGTACATTCAATGTATTATATTTCGTTGAACATATTACATAGCAGTCTAAATAACATGAAAATAGGCTTAATGTACTATTTTGCATTTTGTACAAAGTAAGCATTTTACATATGAATGACCTTTACAATATTACAATGTAATTACGCATAGAAGGCCCACTCCATACTCCACAGCAAAATTTAGGCGCGTCCCCTATAATAATAATAATATCAGCCATGTTAAGAAATTGTCCCACTGTTGGGCACGGGCCTCCTCTCAAATTGAAAGGGTTTAGGCCATAGTCCACCACGCTGGCCTAGTGCGGGTTGGCGAACTTCACACCTTCGAGAAATTCTTAGGCATGCAGGTTTTCCCTCACGATGTTTTTCCTTCACCGTTAAATCAAGTGATAATTCGTCCCCTAACTTAATACTAATTTGGATATTTGTAAGTGTTATTTTATTAGCCTACACAAATATACTGCGACAAGGATCTTTTGGCCCATGGTGACATTGAATGGGACAGGGACTTTGGTATGAAATTAGGGTTAAAATTTACCAAATTTTTTCTACATCCAAGGCGATATTTGTAACAGGTGGGTCCGCCCGTTTCCGCAAAAATCCTTGTGGGACTGTAAATTTGACGGACGATTTAGCGCAGTGGTTAAGAGCTTGAGCCGCTCCGGCCACTGTGTCTGATAGTCGCCGGTTCGATTCCCGCACGGGACAAATCTTTGTGTGATCCACAATTATTTATTTCGGTCTGGGTATTTGTGTATGTAAAATTTTAATATTTGTACTCTCTGCTTACCCCGCAAGGGATCTGGCGTGAGGTTATAGATAGATAGATAGAGGTAAACATACCCACGGCACAGGAATAAATTCTAGGGTGTGGCTACGATTTTTTAATAAAAAACAATACAATACCATAAAAGTACCTATATTGTGTTTACAAGTTTACTACATTTAAAAAAAAAAGATTTTTTACTTTGGTCATGAACATAGCTTAATGTAAATTTTGTGGAATAACTAGGAATGTTGAAAATCAAAATTGTATGTTGTATTAGTTTACATGCACCTGACAATTTTGGCAATAAACATTTTGTATGTATGAAATATGGAGTGACCCTTATGTGTCTAATTACATTGACTTGATAGCTTTGTGCCGATAACGTAAGACTAGTTTTTTATTATATTACACAAGGTACTAATGTGGCCTTATTGAATTGACTAGCATAGGCTAGTTAGAGATAAAACGTGTTACTTACAGTTTAAGTTAGACATGTTTCGATCTTTACTGATATGATGCAGTCATATGAAACATGAACGAGCACTACCAATATAGAAACAATTTTATAGAAATAATGCCTCATTTGTATCTGAATCTCGATCTTACATTCATCAATCAGTATACAAAGGCGCTAATCGTACAGAACATGTTTCATATTTCATTCCAATCTGGAACTGAATCTCGATCTTACATTCTCTAAATTTGCCGTCTCACAGAACGAATGACACGCGACGCGATGTTGGACCGACTGTGCTTGAATTTAGCCAAATTCCAAATGAGACATATTAGGATTCGAATCTTTGCACTGTTTCAGATACAAATGATAGAATCTGAAGAGTGAGACACTTTTCCCATGTCTACTTTTTGTTAGACATGTTCGTCTCATTGTTGTTTATCAGTAATTTAAGGGAGAATGTGGAGTGGGCAGATCACCCACAAGGTGGGCCGATGACCTCGTGAAAGTACAGCACAAAGCTGAGCGTCGATCTTGGAGGAGGGGTCGTCTTTCGGCTGACCCAGAAAATAAGGTAAATTTCTAAAGCCTGTCTGTAGCAATATAGCATCGTATTCACTAGCGGACATGCCCCGTAACACGTGTCGCCAGATATATTACGTGTAGTCAAGCGACGTCATCCGAATGCAACCGACATCTCATGTGCAAGTAGCGGTTGCATCGCCGCTTGTAGTAATTGGTTGTTCATGATAAAGATACACTCGCTACTTGTCCAGTATTTTTGATACAGTGATACAAGGATCTATTGGCCCGCGACCAAAATCAGAACTAACGCTGTCATCAAGAGAAATGTCACTTCATGACAGTCGCAGGGTAGCCGTTTGCTCTGAAATATACCCAAGTTCTTTTATTAATTAGTTACCATGCGGACTCACCCGTTGAAGTATTTCCATGGAAGTAGGAAAATTTTACTAAATAATATCGCAAATTTTACACCAATGCCTCCATGTCAACGTCATCCACGGGCCAAAAGATCCTTGTAGCGCTTCATGAAGTTTGACACCCCAAGCATGTGTACAAAATAATGTAATGTATAATAATGTAATATTAATACGAAAACCGGTAACTATTTCTTAATTTATAACTGCATCACTTACTGTATGACGTGCAAAATGATTGGTCAATGAAAATTATTTAATATTAATTCGCATTGACTATAAATAGCGCTGTAAGTAATAAACAATAGCCCAACTACAATACAATTTATGATACAATATAAGGACACACAATGAAAAATTAATACGTGAAATCGGTAAGAACGACAAATATGTAAAACCAAAGTCTACGCTTACAAACTTGACCATCAGCGTTATGTAGAAAGCTTTCGTGAATTTAGTTATGTGTGTAGATATAATGGTATTCATATGAAATGATAGTAAAGCTGTGATAAGAGTCTCCATGAAAATAAAATTGCTAAGATTTTTAAATTAAAATTTAAAGTGCATTTTTCATCTCATATTCTGCAATTATTTAAAAAGAAAACCATATAGAACAGTGATTTTCAAAATAAGAATTCTAAGCTGTTCTTTTTATTTTTTATTCAGTTGCAATATTAATTATCTATACATAATTATAATAATGTTAAATATTCACATATATAAGAAGACAATTATTCGACTACAATTAAAAAGTGGTAAAATATGAAGCAAGTTAATTTGCATCCTATTTGGAATTCATCTACAAGCTCAAAAATTTTAATAACTACCTAAAACGACTCCTTAATTTTTTAATGACCTTATGTGTGCTCCACCCTGGATAGTAAAGCGATGGATACTTTACATACCAATTGCGACGGCCGTTTTGAGGGAAATCTAAAAGGCACGCTTTATAACTTTGTTACAATTACCTTTACTCACGCTCACATAAGAATACATAATCGTTAATATTCCACCAACATTACACATTATAATTCAAAATAACACAAGTTTTGGAAATTAAAACAAATTGACAACATCACTCTTCGATTTCCCGCCAAAACTCAATCTAAACTTATCGTCCAAGTATATATTTGAATTTAGATTTTCATTTTTTTAAACGTTCGGTGCCAGCTAGAATTCAGTATTTCAAGAGTAATTTTTATTTGATGGCGATGTTGTTTTGATCGTTAGCGAATGTTTGCAGAATAAAGCTCACTACTTGTGGTCCGACAACTTACCACCAGAATATTGGCCAAACAGCTTTTCTGAAACATTTTATTTTATAATTTGTTTCTGTCTGTTCGATATTGAGTCTTTTGGCCTTTTATCTTATTTTAATATAGTATTATATATTAAAATCAAGTAGTAACAGCCATTCGCATTCGCAAATAACATAAAAAAACATAGAATATACAATTGCTGAGCTTCTTAACTTTGATTTAGCATTCAAAGTCATATGTACGATATTATAAAATGGCAACTGTACCTTTTCAATAGATTTGTGGCTTCATTTCTGCCTATCGCAATACCCAAATCGGCAAATGCCGAAATGAGTTCTTCCAGATCAACTTTTCCTGCAATAGAAATGAATTCATTAGTGCCTAAATTAACATAACAGATTTGACGTAAATTAAATTAATAAGTATACCGATTATCCCGGACTCCGAATTGTAGTATATGCACTATATTTTAAATATGAGATATTTTTTCTACGGAAAAATTACACATTGTCCGACCTAGGATTTGAACCTAGGACCTCGTGATCCACAGCCTAACTACGCCACTAGACCAAAGAAATAGTTAAGTCAAAAATAACATTTTGGACCGCTGAGTCAACAGAACAAGTCAGTATCAGTTGCACCCCTGGTTGCACCAGTTGAGAGATCAAAGGTCAAAATATCAGAACTCAAATTTCATTGCTTTAGTCATCGATTTGACGTTAACTATAGTATTTTTTATGTAAGATGAATGTGTAGAAAATTATACTTTATTCAATGGAAAAAGAGGCATGACCCGTTACTATACTTATGGTTTTATGCCTTAACACCATTGAATTAAATATTAATTTAGTTTGGTACTTAGAACTGTCACTACCCACCCTATGTGAAAAATATTATAGTGAAACTCTGGGAGCTTATCCGCTGGATGCTAATTTGGAATTAATCACGACGAAATTATCGTTTAATGGGACTACAGTGGCATACAGAATACCATTACACGACCATTTCACATAATTATCGTAACTCGCCGCGTTTGATCATAGCGAATTAGGGATCAGGCTAAGTAAATATTTCAGAATTTACCATCTTGATTCTTGTCGAGGTGTGTGAACTGAAGCCTGAGGTTCTTCTCGTGTTCACGAACATAGTGAATAAATTCCGACAAAGTGACATCACCGTCCTTCAGCCCAGACTTAGCTAGAAATTTCTGTAATAAAAACAAACATTGTAAATTATAGTGGCTGGGATAGAAGGGATAGTCAAGGTTGCGGTCCGAATGACGCTAATAACGATATTAGCGTAATGGGGCCACAGCCTAAGCACTGCAACAATTTGCTCTCCTCATGTTGGAATATCAGGTCATACTATTACTTTGATTTGTAGATCCTTCCCTGTCCATGTTATACCTAGTGCAATGGTCCACATCAGCCATGTGAAACTGAAAATCACTGGTGGGCCAAAAGCATGAAGACCGTAGCCGGGCCCCAAAATGTAAACTTAAAGAAGACAAACTACTGAAAATCTAAACAAAAAAAGTACTAATATAGGACAAGTATCATCATGATCAATCAGCCTGTATCTACCCACTGCTGAGTGTAGGCCTCTCCTCTATCATGCCATTCGTTCTGATCCTGTGCTAATCTATTCCACCATTTGCCAGCCACTTTTACGATGTATTCGCTCCGTCTAGCCAATGGTCTGCCTATGGGTCGGCGTCCTGTTCTGGGCCACCGCTCTGTTACGGCCTTGGTCCACCTGCCATCTTCACGCCTCATCAAGTATATTTATTCAATTTCCAAAACGATTTTTCAAAATCGATTCGGGCCACAGGAAAATTCTATGTGGGCCGCATGTTTCATATGCCTCGTCTACATCAGGCTGTACTGTCCCACGGCCTAAATCGAGGTGAGAGAAAATATCACGCGGATCTATTTCATTTCAGGAAGGTTTGTGGTGATCTGCTATTGAAACTCATCAACCAGCCCATAAGACTTCTAACTTAGGTTAACGATACGACATTGAGTGGTAACCGGAACTAACGGCTTAAAATGCTTTCCAAAGTAAAACTATAAAACATAAAAATGCCACATGGTCACTCATCTCAAACCGATTGAGTCGAAAGCTGCTTAACCTTGATGATTGATAAAATCGCGGTCCAGAGCCGCTACAAGAGCGCGAATGTTCTATTATGAATACAACCTGATTATGATTCATGAGACACTTTATATGAATCTGAGTCATCCATCACTGCATAATTCAATTTGTGAGCGGTCACATATATTAATTTGTATGTATAAATGCCAACTTGCTTCTATGACTTTGAAATACATGTGGAACTTATAATTTTAAATACTATGTGAATAATGTATGGTTAGAGAAAGTTTAATTCCTGGTTTACATTCTATCCACTCAAGTCAACTTGAATGTTACTGGATTAGCAAGAGAATTAAGCAGCACAAGAATGTAACTGGTATCTGAATGGTCAGATTAAGAACTTGAACCATCAAATCACTGGACATTTAAAATACCTTATAAGGAACATTAAGTATGAAATTTTGTAAATACATACAATACATGCAATGATTAGTGCTTATTTATTTCCCAATAAATTATTTTTGCATATGACTTCCAGTGATAGCCTAGTGGTTAGACTGCAAAGTCACTTGGACGTTGGACTGCAAAGTCAGAGTTCTCGGGTTCAAACCTAGGTACACACCTCTGTATTATTTAAAGCATGTGCGTATTATAAATTTACTATCACTTGCTTTAATGGTGAAGGAAAACATTACCTGCCTGCATGCCTAAGGGTTTCTCGTAGGTGTGTGAAGTTCGCCATCCCACACTGGGCCAGTGTGATGGACTATGGCCTAAACCCTCTCAGTTTGAGAGGAGGCCCGTGCCCAACAGTGGGACAGTTTCTTAACAGGGCTAATATTATATTATATTATTATATATGACTTCGAATATTATACATATGAATGCAGCTTTTTGCTTATTGTGTCTTTCTCTTCTTAACTAAAGGCTTCTAAGTTCGAGATATGTCAGTGGAATGAGGCCAATGTGGCGATATGGTATCACTAACATCTGTATTCTCTTAAATACAGGCCAGTTACCATCAATGGGATGTTATCAAAAGGACTTATGTGGCAGTGGCATACATTGAGTATAGGCAATTCATTAATGCCTATATATTATACTGAATGTAGATATATATTATTAATTATAATAATTAAGTAAGATGATTTACATTATTTTATTTATGTAGTAATATTTAAAAGTAGTGGAATTGAATTCTTATAAGGTAGGTAATTTACAATTATCATCAGTACAAATGGGGCATCACTGAGACTCCTTGTTGTGAGTGTGGAGACTCAGTGCAGACTATCTAATACATTGTGGTGGATGACATCACTAGGAAATTCAGCAGTGTATTCGAGGGTCTACATCAGCTGACACTGGAGGCTACTCAACACTCTCAACACACAACTGAACACTGAAGTATGAATATCGTGCATGCATAAAATCCCCAATTAACTAAATATGAACATATTCAAATAGGAAACCTCAATGAAACTGTACGTCAGTGTTACAGTTGTAATAGTGCCAATGCATATACTAAATTTGTAAATGTGTATTGAATCGTATTACATATGCTAACATTTAAAGCAAGTGATATTAAACTTTTAGGAAGAATTTAAAAGTTTCTCTTTAAAAACTAATTAACTAGAACAAAATTGTATAAATAAGGAAAAGTAGAAAATATTTAAATAGTTTTACATGACAATATAATTAGAGGATTTTATTATAGATACTAGCTCTACCCGCAACTTCGTTTGCGTTATTTTCATGCATGTTTGTATTTGACTCCCAAAATTTTTTTGAGACAAAAGGTAGCTTATGTCCTTCTCTTGGATAAAATCTATTCCCTTGCCAAATTTAAACAAAATCTGTTCAGCGGTTTGGGTGGGAAAAGGTGACAGACAAACCAACATACAGACAAAGATTACTTTTGAATTTATAATATTAGAATGGATTACATGGATGAATGAATATGCATACAAAACACTAAATATGAATATGCCACCTCAGTGGTCTCAGACACATCATGTAACAGTGAAATTGATGAATTATTAGGAGCCCCCTGCACAAAATATTACATAAGTTGTATTTGTAGGTCACACATAAAGGAAGTCTTATGTGTTTGAGATGATTTTCAATCATAATTGATGTTCTAAAATCAATAAAACAATATTCAAAATCATGATGAAACAAACATCAAAACATTGATAATGTTGAGTAACCAAATCGGAAATTCCAATCATATATTCAGAAACAAGGTAAAAGGTTAATCTATCATGATTATTGCTTCTGCACTTAAGAGTAAGAAATATAACAATTCACAACTTGTTTGCTCTTGCTTATCCTCATTTCCTTTGCTAAGGATTTAAGTCATTTAATTTACAGTGCTTTTACTACCTGGGGTATAGAGTATTAAAACATGAATGTTACATATTATTAATGTTTGTGTTAAATCAGTTAGCCCTACTGTGAATGTTGCCTGATTCAGTAGGCTGGACTTAAAACATTTTTCTTATCAAATCTCAGTAAAATGTTATTGACATGTCTAAGATTAAAATGATAAGGTTAATGCTATCCACTTTTACATAATACATCAGAAAACAAATGATGTAGTCACATTATGCTTGTCAATGGGCAGAAAGGATCTTGACATTTCAGATAATTTATCAGTGATATATTTGATCTCCTTTTTTGCATTACAAACTATATTGGTATGATATACAAATAAATATAGGCCTACCAGAATCTAAAATTATCAATCATGATTATTTCAGTGTACAATGATATAAATTAGGTCAGATGTTTTAAATTATTACAATATGTGTTTTACTAAAAAGAAAGTTCACATACTATATATGAATTGTGACTGGCCAGTGAGGAAAAGGAAAATTAAAGGATGTGAATGTTTTAAATGACACTGGCATACAGGAAATTTAAGTTTCCATGTTTGAATTTAATTGAGAATGCAATGATTCACGCTACTCGTGGCGGTAAACGAACGCGTTGTCGGAAGGTGAAACCGTTAGCTGAAGCATAGCCTAATTATTAAATGTGTGGATCTAACCTCTGCGTAACTCCGATTTATGTGCGGAGCCAACTCCTTGAGGGCGACAGACAGGTCGTGGATGTCTATTTTGCCATTACCATCGTTGTCTAATTTAGAAAACAATTTTTCTAATCTTTCTTCGTCTTCTTTTGGCAATTCCTCTAGTTCCAACGGCAGATGATACTGAACCATGGTGTCTGGTATAATAAGTACTGTTTGGTGTACGATAAGTTAATAGAACTTTACAAGGATATGTATTTACATGCATAACGTTAGCCTAATATAACGGAATGGAATTCATTTTTATGAAAATTCGCACTCGACTCTCTTTAAGAGATTTTTGACAGCTAGCTAGATACTTGCTGCCGCACTGCCGCCGCACACTGGTCACACCAAGACACACTGTCACACACACAATGAACACGGATACAGCGCCTAGAGTATTCTCTGTCCTACTAATCCACAAAGAACTGAATAATACCAAAGGTTAAAGAAATATAGACTTTATCGCTTAGGTATTAAAATCTACAAAAACTGCAGATTAAGTAGTATTGGTCGCTATCATCGCTCTGTGAAGTATTTTGCTGAAGTTGGTGCCAAGATCCTGTTGTAAAGTAACGCCATCTATGTTTCGATAACAAAACATAGGGAAAAGTCAAGAATATTGATTTTGTAGTAAACGAGAATTACATAATTCTAATCCAATAATTGATTTATCTTTGTGTTGTCTCATACTAATAATTCTATTAAATTATAACGGTATGGTAAGTAAATGTATTAATTCATGATACCATGATTTCACTTACGAACTCAACACAACAGACTCATTTTATTGCTAAATTGGCAACTATGTATTAAATATTTTATACTAATAGTTGTGACCCTAGATAAAATATATTTCGCTCTTATGATTTATTATAGGTTATTTACCCCACGTTCGTACTAGCGCTTATTTCAATAAATTATATTATATAATATGGCAATACTCAGTTATATAGACGTGATTAC
Source organism: Phalera bucephala (assembly GCA_905147815.2). NCBI lineage: Eukaryota > Metazoa > Arthropoda > Insecta > Lepidoptera > Notodontidae > Phalera > Phalera bucephala. The sequence continues at coordinate 22,530,291 of LR990609.1, read as the reverse complement.
AGTAAAGAACGAAGAATTTTAGCTTCATAGCCGTGACGGTAGGTATCAATTTCATTATCATCGTTGTCATCAAGTTCATCGGGGAGGTGAATTATTTCAAACAAACACAATTATGCGTCTTACTGGACACTGGCAAAATATACTTAAAATTAGTGTGAAGCCATAACTTAAAGAAGAAGAAGTATACTCATATTTATTATTTCGCTTGTACCATCTAGATGGCGTTGATAGCATTTTGTTATAAACCAATCATTTCAAGGAGTTATTTTAATATGTCACTAGAGTGCATTACGGTACGATTTCTAAGATGGAAAAGTAGGAATCGCGAACTCGATGAGTTCCACGAAGAGAACAGAAAAACTAGTATTTTATCTAATTTCATTATTTTATTTCACAAATAAACAAACGCAAAAAAAAACAGCTTTAGTACTTAACTAAAAAGGAAAAGATTAAAAACTAAAAAAAACTTCTTAAAAACACGCTTTTATAGCCCAAACACGACTTCAGACCCTGGGCATCACCTAAGGCTACAAATCGTTGAACAAATCAAGATCAATCTAAAGAGCCAAAATAGGTATAATAGCGCTATTTTTTATAATAGAATAATTTCTATGACCAGTTTCCGGATCAATCAAACAAGTGTCGTGGTACCTACCATATAATTGCATTGTCACCGGAGTAACATAGGTAGACCAAAGTTCAGCTCAATGGGACGCCAACAAGGGCTTTGAAAACAAATAATTTTTGTGTGTATTGTGCCTAGGAGTTTTTTACAGTTCGGACCAAATATTTCGGTGTCCGGCTTAAGTTATGCTAGATATGTTCAGTTTTTAGGGCTAATGTTCAACACATTAGTAAGGTAACGCCAGCCAAGTCCGGGTTAAAAGTACAAGAGGCCTAATATTGCGTTTAATTACCCACCGCCACAACAAAACAATGACTAATTAAGTTTCCAGATTCTGGAGTCACCTGTATTATAGAATCACAAACAATTCTAATTGTATGTGCTCATTTTTTATGTATCTACTTTAACTAATGAAATTTTATTAAATGGTCAATCTTGAAAAGTGCTTAGGTATTTTTGTAAAAATGTTAATATTTTGCTTATTTTTAACAAAAACTATTATGTTCATTAAAAATTATAGTCAAACGATGTCCCATCTTATATCGTGCTCCGCATCCCGTAACACGTGAATGCAGCAGGATTTGATGGCTGACTCCGACAATGCAGTCAATGTGGCCGCATTTTGGGCCGCTTCCATATAACTTTAGCATGTTTGCCGTCGACACGCAAAGAAGAAATTATTTTTTACATATATAGCTATCTATATCATCATGCCAAATCCCTTGCGGGGTAGGGAGAAGGTACAGAGTTTCAAGAGGGCTGTTTCTTACAGATCTCTCTGGCTTCCTCCACTGTAATAATTCGTCTCATACACGCTCGCCGGTTACGAAGACCCTTGACTTGCCCTTCAGAAAAGACGTGGTCACGACACGATTCGTTAGATATCATTATCGTAATAGTCTCTATGATGGTTTTGCCAATCATATATATATAGCAATCGCTAATTCTAATCAATCGATACAATAATCGTACATTAAATAGGTAGCTACAAATAATTTAACCTGGTTTTTATTATGACAAAACCAGCCCCCATAATGTCACCGGCAGACAAATATGTCAGTACGTTAGCCGCGGCATGTGTGTGTATTATTGTGTCCAAATCCCTGATTAATCTCCAACTTTTATGAGCTTTTGTTCACTCCCTTTTGAGTATTTTTTGCGTCAACCCGATTCTGTAACAATGGCGAATAACGCTCTATTAAAAGCTACTTTATCTGTATACAAATAAGTGACAATTCTCTATGACAATAAATCTTGCAACAGCCGATCAATTTTTAACCATATGCTTGATGAATTAAGGGTAGAATTTTGTTGCGCGATGCTCGGCGAAGGAGAATATTAACTTCTAAAGTTTATAGACTTTCGGTCGCGTCAATTTGTATATTGTCATTTCTGACATAATAGCTCTCCCATCCCTACGGATTTATTGGTCGAAACCCGATGACAGTTGCACGGCTTTTGACAAAATACTAGCTTCATTTCCCTCGCACTATAGTACTTGGGTGTTTTAGAAAGAGAAGAAGAACGGATAATAGTGGAATGAAAGGCCTACTTAGCGAAATATGGATGGAAGAATGATTTTAATGAAGTTTAATGGGGTGACAGGCTTTTATATCCGTGTCATCGGCAGAACGTGACAATAATTCGTAATGTGACTTATAACCGCGATCGATATATTTTTTTGAAATTTCAATACACTAATCATGTATGCACATATTACTTAAAAGTTATTGCGAAAAAGCAGTTAATGTTCCTACACTGGATGCACAGAGTACGTTTGACTGGATGTAACCTAACTACGTGGCTTGCATAAACGTCACATAACTCTGTAAAAGCGACCGGTTAGCTCTTTATCGTGCAATCCACAATCGCAGAAAGAGTGCTTCGTGTGCTTCCTTTCTACTAATAGCTTCAGTGCAAGTTTGCAGTACATATTTACGGTTTAGGAATGCGATGCCGCATACCACGAGTGGTATACGACGGATGATTAAATGTAGGTCGTTGTAGCAGCTCCTGTCCGGTGAAGCTGCAAAGACCCCGCGGCCGACAGAGTAGATCATTCGCACGCACACAAAAGAAAAAATGCCACCACTATCAATTCCCTCGCGGGATATGCCAAGTTCTAAGGCCAAGTCCCTTTTTCTGTCTCTTATACAAGTTACCTTGGATTGGGGTATAGTGCCGAAAGTCGTCATATTTATATGTCAGTCTAAACAACTTTTGTTCTACAACCTTTTATTTCACGCGGAGTTTTTTTTAGTTTTCAATTCAAGTTGATTAGCTGATCGAGTGAACTTATTTGGGCTCGAGTAAGTCATAATAATGTTTATCTCATTATTGTGGTAGTCGTTACGCCTAGTGGGAAGCATTGTAGTCGGCTTGATAAGTTCCAACAGCAGGTGGCCACAAACCTGCCTCCGCCAATCCGCACTAGGTCCGATTGGTGGAGTATGACCTAATCTCTCTCACCTTGATTTGTGAGAGAAGGCCTTTGCACAGCAGTGGGACAGTATAGGCTGATATTATTAATTTTTATTGTGGTTTAGGTTTTGTCATCACCATGAGGATGGTCTTGCGTTTCGAATGTTATTAACTGCTTTTTTTTCGTTTTTGGTATAAGTTGGTCCGGCTTGTGATAGCCTTATGGTTAGACCGTTGGACTGCAAAGTCAGAGGTCTAGAGTTCAAACCTCTGTATTAAAAATTAAATATCACTTGCTTTAACGGTGAAGGAAAACATCGTGAGGAAACCTGCATGACTAAGAGTTTCTCGAAGGTGTTCGCCAACCCGCACTGGGCCAGTGTGGTAGACTATGGCCTAAACCTTCTCAGTTTGAGAGGAAGCCCGTGGCCAACGGTGGGACAGATTCTTAACAGGGCTAATTTATGGTCCGACTTTAGGCCTTTTTTATCAGCACAATATTAAAAAGCGTCTAGTTGTCACCTCTTTTTAATATGTCGGTAATGTAATTTTCCTTTTTAATTTACAGTTAGTAACTCTGTAATAAATTTGAAACGAACAAGAAATAAAACAATATTGCAAGTACAATATTCACATTTATTACGTACATATTACAATTTATTTACATTAAAATTTAATTATTACCTAAGTTGATCCTAAGCGGGCGTTGCACGGACGTTTTTTCAACGCGCGGTGCTGAACAGCTGTACAGCGCTTTAAAAAAATGTAGTACTTTCTGCCATTTATTTTAATCCAGCGCTTTACAAACGCGCGTTGTAAAATCGTCCGTATGAACGCCCGCTTGGTGTAGACCATGGTGTGGTCTTACCTACTTAAGTTTTATTATTATCTATTTTAAGTCTTTTCTTTTAGTTAACTTATTTTTTACCATCAAATTATTAGCACTACCTAAAGTAAAATAAATCGATATTTTAATTACAATTTAGACGCAAAATATTGACTAGATTTTTCATGGTCTCTGCCATTGTAACTCTGGACCCATTTTATTATATACCTACATAATTATCGTCTACAAATATCACGTCTTTCCACCTTAAGTACCTAGTTAAGGTTTGTGTATACTTAAACAAAATACTAAGTTTTAGAGCAGTCTCTAGTTTTATTTATCTATCTATCTATCTACCTATCTATCTATATCATCACGCCGCGTCTCATACACGCTTGCCGGTTACAGAGACTCTTAACTTGCCCTTCAGATAAGACACGGTCTATTTGGTCATGGTAAGATACTCTTGGTCTTCCCCGTAGTTTTATCAGTACCAAGAAATACTTTTAGTAAGAGAGACAACTTTCATTTACTAATTATATAACATGTCATGTCCATAACTGTTGCCATACACACTATATACATTTATATCCTGATTAGCGGAGGGTTTTCCATTAGTCTACAGAAATTATAAATAATATTCATATAGGTAGTGAATTGCTTGCATCGCAACCATAAGAACGTTATAGTTACTAAGGTAACGTTGCATATAACATAACAACATAATAGTTTAGACTAACATTATGGTCTTAACTTAAACTCTAGTAACAATAAGGCAATCTGGATTCCCTAAGACGCACACCTATCTTTTTTTTAAATATGCTCACAACAATAAAATATGTACAAAGATCAGCTCAAAATTGGGTTTTCTTGAGATATTATTTAGGATAAAGTATCCGTTTGTTGATAAAAATGTATCAACCACGAATATTTGCATTTTGAGCTGTAAATTGAATTGGGAAGAGAAGAGTGAGAATTTTCTTTATATGGAATTAAAAATAAATCATTATATGGAATTCAAACGCTTAGCGTTTGATACCCTCCTTAAAAGTTAGTAACGTCAACTTGTTTTCTAATAAATCCTACCTAGAAGCTCAATGATATCAAAAAGGACTGTAGCTTTGATTAGTAATAATCAAAAGAGACGAATTTCATCCAATTTAGGAGTTAGGATGACGTAGGATAGGACGGTCTGGATCGTGTTTTACAAGTGGTGCTACTCGTTTGTGAATGGCAAATCAGAATTAACCATTATGCAACAATCAATGCTTATCTTACTTCCACAAGTAGGACGGTATATATTATTATTGAGAGAAAAAGACAAGTTGATATGCATTCAACTGAGGCAAAACTTGACCAATTGGTCTAGTTTTAACTTGCCAGTTACGAACCGTGTACTTAACTAAGTACCTCTTTTTATAATATAATTGTAATAACTCTCTATATCATACAGAATCCTTTCCAGTCCTGTACATGTCACAGATGATCCTCTCGATGGGTATATCCCCGATGGTGGGGCGGAAGAACAGCTCCACTATGGTGGAGCTGGAGACACTCCTGACGATGGGTAGAAGTTGTAGAAGCTGGCTCGATCTGGATACCACCAAGGGATAGGTGCGCACCGTGTACTGGAGGAGAAAGAAATTTTCACTGAACACATCTTTATCTTATTAATAACTGTTTTTATTGACTCACGCCGATGTAATGTAGCCAGTATAATACGCAGAACGCAAAAAATATCAACTTTGCGATCTACGCATCGAAATGCAGCTGCATAGGCTACATATCGAGCGGCCAAAAAAATTGTCGCGAGGCGTAGTTTTGTTTTGTATGATAGACATTTCACATTGTTGTGTTATACCTAATGTTTGTGTTTCGCTGAGATTCACGGGTTTTACGGGGATCTTTGGAAAGCTTTTACGGGGACAAGGACTCAGCAAGTAGAACGAGCCCTTTACGAGAAGTTAATGTTATGTAATTCACTTGCTGAGCTGAGTAAATGAGGAAACATAAACATAGAATTGAACCTGGCAGGCAGTGCTGGATTTAAACAAACGCGGGGCCCGTAGCAAATTCTATCGAGGGGCTCTTGATCTGCTATGAGTTCTTAAATATTAAGTGGGAAAAAAAATTCAATACTCAATACGTTTATTTGCCATCACTAGGTTACAATTTTGTTGGTGTTTAATAATACAGTAGATCACTATTGGGCTCTGACAAGTACAAAAAGCCAGATATGAGATTACCCTGGCAATTTAGATTAATTTTTGATAAGAAACTAACAAAATAATGTAGACTGTAAGTCTTACAATTAAATAGACGATTTCAACATTATGAATGGATCCATTTCAATTTTGCGACGCATCCACACTGAGTGTCGAGTAAGGGTGCTCCTATACGCCAGACTCTTTATAGAGCCGACTAACGGGCCGATTCAAGTTCTATATTTAAACGAAAGACTATTTGTAAAAATTGTGCGTTTACGATGAAAAATAAAATTTAGTGATTTCCAAATTAAAACTAATAGTCATACAATTATTCCTTAATGGTCTGCTCACCTCATTCAAAACAATCTGAGAATGATCTTGCAGCGAAGCTACAGCTCGTAGATCCTGCAATCTCCTGAACTCCCCTCCAGACGGCGTTGGACTGTCACTCCTCTTTTCTCCAAAGCTCGTCCTAAACAACACAATAGCTCGTAGACAACCATACTCGTTACTATCTGGACGGACTTTCGCCAGTTCTGCTAGCGCTGTCTCAAAAACTTCAACTTCTTTTCGATCAATCCTGCTATTATTATCATCGTACAATATCCTCAAGTCCATAGGGTGCAGTAATTGAGCTGAACCGATTACGAAGAGATCACGCCATGACTCTTCAAGAAGGAGTAGTCTATCGGATAGTGACAAGGATGCGAAAGCTGGTACATTCTTCGCCCATTTCACGTTCATGAAGAGTAATCTGGCGGCTGCTTCGCACATAGCCTCGGGGTCAGCTGGACTCAGTAATGTGGATGTTATGGGTGGCGGAGAGGGTGCTTTAGATGGGCATGGAAGTACAGGAGCATTGATAAGACTTAGCCTGCTAAAGTAAGGGTTATGATAGAGCGAGACGGGAGGGCCCGGGAGTAAGTTGTGCTTTGGTAATGCTAGGTCCAGGGCTGGAGGGGCGGAGAGGCTTATTTCTGAAGAAGGCAGTGCTGGATCTTTAAGAAAAAGTGCCATTTGCCGTCGGATCGTGGAGTTGCGTGGTCCTCTTTCGTGCTGTACAGCTGGAACAAATATTTTAGTTGTAAGTATGAAAATTATGTACTTAGGCCTGTGATTGTTCTCTAAAATAATCATTATTTTTTCCTTTCAATCATGTGTAAGACCATGAACCACATTAGGAAATATGAAAATTAATTGCCTCACTTACCGTCCTTATTCATCCCAGCATCCAAACACTTGGACAAACGGCAGGCTCTACACTGGTTCCTATGGGCCTTGTCCACGAGACAGGCACCTGGGCTCCTGGCCTTGCAGGTATACCGCCGGTCCCTCCTCACAGACCGCTTGAAGAATCCTGCACACCCATCACAAGCGAACACCCCGTAATGCTTTCCTGAAGAGTGGTCGCGGCAGACTGCACATGGGACATCGTACAGGATACGACCTGGTCAATACAAAGAAGGCTAAGCGTACGTTCATAGCCAGGCGTCCGGCTTTAGTCTAGGTTTAGGTTTTACGGTTATATCAGCCAAACATTTACATGTCCGGCTTGCCCGGCTTTATTTAGCATTTTATGTATTCGACGGACGGCTTGGTCCAGTGGTTAAGAGCTTGAGTCACCCCACCTACTGGATTAAGTAATCGCGGGGTTGATTCTCGCAAAAGCCAAATCTTTGATTGATGCACAAATATTTGTTTCGGCATGGGTGTTTATGCATGTAAATATTATTTATTTTTTTAATAAAAATACAACTCTTGGAACAAACATAATGATGGTAGTAACCAAATGATGATAAGACTCATTATTAATTATTGTGATTATTAATGACATGACCCAATAGACCATGACCAAATAGACCGAGTCTTATCTGAAGGTCAAGTCAAGTCTCCGTAACCGGCGAGCGTGTATGAGATGAACTATGAGAGTGGAGGAAGCCAGAGAGGTATGTAAGGAAAGAACCTGTTGGAACTCTGTACTCTCTGCCTACCCCACAAGGGATCTGGCGTGATGATATAGAATAGAATTATTAATTATTGTGCGTTATAACTAGTTAATTTTGTAACGAGGTATATTTATTTATGGGCTTGATAAACAATGAAATTGCGATGTCGAATTGTATTTTTTAACATTTACATCAGACTACGGCTTGATTGTCTCGTTGGTCTTGTGACATAGCGCATGGCTTTGTAATCACGAGGTCCTGGGTTCAAATCCTAGGTCGGACAAATGTAGTTTTTCTAACGAAAACTTCCCAGTATGAGTCCGGAGTCTGGAATTGTGCTTGCACAATGACAGGACACCATGGACAATAGATATGTTAATGTGTGATAAAGTCGGTTTATTGTTTTCCTATACAAATACGGATATCACTTTTTTTAGTAAAGGTTAGCAAAACGGGTGATTGGTTTAATTATATTCGATGTGTTTTAGGGTAGATGTTTTTATTATGAGTTCTGTTAAAGCCTCATATTAGAAATTAGATTGCCTAGTTGATCTAGTAGCGGATATTGTGATTCGCAATCACGAGGTCCTGGGTGTAAATCCTAGGTCGAAAATATGTAGTTTTTCTGTCAAAAATTTCCGAAATCTGGAGTTGTGCCCGGTATATGGCAATGGCCCCCTATTACATGGGACTTAACATCGTCGGCGAAAAGTGGGTGTACTTAGTACACCTCTGCCACCCGTTTGGGGAATATAGGCGTGACGGTGCGTTACATTAAAAAATAATAATTTTTTAAGAAAGGTTACAAAACCATTTAGAAAAAAAACAAGATCGCTGACGGCTTATATAGCTGTTGGTTGGAACATTCAGTATGGAATCTAAGATCGTAGTTACAAAAATCTTCTAACTTCCATAAATCTGAATATTTAATATACTTGCCACTGCCCTGATAAAACACTTATCACATATAATAAAGGCTGAATGGTCTATGGACACAACTGAAGACTTATTTATAGCTTAAATTAGAGTGATATTCAAATTATCATATTTTTGAGCTGTGCCTTTATAATATCCGGCTAGTGATGATTTTACTTTCGCAACTGCGATTCGTGTTAGTCGGTGACACAGTTATAAAGTCACAGATGCACATACGTACATACATATTCTCGTATGGCCTTATCGCTTTGCCTTCCTTAATAGTTCGAGGTGACTACGCTCAGATTTATCCTTGATCATCTCTATATTTAATACTATGGATTTCATAACGAACGTAATTAGCGATGCGCCCGGATTTTACTCGCCTAGTACAATGCCATTTTCGTTCGGGCAATTTGCACACAATATCTACAAGTTATAGTCGCGGGTTCGATTCCCGCACGGGACAAATCTTTGTGTGATCCACAATTATTTGTTCCGGTCTGGGTATTTGTGTATGTGAATTTTCATGTTTGTAAACGCACCCACGACACTGGAATTAATCCCAGTGAGGGCCAAGTTTTTTAAAAAAAAATTCTTACTTTAAACCTTTCAACCCAGCCGTCTAATAGTGACTACCATATGAAATACCGGGTAATATTTTCTGAGATATGCGCGTACACGACGCAACGGGCGACTTTATTTTATATATAGTACTAGTTTGTGCCCGCGACTTCGTCCGCGATGAATTTAGACAGGAACCCAATATTTTTCCGGGATAAAAAGATCCTATGTGGTAATCCAGGTAATAGACTATCTATGTGCCAAATTTCTTCCAAAGCCGTGTAGCCGTTTTAGCGTGATTGAGTAACAAACACCTAAACATACAAACTTTCACATTTGTAATATTAGTAGGATAGAGCCTCCGTAACTGGCGTGCGTGTATGACACGGACGATTTAGCGCAGTGGGATTTATTCCTGTGTCGTGGGTGCGTTTACAAAAATGAAAATTCACATACACAAATACCCAGACCGGAACAAATAATTGTGGATCACACAAAGATTTGTCCCGTACGCGAATCGAACCCGTGACTAATAGACACAGTGGGCGGAGCGACTTAACCTTTTAACCACTGCGCTAAATCGTCCGACGCGCTAAATCGTAGTTCACGCTATTATGAAGAGTAGACCAGAACAATTTACCGATGATCACCATTCATCTGCATTTCGTGTGCAGTGACCACTGCTGGGTACTAGCGGTACAAAAACGCGGATAGACAGTTGATAAAAGTTATATTAGCACTTAAATTCTTTTACAAAAAAGGGTTATTGCCTAACAAACGACTTTCGGTCATCAGACAACTACCTAATTGGCAGAGTGAGCTATAATTACTGCTTGCAACTTAGAAAGATCTGAAACTGATTATCTGTAAAATTTGTTTATTGCCTATCTACATTATATTATTCCATCCCATAAAGCCGTCAATATAATATTATTTACAAATAATATATGGATGCATAAAGCCAAAATAACTTGAGATGGAAGATTCTATACAATTTGAAAACTCTGTACAGTCCCCATCATAAATCAATTCAGTAGTGTCACAGTCACAACATCATAGGAGTCCAATCGTTATAACTGTCTAACAACATGGGCAGGGTAGGGGCAGGCCCCGCCCAGTGCTATGGGGTTACACTTCGCCCGTTGCCCTTTTAAGCGCCGAAATAATGAATGGCTATTAATATATTTAGTAATTGATTGTTGATTTTGGAGGCGCATTTGGTGATGGATTGGTTTTTATTGTAACTATTTGGATGTAGCTAATATTTATGTCTCAAAGTAGAATTTTTATTTGCCGGTTGATTAGTGTAATAACTAATATACATAGGTAAGTACATGAATCAGTAAAACAAAATTAAACTATCGGAGTTCTGGAAATTTGCTCTAGTGCACCTTAATGTCGACTGTCGATCATCATCATCAGAAAATCTTTATTCACTATGAAGACTAAAGAAACTCGGGTATGAGTTTTTTTCATTAATTCAGTTGTTCTGAACTCTAAAACGCCGTCATGGAATTTTTAACTTTAGAATTTAACGCTATATTTTTTCTAAGAAGTAATTAAATAATAATTCCATTAATCTATGAACAAAACATCTACATTAATAAAACTCAAGTAATTAAAATTTCTAGACATTAAATTATATATTATTATTATTTTAAAATACGTAGCCCCACACTAGGATTTATTCCTGTAACATGGGTGCGTTTACAAACATGAAAATTCATATACACAAATACCCAGACCGGAACAAATAATAGTGGATCACACAAAGATTTGTCCCGTGCGGGAATCGAACCCGCGACTATTAGACACAGTGGGCGGAGCGGCTTAAGCTCTTAACCGCTGCGCTAAATCGTCCGTCAAACATTCCCAAATTCAATTGCAGCGAATCAACATACTTATAAAGAAAAAAATATCATTCATAGGTACTCGCACTGATCCCTAAAGCATTAGTACGATTTTTTTCATCCGATCCCACGGGCATTCAGATAATACACCGTTTTATACCAAACACCACCAGTCGAAAAGGCATAAAGGCACAGTGATTCAAAGAGATATGCCTCTTTTGATTGAACACAAGTGTACGAACCGAGCGGGGACAGGAAATGTGGTGTCGAGTGTACTTCGCCTTGCGCGGACAATGAATCAATGTATAAGGAATCAAGACAAGGCATCATGGGAATGGAGATATTTGAGGATAATTGCAGGTTGTGATCCGACTTTTGGTGGTGGTTTACTTGTGTATTGTATTACACTTTGGTTCCTGTTACGAAAAAACTTGTAATTACTATCTAAAATTCTTACTGTCTATCTACCTTAAACTTGATTCATGTGCAATATTTTACTTGTATAATTTACGGAAGTGGTTGAAGAGCTATTGACGATATTTTGTTAGTTATAGGATGGTTATAGGTTATTAAACGCTTAAAACTATACCGATTATCTGTTTCTTCATATGTTCGTTTGAAAAGATAGCAGAACCTAGTGTCCGACTGTAACTTCGACATCAGCTAAAATAGGCCGAAGTTTTGGCCGAAGCCGAAGGCTTCCAGAAAGCACCGAACTTAAACAATCAATTTCGATATGCGCGAGAGCGCCGCGGAAGAGGGGGCGTGCGGGGGCAGGGGTCACATTGCGTTGCGCCTGTCAGACGCCATTGCCAGTAAATAACCAAATCAAAACAAAAAAAGTTCGTTAATACAGCCAACATAACTTTTTAAAAAATTTGCCAATAATGAACTAAATTTCTTAGGGCTATTAAACCTACGGCTTTCAACGAAGGTTTTTGCGAGGGCCTATTAATCGGCTTCGGCTTTTGCCAAAAATCGTCCTTCGGTTGGATACTAGTAGTACCTATAATATGTGAGGTTATCGTCGTCGTCGTTTCAGCCTATACTTGTCCACTGCTGAACATAGGCCTCCCCAATCGCTTTCCAGCGTAACCGGTCCGATGCCACCTGCATCCAACGATTTCCTGCGATTTTCACAAGATCGTCGGTCCATCTGGCAGGCGGTCGTCCTACGCTGCGCTTGCCAATACGTGGTCTCCACTCTAGAATCTTTCTGCCCCAACGCCCGTCCGATCTTCGCGCTATGTGGCCAGCCCATTGCCACTTCAGCATGCTAATCCTGAGGGCTATGTCGGTGACCTTGGTTCTTCTACGAATCTCCTCATTCCTGATTCGATCACGTAGAGAAACGCCGAGCATAGCTCTTTCCATAGCTCGCTGAGCAACTTTGAGCTTTTTTATGAGACCTATTGTAAGAGACCACGTCTCTGATCCATATGTCATCACTGGTAACACACATTGACTAAAAACTTTAGTCTTTAGGCACTGAGGTATTTTGGATGAGAAGATGTTGCGCAGTTTCCCGAACGCTGCCCAGCCGAGTTGGATTCGTCGATTGACCTCTCTCTCAAAGTTGGACCTACCTAACCGGACTGCCTGTCCCAGGTAAATGTATTCGTCGACAACTTCAAGAGTAGAGTTCCCAACGGTGAGTGCGGTGGGTACGACATGGACATTAAACATTATTTTTGTTTTGTCCATATTCATTTTAAGACCCACTTGTTGGGATACTCTATTGAGGTCACCGAGCATTCGTCCTAGATCTTCCAGCGACTCCGCCATGACCACAATGTCGTCGGCAAATCGAAGGTGAGTGATGTATTCGCCATTGATGTTGATGCCAAGTCCTTGCCATTCCAAGAGCTTGAAGGCGTCCTCTAAGGTGGCCGTAAACAGTTTCGGAGAAATGACGTCTCCCTGTCTTACTCCTCTTTTTATGGGGATCACCTTCGTGCACTGCCCCTGTACTCGGACTGACATGGTGGCGTTATTATACAAGCACTTCAACACTTCGATGTACCTATAGTCAATGCGGCATCGCTGGAGAGATCTAAGAACCGCCCAAGTCTCGATCGAATCAAAGGCTTTCTCATAGTCCACAAACGCCAAGCATAGTGGCCGATTATACTCCTCAGTCTTCTGTATAACCTGCCGCAGCGTATGTATGTGGTCTATGGTACTAAAACCTTTCCGGAAACCGGCTTGTTCGGGAGGCTGGAAGTCATCAAGCCTTCGTTCGAGACGATTTGTAATGACTCTCGAAAACAACTTATAAACATGGCTCAGCAGTGTGATGGGCCTATAGTTCTTCAATAAGGTGTTATCACCTTTCTTGAAAAACAGCACCACCACACCCCTGATCCATGCTTCCGGCGTTTTCCCTTCAAGCAAGACGGAATTAAATAGCCTCTGAAGGACTTTAAGTACCGGCGATCCGCCCGCCTTCAGAAGTTCTGCAGTAATTCCGTCTTCACCCGGCGCTTTGTTGTTTTTTAGTTGTTTGAGAGCCATCCTAATTTCGCACAGGCTGATGTCCGGAATATCTTCAGTGCAGTGTCGGGTTAGCTTGGCTCTTGGGTCTTTTACCAAGTCAACAACAGGTTTAGCTACTGAGTTATATAACTGTCCATAGAACCTCTCTATCTCCCTGAGCACCTCTGACCTATTTGACGTTACGTTTCCGTCCTCCGTCTTCAGCTTCGTCAACTGGCTCTGCCCAATAGACGCGTCTCTTGCGAACACTTTAGAGCCCTTGTTCTGCTCTATGGTCTCCTCAATACGCCTTGCATTGAAGGACCGTAAGTCGTGTCGCAAGGACTTCAATATCTGTCCATTAAGCTGCCTATAGGACTTAGCATCATCGGAGGTTTGGAGCGTCATGGAACGTCGCTCAGCCATGAGGTTTCGGGTGTAGTCAGATAGTTTTTGAGGCCTATTTTTACGGTGGGTCTTAAAATACTTGGACCCGACTGTATGAACAGTCTCTACCAGCCTGTTGTTGATTTCGTCCACTGATGCGCTGCTGTCTAGCAATTCGAAGCGGTTTGACAATTCGAGTTGAAAGTTCTCGGGGTTTTGGATATATGCATGAGTAGGTCGGAGCGTAGACTTCATCAGACGCGATCTTTCCATTTTGACATTAATATTTAATGTGCCTCTGACCATTCGGTGATCACTGCCGGTTTTTACCCTATGAATCACGGAGACATCATTAAATATTTGTCGCTTGGTGCTCATGATGAAGTCTATCTCATTTTTTGTGGAACCATCAGGGCTCATCCAGGTCCATTTCCTATGAGGCGGCTTCTGGAAGAAAGAGTTCATCATAAAGAGTCCCTCTTTCCCCAGAAATTCGGCCAGCCTCTGACCCCTGGGGTTGCGCTGCCCATATCCAAATTGCCCCACTCTCAACTCATCATCGCCCCGTTTGCCCAGCCGCGCATTGAAGTCACCCATAACCACTGTAAAGTGTGTTTTGGAAGTATGTATGGCTCTACTAATGTCCTCATACATAACTTCGACGTCATCATCTGAGTATGCCGAGGTCGGTGCGTAGACCTGTATGACCTTCAGCGAATATCTTTTGGATATTCTGAGTATAAGGTACGCTACCCTGCTCGACACACTAGTGATGGACACAACGTTGTTTATGAGTGACTTGTGGACGATAAATCCGACACCACCTTGGGACTGCTGTTCCCCCTTCCGGTAGTAAAACAAGTTGCCGGATTTTAAGGTTATCGTGTCCTCGCCCTCTCTTCGGACCTCCGATAAACCAACAATATTCCACCGCAACTTGTTTAACTCTTCTTCCAGCTCAACTAGCTTCTCATCTGTCCTTAATGTGCGTGCGTTGTATGTCACCAGGGCCAATTTTCGGTTTTGGTGGTAGCCGAATCTCTGCCGGAGATTCTTAGCACCCCTTGTCCTGCCGTTACCATGGCTGCTACCGTGGCCAGGACGAACAGGACCGCCGGGGACTAGGGGCCTGGTTTTTCTACTTTCTTCCATAATTGGGGGTGTTTGCCATACTCGCCACGCTTGGCAGGCGGGTTGGCGAGCGCAGTTATTGGTCGTCGAAGTGTTAAGGGAACGCTGCTGCCCATTCCCTAGTTTTCCCTTAGTCGCCTTGTACGACACCCGATGGGATGAGATGGGTTGGTCCTATTCTAAGCCGGGGACCACTGAGGTTATATTTAAACCAAAAAAGTAATATAAAAAAACACCCAATAAAACACAGAACAAAATGTGGAATATGATTACGAAATACCAAAATTAAACATCACAGCTAATTCAAACGCAAAAAAAAACAAACTAATTAACCCTCTTCCTACCTATCGCTTCCTAACTAGCCGATCTAACCGTGCGAACATCCACCTGTGTCCAAACGACCCATCGTCATCGCGTGTCGGGTATGGGGTCAAACAAAATGCATTTATTAATAACTCAACAGGGATGCTATTTAAAACACAATTTATTAGGCATTTGAGATGCGTTCCCACGTCAATATAGATGACTTCTAATAGTTAATAATAATAAATGTCATTCAAGCTTGAACTATCTAACTATGTAGATATGTTTACTCTTATAAAGTTTATATTGAAATTATTAATACGGACTGCGTTGTATGATGTTGTAAAATACTTAATTACTACAGAAGAAAAAACATCTGCACGTCTGTCACTTCTTTTACCGTCATAAAAGGATCTTGTGGCCCGCGGCCAAAATCAGAACTAACGCTGTCATCAAGTGAAATGTCACTTCATAACAGTCGCAGAGTTGCCGTTTAGCTGTGAAATTTACCCAAGTTCTTTTTTTAATTAGTAACCGTGTCGACCCACCTGTTGAAATATTTTCCTGGAAGTAGAAAAATGTTACTAAATGATAACCCTAATTTCACACCAATGTCATCCACGGGCTAAAATATCCTTGTCGCACTATTCTTTTAGTTTTTTAATTATGTTATTAGATGATAGTGATTATAAATCGTCAAGGTTTTAAAGAAATGTCAGAGTGCAAACATACAAATGTGTCATTTCATGAAAGCTATGCAACACATTTCTACTATATTGTTTGTTACAGATGACAGAGGCCTTTTCTATTATGTCACTTAAAATAATAAGCTAGACACATTCAATATTATCTGTCAGAGCATATACAAATTAACGGTATTGATATTGAACTAATTTGCGATGCGACGGGGGTGCAGTGAGAGCGCCGGCAGATGCGCCAGCGCACCTCGTGGGAATACAGCCGATGTGTTGATACTAAATTGGCTCGGACACGTCATCTCGTTGGAACAAAAATAATTTCTGTTTGTAATTAACATTCAATTTGAAAGTTATTAGAATCGAAGGGTTCAAAATGCATTTTAATATTGAAACGTAATATTTCCACATTAGTCACCTGTAAATGTCCTACTAAGCTAAAAATAGGTGTGGTCTATAATAATATCCACATAAACATACTTTTTTGTTGCATGATTGACTTCAAATACTTACGCACATTTTTCAAATGATTTAACAGTGATTAACAGGACTGTAGAGATTTTTGCACTTTTTATGTACACATTACACGCTACATTTAGGAATATCACTTGTAAAAATGTATATGTGCAACAGAAAAATAAATATTATAATACTTACTCGAAGAAGTGGGAATTGATTGCATTTCCATTATTTCTAATTAATTTTCAAAATACCTGCAGCAAAATAGAAAAAAAATAAATATCTTATTAACCATTCTAATTACTACAAACATTTTAACAAAAAAGCGTCTTAAATACAAGACATGAAACATTTTCACACAGGAAACTTCATGCGAATGATTTCAAGCACCTAAAGAAAGTTTCAAATTTGACGCTTGCGGTTTTTAAGGGCACTTAAGAACTCAATGTAAAGAATCAATCAAGAAAAGTAACAAATGTAAGAAAATAATGGGTCATTATTCATTGGCTTAGTGGCTGACATCTTTTTACCACAAAGCTGAGTGCTCTTGTGTGGTTGTTCATTATTCTCATTGTTCTAATAGTCGTTTGTAAAATTAAACGACCATTGGTTCGAGTGCCCTTGAAAGGCTACCGTTTAATACATTGGAAACACTTTTGATTGTATAACAAATTGTATTCGTGTGAAAATTCGTAATAGGCATGTAGTCTGATCATGGTATTTCTTATGAATGCTGCGAAATTATGTTATGTTTAGAATTTATGACTGTTATAAAATTTTTGCAATTCTTTCATTGAAAAATGTATTTTTAAAATTATTACTTTGTACCTTATCAAACAAAGAGTATTATAGTTATAAAAAATAAAATATATAATAGCTTCAATATATTATGATTTAATATAAAGGCTCTAAACTAAGATTTAAGTACGTAAGTAACGATTGGCGAACTAAATCAATCAAAAAAAGTTACAAAAATACAATAGGCAACAGGACAGGATAAATGAAAAGAAAAGTTTTAAGCTTTCAATAGTTATTCAATGCAAAAGGATAATCACTCCTATTCTAAGAAAACACCAAACAATGACATAAAACATATTATGTTTGCGTCAACAAGAACAACGGAAATCGTTGCCGAGGTCCGCGGTAGCCGAGTAACTCACTTCATTGTTTGGTCGTCGGTCACTCAGAAGTAGCTAGAGCCAAGTTTTTTGCACACATAATTACAGTTTCGCAAAACAGGTAATTATGTAAGGATAATCTCTGTAAGTATTGTCGGACAAAAGCCGGGATGAGGCGGGTCGAAACGGCCCGGTGCGCATCGGAGGGTTGGCAACAAAAGCGACCTCTATAATAACATCGGAAAGTCGGTAGCTTCTTGCTTTTCAAATTGAGAATACGAACAAAAAATCACTAATACGTTTTTTTTATGTTTTGGCTTTTAATAGCGAACTTTAGAATTTGCGGCTTGATTTTTTTTTTATATGCATTGGCTTTAAGCAGCTGTTGTAATAACAAACATATTTAGTGTGATGGGTTTATTAATATGTAATATTTTGTATTGTAGTCTAGCCGATACATTTAAAAAAAAATGTACATTTTTGATATTTTGAAAAGGAAATTAAAAAGAAAGATGAGTTTTTTAATTACGAAAGAGAATTATGAGTTAGAAAACATGATTTAATTTTAATTCCTAGTAGGAACAGAAAATCCCAGAAATAAAGTTTCTACACATACCTATTATGTGAAAACCCATAATACAATAAATTATTTGTGCCCCAAGCAAATAAAACTACCGTTATATCGTGTACCCAAGCTTTTAAATGTGTACCTAAAAGAGTGCCTATCTATTTCTATACGTAAATATTTCTGACTCCTCCGTAAAAAAGAACGCATTGCACAGACGTACGAGCTTTAAACTCGCGGTTTTAAAAGAACGCGTACTTACTCGGCTCGACGTCGGCGACACACGTCCCGAATTGCTCATACTGTTCCGCGATGTCGTACACCGAAGAGGTCTTGTGTTATTTAGAAATAATATCATATTATGTTGTGAAAAACAACAAAAGAAGATGTAATCGGAGAGCCTATGTAAAGGAATGGTTAACCAAAAGAGAGAATAAAAATTCCTAACCGCGTTCCATGTGCAACCGATTCGAATTTTTGAACAAAATTGCGGCTCGCGGCGCTCAGTGCTGCCACACGTACTCATTTCAAATCGGTTGGACCGCCGACGAGTTTGCTCGGCGATTTTAAAGTACGCGTACTTAATGTGACACACACGCGAAAAAGGTCGTCAAACCACAAGTACGCGTACTTAATTGAACGTCTGTCACCCGCTTTAGATACCTACGTATATTGAGCCTATATTGTGCCTAGTTGTATATCAGCCTATATTGTGTCTATATAAAGTGCTAGGCGTAATGTAAATAAGTGTTTTTGTAAATAAGTAGATCTCTATAAATTGTAAAGAATCAATGTAGGTAATAGTTTAATTTGTTCAATTTAACAATGTTTCACAGTTTCTTTTTTAAGAGTATGCATAATTGTTATTCTACTTCCTACTAATCTTATAAATGTCAAAGTTTGTATGTTTGGATGTTTGTTACTCAATAACGCATAAACGGCTGAGCGGATTTGGATAAAATTTGGCACATAGATAGTTTATTACCTGGATTAACACATAGGATACTATTTGCTGGAAAATTGTAAGGTGCCTGTCTAAAGTCAACGCGGACGAAGTCGCGGGCAGAAACTTGTTGGTTTATAAATTTAAATGTATAAGTTAATTGTAAGAGTTTAGAGAGTGTTTTGGTAAGCAGTAATGCCCTCCCGAATGTAAGAATATAAACAGATAAATAAATATTGCCCCACAGAAATCGTAATAATCTATGTATATCATCACGCCATAATCCTTGCGGGGTAGGCAGTGAGTACAGAGTTCTAACAAGTTCTTTCCTTATATACCTCTCTGGCTCCCTCCACTCTCATAGTTCGTCTCATATACGCTCGCCGGTTTAAGATTTATGCGATAGTCCCAGCGCTGGACAAATGCCTTCTTTCACAAGGTAAAACAGATTAGTTCATATATACTATATTTATATACTTACAAGATTGTTATTTTTTGTTTGAACCCGCTACTCTCTGGAACTACCATTCAGATTGGAAAAAATCTTTTTGCATTTAATAGCCCAAGGAAGGAAGGTTTAAAACGCTACCACCCTTAGGAGCCGAGCAAAAAGAAAAAAGTCAAAAAGAACACTAAGCCAAAGCGAAGTATTAGCGCGTGCGGCGATGCGTTGCGACCGTATCGCTTCGGCTTAAATATGGGTACGTTAAACCTACGAGTATCTATCACGAATTAATATTGGTTTTAAACGTTCCTTAAAGATTTAAAACACAATTTTATATGCAATTATTACTTCGTACAGAAAGTGATTAAGTTACTTACATCAGTTACATCCAAACACAATTCGTCCAATACAATAGGAGAAACAACTCGATAACGTGTTGACGTGTAAAAACAATTAAAAATTAAGCCAATGAGCGTGTCCAGAGGACATTAATGGCGGGAACTTTAACGACTTGACAAATAGGCGAAAATTAATTTCACCCACTTTGCTATATGGCATTATGGTTTTCTAATGCAAAATTAATTTAACGCCACCAACCTATGGGAAATGTTATAGGATAATGTTTGATTAACAAATTTACAACTTTTTTATTGTTGATAAATTATTTTCGTTTGTTGCCCGAAGGCTTCGGGGCTGGCTTATTGACCGATGTGTGATAACAGCCGGGGTCGACAGATTATAGTGCTCTCCGAAGCACGGAGATACGCTTATCATGTTCCTTCCACTGGCAGGTGATCATCTAAGATCAGTGCCAAGTGAACCTTCTACAGTCGTTAATGCTGATATAAAACAGGCGGACGGCTTGGTGCAGAGGTTAAGAGCTTGAGTCGTTCCACCCACTGCATTGAGTAGTTGCGGGTTCGATTCCCGCACGGGACAAATCTTTGTGTGACCCACAAATATTTGATTCAGTTCTGGATGTCTGTGCGTGTGAATGTTTGTAAACGGCCCAGGAATAATTGCTAGTGTGGGGATACGTTTAAAAAAAGGCCCTCTGACTAGCGCCGGCGGTAGCCCTTGATCAGGGTAGACCGAGATTGTCGTTCAGCGGCTTTTGGTTGACGCTTTAACTTCGCGTAAAATGTAATTTTACAAGAAATACGAGTTTTATTAGTATTATTATTCAAGGCTAGTCTAGGCGCTCCAGATTTAGCTTTTAAAAGTCTGTGGATCTAGGCATTTATCTAGTGATAATCTATGGAAATCTACGGATTTTAAGCGTTAAACCCTACGGATTTTTAAAAATCCAATCTGACTGTACTGCCCCTGCGCCGCTCAAAAGGCACCATTAAAATTATTTTTTCGCTTTAAATTGTTTTTCGCATTTAGCTTTCTACCGCCCCTTGCCACCTAGCGCCTAGATCGACCTCTCCTCTTGTCCAGGGCCGGCGATGCCCCTAACCAGGCCTAATGACTCGAATATATATATTATTTAATTTGTTACCGATTGATATGACACTAGTAGGTACGTTGGAGTAGATACCTTCACAGGGTGTAAGAGACTGTTGTATAAATCTGCAATGAGTTCGATGCAGTAAAAACAAACCCACGAAAACCATAACGAAACTGCAATTTTGCAGCGAACTTGCAGTCTGAATACAGAATGAAAGAAATTAAAGTTAAATCAAATTAAACCTAACATCGTGGACGCAAAGTGGGTATATACAGTACGCCTCTGTCATCCCTACATGGAAAACATAGGCGCGACGGTGTGTGAAAACATTAATTCTGTAGCATACATAAAGCGCAACGCACTACACCTACCCTGTGCGATGACGCCATAAATGTAAAAATATTGAAATCGAGAGAAATCCCTATTTTTAAAATAGCGACTAGGTAAATAATTAGATCACCGACGTATCTAGAATTATAAATAGATACATTTCACTTGACTAAAACAGTAACTTTTAAATTGATCTTCAGCACAAAATGACATTTTTACAAGCTTTTGTATAACTTGCACTGTTCGTATGTCTGTCTGTCTTTCCAGTTC
Source organism: Phalera bucephala (assembly GCA_905147815.2). Taxonomy (NCBI): domain Eukaryota; kingdom Metazoa; phylum Arthropoda; class Insecta; order Lepidoptera; family Notodontidae; genus Phalera; species Phalera bucephala. Next base: position 22,508,363 of record LR990609.1, on the reverse strand, counting down.
AAATCTTTAGATCTATTTTTTAAGCAAGTGCTTGTATCCGATTGATGTGTCGCATACGTATGTAAGTTCAGTGATAATGCTGTAATATGGTACCATGGAGATGGTCTGATGACGGAGTTGGAATGTGGCCATAGAAACATTTCAACTACATAGCATAACCCCCTCGTCTTTAGGCTTGTTAGATTGGAATTGACAAGTACTATACAGTCAGATGGTGTTCAGGGTCTGTTGATGAAGCCGAAAGGTGGCCAATAGAACTACTCAACATAACCTTGGCGTGTTTGGGCTCATGGGATTGGTCTAGACGAGTACCTACTGTAGATCTGGATAGTGTCCAGGGTATGAGCATGAAACCGGAAGGATGCTATAGAAACTCCTCAGCAAGATATCTCCGTTGTGTTTTTACTACGTATCAAGGTGTGGTCAAATAGCCGACGGAGCGCGACTGGAACGCGATGGAAACGCTCGGCTACGTTCGGCCGTGACGAGCGTTGAAAAAACTTGCAACATTCCAGTTTCTTCCAAAATCCATCGTAATTTTCATGTTTCATTCTAAAAAAATAAATGACAGCTGATGCGGAATAGTACATGATTTTGAAACTCATGTAAACGAAAGTTCGTTTACAATCAGAGCCGTGAGCATAATGGGTAACCGACCGACCGTAAGACCGACGCGAGGTGTTGAGAAGTGCATGTACTTTGTACACTCATATTTTTCCGACGATAGGTGTACTTTGTACGTCCAGATTTCGTCGGCGATGTTTCTTCGGCTTAAAAATATATTTCGTCGTCGGTGGCAGAAGTATACATACACACACGATTTTACCTGCGATAGGTGTACTTTGTACGCCTACATTTCACCGACGACAATTGGTCCAAAAATATGTTTCCCCAAACGGCAATTGTGCAGGAGTACTTTGTACACCCACATTTTACCAACGACAAACAACATAGTAAATGTTTAAAACGTCGTTTTAAACAGTTTTTTTTTCAAAAAAACGCGTTCTTTTCATAAAAATCTTTTGTTTTTTCCAATAAGTCACGAGGTTTCAATTTTTCAACATAAAAAAAAAATTAAAAATTGTCGTTGACTGCTTCGTTGGTCTAGTGGCGAATAATGTGTTTTGCGATCACGAGGTCCTGGGTTCAAATCAATCTAGTTTTTCTATCCAAAAATTCCCCGGTATATGATGAATTGTGCCCGGTATATGACAATAGGCTCGCCCTCTATAACAAAAGCTGGTGTATTAATTACACCTCTGCCACCCCCGCTTAGGAAATAAAGGTGTTTACTTATTTCTATCTCTATCTATCTATATCATCACGCCAGATCCCTTGCGGGGTAGGCAGAGAGTACAGAGTTCCAACAGGTTCTTTCCTTACATACCTCTCTGGCTTCCTCCACTCTCATAGTTCGTCTCATACACGCTCGCCGGTTACGGAGACTCTTGACTTTTCCTGTTTACTTATTTATTACTTTATTTTTTAAAAGTTGTTTAGGTTGACGTGTAAATGGAACAATATTTGGCATGATACCCCAATTCCTAATCACTCTATATAAACTTGCAGTTAGCATGCCGTCGGGACAACGTTTCGAAGCGGTTATAACAACTGCACCAAATGAAATGAAACTTTTGTTAAGTTCCCGACCTTTCGAGTGCCTTGCAGAAGGACCAGTCAGTCCTTCCCGTGACCACGGGTGAACCAAAAATCAAAAATAAACCACGATAAAATCCAATACAATACACGATACAATTCGCGTAAATCTAAGAACTCAATAACTGCACCAAAAGCTCATTCCAACATTCTAAACTGCAATTTTGCAGCCTACTAGCAGTCTAAATACAGATCGTCTGAATAGACACATAGTTTTAATTTTAGCACGGTTTTATTACAGAATTGGGGCTCTGACCGTTGTTTTCTTCGCTGTAATTTTCATAACCCTCTTACCGCCACCCGCATGCACTTGACATGGCGACCGACATCTGAGGGTATAAGCGACCCACCAGTTGGTGGTCCCTAATTTAGTAGGTGGTCTTGTCACTTATAAGTTGTATACGGCCACAAGTATCTTTTGGCCCATGGATGACATTGACTAGGGGGGTTAGTGTGAAAATAGGGTTATCTATCTATCTATATCATCACGCCAGATCCCTTACGGGGTAGGCAATGAGGGTTATAATTTAGTAAAATTTTCCTGCTTCCAGGGAAATATTTCAACAGGTTGCACAATTACTGGTAGATTAGTAGTATAATTAGATTTAAAAAAAAAATGTAAGTTGACTATTTGTAAGCGCCCCCGCAGGGCTTATACAAAATAAATTATTTGAGTTTGAGTAATTAAAAAATAACTTAAGTACATTTCATAGCAATCGGCAACTCTGCGACTGATATGAAGTGCCATTACTCTTCATGACAGACAGCGTTAGTTCGGATTTTGGCCGCGGGCCAAAAGATCCTTATATGACTATACATGTTGTATTTTTTTACGTCATACACTCTAGTTTTCAATTCCTACATCCCACAGAAGCGTTTTGTCGCAAGTCTCTTGCCGCAATCGATACCGCATGATTCCGACCACGTAACATTACATTGTATAAAAAAAAATTATTTCCATACATTTTTTCAGTTTCGGTTAGTGTTTAGAAAAAGTTCACTTGGCTACAGGCCCTATATTGACACTGAAACAAACATTTCCTTCTGCGGCGCAAAAATAGTTTTTCCGTGTGGTAATCGAACCCATGAAAGAGAGAAGAAATCATGAAAGAAATCTGACCACTATAACACGCTGTCGTCTAAGGTATAATATGGGTAGTATCTACTCATAAAAAAATTAGATTTTTAAAATTCAAGCGTTTTTAACGATCGCACATTGCCGCAATGTCTGAAAACCCGTCTCTATAACCAATGTGTCTTGCTAACTATGACTCATGGTGCTGAAACGTGGACGCTCACAAAGGACTCTGTGCCCAAAATGAGAGTTGCTCAACGAACCATGGAGCGTGTCATGTTAGGCATCACACTGAGCGACCGAGAAATACGGAGATCGGTTAAAGACCTAAGTGGAAGACATCGGATCCCGTACATTTCGACTCAAGTGGAGGTGGGCAGGACGCGTCGCAAGATGTGGGGATAGCAGGTGGAGTAGGTCTCTGACCGAATGGTGGCCACGAAATGGATATCGCAATTGACGATGGCCAGTACAAAGATGGGTCGATGATGTGGTTATATGCGCTGGTAACTAAGACCTAGCTAAGATCAGCTCAGGATCGGCGTAGGATTGGCTCAGGATCGGCTCAGGATCGGTCGCGTATGAGAGGAGAGGCTTATGCCCTGAAGTAGGTGAAATAGGCTGGAAGTGATGATGATGAGTTACATTAAAGGTACGGAAAAACTAAGGCGTTCAGCCACGGCCGCGGTGGCGTCCCCGGCGGCGGCGATCAGTATCTCCCTATGATTGCGCGTGCCGATGCCAGTGAAGGAAAACATCGTGAGGAAACCTTCACGCCTAGGAGTTTCTGGAAGGTGTGTGAAGTTCGCCAACCCGCACTGGGCCAGCGTGGTGGACTATGGCCTAAACCCTCTCAGTTTGAGAGGAGGCCCGTGTCCAACGGTAGGACAGTTTCTTAATAGGGCTAATATTATTATTTTATTATGTTTGTTTGTTTGTGTATGTGTACCAGTTGAGCGGTAAAAGGTATTAGGCACAAATGCATTTCTGTTTAGTTGTACGTATTTAAAAAGTACATTTGTTTTATAACGTGGTTTTATTAAGAATATTTTAAATTCTGAACACGTGAAAAAATATAAGAAACAGATGCTCCTAATATTTTAGGTATAGCTATTTGATGCGTAATTATTTGCAAGGACTCATAGTGAAAAGCGCTAATCCCATCAAATACCCATTTAAAAAAGTAATAATAAATAATCATTTGGCATCCCTGGCTCATCACCCGTAGGCATATTAATTATGAAGGTACTTACCTACCATCAGTGAAAAAAGAATACACTTGCATTCTTTTACATACCTAAGAAAGGACATTGTGGATACAGTACATAACTAACTATAACTACTAGATAAATAAAATCGCAATGCAAATATAAGCAATTCGCAGAAGAATTCAGTGCAAATGCCTTTATATATCGCTGCTCGAACGGAAAAGTGACGCAACTAACAAAAGGAAAAACAGGAGATTTTAAAATTTGTGCTTTTGAAGTTAAAGTATAAACTTAGTTATTCAATTTTTAGTTGTGCCTCTATTACATGCGGTCAGCGATATAAAACAACCAATACCAACACAATTTTTATCTACACGAGATCTACGTAGAGCGAAAAGGTGAATGATCCTACATTCATATTTCACAACAAAACTCAAACGGTTAAAAACCTCTTAATTTAAAACAAAAAGGAATTCAATTATAATACGCAAATGTAATAATGATGATGAAATAAAAATCTTGACTTGTCCCTCGTTGAATTTTTAGTTAAGTCACTGTTTAATTCGGACATCGATTTCTAGAAGTACACACAATCAAGGACTTAAATATTTATCCCCTCAAAAAACGGGAAATCCTTCAATAGAGTAAAATCAAGCATGGCTATAGGTACAGGATTTTCCCTTTGAAAAAATGACTTTAATTATGATAAAACTATAACTAGATAATATACAGCATATTACTATCTTCGACAAGGTGTTCCACCTCCGAAGTAATTGTAATTTAGAAGTAAATGTAATTCGACGGACGATTTGGTGCAGTGGTTAAGAGCTTAAGCCGCTCTGCCCACTGGGTTGCATAGTCACGGGTTCGATTCTCGCACGGAACAAATCTTTGCGTGATCCACAATTATTTGTTTCAGTCTGAGTATTTGAGTATGCGTATTTTTTGTGTTTTGTAAACGCGCCCACGACACAGGAATAAATCCTAGTGTGGGACTACGTTTTATCAAAAAAAAACAAAACAAAGAATGACTCAATAATATAATGATATCATAGTGTCATTATTATTGATTTCAGGAGATATAAATACCCACTTAATCCCTCTTAAGTTTATGAATCCTGGCTACAAAAATTATCTCCATAAACAATAGTAATAAAAAGAAACATTGTACTTACATAAAGAAAAAATCCATGGAACACAACCACTTCACAGTTGAAAAAATACAAAATTTCATCAAATTACGTCAGTATTTACGTCACGGGGTTGGTAGCTGATGATCGAGTGACTCTCGCGCAGCCCGTTGGGGTTGAATGGGGCGGCCCGAGAGGCGGGGGGGGGGCGCCTCCCTTGTCCAAACTGAGCCATTCATGGTGATCTCCGAGTGATTTATTGATGGGCTCGAGTTGGAGATATCCTTTTTTGTGTAATTTATAAGTATATAAAATATCTGAGGATTGATGGATTCAATACAATAAAAATTATTTATTTTGCGAATATGGACGTATTCTATATTCGCCAAATAAATAATTTGATTTGACACCAAACTAGCACTATATTGGTGTCAATATGGTGCTAGTTTGGTATATGGTTGCTTTTTGGTAGATATATGGATATATCTTTTATCTCTGTTATACATTTGTGTAGTTTTTAACTTTGCCCAAGAGTACGTGTCATTCTTGTGTTAAGTGCGTTTACTAACATGAATTTGAACACACCTATACTGAAACAAGTAATTTTGGGAACACTGATTTTCCCGTGCGGGGATCGAACCCGCGTCTACTCAATCCAATTATTTTAGCGGCATATGTTTATACTAGTACACCAAGCCCTCGTCAAATACCTTCAATACGTTGGCTCACTATTATAAATATGTAGCGTAAAACCATATGTCGAGAAAATAAACTTATGTCGAATTCAGTAGATGTAATCTGGATCCGGAAACACACCAGCACTAATTAATTAGTACTGAGTTCTTAGTACTAGTCAGTTAGTTACTATGAAATAAATTTATTTTTCGGATTATATCACGGTTTATTTTTAAGTTCCCGAAGTTTCGAGTGCTTTGCAGAACCCATGGTCACGGGAAGGACTGAGGTGTTAGACTTCCAAAAGACACAGTTGTTCCGGGGTACCCTCAAACTTCTTAATTATTTTGTTGGTCCGATCTACGCGGAATTAGCTCATGGTATCTTGAGGTTGTAGTCGAGTGAAACGTCGGCAACTTAAAAATAAAAAATAAACCGATCCAAGTTCCAAACTTAAGATGAAGTAAAGGCTCAAGAATAAAAGTACTAGTCACAACAACAACACACTGGTTCTAAAATTTCCGCCCTCAAATCATTCCCCGGTCGTCGGTCGTCACCTAACGGCAGTTCTGAATAACCGATTCATCGCTTAGTACCAGTTAAAAATCTATCTCTAGTCACTATCTCTTATTTAAAAGCCTCGGGAGTGCAATTTTGACTTCATTCCTTAACAATATCTTTTAATTCTCATTTTATCCCGCGTAATTGTGTTTAGGTATATCTGTGTATGCGCAAATACATAGCTCTTATTTGTTATTCAATTAAAGAAGTTTTTCTTATGCAGCTGACTGTGAGCTTTATTCGAAACCAGATCAAATGCAGTTTTAGTTGTGATTGCCTAGAACCGTGTAGTACCCATGTAAGAAGAATAACATTACTCTTGATGAAACAGCATATTATAGGAATGGATATTTCCTTCAGGGTACGAACCGTTGGTTCAGGAAAGAATATCGAAAGAAAGAATGACAGATATACAATGCAAAAGTGGAAGGATGTGATACCGGGGAAAAAGTAGACTATCTAACCCTGAGCATAGAGACAGTGTCTTATCTGAAGGGCAAATGAAGTGCCTCCGTAACCGGCTAGCGTAAATAAGACGAACTATAAGAGTGGAAGAAGGCAGACTGGTCTGTAAGGAAAGAACCAGTTGGAACTCTGTACTTACTGCCTACCCCGCAAGGGATCTGGAGTGATGATATAGATAGACAGATAGATAGATAATTCCTCTAATAACGTGGATTTTTCAAACCGTTCCGCTGATTTGTGGTGGTACACAATATCATTGTATCATCATCAAACTTGAAGGATAACCATCACATAACTACTTTTTGTGAGCAATAACCGGGGCGGCTACCTGCTGTACAAATGTAGCGGATAATGCACCAAAAGGATAGAGTGATGCGAAGCATTTAGACAATTGATAAGTCAAACACATATGTTTACCTAAAAATGTTTTTTATTTCATAAATGATTTTCGTATGATTGAGCCAAAACCTAATAGACGGGTGAGCTTAATTTTTTGAAGCGTAAATGTTTCAAAACTGATCATCCTAGGAATTACGTGTAGGTTCCTAGAGTTCTCTTTGACAGAGATTATGCTCAGTAATTTGAACCCAAGGTCCTAGCCATGGAAACGAATTAGAAAAAAAATACTACCCATAAATAAGACATGGAGATATCACAACTATCATCAAATACTCAATATATCAGAGGGGGGCCAAATAATAATATTACACAATAAAATACCACTGACAATGGACTCATCGCGTCCACACATTTATAGAGAAGGGTGCCATCTTTAAATCTATGTCATTTTGCTCAACGTCATCTGTCAAAGATGTGACGTAATCTCGTCGGCGCGCTGTGATTGGCGGACTGTGGGCATGCGCCCCGCGGCGTAGGGAGGCGCTTTTATTTTTAATTTAGGGCCACTTTGCAGAGATTATCCTTTGTCCCCCTGACTCTGGGGTTGCCTTTGTGACGTGATAGTCATTTTTTAATCGTACCTCATTATTTCTTTGTTTGTCAATTCTGTGATGCTTTAGGGGTGAGGAAGTTTGGGGTAGGTTTTTATGGGATTTTTATAAATGATTTTCAGGTATGAGTATCTAGTACAGATAGGCATCCGTAGTTGTAGATCCCTAGATGTGAATCTTTTATAGACCAATTACGAAGGGTGACTTGGGGAAAATCATCATTTTGTCAATATCAGCGTTACTCATGCAAATACTCAAATAAAAAAGATAAATATTCCACCATAATTACGCATTATTATCCAAATTACGCAATTTTTGAGTAAAGAAACAAAATTATTAACATTATTTGTGTGCAAGTTTACACATTAAAACACCGATGGGTACCCCTCAGCCTTTACTCTACAATACAGTTAGTACTACAATATTATATCTGATCTATCTATCTATATCTTTACGCCGCATCCCTAGCGCGGTACTCTCTGGCATCCTTTTCTCTCATAGTTCGTCTCATACACACTTGCCGGGTACAGAGGCTCTTGACTTACCCTACATATAAGATATAAGAGACGGTCTATTTGTTCATGGTATGATAGTCTACGTCTTCCCCGGTACCTACATCCTTCCTCTTTAGCATTGTATATCTGTATTGTAATTTTTTCTTAATACATACTTTCTCTACCCCGTAAGGGATCTGGCGTGATGATATAGATAGATAGAAAGATACATACTTTCTATATGCCCGAACCAACGGAGCATACCATCTTTACACCGGTACTATCTTTCATACCTACACGCTTTCTTACTACGCTGTTGCAAATACGGTCGGTCAGCTTGATTCCGCACATCTTCCGCAGAGCTCGCATTTCGACCGCATTTATCCTGCTTTCCTTCTTCTTCTCACATATCCAACCCTCACAGCCATATATCAGCGTTGGTAAAAACACCCTGTTATGCATAGCCAGCTGCGCCTTTTGCTTAAGTGCCGGCTCCTAAGTAGCTTTCCAATCGCACCATTCAGTTTATTCCCTGCATTAACTTTTCTCTATATATCCGCGGTGTATTTCCCATTCTTACTGGAGGTGCATCCAAGATATACAAATTCATTCATGTGCTCCAGCACATCATTATCAACCATAATTCTTGCACGTACCTTGTTTGTCTATTGGTCTTTGTGAGATAGTTAAGGTCTTTCCCAGTACCTGATATCTGATAATTATTAAAAAAGTCATAAATAATTTCTCCACATGGTCAAATAAAAACATAATATTGTTTTTCAATACAACAATATAATTTATTGTTTACAAATATTTATTTAATATAATCAACAACAACATTTTCACTAAACAAAATGCCATGTTCTACAACAATTATATTACGTTCACCCCAGCGATACACGCGAAAATGATACAACCTAGGTTACATAAAACTAAATTCGTCTCTGTCTTTACAAACAAACAAACAATCATAGTTCTGCCACCATTAATTATATCACGTTTCAATTAGTCATGAAAATAATTGCCACTTTTAATTAAATATAATCTTATGAAATTATAATTGTTTATCGCATGCGAAATTTCACGAGCAATGATTTTTCATTTGTTAAGGGGGAAGCTAATTCTAACTCCCCAAAATAGTCTCTGTTTTCAGAAGATTGATGACTGACTGCGTATTTGTTATAGAAATATATATAAAAATGAAGGTCGTGAATTGAATGTATGGATTTAATTCTTATGTAATCATTTTTCCAAAATAATACTTTTAAAAAACTCTATCTTGAATATTTGAAAAGTATTATTTTGGAAAAATGATTACGTTAAGTGGTAACTTAGATATTTATAACAATACACGAAAAGAGCTTAAGATATGCTCTATAACTTGCATGGATGACTTTTTAGTTTAATTAATTAATTATATATTATTTTAAAAAATACATAGGCATTTCACTGTTGTCTTCAAATCAAGGGGAATTTTCAAACAAAGTTCTCAAGGTTATTGACGTTAATAATTCCCTTAAGCTTGTGTTTAGTGCTATTTTTTGCTAGTTAAGTGATTTCTATACCTACAGCTATACGCTTGCTTCGTCTCAGCAGCTCAATCCATCGATGGTAACGGTGACATGTGAACAATAGTGATATTAGTAGCCATTGTAAAAAAAAAGTAACAAATAAAAAATAATTTCTTATGATTTCCACACGTTACTTAGCAAATGTTTCATGCCTAGGTTAATATTATAAAAGTGAACAAAGTAACTACTAAGACCATTATAATGCACTCTACACACCGACACAAACGACCTGCTCACTTCCGTTCTAATACTAAAAAACTTTCGAGCAATAACATTAGAAATGTCTTATAGGTACTTCTCAGATATCTTAACCATCTAACAAAACTTACTTGATACATATTTTGGTAAGTAATTAAGGTTTTTGATGGTTCTTTCCTTACAGAAACTATAAAAAACTAGAATAAGAAAATTCGAGTTGTGACAATATTTGAGTGGAGTTACGTTTCTATCGGCGTGCGGAGGGTGAGGCAGGGTATTCGTAAATTATATCGGATAGGTACCTCACACCACAGAATACATAGCATAAATAATCTTTCTTTGTTTTGTGCCCCTTGCCAAGCTCAATCACATTCGTAAAACTCATGAAACGTGTCAATTTAAATCGCAATTGTAGCATACATTTGCGGAATAATATTTAATTACTTCTGTAGTCATCGTCATAATATAATGGTCAACAAGAACCCAGTATGCTTCTTTATTTTTAATTTAAATTATTACACCTCGTTTACACCTGCCCATTAAAAATACATTTAAATAAATCACGGAGTACGAAATTCGAATTATAAATTCAGCATTTTTGCGTCTTCGTTTAGACCTATTTTATGTAGGTAGTTTCAGAAATATTGAAGCACACCCCCGAAATGTCTACCAGGATAACATACTTTTAAAGATTCTATAAAAAATGTGAACTATCTTGTCTAAATGCAGCGTACGACTAATCTTTGGGCAAAGCGCTGTCGCTTTTCCCCCTTGAGTAGACCCTGTAAGCAGTCTTTGAGCCCAGCATCCTGTCTAGCAGACTGTGCTTGGTCCGTCGTCTGTGTGTCAGGACCTCTCTGCACAGCTCGTGGAACACCTCCCCAACCTGGTTGACCTGCTCTGCGGCTGCAACCTCCGCGAAGCTGCATTCGAAGTCTTTTGCCAGGATTTCGCCTTCTTCATAGCTCACCTAAAATATTTGGCATGATTACTCATACAGAGGGTTGAACACAAACTATTTGACGTTTTCGCGATGAAGAGTACTGGCCCGATTATCTTTATTTAGTGTGAAAAGGCGCTTGACGCAGCGCGGTCCGCGAATACGCAGAAGAACTATAGTACTTTTAGGCTCCAGGCAGGTTAAACAAGAAAAATACCAGTAGCACAGAACAAGACATTAGCCAGCTTAATACCAGTGATTTTTAACAACGAATTGTTAAGATGTTTAAATGCAGACGGAGGCATATGTATTGTACTATTAGTAAAAAAACTTAAAAATTATAATAAATTGATATTAATAATCGATCAAACTGTGCTGGGATGTACAGATTGACAAATTTGTTTAAAACTGTTTATTGGTAAATAATAATAATAGCATATACCGTCCCATTCCCGGATAAATCGAGGTGAGAGAGATTAGGTCATATTCTACCACGCCGACCCAGTTCGGATTAGTGGAGGCAGGTTTGTAGCCGCCTGCTATTGAAACTAATCAGGTCTGATCTAATCGTGTAAGGCTTCCAACTTGGCTTAACGACTATCACATTAAATGGTAACCGGGACCAAGAGCTTAATGTGCCCTCCGAAGCCCTTTTGCAGCCTTCCTTTTATTGGTATTGAAACAAGACAAAAATAATGTTACCTGTCTCAAGTGTACCATGTCTGCCTTATTCCCGACGAGGGTCAGCGGCATATCAGGCTGAAGACTCTGCTTAGCTCTCCGCACGTAGTTGAACGATTCCCTGTCGGTGATAGAGTAGACCAGGAAAAGGCCGTCTGCCCATTGTGCTATCTCGTTGCCAGGAAGTTCCTCTATGCTCTGCAATAAAATAACAATTCACAAACACACGAACCGGGATGTTCCTCAATACTGTACAAAATGAATGGAAAATTGCTTAAACATATATACGACTGTGATACAAGAATACACTTTTTCCATATCTATTCCGCAAGATTCCACCAAAATGATCTTGAATAGCTTATTGGAGCCTATCGTCGTTACAGACTGCTGAATCCATACTAATTATTGTTTTCTTCTTCTGTCTTGGCGACATCTAAAGGATGTTAAAGTGGTGCTATTAATAGTAGCTACTTGTTAACTAAAGTTTTTAACTTTTGACTGATATGATGATACGCGCCTTGTCCTCCCCTACACAGTTTAAGGTTGCGTATAATAGGTATGAAATCTTTTTTGTTCTGTGATTATGATGTATTGCGCGCATCGCAGCTAACTCCGTAAAATAATCTGGCGCATATTGTATGCGAGTTGAGAAAATATTTTGGGTGAATCGCTTACCTTTGGACACGTGTCTAATATTTCGAACAGTATTGGCTCCCCATCGAGAAGCGCCTCGTGCTTATATTTGCATTCTGCAAAATGAAAATATTCTGTCAACTTGGGTAATTTTGTAAATCAAGGAATTGAAGAAAGAAAGAAGAAGGAATGATTATTGCCAATTTTAATTTATGTCATATATATGTCGGTGTGCCGCAATTCTGTTCCTCTCAACAATTCGACCTGGACTGATTACAAGGGAAGCATTCTACCAATTAGGCTATCACTCATTTATAGTGCACTTAATTAGGTTTCTACTTCATTTACATCACTTACTGTGTGAACTTATCTAAATTAAGAAAAGTAGGTACTATTATCTGATGGAAAAGTCAAGAGTCTCCGTAATCGGCGAGCGTGTATGAGACGAACTATAAGAGTGGAGGAAGCCAGAGTGGTATGTAACGAAAGAACCCGTTGGAACTCTGTACTCTCTGCCTACCCCGCAAGGGATCTAGCGTGATGATATATATAGATAGATAGGTACTATACCTTGCTGATGATCGTATTCCCCGATATATCTTTTCGTCAAGAACCGGACTGTTAACGCTGGAAAGAAGGAAGAGAAACCGTTAGACAATTGAATGTTGTCTTTCAGATACAGCATAGACAAAATAATTTAGTACCAACTATCTATGAATTCGTAACAACAGAGGTCTTGACAATAATGTTTGAAATGATTTTGTGGCTCCATTTTGTTGCGAAATAGATTATGTTTGAAGACTGACTAGGTATATGCTTAGCACCAAGAAACTTGACATTTCTAATAGCTGTTTAGTCATCAAACTCAGCTTATTTCATTCACTGTATATCCTTAGATACCCACTAGATATCCTCACGTAATTTTGGCCCAGTCTTATCTACGCACTTATTTATGTCATCGACCCATCTCTGTATTGATCGTCTATGTAATTGTGATCAAGTCATCATCACCATCATCTCAGCCTATACTTGTCCACTGCTGAACATAGGCCTCCCCAATAGCTCTCCAGCGGAGCCGGTCCGATGCCACCTGCATCCAATGACTTCCTGCGATCCTCACAAGAACGTCGGTCCATCTGGTAGGCCGTCCCTTGCTGCGCTTGCCAATACGTGGTCTCTACTCTAGAATCTTTTTGCCCCAACGCCCGTCTGATCAACGCGCTATGTGGTCAAGTGCTAAGGCAAAATTAGATTAAAGATTCTCACTCCGTCGCATAATGCAGAGTACGCAAACCACCACACACATTTACAACATTAACTCTCAGGTTACGGCTTTCCGTAATCATTGTGACAAAGCATGCCAGAGGGGAAATGTATAACTATGTAATATTTGCTCAACACTGCGGTAATAATTAAATATTTTAAAAGCCTGCATGTGTGAGCCCTAATAATTCGGAAATAAGTAACATTATGAGTCTAACATTTAGGCATTCACGGCAATGGTTGCTTGTTACAAATAAATACAAAACATATTGATTCTACGTTCTCTTTCTGAGAACTATTTACACATAAGCAAATACTCTTGAATGCACCACGGAAATACAATCTCAAAATTTGTTTACGCAAAGTATCGACTCTATTTATAAAGGTGAAAATGTTTAACACGTAGAATTGTTAATGCGAAAGCGCTAAGGCGCCAAATACTAAATTACAGCGAAAATCAGTGGTATGTCTACAATGAGTGACGAAATCAGGTATGTGAGTATGACTAATCACACGTAAGTATTTAGGTCACTCGTAAGACTGTTGCCTGCACCTGTACTCGTCATACTCCCCTTGGGGGGTACTCGAGGTCACGGCCTAGGCGAAATTACAACTGTCTTGATGTAGTTTCGCTCGGCGAATCTATGTATTTTTTGTGATGGGTATAGAAGAACTTTCGTATACAAGTCAACAATGCTGTTGATAGTAGACAGCCATTACAGATTCAATGGGATCATTAAAAATGTGTTTCTTCTAATATTATGTGCCTCTGAAACTAACCGGTTATATGAAGTTGCAACCAGAGATCTTCAAGGAAGGCCTTAGTTTGGGTAGTTAAAAATTCGCAATGCCAAGAGAATATGCTTCAAATTGTATTTCGTATAAACCTATATATAATAATATTAGCCCTGTTAAGAAACTGTCCCAACGTTGGGCACGGGCCTCCTCTCACACTGAGAGGATTAAACGTATATCTCTATGATATTTAAATGTATTTTTTGTACACTTTTTTAATTTTATATAACGACCGATAGGTCATTTTTTGATATCATTTGACGTAGTAATGTTACAACACAACAATAAGCTCTTGGCAAAGTCGGCCCCTTTTAAGAATGGAATGGCAAAATATTTTTGATACTATCTACTAATTAAAATATTTATAGGATTGAAACCGCATATGAAAGCTTCTCAAGTTTTACTCTAGTCAGGGGTCCTTGCTAATTATTTACTTATGCCAACTGCAGATTACGCCATTTGTTTGATGTAACATTTCAGCACACAACAAATTACCAACACGTTTTAAAATATGTAGTTGTTTATCGATTAGCATACCCAAAATATCTCGTAACTGAGACAATTTACTCTCAGCGAAGGCCAAATAGGTTAATGCACCAAAAGTGGCGATGTCGTGACATCGGACAACACATAAATTGCGTCGATACGCAGCCAAAGAGGCTTGCCAACTCGCGTCGGATACCGTGTTTTGACTCAAACATGTCGCATTATTACGCCTACACTTTCGTGCGGACTATTTTAAACTCTGTACAGATAAAACTATACAAACATTACAGTATTTATCGCCTTGATGAAAGAGTTATCATCTTCTTAAAGAAGAGGTGGAGATATTAAGACGAGGTTACATCGTTATACAATCGAGGTTGACCGAATCTCGCTTACATTGCACTCCTTAGCCAAAAAAAGGATTTTTTACTCCTTCACTGCCGGAACAGAGAGCTTCATTTCCCTCGGGAAGCTTTTGTCCTAGTTTTTAACCTCATAACCTAAAACATTAGCTAGATCGAGTTCTATTTCAATCCTCTATTTTGAGTCAAGATTGTGTTGAGTTGTTACGGTAACAGGATATAGTCATTATCACGTCCGTGACCGCGTGGTCCGACTGCATAGTCAGATCGCGCGGACATCTACAGATCATTTTATCTATGAAGACGCGCCCAAGTAGGTACCCTTCCTCCTAATCGCTTACAACTCAAATGTGCAATGTTCTGCTAGTGTTCTATCATTACAAATATCGTTAGTAGAAAGGTGCGGCGCGTCTTTCAACACTCTTCACTCCCATAATCGTTCGCACTCAACGTTCATGAAAATAAAATCACAAAACACTGAATATCAAAATGTTTATCATTACACAGCATCATCACAATAAGAAATGTAAGGTTTATAGAAAAAAAAACAAACGTATATTTTAAATAGCCTACAATTCACTATAGATATATCGGGATGAGTAAACATGACAGCATGCGATATCGATATCCGACTCATCCGAATATATGTGGCAATACCGAACGTAAATACACAGCTAATGTAATCATATTGATACATTTATAGATTTTATACGCACGAAACACGTGGGAAGCGATGATACTGTACATTTGTGTGGCGTTAGGCCTGGTCCACATTAGGTCGAACAGGTAATTCTCTCGCTGGCCGGCTGTAACCTCTTGCCGTACCCTACTACGTCGTGGCATGTGGCTTCACTGTTATCGCTGGTAGGCTCATGTGTGTGCAATCTACTCTGTTAGCCGAGTGGCTTTACAGCTCCCCGAGGCAGGAGGGCGTGCGTACATCTACGCCCCAACCGAAAGGGGCAACTAGATCAAGGGCGCCTCAAGGAAGAACGGTCTCGACTTGGAATGTCGCTAGGGTGCATATACCAGGTATCTCGCCGAGGTACTCTGCCGGCCGGCTAAAATGGCCCCAAAAACCCCATTAACGAACATAAATGAAGATAATTTGAAATAGCTAAAAATGGTAATTATAACATGAAATAAGTCCTCTGAAAATCGACTACGCTAACACAAAAAAAAACAGACACAAAAGTTATTTCGAAAAACTAAAAGTCATAAGAGTTGAAAGTATCTCGGATATAATGATGGCTTTAAACCAGTAATATCCATTAGATATTAGTGTTCTTTTTTTAAGAAAACGTAATCATTTTATAACATTCATAAGCCTTAGTATAAATCAAAATATATCATTTTTATACCTTATAGAAGGATTAAAATCATATTTATCAATTCCGAATATTATTAATAAATAGAGTTCTTATAATCATTTATTAGAAATTTTTATCAAAAATCTTTAAGTGCTACCATTTGAGTCCGTTTTCAGGATCAGAGATCGAAACCCATCAAATTAACGCAAGATATGTGACAGGGAGATGCAATATCTCCAAAACTGTTCTATGTTGCAGTAAAAGACAATTTGAAGCTACTGGATCGGAGAGGGCACGATATTCTTATCAACAACAAGTACAACTCTCAGCTTCGGTTTACGTCGTTTACTTTCGGTGGTTATAGCTGAGAGCCTGGAAAACCACGGCACTATGCTAGAAGTCCTCAGTTAAGTTTCTGAACATTCCTTGGGATAGGCCTATGCCCAGCAGTGGACTGATACGGGCTGATGATGATGATGAAGTAGCAATGAGGGGAGAGTATCGTTAGAACTGACGGGCGTTGTGGAAGAAAGGTTCTCGAATGACAACCACGTTCCGGAAAGCATGGAGTGGACAGGCCTCGGTGGTCCGATGACCTGATAAAGATAGCGACATGAAGCCGGAGAACAAAATTGGAGGCTTATCTCTATTAATGAATATCTTTTGTGTGATATAGAGTAAATTCAGTCCTTTCATGAAAGGCAAGTTTGGACGGAATTCCCATTTGTGAGGGAACTTTATAAGATAGTTTATTACTTAGAGTATTATAACGAAATGGTCCTTTTTAAAAGTCAATTCTCCATCAACAATGGGCGTAAATGCTGTTTGATGGGTACATCGAAACCTTTGGATTTTTACTTGCTTGAATTTATAGGAAATAAAGAAATAATTAATGTAATAGTAAAATTGGAGCTTAAACCAATATCTTTTAGTTAAGAAATATTTAGTTTTTTGATTACATTAAATTCATACTTACACTAACAAAGGACTTTAATAAAAATGCCTAGTACATTAACTGGATTTTATCAACCAGTAAATGAACATACCTGTCCCAATACTAGACAAAAGATACTAAATGGATTTTTAAAGCTCGTCCTAAAATATAAATCTTGTAACACAAGAATTAATTACATGAATTACCACACAGAAGAATTTATCTATACTTCCAGTAAAAGAACTACCGTTTATTGACTGGATTTTAGTCAAATTCTTGTTTCAATGCTGGGACCCCCAAAAATTCGCTACAAACAGGCTGAAACCAAATCGATTTTAAGCGTCACGATCGATTTCGCAACTGACCTTTACCAAGTTCAAAAAAATTCTGTCGTCAATATTTCAATTATGGCTAAAAAGTCGTGCTTTACTGAAGTCGTTAATTCCATCTCGAACAATTTTTCGAAATCTTAACATCGAGAACTTTAAACGCTCACAATTTTGAAATACTTTAATGAAGCATGTAATTAATTATGTTACAATGTAGAAAAATGAGTAGTCTTAAGGAAAAAAAAATACCATTCCATTCTTATTTTTTGGAAAAAACGACGTTTGGTCCATTCACTGGGGTGCGTTCATTCTCTGGAGCGCTTACCCTGTTTTGAATTAATTTTTAGACCTTGAAATTAATCCAAATCCAAAACACCGTCAGGCCTATATTTCCCAAGTGGCCTCAAGTTAAGACGGTATAGATGTACAGTGCACACCCACAAATCGCCGACAATGTTAGGTCCATGGGTTATTCGCAGACTTCGAAATTGCACTTCCATGATTTATTTTTTAAATTTCCACGAGATCCAAGATATATACAGTACATGACCAAGGAGACAAGGTGCGTTATCAATAACTAGATGGAATTATTGGGTATATGTGGATAAACGCCGAATATATGCCGCTCCGCCCACTGGGTCGAATAGTCACGGGCTCGATTCACGCATGGGTTGGGCATGCACGCACAAATCTGTGGGTGACCCACAATTATTTGTTTCGGTCTAGGTATTTGTATATGTAAATTTTCATGTCTGTAAACGCGCCCACGACACAGGAATAAGTCCTAGTGTGGGACTGGGTTTTGTGGATTATTGTATTATATTATATTACCCGTGGATTATCACGTTAAATATTATTATCGTTATTTTTTTGGCTGAGTACTTATTTAAATATTATTTAATTATTTATTTTTCAACCATCGTAACAGAATTACCTAATTCAATAGTGTATAAACTTAATTAAGAACTTATTGTTAATAAGGAGTTGGCTTAATTTTATAACTTATAGTAAATAACGCTGTCCTTGTGGATTCACTCAAAATACTGTTAAACAAGTCCGTCTCCGTAGCGATCAGGTTAAGAGTGCGAAAGGCACGCGTCAGCGGCGTCTTCCTTAGCAGGTTAGTGCGCGCGCGCGGCTCCGCCAGGAGCCGCGGCCGCCGCCGCCGCCGCACGTACCGGTCCGGCACGCATAGACAAATTAGCCCCAGTACGTCTGGGCTATGGACCTTACCTCTCAGTATCTTAAACAGGTATGAAACAACTGAGAGTTCCCAAATTAGTATACATAAACTACATAAGTTATTAAAATATTCCTCCTAGAAGATTGCTCATCATTATTGATGATTTCTGCTTCATAAAAACATTTTTTGTAACTGACCATACTTTTAAACTTATTCATGGACCTCGTGGGAAAGAAAATATACTGTCGTGGAAGTTGCGGGAACTAATGTATGAAAGAATATTTTGTCGAAAACAATGCGTCTTGGAAGTCCGGATACAATCCATGTCCATTGCACAAGCCTGTTGTGCTTGTGTATGTAATGTAGCCTTATCCTACTAAGCACATTTCTAGTCTCCGGACTATGACTGTTTGTATACATTTTCATTATTTATTCAGTTACCTATGTGCTATACTAAAACAATTAGTATAATAATGTTACGACTTCAATACCCCCCATACCTCGTAAACCCTTGGTCTAAGTGGAATACACCAGCCACCTTAGCAACGATATACAGATTCAACGACTGACTTAGCGAGTATATGTCCGTATACGTACTAAC
This sequence comes from Phalera bucephala, assembly GCA_905147815.2. Classification (NCBI taxonomy): domain Eukaryota; kingdom Metazoa; phylum Arthropoda; class Insecta; order Lepidoptera; family Notodontidae; genus Phalera; species Phalera bucephala. The sequence goes on along the minus strand of LR990609.1, from coordinate 22,488,863 downwards.
TAGGGAGAGTAGTACTCGTGTGTATTTAGTACTTGTGTGTACTTGCATTCGACGTTCTGTTTTGTGCGTAAAGCGCCTAATAAATGACTTCGTACGTTATTATGCATTTAAATATCTGCGCAACGTAATAATAATGTATTGTGTCTTCTGTTGAAAATCTATCTTCCTATACAAGGTGTAACATAATAAACGCCAGACCTCAGACACCCCAATTAGAGAATTACTTCATATATTCAAAACGAAAACCAAATTTAAAGGTTTTTACCCCCTGTTTTAAGTACTTTTATACCCTAATTAACAATGAAATTGTATGTGTATGTGTGCGTTTGAGAAATACGTTTTAGGAATGCATTTGAAATCTCCTTATTGCTATGAATCAAGAATTCATTTAGTTTTTTATAACGAACTGAAGGGGTAAAAGCATTTTTTGCAAATTGCAAATTTACAAAAAATGTGAAATACATTAAAAATTGTTGGAATCAATTCAGTTACCCATTTAGAACAATCTACTTTCGGGTCTTGCGTTAATTATGTTACAGCTTGTATATAATCACGCCAGGTCCCTAGCCGAGTAGACATAGAGTACAAAGTTCCAACAGGTTCGGTGTTAAAAAAACATCAAATAACTAAATATTATAGATACACAACTAACAAACGTTTACATTACAACGATTTGTCATGGTTAGAAGTATTGAGTGAAATTTATGTAAGAATTCTGAATTTAAAAATGGATCTTACGTACTATCTGTGCTTTCTACAGCGTGTCTTACAATAGGTGATTAAAGCGATTTTACAAATTCAAACATTTCACAAATATTAGGAATACACCGCGCGTGTACCACCGAACATTTATTTCTCTTGTAAAAAGCCCACGATTTCCGGAGAATTTTCAATCAAAACATTCCACTGTCAGGTATATTTAAAGAATTTTTCTAGACACGTGTGGCCATACCGATCTTTTCTTGTATATTATTCTGTCATCTTGTATATTATGAATCGTGTCCACGTGAAATTACTTAGTCAAAGTCAAAAATCATTTATTTGTATAGCCCAATAGAAGTACTGATAGTTAGTGGTTAGACCTCTGGACTGCAAAGTCAGAGACCTCGGTTTCAGCCCAGGCATGCACCTCTGCCTTCTCGAAAGCATATACGTATTAAAAACTAACCATCACTTGCTTTAACGGTGAAGGAAAACATCGTGAAGAAACCTGCATTCCTAACTAGGTCAGCGTGGTGGACTATAGCCTAAACCCTCTCAGTTTGAGAGGAGGCCCGTGCCCAACAGTGGAACAATTTCTTAGCAGGACTAATATTATTATAAAAGCACTTACAAACTACAACTTCGCAACGTTTATGCCGTCCTATTAATTAGATTTTAATAATTATGTGGTGCTTTAAAAGTAACATAATCAGTTTACTACATGCTTTTAAATTTCCACATTCTACCATTAAAGTAAAAATCCAACTCATTAATAGGAAAATTACCTGCCTAGCGTATTTGTTGGCGAAAGGTGAGTATTCACACTACGCCTCTGGCCACATCTCTCATACATTATATGTATTATGTGTGATGGTGTATAAGTAATGCCATTGAAACCTTTGTGGCAGCGTGAACGTCGGCGTGGTTCAATATATAACTACGAGGAAAACATTCTCTCTCAATGATGCATGCTCCATATTTTGAAAGCAAATCATGGTAATAATGCCGGAACGGGTCAAGTTAGCCATAAAATGCTATTATCGGCTTCATTACTAACTATTACCACAACTTTGCTATTTCCAATCCGTTTGATGACAATTTATTTTGGCGCGCACGTGGATAAGGCACGTAAATACATGATAATTGTTTGTGTTGATGTCTTCATATTAAGATATTTAAATCCCCTTTACATTATAACAGAACATTTAAAGTGGTCTTAAATTAAAATGTAGATATTATTAAAAGATCTATCTATATCATTACGCCAGAACCCTTGCCACAGACAGAAATAGAACAGGTTCCTTCTTTACAGGCCTCTCTGTCTTTCTCCACCCTCATAGTTTGTCTCATAAATTAAGTCTAATTAAAATAAGGAAATAGATACACAATGATTACCACATATTTTCCAGGTGGCCATCACATTAACCATTAGTATGCATTTCAAATGCCAGTAATGATACCGACTCTCTATTCGGTCTATCTTCCGTCCTCTCACCTTATTTTAGAGAGAATAGGTTATTATCAGCGAGTTATATCTTCGGTTCCATCGTCACTTTCCATCAAATAAGATAAGGTACGATCGATGACCAGTTAAAGTCATCAATAAAAACAACTTGGTTTCTTGGAATATTATTTTTTCTCTCTTCTAGTTTCATCATACCACAGTTTCACAGTAACACAGTTTCTTAACAGGGCTAATATTATTATTATTATTTTATATATAATAATAGCCCTGTTAAGAAACTGTCCCACCGTTGGGCACGGGCCTCCCTTCAAACTAAGAGGGTTTCGGCTAGAGTCCTCCACGCTGGCCCAGGTCGGGTTGGTGAACTTCACACACCTTCGAGAAACTCTTAGGCATGCCTCATGATGTTTTCCTTTACCGTTAAAGCAAGTGATAGTTAATTTTTAACAAGCACATGTTTTCGAAAAGACTGAGGTGCTTGCCAGGGTTTAAACCCGATACCTCTGACTTTGCAGTCCAACGGTCTAACCTAGGCTATCACTGCTTTATTATTATTATTTTATATTATATTATTTCTAGTTGCGGAGATCCTCATACGGACCCTTCTCGATGTTACCGCCTGTATATGACCTGCGAACTAGGTTATTCTAAACCTATTATAGGTAGTACGTGATTCTGTCGAAATTCCTGTATATTTCCAGATCGTGTAGGTACACTGAATCGGCGTCAGGCAAGGAGCTAGTTCAATAAAATGATGTGTTCGTACTATGAAACTATTTCGGACGTACGCCTACTTGTGAAATAAATTACAAATGGAAACGGATGCAATTTTAGCTATAATACATATTATTGATTGCGGTATCGATTGCGAAAGATTATGATTTCTAGAAGTAATCTATACGTTTCCAATCTGCCAACGTGTCGTTGGTGCTGATTCTATTATAGGGCTTGCATTCCGTAGTTTGCCAAGATGTGACAAAGTTTATAAACGAAAACGGAGGAAAAACGATATTGCTACGTTTTATGTAAAAAAAAAATGCCTCCCTGGCTCTCATAGTCATAGTTATCTCATAGTCATAGTTCTCTCATAGTTATAGTTCCCTCATAGTCATAGTTCTCTCATACACGCGGATCAATTACGGAGATTATTCACGCCGGCGAGGTCGAAGAATTCCTTTGCCCGCCGGCCGGTGCAGAGCACCACGGCGAGCCACCTAGTATACGCCCCCCCCCCCCCCCCCCATAGCGACTGCCCAATACGAGGCCGTTCCTCCTTGAGGCGCTCTTGAGCTAGTTGCGCCCTTGCCCTCCTGGCTCAAGCGTAGTTGTTGCACGCTGGCCCTCTTGTCCGGTGAAGCTTTAAATGCCCCACGCGCGACAGCGTAGATCATTCACACACACGGAGATTATTCAGTTGGCGTAAGCCCGAGGGGCCTGTAAGGAAAGAACCTACTGGTACTCTGTACTCTCTGTCTACCTCGAAGGGATCTGCCATGATGATATAGATAGATTTTTGTTAATCTATATTACCCCACTTCTGGACTCCCATAACCGTCCAAGGGACCTTCCTTCTATCTATGAGTGGCCAAGTCTGGCCAGTCCTTTTAAAATTACTATTTTTATTTCTTTTTCCGCTTACGCTTATGAAATATTTCGCGGATTATTCGCGAGCTTGTATTGTGCAAGTAGAAATAGATACATACTAGGTTCTGCCCGCGACCAGATTCTAACATTTTTTTGATATAAAAGTATCCTATGTATGAATCCAGGTAATAAAATGACTGTCTGCCAAATTTCATCCCAATCCGTTCAGCAGTTTTTGCGTGATTAAGTTACAAATATCTAAACATTCTAACTTTCCCTTTTATAATTTTATTTGTAGGACACTAAACGATCTGGAGTGGTCTGTTTTTTTACGAACTCGTACAAGAGTTTCGCGTTCAATAAAGTGTCCGAAACTAATCTTGCCATATTTTAAAATCCCCGCCCGGACTAAGACAAAACCGAGGAAAACCGGACGAATGGCCACTATAAACGTATAATTATTATTGAGCGTAGTGGTTGCACGCTCGCCCTCTTGTCCGGTTGTCCTGTAAAGTCCCCGCGGCCAACAGCATAGATCATTCACACACACACACACACACACACACACACACACACCCAAATATAATTATTATTACAAGCCTATTCTGCCCCACTGCAAGGCCTCTTCTCCTAATAATGAAATTATTAATTTAATTATTATTATCATCAAAATGAATATGAAAATAAATTAGCAGTGTCAATGTAGTGTCATACATTGCGGTAGAATATGTAACCAACATGTTCTACCTATCTATCTATATCATCACGCCAGATCCCTTGCGGGGTAGGCAGAGAGTACAGAGTTCCAAAAGGTTATTTCCTAACACACCTCTCTGGCTTCCTCCACTCTCATAGTTCGTCTCATACACGCTCGCAGGTTACGGAGACTCTCGACTTGTCCTTCACCAATATGTTAATAACGCTTAAAAGCAAAAAGTTGTCCACATAGTGAAATACGATCTATTCTCTCTTATACAAGGTGTAACATAATAAACGCAAGACCTGAAAGTAGTTTGTTTTAAATCAGTAACTGAATTGATTCCAACAATTTTCAATGTATCCTAATTTTTTTTAAATTTGCAAAAAATGTATTCCTCCTTCAGTGCGCCATAAAAAATTCAATTTATTCTTGATTCATAGCAATTAGAAGATTTCAAATGCATTCCTAAAACGTATTTCTCAAAACGCACACATAAAGTTACATGTTTCATTGTTAATTGGGGTATATAAGTGCTTAAAAAAAAGGGTAAAAACCTTTAATTTGGAAATTTGGTTTTCGTTTTGAATTTATGAAGCAATTCTCTAATCGGAGTGTCTGAGGTCTTGCGTTTATTATGTTACACCTTGTATAGGTTTAAGATAGAATACATTTGCCCAGCAGTGGGATAGTATATATGCTGTTTTATTATTAACTAACCCCCACCCACTCTGTCTAATAATCGCGGGTTCGATTCCCGCACGGGACAAGTCTTTGTGTGATCCACAATTATTTGTTTCGGTCTGGGTATTTGTGTCTGTGAATTTTCATGTTTGTAAACGCACCCACGACACAGGAATAAATCCTAGTGTGGGACTACATTTAAGAGAAGAAAAAAAAACTAGTAAATAAATAAAATAAATAACTAACGTAACATAAATAACGTGTACTTCACACCGTTAAGCTGCTTTTGAGACAAAAGGATGGATAAAATCTCTTTCCTCGCCGAATGGTCAAAATCTGTTCAGCGATTTGGGCATGAAGAGGTAACCAATATACAGACAGATAGGGCTACTTTCGAATTGGAAAGATGATACGAGAAGTAGGAATATAGAATCTAATGTCCATTCTTTCCGTTTTCTTTGTGGCATACTTGAACACCTATCAAGATAGACCTCGCGGCCAACAGCGATCATGCACACACACACACCTATCAAGATAGACCTCGCGGCCAACAGCGAACATGCACACACACACACACCTATCAAGATAGACCTTGCGGCCAACAGCGATCATGCACACACACACACCTATCAAGATAGTCAGAGATGATATAAGTAACGGATTTAACGTTCTATTTCGATTATTAAAATATCTACATTGCGTGTAATGTAGATATTTTAATTACGTACAATGTTTATTTATGTTAAATTGAAATATAAAAGTGTGAAGGCCGTTTGACGATTTTAGCGGCAGAGTATAACGTAATACGGTTACAGTAAGTAGGGAAGTTGAAAAATATAATAATTTTATGACTCCATGAAAAACGATGACAAGTTAAGATATGATCTGACTCAGCGCAGTGCCGTGAAATAAAAAAATACTGAATATCTTTATAAGATTCACCTCATTAGCCGATTATGCAGTGCCAAAATAATGAATAACGCCAAATAAACTGTTTAATATATAGCTGGCCTAGTGTTATATCAGCGTAATTTCAAAATGTGATTATTTGAGTTTGCACTTTAAATTAAGTATATAAAGCTTAATTTCCATTGTTTCTACTTTTTAGTTGGGACGCTTTTTCATTCGGCCAGTGAATTTTTATAACGTCTATAACTTCATTGAAATGATAGCTGTCAGGGGGAATTAACACAATATATTTATCTATATCATCACGCCAGACTGTGGGATAGGCAGAGAGTATTCGCTTTTCTAATACCAAGTCCCAGCACCACAGGCAATACCATGCGGACAATAGAATCAGCATTTATTCATACAATGCGCATGCACTTGCGGATAAAGCAACAATAACGTAAACTATTAAAAACAAAATTTAACGATAGCGTTGAAATATTAAATTTTAGTTTATCGCTCGTTACATCTGAGCTTTGATATAGCAATGTCAATATAAAATCCCAGTTTTGTTATTTATTATGAAGTAAATTAGTCAGTGCGTTAGATGTTGGATCTCTTTTCATCTCATCTGTGGGCTGACAGGTCGATGATGACTTGATAAATACATGACGTCTGTGTGATAAATAATCATCCCACCGGATAATTACGACGACCATATTATGCGTGGGTCATACGTAGGGTTGTAAAAATATGCGCTGAGCGTTTAGTGCTGAGTCGACGCTTGCGAGCGTTGAAGCACTTTGAAGACTTGAGCGTATTTACAACAGGAGACTTATCACGAAAAGATTGACGTAAGCGTGACGATATCTAGTTGATATGCCATCCTTGTCACTACTACTTTACTATGTAAACATGAACGTAACAGAACGCTTACTCGTTAGCGTCACGATAACGTCAATCTTTTTGAGCTAAAACCTCTAAGTTTTGTTTTTACTCGCGACTTGTTTTGCTCTACTGAAACACAAATAATTTATTTTGTAATAGTTGTACCCGCAACTTCGTTGGGGTTATTTGTATTTCACACCCTTAAGTTTTTTTGGGACAAAAGCTGGTCTATGTCCTTCCCCTGGATAAAATCAATTTTCTTGCCGAATTTCATCAAACTCTGTTTACCGGTTTGGGCGTAAAAACCTAACAGACAAAACAGACGGACAGAGTTTCTTTCGAATTCATAATATAAGAAATGCAAGTATGGAAAAAGCCTGCGGGGATACTTACAAATTGTCAATTTACATTTCCTTTTTACCTAATCTGACTACTAATCTATCACCGGCTCGTAACGCGGCTTCAACTGCGACGATCTGGCGAAAACAGCAGGCTTGTCTTTTTTATTTCTCCTCTTTCATTTCGTTTTTTTTTTTCGTTTCTATTTTTTTCAATCATATATTACAGTGATAGCTAGTAGTTAGACCGTTGGACTGCAAAGTTAGAGGTCTCGGGTTCAAACCCAGGCACGCACATCAGTGTTTCGGAAGCATGTGCGTTTAAAAAATTAACTATCACTTGCTTTAACGGTGAAGGAAAACATCGTGAGGAAACCGGCAAGGCTTTGAGTTTCTCGAAGGTGTGTGAAGTTCGCCAACCCGCACTGGGCCAGCGAGGTGGCCTAAGGCCTGAACCCGGTCAGTTTGAGAGGAGGCCCGTGCCCAACAGTGGGACAGTTTCTTAATGGGCCTAATATTATTATTATTGTGTGGGTACAATGTTTAGGTTAAAATTAAGAGGTTTACGATCTAGCTCCAGTAAGGCATCACGCCTTACGACCAAGATTGTTATTTCTTAGAAGAAAGGATACAAGATGGATCAGTATCTGTAAGCAGCACCCGTTCACGAGTACGACTACTGGAACAGCCATCACTTTCCTCGAAGTGCTACGTCACAGCAGCAGCTCGTATGCTCTGACTCCATCTTGCACAATTTTGCTTAAAGTCGCTTGTATGCTCGAGGTCCCTATTCTCAGGTCAGCAACTTTACCTGCCTCATGAGAGTTACTCTTATCGTGTGACACGTCGGGGTGAGTCGAATTATTTACATGCAAGTACACAGTGGCAGTTATTGTCTACTGTTACGTCAGTAAATCGTACTAGTCAACATAAATACAGAAATTACAGTGCGACAAAGATCTTTTGGCGCGTGTATGACATTGAAAGTGGGTTGGCGTGAAATGAGGGTTACCATTTAATAAAATGTTACTACTTCCGAGGAGATATTTTAAAAGGTGGGTCCGCATGGTTACTAATTAAAAAAAAACTTCTGTAAATTTCATAGCAAATGGCAACTCGGAGCTTTGGCGGGAAGTCGAAGAGTGATGTTGTCAATTTGTTTTAAATCAAATCAAATCAGTTTATTTTGTGAAACATAGGTTAAGCTTAAATTAAAATTCCAGTTGTTACATTTATAAAGTGCGCTATGTTTTGCCATTTTAAGGCGTACAAAATTATCATATAATGTCGCATATTACATTATTAATTTTATTATTATAAATTAATTAGAAATTGAATATAACATAAAAAAAAGAAATATTCAAGTTACATTAGAAATATACAAATAGGTTAAAACATGTAAAATGGATAAATAATTAGGAGTTTTTAAATAAAATTACATAAGTTTATCATTTAGAAATTCGTCAACAGAGTAATAACATTTGTTAATAAGCAATGCAGTCAACATTCTTTTAAAAAGTTTAGCATTAGATATAGATTTTAGCGTTATATACCAAAACTTGTGTTATTTTGACTAATAATGTGTAATGTTGGTGCAATATTAACCATTATGTGTTCTTATATGTGCATGAGTGAAGGTGACTGTAACAAAGTGATAAAACGTGCCTTTACGACTTTCCTCAAAACGGCCGTACTTCATTAATTTCATTATCATCGTTGTCATCAAGTTCATCGGGGAGTCGAATTAATTTAAACAAACATGATTACATATCTCACTGGACACTGGCAAAATACACTTAAAATTAGTGTGAAGCCATAACTTAAAAAAGAAGAAGAAGAAACGGCAACTCTGCGACTGGCATGAAGTGATATTTCACTTGATGAAAAAATAAATAAAAAATAAGTTAGTTCCGATTAAGGCCGCGGGCCAAAAGATCCTTGTCGGACTGTAAAATATATTTGAAAAAGATAAGCACAGAACAAAGAAAACTCGTTATTCTACGGAAGTAAGCATTAGGTATAATTGGTATGGACATGTCTGCAGAATGAGTGACAGATGACTATGAAAAGGAATACATTGAGAAAATGTGAGTGAGCCTCCTCCCCCATAGCGACTGCCCAAACCGAGGCCGTTTCTCCTTGAGGCGCCCTTGAGCTAGTTGCCCCCATGCACTTCTGGCTCGAGCGTAGTAGTTGCACGCTCGCCCTCTTCTCCGGTGAAGCTGTAAAGGCCACGCGGCCAACAGCGTAGATCATTCACACACACACAAAAAAAATGTGAGTGGAAACTTCGGAAACGGTCACCAAAGGAGGTCCTAGCACAACCAAATTAATAGTCTCTTTGAAAAGGGTTAGTTTGTAGCACTACAAAACGATAGAAATATGTAAGGAGATGTATGAAGCAAAAGAGGTGTGTCAGAATCATTCCATGTGTCGAATTCTTGGCGAACTGCAGTCTAAGCCTAACGGCCTAATGAGCCTATTTGAAAAAATACTGGTATTAACCAGTATTTTTTTTAAATACGCAGCTAGGAATTATTCCTGTGTAGTGGTTGCGTTTTCAAACATGAAATTCATATAGGTACACGTTTGTGCATGGGAATTTATGTATGAAAACGACCGAAACAATTGTGGCACACACAAAGATGTATTCCATGCGGAATTTAAACAACTTAAGCTCATAACCGAACGAAACCATTACGTCAGTATGGATTCAAATTATAATTTTCAGTAACCAACGCCAGATATTCTGTACATTGAATCTAAGTTTCTTTTGACGCACATCCATCTCGAACGGTCGTAAATATCGAAATGATATTAACCACAAAACGGTTAGAGGCGGGAGCGAAGCTCTGACCTACATGGTTGTTACGTATTGCTAAACAATGTTGGCTACCAGAATTAGTTCTGTTATGAAACTTGCTATATTAAAGGTAAAAACACACTTATCAGCATTGATTCGCATTTAGTTGGCCAGAACTAACAATACGGACGAAAAAGTACCGACTCGGAGAGAAGAGTAGATCATAGTTAAAATAGATTTTAAATTGAAATAAAATGTATTTGAACATTTTACATATTTTGAGAGCCGTCCTAATACATTCAGTGTGAAACATTAAAAGTAGCCGATTGGCTACCCTGTTCGCGAGCTTTTTGAGACCTAGCAACTGAGTGGCTCCATTTACGTGATTTGTGTGAAAAAAAGCGATGATATAAGCTGCGAGTATAATAGATACAATAAGTTTCTATAACCCTTATGTTTATGTCAACCATAACCTTAATCTAAACACGGAAATTCGGAATACCTAGGTCATGCCTTAAATCAAATTACCTATTCGGTAAAAAATAATTATTCTTTCGATCTATGAAAACGTACGGATTGGAGCCACACTCGCAATCGACATAGTTTGTCGATACCTCAATAATTTCCCAACAATTACGAATCGAAGCTGACAAATGTGATATCATCCTTAATGAGAGGGCTGTCGGATCATTAGCATTTATTTTAAAAATGCGATAATAATGGAAACTTTATCTTTTGTATTACCCTTAGTATTAGCACAAGTATTAGAGTTAAAAAGTTAAATAAAAAAATACACCGTCACGCCTATATTCCCCAGAGGGGGTGGCAGAGGTGTACTGGGTACACCCACGTTTCGCCGACGATGTTAGGTCCCATGTTATAGGGGGCGAGCCTATTGCCATAAACCGGGCACAATTCCAGACTCCGGACTCGTACTGGGAATTTTTCGTTAGAAAAACTACATTTGTCCGACCTAGGAGTTGAACCTCGTGATCACAAATCGATGCGCTTTGCCACCAGATCAACGAGACAGTCCAGTTAAAAAGTTCATTATTATATGTTAAGAAAACATTTAAAGCAAGCAACCAAGTTATAATTTTGTACACTGATTTATTCGCTCAAGTAGCACAACTGCTGCTCAAGAGAGTAAGTAACTGTCCTTGTACAGAATGAAACTGGTAGCTTTACACCAATATGCAGCCTCTATTATACAGCTTTAGTACAGCTTAAGCTGTACTTAAGTTGTGTTACTTGGGCGAGCCATAATATTACGTTTTCGCCATATGTAATCGCCTCTAAATAGTGAAACTTCTGAACAGTAAATAGCTTCAACTCGAAATTTTGTACTTAGTAAACACTGTTTTCTACAGAATGTTAGACATTTATATAATAACTCTGAACTCCCTGACTACTCCGCGTGCTGATATAGATATTATAATTGATACAAGTTCAGTAATTGTCTTAAAAGTTTAGTTTAAATATAGTGTTAGGTTATTCTATAAATTAAGATTAGTTATCAATTTAGTGAAATCTTTTTATGTTTAGGTCCGTATAAATTATGTTCTCTCGTCCTCGACGGGTGCTTAACATAATTTCTCTTGGAAGTGGGTTACTCCACTCTTAAAACCGTCGGTAATAATGCTCAAAGTGAAGTAACTTTCGGGTGAATTGGGTTTATTGCTTGATACAACGTTAATTCACGGTCGCAGAGTATAAATAAATGGCCCGTGGGTGTGGCAAACACAAATATATAAACGACTTTGCCGGTATACTGCCATACCCTAGCTAATGAGACTTTCATTAAAATATTGTCAAGCCCTTATTTCCCAAACGAGACTCGGGACTGCTACTGGAAATATTTGAATCGAAAAAAGATATTTTGCTAAAAGAAATTCACAAAATTATTTCCAACAAACGTATTATGAGCTGAGGCCAGAGAGAAGTAGATGATTTAGCGCAGTGGTTAAGAGCTTAAGCCGCTCCGCCCACTGTGTCTAATAGTCGCGGGTTCGATTCCCGCACGGGACAAATCTTTGTGTGACACGCAATTATTCGTTTCGGTCTGAATTTTCATGATTATAAACGCACCCACGACACAGGAATAAATCCTAGATGGGCTACGTTTTTAAAACAAAAAAAAGTCACAAAACAGATCCGATTTGTTACATGTGAGGATCGCACCCGCAACTACTCAATTCAGGAAGCCCAACAACCTACTTTCAGTTCACTAGGCTAATCTGTCGTTTATCTCGCGAAATTTGGCACATCTTTCTAATTTTAAGCGTTTATAAAACGCATAAAACTGTATTGAATATTTTTATAACATCAAAAGCATTTGGTTTGTCTATTAATGGTTACTTTTAGTAGACGATATTTTATTTTAAATCAAATGTATAACTTTTGGTGGTGGTCTTGCCGCTGCACTGTGGGACTGATTCGTTCGATTTGATCTCGGAGTATATAGTTTATAAATTAAAAGAAAAAAATAATAAATGCTATCACGGCTAAACCCCACTAGGGTAGGGGTGGCAGCGGTAGACTGTGCCTTTCGCCGACGATAAAAGATAATGTAATAGGAAGCAAGCTTAATGGCATTATACCGGCCATCATTTCCGACTCCGGTATGTTATTGCTATGTTTTGATAGATAAGTATATCTACATCGGGATTTGAACCCAAGACCAGATGATCGCCAGTCGTTCCAGGCGTCCCTACCAAAGAGGCGGTAAATGAATAAGAAAGATAATTAAGAATTTAAATCCTTTCAAATGTAGGTAGGTAGATATTATATTAATAAATTAGGTATATGTACGAGTACCTACATGTTCAACCGAGTCAACGATAAAATTTGCGATGCAATCATAAAACTACGATCATTCTCAAAAAATGGTTAGAAATAAGGAACTAAACTTTTAAATATATTTTTTGTATAGTGGGATTCATGGGAACAGTGCAAAACAAGCTAGATACGCTTTTTTGGGACTAATCCCGCCACACTTTCCTGCCATTGTGACTCCTGTAAGCCAGGGTCCACAACGGTATCCTAAGGTGACACCAAGGTGTATCCCTGGGGTGTCCTGGGGAGTTCTTTAATTGTCTTGGATCCCGCAACAGTGTAGGCAAAATAAAATAAAATTCCACTTCCCTCCTTTGCAAAGCGGGAGACACAAAAAAATGGCAGATCAGCCATAGAGAAGGAGACTACAAATAGGATAAGCACAGTTGTAAAGCACCACGGATACGAAAAAATATTGACAGAGCCTATTCGTGAGCCTCATGATAATTCAATTTTCAATAATAGATATAGTAAAAAGGCTTGAACGCACGGAAGTAAGATAGGCTTAAGTAAACATTAAACATATAGCCCGACAATGACATTCTGGCCCGTAGATGACATTGACAGGGGGGCGTTGGTGTGAAATTAGGGTTAACATTTAATAAAGTATTAGTAAAATTTTCCTACTTCCAAGGAAATATTTCAAAAGGTGTGTCCGCACGGAACTAATTAGAAAAAGAACTTGGGTAAATTTCATAGTGACATTTCACTTAATGACAGCGTTAGTTCCAATTTTGACCGCGGGTGAAAAGATACATGTGGTACTATAAAAGGAATTAGACATAATTGGAATTTATTAACGTTAATCCGTGTAATCATCGATATATTATAATCGATTGCATGTAATGAGAGATGGCCAAAATATAATCAGATTAATGATTACAATTGCATTTTGTAATATTCAATCATGATAAGATTAAAAGTGTAATCGTAAACGTTAAACGTGCTGCCAGAATACCAGCGCTGCACTATAAGTGTTTATGGTGCAGCAATATGCTGAGGCAGTAGCCTGTTTAGCCCCACACAATCGCTGGCATATGCTGTATTTTGTATGTATTTTGTATATTTACCTTTTGTTTATAGTTTGTTGTGTGTGATTAAATAAATTTATTTTATTTCTTTCTTAAAGATTACAAAATGTAATTGTAATCGTTAATCATTAATACACCATCACGCCTATATTCCCCAAGCGGGGGTGGTTAATCATTAATCTGATTACATTTTGCCCGTCTCTGCGTGCAATGCAACACACGTATAAATAGTATTCCGGCTTTTATAAAGTCATTCTGCGGTAATATAGCCACGATTCCCGCAAGGACAACGTAAGTCACAAAATCCCAGAGAATGCATGAGGCCGAAGACAATGTGCGAAATAACGACTTGTATAAATCTGTACTTATAGACTATCTGGGTGCTAGCCAAACGTATAAATTGTTGGCTAAATCGCACGCATTGTAATTTGAATCCGAGGATATCTAATTTACCACTATACTAACAATAATACTAGTATTTTTAACGGCTCATACTTCCGCAATTTAAAATATTCAGTGAAAGTTTCTATTTCATTTTTAATTAAAAAATGGTGTAGCCATACGCTAGAAATTATTAACAAAAACCCGAACTGAATCAAAATATATTTGTGGCCCATACAAAGATTTTCTCGGGCGGGGATCGAACCCGGGTTAAGCTGTTAACCACTGGACTAAAGTGTCCATTACTTTGATTCAAACACTTTTGTTTTAAAAATTTTCATTTTCAGAACGCGGTGAAATTGAGATCAGTTAATTAGGAAAAACTGAGTTAAACTGCAGTTGGATTGAAGTTAGAGCGAAATAACAATATAATAGCTATCTAGCTATTAGTTCATATTGTGAACTACTGAAACCTAAGTTCGCCACCTTTATTCGCTATGACCAAGACCAAGAGAAAAGAGATTTAGATAAAAAAGACAATTCCGCTGAATTTCTTACCGAATCTACACAATGGAGACCACGTTTCCATCCGGTGATTGAAAATGTAAAATTGACAACTTATAAGCCCCCGTAGGGTTTAAACAGTATTATTTAGTAGGTTTGATTTTAGCTATTTTTAAAATAATTATTGTACAAGTAGAACATTGTTCGTCAATGACTGTCTGTCGTGCCATCCAAAGATGTTGTCAGTGCTACTATAGTCCTAACATCAATTCAATGATGGTGTGCCTCGAATAAATTATATTATTTTACTCGATGATCTGCAAGTGGAGTAAAATGTCCCTTAGGAATAAGGTGACACTTTACAAAAATTGTATACGGCCCATCATGACGTACGCTTGTGAGGTGTTCGGGCACGCTGCCCGCTCTCACATCGATAGACTCCAAACGGTTCCATCCCGTTTCCTCTGCAAAGCCGTCGGAGCCCCGTGGTTCATACGGAATGTAGATCTTCATTCCGATCTCGGTCTCGAACCTATACGCGCCTTTATTAAAAAGGCGACAACCCGATATTTCGCGACGCGTCCAATCATAGACATCCGCTAATCGTAGCCGCTGCTGACTACGAACCCAACTCCCCTCCTATCAACCGCTACCGCCGTCCGCGGCATGTTCTCATCGATCCTCCCGATGCCCTTACATCCCTTCTTTCGGATACAGATACCGCACACAGGATCAGACGCCGACCTCGCCGGCCAGGTCGAATAATCCCTTGTCTGCCGGCCGGTGCGGCGAGATACCTAGTATACGCACCTAGTATATTAAATTATATTATATGTATTTTTCTTATTCTGTAATTTATATTAACGTTGCACGAATATCTCGCGTAAATCTCTGCAGCTGAAAATAAGCGTTTTGCTTCTCGAGCAAAACCGCGCTGAGCTGTGGCCCTTTTATACCACTGTGATACTCGCACTACAATAAAATTATTATATCTATCAATAACAAAAGACCTTCATAGCAAAGGTTTCAAACGGCATCGATAATCGATTTTCTATAATATGTACAGTCAACCGCGTAAGTTAAAACTTGCAGTTTTTCCAATCAGTGGTATTCTTTATTTTGCAAAAATTAACTTACTTTGGCCAAAACCGAATCATTAGCAACATATTTAAAGAGATTTAGAACAACAACAATAATGGATTTGATGCGAAACAAAAGTGTGCAAGCGTTTTCAAAAATTGAGAAATGTTAGGAACTTATGTTGTTGACTGTACGTAGCATTTTCTTCCTCGAACAATCGTAATGTAATCTATAGTCTGGTTTTTCTTACGTGGCTGAAACGTTATGGCAACTAATAACAATAAACTTGGCGTTTGGTGTATCAATGACTGAACAAAATAAATGATGATTTTGTTGAATAAAAAAATTTCCAACCTTATCAAGTTAATTGTTTTTAGTTGCCATACCGTTATGGTTTATAAATTTTGTCTCGTAAGAAAAAACAGATCATATCTTCGAGTTGATGCCCGTAGTCCCTGCTTACCCCGCAAGGTATTTTGGGTGATAATATATATAGATCGATAGAATTAATAAATTAATAACCACTTGTCGGCAACTTCGTATGAACACCATGAGAAACAACGTTTGTTTTGCGATTTTTTTTATAGTAGCGTAAAAAAAACACCTGTTTCATGGGAAAATTAAGTTACACTAGACAAAATGTATATATATTTTTCGTAAAAATGTATATTTTTCGTAAAATTTTGATCATCACATAAGTTATTTGTTACGACGTACAAAGGTTGCCCTTAGCAATTTATTAATTAATTAATTTCCCGACGCTTCGCATCGACAACAACGCTACCTACCGGGTTTGTTTTACTTCTGTATAAGGTAGGTTTCTAATGGTGAAAGAATTATTCAAATCGTTTCAGTACCTTCTGAGGTCATCGATTACAATGAAACAAATACTCTCTCTATAATATTAGTATAGATTACCAATAACTAATATATTGTGTGTCAGTACCTCATTACATATTTACTAAATATAAAACATTCGCATTGCATAAAAGGTAATTGCTTTGCACGGCTTACTTTAATTATGAACCAGAACAATTTCTTCACCAAATCACAATATAAATGACTGACTGTAAAGCTCATATCTTTAACAACATGCAAGAGTAAAAAGTGTCATTGTGTTTTTACATCACTATCACTATCAGGAATACTAGAAAGAATCGCTATACATATTCTAACGAAACCTGGAAAAGAACTAGTAACCCTATTTCCCATTATTGAATATTGGGTACATTAATTGAAGTGAATGTTCTTCTGTCCAAAGTGACGATGCTAAGACATATGTAAAGATGTATATTATGTATGTACATTGTATTTCTATATGTTCATTTTATCCCTGAATGTAATTAGAGGTGTAGCTAGCTACAGAAGTGTAGATATAGAAGCTTATAATTTTCATCTAAGTGTCTTGGTTCCAGTGCGACTTAAGAAGAACGTATTGTTATTTTTTGGGAACATACTTACTAAGTTCGAGAAAATCTGTCGTTTTCTCGAACTTAGGACCTAACTCACGATATTTCCCTTTGGTCTGAGTAAATGACAATTTTATATTACTTGACGTTTGCACAAAATACGCTTTAATTCATAAAGTGATAATTAAAAAGAAATCTGTGAACGTTAATATGTATTAATCATAATAATCTATCTCTCTTTTGCTGTGTCAAATAAAGTTTCTTTCTTTCATTCCTTTCCACACCTTCTGGCTTATTGTATAACTCTTAGCCCCGATGATAATTTTAAAGTTTTGCCTATGGGCGCCATTCGCATTATCGACACCTTAAACTGAAACGAACTGAAAATATTCAAAGCCTTGAGACAAACACCGGTATTCCATCAGATTTTATTTATTTTAGCGATGGCGTTCGCAAGTTATTACTATATCCTACGCACATAGCGTGATTATTTTTATAATAAAATACTAAAATAAAAAAGAAAATATGCGTGGTACAGTATTTACGGTACGTCATGGTAGTTTTATGACTCCTCCGAGTTAAATAAACTTAGTCAAATAACGACAGTAAAATAGAAAATTCATTTACATTATTCACACGCTGTTGTCTTGAAAGATCGTCCTCTACCATTTATATCCAAAAAATGTTACAGTCATTTAAATAAGAGAATTCGATTAATTTTTGAAACAAGAATTGTCAAGCAAAACATATAAAAGAGACAAAAAAATCACATAGCATCACTGTTCACGTACCGCTTTTCCCCACAGATGGCGCTCCGATCACAGCCACTTTCACTTCAGACAGCGACGACTTCTTCCGCCTGATGCCCCTTGTCGTCATCTTCCATGGTACGGCTCCCGCGTCGCTGTGCTGCCTGCCCGGCGCCCGCGCATACACTCGGAACAAAAAGCTCTGGCGTACGCGCCGCTAAAAATAAACAGAGCGACATCGACGACTCATGTTAATAGGTCAAGATCTGGCCAAGATCAGTTTTGCAAATAGCGATGTTTACGTCTCACAGCTTCCTGAGTGGCGGTATTTCAATGGGCGACACGTCGCTTTTATCATTTGGAATGTTTCACACAGATATTTAATTATTTACAAGTATTTAATTAACTATTATGGAGGCGCTCGTAGCGATGTGCGACTGCGGTGTTCTTAGCGATCACCAAGGTTAAGCAATAAGCAGCGTTCGGCTCGGTCGGTCTGAGATGGATGACCGTTTGTGATATTTCCATAATATTCGATCGTCTCTATGCTTCGAAAAGGGAACTACAGGGCCCAAAGTCCCTTAAATGTTGTCCGCTAAGTTAAAAAAAAAAGTTGAACATGTTAAAGATCTATGCCTATACCGTCCAGTACAGGCACAGAGTGCGTGAGTAAGTTAGTATGGGCGATTTATAATAACCTATCATCCAAAGTGTCGGTAAAGGAGGGTACTCACCGTAAAGATAGTGTCACAGAAGGCAGCTAGCTATAGTCACGTCTGTGATAGGGGCAACCTAATTGCCTGAGGAATCCTAGATTGCACCCGCTGCCGGGGTGTAAATAGCCGACTTAAAAATATATTCGCTATGGTTTGTAGTGAACACTAAGGTTAAGCAACGTTTGGCTCGGTCAGTTCGAGCGGATGACCGTTTGGAGGCATTTACATTTTTATAGTGTCCGACCGAATCTTCGGCTTCGACTTCGGCCACCTTCGGTCAAAAATACCACTTACGGCCAATCCTACGGCTTTATGAAGGTTTCCAGCAAGCACCGAAATTGCATAACGTAGTACGATTTACGACTTACGAATGCTTTTAAGTAAAACATATTATAAATAATATTATTTTTAATTTTAGCCATTTGTAGGTAGTAGTGTAGGTAATTTTAATCATCTCGTATTTTAATCAGTCGCAATTTTTTTAGGGTAACTAAACAATTGGCTTTGACTTCGGCCGAAGGTTTTGGCGATGGCCTATTAATCGGCTTCGGCCAAAACTTCGGCAGGACACTAATGTTTAAGCATCTCCATACTTTGAAAACTGTCTTAAACCATTCGTTAAAAGTTGTGTTGTTGTTGATGCATGTCTTCGTTCTTTTGAAAGTAAGCTACGTTAAAAAAGCCGTTGGTCTCGGTTACTTCACATGGTAGGCTTGATAAATTCCAAAAGTAGGTAATTATAAACCTACCTCTATCAATACGCGCTAGGGTCACGTAGTGATGTCTTGCCCGGTAAAGCAGTAAAAGGCCTACGGCCATAAGCATAGGTCATTTACAAAAAAAAACTGTGTGCGAAATTAGGTGTCATTATAATTACATGAACTTCTACGGGTTGCGACAGGTACCCTATAGTCTACGAATTACAGTGAGACGTGATGTTAATTATACATGTATAAATTGTCTTAGTACACATACTTAAAAAATAATTAATAGAAATAACGTGACTTCGTATGCATGGTTGAGATCTACTCAAATATTTCGCGTAGATCTCTCGGCCCCAAAGAGACACGGGATAAGCCAGGCATCATTCACGTGGCTTTCTAAATGTTATGTTATCTTGGAAATCAAATAATATTGTAACAATATTAAAACGTTTCTAAATCTTTACTAAAATTAAGGTACGGCGGGCCCATTTTGTTTTCAAAAATTGAAGCCGAATCGTGTTCTTCCGTTTTACCATAACACAATGCTGTGGACATTTACGTAAAAGGAACATGAACGGAACAGCATTTTTCTAACCACCTACCCTCGTTTGTTTGTATTACTGTAAAAATTGAAAGAGTTACCAGTTTATTATTTTTTACATTATCAGTAATTATTGTAGAAATTATGTGGTAAATTTATTTTATTTGAAAAAAGGGGCTAGGTATATATACATAAAAAGTTTTATAAATTGCACACTATTGCGACATTATTTAACTTGAATTTGATTACAAAAATGTTATATTAAATGCACAATCTCGTGGAAATTTAATATACTGGCAACGTTAAAAAAATTATGTATAAAAAGGCGATGAAACATATTTATTTCTTCTTAATCGTCAACCGTTATTTGAAGCCATGAGGTGAGTTTATTGGAATTACTTGCTACTTTTACTTAATATTAATTTAATTTGGTTGTGTGTAAAATGTGATTAGTGTTAACAATTTATCCAGCATCCAAACTGTATCAATTAAGAGTTCAATAATTCTAGTGGATTTTCAATATTAATATTCTTTTTTTTTTACGCCTACTTGTTACTGACCTTTTCGTCTTGTTGGTAAAGTTATTCAAGCCGGCCCTCGTTGCCCAGATGGCAACTTATAAAATGACTTGATTCAACTTTATAATAACTGCACAGTACTCATTTTGCTCACGTAATTACTAGCTGCTTACCTATTTTAATGTTAGCTAAAATATCCCGAGGAACCGCCATGACCCAACCTAAGATTCTTGCAAGATACCTAGAATGTGACTAATCATGGGGTCCAAAAATACTCTTGAGAATGTTTTTGTTCAGATTAAGCTCTTCAAAATCTGCGTATATTTGTTTGTAAGTGTGTAATCATGTATATTTTTGTTACAGAATCGATCGAAATGAAGATCCCCAGAGAAATGTTGCCTACCCACATTTTAAATAATTATTTCTATCGACTTCAACATTTAAGAAAACTAGCTAAATTCCTGAAGATACGAAATTTCTCGCGTTTTTTTATGCATATGCAATAGCATGGCCTTTTATTTAAATCGGATGGGGCGTTGACGAGTGTGCTAAAATTTAATCTTACGTTAGATTATTAATAAGTGTTTGTCACAGTTTATTGTTCCGTTCATTTATTTCATTAAATTGTTTCAGCCCCTACTCTATTGCTGTTTCCACCGTAGAAAGATTTCTAATACGAAGTCACCTGGGTGCAGTTCAACGGACACCACCGAATTGATCGAGATAAGTGTATATTAAGTATAAATAAATAAATTTCATTAAATTCTTCCGTCATTAGTTAAGTGCTCATCACCTAGATGAATAGCCACTGTGATCATTGGACATGAGTTAGTTGCCTTTAATCCCCAGGTTATTAACGCGGAATAAACCATTGCTTATATCAAACCTTAATTATTTAGGTTTGCTGTTTTCTCAGTCTAAAACAAATGTTGAAATTTATTTATTTATAATTACTCTGCTAGCTTTGTTCTTGTGGTGTTACATTTTTTCTTGTCCGTTTGTTTTTATTTCTGTCTGAATTCGCTAAATTTTAGTTAGTTCCATTGCCATTTTCGGGTGGAGTATATGCTCCAGTGGAAGGAAAATTAAGGACAAAATTATGTTGACAGTAAAATATTTCACCGTCAACATAATTTTGTCATTGGTTTTGTTCCTCCGAGCACATACGATTTGCAAAAATATGGTGTAATTCTATAAAAGTATTTAAGTGTAGCGTGTTATGCTTAACGAGCTTTGGGGTATTAAGTTTTGAGGTAATATTTAACCCCCGACGCAAAAAGAGGGGTGTTATAAGTTTAGCATGTGTATCTGTCTGCGGCATCCTAGCTTCTAAACGGCTGAACTAATTTTGATTTAGTTTTTTTTTTTGCTTAAAAGGTGATTTGATAGTGTTAACTAAGATTCATTTGTCAGAGGTTCAATAAATTTTTAATTTGTTTTACTTATCCAAATACTGTCTCTGGAATCTGGGATTGGTCATGCTCACTAAAATGTCTTTGCTAGCGGTGGCTATTGGCGCGGGTCACTTCTTTCCCTGCAATATGGTCGAGGGGAGTGATGGCTGCTCCTGTAGTCATACTCGTGAACGGGTGCTGCTTGTGGAGACTGGTCCACCCGGAATCCTTCAGACTTTATATAAAACATATCATTAATCCTTGTATCGCGGGCATAAATAAGGCAACACTAGCTAAAATTATTATTTGTATCCCAAACAAATAAATAGAAAGAGAAGTAGGTAATCACATAAAAAAGCTAGCCAAGTTTGTCACCGGATATTCTTGGTCGTGGTACTGATCTGAAATTAGATTTTTTAGGAAAAAAAAAATGTGAAATTGACCATTAGTAGGTTTTGTAGTACAAAACAAATGATGATTTGAAAATGTGGGCTAAAGTTACTGAAATATATTGCATATATGAATCGAGGTGTTGTAGTTCATTTGTATATCAAAGTACTCAATGAAATGGTAATTAACTCTGTAAAAAATCTAATTTTGATTTTCTCATTGAATTTGTAATGCAAAATGTAACTGGAATGTCTGAGGTCTTGCGTCATCTAATTTACACGTTGTATGTTCATTTGAATGATTTTATTGCTTTTAGTGTTGTTGTATTGGCTTATATTTCATCTTGATATATTTTAACACTGGTTTTAGACAGGTACAGAATAGGCATTTCAAATGTTTCATGCTGCTACTGCTCCGTGCGGTAATTAATCTATACAAATGTAGCCAATATTTAATGCTTTAATTGAGATGTAGTATTAGTGGCGGTAGAACTTAAGCGGTAACTTACGTAACGTGTGATGTAGCCACGCGTTAACGCGTTATTTTATAACCCTTTGTTTGACTCTCATTTGGACGCGGGCATTAACGTTGAAGCAGGTGTAGCAAAAGCTTTACTCTTTTACCATTCTTACCACATTTTTCTTCTTTTTTTAATTTTAATTCTACACTAGAATTACCTGGATCGTTGCGTTTGGAAACCTTAAATTCATACACAAACACCCAGACCAAAACAAATATTTGTGGGTCAAAATTTGTTCTGTGCGTGTAGCCCGGGAATACTCGATCCAGTACCAATCCGTCCATCTTCCTAATTTAATTTTTTTTATGTCAATGTGTCTGCAATTGCGAGTGCTTTGTTTATAAAATGTGCCTGGTGTGTTTATCTAAGGTGTTCTAGTTGATTAAGCCTCATCAAACGACATCTCTTCAAGCGTCAATGCCTGAAAACGTGCTAGCATCGGTTCAAGAATCTTCGGCAGTCTCACTTCGTAGGATAACTCCAAAACAACCAACTGCCGTTAGATCCCAAAGGCGTATAGGTACGTTTAGGTACGTATTATATAAATGAACATTAATTTCAGTACTCGTTTAACATTCACGGGATACCTATGACAACATTGCCGTTTTTAGTACGATTTGTGATAAGTCATGTAACTTTCGTTTCCCTTTGTATAAAACTGACTATAGGTATCTTGACTAATCAATTTATTTTAAGAGTAATCATGCATTCATGATCAAAATTGAAACAAACTCGTCAGCGCCTCTTCCGAACCCAATGGATAGTACCTACCTATCTTCCTATGTAAAGCTTTCATTTTGGCAAAAAGGTTTTTACAGGCACTTGACATCGATGATAAGATTAATGGCAAGAATTGCATCTTTACAGCACTTTTTCTTTGGTGAGTTTTTTACGGTTGTTTTTTTCAATAAGTTGCCCCACACGGGCTTATTTCTGTCTCGTTGGGGTCTTTACTTACGCATGCACAAACCAAACTGAAACAAAGTGATAGTTGTAGGTTTATAATTGATGTTTCGCGCGATCATTGATAGATTTTTCTTCGGTGTGGGTATATCGATGTACGCAAGGATAGGTAGTTGTCGCATCTGATCTCGGCTCAAGTGGAGCCAGCACAGGTGGCGCGACAAATATTGTCAAGGATTTAGTTGTTCCTATTCTTAAGATACCTGAGAGTTGTGACTAATATGCTCGCAGAGGGCGCCGTAACAAAATTTAATAGTGACAACTATTTTGACTTGCATACAAGACTAATCACGTGCAGACAATTTTCATCCCGCGCAATGTCTTGCCGCCCTTGCTAAACTTGCAGCAGTTTTTATTCCCTCTGTCCAACCGCAAGGGACCTTGCCAACGTGGCATTGTTTGGCTTCGCTGTAATTTAACTCCGTCGAAGTGGCCGGGTGTTCGAGCTCAAAAAAGCATTCGAGTGTATAAATAAGAACATGGACATTTCACCAAATTAATCTCAATTTTCTGATGTCATGGTTAACATTCAGTCATCCAATGGACGGGGAGACGTGCCGCAAGGTATTTCGCGGACTAAAAACCAGGAGTGTTTGTGGAAAAGAAATCTGCCTCTTCCGTTCTAAGTTATTTCTATAAAAAAAGTTATATTCTGAAGGTAACTGCTAAAAAGACTTTGTAATTTTTTTGAATAATGATTTTATTTTACACAGCACTTTTATTAGCATTAGATAGTTTTACTGTTGAGGTAGTCTGCAGTGTTTTCCGTTTTTAGCAGGCATTCGTACGGACGCTTTTTCAACGCGCGGTGCAGTAGCGCTTGTACAGCGCTTTCAAAAATATGTACTTCTGCCTTTTATTTAATTTAAGTGCTTTACAAACTCGTTGTAAAAGCGTCTGTGTGAACGCCCGCTTAGATTCTACCACAAAAATATCTCATATTTGTGGTGGTGAACAGAGAAGTCTACATAAGGGCAGCACCAGAATGTAAACATTGTGAGGCTTCACAGGTAAACTAGTCATCACAGCCGAATGATTTCCACTGCAAGACAAAAGCCTCTCCCAAAATCGTCGAGTCAACTTCACCAGATCACCAGTACACCTCCGGTAAACGACTACTTAAAGTAAACTAGAAAACTGCTGACATTCTCGCGCTGTCTTATTAATGTGTAATGAACAGAGAACGCACAGAAAAAAATAAGGTTATTCTTACTACTCGAGTAATTGACCAGTAGAATCCATAAATCTGCTGAACCACGTCAACTGCAGGTTAAAGATTTCTTGCAAAGATCATCACGACGACCAGCTCTTTGTGGAACTCTTTATTATACTGGATAGTAAAACTTACTGTTTTCTACAGGTTTGTGTTCGGTGGATTCGAGTCTCATCAGATGGTTGTGAAGCAAACATTTGGATCCCGTGCAGAGACTACTCTGATGATGGTACCTATTCTTAAGAAATTCAGACGATAGAACAAGAATTTGGTGGCAACATCGGTCACCTTGCGTAGCTCTAAGAATGTCTCAATCATGCATACCTAAGTGGGAAAGCATCATATCGTTTTCTTATCCAATTTGTTTTTGGCATTTATATATCAAGTAAAAAAGTCAAATTCTATTGTGTGTGTAGTAACAAGTTATTAATAAATCTCTTATTTTGTAATATTATTTTGTTTTAATGTCTACTGAAGAGCGTAGCCAATATAGGACTAATTATAATTGAGACTAATCGACTGCCTCGTTGGTCTGGTGGCAAAGCGCATCGCTTTGTGATCACAAGGTCCTGGATTCAAATCCGGAATTGTGCCCGGTATATGGCAATAGGCTCGCCCCCTATTACGTGGACCTTACATCTTCAACGAAACGTGGATGTGCTCAGTACACTTCTGCCACCCCCGCTGGGGAATATAGACGTGTGACGGTGTGTTATGTGCGTACCTAAGGGCTTAGACTGTATAAAACAAACTGAGCCAATTTGCCTATCACTATTACTTATACTGTATAGATTAGTCTATTATAGTGAACCTATAGAGAACCCAGTAAATCGAGTGATCTGGATTCCAATCTTAGGTCATGGTTCTTAGGTGGAGAGTCATTTTTATATAGAATAATTTCCCCAGCATCTCCAGAAGAATTGTACCCGATATAATGGCAGAGCACTCCACATATCACATTGGGATTAATATCGTCTGCGAAAAATAGGTGTAAATAGTACCTCTACCACCCCCGCTTGGGGAATACAGACTTGACTATATACATAAAAGATTACAATAGCATGCCTACATCTCGAAACCGTGCCCTTGCAGCTTAGAATAACTAGCTTGTTCACTCCATACAATTGCAGTGCTAGAATTAATTATGCTCATGTAGTGTACAGCGTCTACAGCTAATTAAAGGGAACAACAGATTAGGACTATCTGCTGGCTGGCATTAACAGTAGGGTAAAAGCCGGATAGTTGCCCCACTTTTCAAAAAAGCTTTATTACAAAAAAAAATATGTACTTACTAGGAATAATGCAATATGTATATCAAAACATAGGTCTTTGATCTTTTATAAAAGCCCATTTTTGTAAACATATGTAACATTGTTTTTGAGTAAATCCTGTTTTAATTGACCTCTCAAAAAAGGGATAGTTGCCTACTGTAGCGGATAGTAGCCCAACGTTAAAACATCTTCGGAGGATACTTGCCACGTGCGGTTACGAATGTATATCAATTTAGGTAATCTGTTTTTATTATTATTACCAAGATCCTATATTAAGTACTAATCAAAATTTTAAGTAACATTATAAAATAGTATTAAGTTTTACCCATAAAAATAAAAAGTACTTTAAGTTAGGCAAGTTATTAGTAAAATATTTTTTTATCTATCTTCAAGATAGAACAATATGGCAATTCAAATTCAAAATTCAAATTCATTTATTCCTTTGTAAACATAGGTAGTTATTACAGATCTTGACACTTTACAATAATAGAAAGTTGATTGGAACTAGCATTAATTATCACGAGAAGCCAGGGTTTTTAACTTTCCACATTTCATTCAATGGTTTTTGAATGTTGTATAAGTTTGATGCAACCACATTCGACACATCCCACATTGAATCCAATCAGATGATTTAGATTTAGTAAAATTGTAATTATCACAACATTCTGCGCAATAGTCAACTGAATATTTGTTTGTATTTTCTATTCTGAATTAGCGTTTTTCACTTTTAATATATTTTCAGCGACTTATCGATATTTCGTCCTTTTTCCTTTTTATTGGTGGTAGTCCTTCGGTGGCTTTACCTTAAGATGGTTTTGAAAATATAACATTTTCTTAATTTTCACTGTCGAAACTGTAACTGTATTTTTTTTATCCCATAATATCTGTGTTATCAGATTCAGTTTCACTGCTGGTAATAAATCTGATAGTCTTATTTTTTTGCGGTTGCCCTCTTTTCTTCACATTTCAAGGTTGTGACTGTGATTCATAAGATATCAGCAATGGCAACGATAGCTCAGAACCATCAAAAATGTAATTTACAATGTCGCTATCTCCTAGGGCTAAACAATCTTGAAAAAGATTCAAGAGGTTTAAATACTGTCTAGGTGGCGAGTGATTTTGGTTCACGCTATTATGCTCTGGCATTTTGCTCACCTAGATTGAACGCATGAAACAGCTCAGTATTCATTTTATTTAAAAGAAGTTAGAGTCACAATAAGCTGAAAAAAACGCCAAAAGAAAAAAAATGTCTTTACTCGTTAAAGAATTTATAGATGCGGATAGTTGCCCCTAGAGCAACTATCCGCAAAAGTAAATAGGGCGACTATCCTTTTTGATACGGCTACTTACCCTTTTTATTTGCAAAATAAATAAAAACTATTCAACAATAAAACGTTATAAACAGTGTAACTTATACACTAATGCAAGCAAAGAAACAAAAAGTTGACTGATATCACAATCAGTAATAAAAATATTCAACAGAAACTACCTTGCAATATAATTTCGACGCCCGTCAAAGTGTCGCCGCGGAAGATTTTTGCTCACATGGATAAAACGCATACGCCTACCCTGAAGGTTTACATGACTCTGAGGCCTACGGGAGGGGCACTTCGTATCATACTCAACCGCTAATGCTACCAACATCCCTAACATGGTGTTTTTAAAACCGGGGCATGTATCCCACTGAGGCATCTATCCGGTTTTTACCCTATCTTATCCGGCAAGGAAGGCAAGATGAGATGACATCGCTGTTATGGCTAGCAGCGGTTGGCTGCATTATGTTTACACGTACAAGTACGTAAATATATCCAAAGGTCTATTTAGATACATGTGACATTAACTGCCGCTACACTATAGGAAGGGACCGAGGTCGGTGGTATACTCACTGTTCCGTATTCGCACAGCTAGTCGTTAAATTTTATCTGTATCCCGCCCTTCAATCTTCAGTTCATCTAACCGTGTTCTGTCCTTCCCTTAGATCATTTAAGCAGTTGGTTTATTAAACTGGTTAGCTTAAATACTCTAAAGCAGGGATTCCCAAAGTAGTCCTGGGATGTCTATGTCAACCCCTGGGAAACCGATATCGACCCCAAGGGGTCGATATCGGTTTTCCAGGGATTGGCATAAACGAAAACTGATTTTGGGGGACGACGAGGTCTAAAAATCTACCCCTATTAATATGATAATGCAAGAAGAGTTGATTACTAACAGCACAGACGAGGAGATTAAGCAGCAGTTCAACCAAGGCTATCAGAAGTTCTGATTTAGCGCAACATTGAAACACTGTATCCTCCTTTGTGGAACATTGCTGAAAAATTCCTTATCGCTTTTCCATCATCATACCTAGTCAAAATGATTACGAACATTTTGAAAAAAACAAAGAAACCGTTCGAAAATCAACGAACGCGGAGATTTAAGGCTGCAACTCACCAATATTGAACCGGATTTGGTAGAAAGTCACCAGGTTCATCCATCAAACCGAATTTTTAATTTTTTTGTCTTTACTTTGCGATACTATTTTTTCATAAAATTATTACCTAAGGTATTTTTACGTATTTTGTATTAATAATTATTAATTACACTTGATATTTACTGAATCACGTCTATTTATTTTGTTCAATTTTGATGAGAAAATGATGTCAAGTTTACTCACTTAACCAACCGCAAAGTTTTTAAATTGGTATGTATTTTGTATCAATAGGAAACAACTAGAGATAGGATTTTTAAAGTTATTTGGCTATGGGGGTCTGAGGTATCAGTTCATTCTCACTGAAAGAGCGCCAGCTGTTAGTACCTGTGCCACGGTCCTCGACAGAATTTTCAACGTGCACTCAACGCCCGCTGGGCTGGCTCGCTTCCAATCACTTAACTCATCGCCAGGCACAATTAAAACGTTTGTATAACATGATTGTCCGATATTTATACCTCTGCGCACATTTCTGGGTGTAATGGACGAAATAAACCGGTAAACCCCAGTATAAGTCATCATTCATAGTATAATTGTAAGAAACTTCGTATTAAAAATACCCGAGTCTAGGAAGATTTTCTTGAAAATTGTAATTTCGTTGCGTCAAACGTTGAATTATCGTTTAGGATATAATTATAACAAAGACTAGAAGTAAGCAGGGATGTATTAAAGTTTACTACTTTTCTATCGAAGGTAAGCACTAGGTACTTAAGTCTAATTATAAATTAGTTAGAGAAATGATCGGGCAGTACCTACCTATTATTTTATAATTCCTAAATTGTGTAGCTATAACGCAAAGGCATCACTGTGATGATCTTTCATTCAAAAATGCAAATTCATATTGTCATGTCAAACTCCACAGGCACTCCTTTAAACCAAAAGCTGTGCTGTATACACTATCAATTGTGGGGTGTGAGAGACAAGGTACATTACACTAGGTAGGACTAAAAATGAGAATACATGAAACATTATCATAATACAGACTAAAAATATGACTACATACTTCATTTGCATTAGCAGGGCTTAATTGTTAATAGTACTAGTTTAATAGAAGGAAAAGAACATGAAAATAACATTTAGCCAAGGTCAAACGAGTCATCTGTATTACAGCGGAGCCGGAGCAGCACCTATCCAAGCATTTTTGTCGTTCATGTATTCATATAATGATTAGTAAGCCTGCTTACAAAGTGTTCGTTTAATGCAGGCTTTAAATTTAGTTTCACTAAGATTAGTGACGTCAATTGGAAGTTTATTATAAAATTTAACACACACCCACCTTCACGTATATACTCCCCAAGCGGGGGTAGCAGAAGTGCACTGAGTACACCCACGTTTCTCCAACGATGTTAGGTCCCATGTAATAGGGGGCGAGCCTATTGCCATATACCGGGCACAATTCCAGACTCCGGACTCGTACTGGGAAGTTTTCGTTAGAAAAACTACACTTTTCAGACCTAGGATTTAAACACAAGCCCTCGTGATCAGACAGCGATGCGCTTTGCCAATAGACCAACGAGGCAGTCAAATTAAAATTTAACACAATATCCCATAAAAGATGTGTGAATTTTGGATAATCGAAACTGTGGTTGATCTAACTTATTTCTATTTCTAGTTTTACTGTTGTTAGTTAAACTGTTGTGTGTGTGTGAGTGATGTACGCTGTTGGCCGCGAGGCCCTCGGTTGGGACAGTCGCTGTGGGGGGACGAGGTGCACTACTAAGTGCTACGGTCAACCGCCGGCTATGGGAGGGGATCTACGACAACGTCGTCGTCGCCCGTATTCTGAGCGGAAAGAATGGATGACAAAGCATCAGGGGGGATCGGGGAGAACATGTCGCGGCCGGCGGTGGCGGCAGGGGTCGGGGGGGGGGAGGGGGGAATCATAGTCAGCGGCGGCGACGCTTAACGGATTATTTATAAACAGTTATAGCTATAGCTAAGTATAGGCACTGGCCTATTACCTAGCTAAGTAAATAGATTTAATTTTTTCCTGGTATATTATATTTTCATAGATATTTTGATATAGCACCGTCAAAATATTGGTTTCCTTAAACAATTCTCTCAGAGAATCGCGATCTCGGCGCGACGGTGGCGCGGCTTGGGGAGTTGTAATGTACTGAAATGTACGGGAGACGCCATACAGCGCAGCCCAGCTCGGCGCGACGGTGGCGCGGCTTGGGGAGTTGCAATGTACTGAAATGTACGGGAGACGCCATACAGCGCAGCCAAGCTCGGCGCGACGGTGGCGCGGCTTGGGGAGTTGCAATGTACTGAAATGTACGGGAGACGCCATACAGCGCAGCCAAGCTCGGCGCGACGGTGGCGCGGCTTGGGGAGTTGCAATGTACTGAAATGTACGGGAGACGCCATACAGCGCAGCCAAGCTCGGCGCGACGGTGGCGCGGCTTGGGGAGTTGTAATGTACTGAAATGTACGGGAGACGCCATACAGCGCAGCCCAGCTCGGCGCGACGGTGGCGCGGCTTGGGGAGTTGTAATGTACTGAAATGTACGGGAGACGCCATACAGCGCAGCCCAGCTCGGCGCGACGGTGGCGCGGCTTTGGGAGTTGTAATGTACTGAAATGTATGGGAGACGCCATACAGCGCAGCCAAGCTCGGCGCGACGGTGGCGCGGCTTGGGGAGTTGTAATGTACTGAAATGTACGGGAGACGCCATACAGCGCAGCCCAGCTCGGCGCGACGGTGGCGCGGCTTGGGGAGTTGTAATGTACTGAAATGTACGGGAGACGCCATACAGCGCAGCCCAGCTCGGCGCGACGGTGGCGCGGCTTGGGGAGTTGTAATGTACTGAAATGTACGGGAGACGCCATACAGCGCAGCCCAGCTCGGCGCGACGGTGGCGCGGCTTGGGGAGTTGTAATGTACTGAAATGTACGGGAGACGCCATACAGCGCAGCCCAGCTCGGCGCGACGGTGGCGCGGCTTGGGGAGTTGTAATGTACTGAAATGTACGGGAGACGCCATACAGCGCAGCCCAGCTCGGCGCGACGGTGGCGCGGCTTGGGGAGTTGTAATGTACTGAAATGTACGGGAGACGCCATACAGCGCAGCCAAGCTCGGCGCGACGGTGGCGCGGCATGGGGAGTTGTAATGTACTGAAATGTACGGGAGACGCCATACAGCGCAGCCCAGCTCGGCGCGACGACAAACGTCACAACCGAACTTGGCGAGCGCTTCCGTCACGCTCCGTCGGCTGTTTGAGCAAACCTTAAAGGTTTAAAGGAAACGTTATGTACGTACGCATGCGCTTAGAAGCCGTGCTAACGTTCGTAGCTTGTTTGTGCATATTCTACACCTTAATGGAGCGGTAGTTTATTGGTGTTAGATGAAATAAAACGCAAGCATTCCTATAATAAATTTATAATCATCAAAAATAATGACAAACATATCCACCCCTCGTAACAGGGTAATTTCTGATTTCTTTACACTTAAACTGATGTCACTACAACAAAACAAAACAAGTAATAAGTAAAGAGAAAAGGCAATTTCAGTTTTTCTTATTTGCTAACCTAGGAGATAGTGGACAACATATTTGAAATCGAATGCACCACTTACTCAAAAATAAGATCAAAACAGTTGATCAAATTCAATGGTAATTTCACTGTAATTTCTGCGACATTTTGAGTCATTATACTGCATATAAAAGAAAATATTGCCTTATAACATGTTATGATTATATTAACAATTCCGATTGGATCCGTATACGCCAAATTATAGATAGCAGATAGGTAGAGTATGCTCACTGAGTGATGGCGTATGGCGTCATATAACAAGAATTTATACTAAAACTTTACAACCACTGAAAGAGAAATTGTTGAGGAAATAGTTTATATACTCGTTTATTTAACGCTGGATTAAGATTAGATGATATTATACATTAATTACACCTTAACATTGAAAATGAGGTACATCAGGCCATGAAACCAGATGTAAAGTAGTAAAGACTATTTTTTCAAAACATTCTAGAATTTAAAATTAAGATAAGAATATTCAATAGAAATTAATATTTGCATCTAATATTTACTTGACCGAGGTAAATTACTAGTACTAATACCTCATTACCTACGAAATACGCCCATGACCGTCACTCAGCGTTAGTTTAAACAAGGAATCGTTTCTCACAACCTAACATTGAAATAATTCCACAATACGATAGTTTACGAGATCTAGTGTGGTTTTTTGTCAGCCAGAAAACTGGTCTACTTTTAAGAAATTATACAAAATAACTAAATACGTAATCGTACCACCGCTTTTTAAGTTTTGCTCCTTACAAATATAAGACTCCACCAATAAATGGATAACGTTGCAGTTGATATTTTGACTTGTCTAGTAAAAAACCTAGTCGTGCAGTCACCTTGATCAAGAAAAACTGCGCGCTATTTACTTTTGGTCCTGCTAATATAACAGTGACTATAGCCTTATCTCTTACACGAAGATTATTCGTTTTTAGACCAACCAAAATTGACGAGGTGCCATATATTAACAAACGTGCTGTACTGAAGTCCGCAAAGCGGCATTGTGGGTAAACAGTGACTTGTAAGACGTGAAATTATATACCAGACGAGAAATAAACGAAATCTTAATAACGGTCTAAAACAGTAATGTAGATAGTAATTTGGCAAGCATCAACCAAAACTGCAAAACTAAACGACTCCATCGTTTCGTGTTATTAGATAATGTTTTATAAAATATATGTAGCTGGATATAAAATACACGGCTTGTTTAGCTACAATATTAAGGAGGCAGTGAAAAGTGCCAATAGAACAAATAAAAAGAAACTTAATAATAGACCTTATTTATAAAAAGTGATAAACGGCAGACAGGCGACAATGTAATAAATTTGTCAATACGAAACGGCTTTACCAAACCACCTGTCGCGACAATGCGACAAATTTCGTAATTTATTGACAAATATTTCGCATTGTCACTTTTATTAAACGGACCCTGGTTGGAATTTGGAATTGTGTCTGGTATAACAACAATAGCCTTGCCCCAGTACATTATAGTCTATTCCAATCTGATTCAAACTTTAAAACTTTGTGAACAAACCATCACCTTTTTTACATGTTTTAGCTGTGATTGCAGTATATTACAAGTGTAATATGAAAGCGACCGTATTTCCGAATACATCAAAATGGTGTTAGCAAGTAATCGACGTTTTTATGAGTGAAAAAAAATTGAAAATGTTTAAAGTTTGATTGGAATTGACAATAGGTTCCAACATCGTCTGCGAAATGTGGCTATTTGGGGAATGTAGGTGTGTAATTATATTACTATAGTCTTTTTCACGAGACATGGGTAGGGTGACGTTTGGATTATGACGTTTCTAAAATGTGGTAATGATAAAATTGAATGAAATAGAAAGGACTGAAAAATCGAATCAAGATAATTTGTAATGGTGAACTAAACGATTTTAATAACAATAATTTAGGAACAAATAGAAAAACGGAATACAAAACTTCATTATTTATTTATGAATCAATCGATTCCTCAGAAAAATCATCTTGTCAAATAGCTTAATCCGTCGTGCACGTGAATTTAATATTTAAAAAATCTATGAAACTGTATATTTCAATGTGTCAAGATTTATTTATTATTTACTTGAATTTGAGCATAACATGTATTTTAATCAGATACATACATATAATAAATAATATTCATAAAGAAATCGGCAATCGATTTTGTACTATTTTAAAAACAATTGATCGATTATAACGATTTCATTGTGTCAGTCCCTAAAACGCAAACCGTTACAATTTACATAATTAAGAAATTGTTATATAAAAAGTATTTTTTACGCAAATTTATAAACACTATATGTTTAAATACAAATTTAAATAGATTTTTGGTTTATCTTTATGTTCTTGTTTATTTTCCCGGATTCCTTATTTTAAATATGCCACAATAAAAAATGGGTGAAACGGAATTTGATGAACCGTACCCACGTCTGATGAATGAGACTATAGCTGATCCGACAAACGTTCTTGTCCAGATCTCATACCGATTACTTAATTGCTGGCAGCTAGTGTTGAACAGATTTACAAAACAAAAATTTTTTTTTGTATATAATGAGAATTTATATTTTTAAAGATAATGGGTTCTCACCCTAGAACATATAATATAGAACATATATTTATATTCCAACTTTCAAACGGTATGGTCTAATCTTAAATTGACCATAAAAAATTGAGATCACTTTGTATATCAGCAAAATAATTCGAAATTTGTGGTGAGGTACTTACTGAAATCGAAATAATCTAACTTCGGCGCAATGTAGGCGTACACACTATGTACAGTCACCTGCATAAACATGTACACGTTTCATAATTGTGTGAAAATGATGTAACCATCACTTTGTGCCATAATCATCTATACAATATCACTAAAATCGCCCTACCCTATTAAGGCAAAAAAAAACGGGTTTTTGTACTCCATGCACTTCAAGAAGTATATGGATTAGAGACTTAATATTCCGAAATATGATTTTTTATTGTATATTTGAGAATCTAGTAAAAGTAATAAGTGATTAAATTAAATTTTCTCCATAAAAAAAAAAAACTAAAGCCATTTCTATTGCTTTAAATTTTCTAATTCCAATGCGAAATGCTTAAGAAATAATTGTAGCAAATTTCATGTAAAGCAGTTTTGTATTTCATAGTGTAGCTTTATTAACAAATTGTAAAATTTGTTTAGCGCATACGTTTACTTCTGAGCGTGCCTCTAATTATCAGTTTCTTATTATTCTTTTGTAAAGTAGTTGCATCACTGCCACTGTCGATAAATAGTGATCGCGGTAGGCCCTTAACAATGACTGATATTTATATGCTACCCACTCGCGCGTGAAATGAGGGCAGCTCACACGTATAAACGTCACGCTCCTCCTCCTCCACCTTTCCCTCACTATCACTGTCTGGGGCTCCCTTCATTGGCGGTTTTTAAGCGGGACGCAAAGTAAACTAATAACTTTTACTAAAATTTTCGATTTATCGGGAAAAACATTTTTTGGAATGAAACTTCAGAATTATAATGTAAAGAAACATATAAAGTAAAATACAAAAATATATGAGGAAGAATTTACAATTCTAAAACGTGCGTTATTTTTTTTTACTCAAAAGTAGGCAGAGTTCTTGCTAATAATGCAATTCAATGTCATTGCTAAATTTTATCAAATTACGTAACCGACCAGCACTTATAATATTAAGTATGGTAAGGTAATATGGATGATTATAGTACAGACTTAAGATTATAATTATTGAAGAGTTAATAATACGTCAATAAATAAATAAATTTTATTGGAACGTGTACATTTTTGTGCAGGTGACTGTACCCCGCTGCCTACCCGTTCAGACATAAGAGGTATTTAGCTACTTTGTCAAAGTTTTCGTGATCTACGTACCGGATACGGAATTCGGATTGACATTAGTTAAATTAAAAAAAATATATATTTACATTTCGTATAGACTGTCCGTTTAGGTATTTAACTTTTAAACAAATCAAGGATACAACTTTTTAATCGTCACTTTGTCGTTTTTCAAATATCATCATCAGCCCGTGCCACTGCTGGACGTAGGCCTCTCCCATGGCACGCCACTGAGCTCGATCTTCAGCTCTCCTTCTCCAGTCCCTGCCCGCTGCCTTACGAATATCGTCGCCCCACCTAGCTACAGGGCGCCCTACACTACGTTTACGTACGTTTTAAAATATGTTGTACCCAAATTAAAAGATATGATAAATGCTCATAAAAAAATCTTATTTAATATTGAAAAATAAAACCATTTATTTTGAAATATTAACAACATTAAATATTTTACATGTATGTTCATCACGGCCGATCCTTTGCGGTAGGTAGCGAGTACCGAGTGCCAAAAGGTTCATTCTTTACACACCTCTCTGGCTTCTTCCACTCGCATTATTAATATTTTAAATAAGTTTATTTACTTTTAGTTATACACCTGAACGGATAGACTATAGTTATATAGTTTACTCGATATGGCTAACTCGTTTATATCCATCAGTCAATCGATGAGACAGGTCGTCCCTGTCGACGTACAGTCGGCCACACAGAAAACTACAGTACAAGATACAAATACAATACGCACGTGGGGTCTGTACCTTTATTCGCTATGACCCATTGAACAATAATGTTAATTTATAAATACTTTTTTTTAAAACAAGCTTTAATAGCAAAAACACAACGAGGATATCTTGCTTAGTGTACTTCTTATGGCTTCCTTCCGGCTCCATCCTGAGACCCTGGACACCATCCGAGTCTAAAACACTCGTCAACATAAATCCAACGAGCCCAAACACGGCGGGGTCATATTGAGAAGATGAATTGTTCCATTGGCTGCCTTTCGGTTTCATCATGAGGCCCTGAACCCTAACTAGTTGTATAGTACATGTCAATACCAATCTAACAAGCCTAAACACGAGGGGGTTAAGTTGTATAGTACACATGTTCCTATGGCCACCTTCCGACTCCATCATCAGACCAGCCAGCTCCTTGGTACCATAAAATTGCATTTTCATCGAACTTACATACGTATGGCAAATTTCAGCTCAATTGGATACCCGCCAGTGCTTTAAAAATGGTTCATAAGATTGGAACCGGACAGACAGACAGACAGGCATACGGACATTGCAAGTTGAATAAAAGCTTGTAAAATCATCGTGCGTTACGGTAACATCGTAAAATGATCGTTTAATGATATTCCAGTGTCATACAGAATACCCTTCCACAATACACTACATTATATCATTTCACGAAGATAAGGCGCTGCGTTAGTGATAGCGAAGACGGGCCCTGAACGATATGAAAATTATATTAAAATGTAGACCGGACAAAAATAACTTTATCTACTACCGCACAAACCAGTCGTAAAGTTACAACTACCCTTACAAATACACTACCTTTTAATATCTAAAACAAATTACTAACAATTTAAACATTATAATATTGTCGCGTTATAAATTTAAAATTTATCCAGTCTTTTAGGATAGAAATGAAAGGATATGGTTTACTTATACCGAATATGTTTCTGTTGGTGACTGTACGCCTGTTAATGTACACAAATGCCATTGCTACGGGACTAGCATTAGGTTTTGGCTGGTGACTGATTCATGGTATTATCGGCAAAATTCAATTAATCCATACAATTTCGGCACGGCGAAGGCATACGCGACGATTTTACCGAACTTATGGATAGTATTATACACGTAATTAGTGGGTCTCACAAAAAAAGCACCGTACTGGGGTCGATCCCATGACTACTCTATAGTGCTGTGATCTTTAGTGCGCAGAGTGGCTAAGCACTTAACCACTGAACCAAGCCGGCGTCAAATACTATTTCATCCCCTTCCCAATCCCAAATTTTTTTCTCTCTCTCCCCTGACAATTTTATCGACGACACAACGAACGAGCCGTCGGACAAACACTATAGTACGACAAGGACATTTTGGCCGTGGATGACACTGACAGGGGGCCGTTAGTATGAAATTAGGGATATCATTTAGTTAAATTTTCCTACTTCCAGGGAAATATTTCAACAGGTTTTAAATTAGGTACCATGCGGAACTACCGCATGGTATCTAATTAAAAAAAAACTTGGCTGAATTTCATAGCAAACGGCAACTCTGCCATGATGTGACATGTCATTTGATGACAGCATTAGTTGAGGAGTTTTGGCGGGAAGTCGAAGAGTGATGTTGTCAATTTGTTTTAATTTCCAAATTTTGTGTTATTTCGACTAATAATGTGTAATGTAAGGTAATTGTAACAAAGTGATAAAACGTGCCTTTTCGACTTCCCTCAAAACGGCCGTTGCAATTGGTATGTAAAGTATCCACCGCTTTACTATCCAGGGTGGGGTACTTCATTAATTTCATTATCATCGTTGTCATCAAATTCATCCGGGAGTTGAATTAATTTAAACAAATACGATTATATATTTCACTGGACACTGGCAAAATACACTTATAATTAGTGTGAAGCCATAACTTGAAGAAGAAGAAGAAGACAGCGTTAGTTCCAATTTTGACCACCATAAGTTCCTTGTATGACTGTATCTCATTCACTCCTCAGACCCTAAATATCTTCTCTTTCACCCGTGATAGTTTTGTCGACAACACCACGAATCGTTTCGTCAGCCAATCATAAGTAAGTTTACAATATAAAATCTATAATACATCAGTTTCTTAGTCAGAATTATAGTTGGTCTCCTGCATCAATGGTTGTTGATCCTCCCTCCTTTTTTCGCCTCTGTTGGATATCCGAGTGACGCCTTCCAGCACGCCGATTTCAGATAGCCTGTGTACCAAAATTCTATTTAAATAATCGGCTTTGGAGATATTGAAGATTTCATAATTACATCCACAATAGTCTCCTTAGATGACACCAAGGTTTGAACCTTGGGGTGTCCCGGGAAGCGCTTTAATTGTCTTTACCCGCAACAAATTTAATTAGAAAGAAAAACAGGAGGAGTAGGAAATACAAAATGGCATTTTATTGTAAGGTGTATAACTCA
Organism: Phalera bucephala; assembly: GCA_905147815.2. Classification (NCBI taxonomy): domain Eukaryota; kingdom Metazoa; phylum Arthropoda; class Insecta; order Lepidoptera; family Notodontidae; genus Phalera; species Phalera bucephala. The sequence continues at coordinate 22,449,580 of LR990609.1, read as the reverse complement.
CACTTCGGACTCGTCCTCGTCGTCGAGGTGGTCGGGCGTGAAGTACGGGTTGGCGGCGGCCGGCCGGAACTTGTAGCCCGTCATCACGAAGAACACCAGCGTCGCCATCTCGCGGAGCATCTCGTCTATCCACGCGTACTGGAACGGCACTGTGATCTGGTGGACACAGCGGTACACTGAGGCAATATTGAAAAATTTTCACATGCACACCCGTGTGTACCACATGCGAGGTGTTAATTAACAGGACTTTGTATTCTAATTTCCGTCACCTTTCGTTAGTTTTTTGTTTCAAATAATTATTAACTTCTATCGATGGATATATCCAGGAAAGCAGTGATAGCAACTAGGCTATCACTGCTTTCATTCCTGAAAGTACTTAGATTCATGGTATCAGTCAGCGTCTACATAGTCTGCTCATTTACAAAATAGAGACTTTGTATAGGTATATGATAGAAATTATAATAATTCCCGCAGGGCAGCTTGTGGCGAGCTGTTGGTGAGTAACGACACTACGGACCCGAGGGCCTCAAAGAGTCGGTCAGGGCCCCCAACTCGGCGTGGCTTCATCGGTCGAGTGGAAACCGAAGGGTGGAAGCACTCTCGGCTCTGGCTAGCCTTAATTGGCCGTCCAGAGGAGCCGTGAGAGCTATATCGACGTAGGAAGATAATGTGTTCCTACGTCGATGTACTCCAGGGGTGGAAGTGTTATAAGGCATAACGCCGCGAGTAACTTCGGAGAAAGCGCAGCACACCTCTCTACACCCCTGAGCCGATCACACCAGTGTTGCCCTCAGTTGTCCTAGGACGACCGTTTGAGGGCCCATCTAGTAAGCGGCGAGTCACCGCCGGCCACGGGTAATTAGGTATCACTAATTATGGCCGATGTCCGTCCCCTTTGAAATAGTCCAGTTTTTGTCCATCAAACCTCATTTACATAGCCCTTGTTTTCTTTCCATAATTTACAATAGTCCTTGCACCTGCCGGGCTCAGTTCGCTGGTTATGTTTCTTCGTTTTCAGCAAGTGATCTCAGCAGGTGGCTTACATAACATTAACTTCTAGCAAAGGGCCTCTACGTGTTGGACCCATGTCCCCATGCAAGCCTTTCAAAGGTTCGGGTAAAGCCCGTGATTCTCAGCGAGATAGTAAGAGAAAGGGTTACTATAAAATATATAAAGAATGCGTACAAAATAATTGGGTTTAGCTCCAGTGTGATGCCAAACGAGACAAAATTCAACAGTTAGTACTGTTGAATTTGGTCTTGTACATGGTCCATGTTTGATCAGTCAAAGGATAGAGGACGGACTAGTCCCCACCAGCAGCACCCGTTCAGTATGACTTGAGAAGCAGCCGTCACTCTCCTCGACCTCCTCGAAGAGAGGGACCCGGCCCACAGTAATAATGTTACAATAGGCAATTGTTTGTTATTCCCGACCGTTCGCTGATGTGACTTAAAATGGCTGATAGCTGCTATCCTCTGGATTTTTAAACCCACTCTGCTTCTAAGTTTAAAACAATCTTTCGTAGTAACATTTACTTTTAAAAGTTAAATAATTAATATCCTAAAAAACACTACATAAATGATTTTTTTAAATGACCCAATAAAAAGATACTTACGTTAAGGACGGATATGACAATCTTAGTGAAGTAGATGTAGGACACAACCATAATGTTGAAGTGTCTGAACAGCTTCAGTTTGCGGAGGTTGATGGCTGCCTTACCATCGGTCGTGGACGCGTCTTGCAGGTGACGTATTGACCTGTCGGAGATAAGTATGATGTGTATATGAATAGCTACCTGATCGACGCCTTGATAAAGAGATCACCGGAGTATATTACAATATGTTTAATTTGGGGGTCTGTCGCGACCCCTGCCAGTCATTATGGCTGCAATCTTGGACCGAAGACGTACCGCAGTGCGGGCTAAGGCGTCCCCCCGAGGCGACGCGTACCGGCCCGCCCCCGTCGGTACGAATATAGGTGGAAGCGGCGATGGGGGCCGCCACCCATCACGCCGGGCCCGAACTGGCGAGTCGTGGGGTGCAGTGCCGAATAGGCACTTGGAATGTAAGAGGTGGTATGGAAGATAAGATGCATGAGGTGATTAATGTGATGAAAGAGAGACGCCTGGATGCTCTGTGTGTAACAGAGACTAAGCGGAGGGGCAGTGAAACCTGTGATCTTCCTGATGGAACGATGGCTCTGTGGTCTGGGGTACCGCAGAGCGGTCGTGCCAGCATGGGGGTGGGTATCTTGCTGTCCCGTCGCCTGGCCTCTGGAGTGAGAGATTATGGCCTGTGCGATGCGAGACTTCTCTGGGTCCGTTTAAAACTGGGTGTCACTAGAGTGTTTTTGGTCGCAGCATATGCTCCCGTAAGCTCGTCGACACCCCAGGACCTTGAGAAGTTTTGGGATAATGTCAGGGAAGTTCTGGATCTGGCTGAGGCTAACGAAAAGGTGATTTTGTGTTGCGATCTCAACGGATGGGTAGGAACCAGGCGGCAAACTTGCGACGCTGCTCTGGGTCCTTATGGTGATAAGAGAGTGAACGATGCAGGTAAGCTCATTGTAGATGTTTGTTTGGAAAGGGGTCTCCTTGTGTCTAATACGATATTCCAGCACAAGGACATACATATGTATACGTGGAGAAGGAATGAACAAAAAAGCATGATAGATCTGATCCTGGTTGATAACCGTCTCCGAAGCAAACTACAAGATACGCGTGCGTATAGAGGCCCCACTCTGGAATCAGACCACTATCTCGTAGTTGCGCGGTTTAGTGGTCTGTTCAGGAAGTGGAGGCACTGGCGAGAGCGTATCCCCTTCGGAGACCTTGAAAGATTAAAGGTTGAAAAGTTGCAAGATGAGAGCGTGAGGAGAATGTATGAAGACAGAGTCCGGGATAAGCTTTTGACAGCAGGCTCTTCGGACTCAAATGTAGATGAATGCTGGAATAGCCTGAAAGAGAGTTTGGTGGAATCCGCGAAAGAAGTATGTGGTTGCTCAAAGAAGCATATTACAGCAAAAGGTGATGCATGGTGGGATGCGGAGTTGCAAAGCTCCGTAGAAAGTAAGAAGAAAACGTGGCAGGACTATGTATCTTCTTTGAACCTGAATGCCAGTATGACAGAGATGAGGAAAGAAATATACCGGCAATGCAAGAATGCCACTAAAACTTTAGTGAAAGAAAAGCGTGAAAGAGCCAGTATGATTGAGGAGGAGAGGCTGGCGAAGAACTTCGAGAACAACACCAAACTCTTTTGGAGCAAGGTGAGAAAGGCTCGAGGTGATTCGTCAGGCTCCAGAATGGAAAGGATAAAATCTAAAGATGGTGACATTCTTGCAGACACACAAGCTGTGCTAAACCGGTGGAGTGCATATTTTGGAGAAATGTATGGAGATGACCCGGATGCTGATGCCGCAGACGTGCCCAAAGGCGAGATTGCGGCACCAGAATCAACGGAGGACATCACTATGGAAGAAGTTGAATGGGCGATAGGAAGTATGAAAAATGAGAGATGATCAAATATGGTGGAACTTGCGTCCGGGACGCTTTCCGGGCCCTTGCAAACCTTTGCTGGAGGACCCGTAGTCCCTACAGATTGGCGCTGCGCAGTCATAGTACCCTTGTATAAAGGCAAGGGTTCACAATATGACTGCGCCAATTACAGAGCCATCAGTTTGATCAGCTTGGCAGCCAAGGCGTACGGTAAAATTATTGAACGGAGAATGCGCGTGAAGTCCGATGGAATGTTGTGCGAGGCACAGGGGGGTTTCAGGTCTGGAAGAGGATGTTCGGATCAAGTCTTCTCACTCCGCAACATCGTAGAGAAGCATCTGGCAGTGGGGCGGAAGGTTTTCTGCGGTTTTGTAGATCTGGAGAAGGCATTTGACAGAGTTGTGCGAAAGAGACTTTGGGACATTTTGCCAGAGTATGGTATAGATGGCACTCTGTTGCGAGCCGTCCAGTCCACTTATGTGGACTGCAAGGCATGCGTACGGGTGGGTGGTAACAGGTCACCCTGGTTTGACGTTAAAATCGGCGTCAAGCAGGGTTGCGTGTTGTCTGCTAGACTGTTTATAATATATCTGTACAAAAGTCTTCAAAGACTGAAAGCGATGAATGAAGGTATACAAATGGGTGACTTAGTGGTAAACCATCTACTTTATGCAGATGACGCGGTTTTAATAGCGCCAACAGCCACTGATCTGCAAACACTAGTCACAGTTATGAAAGACGACTGCATGATCAATGGCTTACAATTGAATGTGAAGAAAACCAAGATAATGGTTTTTGAATGGGAAGAAACCAGAACGAATGTAAGGATTGTGGTTGGTAACGATGTGCTGGAGCAAGTGAATGAGTTTGTATATCTTGGATGCGCCTTCAGTAAGGATGGGAAATACACCGCTGACATAGAGAGAAGAGTGAGTGCAGGGAACAGAGTGAATGGTGCGATGGGAAAGCTACTCGGGAGCCGGCACTTAAGCCATAAGGCGCAGCTGGCCATACATAACGGAGTTCTTGTCCCAACGCTGTTATATGGTAGCGAGCGCTGGGTATGTAAGAAGGAAAACGAAAGCAGGATAAATGCGGTCGAAATGCGAGCTCTGCGGAAGATGTGCGGAGTGAAGCTGACCGACCGCATTAGCAACAGCATAGTAAAACAGCGAGTAGGTATGAAAGATAGTATCGGTGTAAAGATGAGAAAGGGCATGCTCCGTTGGTTTGGGCATATAGAAAGAATGCCAGAGGAAAGAATGACAAAACAGATATACAATGTAAAAGTGGAAGGATGCAGGTACCGGGGAAGACCTAGACTATCTTACCACGACCAAATAAACCGAGTCTTATCTGATGGAAAAGTCAAGAGTCTCCGTAACCGGCGAGCGTGTATGAGACGAACTATGAGAGTCGAGGAAGCCAGAGAGGTATGTAAGGAAAGAACCTTTTGGAACTCTGTACTCTCTGCCTACCCCGCAAGGGATCTGGCGTGAGGTTATAGATAGATAGATGTTTAATTTATATTTTTTTTGGAATATATCTTAATATACTCCGGTGATCTCTTCTCAATTGTCTCCTGAATTCGTATTATAATTTTACAAGTGAGTAGAATTTAACAATTACACTTGTATAAATAAATAACGGCTTTTTTTCATTTTTATATCCAATCAGGTAATAATTTATTTGACGGGTAACATTTATTGCCCTGTAAACATCACTTCCCAGCGCTTAGGCATTTTTTTTCTAAAGAACTTTCGTATGCACGTCCGTGTGTACTACATGTGAGGTATCAATCATGTTTAGAAATCGCGCGTTCTACTAAAAAATGTGTTAAACCCCCGCCCTCCCTCTTGTGATATTTCGTGATTTTTACGAATCCCCTACCCCCTTTTGAGCCTCACGTGATCAATGTTTCATATAGTCTTTTTCACGAGACATGGGTACGGTGACGTTTGATCATATTCCATATCACTCATATTGTTTTTAAGAACATTGAAAATATAGAATCCAAAAAATAAACAGAAATATACAAATACATCAAAAATCTACTTTACTTTTTATTTAAATAATGTTATACTGTTTATAAATTTGCATAATTATTTAAAAAACTGAAAGTTAAAACTCTATTACTCAATTATGTAAATTGTAACGGTTTGCGTTTTAGGGACTGACACAATGAAATCGTTATAATCGATAAGTTGTTCATTAAAATGTACAAAATCGATCACCGACTTTTTACGAATCTATTATTCTATGTATATGACTGAAATATTTAGTATTCTCTTGGTCAATCTATATATATAAAAATGAATTGACCTTTGTTAGTCTCACAAAAACTCGAGAACGGCTGGACCAATTTGGCTAATTTTGGTTCTAAATTATTTCTAGAAGTCCAAGAAATGTTTAAAAGGTAAGAAAATATAAAGAAATTGCAAGGAAAGTAGTAAAAACAACTATTTTATTTTCCCGTACAAACTGTTCGTATCTATCAAACAGGATGCGTTCAGAAATTAATTTTCCGAGTAATTGCAAGGAAAATAGTAAGTAGTAGTATTTATATTGATGAATTCCGAAAGTTTTATTGGCGGTATGAAGTTCGCCGGGTCAACTAGTAAATTAATAAATAAACGTGGATGCACTACCTTGACATATTAAAACAGCGAGTTTTATGGATTTTTTAATAATAATACACGTAAGCGACGAATCAAGCGATTAGTCAGACGATTTTTCTGACCAATGGCTTGTTTCGTAAATAAATAATGAGATTATTTTATTTTGTTCTCTTTTTGTTCCTAAATTATTTTTATATAATATCGATTCATTTTTCGTTATTAATTATCTCAATACGTTATTCAATCGATTCTATTTAACGCTCACCACATTTACATAAACGTCAAATTCTAAACGTCAGCGTATCCATGACTGGTAAAAAGGACTATAGTAGTAGTAATCAAATAAACAGAAAGAAAATGAATGAAGTTTACCACACGACCGGGAAGAGTATGGCTGCACAGCACAGCAGCTCCACGAGCACGAAGATGCCGCGCCACGCGCTATGCTCAGCGGCGCCTTCCTCACCCTCCGCGAGGATGATCTCCGCCACGCTCGCCAGCACCTGACGAAGGTCAAGGGTGCCAAATCATCAAGAACCATCATTATCAGTTTTCCACAACCCACTGCAGTGTATAAGCCCCTTCTGTGCCATTCTTCGCAGTAAGGGTATGGAGTCCATGGTGGCGTCCGCGGTATCTACGTGTAATCGCGCGTGCAGACGCCGCACTGATAGCGCGTGCAGAACGCAGGACGCGTTAGTGTGAACATTTCCAAACAAATACTACTTCAGGAACTGATCGCCACCGTGCACGCCATCGCGGACGTGGCTGGACGCGTTGGTTTGGCCGTACTTTACGTGTTACCCAAATTTTCATATTTAGGAATACCTTGTAGTCTCTGCGTACCCCGCGAGGGATCTGGCGTAATGTTAGAGATATATAGAAATCAGAAATACCATAACACGGCAATTCAACACACACCTTCACGTCTATATTTCCCGAGCGGGGGTGGCGGAGGTGTACTGAGTACGCCCACTTTTCCCAGACGATGTTAGGTCCCATGTAATAGGGGGCACAATTCCAGATTCCGGACTCAAACTAGAAATTTATCGTTAGAAAAATTACATTTGTCCGACCTAGGATTTAGCAGACGATATATGAACCTAATCTAAATCCAGGACCTCGTGATCACAAAGCGATGAGTTCTGCCACTAGACCAACGAGGCAGTCATAAAAGGCAGGGAATTCAACGTTTTGCAAATTCAACTTTTTGGATCTGAATTCATAATGCCATAACAAACTCTCCAATACGCATTTCGTGACGCATAAACTTATTTTTTTTTTAATTCAGAGACCTTTAAACAATCTAATCAAATAATCTATCCCATATCATCACGCCCGACTCCTTACGAGGTAGGCAGAAAGTACAAAATTACAACGAGTTGTTTCCTTACAGATTTTGGGACTTACCAATTATGATAATTACTTTTATTGACTGCCTCGTTGGTGTGGTGGCAAAGCGCATCGCTTTGTGATCACGAGGTCCTGGGTTCAAATCCTAGGTCGGACAAATGTAGTTTTTCTAACGAAAAATTCCCAGTATGAGTCCGGAGTCTGGAATTGTGCCCGGTATATGGCAATAGGCTCCCCACCTATTACATAGGACCTTACCTCGTCGCCGAAACGTAGGTGTACTCAGTACACCTCTGCCACCCCCTCTGGGGAATATAGGCGTGACGGTGGTTATAATTACAAAATGAGATGGACTGGAGGAAGCCAGAGAGGTTTTTAACCAAAAACCTGTTGGAACCCTGTACTCTCTGCCTACCCCGCAAGTGATCTGGCGTGATGATATAGATAGGTAGATAATTAAAAATCATTTTAATGTACAGAAGCAATATTGACACAGTTTCATACTAGATTTTGGGGGAGCCGCATCTAAAATTTAGCCCGTCTTTAAATTTCTGCCTATTCATAAAAAAACAACAGACTTAAGAACTATTATTTATAATTATTTTTTTAAATTATCTCTGCCGCGTGAGTCTAATGTATGCCTGCCATGTTCTGTGTGATGCTCGAAAAACAGACAAGAAAATTAAGCATCCCTCGTGATAAGAGACCAGGAAAACATCATAAGCTGAGCCAAAGAACGTCCTTTGCAAGACATAGGTTCCGCTTCAAGAACGCCACACCTACCGGCTTTTAACTGTACCTTGCAGCACTTGCACGAAGCAGGATTAGCGTTACCTATTGACTAACTCGAGGTTATAACGTTAAGTTGAAGGCAATTTAACGTTATAGGCAATTGGTAACGCTAACCCTGGGCCTAAGTTAGCCAACTCATATATAGTTTCACCACCAATATTTTTTTGTAAATTATTTTCTGTATACTCAGATATAGAGATTGAGAAAATAAAGAACGGAATAAAGACGAGTTCAAAATTTGTATTGTAATTGACTATTTAATGATAATATTTATCTCCCTTGGTTGATTAGCATTGAAACAAACAGAATCTCAGGTTTCTGACCTGCAGTGGTATGGCAATCATGAAGAGCTTCTTATCCCTGTCGGAAAGGATGTGCTTGATGAAGTTCCACCCCGTACCAACCAGCACAATAGTCACGAACAGGACAGAACCTTTTAACCTGAGAAAACATGTCTTATTAGGGTTATCGAAACAAATATAACGAGAGGAGAAATGCCTTCTTTAGTAATATTGACAACCTTGTTTTTAGGCGTATAAAAGTAATAACAATTGCATCTTATTTAAGCTAAGCAATTAGAGCATACACACTTCCCTATAAATTAAAATACTTACAGATGCATAATGTAATACAGTATAGCCCAAGCCGTTACGTGTTCGCCTCTCATCTGTATGAAGTGGTAGTTGATGCCGTGGAAGGCCAAGGATAGAGCCTTCAGGTAGACGAGCACGCACATGATGATGTGGATGCGGTACACGGGCTGCCGGCTGGTCTTGAGGATCACAGTCCACAACACCGCGCTCCCGAAGAATATCAGAGACATAATGCTGTACATGTGCGGTAATGGCATCTCACCGGCTGATAGGAAATTGTTTGCGTTACTCTCGTACAGCTCTATCTGAAAAGAAGAGTTATCACAATTAACATATCGCACCCCCAGTGCAACACTGTCACTTTTGCAAAAATATATTTTTCGGGAGAAGCATTTAAAGATTTGGGGTCGTATAAAATGATGATCCTTGCTGATTTAGGCAAAATACAATAGGTCCTTACTGAACAGGACGAATAGTAGGTCGTGCGCCCTGTTGCTGCTGTGGCTAGTATGCGTCGTGAAGGAGAATTCAAATAAAAGCCGAATAATCTTGAAACAGTGCTCCACCTACCAGTTGTGACCCTCTTCGCGCAGAGTTTCTTCCTATATTCTTCAATGCCCAGTCGCTCGAACGTATGTGGCGCGATGTTTCGCGCTCCTAAATACTATTTTGTTGGGTCACAACTAGTGGGATTTTCATCGAGTTTATTAATCAAATGGACCAATTACGATACAACTATTCCTGTCCCTTTCCAGGGTTACACTGTTCTAATTATTCCTATCCCTTTCAGGGTTACACTCTTTTAATTATTCCTATCCCTTTCAGAGTTACACTCTTCTAATTGTATACTAGTGTTTATGCGTTACAATTCTATGACATTATCTTATTTCTAACTTAAACTGTTACATAATGTACTATCGTAACTTAATCTATTACATAATCTATTTAAACAAATCATGCAGACGTCGTCCTGTACACTTACAATACTTTTAAGTTTATGATGAAGACAAAATAACCCATAGTATTATAATAGAAATGCTATTTCATTGTTTTCAAATATGGACGATTTTAATTGTGAACTTGGGGCATTAAACCGAAATAACGTTTGCCATAGTGTATACTCAATTCGCGCCAAAACTACACCGACACTTACTGACGTCCTCACATGGATACTATTAGTACCACATCAGTGACATTATCACAACAAGTGCAAAGGTGCTTTAGATCACATGATATATATTTAACTCATTTCTCAAAATTTTGCAAGTGACAGTTTTGCACCGAAGGTACGAATTATGTGAACAGTTGAGCATCTTATTACTAACCTAACGAATAAGAATGGGAGTTTTGGCGGGAAGTCGAAGAGTGAAGTTGTCAATTTGTTTTAATATCCAAAACTTGTGTTATTTCGACTAATAACGTGTAATGTTGGTGGAATATTAACCATTATGTGTTCTTATATGTGCATGAATGAAGTTAATTGTAACAAAGTGATAGAACGTGCCTTTTTGACTTCCCTCAAAACGGCCGACGCAATTGGTAGTATGTAAAGTATCCACCACTTTACTATCCAGGGTCGGGTACTTCATTAATTTCAATATTATCGTTGGTCTGGTGGCAAAGACTGCCTCGTTGGTCTGGTGGCAAAGCACATCGCTTTGTGATCACGAGGTCCTGGGTTCAAATCCTAGGTCGGACAAATGTAGTTTTTCTAACGAAAAATTCCCAGTAGGAGTCCGGAGTCTGGAATTGTGCCCGGTATATGGCAATAGACTCGCCCCCTATTACATGGGACCTAACATCGTCGGCGAAACGTGGGTGTACTCAGTACACCTCTGCCACCTCCTCTGGGGAATATAGGCGTGACGCTGTATCGTCGTCATCAAGTTCATCGGCGAGTCGAATTAATTTAAACAAACACGATTACATATCTCACTGGACACTGGCAAAATACACTTAAAATTAGTGTGAAGCCATAACTTAAAGAAGAAGAATAAGAATGACGCAGCAGACGCGCGTTCCACGGGATTTCTCGGAATTTAGCGATTTCCTGGCAGCCGAGGAACCGCGTAAAGGGCGCGTCTTCGTGCGTGATTTTTATTTGCACCACTAGTATTAAGATGGTCAACTAGTAACATACGTTAACTGTGGTTTTATTGTCTCGGTAACTTTAGAGAAGCAACTGAGAGGGACAGTACTTGCGTTACGTACCATTTTGTTGTTCGATTCATGATAAGAAATCAGCTTCTGCTGAGCATAGACCTTCTTTCACAAATCGAGATGAAAAAGATTAGATCATAGTTCACCACGCGGATCCAGTGAGGATTGAAGAAGGCAGGTTTGCAGCCACTTCCTGTTGAAACTTAAAACAAGACGCCCATATGGCATCCAACTTGACTGAATGACTACCTATTAAGTGATGTGAGTGAGCCAGGGCCACCGATTTATGCCTGTTACACACTCTAAGATAGGATTGCCACTGTCACTCATCTTCGACTACCTGGGCGGAACGCTGCTTAACCTTGTTCTTGATATCAAATTCAATATTAAATTCCAAATCGAACAACGAAATGTTAAGTTATGCAAACATTTCCCCGTCGAGTACCGTCGCTAAGAGAAAGATCTCCTTTCAAAAACATAAACATACATTTACACATTTACAATATTGTTGTTTTACTTTATGTTATTTTATTGTTGCTTGGTATTTTTTCTTACCTTCTCTTTGTTTATAAAAGAATAGTATCAAAAATTAGCCTTTGAGCGCTAATCAATAAGTTTTAATAAAAAATAGGTACTTACTATCATGTTGATGGATGGAGCAGTTCCAGCGGTGGAGTTTGGGCAGTTGTTAAAGTACAGGTTGTAAAGACCCTCCTCTTTCTCGGTGGCCACGTACAGTGAGAACTGTGGAGGTGATAGAAAACATTAGATTAAATGTCTACTATCACTAAAGGTAAATTAATTAGATAGAGTCTATGAAACTCATTCTGAATGTTACCTACAAAGTGTGCAATATTATTCCTTACTAGCTGTTATCAGCGACTTCACCCGCGTGGAATTTAAATAAAATCTTTTCTAAAATAAAAGTAGCCTTAGTTACTCCCTATAATATCAGCTATCTGCCAGTGAAAGTCCCATCAAAATCGGTCCAGCCGTTTCGGAGATTAGCCGGAACAAACAGACAGACAAAAATATAAAAATAGTTTTTTCTGTAATACTTTCATTAGCGATTATACTTTCATATGCATTTAGTAAAAAAAAACGTTATTTTACATTACAAACAGACACTTCAATTGTATTTATTTGCATAGATAAATGGACTTATAGAATCATTTGACAACGGCTTCGTCTAATAGTTAGATCATAGGCCGCTCTGGATTGAGTAGTCGCAGACTCTATCCAGCCAGACTGGAAAAAAAATCAATGTGATCCACAATATTGTTTCAGTCTGGGTGTTTATGTATCTGAATTTCATGTAAATGCACCCACGACACAGCAATCATTCATAGTGTGGGCTTGGATTAAAGAAAATCATAGTCACTGTCAAATGACTGCACACAATAGCTGTTGAGACTGCCATTACGAATTTAGGAACTTTTAGGGAACATTGTAAAGGAGTAGAAAATGGCAGCTATGTTGAACTTACACTTGTATTATAATAATCGAATCCATTACTAGTTTCTCTCGTGATTGGTAGAACACCATATGTACACTTCTCTTCTTCATTTGGCAAAGCTGAAAATAAAGATCATTTCATTAAAATGTCTAGTTAGCTCACATGCTTCAATTGATTTATCATTGTAAAGGAAGGGTGGCAATTAAAAAAATATATATATAATTTCTAGGATAATCCTAGAAATTATAATTATTGCAATGCAGCAATTGGGGAATGCAGGCATGGTAGTATGTGCTTAAAGGGGTAAACGAAGCATACCATTCCCTACTTCCACCATACTGCCACCAAACAGTAACTGGAACTCGCCAAAAAATACAATGACTGGAAACGGGAAAGGGCGGTCCTGCCAATTGTAAGCTCGTAAAAAAACAAAATGGTAGGAGACTTACATCGAGGTATAACGGATCTGTTTTGGTATAGATGCAGCACTTTCGCTTTACAAGTAATGTCCAATCTGTAACAAATGTGTCATGGATTAAAATACACTGAATTATTTATGTATCTATTAGGGAATTCAGACAGCGATTTGATTGGATGGAGCAGTGCCGTGCAGTGCTTATATTATGTAAGTTGTACAACTAAATGGTCCACCAATAATAAGTTTGCGTCCTGAGTGACGGCACATCTATAATATGTACAGTTAAAAAATTAATTGAATAATGCCCAACACTACCACGTTTGCATATACTTACGTTTTGTATTCGTTTTAAATTATTAATAACCGCAGATATTTTTAATATTGTCGTTTTAGCAAATCGTAGCATTTGAACGCGTCCTCCCATTGGCTTTGGTTGGAGCGAACTAATGCGAAATAAGACCACACTCATACTAGTGTTCTTATATTCGGGCCGTTTTTCGAACCTTTACTCTAGTACAAATAATACAAGTAACAGTTAGTTATATTATATAGTAAGAAGTACGTTATAACTAACCTAAATGTTTTTTAAATTATAGTGCACTAACCGTAATGTTTTAAAGTCCATTTTCAAGAAGACGATAGCTGGATGCTGCGGTGTAATAATGCTGCTCTCGCTCTCCTTGAGGAAGCATTTCTCAGAGTTCGCCTGCGCCAGGTAGGGGCTGATGGCGTCATTTATGGTCCGGTCGAGAGTAAACCCATACTATAAGTAAAATATAATGCTATAAGTGTATTTTGGCCCGTAGATGACATTGATAGGGGGGCGTTGGTGTGAAATTAGGGTTATCATTTAGTAACATTTTCCTACTTTCAGGAAATATTTAAACAGGTGGAAGAACTTGGGTAAATTTCGTAGCAAACGGCAACTCTGCGATTGTCATGAAATTACATTTCTCTTGATGACAGCGTTAGTTCCGATTTTGGATGACTGTAGCTGTGATAGGTAGATACAGGTGCGGATTTCATAGGTGTTACGCCTTTTTTAAACAGTGCCTCATTTCTCGTGTTGTTATGGTCCTACGATTATTGAATTCACACTACAGGGTGTATCCTCCAAGGGTATTTGGTATTAGTACCCGAGCTTTCAGCCATATTACGTAATTCGGAACATCGTCAAACATTAACTTCATGATTCAGACAATGATTTGAAATCATCTCACCTCTCCTGACACTTGTCCACTAGGCAGCGTAAAATTCACCATTTGGACATCGAGGACGCCGCCTTTGAAGAATCCGAAAGTCGTGATGTCCACATATCGACGCTCATCATCCTGACAAAGTAAAGAAAAGTATTTTTTCATAAGAAATAAAAACATGAAAAGAGAATTAGGCATGACAAGCCCTGAGATTCTCGCCTGATCTTCTCATTGGAGGCCGCGTTCTGATCCGGTGATAGACAAGTTAAAAAAGTTTGTTTGTTGCGCAGGGTTTGTTTAAAGTAATAATAAATAATAAAAATATTCGAAAAAACATCAACTAATAAATGCTTTTTGTGTGTGCCTGTGTGCGTGTGAATGATCTACGCTGTTGGCCGCGGGGCCTTTACAGCTTCACCGGACAAGAGGGCGAGCGTGCAACCACTACGCTCGAGCCAGAAGGGCAAAGGGGCAACTAGCTCAAGGGCGCCTCAAGGAGGAACGGCCTCCGCTTGAGCAGTCGCTATGGAGGAGGGCGTATACTAGGTGTCTCGCCGTGGTGCTTTGCACCGGTCGGCGGGCAAGGGATTCTTCGACCTGGCCGGCGAGGTCGGTGTCTGATCCTGTGTGCGGTATCTGTATCCGAAAGAAGGGATGTAAGGACATCGGGAGGGTCGGTGAGATCATGCCGCGGACGGCGGTAGCGGCTGATAGAAGGGGAGTTAGGTTCGTAGTCGGCGGCCGCTACGATTGGCGGATTTCTATGACAGGACGCGTTCGCAAAATATCGGGTTGTCGCCTTCTTAATAAAGGCGCGAATAGGTTCGAGACTGAGTTCGGAATGGAGATCAACATTCCGTATGAACCACGGAGCTCCGACGGCTTTGCGGAGGAAACGGGTTTGAACCGTTTGGAGTCTATCGATGTGAGAGCGGGCGGCGTGCCCGAACACCTCACAAGCGTACGTCATGATGGGCCCTATATAAATTTTGTAAAGTATCACCTAATTCTTAAGGGACATTTTACTCCGCTTGCAGATCATCTGGTAAACTAATAAATGCTTGATCCACATGTACTATGGAGACCATCTAGATATTAAAACAAATCATAACCCCACATTAAGAACATTTCTATGTAGTAGGTGTATTCACAAACATGAAATTAAAATTGATCCTGCAACTATTTGATCCAGTGAGCCAGAGCAAGCTATGCTCTAACCATCAGACCGAGGTGTTTCGTCTCGCCTAAAGATTTTAGTTACAAATAGTCGTTGTCATACCAAAATCTGCTATGTGCAAATATTGTAATTTTGAGATAATGAATAAAAATGTTTTCGTGTAAAATTTTATATGAAGCAGATTTTTGATCAAACCGCAGTTTACAGTATAATGCTTAGAGCACATAGCAGTATTTTATACGAAAATCTGGTGAGTAAACTAGTCATAATAGACAAAATGTCGAAATCTCCATAAAGTACACATAGCAGCTTGGTTCGACAATACGCTAATTGTTTCTTATTAATATTATTATAACCAAGACTAAAAAACATGTGGAGGTCACACTTGAAAAATAGTTTTATTTTTTTGGCACACAAAACAAGTTACCATCATAGATAGTCAACATATACATCTCAAAAGATAAAACTAGATTGTAGCTCTAACTATGTGTGCACAGAGTAATACAAATATAAGAGTTAGTCTGTTAGACTTTAATTACAAGGCTTAGTTTGTTTGCACACTCAAAATATAGTTATTATAAGAGCTACACAAAAACAATCGCTTTGAAGACAACATAGTATTCATTCGCTTGGCAAACAGAATAACATGTTCAAAATAGATGGAAAAGGGTTTCCTCATAAAACATTAAGTACATCTATCACAAGGCAGTCTATATCTATATCATCGTGACAGTTTACTCACAGGGTACGCATAAAAATAAATATATATATATATATATATATATATAAATAAATAATATTAGCCCTGTTAAGAAACTGTCCCACTGTTGGGCACGGGCCTCCTCTCAAACTGAGAGGGCTTAGGCCATAGTCCACCACGCTGGCCAAGTGCGGGTTGGCGAACTTCACACACCTTCGAGAAACTCTTAAGCATGCAGGTTTCCTCACAATGTTTTCCTTCACCATTAAAGCAAGTGATAATTAATTTTAAATACGCACATGCTTTTGAAAAGACAGAGGTGTGTGCCTGGGTTTGAACCCAAGACCTTTGACTTGCAGTCCAACGGTCTAACCACTAGGCTATCACTGCTTATACGAAAATGTTTTTGAGGTTTTAATCAACTTTAATAAAAAGGGTGAGGTTCTCAATAAAAAATATATATATAGTATATATATATATACAGATGATATATATATATATAGATATGTATATATATATATACTATATATATATTTTTTATTGAGAACCTCACCCTTTTTTTTAAAGTTGATTAAAACCTCAAAAACACTTTGTTCAAATAATACAGAATTCCAATTGAAAGCCTTATGATAGTGAGCCACAACATGATTCATTAGACCGATGTGATGCGGCAGTAGGACTAATGAGGTAAATCTACTTTTGCAATAAGGAAAATAATTAAAGCTATTATAGATTCACAGCTTAAAGACAACCAACTAACTGATATTTTACTAATGTGAAATGAAACTATAAATTTAAAAGTTTGTATGTTTAAATGTTCAGACGTTTGTTACTCAATTATGCAAAACTGGCTTAGTGGATTTCGATGAAATTTGGCACACAGATGGTTTATTACCTGGATTATCACATAGGATACTTTTTATCCCAGAAAAATAAAAGTTTCCTGTCTAAAGGCAAGGCAGATGACGTCGTGGGCAGAAGCCAGTTTTATATAACTAATTCTTCAAGCTTTACCAATCAAATGGTTATGGATACATGTTATAATTCTATGGTGAATGCAGACTGTGGTATTCATCGCACCAGATCCCGAGGTAGGTGATGTTTTATTGATCATCATGCCAGAACCCTTGCATGATTCCCAGAGTACTGAGTTCCAACAGATTCTAAGAGACCAACATGTGTTAATAAAAAATGCTAGGGACATGAAAATTATTATCCATGTCATTTAGATACTAATGGATATCATAATCTGAAGACATTACAAATACTAAGCAACTTAGAAACATAGAAAAAGATCATTCATCTTTTAGCTCTGGACAGGTAGTTACCAGACTGCTATTGAAGACAGAAAACATTTTCTTGAGAGATTTTCCTTGGAGAACACATTTTAAAACATATTGTATGTGTTAATCAAGGTAATAAATTATCTGTGTGCTAAATTTCATCCAAATCCATTCAGCTGTTTTTGCATGATCGATTAAAAAACATCTAGACATACAAACTATCACATTAATAATATTAGTAGGAGTTATAAAGGTTATTTCATAAATATCCATCCTGCTGTAGAATAAAAAAAAACAAAATTTCATACTTGTAACTCACCTACAATAGATAGGTATATATCAGTTTTATAAATTTTAGACCCCAATCCCCATATAGGTACCAAGTGCATAGTATGTACTTGTGTGCCGCACTGTAAGTGTACAAGTTATACATTTTTGTTACAGGATTGTGTATGTTCCTGAAACTTTATTTATTAACATATGGTACTACTTAGTACCTTCAAAAATGCGCTGCAGATAATGAAAAACAAATTGTACACACCGTAAGATGTAACTTGTGTATTCTGCAGGACACTGTCACTGCAGTGATCAGAACGAATAATAATGCCTTTTTCACAACGCGAAACATGTTTCATGACTATAACATTAAAATTTGTAAATTATAACTTGTAGTTCTTTTAGGGTATAAATTAAATTATTCACAAAAACATTCCATCTCACTCACTGCGACGGAGGCACTCCTGCCATAGATAATATACTAATACTACTCCTGCCATAGATTAAATAAATAATTAAGCTTATGGTTCTTCTCAATTTTTTGATAATGGCAATTATACACACTTGCTCTCTTACTAGTCTGTGCACTGTTCTAAGTGCCGTCTCTTAAAACGTAGTGATTATATTCTCTTTGGTAGTGATTATATACTCTTTGGTGCTATAGACAAATAGGAAAACCAATCCGAGAAGATTGCGGCGTATTGAAACACTGTTGAAAGTTACAATTACACTATGAAATTAATGTGGCAGTGTTTGTTTTCACCGCGGTTATTCAAGGTGTACAAGGATGGATCACGAGATGTAAGTGTTTTTATACTTTTCCTGTTCTAGGTACCACACAACTACGACAGTGGCCAAATATTAGGAAATAACCTATGATGAGCGGACATAATTTTATTATAATTAGGTACACTAGTGTATAGATTAATAGTTACTTCTTTATTCCGAGGATCATATTTGTCTCCTCCGATTAGCAAAACAGCTGCATTCCTTCGTCTCATTTGGATTAGAAGAAGCAACCTGGGAAATAGCCCTTTAACTTCGAACGAGAATATCTCCAATGTTTTGGGGTCTCATTATATTACCTACTAGTTTCTGCCCGCGACTTCGTCCACGTTGACTTCAGATATCATTTTTCTGGGATAAAAAGTAAGATCCTATGTGTTAAACCAGGTAATAAACTATCTGTGTGCCAAATTTCATACAAATCCATTCAGCCGTTCTTGCGTGATTGAGTAACATACATCCAAACATCTAAACATACAAACTTTCACATTTATAATATTAGCAGAATTTTTTAATGATGTTGCATGGATTAACGTCCATTGTACTATAATCACTAAGATATTTCCTAACTGTACCATTCTGCTTTCCACATTATCACTGCCAGTTCCCTTGTGGCAGAGAGTACAGAATTCCAACAAGTTCTGTATGAAAAGACCTCTCTGACCAAAACTACTTGTAATTATATGTTCCTGTTTATATTCAGATACTTTATACAACAAAACCATTCTTTAATAGAGAATTACTGCCCAAATCAAAGAGATGCAACTAAAAAGTAAGAACAGGAGTAATTAAGCTTTATGTTGTTGTTTTCAGTTTGAACTCATTAAGAGTTTAAACTGAAATTTAGCCTTTTAGTTTATGTAAGGTACTATTTGGTTGGTGTACCGTTAACAGCATTTATGAAACAAAATTGTCTATTCTCTCTACAGGCATTGTATCAGCCCCAAGGTTTGGAGAAATGGGGAGACAAAGTTATTTCTATGGTAAGACTAAAGATGTTTCTAACTTTCACCAAATATCACCATCCTACAGACATATTATTATACATTTCTCTAAAAAATTTGCATGTATTAGTAGTAGGTCTCTTAACGATTTTTTCTAGTACTTTTTACCAACAGCCGAAAGTTGTTCCCTGCAAGCCTAAGGCCGGCTCTAACACCTGAAGGCCAATTCTCGTATTTAATTGACACTAATACTGAATCTTAACTGATTTGAGAATTATGAGTTGACTTACATTTGGTATTCTGTTCCAATAAAGTGTCGATTCAATTTAAGTATCATCTCAGTCTAATTTCAGTATAATGTCAATTAAACATTGGAAATATATTGGTAATCATTTGTTGATCACATGTTTATCATAGTTGCTACAATCTAAATACAAAATATCTAACTGAATTTTTAGATTGACTTTGTTTTGTGTATTTGTTATTCATGTCAGTTCTAAATTTTATCGCAATACATTTTGTTCAACTTTCGGTCCGATCTTGATTCGGTTGATGTCGATGTTATACGAGAATACCAATTGTGAGATTTATGACATTGAGATTAGATTGAGACTGTATTTTGAACACTTTTAATTACGAAAATTGGCCTTCTGCTTCCTGATGTATGTATCCAGCATTTATTATTACCACATTACAATTCTTGTTAGTGGAATAGTTTTCATAAAAATATTTCACGTTTTTTTTAAATTTTATCTCAAGGATACATTAATTTTTGATTTGCAATGCTATGTTCAGTCTGTATAACTAAGTATATTCTCACAATTTTTAAAAAAGAATGTTGCTCTAACAATCACCACTGCAACACAGGACAAATTCATATCATATCAACATAAAGAGACAACAGTTCTTCAATTGCTTTGTTCACAGATCTCTAAAAAGTAAATAAGAGATGTCCTCCCTTTACAATTCTATATTTTTTTCTTTACTTATTTTGGCCCACTGTGCATAAGTAATTTTATTATAGTATAGATAAACTGTTATTTTGTCAATTTGACACCGGATATTCACTTCTTTGTTAATATTACCAGTTTACACAAAACTACATTGTACACATTTCTTGCATGATATACATAGCAGGAAAATATATCTAATGAAAAAAAAAAGAAAAAAAAAAAGAAATCTACAAATGCAGAGATAACCATAAATAATCTTGAATATTCATTTGCAGGCTAACACAATAATGAATATTGGCTTATATACATCCCCATTTATATGTACGTATATGTACAAACGAGGTTACTTTGCGATTGAAGAGATGAGAGGCTACGGCAGGTTCCTTGGAAGTATCGGATGTATCATCGCCCTATCTTATATACTTCGTGCATACGGGAGGGCATGCAGCACTAAGTATGTGCAATTTCTGAATGCCCTACATAGCCCAATGACGGATAAAAAAGCATATTTGGATGGTATTAGAAAGTATGATTTTGATTTCTACGCCTGGCCCTTAACTTACCGCTTACCACTTAAAGAGAGGTGAGTAATCTCAATGCTATCTGTGTGTTTTTAGACAGAGATGAAGTGTTGTTTAAAACGACATTTTCTTTTTATTTTCTTATTAATTTCCATAATAGTCAGGTCAGGTATAATGAGTTACTTAACATGAAGGTCATTTATTTTATCTAAATATATAATAACAAGCTATGCAATGTCTTCTCGTCGCAAATATTGCAGTGTCAAGACAAAAGTCTTTGACCAGTGTTTGATGACTTACGGGACCAAAACATTGCCACTTAAGATGGGCCTCATAAGAAGGTTCAAGGTCACCCAAAGCGCAGAGTTTCGCTGCGAGATCGAATCCGAAATGAGATTCGCAGGAGAACCAAGTCACCGATATAGCTCTCAGAATTGCCAAACTTAAGTGGCAGTGAGCGGGGACATCGCTCGTAGAACTGACGGACGTTGGGGTAGAAAAATTCTCGAGTGGCGGCCTCGTACCGGCAGACGTGGAGTGGGCAGGCCCCACAAGGTGGTGCGATAACCTGTTAAAGGTCGCAGGTAGAAGCTGGATGCGTACAGCACACGTTTGGGGGAGGCCTTTGTCCGGCAGTGGACGTGTTTCGGCTGATGATGAATTACAAGGACACGCATCTTTTTCTACAGTATTAATATATAACTATATATAGAATAGACTGATTATTTGGTCTAGTCATTATGTAAGTTTACTATTATTTATTCCATGAAAGTCATGGGTAGCTAGTATTGAATAATTCAGTTAATGGAAAATATCTTTCAGCTCGTGGTCAATCAAGCATCCGTTCAATCGCTGTGCGAATGAACACCTGCCTCTGTACCAACGAGCGTTGGTTCAGGTGTTAGCGTACATCGCTACACATACCTTCGGGCTCAGGCTCATATACCCCGGGTCTTTGGGGATCGTTCAAAATCTTTTGTGTGAGTATAATGTGATAATACTAGGGTGAATTTAGAACTGGTAAAGCAGAAAACTTAGCTCTGAAGAATATAACTAGCAGTAATTATTGAGTGCATTTAACAACTTTAGTTATTTTATATATTCCTCAAGCGGGGGTGGCTGAGGTAAACTGAGTTGTCCATATGGTCAACTATGTTAGGTTAGGCTTCAGGCGAATAATAAGGTCATCATACCGTGCACGAATTTAGGCTCCAGACTGCTTTTGAATAATTTTCGATGGAAAAGCGTACTTTGTCCGACTTAGGACTCGAACCTAGAATCTCGTGATCGCCAGCTGCACTTTCGCCACTGGACCAATGATGCAGCCATTTTATTTTGTTAATTTATAATACACAACTTTAAAGAATTAAGTTATAGATCGCTATCTGTATCGACGCGGTATTTTTTTTGTGAAATATCTGCATAAAAAATATTTTTTCTTAAACTAGTGTTTACACTCTATAATTTACTAGCAGTTTTCGGCGACTTCGTACCCGGTCGAGAACAGCGCCACCTACCGGGTCTTTGTTATATAGCCTATGTTACTTCAGGAAAAGGTAGCTTTCTAATGGTGAAAGAATTGGGATTTTGAAAAAAAAAAAAATATTTTTTATGTATTTTAAAACTTTATTATTATTAATATTGAAATTTTATGCAAAAAGTTTAAATTTTTTTTTCAATTGTCTGTAAACAAATAAAAATTGATAAAATTTAAAAAAAGGTCACGTGTCTATAAACGCGCCATGATTGGTCACCATAGTCATAATGTTATAGCTATTTATTAACAGTACAGCGTTTACGGCTATCACACGTGACTAGACAATAATATTGAAAAATTATTGCTAAAAAACGAGTTGTTAGTTGGTTCCGATTAGCTATGTATATAATAAGAAGTATATAATAATAATAATAATATCAGCCTATACTGCCCACTGCTGGGCAAAGGCCTTCTCTCACAAATCGAGGTAAGAAAGATTAGGTCATACTCCACCACGCGGACCCAGTGCGGATTGGTGGAGGCAGGTTTGTGGCCACCTGCTGTTGGAACTTATCAAGCCGCCTTTAAGGCTTCCAACTCGGCTTAACGACTACCACATTAAGTGGTAACCGGGACCAACGGCTTAACGTGCCTTCCGAAGCACGGAGACGCTCGAATATGAAAATGCCACAAACGGTCACCCCTCTCAGGCCGACCGAGTCGAACGCTGCTTAACCTTGCTGATCGGTAAGAACACCGCGGTTGCACAGCGCTACGAGCGCCTGATATAATATATCGATAATAATTATTTAATTTGTATACTTAGATAAATAATAATAACAATGGTGTTAAGAAATACTTACATCGAAATGATCTTCACAACAAAAAAATATCGATTTTGTATTGGGATTATCACGGTGCACTGCTTGAAACCATTTATTTCGACGTTTGTCATCGTGGGGAACATTTAAAAACATTTTGTCAGGAGTTGTTTTTGTAGTATTCGTACATAATGGTACAAAACAAGAAGGATAACTTTTGAGGTTCGGCATTTTCAATATACATTTGAATATTTAACAATGACAACCAAATTAAATAGATCAAAACACTGTACTTATTATTTCTATATCAACTGCAATGAGTGAAAACTAACGTCATGACGGTGACGTCATAATGTTAGTTTTCACTCATTGCAGCACCCGAACAAACACAAGCGCGTGTGAACGCGCTTGAGAATTGTTCGGGAGCTGTCGGCGTGTCGTCGGTACTGGATTCAAAAATACTTTTATATATAGATTTGACTTGATCATACATCTAACAGTAATTTCTTATTTCCAGACGCTCCTCTTTTCGAAGGCAGAACCCAGCTGGTGGAACTGTACAATGGGCAGCGTACTAAGCTCGGAACTTCAGATGGTAACGCTATAGACACCATGTTTGTGGACAACCGCACCTTTTCTTATAAAGGAAAGACCCTGGTAATATGCTGTGAAGGCAACTCAGGTTTCTATGAGATAGGAATCATGACAACACCTATAAAAGCTGGATATTCTGCACTGGGATGGAATCATCCTGGTTTTGCTGGGAGTACGGTAGGTATTTTGTGTATAGAATTTGTTTCTTATGTGGTTATTGTAAAACACTTTTTCCATAGTTTTATATGACACTAGCGAGCGCGCGTCTGTGTGGGTGATTCTTATTTGGACCTCTTGTAGTGAGTTGCTCAACTGTTCTCCAGTCCTCCGTAAAAAACTATGCCATCATCTCCAGGGTCTACCTTACCCAGACCAAGAACACAACGCCATGGATGCGGTGATGCAGTACGCCATCAACGAGCTAGGCTTCCAGCCGGAGGACATCGTGCTGTTCGGCTGGAGCATCGGCGGGTACACTGCCACCTGGGCTGCCACTAATTACCCTGTTAAGGCACTCGTGAGTATACCGCTATTAATATAGTCTAGGCGCTCGTAGCGCTGTGGAGGCGCTCGTAGCGCTGTGCGACCGCGGTATTCTTACCGATTACCAAGGTTAAGCAGCGTTCGACTCGGTCGGCCCGAGATGGGTGAACGTTTGTGGCATTTTCATATTCGAGCGTCTCCGTGCTTCGGAAGGCACGTTAAGCCGTTGGTCCCGGCTACCTCTTAATGGGGTAGTCGTTAAGCCGAGTTGGAAGCCTTAATAGGCGGCTTGATAAGTTCCAACAGCAGGTGGCCACAAACCTGCGTCCACCAATCCGCACTGGGTCCGCGTGGTGGAGTATGACCTAATCTCTCTCACCTCGATTTGTGAGGGAAGGCCTTTGTCCAGCAGTGGGCAGTATAGGCTGACATTATTATATTATAATATAGTCTTACAAATCACGAGCGGAATTGATTTAAAAATAAAAGCGATCTACATAACCAGATAGTTTTGTATTTATTTAGACACCCTAATTATAATAACACTATAAAATAATTAACTACAAATAATTATTTGAACTACAAGTCTCCTAAGAAATGTCCGTCGCAGCCGACCGCCAGTGAAAAAGTGAGAGATGTTGACGGCTCGTCGACCGTATTTATAGCCTGCTGCTCGGACCCGGATTGGCGGTAGGCTGATACTCAAGAATATTTAATTGTAAGACTTCCCTGCGGCCAGCGTGACTAAGTTCATCTCATACACGCTGGTCAGTTTCGGAGACTCTTGAGTTCAGTTAAGACAGGATTTAACTGAAGACCAGTTACAATCAGTGAAGTCTGCCTGGCATGATGATGTAGGGCGATATGCCATTTATCCAACATGTTTGTCCCATTAAAGTAAAGTTTAAGAAACTGGATGATTTCGTACTACCTAAAATTGGTACAGAAGGTTGAATTAAAAACCTCTTATTTTGAAGTTGCTAAGAAGTAATAAGTATTAATTAAAACTTGAAACTCGAAGTTCAATATTGTTTATGTTGTGTTTTTGTCCTATACATATATAGGACAAAAAATAACTATTGCATTTTATATTAATGTCAAAGTTATTACATTTTGCACATCTA
The DNA here is from genome assembly GCA_905147815.2 of Phalera bucephala. Classification (NCBI taxonomy): domain Eukaryota; kingdom Metazoa; phylum Arthropoda; class Insecta; order Lepidoptera; family Notodontidae; genus Phalera; species Phalera bucephala. The sequence continues at coordinate 22,424,359 of LR990609.1, read as the reverse complement.
CGATATAGCAAGAAGACAATAGGCAAGTCTTCAAACTCAATTCTAGTGACCTTTCTGTTTTGTGTTCTTTTTTACTCCACCGTTACTCAATAAATAATGTAGTCAAAACAATAGGTGTTAGACGCGACTTTCGATGACCTACTTCCGCTGGCTGAGAACCAGATGCCGTCGTCGTGGTCTATGCTCGTGAAGGAGGTGGTTCGCTCTTATGTGGACCTGAATATCGCCGAGATAATCACCCGATATGATGGACCAGTGCTGCTGGTTAGAAGAACTGAGGACGAGATCATTTGCTTGAGGTACCTATAATGAAATATGAGGTTCATACACAGTGTCTGGCTGAGAACCACATCTAGTTAGGAGTAAGACGTCATCCCGTTTTCCTGATCATTGCTCGTGAAGGAGGTGGTCCGTTCCTACGTGGACCTGAACCACGCCGAGATGATCACCCGATATGATAGACCGGTGCTGCTGGTCAGTAGAACTGAGGACGAGATCATTTGAGGTATGCTAAGGAGGTTTATACCTAGAGATGAAGATTTATCATGGAGTACTTCTTTTACGGAATATACTAGTTGGAGAGCTGAAACCTGGTCGATAATACACCAACTAAATCAAAAGTCGTTAATTTAAAACCTATGAACTACTAAGTTGTGCACATGGCAACTAAATGATTGACCTACTTTTGTCGTAGTGTAATATTTATTTGCCTTATGCAGTATTCTATAGTAGCTTTGGCATTCATAAACTTGACAATTAGTAATTGCCGCCAGTTTATAAGAAATAAATAATTTGAGTTTTGAGTTTGAGCCGGTTTACCAAGAACTTGGCGAGGCATGTTAACTTGATTGGTGTATAATCGGCATGATGCGAGCTCTTTAATGCTTCCCAGTAATAGAACACCATAGAATATTGTTCTATCCCATTATGTCTCGTAGGAAAGCCCCATATTAAAAATTTTCATATACAAAGTGTATCGTAAATAATGCAAGACTTAGACACCCCGATTAGATAATTGGTTCACAAAATTAATACGAAATCAAATTTAAATTTTTTTTACCATTTTTTAACACTTTCATACCCCAATTAACAAGGAAACTTGTTCGTGTATGTGTGCGTATATGGAAATATGTTAGAGAAGTGCTTTTGAAATCTCCGTATTGCTTTGAATCTAGAATAAATTTAGTTTGTTATAGCGCACTAAAAGAGTAACAGCATTTTTGCAAATTTAATAAAAAAAATTCTGACAAAATTTTTTGGAATTTATTCTTTTACCGATTTAGAAAATACTACTTTCTGGTCTTGCGTTTATTACGTTACACCGTGTATATATTCTACACTTAACTAATATTTTTACTTAATATATTTCCTTTCCTTTTAAACTGATTTCAGATTCGCTAATTCAACAAAATGTACTCACTGAATTTATAGATATCTATTTTTAGCCTATACATAACAATGTTCTGATTTGTTACGGAAATTTATTCGTCATTGGCTTTAAATAACAGCAATCGAAGCGTTGAATACATTTCCATTTCTCAACACAAATTCTTACGTGCGCAGACAGGGCCAGCTCTCGACCAACCGCGGTAATTACCTCCTAATGAAGCTGATGAAGCACCGGCACCCGCAAATAGTTGAAGAGTCCGCAGCCAAAGGATCCTTGTATAAGCTGATCTCAATGCTGGAGCCGCAGCGAGCCGCCATCGACCGCATCGGGGCCGAGAACCACGAGAAGGACCTTCTGCCGTTGGTGAGTGGACCCTTTCGGCGGGTTAGAATAGCAATTAAAAATAACCATGTCTTGAAATCCCTGCTCTTTTAAGTGACTGACGTAGTCAGACTAGTTTTTCATATTACCACTTCTGAAAATGACCATTTCTTGTAATTACTAGTTTTCAAAATGACCACTTCTGGAAATGACAATTTCAAAGAAGGCTACTTTTGAAATTACTACTTTTTTAAATAACCACTTTTTGAATGCACCACTTCTTTAAATGACCATTTCAATATCTGCAGATAAATATTTACGAAGGAGTGCCCACAGACGTTTAGTATGAAAATAAAATAGACTAATAATTAATCCAAGATAATTTTTCGAATTCGAGTTTTGTACAATAAGTAAAAAAGTTTAAGAACTTCGATGATTTCATGAATTATAATCTCGGCCATATTACTCGAAGGCCCGAATTACAGAACGTAATTCAGCCGTGTATCTAGTTTCAAAAACTGATTTTTGTACTACAAACTTAGTTTTAAAACGAGTTCTACGGCTGATTTTCGTTCTGTAATACGGGGCTAAGTGTGTGTATGTGTGTGTGAATGATCTACGCTGTTAGCCACGGGGCCTTTACAATTCCACCGGATAAGGCGGGCCTAAGATTGGTTTATTGGCAATTGGATGTATGAAATCATCCAATTTCCTAAACTTTTTGTATATATGTCCACTCGACAAAATATTTTTGGCGACTGGAGTACCACCTATATGGACCTTATACAATAATAAAATACATAATTATATTCCTAATTAGTTAATTTAAGCGATGTGTAACAACTAAATGTAGGACTATGGTATCCAGCTTTGTTAGGAGGGCAAAAGGTAAGGCGCCATTCTGCGAACCCACCATCCAGTCTTAAGGCGACTGATAAATAAGGACGATGGAAGATCAACCGGTTCAGGAGTATCGATATATATATATATATATATATATATATATATATATATATACCAAGATTTCTCTGCAATCATTGGTTTACCTGGAGTGTAACCACAGACGCCCTTTCCTTCGCAAAGAAGTATCTCTAAGGATTCCGAAAAATTATTTATTTATATTTTCCAGATTACAAAATATATGCGAGACTACCGATCAACGCACTGCACACCGCTCCCGGAGGATCATTTCCAAACGATTATGGACTCCATCGCCACCGAAAAGCAAGAATAACCCTATATTTTGAAGTTATATTACAGAGGATATTTTACTATAGAATATCCACATGCTTACTCTCTGCCTACCCAGCAAGAATTCTGACGCGATTATATAGATTGATCCACATGCTTCAGTAGAAAATGATAGTTGAAAATATTTGAAGAATATATCTTAGTATAATCTGATTCCTTCAATCCACACTGGATCCGCATGGTGGAATATGACCCCAATCTCTCCTATCTCGATTTATGGGAGAAGCCAATCATTATGGGCAAAGGCCCAGCATAGGGACATTATTATGATTATTATATAAACATAATTATTATGTTAAAAATGACACACAATCTGCAATAGCAAATTATTAGATTTTATTTTTTAATATTAATTCTTTGACACATTGTAACACAGTCACAATTAGCAATAATTAAGACAAGGACAACAAGTAAGCATTAAAATAGAGGTTTAGATTCTTTGACGAATCGAAAATCAATTATAATTGATATTGAATTGGTCTATAGTGTGACAAGGATCTTTTGGTTCATGGATGACATGAACAGGGGGCAGCGTTGGTGCGAAATTAGGTTTAACATTTAGTAAAATTTCACTACTTCGAGGGAAATATTTCAACAGGTGGGACTGCATAGTGTAACTAACTCGAGAGACTTGACGCACTTGTTCAACGAATTTCATCAAGCTGCACCATGTGAACGCAGTAAACCAAATTGAATTATAGAATTAAGTAAAAACAAATCTTTAAAGTCATTCTTACTATCTAAAAAAAGAACTTGGGTAAATTTCATAGCAAACGGCAACTCTGCGACTGTCTGAAGTGATATTTCACTTGATGGTAGCGTTACTTACGATTTTTAGCCGCGGGCCAAAAGATCCTCGTCGGAGCGTGTATAATTATTCTGTTTTGACATTATATGAGTGGTTAATCCATGGATCTACAAGGTGTAACATAATTAACGTAAAACCTAAAAGTAGTTTGTTATAATATAAATCAGTAACTGAACTTATTTCAGCAATTTTCTAATTTAGTTATCTAATCGGTGTGTCTGAGGTCTTGCTTTATTTACGATACACCTTGTATATAACTTTAAACTTTTAAACATTACCATAACTTAGTGCGAACAGATACATATAAGTATGATCAACATTTATTGTGAGATCCAGTCCAAAGCTGATTGATTCATCCACAACATGATAAAAGAGTGTTATTGACGATGACTATTACATGTTATTTATGATTTTTTTTAAACTGTTGTGATCGTTTCCTTGCTATTTATTTTTAGAAATACACTGCATATTAATCCATAAATATTATGGCTACACATAAATACTATTAAAATTTTATATTATGATATTTCAGAATTGTATCTATACGCAACAACCATCTCTTTTTTAACCGACTTCAAAAAGGAGGAGGTTCTATGTTCGGTTGTATGTATGCTTTTTTTTTATGTGTGTTCAGCGATATTTCCGTCAATTGTGGACCGATTTTGATATTTTTTTGCGTTGGGTTCAGTAACCCAATGCAGAAAAAATATCAAAATCGGTGCTACGGTGACCACCTTGGAGATATACTGATATCTCCAAGGTCCCATATTAATTTTATTGACATTGGACCTTGGACTTAGAAGATACACCAGGGAACTCCTTAAAGACAAACAATAGGCATGTGTAAGTTGAGATATTATGGGTATTACGTCAATCCTATAGGTACCCTACTATAGAATAATTCACTGGTCACTTAAAATTGTAAAATAAAAATCTTTTATAAAAAAAGGTAAACCGACTTCAAAAAGCAAAAAAATAAATATTTGAAGTCGGTGCCAAGTAACCGACTGCACCAACCAGCACCGACTTCAAATATTTATTTTTTTGCTTTTTGAAGTCGGTTTACCTTTTTTATAAAAGATTTTTCAATAAGTAGTAAATATTATAGTCCTTTCTTATCCAAATATGTGAAATAATATATCCGAAGAACGGCTTCATTCTTTGTCACATCGGGACCAAAATACTTAGGTGTAGTGTACACCTCTGCCTCTGTCTTTGGGTATGAAAATGTAACTGGCTATCAATAGAATAAAATGGTCTTATGAAATTAATAGTTCAAAATGATGTTAACATTTATGTAATAAAACGTATAAATATGTATATTATATATGGCTTGTTAGATGGTATTACAGACCGTTGATCTTAGACTCCGCATCGTCAAACACCCGATCGTGTGGTCGCGGGGTCGATTACCTCACGGAACAAATCTTTGTGTGACTAACAAATGTTTGTTTCGGCCTGGGTGTTTGTGTACGTGAGTTTCATGTTTTTAAACGCACCCACGACAGCAATTGTTCTTAGGGTGGGGCTAAGTTTTACTAAAAAAAAATATAAATTTTTGGGGGTGGCGTGACGTAATGTAATTAGAATTTATAAAAAATACACACGCCGTCATTATAGCGTGAAACTCGTGCATATTCTTTATTTTTAATAAAAAAAGAGTTAGTCGTTTTTATTCAGAAAAGAACCAACGTGGATTGTTAAAAACATTGTACTATTAAATATAATAGAACGCTTTTACCGATGTGTTTTATGTACCAAAGTGTAACTACAATGAATTACTATGATTTATGCACGTACATTACCTAAAAAAACAATAGTAATTTATGCTTTGCAAACTCACTAGTTTTGTCTTTTAAAATATGAAATTATCTTTGTAAACTCGGTTCGTCGTATTATAGATATATGAACGTATTACATGAACTCGATGCCAACAACAAAATTAAAACTTATAGAAGAATAGAGAGTGTCATATTGTATAGCGTTCACGAGGTCCTGGGTCAAATCCTAGATGGGACAAAATGTAACTTTTATATCAATAAAACTTAAAAGCAGTCCGCCCTACCTATGGGATTGTGCGCTCGCCCCCTACAGGACTTATAGCGTGTTTCACGTACCACTTTCCACCTTTCGGTGTGATGATATAGATAACTTTATTTCTGGAGACGTCTTGAATGTGATAGATATGTTTTTTATTTTTAACGTATTTCCTTGTAGAGAAGGTACCCTGGGAGAGAGTAATGAAAAGTCAGAATGGAGTCGATGCGTGTATTCTCCGAGAGTTACAATAGAGCTCTGCATAGGAGCTCTGCTTATAGTTAAGTTTACACAAGTAGTCCGTACATACTTAGCTTACGTTATACAAAGTGACGGACGATTTAGCGCAGTGGTTAAGAGCTTGAGCTGCTCCGCCCACTGTGTCGAATAGTCGCGGGTTCGATCCCCGCACGGGACAAATCTTTGTGTGATCCACAATTATTTGTTCCGGTCTGGGTATTTGTTTGTGAATTTTCATGTTTGTAAACGCACCCACGACACAGGAATAAATCCTAGTGTGGGGCTAAGTTAAAAAAAAAAAAAAAAAAGTTTACTATCTAGCATACGCTATGCCGTTACATCCTCTTTATTCAGGCATATGCATTAATGTTAATTATACTAGGGGTAGTGGTACGTGAAACGGACTTTAACGTCGCCGGCATGCAAAAGGGATAAAATATCGATGTTTTTATATTGCTTAAAAATCGATTTTAATAAAATCTTTTATTTAATAATCGATTTTTTTTAATTGACTATTTTTTCACAAATCAGTAGCGTACACAGTATGCCTCTGCCATTCACGCTTGTGAAATGTGGACGTTAAAAGTGATAGTGTGATTATTGTTGTTGTTATCGAATTCCAATATGCTGATATGTTGGTTAATTAGCACGTTATTATTGAATTCAATGCATTTATGCAAAAAAAAAACAACGTATATTTTATGCTTAACTTAAAATAGGTGAAGGACGCAATTGAGCTGATCATTTTTAAACTTTGTGAGTGTTAATACAATTGAAATATAATTTGACTGAATTCATTTCACCAATGTTACATAATAATGTGGATTCATTACTTTATTAGCTTTTCATTATAATGACTATGCACTTAATCCGTTTTGCCACTTTTTGACATTGTAAAGGTATATTATGGTTTTTAAAATATTTTTTAAAATGTATTTATGCACTATGTATATACGCGCATACAAATGCTAAAATTATTATTTGTGTATGTCTGTATTTAATTCATTTATTTTGTAAAGTAATTTATTTTAATGTTGTCCAATTTATGAAAGAGTGACTTCATTTTTTTTGGCTAGTGGCCATGGCATTTAATAACTATTTATTTCTCCAAGGTGTACGGATATTTATTCTGATATAGGATAAGAATAAAGAACACTTTAAATTATTTTCTCGTTTCTGTTATATTACCTTCATTATCATCATTGTCTTGAACACAAAAATCGTAATTTCTGTGGTTGTGAATAACCGAGTAACCCCGCATTCGCAAAAGCGACACTTGCTAGGCTAAGCCGACAGCATATGCACCGAAACGGCCCAAATATTGTTTTTTTTTTTTTTTAATTCTTGAAAAGATTTATGGGTGAAAAGCCTATAAATTGACTAAATCCTGAATCTGCCTTTCTTCTTCTTCTTCTTTAAGCTATGGCTTCACACTAATTTTAAGTGTATTTTGCCAGTGTCCAGTGAGATATATAATCGTGTTTGTTTAAATTATTTCAATTCCCCGATGAACTTAATGGCAACGATGATAATGAAATTAATGAAGTACCCCACCCTGGATAGTAAAGCGGTGGATACTTTACATACCAATTGAGACGGCCGTTTTGAGGGAAGCCGAAAAGGCACGTTTTATCGCTTTGTTACAATTACCTTCACTCATGCACATATAAGAACACATAATGGTTAATATTCCACCAACATTACACATTATTAGTCAAAATAACACAAGTTTTGGAAATTAAAACAAATTGACAACATCACTCTTCGACTTCCCGCCAAAAAACGAATCTGCCTTTGTGAACACAGGAGCTTTATTTTTTTTAATTTTTAGAGATCCATGAATCTACACTAATATTGGGTAAGTGGTGTGTTTACAAACATGAATTTCACAAATCCAATCTATGGAAATAGACATACAACTTAGTTTCTCATCCACAAATGATTGCAAAAATGTTTGTGAGTCACACAAAGATTTGTCCCGCGTTGATTGAACCCTTGATATATGTAGGGAGTGGAGCAGCCTACGGTCTAATTCTAGGTCTGACCACCTAGATTCTCCTTTAACTTTGGCTTAATTAACTAACAAACAGCCTTTTAGTATTTTGTCTATTCTCGTATTTTTAATCTGTCGAAATTACATTTCATCTGACTTAGATGTCTCATTTTTCGTCTATGAAATTTAGATTTGACTTGTCCGGCGAAGTTTCTTGGATGTTTTTAGGAATTCCATATAAAGTTCGCAGAAATTGTAACACATCAGTATTTATTTTTGGAAATGCATATAAAGTAATACGTATAAAGAACAATTTGTGATATTTCTAACCTCTAAATACTTCAAATTTAATATAGAGTAAGTCCAAATTTGTCAACTTTTTGGAACTGATGTTTTTGCACGTGACTTAATTTATTGATAATTAATTACATTACATTAATTTGTATGGAATTTAACTGCATACTAATTTCTTTATAAAAAATATTTAATCTCTGCGAATGTTATGCAATGTTTATTATAACCTTGAAAGGCACTGTTTCCAGACACCTACTGAAATCTTAGTCACCTTTTGGCATTGATAATACCTACCTACATTTTTTAAAAGGTCGGATGTATAAATATGTACATGTGTACTTGCGGTATATACATACAGTTTGATTCGGATTTTAATTAGCAAACAGATGGTTTAGACAACTTCTGAAGTATGATCTGTTCTAATTGGTTTGGGATAAAAAATACAGGAATATTTGTGTTTTAGGAGTTAAACTCTATATTTTTTTTATCATATCAAGCAACTTATCGAATTGGGTGTGCTCCCCTGAGCCCCTATTATGTAATTGGTTTGGAATACTAGTTATCTTTTGAAATCTAAGTCAGTCACACATAGTTGTAAGTACAGCAGGTGAGCATCAAATCATTGTTATCAGTGTAGCATACTTTTAAAAACAGTTTATATCTATATAGAGTGGTAAAATCATAAGAATAAATTAAAACATTAATTGCTTTATAATTTAATTTTCTTACTTTCAAAGATTGTAGAACTTGACCTTTACAAAATTGCTATGAAATAACAAACAACAATCCTAATCCAGCGGTTCTTTGAGCAATAATTACTTACATGGCAGTCTTAATTTACATAGAAAAGTAGGACCACACTAATTATTCCAGGGTTGTGGGTGCATTTAGAAACAAGTAATTCACATATTCAAACACCTAGACTTGAACAAATATTTGTGGATGACACAAAGATTTGTCACATGCGGGGATCGAACCTGTGACTACTTGATCCAGTGCACTTAGCGGCTTAAGCTATAACACTGGATCACACAGTTTAAATTATTTAAGTTTTCCATGATAGCTATTATATTATGCCCCGCTTTTCTGCAACCTCTTTAGTAAAAATATCTTACTATGCAGTTGACTAAAGCTACAAACCTCATATATTCATATTTTTGTCATAGAAAAGTAATATAAAATAATAGATTTGTTAAAGACTGTCTTATGCACCAAAGATTAACAATTACAATAACATTTTTGAATCTTGAATGATCACAATATCATTAATCTGATTACATTTTGTCCATCTCTGGTATGCACCCTGTTGTAATGATATATATTATTAACATATCAATCAATCAGTATTTTATTTGTCAAGTATAGGTACAATACATTTTGTTGCTATATATATACTATAAAGATCTCTATACTTTGCCTGTGAGGCGTACAAATGTCAGTGGTTAAGATAATTAACTGTAGTTACAATTATAATTTCACAAATATTCCTTGTTAATCGGTGTTATGTCATCATAAATAATATATATTAATTAGCTAATAGTTCACTTTATACATTTGTCATTTATAAAATCATCTACTGAGTAATAGCATTTATTGATTAATAGCAATGTCAAGGTCTTTTTAAAATTATTTATATCCATGATCTTAATCCGATTTGATAATTTATTATAAATAACTGCTGCCATGCCTAGAATACTCTTCCGTACCAATGCAGTTTTACATTTACGGGTACAGATATCATTTTTGTACTCATTTCGAATTGGGACTGTGCGCAAAGTAGACACGGTTTCAAATTGTTTAATATTTTCTTTTACAAACAACGCAACTTGTAGAATATATAAGGACGGCACAGTTAGAATTCCAAGTTCTTTGAAAGCTGATACACAACTCTCTCGCGTATTCAGACCACACATTCTTATACACCTTTTTTTGGGATTTAAATATTGATTCTCGATCGGTCGTGTGACCCCCAATACATTATACCGTATCTTAAAATTGAATACATAACTGCAAGTAAACACTTTGTTGCATATAAGTAAAGAATTCATGTAACACCTTCATACCTATTTTCCCCAAGTCGGATGGCGTTGGCTGACGATGTTAGGTCCCAAAAGAATTCATGACCTTTTTTTTAAGAAAACATAGCTTTGCTCTAGGAATTATTTCTTTGTTGTGGGTGCGTTTACACACATGAAATTCAAATACACGAACACCCAGATCAAGACAAATAATTGTGGGCCACACAAAGATTTGTCCCATGTGGGAATTTAACCTGTGACTACTTAATCCAGTGGGTGGAGTGACTGAAGCTCTTAACGACTGGACCAAGCCGTCCGTTGATCTATATTAATATATATGTGCTAGCAGGTACAGTGTACATCGATTTAGCACAGTGGTTAAGAGCTTAAGCCACTCCACCCACTTTGTCTAATAGTCGCGGGTTTGATTCCCGCATGGGACAATTTTTGTATTATCCACAATTATTTGTTCCGGTCTGGGTGTATTGTGATGAATTTTCATGTTTGTAAACGCACGCTCGACACAGCATTAAACCCTAGTGTGGAGCTACATTAAAAAAAAACATCAGGTGTCATGAGCACAGATGGATAGCAATGGGGCAAGCCTCTCTTCGTACACTTTCAACCAAAATTATTAATTATAAGCTAATGATTGCAACAATTGGTACACCAAACATCATTAAAATGTTTAAATAGCTGCAAGTTGCTACTAATTACTACTAATTAAATAAAATATTAATATAAAATATTTAAATAATTGCTTATAGCTATTTTAATTTCAAGCTATGTGCTTGTTAATTGTTATTATGTAAGAATTCTAGAATCTTTCACTGCCTCGGTGTTCTAGTGGTGAATAATGCGCTTTGCAATCACTAGGTCCTGGGTTCAAATTCTAGTTTAGATGAATGTAGTCTTCCTTTGAAAAATTGCCAGTATCAGAAGTGTTATATATCTGAAGTTTGGAATTGTGACTGGTATATGGTAATAGGCTCGCCTCCTATTACATGGGACCTAGCATCGTTGGCGAAAAGTGGGTGTACACGGTACACCTCTGCTACTCCCGCTTGGGGCATATAGGCGTGACGGTGTTCATTTTTTTTACATCTATTCAAGAATTTTACCTTATTGTTTGTGCTCACAACTTTTGCCCAGTACCTGTACATAAGTAACCTTATATTTGCATGTTTTTTTGTAATGTATTTAATTTTTAAATAATTGAACTGTATAATAGTTCAATGTCGTGAAAAAAATTTTACACTCACCCTTAGAATGATGACACTGCTAAGATTTATGGAAATAATATCATTCGCAAAATTATTTTTACACAGCAATGTTGTCTCATGACTAATAAAGTGTGTAATTTTATATTAAATAATTTATCTATGAGTTAGTACATTTTATTTAGAGGATTATCATTTATACAAAGTTTAATCCTTATAAATCATTCTATAATTTATAAGTAGAGGTGTGACAGTCCTTGTATTTCTCATCTCATTGCATTATATGCCTTCATATCTCTTCTATTTATATATATATTTTTTATTTTATACAATGGGTATTTTTAGTAACACCAACTCTGCATTGGGTCAATCATTTAAGTCAGTGTTTTTCAACTTGGGGGCCGCGAATCCTCTATAAAGGGGTCGCAAAGCCTTAGTAAAAAAGCAAAAAAATATATTTGAATATATATCTATCTATCTATATCATCACGCCAGATCCCTTGCGGGTTAGGCAGAGAGTACAGAGTTCCAACAGGTTCTTTACTTACATACCTCTCTGGTTTCCTCCACTCTCATAGTTCGTCTCATACACGCTCGCCAGTTACAGAGACTCGTGACTCGTATACCTTGGCTTTAGAAGTATTAATTTTAGTCTAGAGAATTATTTAAGATTATGTTACTTTTTTATTTTCAAATTAGAAACTGAGCAAAAAATATTCAATTATATTTCAGTTTCCAAGACTTAATACCCACATAATTCTCCACTATTGTCCTAATGCTGATTTAGGAGTTTATTATATATATTGGTCATCAAAAATTATTCTACTCTATCGATATATTCTTAACAACAAACAGTAAATCAAATCGGACACCAAGATACAGGCCACTGCCAATTGTTTAACTGCTTGCCTGATTATTTATGATTATAATAATATAATAAAATTAATTTGTGTATTATACAACACCTGTCGTCATACCCAGACTGACTATGTATAAAATATTTATGTATATGTGTATAACTAACTTACGCCACTAAACTTTCAGGACATGTCGCACATTAACGACTTGCTAGGTATGTTGCGGGGCCTTCGACTAGTGGTGGAAGCGGGCGCCAAGACGCAGCAGGAGGCGGCCGCACTAATATGGAATAACTCAAGCTTAAAGCCGCTCATTCAAAACTGCCCAACTAACCCCTTCGCTACAATCAAACCCAACCCTGACATCACCAAAGACATTGTCGAAAGAGCCTTGGTTGTTGCACATGGCTTCAGGCAGTATGCTATAATGCATGTTCCTAACCTATCTCCTGATGTAGAGAGTAAACCAGAGATGGACGCAGAACTGAGAGAAGAGATCGAAGAATTGAACAGGGAGTTCAATAAAACATTTGAGAGTTTAAACAATACTCAAATGAGGGCTACTCCGGAGATTAGTCCTAATATTGTTGTTCCATTGGAGAAGATTCATCCGCCATCAGTGGAGAAAGTAACTCCACCTAGAGAGATGGAGAAACCTCGAGATGAAAGAGATGATGCGACTGCAAGCAGTTCTAAGGCGGGTGTACCTCCAGGTGTGCCCAAACCTGTTGCTAAGAAGAAGATTAGAGTCTCAGTGAGTATAACATTACTAACTATTTATTAGACAGATATACAGTGCGAAAGTGGAAAGAAGTATGTACCGGGGAAGACCGAGACTATCTTATCATGACCAAATAGACCATGTGTTATCTAAAGGGCAAGTCAAGAGTCTCCGTAACCGGCGAACATGTATGAGACGAACTATGAAAGTAGAGGAAGCCAGAGAGGTCTGTAAGGAACGAACCTTTTTGAACTCTGCCTACCTCTGGATCTGGTGTGATGATATAGATAGTAAGAACTATTCATTAGGGATTCTAAGTACCAAAACCCTAATATGAATTTTCATATCCCTGACTTGAGAAATACTCCCCATACTAATTTTCATCTCATACACCATTATGCCAGTTCTCTTGCGGGGTAGGCAGAGAGTACAGAGTATCACCTTTCATTTCCCATTTTACATAGTTCCGTTTTTTTGAGACAAAAGGTAGCCTAATTTCTTCCCTTGGAAGCAATCAACCTCCCTGCAAAATTGTATCAACATTTCTCCAGCGATTTAGGCGTGAAAAGGTAACAGACAAGGAAACAGTATAGCAAATGTTTGAGTAAGATAAGATGGACTTGTTATGAGACAAAAGGTAGTGTGGCAGTTAGTGATCATTTTGTCAACTTTCATAAAATTCTGCTTATCGGTTTAGGCGTAAAAACGTCAGAGAAGCAGTTACTTTTACATTTATCTTTTTTGTATGTAAAATTCTGGTGTGATATTTATTTTTGTTGTGAATATGTTCCTAATGCTTCTAAACGATACTTGTATGATCGACCGATATTTATATTTTTTTTCGTACTTTTCGAGTCACCTTCTTAGCTGTGGTTGGACTCGGTCGGTGGTGCTATTGTCGACCTGGTCCGTTATGTAATTATAAAAAGAATGCGTGCGAAGCCGCGGGAAACTTAGCAGAAGACGGAAAAATAGTAGAATATTGTTTATAGTGAATGACTAGCTTTTATATATCATAAATTTCTTTTTAGCTAAGTGAGAACTCGAAGGCTCGCGTGGTGCCCTCATCCAGGATTGGTCGTATGATATCCTTCGGGTCGCTGGCGGCGGGGCTGGGCGTCGGCACGGTGGCTCAGTACGCGAGGAACACCATCCAGTCGGTCACCGGACGTGTCGACGAGTCAGCTAATACTTTCCTGTCGCCGGCTAATGCGGAGAGGATTGTGGACACGCTTTGTAAAGTCAGGGGTTAGTGGTTAACATTTTTGCTGAAGATTTTATTTTTCTATCTATATAGAATTGAATAGAATACACTTTATTGTACACCAACATAAGCAAGAACAACAAACAAAGAAAATAAAATATACACATACAAATGGTAGCACAATTGGCGGCCTTATTACTAACAGCAATCTCTTCCAGGCAACCAACATTCCAAAGAGCTGAAGAGAGAAATAAGGCAGTTGGTGGCGTACACTATCATTGAATGATTTACATTTAATAAATCTAAATACTAATCTACATACATAGACCTACACTACATACTACATACATATATATATTTATATATATATACATATACTTACACACTAATACATACTAATAGGTAAAACACAATAGAAGAATTATGAAAGACAAGAAGAGAGCAAATGATTTTTTACCATAGATTTAAAAGAAGCTTGTGTCTTTGCTCGTCTGATAGACACGGGCAATGCATTCCACAAACGTACAGCTTCTATATGTTCACACCAGAACCCTTCCGGGGTTATGGAACGGTCTTTCCTTGCAAACTTCTTCTTTACATAAATGCCACGCGTTTGTTACACTGGTACAAGACATTAACAAGTCTTAAAAACAATAGTAGGCCACCGTATCATACTTGTACCGGGCACAATTTTACCCTTCAAACTGCTTATCATAATTATTTGATAAAAAACCCGAATAGCACCTTTTTCAACTTAGAATTAAAACTCAGGACATTCCCACTTTGCCCTGCTCGACCAATGTGGCATTTTATTACCACAAAATTAAAAGCAGTCTGTTATTGTCTGTTGTTTTTTCCGCATCGGAATTAGGAACCTGCCCTCAATTAATAATACCATCTTAATGAATCACGATATTAAAGCTTCTAATTTTCAGGTGCGGCTTTGAAACTGGGTCAGCTACTGAGCATTCAAGATGACACGACTATTTCCCCGGAGCTACAGCGCATATTCGAGAGGGTCCGGCAGTCAGCTGACTTCATGCCTTCCTGGCAGGTGGAGAAGGTCATGAGCTCCCAGCTGGGCCTGGACTGGCGGAGCAAGGTGCAGACCTTCGAGGAGAAGCCATTTGCTGCTGCCTCCATTGGTATATTGAACACTAAAGTTCAGTTATAAGCAATAATATGTCCACATTTAGTACTTTGTAATAGTAACTTCATATTTAAAAACTCCTGCATTTTGAAAATACAAGTGTTACTTTGACAAAGTGCTGAAATGCATGAATATTATTGCTATAAAGTAATTCTAATTTGATATTATGACTGTAAAGTCATAAATATCAAAGTCATATTTAAGAGTTAAGACCCCAACAGGTTATTTCCTAAAAGACCTCTCTCTCTCTTCCTCCAATGTCAAAATTCGTCTTGTACTTGATTTACTTCAAGGGTTTCCCGTCGAAAATTATTAGGGTTATGATTAAGTAAAAATTATCTGAAGCAGTCTACGCTCCGACCTTCTAATGCACATATCCAAAACCCCGAGAACTTTCAACTCGAATTGTCAAACCGCTTCGAATTGCTAGACAGCAGCGCATCAGTGGACGAAATCAACAATAGGTTGGTAGAGACTGTCCATACGGTCGGGTCCAAGCATTTTAAGCCCTACCGTAAAAATAGGCTTCAAAAGCTATCTGACTACACCCGAAACCTTATGGCTGAGCGACGTACCATGACACTCCAAACCTCCGATGATGCTAAGTCCTATAGGCAGCTCAATGGACAGATATTGAAGTCCTTGCGACACGATTTACGGTCCTTCAATACAAGACGTATTGAGGAGACCATAGAGCAGAACAAGGGCTCCAAAGTGTTCGCAAGGGACGCGTCGATTGGGCAAAGCCAGTTGACGAAGCTGAAGACGGAGGACGGAAACGTAACGTCGAATAGGTCAGAGGTGCTCAGGGAGATAGAGAGGTTCTATGGACAGTTATATACCTCAGTAGCTAAACCTGTTGTTGACTTGGTAAAAGACCCAAGAGCCAAGCTAACCCGACACGACACTGAAGATATCCCGGACATCAGCCTGTACGAGATTAGGATGGCTCTCAAACAACTTAAAAACAACAAAGCGCCGGGTGAAGACGGAATTACCGCAGAGCTTCTGAAAGCGGGTGGATCGCCGGTACTTTAAGTCCTTCAGAGGCTGTTTAATTCTGTCTTGCTCGAAGGAAAAACGCCGGAAGCATGGAACAGGGTTGTGGTGGTACTCTTTTTCAAGAAAGGTGATAACACTTTATTAAAGAACTATATGCCCATCACACTGCTGAGCCATGTTTACAAGTTGTTTTCGAGAGTCATCACGAATCGTCTCGAACGCAGGCTTAATGATTTCCAGCCTCCCGAACAAGCCGGTTTCCGGAAAGGCTTTAGTACCATAGACCACATACATACGCTGCGGCAGATTATACAGAAGACCGAGGAGTATAATCGGCCACTATGCTTGGCGTTTGTGGACTATGAGAAAGCCTTCGATTCGATCGAGACTTGGGCGGTTCTTAGTTCTCTCCAGCGATGCCGCATTGACTATCGGTACATCGAAGTGTTGAAGTGCTTGTATAATAACGCCACCATGTCAGTCCGAGTACAAGGGCAGTGCACGAAGGCGATCTCCATAAAAAGAGGAGTAAGACAGGGAGACGTCATTTCTCCGAAACTGTTTACGACCACCATAGAGGACGCCTTCAAGCTCTTGGAATGGCGAGGACTTGGCATTAACATCAATGGCGAATACATCACTCACCTTTGATTTGCCGACGACATTGTGGTCATGGCGGAGTCGCTGGAAGATCTAGGACGAATGCTCGGCGACCTCAACAGAGTATCTCAACAAGTGGGTCTTAAAATGAACATGGACAAAACGAAAATATTGTTTAACGTCCATGTCGTACCCACCGCACTCACCGTTGGGAACTCTACTCTTGAAGTTGTCGACGAATACATTTACCTGGGACAGGTAGTCCGGTTAGGTAGGTCCAACTTTGAGAGAGAGGTCAATCGACGAATCCAATTTGGCTGGGCAGCGTTCGGGAAACTGCGCAACATCTTCTCATCCAAAATACCTCAGTGCCTAAAGACTAAAGTTTTTAGTCAATGTGTGTTACCATTGATGATATATGGATCAGAGACGTGGTCTCTTACTATAGGTCTCATAAAAAAGCTCAGAGTTGCTCAGCGAGCTATGGAGAGAGCTATGCTCGGCGTTTCTCTACGTGATCGAATCAGGAATGAGGAGATTCGTAGAAGAACCAAGGTCACCGACATAGCCCTTAAGATTAGCAAGCTGAAGTGGCAATGGGCGGGCCACATAGCGCGAAGATCGGACGGGCGTTGGGGCAGAAAGATTCTAGAGTGGAGACCACGTATTGGCAAGCGCAGCGTGGGACGACCGCCTGCCAGATGGACCGACGATCTTGTGAAAATGGCAGGAAGTCGTTGGATGCAGGTGGCATCGGACCGGTTACGCTGGAAAGCGATTGGGGAGGCCTATGTTCAGCAGTGGACAAGTATAGGCTGAGATGATGATGATGATGAAAAATTATCTACATCCAGGGAAATATTTCAACAGGTGCGTCCGTCCGCACGGTTACTAATTAAAAAAAGAATTTAGGTAAATTTTATAGCAATCGGAAACTCTGCGATTGCCATGAAGTTGCGTTCCAACTGTCATAAACTGACATTTCTTGATGACAGCGTAAACGTTTCGCCACATAGTCGACTCAGCGCGACGGGAGCGCGAAGGTGGCGCGGCTTGGGGTGTTGTAGTGTACTGAAATGTACGGGACACGTCACGCAGTGCAGCCCCGCTAGGCGCGACGGTAAACGTCACAACCGAATGTAGCCGACCACGTCCGTCGCGCTGCATCGGCAATTTGACCAATCCTTTGGTTCTGATTTAGACCGCGGGCCAAATGTAATGTTGGGGTCACGAGGTTCTAATAAACACAACCATCTCGTTCAAAGTATGTATAATTAGTTTCCTTAATAGTAACTTACATTGCGCATTGTAAGGTATACTGACTGCCTCGTAAGCATATTATGGATACGGTTCTTATAAAGGAGTGTACATATTAAGTAAAAGCCACTAAAGGACCGTACCCACTTATAACATACTACACTTCAAGATCCTCGTATGCCTGTAGGATTTATTGACATAATGTTACTATGACAAAGTTTTAAACTGCCTAAATAATAAATTTCTTACGACCATACTTTACTTGTATGATAGCTCCGATCCGTTGAGTTGTCAAGTAAATAAATGGCGGTGCAATGTTCCTCCAGGGCAAGTGCACTTGGCCACATTGCACAGCGGAGAGCAAGTAGCAGTGAAGGTCCAGTACCCAGGCGTGGCTAAAGGCATCAACAGCGACATCGACAACCTCGTCGGAGTGCTCAAGGTACACTCTTTTGTAGTACTGTTTACTTCTCTATCTATCTATATCATCACGCCAGATCCCTTACGGGGTAGGCAGAGAGTACAGAGCTCCAACAGGTAAGAACCTGTTTCCTTACAGACCTCTCTGGCTTCCTTCATTCTCATAGTTCATATCATACACGCTCGCCGGTTACGGAGACTCTTAACTTGCCCTTCAGAAAAGACATGGTCACTGTTTACTTGCCTTTCGAATTCACTGCAATCATATTTAATGTGGTCATATGTACGTGGCCCATTCATGTGGGACCTTCCTTCGATGGACGATTTGGCGCAGTGGTTAAGAGCTTAAACCGTTCCACACCGCCTACTTGTTCGATTCTCGCACGGGACAAGTCTTTGTGCGCTCCACAATTATTTGTGTTTTTTGTAACCGCATCCACTACACAGGAATAAATCCTACTGAAAGCTACGATTTTTTTTCAAAACGCCTTATTTGTTTTTAAAATGTGATTAAAAAAAATACATAGCCCCACACAAGGAATTAATCTTGTGTCGTGGGTGCGTTTACACCCAGACTAAAATAAAAATTTCTAAAAAGTATTAGGGCTTGCGCACATTATATTTAAAACTGAAATTAGACGTGTCACATTGCACTACGTGTAATTTTAAGATGTGCGCACAAGTATGTTTTTATAAAACCATAGACAGCATCTAAACATGAAATTTACATACACAAACATCCAGTCCAAAACAAATATTTGTGAGTCACAAAATGCTTCGCTGGTCTAGTGGCGAATGATGCCCGTAGCGATCACGAGGTCTTCAGTTCTAGGTCAGACAGAATGTAGTTTTTCTGTCTGTAAGATTCGCAGTATCAATCTGGCAATAGGCTAGCCCCTCATCACATGGGACCTAACAGCGTCAGTGAAAAGTGGGTGTACACAGTACACCTCTGCCATCCCCGCTTGGGGAATATAGGCGTGTTGGTGTTTTATTATAATGCTGATGAGTATTTTTACAAGCTTTGATTTAACTTGCAATGTTTGTTTGTCCATCTGTCTTACCAGTTAAAATCGTGTGATCCATTTTGCAAACTGAACTTATAGAATCGTCGATATTGCATCTGTGACGCCACCTTTTTTATAGGTGCTTCCAGAATATCAGCGCTGCACTATAAGTTTTTATGGTGCAACAACATGCTGAGGGATTAGCCTGTTTAGCCCCACACAATCTCTGATATACGGCTATAGGGCTGTATTTTGTATATTCACCACCTTTCGTTTATGTGTATGGGGGTGTGTTTGTGGTTAAATAAACGTATTTTCTTTTGACTTGCTTTCAAGCACACGTATGTGAAGTCGATAACAGTGCAATGATATGGTACCATGGAGCTGGTCTCATGTTGGAGTCGGAAGGTGGCCATAAGAATTTGTGAAATATACAACGAAACCTCCTCGCTATTAGGCTTCTTAGATTAGTATTGACAAGATAATATATACAACAAGTTAGTGTTCTTAGTCTGTTGATAAAGCCAAAAGGTGGCCACAGGAACTACGCAACTAGTCAATATAACCCCGCCGTGTTTGAGCTCGTTGGATTTGTCTTCACGAGTACTTTAGACCCGGATGGTGTCCAAGGTCTGATGATGGAGTTGGAAGAAAGCCAAACGAACGGAGATTGAGAGGAACTAAACGATTTCGCTTAGTTGGGGAGTTCCTCTCAATCTTCGTTGTGTTTTTGCTATAAAACCTCGTTTTTAAAGAGTCTTGTCTTCAACTTTAAATGATTCTTATAATGCTTCGTCCCGGTCGAGTTCTTAACCATTAAACCAAGCCGTCTATCAAATTCTGGTTTTTATTCATCAACAGGTGTGGAACGTGTTCCCTAAGGGTATGTTCATAGACAACATAGTGGAGGTGGCCAAGAAGGAGCTTGCGTGGGAGGTGGACTACGTGCGAGAGGCCGAGTGCACCCGCAAGTTCAAGAGGCTGCTCGCCCCCTACCCTGAGTACTTCGTCCCTGACGTCATAGGTACCTTAGATGAATAACTTGTTGGGTTGTTTGGCGGGAAGTCGAAGAGTGATGTCAATTTGTTTTTTAAAACTTGTGTCATTTCCAATAATAATGTGTAATGTTGGTGGAATATTAAGCATTATGTATTTTTATATGTGCATGAGTGGAGGCAACAAAGTGATACGTATCTTTTCGATTTCCTTCAAAATGGCCCTCGCAATTGGTATGTAAAGTATCCATCGCTTTACTTTCCACGGTGGGGTACTTCATTAATTCCATTATCATTATTCTCATCAAGTTCATTGGGGAGCTGAATAGGGAATATGCGTGTAATTCAAATAAGGGTCAAATATTTTTTTTTACAAACTTTATCGCATTAGTATAATGTCTATACCAATATTTTTTAATAAAATAACTTTTTTTTATTAAGAAAATAATAATTGAAAGTACAAAAAATGAGTGGGAAATTCAAAGTATCTGGAACGCCACCCTATTGGTCAGATCGAATATGACGTCAAAGTCTACAATACAAATGTCAAAAAGTGCATATTTGTTGAATGTTTGCTATTGAGTTAGTTTTATTGTTATTTTTTGTTGTCTATTTACACAAAGACAAAATTTTAGTTTAAATTATTTAAGTTAATTCTTACGTTAAAGTGATCTTCACAGCAATATAACCAAAATGGAGATACCATGTCACTTTTTCTGATTTTACACTACTTTCTCCTTATGTCCGTACCTATCGGGTGCATTTGTTATTGTATTTTTACACCTAGGCACAACACAATGTTGTTCCATTGTATAAAAGTCGCAAAATACAAAATAAAAATAAATTACATAATAAAATACTTCTACAAATAAAATACTTCTACAGCTGTTCACTAATTGATTGTTATTATAGACTTTGACGTCACGCCAAGCGCGCCAAAATGGCGGGCGTTTATAGTGCTCTTATCTGTTTGCTATCTTCAACAATTTTTTTTGCCCTTTGCATTTTGTTTTTGACGCTTAATTTTTTATTTGCTATTATATATTGATGTAACCTATCGTATAAAAATATAAAAAAATACACGCATATTCCCTATATTACCACCGCTTTACTATCCAGGGTGGGGTACTTCATTAATTTCATTATCATCGTCGTCATCAAGTTCATCGGGGAGTTTAATTAATTTAAACAAACACGATCACATATCTCATTGGATACTGGCAAATTACAGTGTTGTAAAAACGGTCGAGTCGGCGCGTAAACGCTCGAATTTTCGACGTGCTTCAACGCTCGTAAACGTCGACTCAGCGCTAAACGCTCAGAGCTTATTTTTACAACACTAATCCAAACACGTTCAATGCTGTTTAAACGCGCCAAAACATCTCCAAACACGTTCAAACTTGTCCACAGATGAGCTCTGCGCCGCTGAAGTGATAACCACGGAGTTGATAGACGGCATGCCGCTGGACAAGTTATTCGATGCGCCGTACGAGACGCGCGCCGACATCGCGGCCAAGATCATGCAGCTGTGCCTGCGCGAGATGTTCGTACTGCGCTGCATGCAGACCGACCCTAACTGGGCCAACTTTTTCTACAACGTTCATACTAAACAGGTTAACCTTTCGGCGTATAATATCTAATGACGTAATAAGCGTACAAGGTGTAACATAATTAACAAGCAAGACCTGAAAGTAGTTTGTTTTAAATCGGCAACTGAATCGATTCCAATTATTTTTAAAGAAAGTTATTTCTTTTTAATTTGCAAAAACAGCTGTTTCTCTTTCTGTTTGCTGTATTAAACAAAATTGATTAATTATTCGAAGCATTACGGCTAGTTTAAATGTATTTCTATTACACACACCTCAATACGTAATTATTAAATTTTAGGTTAATTAATTATTAAATTTTATGGTTAATTTGGGTACCAAAGAACTTAAAAAATGGTGGAAAACTCCTTAAAATTGGGAGTTTGATTTTTATATTGAATTCGTAATCCATAATCTATTTGCATTTTGTAGCTTTCATAGAAATATCCCCAGGCCAATGTTTATACTAGCTTTCCATTCGCAGGTGATTCTGTTAGACTTTGGCGCGACTCGGGAGTACTCGAAGGAGTTCATGGATCAGTACATCGAGATTATCAAGGCGGCATCTGACGGTGACCGCGGCGCCATCTTGCGTATGTCGCGCGAAATGAAGTTCCTTACTGGATACGAGTCTAAAGTAAGTATTTTATCATAAAAGTCGTCGGTCCAATATGCGGCCTCCACAAGATGGGCTTATGAGCTGCTAAAGGACACTGGTAAAACTGGATGCGTAACCAGAAAGCAGGTGGAACTGCAGATCTGCTGCTTTGTAGATACAATGTGACTACCGTCTTTGGGGTTCTGGTTTTGTCATGCTCATTATAATATGTTTGCTTGCGGTGGCTGTCTGGCGCGGGTCACTACCTTCCCTCCAATATGGTCGTGGGGAGTGATGGCTGTTCCAATAGTCATACTCGTGATTGTGGGGGCTGGTCCATCTGGAGTCTTTAGAAACTCTTTGTAAATAACATTTTTAGTCTCATATCTCGGTCGTCGATTGAAGAAAACAGAAAGGAAAAAAGACAAAGAGAATTAAATAAAAAAGACAAGCTCGCTGAGTTTCTTCGCCGGATCTTCTTAGTGAAGGCGATCCGATCCGGTGGTAGATTAGTAGTTAAATAAGATTAAAAAAAAATGTAAATTGACTATTTGTTAGTGCCTCCGCAGGGTTTATACAAAATAAATTATTTGAGTTTATCTTTGGGGGAGGCCTTTGTTCTGCAGTGGATGTCTTTTCTAGTAAAGGTCGATGGCGAAAACTGGATGCGCCCACCACAAAGCTGGTGGAAGTGGCGATCTTTGGGGGAGGTCTTTGGTCTGTTATGGGTGTCTTTCCTAGTAAAGGTTACAGACTCGAACAGTTCGACCTCAATATCATAATCGAGGACTCCAAAAACCCCTGTACACCAAAACTTCAGATGGATTGGAGCAACGGAGTTTAACTCGCATTTTCATTCTCAGCAAGTCCTGTCATTTGATACCCATATTGTAGGAAAGCATAAAAAACTTGGTCCTCCATCTTTAGAAGTCCGCCATATTGGATTTAGAGTGACGTCACATTATTTTTCGAGTTATTTTCAGCAAGCCCTTTCATTTGATAGCCATAGCCAGTCCGCCAAGTTGGATTTAGAATGACGTCACACAGCTAACCATGCATTGTCATCCAAACTAAACGTGTATACAAAATTTCAGCTCCATCGGTTGAAGATATCTGTTTTAAAATTGAGTTGCAAGATTCACCCGAACAAACATAGTTACATATATTGCAAGTTAAATAAAAGCTTGTAAAAATAAATATAGCTCGGATAATCAAATGTTATATACCTTATTAGTGTGCATTTGTCAAGTGTTGTGAAGTGGAATGTGTGTAATAAATAAATATTATAGGCTTGCCCACTCTACGCCTTCCGGCATAATTCAATCCAAATATTTTTCCAGGTCATGGAAGAAACCCATGTCGACACAGTCATGATAATGGGAGAGGTTTTCACCAGCGATGTGTCAGGAGAGTTCGACTTCGGTACCCAGCAGACCACCCGGCGGATCCAGGCGCTGGTCCCCACTATACTCACGCACCGGCTCTGCCCACCCCCTGAGGAGATATACTCCCTCCACAGGAAACTCTCTGGAGTCTTCCTTCTCTGCTCCAAGCTGAAGGTTAAGATGAATTGCAGGAGTATGTTCCAGGAGATATATGAACAGTACAAGAGTAACAGTTATAGGTAATAAATTACCACATGAATTGAGTTATAGTCCTGTTCACAAATTAGGATTTGGAATAGTTATGTACCTACCACAATTTACTTTTTTGTCGATAATAGAAATAAAATAAAAAATATCTTATACAACTAATACTTATTTTTAATTTGTTCTAACGTTAAGAAAAATGTAATTAAGATATCGGTAATATTTATTTTATTGAAACTTTATATTACTTAAAAAATCTTAATTAAAATCGGTATTTATGTCCCATATAAATTCATTTCCTACACTATTTATTGTTTAAATGCAAACTGAGTAAAATTGAACCTTAATTTAATACAAAAAATATTTTTACTTATGTCGATAATTAATGTCGACTGATTTAGTTGTTAGTTCTACACTAGTCGTCTTAAGCAGGCAATATTTTTTTTTGTTTTGTCCGTTGCACCTGTCAAGTTGTCCGTGGATTTATGAACACGATTATAGATGATATTGTATCTTGCAAAAGTTAAGTATGATTAAAATGAATGTTGTTATAAGGTTACCTGTATTTTAAATGAACTATAATTTTACAAGAGGATGTTTTTTGGTTTGGTAAATCTAGGTTAATGCAGATAGCTAAAAATTCAATAGAGAACGCAATTTTTTAAATTTAAATTTACAAATATATAATAGAAATTAACGACATATCTTATATTATCCGGTATTTTGTTTAGTGTCATAGATGGACTTATAAATCATGAACACACTGCCATGTGCACATTAGTGCGTCAGAAATTAGTACAAACACATTAGTGAGTTTCGGGGGCTGTTCACTATATCATTAGGCTATAGCAGTGGTCGGCAAACAGCGGCTTGCGAGACGCATGCGGCTCTTTGACTTCTCGGCTGCGGCTCTTTCACGAAATGTTTAGTGCAGGCACGGAATATGGCTTATTATCTTGCATTGTAAGAGACGAGTAAACATTTTTGAAATTTCATAAAGAAGGGGCACATTTATAGAAAGCAACAATAGCACGGATAGGCGCTCGGAAACATGTGTTTTATCTCCGACTAATTGCTCGCGCCGAAATGTATTTTTACTACTCGTAGTTAATAAAAAATTATTTAAAAAATGGCTCTTTAAATAAATTTCAATTGTGTGTTGTTTATATTTGGCTCTTTTGGATGACAAGGTTGCCGACCACTGGGCTATAGGCATGGCAATACCACTTTACCCAGATTGGATCATTCTCATCTCAATACGGAAGAAAAAAGATTTATATTATCCTTTCGTATGCCGGGACGTGGATCTACGCGACTTTTGTATTAGCGTTGTCTGCCGGAGCGCAGATCTACGCTCCCCCGCCCGGTTGTAGATTTTTTTGTTTATCTTTGTTTATAGTATACATATGTTAAAGTTTGGAATCATTTGAGTGTGTTCTTAGATAACTAATGAATCATAATTGTCATTGAACACAGTTCATCAATTGGATGTTGTTGAACTGTGTTCATTCATTTCTAGAACGAAATAAATTCGAGACACAGATCTGCGCTCACAATGGTCATTTTCAAATGCCTATTTTAACCTGTTTATTTATGTTATCTAACAGGTTTTTCGTACTTTTCACAGCAAAATATATCGTCATATATAATAAAAATAATTTTTTTTTATAAATGAGTGGCATATAACCACGAATTTTGATGAAAATCAACCGCGTAAAACAACGCGCACACAATATTTCGCGCGGCAAACAACGCACATTTCACTTTTCGGGTTCCGGCATACGAGCGGTTATTCAGTTCAAAGATACGAAAGAATGATATCCTTCATTTGGATTTGGAAAGTTATGAATGAACGAATTGTTTACATACATTTTATGCTAATTTACTAGCATCTCGCTCTTACCATAACTATCTGTTACCACTAAGACTGGGGTAATGATCACGATTTTGATTCAAACGATGCGTTTAACAGAATTGGTTCGAACCATTTGGATCATATTGATGTTTTGAAGTATCATAAGTTTATTAAGCATTCCACAATCAAATCGGACAGCGCCCACTTGCTTACATATAGTATTATTATCTATCTATCTATCTATGTCATCACGCCAGTTTCCTTGCGGGGTAGGCAAAAAGTACAGAGTTCCAACAGGTTCTTTCCTTCCTTTCCTTTTTAGTATTATTATGTTCTGTGTAATTGTTAAGTATTTAACGTATACAGTAAGAAGTAACAATAAGTAGAAGAAATAACTTAACAGGGTGTTGTTTAAGTGTTTTTACAAAGTGTTTTGTAACCTTGTTCATTATTTTCACTTCAATATAGTTGAAAATCCTAACAAACCACAATGTCCTGCATTTGAGCTTATCTCTATTGGTGCATTGTGTTCAGTCCGTTTATTTGTAGAATGATCCATGGTGGATCGTAAGGTTGTCTTCAAAGTACATTTTGACGGTCCAATAGGTCGAATAGTCGCGGGTTCAATTTCCGCACGGGAATTTTTTTTATGTGACCAACAATTATTTGTTTCGGTCTGGGTATTTGTGTATGTGAATTTTGATGTTGGTAAACTCATCCACGACACAGGAATAAATCCTATTGTGGGTAGTATTTTATAAAAAGGAAGGATAATGGAGGAAGCGCTGCAATTTTCATACAATTTCTATAAGCCTAATCGCAGCACCACTTTCGCGGAGTCGTACCTCAGTCACAGCTAAAAATTATGTTGAAATTTTATAGACGCGTCTCGCCACGGTAGCACCATTGTAGCTTGTCCTCGAGCGTGTACTTTGAAGTACAAATACAGTCCTACAAGGATCTTTTGGCCTGCCTCTAAAATCGATACGATAGTCCTTTTCACCAATCATGGGTACGCTGACATTTAGAATTTGACGTTTCTAGAAAAGTAGTGAGTGTGGAATTGATTGAAGATCGCATCGAGAAAATTTATAACAAAGAATGAATCGATATTAATAAAAATAATTTAAAAGATACTTAGTTAAATATTAAGATTTAGAAGAAGAAGAAGAAGAAAATAATTTAGGAACAAAAAGAGAACATAAAATAATCTTATCATTTATTTAGGAATTAAGCCATTATTTAGAAAAATCGTCATATCACTTGATTCGTCGCTTATGTACGCGTATTATTATTAAAAAATCTATATAACTCTCTGTTTTAATATATCAAGATAGCGCATCCACGTTTATGTATTTCTTGACCAAGAGAATACTAAGTATTACAGTCAGATACATAGAATAATATATTCGTAATAAAATCGGCAATTGATTTGGTACATTTTAAAAAACAACATATCGATTATAACGATTTCATTGTGTCAGTCCCTAAAACGCAAACCGTTACAATTTACATAATTGAGTAATAAAGTTTGGTTGGTTTTAAGTATTTTAAATTAATACGCAAATTTATGAACAGTATACGATTTAAATGAAAACTTAAGTTGATTTCTGATCTATTTATGTATTTTTGTTTATTTTTTGGAGTCTATATTTTCAATATTCTCAAGTACAATATGCGTGAAATGGATTGTGATCAAACGTCACCGTGAATTGCCACTTCATGATAGTCGCAGTGTTGCCATTTGCTATGAAATTTACCAATTTTTTTTTTTAATTAGTTACCGTGCGGACACACCTGTTGAAATATCTCCTTGAAAGTAGAATAGTTATAAGCAATGTTAAACCAACGCCAATGTTAATGATATTCATAGGCCAAAAGATCCTTGTTACACTCTATACAAGCTGTAACATAATAAACGCAAGACCTCAGACACCCCAATTGGAGAATTGCTTCATAAATTCAAAACAAAAACCAAATGTTCATATTTAAAGGTTTTTACCCTTTTTTAAAGCACTTTTATACCCCAATTAACAATGAAACTTGTACGTGTATGAGTGCGTTTTGAGCAATACGTTTTAGAAATGCATTTTGAATGTTCTTGCTATGAATCAAGAATAAATTTATTTTTTTATAGCGGCCTGAAGGATTTAAAGCATTTTTTACAAATTTAATAAAATAGATACATTAAATTTTTTTGGAATTCTGTTACCGATTTAGAACAAACTACTTTCAGGTCTTGCGTTAATTATGTTACACCTTGTATATTCGTACGCGGTTTATCTAGGGACCTTAATGTTATTGCCAATAGTATCATTCACCGTTCACCTCCACCAAAGAATACATTCTTTGGTGGAGGTGAACGTGAGGTGTAAGGTATTATGTGAGAGATTATTTTTTTAATTAAAATTTACTGGTGACGTTTTGTTCCTTGTTATACTTTGCCAATGAAATTAATATTTAATTTTTGTAATAGGGACTGTGACTGTAATTTTTAGAACATGTCTAAGGAGAAACACAATTGAGAAAATAAAATGGTGTACTTAATAATTAAATTACACGGGAATTTCGTGGTGAGAATTCTCCTCTGGTATTATATTTAAAAAAATAATAATATTAAGTAGCGTCTTTTACCATGAACATTTTGTAGGTTATAAAATAAAGTTACCAGCATTGTGTACATCCACTCTATTTATAATATTTTTTGGTACAGAATACATGTCTCGATAAATGTCACTATAATTATAGGTGAAGACAGCATGCAATATACATAATTTCATTGAACAATTAAAAATATTTTATAGAGAAAATATAAATAAAAATGGAAAATGCCAGTATCTCGACTCTCTCTCTATATCATCACACCAGATCCCTAGCGGGGTAGGTAAAGAGTACAGAGTTCGGGACGTGCTGTGCTAGGATTGAACTAAGGATTTCGTGATCGCCAGTCGCACCATGCGTCAATAAACTATTGAGGCAGTTGATTATACAAAAGCCCAAGGTCACCCTGATGTATTGGACGCAAAAATTTTTTTTATCATGGCAAGGACAGTTCAAGCAGTGGTTTATCTAGATCGCACAGTAATCTTATAAAATATAATGTTTGTAGCTTTACGCCACGTATCCAGACACACAACGGAAATATGACTTTACAGGTATGGCATCTGTAATGAACAGGTTTTTCCAAGTTGCAAGCGTTTTGTACCTATTTTCTCTCTCTCTCTCTCTCTTTCATCAATTTTCATTGTATTTACCCGTTTACATGTGCCCTATAGCACAACCTATAGAGTTAACCATTAAAAATTCAACTTCGCTACAGGAGCTGACAGTTTGTCGTAACCGACGGTGCAACTGAATGCTTTGATCAATAAGATGCTTTGAACCTATTGTTTGACTTTGTCTAAAATTTGTCATATGGTCCGCGTGTTAGGAACCTTGCCTGAATCATATGGGTATTGGATAAGCATTTGATCTTGTAAAACCGAATAGTATCATCATATGGTCGGTCGCAGAATAGGTTATTTTAAAATATTGTACAGCATTTCCACTTCCGACCTCTTTTCTTTAAACGCTTTGTCTTTTTTAAAATATTACTGAGAAAATTTACGTCAATGTGCTGTCGTTCTGGTATCAACGTCAAAATGCCAATTACATGTACTTAGCGCCTTTTATATAATTTTATTTTGTAGTCTCATATTCCGAGCGATGTTACTTAATCCCTGGAATCTCCTTATCATGTGTAACATCTTAGCGTTTTCCAAAACGCAGCATGCTCGGAACGTTGGCTCGGTGCTTTTCTCTTCCGAAGACTTAGAAAAAAAATCTTGGACTATTGACGAAATGAGGCTCCTCAAAGCCAGACTCTACTTTCAGGAACTACTTCCTCCCCCGTTATTGACAAGCACTATGAATGAAAATAATGTGGATCTCATGTTCAACTACTTTACAGAAGCTTACGCTGCTATCAAAAATCTAACTAACGACTCTGAGCTTGATCACTTGCTGACGACAGCATTGTCAGACTCTATAGGAGGATACCTAAAATCGTGCGTTCTCCCTGTCACTAAATTGGCTTTCTACAGCGGTACCATTTCTGGACAAAACGTCGCAAGACTATTCAAATTATATGATGTGATCAAGCGGTACTTGAAGACGGATGGAGAGGGTTGGCATAAGCCAAATATGAATCTATTTGACGAGAACGCAATGAGAACCAAGCCTAAACAGATTCCGAAAAATGCACACGTTTCTAACGTTAATTGCGACTATAGTACGATCTTTTTTGAGAAAACTTCCGATGATGGTCTTGCTGTGCCGATACCTCAAGTGAGCTGGGACGGCGATTCAAGCAAAATGTTTCTTCCACTTAAAAATCAGTCAGTATACTCAATGAATTCTGAAAATACTTCTGCGGTGCTGCAGGGGTTTTATGACACAACAAAATATTGCCTACAACAGTACCCCCAGCTAATGGAAAATTTCGAGATGAGATTCCAAGCGTGGCTCGAGAATGAAATCTTACCGCATATGGCCGATGACAACATATATCTCGCTTTGGGCAACGTACTCACTGTTTTGAACAAGACGCGAGTGCTCTACGATAACTTGCAAGTTATGTATCCGAAGACACAGCACCCACCACAGAAAAGGTGTCATATTGTTTTCTTCTCTAAAAAAGTAATAATCGTATCTGTGTTGATATTGATTGAATTATTTTGGTGTTGCCTGGCTTTGATTTATACGTGGCACTCGAGAAGAAAACGAGATCGAGTGAGCAACGTCTATCACTTTGTAGAACGGCGCCCTCCAAAAGTGCAAGACAAGTGGTATAACACAGTGGATGAGTTTGGTGGCCGACCTTTTGGACTAAAAGAAGATGGCATTAATAAAAGTAAAAAAAATGATATAAGCGCGACAAAGGTAAAAACTTTGTTCGTTAGAGGGCGGCGCTCTGTCGTGGAGTGCAAATGTTCAGAGTCCACTGTGCATAAGACTATTTCCGCCGGAATGGTAACACAAGATAGTTCAAATTTCGGTCGTTTCGAAATTTGCAACGAAAATGTTACCAAGAGAAATTCTTCACTCAGTCAATTACAGTGTCGTTCTTCCAAACCCAATACGGATTTGCCTATTTCTACCAGTAAAATAATCACTATTGGAGATACTGACCGACCAGAAAATCAACGTCGCTCAAAACATATGAGTGAACAGACGCACAAAATAGATGAACACATGAAAAAGGTAAGTAGCCAAAAAAAGAGTCAGTCCAGTTATATTAATATGGAACCTCGAAAATCCCTAAAAAACAAAAAATCTTGTTCTAAAAACGATGCAATCCGATCAGAATGCAGAGACCAGACTATGCATAAAAAAGATTCGGAAGAAATTCTAAAATCTTATATTGTATTCCCAAAAGCAGAGAATTGTGTTGGAATTTCAGTTTTAAATAAAAAGTCTATTGGTATAATTGCAGTACAATCAGAGCATGAGTATTATACAACAGGAACTCAAAACATGCCGTGGCCAAATAAATCATCTAAAATCCTCAATACAGAATTAAGTATCAATCACCGCGTGCAACATGAAGAATGCCAAAGTATTGAACCACCTGTCAAAGTGCAAATGTGTGTAAGTACAGTAGACCAGAATATGGTAAAATCAATAAAATTCCTGGAGAATGACACGACGGATAAAAATGTATCAAACACACCATGCGTAGAATCGAAAATTGGAAACTGTGTATTTAAAAATAAAAATGTTGATGTGCCAAAAATACCGATAGAAAAAGCAGAACATGATAAAAAAGAAACACTCATAAACTACGAAATTATTAACGTTGAAGAGAAGCTATCCGTAAACACTTATGTGTCGGCAACTTCTGAAAGGAATTCTACATATATTCCCGAGCCCAATAAAATTGAAGAAATTATTTGTCAGAATGAACAGAAGGCCAATAAAGAATTTGCGCTTTTTCCCGATAAAGATTGCAAGGTGGAACCGAGCATGGGTAAATCAGAGTATATAAGGACAATAGCCTCGGAACCTTCTACACACGATAGTTTGAATATATCAGAGCCGAAAGGAGAGGTTGTACCACTGTCCTCCTGTCCTACAAAGAAGACTCAGTCCAATGCAGAAACTGGAATGAAGCATTTACGAAAGTGTGTTTATCCCAAGCAACCGTACTGCAAGATAACTATAGACAAACCGTCAAAAGATGTGTTTATCGATATCAAAGGTACAATAAAAATTAATCCAAAAACCCAGAGAAGTAAAATACCCAAGCTTTCTGTGAACACAATTTTGGAGATACCAGCGAGTACAAATAAATACACTGCCAAAAGTTTGATACCGCAGCGGAAAAAGAAGGCAGTTGATGACTCGGTGTTGGGAATTAATAAGAATAAAATTAAAATGAATACGACGTTTTGAACTTTTAATTAGACTGATTATGAAGTCAGAGGAGCTGATACGTGACAAATTACTGTCCTAACTGAACGAAGACACTATACCTATATTTTATGTGGTTGTATGTTTATGTTTTCGATAGTTTCTTCGACGCTCGTGTTTTTTAAGCTGTAGTTAAGTTGATATCTTTGTTTTAATATCGATAAAAACTACATTATAACCGACTTAATTATTAATAATTTGGATCAATAAATCGACAAATATGAAGTTAGACCACGAAACCTGAATTAGGTGATCGAATCGATACAACTAAGTATAGCATAAGACTTACCAGAAAGTAATAAAAAAAAAATAAACGGTTTTATACAAAACGTGTTACCTGTCATACCAAAATGTAAAAACAATTGTTTTTTTTTTTATTTCGGTAGGTATTTATGTGTTGCCTTACTATAAGTTGATAGTGCCAAGTTTTACACCTTAACATCATCATCATAGATGAAGTACTTGTTTAGATAAAACAGCGCGGGCGCGAAATCGGCATAAGATTTATTTACCGATTGATATATAGAGAGATAGGGTAAATAAATTGTAGTACGCACACGCACACATTGACAGCTTTTGAACAACACGCACGCACACATAGTACGTAACTGAGGCCGCTTTTGGTGCCATTATTGTTAGCAATGCTGTCTAGAGCTTAGTTTTAGACTAAGGCTCTATTATAGAAAGTAAATCAGTCGCGAATCTAGTTTTAAAAACTGATTTTTGTACTTAAACGTTAAAATTAGATTCAAACCTGTCAATTCATTCTGTAATACGGGCCTAAAGGTTTTGCCACATAGCCGACGCAGCTTGACGGGAGCGCGACGGTGGCGCGGCTTGGGGAGTTGTAATGTACTGAATTG
This sequence comes from Phalera bucephala, assembly GCA_905147815.2. Taxonomy (NCBI): domain Eukaryota; kingdom Metazoa; phylum Arthropoda; class Insecta; order Lepidoptera; family Notodontidae; genus Phalera; species Phalera bucephala. Next base: position 22,390,633 of record LR990609.1, on the reverse strand, counting down.
TACGGGAGACGCCACATAACGCAGCCTCGCTCGGCGCGACGGTGGCGCGGCTTGGGGAGTTGTAATGTACTGAAATGTACCGGACACGCCACACAGCGCAGCCACGCTCGGCGCGACGGCAAATGTCACAACCAAACGTAGCCGAGCGCTTCCGTCGCGCTCCCGTCGTGCTCCGTTGGCTATTTAACTAAACCTTAAAAGCATCACATTGTAAGCTTTTATAACAGAGTTTCTTATTCTGTACATGATCGTAGAATAAAAAACTACGGGACTGAAACCCATTGAGATACTACAGACTAGAGAAGACATCTCAAGTGATTTTTTGTAGCATTAGTTAGTGTATACATTCTAGCACAGTTTGTGTCAAGTGTTGAGAAAGAGAATATAATAACTACATTGTGCTTGCTGCAACGTGACACGTTCAAGTGCTAAGTTTTAATTAAAAAATATGCCTTCATGAGCACTGAGATACTGAATTACTCGAGAAACAAAGTTACTATGTCTACAGTCCCACAAGCATCTTTTGGCCCGCGGCCAAAATCTGATCTAACACTGTCATCAAGCGAAATGTTTGCCATGAAATTTATCCGAGTTCTTTTTTTTAATAAGTAACCGTGCGGATCTTGTTGAAATATCTCCTTGAAAGTAATAAAAATTGTACTAAATGGTAACACTAATTTCACACCAACGCCCCTCTGTCAATATCAGATTCTTGTCGCACAACGTCGCACTGTAGCAACACTGTAGTTATTCAATATATAATAACAAGTTACGCACCATTTCTTTTTCGAAGTAGCTTCTCTAGTATGACCAAACTTCGCTCCCATGCCTATCTTAAAAGCTTATCAGGATTGTTTTTGTAATTAAAAATGTTGTAAGAAAGAAATGTGCATATAATCAGTTTATATCTCAGTTTTATTTCCCATGCCAAAGTAAGATTACAAGACCACTGCTAAAGAGGTTGTCGTGACCTATCTCCATTCCTGTCCTATCAGTTATCGTGCGGAGTTTAATAATTTTAATTTCCAAACTGTTGCTTTTGACTACCTACCTCTAAATAAAATAAGTTTTGGTTGTAGTAGATTATTTGTACACATTATTTATGTTATAATAACTTAGTACTTACCGTGTTGTCTGTGAACAGATGACTAATTAATAATTTATTTAATAAACATGTTGTGGTATAATTACTTGTTTTTTTCCCCGTTTTTGCCTTTATGATCATGTCCTTAAAGAGGTGACTAAACCTGGTTTGAATTTGCTAGTACCAACTCTGGGATATCTATGTAGAGGTGAGACGGAGATATTTTAATTAGTCCTTACCAAAGGTCCTTACAGATCATATCATTTCCAAGAGGCGACTGACATTTTAAACTGGTGTAAAACATTGATATGTTCAACAGATCGCTGCATACAAGGTGGCTCAACCTAAATGGTTAGTGCTATCAGGTGTCTACTTCTGAAAGGTTTTTATAGGAATGCTGGCGTGGCGAATCTGTGTGGCGTTGGAAGAAACCTTGGTGTGACGTAGGTGTGCAATGTAGCAACTATATGTTTCAGTTTTGCCTGCCGCTTCGGGAATAACATAAATGTTGTAAATATGATTTTTCTCAAGGATTGTTTACGTTTTCTTCAATATCTGTATCGGAATCAGTCGTCTGGGCGTAGTTTCTTTAATTTCCGCTAGGGGTGTATGTTCTGATTTGTGTTTTAGTATTCTGAGGTACCTTATATAAAATTTAGTCTGATGACTATGTTACAAGTTTTCTATAACTTTTCTAGAAAATAAAATCTAAGGGTTAGTAGTTATAAATAATATGACAAACGGATTCTCAATCGTTTATTGGGGCCCAAAAGTTTTAATAAGGACAGGTACACATCAATACATAGGTGAGGTCAGTACAATGTCGCTCACATGAAACAGATGAAATGAAACATTGACAAACTTGTGAGTACTATTCGCGTTTAATGCAGCATAATCCCAGCACGGGAAAATAACCTATTTAGTTTCATCTAAAGTAAAAGCGACACTTAATTACTGTAGAAGATAAGTTCTTATGTATCTTAAACAACATCAGTTTGTAGGTTACAGTCATCTTTATTAATCTGTGCTTCATTAGATACAGTGAATATAACACAGAGTGCTACAATCCTCTCGATGACGAAAAAAGTTTAATATCATAATTTAAACATGTTCTAAACACATATATTGTTTGCTAAAACAACCCGTAAAAACATTCTTAAGAAATATTTTTCACTCAAATCGAGGCAGAGCCGAGGCGAGCATCTGAATTTGTTTTTACGGGTTTACTTTTCAGCGTCGCTAAGAATTATATGGACCAAATAACATTTGAAATAACACACACGATATTGTAGAACATCTAACAACTAGAATCAGTATTTATCAGTTAACATGCATCTACATAAGTATTTTGATTAATTGCAGACATAAATTCGTATGTAAAGAATCATTTTATTTTCAATGAGATATACAATTATGTAATAATAAAATTCTACGTGGTAAACATGCTATTAATGCCATATTGATTACACATTTTCAAACAATAGATATCGCAAGATATGGAGATGTCGTGTCCTTACTTTGGCTACTATTCAACTCTGTCTTCACAAAATCTTCGTTCTGGTCAATCTTGGAAAGGAACATGTAGTCGCTTGGTAGGTACATAGTTTAGGCCAAATTCCCCTAGGCCTAAGGAAACAAGATGACAACTTGGAAGTTATAAATGCAATTTTAGGTTGAGAGCCAAAATGATGATGAGAATGTAGGTACTTAATGTGACAAAATGTGTTTTATGTAAGTTACAAAATCAGTAGTTTCCAGGCCGCCTTGAATTAAACTTGCTTACTTCTGATCTTTGTTCGTTCTGTATGAAAATCAAGGCAGTAAGGCCTTGTACTGAGATATCGTTTTAAACTAGAAATTTGGGTAATTATCGCATCATTCCGCTTCGATGTTGCAGCGGCGAATGCAAAAACATCTGGAATCGTTCTTTAACCGCACTCCATTCACTAAATTTTAGGCTTGATGCATGCTATGTTATGTTACGCGAACTTTATATATATAATTAAACCCACCCAACGAACTAAATATGGTTTTACTTTCAAAGTAGGAGCGCAGGAAAAGCTAAGGAGAGAGAAGTTAGTAACACCCTGTATCTTCTTAAGCCTACCTTCAGTCGCTGAACTTTTCCACTGTCAATTGGGATTTCGACGTATAGTACAGCGTAAATGTTCAGAGAGAGTTAAGTTACAACGCGTTACGACACTCGCGTGCTGACCAACCGGCGAAGTCCGCCTCGACAAGAGTGAATAATTTCATAGTCCTTTCTCATACTGACTATGTTGTAAAAATGTTTCCTCGTCCAGATTGTCCGATCTAACCCAGATCCCTATATAATAGAACTGTCAATGCAATATTTGTCAAAAAATTATAGAATTATAGCATCGTCATAATAGGACTTTTATTTGGTTATGACCAAACACATGCGAATTACCACTGAACGATAATTTCAAGAGGTTAACTTAACGCGCTGCGTTGCGCGTTTATTGGTCATAGCGAATACGGGCCCAGGTGTTCATTGATAAAGTGGGTTTGTATGCCTTATTATTGACAAATTTTGTCATTGTCACTTTATTAGACAAGGCCCGGTGGTATAATTGATACACTCTTTTCGAGGCAGATTACATAACCTCATACAATATGTTAATAACTTAAACATGGCTGTCAATTCTTCAAGTGCCTTGAGTATTGCTTACGTGTTCACTATCATTTGTTATTAAACAATCTTAGATTCGAATAACAGTAAGTTTGCAATAAATAGGTAATATTCGAGGTGGTTTATTCAATAGACACTATACCCTGTGGTATTACTTACTGGAGTTGTTAAAATGCATTGTTTTATTATTCGTCCCATCATTCTTCTATAATATTTTTCACATAAGATGGGTAGTGACAGTTCTAAGTGCCAAACGAAATTAATATTTAATTCAATGGTATTAAGGCATAACACTAAGTATAGAAACAGGCCATGCCTCTTATTGCCATTGAATAAAGTATAATTTTCTTTGACACTTACAATTGTCACAGTACCCTTCCTTCATGAAAAATACTATAATGGCGAGATTTTCTAAGTTAATGTTCTTGCCGGTCGTTGGCGTTCAAAGTACTACAGAACTGTCATTCTGCGAACAAAGATTCGTTGTCCAGTAAATAAACCTCACAAATATACTATTCATAACTTACGTTAACTGTCAAGTGGATTAGCAAGATCTGAGTTCCGTTAGTCAACACGTAGCGTTCCTCTAATGTATGCCTCTATCATACCCTCAAGTTAGCAGACACTAGTACCTGCTCAGTATCAACTAGTAATAAATATTATTAGCTATATACAATACAATCTACATGTTCCGACCGTTCCTCCACGCCTGACTGCCACCGACGTATCTATTTCGTAATATTCAAACAATGAAATATTATTTAAACTACAGAAATTTCACATTTCTATTCTAACATCAATATTATTTTATTCAGCTAATACATCTAATCAGATCCTCAAAATTTGATAGATTAATAAAATTAGGTACATTTATATATGTGTGCAGATATAATATATTTTTCAATGATTCGAATAGAGTGAGTGGTATATGAGTGGTATATAAAAACCACAGTTTTCAAGTTAAGGTATGCTCAGAAAATTCGTAGTGTATTTTGTACCTAAAAGAAAACAGTGTGAAAACACACGTACAAAAACATTGTGTTAAATTATGAAATAGAAAGTGTTGTAAGTGTCGATTACACTGTATATAATTGGTAATAGTAGTTTAAATAGTATATATTAGCAGAGAAACGGTCTAATGTAGGCGATCGAATAGTTCGGATTTCACGACTTATGTTCGATCGTCCGAACTGCCATCGTAAAGTGGATGCCAGGTGGTTAGTGTAGGCCTAAGCGTTGGACTCCTTAAGGTCCGTGAGCCTGGCGAGTTGCGCCGGCTCGAGCTCGTCCGGGATGGAGGCGCGGCCGCCGCGGGGCGCTGCGGGGGGCGACTGCGGAGCGGTGGGAGGGCCGGAGGCCACGGACGCGCCGGTGGACTCGCCCTCAGACGCTGTCGAGCTTGACGCCGGGTGCGGGGCTGAATCTGCCGGGCCTTCATCCGAGTCGCGGAGACAGACAGCGGTCTGCTCCGACAGCGAAGACTCGTCGTCGTCGATCTCATCGTTCCGTTCCGGCTCTGGTTGCGGTTCCGGCTCCGATTCGGGCTCAGGCTCCGGCGGGGGGAACGGCTGGTCGGGCTCTTCGACCATCGGTGTGGCGGCGGTGATGACGATCTGCGCCACGCCAAGCCCGCAGTCATCAGCGGGCGCTTCAACTATCGGAGGCGCCGGCTGGCTCGGTTGCAGCGGCGGCATCTCCTCCTCGTCCTGAACCAACAAACGTCCATTACCGCGCAGCCTTCGCTTAATCACCAGAAGGTAGAATGACGGTTAGATATTACAGATAGACATTCCGAAAGTCATGCATCGAAGCGGCATGCTATGGTGACGTGAGCTACTATAAAGATCGGATCTTGAAATAGTACGATTAGTAAGTATTAAACGCTAGATAAGACAGAAGCGTCAAAACAAACGACAGCAACAAGCGAGATAACGATTAACTAAAGCGTCAACGAGCAGCACAGAATGATGTGGAACAAATCGTAAGGTTGGTATTTTAGGTTCAAACCTCATCCTCTAGGTTTTCGCCGACAACCTCGTCGACTGAAGCATGGAAAAGAATTCACACTTAGTTCACAAGAACACCAAATACTTACGATAAGAATATAAATCAATCGATATATACTTAGGTAGGTACGTGTAACATTTATCTTATAAATATGCAAATATTGCACATAAAATACTTTATTTCAGGTTCTTTCAGAAGTCGTTTCTAAGATCATGATGTATAGAAAACCTCGAAAACCCGAGCAATGTTGCACGTATGGTCCAGCTAAACCGGAGTGATACTGATTTTCTTTAGGAACTGACTTTTTTGGAATCATATTATACCTAATTTGTCTGGCCTATTTAAGAATATACAAGTTGTAACATAATTAACTCAAGACGAGTAGTTTGTTCGAAATCGGCAACTGAATCTATTCCAACTATTTTTAAAGTTAAGATTTTTTTAAGTACAAAGAAAACTGTTATACGTTCTGTTCGCTGTATTAAACAATATTTAATAATTATTCAAAGCATTACAGCTATTTTAATTACACACACATTCATTATGTATTTCTATTACACACACCTCAATATATATACAAAAGTTAATTAATCAATAAATTTTATGGTTAATGTGGGTAACCGAAGAGCTTGAAAAAATGGTAGAAAACTCCTTAAAATTGGAAGTTTGATTTTCGCATTAAATTCGTAAAGCAATAATCTAATTGAGGTGTCTGAGATTTTGCGTTATATTTGTGACACCTTGTATACTCAATTTCAAGTATGGAAGTCTTAGATATCTCTTTGATTTCTATTTCTTCTGGCAATTCGAAAATTGTGTTTATACCGTCAAGATGAATCTAACGCGCGTTTTCGATGTATGGATTTTCATGATTTCCACTATGGTCTTAGTCAGCAACAACGTTAAGAGATACATAGCTTAGTATTTCATGGTAAAGCTCTATTTCGTGTTACCCCTTACAACTGGCTTAAGTGTGGTTGTATAAATCCACGCGAGAACGGGAAATACTAAATAACGTCGAAGCCATGCGGATTTATCATAGTCTGACTAAAGTAGCCTATAAAGTTCAGACAAGCTTTAGGGATTGATATAAGAGGGACCTTACATGGACATTTAACTGTAGCTTTTCGTATGGTTTTGATTGAAAACCCCACAATTTGGCCGTACCCTAAAACGCCGTTACATGATTTGGTGTTGCAAAATGTTATCATAATTTGATAGCTTTGCCTCAAGCCCTGCATTTGACATTGTAACTAGTGACGACAGCTGGATTGTATTGTTACGATTCCCTAACAATACAGCCTTTCACTAAAACCAAAGCCTAAAGCTGCCATAATATGGGTTCAAACTTTGAAAAGCATCGTAGTTGGGAACAACTTCATTCTCAAAGTTGACGACCAACCAATTAAACAAGGTAGCATTTTGACACTCTTAAAATACCTGCCTAATTAGAACGCATAGTACACCTTAAAATACTTACCAACAATAGTGACGGTTGGGGCCACGGTCGCCGAGAACTGTGTGCCGTACTGTTCATGCTGGTTCCTACTTAGCTCTAAGTTAAAGCTGAAGTCAGGCTGGCTATCCATCGAGTCCCCCATGTCAACAGGGGGCGGCGGGGGTGGGTTTGCAGGCGGAGCTGCCTCCTTAGTATTGTTGTTCTCAGTCACGATCACTGGCAGCGTCCAGGATGACAACACAGTCAGCCAAACACCACAATCCATATGTACACATGCAATTATTTACAGTCCTATATTATGTGACATAAATATTTTTGGCGAAAAAGAACAAGCCAATTTTGGCAACTGAACGGTGCTAAGCAGTGCTCTTTGCAATTCCCATTGTGCGTTCCATATTGCAACTATAAATAAGGAATATAGTTGGTCAGGTAATAATGTTTGATAGAGTGATTTAGAGCGTATTTTGTTGGTATTCCGTATTGCCTCCATACATATATGAATTGTAAGTAATATTAGTCAAATGTTTTTATCGATTGTATTCTGTTATGTATCTTTTTTATAGTTTTGGTCTGTGTATGTCGGTTGGAGCCACTGGAGTACCATTACACGGTCATTTGACGAAATAAAATCATTTCATAAAATTCGCTAAAAGTCGTATCAACTGCTGCCGATAAACATTTTCCGTATTCGGCTACAATACGAAAATTCCGTTTTTTTCGGAATTTCCTTAGTAGAACAACCTTACTAAGAAAAATAAATTACATACTATGTCTAATTCAAAGTCGCTTTATGAAGTTTAATACAGGCGCTTTGTTAGGAGTGACGTGCCCCTGTATATTATGAAGGATTCGTCAATGTGTAGGTAATTTATAAGGAAGTTAAAAAGATAAATATAGTAGTTGTCAGAAGAGGTGTTGATCAATATAGGGAAGTGCACTTTCATAAAACGTGTTGGTACTGCCGGTACACGGCAGTAAACAGTGTTTATAAATATTTACATAGTGCAAGTGCTCTATAAAATTGTCTCTTATAAAAATGCTAGCAGTGATAACCTGGTTAGTAGGACGCTCGTCACGTATACAATAGGGTTAAAAATAAAATTCAACAGGCTTGCGTCTTATCACATGCTAACCCAAAATACCTGAGCGATATCTATCTATCCATATCACGCCAGTTCCCTTGCAGGGTAGGCAGAGAGGACAGAGCTCCAACAGGTTCTTTCCTAACAGACTCTCTGGCTTCCTTCACTCTCATAGTTCGTCTCATACATGTTCGCCGGTTACGGAGACTCTTGACTTGCCCTTCAGATAAGACACGGTATATTTGGTCATGGTCAGATAGTCTAGGTCTTCCCCCGTATCTACATCCTTCGAGTTTTGCTTTGTATATCTGTTCGATGCGATATGTGGGACTATAAGGTACAGACCAAAGAACTTATTTAAGCAGACTAAATTGCCTCTCAAATACCTCTAGAAAATTAGTGTATATAAAGCCTTAATTTAAGGATATTAAAATATTGAAATATCTGAAAATTCTGAATTATAAAATAACTTATAGGTAGTATTCGAAAGAGCACCGGAATAAAAAAATATTTTAGTACAAATTTAAATCATGGAATCGAAGTTTCTTTGCAGAGCATTAGTATGTGTCGAAATATTAATAACATTTTCTGAGTACCTTTGATCACCATACTCGCTATTTCATTTTGCACTAATAAATATATTTTGTAAGCATATGTTTAAGTTAATATTCATACAAATTTAATTTAATTAACTGTTTTTATTTAACGAAATTTTGTAACCAAGAGGTTGAGAATTGAAATAATCGAGCAACTAGAAAAATTCAATGTAATAATGATGATTGCTCTAATTTTAAGTATTCTGATACAATATATCGATGAACACAAATTATCGATGCTCGTAGTAATTTCTCTAGAAATGATGTTCTAGGATGGGTTCCTAAAACTGGTATGCGGTCTTACACATAAACTTCGTAAGTAACCGAGCTATATACTTTCGTGCACAACATGCATATACTGTGATGTGATGGTTTTTACTCCTAGCTTCTAAATGTGCGTTCCACTGTAGTTTGTTTGCATGCCAATTGGGAACCAAAGCCAGTGTCGGATTAATCACCTTTCGTACTTTAACCGCTCATAATATTATAATGATGTCTCTTGCAATTTTCATTTGGGCAGTTTTGACAGTGATATGAAATATGGCGAGTGCAGGATTTCTCTCATCACTTTATTTGTCATTTAGTCACAGAAGTAGACTAAATGATAATTAAAGTTGCAAGTAAGTCTACGTATGAATTTCAATATCCAATTGCCGAGTAACGGTAATCGAGAAGTAACTAACTAGCACTTTACTCGAGGATGGTGAAAGCAGCCCTATGTGTTTGAAAATGGAATCTTCATAATGTAAGAAGACGTCCAGGTGCTAATATGTTCTTACTGACAGGCCACGCCCACTCAGTGTGGCCGGTTGGATTAAAAAAAAACTTACACACACGGTCACGTCTATATTCCCCAAGCGGGGGTAGCAGAGGTGTACTGAGTACACCCACGATTCGCCGACGATGTTAAGTCCCATGTAATAGGAGGCGAGACTATTGCCATATACCGGGCACAATTCCAGACTCCGGACACGTACTAGGAAGTTTTCGTTAGAAACACTACACTTGTCCGACCTAGGATTTGAACCCAGGACCTCGTCACAAAGCGATGCGCTTTATTTACCACTAGACCAACGAGGCAGTCAAAAAATATATGAAATACCAAAAAAATGTGAGGGTGCTACATCAAAGATACCATAAGAAAGCTAGTATAAAATTATGGTGGGAATATTTATATAAAAACAATATCATTTGGGGGAAAAGAAAATCTGATGTCAGGAAATTTTGCAAATATAAGAGAAACAGAGTGATACATGAAATGCGAAGGGAGTATGTGAACAGTCGTCGGTGCCGCGGAACTGCTCATTACTCTAGGCGGGAAGTGGCGGCAGAAGCAGTGTAAAAACCGGGTATAAAGAACGTCTGTGCAACAAGGCGTAATGTAATAAATTCTGCATAAGTTTTTTTTCATTGTTTTTGTTTGTTTTATAAATTTCACAACATTTTAAATTAAGAATTCCATTTCGTTTTTATCTTTGATTTACATTAGTTTAAATTTTGATGTTTTAATATGGTACAGGGATTGATCCGACACTGCCAAGTCAACAATTAATTTAACCCAATCAGCTAAAGCCATCGTGTGTATATAAATATGCTCTATGTGTACATTAAATTATAAAAATATGTTATGTACTGCATGACACTTATATTTTACGAAACGAAAGGGGACAACTTGTGATTAGTAGGTGTTTAATGTGACTATAATGATTGGCGGGTTGGCGGCACACCTCATTCAATATTCCAACATGTGTCATCGGTAATAAAGCATGAGGCGTTTAGTTCTGAAGGTTTGACCTGGTGTTTATTGAGCGTACCACAGTCAACAATGTTACTGTAATCTTACTTTGCTGTAAGAAAGAGATGTAGATATACGCGTTAAATAGCTTTGCCTCTTTTTCACAGCAAAGTAAGATTAAAATAAGGGAAAGTTCAATCATTTAGAACAGAATAAATACTTTTCTAATTCTTTCTAAATCTTCCTATTACATGGGGGCCACCCCATTCTACGAGTGGAGATTAAAATAGTTTTGTAAAAGATTGTGACAATTCCCAGTTTAACGTTAGTATATCGAGTTAATATGCCATCTTTTTTCAAAGTACAAATTTACTAAATGAAGGTAAAAGTGACAGCACGGTTACCCAATAACGTTACGTTAACGTCAATCTGTTCGTGCTGATCCCTCTGTGTGCCCTCTGATCTCAGTAATGGAAGGTTTTTAATTTAAACTATCATGTTCATTCATCATCATCATCGTACTTAATTAATAAATTTACAATTTAGTCTCAATTTAATTTATTAAGGTAATTCTATTTAGCTTTTAAATTGTCAATAGTTATTTTTAATGTTATTGTAACTGGCTGTTTCCCTCGACATCTGCGTTATTTTTTGTGATCAAAGGTAGTCCAATTCCTGTCCCAAGATTGAAGCTATTCACCTATGCAATTTTATACTACCTGCCAAATTTTATCTAAATCTGCTCAGCGGTTTAGGCGTAATTAGGGTATCAAACATGGCTATTTTCACATAAATATAGTATAAGTATGAAATAATTAAAGTGTATGGATATTTTAATCTGTAAAGATTCCAAATTAAGGGCATGTGTTGTTTTCTGGACCTTCCTCCTTCTCTTTTCCTAATTGATTTTGTACTTGACGGCATATTTCACCGATGTCAAATCATAAAATGAGTATAAAAGTAAGTTTATACTTACTGGTAGTAAAATTGATTTCTTCCCGACATTACGGCAAAGCGAAACATCGTTAATACAAGGGAGGAGACTTTGAAACATTAGATTTTCTTGAAAGATTGGAGCTTTTTGAAATGATGGAGCTTCTCGAAAGGTTGGAAGTTTAGACTGTCTTGACAGTTTGTACCTTTATGAAAGGTTGTTTTTTTCGAAGGACTGTAATGTCTTAACCTTAGTTGGTATTATTTAATTGCCACGTCTCGTTTCGTACCAGGTGTGTCAATTATTTTTTCAATTCCCTTTGATTCTTGGTGTTTGTATCCTCTGTCACTATTATTGTACCTAGTTGGTAGTCTAAGGAACAGTTGGACGTTACTAATCTATATTATTTTAACTACATCCAACATTTAACTGTGTTCAAATAAATGAAGACCAATTTTTAATATAAAAAAAAAAACACCGTCACGCCTATATTCCCCAGAGGGTGTGGCAGAGGTATACTGAGTACACCCACGTTTCGCCGACGATGTAATAGGGGGCGAGCCTATTGCCATATACCGGGCACAATTCCAGACTCCGGACTCGTACTGGGAATTTTTCGTTAGAAAAGCTACATTTGTCCAACCTAGGATTTGAACCCAGGGCCTCGTGATCACAAAGCGATGCGCTTTGCCACCAGACCAACAAGGCAGTCAGTTTTTAATATATATTTAAACAATTGGTACATTACAACAAAATATTACGGATGAATAGTTACGGTTATCTAATCCTTCATTATTGAACCATTACTGCCATATATAAGTAGAAAAATAATTCTTTTTAATGATGTAATTTTTCAATAACTGCCTCCAGCTGTTTAACGGATAGGCAATCATAGAAACACTAACTAACAATAAATATATTTCTAGTGTATTTAATATGTATCGGCGAAATTATTGCTGTAATAAGTTCTAAATGGATTGTATTAAACAGTCTTTATATCGAAGTAATAGTAGAAACAATTTACATATTACACGACTACATGTGTATACAAACAGCCTTCGAGTTATTAACTATGATTAGACGTGGGATTTCCATGTTTGATTCATTCAATATTTACAAGTATTGTATCGATTTAAAAACATTATACATTTAAATATTGCAACGTGGCTGTGTCTGGCTGGTCTTGTCTAGTCATCGTGTCGGGTAGTCAGCACGAAGTCTGGGATGCGAATCCTAGGTTAAGGAATGTTACTTCGTTTTTTTTTCGTTTAAAAATTCTTAACAGTACCCTGGCGTATAGATTTATGTCCCGTATAATGGCATTAAGATATATTTGAAAAAGGTGGGTGGTTAAATTTGATCGAAATCCCTATTCAATGTTTGATTGATTTTTTATTGATTTCGATAAAATTTATATCCAGGTGATATTATACCACTACCTACAGGGGTTCAGTATTCATGTGGCAGCAGACAGAATACTTTGTCTTTTGTTTTTTTAGTGCATGCTATAATTACATGTATTTCATAAGTTTGCTTGGTTCTAAGAGTTTAAAAGTAACATCGAGTATCCGTGGAACCTCCATGAGGCATATGTATTAATAAGTATTCATGGACAGTCCAGGGCGTTGTTATATCTTCGCCTACACCGCAGTCCGCGGGAGGAGGAGTTTAACATCATGGGCCCACTTGCAAATTGCTCGCAAAAGACTACACGCGTCTCGGCCATTTTTGCCTACGTATTTAATAATTTTAACTCTTCTACTAAGTTTTAATTTTTATGACAAAATACAGTCCTCGAAGTAGAAGACCCACCAGGGTTCATAAACCAATAAAACATACATTATAAACCTAGTTTGATAGTCAGGAGATTTTATATAACAAGGGATTTGGTACTTTTCTATGCTACTGTAACGTTTCTCATTAGTAACTTAACCAACTTTTAGAATTTTCAGAAATGCTTGGCAACATCTGCCACCAATTTATTACAGTAGCAAAATGTGTAATGGCAACTCTGCCCTCTCTTCTGCAGCTATAACTTTTAACAATTTTTACGATTATTACGAGTGGTACGACCGGCGAGCGTGTATTTGATGAACTATGAAAGTGGAGGAAGCCAGGGAGGTCTGTAAGGAAAGAAACTGCTGGAATCCGTATATAATATAGATATATCCCTTGCGGATTCCAACAGATTTCGAGGTAGTTTGATGTACGAGAGTGTTTTAAGTTGCCCCCTTTCGGTGTGTGTCGGTATGTGTGCGTGCTTACGGTCGTCGTCGAAGCCGGGCGGGGTGCTCGGGGGCGAAGCGAACACCGGCGGGGCGGAGCCCGGCGGGGTCCAGTCGTCGGCGCCGCTCAGAGGCTCGCCGTTCTGATGGTCGGAACACAGTTCAGAAAGACAAAGGGAGGTACAGGTAGGGAGCCAGAAAATTTGTAAGATATATTCTGCCTATTTAAGATGATAAAACGCATAAAGTATAAATAAATATTCCTGGTTTAGGAGTGCGTGCTTCGGTCAAATAAAAAATCATTAATATAAATTAATTATTGATTATGAGCCATAGGTGCGGAAAACTTTTCAAAAGGTTAGTACCCATTAATACGATCAACTATTATTACACTTATAGAAAATAAGACAAAATAAGTGCTATAAAAATATTGGGAAGCTATTTTACGGTGTGTTTCAAGTAAAAATTGACCGTATCGTGGTTCGTATTGATAAAAACTGTTACTGATATTATCCACTTGGTTCGTGAACGTTATATTGTTTAAGAAATGTTCCTACTAGATACATTTATACATGCATACTATAATACATAACAAACAATTATTGACAAACAAAAAAAATCAAAGTATCAGAATAAATAAATAGGTAAAATAGCAAATAGCAGGTACTAATTTTAGTACGCTGATTGTCGCTATATATTCGATAGAGAAAGAGTCCAATTTTGTGAAAATAGCATATTCAATTCAACAAAATAGAAATATTGTATTTTGTTAGCCATTTCGTAAATATTTATTTCAATACCTATTAAGTACCTTCTTATACAAATATAATTAAGTAGGTGTTAGCCACCATGTTAGCATTGCGTTTCCGATTATCTACATAAAAAATATTGTCATTTCAAGAAAAGGCGAACATAGGCAACCTGCTACAAAATCTCGTAAAATATCATTTCTCAACTATTTGTAACTCGAAATGTGAAGTTTCTTCGGTAGGAAAGCTAATGAATACCGGCCAGCATCCGTCGAAACGTATTATTGTTTTTTTTGGCGCTGCCGCGACGGTGACTTCGCCGCTGTGACGACACCGGACGGAAATCTTTTGTACTGATTCCATTTTAAAACGAGATACCTTGCCAGTGCATTCTAAAAAATCACGGACAATATAATTTCTTTTTTAGAAGATCCCAATTAAGATATTATGACAGGGAATAGATATTGTTCGAGGGATCTTAGCCTAGCTGTAGAACACATTAAGTTAGTTAAAAAATATATAATATTTTTTAAAACAAACTTTAGAAAAGTAATTTAATTAAACCATGATCTGCCAAAGTATTTTTTTTTGGCTTATTTTGCGCTTCGATTCGAAAAAAAAGGTTTTTCTCCAAGATTCGTACAGAATATGGGCATGGAATATGTGGCATGTTGAATGTATCTGTTGGTCTTACAACGTAATTAATCCATGATTCTATTAACAAATAATGTTAAAAACGAATTTAAAAGGCATCCAATCAAAGGCGTTCAGCTGTTTTTACTAAATAAAACCTACTACTAGCATACGAAAATATTAATCGGTGGTCATTGCGATTTGAATTTAGCAACATATTTAGGCTCGTGATCACAAAGCGTGCCATTAGGTTGATCTAAAAGACAAGCAAAAATGAAATGAAGTGAAAAAAAAAAAAAGTTAACAAAATAAAAATCTATTTTATTAGCGCGGTCATCTCCCAGGCTTGCCCACCTCGTCGCACTCCTCCACGATGAGCGAGGGGAAGTTGCCGAACACACCGTTGGCCTCCCCGCGCCACCAGCCGTCGTCCACGCCGTGCGCGTCGCGGGACACCACGCGGATAATCTGCACCGAGGGCGCCGGGGTATCATCACACAAAATATTTTGGAAGTCATTTTCAACAAAATCCTACACACCGTCACGCCTATATTCCCCAAGCGGGGGTGGCAGAGATTTTGATGAAATTTACAGAATTATTTTTATTTTAAGCATATTTGGTAAACAAACAGAACAATAGTACTAAATATAACTGTTAAAATAGTCGTAATCTAGTCAAATTTCCACTTTTTATAAAGCTTATACACTAGAGCTATTATCATTTATAATACAATGCTATCATTTAAACAGATATTAAAAATAAATATTTGCAACCACGGGTACCGGCTAGTCTGTTATAAATGTATGCTTTTGCAAGAAGTTCAAACAAAAATGAGAAAGGTCCTTTGAAAAATTCAGTTGCGGTAAAAAAAGAAGACAATTTTCACCATCAAGACATGATCAGGAGAAACTACAAGATTTATTAAGTGCATAATGCCCATTGCATTATAGATCATTAAGCATTTTTTATAAGCCATACTAAAAGTTGAATAAGTTTAACAAGCATGGTGTTTAAAAAAATGAAAATAATTCACGTTTTTATATCAAAACAATTAAATATCATTTCATATTATTTCATCAACCGTTTTAGAAGTTTTAGTGACCGTGTGTTTATTACAGCAAAGGAAAATTCCACCAATAGAATTATGTACAACATTTTTATTACAATTGTTATTACTTTTTGCACATTTGCTCCCACGTCCTATCAAAAATTAAGAACCTTTCACCATAATGGACAGCATCACCCTATGAAAGCCTTTTACACAGGAACAGACACCGACCTCGCCCTTGCTCGCCGACCGGTGCAGAGCACCACGGCGAGACACCTAGTATACGCCCTCCCTCATAGCGACTGCCCAAGTGAGGCCGTTCCTCCTTGAGGCGCCCTTGAGCTAGTTGCCCCCTTGCCCTTCTGGCACGAGCGTAGTGGTTGCACGCTCGCTTGCCTTCTTGTCAGGTCAAGCTGTAAAGGCCCTGTGGCCAACGGCGTAGATCACTCACACACACACAAAAGAACGCCTATTAATAAATACCTAAATAAACGGAATCTTACCTGTCCTTCTTCAAGGTTCAGCTCATCACTGGCTTCGGCATCGTAATCGTAGAGAGCGAAACAGTATCCAAGTGATGGGAGCAGCTCCATATTTGAAGGCTCAGAAGCCTGAGCCTCCTCTGCCTTCGGCTCTTCAGGCTTGGCAGCAGGGGCGGAGATCACGGAGATCTGGTCCGGGGACTGAACCACTTCAGCATCCTCTCCCTCCACAGTGTAGTCCACTGATGAGAACGATATTTGGGAGACCAGACCTGGTGCACTGGATGCCTGGTTGGAAATGATAAAAGTGTGGTTAAATGCGATAATAGAGCTTCGTAGCGAATCGGGTATTGTATATTACGGTCGGTTTTTGGACAATGGTTTGGAAAATTCGAAATGTATATAATACATTTCAAAATGTATTCTTAGTAATGCACAAAATTCCAATACTTGGTGTTTTTATTCTGTTTTATTTACGAGAAGATAAGACTTTTAAACAACAGAAAAGAAAACTTAAAAATGATTATTTACAAATTAAAGCTAGGTATTTTTTTAAATTATAAAACGGGTATCGAGTTTGAGCTCGATATAAATCCGCATGAATGGCCAGCATTGGCCATGAATAAGATTTTATGGAAGGTGCAAGGGGAGATCTTTGCCCAGCAGTAGGAGGCAGATTACATTACAAATCATTAAAAAAGTGGCAAACGTACCTGTAAAATATAATATTTTTAGCTTGAATAAGGCAAACGATATTTTCTAGCACCTTATTTACAATCGGCCCACTTGTTACCAACATGACATTTTCACGTAGACTTCCCTTCCCTTCCACGGGTGTTAATGCCTCAGTAGTGTTCTAATACCTGGCTTATACACTGTTACTGCCGCCACTTCCCGCTTAGAGCAATAAGCAGTACCGCGGCAGCGTGGCCTCACATACTACCATCGTACTTCCAGCATCGCTCCGTTTCTATGTTTGTAAAAACTCCCGTCATCAGATAGCGTTTTCCCCGAAATTATATTGATTTCATATTCCCAGGGTAATATTTAAAATGGCTTTCCCATGGTTTTTCTTATGCATCACCCCTCACATGTTTTTCGTGTTTTATATTTCTTTAGATTTTTATCCTTAAGTTTTTTCCAATATGATTTTTTCCTCATAATTGCAAAAAGATTTCTAAGCTGGCTACACTGAGTGGGCGTGACCTGTTAATCTTTTAGCTCCCGCTCATAACCCGCCAACAAGGGGAGCGCCGGGCAGTGATAGTGTGCGAAGGGAAGTTGAGCGTGAGCGATAATACGACTAACCTCACTTCACACGGAAGTTGGCAATATGTATTTCCATTCCTATACAATAAAATTAATAAATGTCTTAACATATTTCCGTTAAATAATTTTGACTGTAAAACTGAACTAACAGTTTGGCTGAAAACAAAAACTTATATAGGAATTGAAAATTTATTTACAATAATAAAATGAGCTTAATTTTAATTTACCTATGTAATTTAGATAAGAGAAGATAACAATTGTGTGCACTCTGTCAAAAATACACTCAAGGAAGAGTCTAGTATCTAAGATACAGGCTAGGCCTAGTTTAGATACTAGCAACAACATATGCTTTATATACACTAAAAAAAAATAGGAATATATATATATATATATATATATTCCTAAACAATGTTCTGAATTAATTGTCAACAAATGCACAGCTCAAAGTTTTAGTGGTTGAACTGTGCATGTTGTTGCTTAACTATTGTATTTTATTTTAAGTCTTACCCTCTTTTTATTATATTTTTGTATAAATTGTAAGCCTGGTTTGTGTAATAGTGTAGTATGGTTTTAAGCTAATAAAGTTATTATTATTATATTATATATACCGAGTATCAATCAATGCCTCAGAAGTAACCTAAGAGGCGAAGAACCAAAGTATAGACCTACCTGCTCCCTGTCCACATCCAGGTAGTTATGCGGCACGTAGCCTTCCTCGCCGCGATAGTTCCTGGCGCGCAGCCAGCCATCTCCGTCTCCCTCCCCCACCACTTCCAACTGCTCGTTCTCGATGATCGACAGCTCATCCGGGTTCTGGGCCTATTTAGAGAGAATTCCTATATACAAGGTGGATCACAAATAACGCAAGACCTCAGACGACCCGATTAGATAATTGCTTCCCAATTACAGTATGAAAACCAATTTCTCAAAAATAAAATTTGAGAAATTCAAAATCAGCCCCTTTTTTACGCACTTTATTACACCAATTAAAGATGAAACATTATACGTGCATGTGTGCGAATTGAGAAATATGTTTGAAATCTCCGTATTGCTTTGAATCAAGAATAAATTTAGTTTTAGAGTAACAGAAAATTTTAAAAATATGTAATATAAATTAGAAATAGTTAGTTCAGTTATCAATTTAGGACAAACTACTTCTTGCATTTATTATATTACACCTTTATACCATGACGGTAGATATCTCTCGGAAGTACCTCTGATCCAAAAGAATGTGGAAGAAAGAACTGGCTCTAAACAATAATGCTTGTCTGAAAATTCTGAAAAAATCGCTCTTCATACACCGCACACATCGTCAATTTTACATTTTTTCTATCTAATCTACCATTAGATGAGAATGCGACCTTCACTGAGAAAATCCAGCGAGAAACTTAGCGGACTTGTCTTTTTTATGTAGGTACATACTTTCTTTTATCATATTGTGTATCAGTTATAATACTTAGGTTACGTACCTAGTATTCTAATCTTACCGTGTAGGAATAAAGAGCAGTGCACTTGTAGAGTGGCGGTGCTGGTGTTTCAGTGGTCTCCGGGGCGGAAGCTTCCGCTTCTGGCTCGCCCCAGTTGACCTGGGTGGGATCGTCCCAGCCCACGGTCAGCTGTTCGATGCGCATACGCCCTTCTTCCAGCATAGCTACAAGAAAATTATCCTATAAGCAAACCATACTGAACCAGGGATTCTTAGGCTACGTTCGTGGCTCTCTTAACGCCTTGAACCTGCTGAGCCTCCAACTACTTAAACAATGTATTGTATGTATGTTTCATGTTATGTTTTGTTATTAAAGATTTAAATTATTATTGAGTTTTTTTTTATTATGCCAAATTTATTTAAAGTGACTATATTATTAATTACGATTACTTCTGTTCAGTATACAGTATACGCGATATTCGCTACAATTCAGTGGCTATTTCGCTACAATGTAAAGTATTGTCCGGTGTATGAAGTTTTATACGAATAACTTCCGGGATAGCGCTCGGCATACAAGTTGTAGAGTAAATAAAGCAAGACCTCAGACACACCGATTGCTTTGTTGTTTCACAAATTCAATGCGAAAACTCGTTGCAAAACAAATTTAGCAGTTCAGCCCCTTTTTTAAGCACTTTTATACTCCAAAATTAACAATGAAACTTTTACATGTACAAACAATGAAACTTTTTACATATTGAGAAATACATTTTAGAAGTGCATTTGAAATCTCCGTATTGCTTTGAATCAAGAATAAATTTAGTTTATTATAGCGCGTTAAGTGATAATTAAAAATTAATTATCACTTGCTTTAACGGTGAAGGAAAACATCGTGAGGAAACCTGCATGCCTAAGAGTTTCTCGAAGGTGTGTGAAGTTCGCCAACCCGCACTGGCCCAGCGTGGTGGACTATGGCCTGAACCCTCTCAGTTTGAGAGGAGGCCCGTGCCCAACAGTGGGACAGTTTATTAACAGGGCTAATATTAATTAATTTTAGCGCGCTAAAGGAGTAACAGCAGTTGTCGCAAATTTAAAAAATATTAAGATACATTAAAATTTGTTGGAATCAATTCAGTTACCGATTTATATGAAACTACTTTCAGGTCTTGCGTTTATTATTTTACACCTTGTGCTATTCGTAGAGGAAGTTAATATCGCTTATATCTATTACGAGCCTTTTATTACGAGGTCAGTTTGGCAATGGCGTCCTGAAGACTGTAGCGGACCGATTTTCATTCCCACTTGAGAAAGCCTTATCCGGAGAATAATTAGATTATATTTATTTTTAGTCTGTATGTGGTCGTCTTAAATTAATATATTTTGTTATTTTTATTGGCCGGCCGTGGGACACGACTCGCTGAAAATACCACGTACAGACAGCAAGGTAGATCGCTTATCATTATCAGATTTTCAAATCAACCAACTGAAATTCCAATTGCAAATAAATGAATCCCCTAAAGTACTCCGGATTGACTTTTAGACGTCAAACGCCTCATTTCCTCCCGTGACCATGGGTGCTGTTGAGCACTCACGTTTGGAACTTAAAGACTAAAAATATGCCGCGACAAAATTCGAAATATTTTTATTGCAACTAAATTTACACTATTAATTTTTGCCCAACTATGCGGCCGGCCAATAAAAACAATGTTTATATCAGACAACAGACATACTATATTGTTATACCCAGCTTATACAATGCCCACTTCCGCGTGCAGTGAGGAAAGGTTAGTCATATAAACATGCCACTTATGCTTCCCTTCCCACACTATCACTGCCCGGCGCTCCCTTTGGCAGTTTTTTGAACGGGCCTCAAAAGACTGACAGGCTACACACTAACACCTACTCAGTGTGGCCGATTTAGAAATGTTTTTGCTATGAAGGGAAAAAAATAATTTTGGAAGAAACTTAAAGATTTAAATCTATAAATATACCTACCAAAAAAAAACAAAAAAAAATGTGGGGCTTGTGCATCAGAAAAGCTATGGAAAAGCTAGTATAAAATTTGCCATGGGGATATTTTTTAAAAACAACATAATTTCGGGGCTGAGAAAATCTGATGTCAGGAGTTTTTGTAAACATAAGAGAAACACAGAGCGATACTTGAAATGCGAAGGAAGCATGTGAACAGTCGACACTGGCACGGCACTGCTCATTATTCTATACCAGTGGTGGCAATAGCAGTGTATAAACCGGGTATAATAAGCAACGTTGCTGATCGTACCATCAACTTCCTCGTCGTGCTCGTCGTCGTTCTGCGAGCCGGAGGTGGTACGCTGGTGGCCGCTGGAGCCCACCGTGGCCGCCGCGGAGGCGCCCTCACCTTCGGTGTTGTCGCTGTCATAGAACGAGTCCGAGCTCGGCTGATCCTAGTTGAGAAAGGAAACATGCTTTGAGCTGAGTAGTATTTCCCCGTGCAGTTACCAGTCAATGTTTTTCTCTTCTGGTAAGGGTTTTTTTACAAGGGTCCTACCCTTGTACTACATACAGAGAAGACACCTCAATTAAGTTGTTTGTTTGCACGTTGGAGTCCGAACACTATAGCACCTACCACTATAGTTTATTTTAAATAATTTTAATTTAAAAGACGTACTTAAGCGTGTTTAATTTTTATAGCAAAAACACAATGAAGATATCTTGCTTATTTGAAGAATTCCCACGGCTTCCTCTTGGCTCCATCATCAGATCTTGGACACCATCCAGGTCTAAAGTACTCGTCAAGACAAATCCAACGAGCTCAAACACGGCGGGGTTATATTGAATGGTTGGGTCGTTCCTTTGACCACCTTTTGGCTTCATCATCAGACCCTGAATACTATCTGGTTGTACAGTACATGCAATATCAATATAACAAGCCTACAGATGAGGGGGTTAAGTTGTAAAGTTTACAAGTTCCTATGGCCACCTTCCGACTTCATCATCAGAACAGCTCCATGGTATTGCATTATCACCGACTTTTCATACATACATACGATGGAAAATTTTCATAATCTTAACATAGTCAATATTTTAAGTCCTAATGGAATCATTAAGTGAGCAGACATTCCTTCCTCGTACAAGCAATGTTAATCAAGCGATCAGAATGCAAGCTGTGCTAGGAATTCGCAATACGCTAGAACACAAGATTCCAAATTCAGATTTAGGCAATGGTTTTCTATTTAATTTGTAGTTACAATTTGTATAAAAGCCCACATAATTTCTAAATTAGCAACACTTTAATGCATGTCAGGGGTTTTTAAAATCTCATTTAGCCGATTCATTGCCACCTTCAATTACGTAAATACTTCATAGTCATATGCTCCATGCTTTACGCAGTCGGCATATTATTGATGCTATGCTAAGCGCACCACTCTTCTGAAGGATGACGCACTTTCTGCACGTTTTCACGAGGTACTTTATACTTTTAAGTCACACTTCACTGGAGGTGTAATGATGCGCCTGGCGGTACGGTACTAGCCACTTTAGTAAAAGATAAGTAAACAAAAATAGATTCGTGATAAAAGAATACATTCCGCGTGTAGACTATCATCGTCGGTATATGGATAATATTTCATAATGGAGTTTAACGGATATAATTTTTAGGCCCGTATTACAGAACGTAAATCAGTTGTGAATCTTCCCCTTCCCCTGTAAAGGCCCATCGGCCAACAGAAGTTATTCGCACAAAAATCTATATTTATTTTATTTTTATCTAATTACAAAGATTGCTTGCGTCCAATTAAGTAGCTACGCTATTTGAAAATACGAACGAACTAAATCATTTACCACTTCTTTTGTCAGAAGAGATTATTAATCGCCAATTAAAGAAGAAAAAGTTAATTGGGGATTAATATTATTTCGGGATCCATCAAGTCGGGTTAAAAATAGATAAATTATTAGCCCAACTTGGTGAAGGATCTGCCAGGTCCTCGTCTTTTTTAAATTTAGAATATTCGCGTTTTAATCATGGACACCACTGACGCTGATTTGCCGAGACATTTCAATTTTAAAAACGACATTCAAGTTATTTTTTCTTCGCGTGCACTTTAGACGGGCATTTCCTCATTTTCCGGCATAAAAAGTATCCTTTGCATTAATCCAGGTAATAAACTATCTGTGTGCATTTTTGCGTGATTAAGTAACAAACATCAAACATTTAAACATACAAACTTTCACATTTATAATATTAGTAGGATAAACGCCCACTCACAGAGTCGTTCACTTAAATATGATATCTATCTTTATTTAATTATGAAGCTAAATTTGCTATGGATCTCATTTATAATATTTTAAGAATCCCAATTATTAAAATATTAAAATAAAATAAAAGAAACATGATAAGAAAATAATTTTAGTACATAAGTGAACTTCGCAAAATTAAGACCTAAACAAAATAAATACATTCGCTTTTTAGCAATTCGATATTCGCGAGAAGCAAATGTTTAATAATTAAAAAGAAAATAAAAATTCCGGCCACGCGGCTATGCGGCTACCGACGGCGAATGAGCACCTTCGCTATCAGAGACCGTATTTTTATTATACATTGCCACATCTCCGCCGGCATCTCTCATATCATTATTTGTCAAGTTGCAGTGCATTATTTAACATTTCACACTTCAGTAATAGCATGGAGCCGAACATCATTAAAATAACATTAAAATACTTTATAATATAAAAACACATTTTTTGCCTGAATCCACGGAAAAGTGCCCTTTCTTCAGTGATTAAAAAATCCAGACAACCAATACGACGAACGAACGATGAAGAAGAGTAAGAAAAATAGAGGCATAGTAGATGAATTGCAGTGAAAATTGACTCACAGCGGCTCCTGAAGCATCCGTCCTGACGCTAAGCAGGCTGCTGCTCCGTGGCAGGGTATCCTGGACAGCAAGGAGGTCGATCTCCTTCAGCCACTCATCGACGGGGGCGCCGCTGATACGCAGGCACTCCAGCCGGGCTTCATACTTCGCCTTCGAAGTCTCCGAGCGACGGATGTTGGAGCGAAGCTCGTCAATTCGCACTTCCAGCTCGGGGCCATTGGGATCGTTGGGGTCCACCTAAGGGACATGTTTTATGAATTATATGCCTAAATTCTGACCGAAAGTAAAGCTACTTGTAATGGTGGTGGCTATTTACGCTATTTTATTACTACCAATTATATTTAGGTACTTTCGACTAACAGGAAGCCCTAAAAGGGGTCAATTTCATAGATTAATGGTTACATCATTAGTCTATGTTTAGTTTGTTTTGTCAAAAAGTTGAATTAATTACTTTATCAAATACTGATTAGGGATTAGCGGTAATATTTATATCACAGGATGTATCCTGTGATATAAATATTACCGCTTGAAATCTAGAAAATAATTTTATTTATTTATATCAGTTCAGCTATATATTCCAAACATCTTACAGGTTTTAGTTCGGGTGAGGAGAAGACGACAAACCGATGAATCGTTAATTTAGCTATTCTGTGATTTATACTGAATATCAAACTTAAAAATTTTCCGCCGTAAGAGACACGAATTATGGACGTAATGTAGACCCTGCCGAAATATATGGAGAAGCTCACCACCATAGGACATGGCATGCAACCGACTGTGAATAATTTAGAAAGAAATATGCCCATTATTCGGAAAATTTTGAATTAGTTACCGAAATCGTTTATATAACAAAATAAACGTCTTTTCAGATCGACCGCCGTAAAACTTGTGATTTCCGTTCGAAGGAAACCGTTGGGCGTTAAATATTCAACTGGGCTAAAGGGCCTCCACACATTGGCGTAGCATTTTCCTCGCGTCGTACTGTAGCAATTACACGCCAGTTATTACTAAATTTATATAGAATTAAATGAATTTCTATCAAAGTACAATAGTTAATTGTCGTTGATTTGTGGGAAACGAAATGTGTCTTCAAGTGTAAGTAACATTAGTTACAAAGTCTCAACCTCTATGCCAACGCCTAGTTCCCAAGGGTGGGTGGGGGTTGGGGGGATGTGAAGGTGTTAGTACACCCACATTTCGACAACAATGTTAGGGCCCTGTAATAAGCGAGTCCAAATATCAGACATGATTCCAGACTCCTAACTGCTATTGACATTTTTTGTCGAAAACTGCCCCCGTCTCTAAGATTTTCGGAAAGTTTTGGAGCGAAGTTCCTTAACGTAGCTTGCGGTAGGAGTTGACAGGTAGAAATCAGAGTATACACCCGTTAAATAAAATCGATTTTGAATAACTAACTGTTAGTAACAGTGAGTTACATTGTCTGATTAGAACTTCGTTCCTGACGGGGTCCCCCTGTCGCAAATTTTAGTTTTATTTTATAAAAACGTCGCCCCACACTAGAAAATTATTTCTCGTGGATGCGTTTACACACACGAAATTCACAAACACCGAGATCGAAACAAAAGAGTCACACAAAGATTTGTTCCGGAGTTTTGGCGGGAAGTCGAAGAGAGATATTGTCAATTTGTCTTTATTTCCAAAACTTGTGTTATTTCGAATAATAATGTCTAATGTTGGCGGAATGTTAACCATAATGTATTCTTATATGTGCATGAGTGAAGGTAATTGAAACATAGTGATAAAACGTGCCTTATTGATTGCCCTCAAAGCGGTCGTCACAATTGGTATGTAAAGAATCCATCGCTTTACTATCCAGCGTGGGGTACTTCATTAATTTCATTATTATCGTTGTCATCAAGTTCATCGGGGAGTTGAATTAATTTAAACAAACACAATTATGCATCTCACTGGACACTAACAAAATGCACTTCTTTAAGATATGGCTTCACACTAATTTTAGTGTGAAGCCATAACTTAAAGAAGAAGAAGGTTTGTCCCATCCGCGATTACTCGATCCAGAGGACGGGCGGCTTAAGGGCTTAATTGGGCCAAGATGTTCATTCAAATCTCAATCCAGGACCACGTCATGGCCAGACGTATCGTTTAAGTTTTTCCCTTACTGCCTCGTTGGTTTAATGGCGAATAATGCGTGTAGTGATCACGAGGTCTTGTTTTCAGACCCCAGGCCGGACAAAATTATTCGGTAGAAAAATTCCAGTATCAGTCTGGAGTCTAGCATCGTGCATGGTATGATGTCACTTAACTCTTCCCCTATTAAATCGGACGTAATATCGTCGGCCAAAGATATGTGAAAAAATATGAACCTTTGACACGAAAAGAATAGAACACCATTGTCGGCGAAAAGTGTGACGGAGCTTATTTTTATTTTTATTTTCCTTACCTTTTGGCCAGCATCCCTCATAGCCTGATACAGGTGCATCTTGCGAGTGCCTTCTCTGGAAAGGGCTGTCTCTCGCACCACTCTGGTGGCCCAGCGACGGGCCTCTTGAGCCAGGGTGAGGGCCACGGAGTCGTGCTCGATGGTCACCACCTCGACCGGGTCATTGTCGCAGGGTTCGAACTCGTACTGTTAGAAAAGGGTTGTTATTAGGACGGTTTTCCTCTTGCCCAATATTAAAAAAAATGGACGATTTCATACATTTATTTTTAGTCGATAGTTAATATGAGATGATGCAATATCTTACTTTTTTTCAGTAGAATACCTACTACTAGGTACCTAGAGGTCAGCCCAATAGCCTGGGGCTTAAGAATACGGGCAAACTCGCATGTAAAGCCCTGCTTCCCTGCATCAACATCAGCAGGGGGCTTTCGGGGTCACAGATGCAAGGGGCGGGACCTTGATCGTCATTCACGACCGGCCTCGACCTCGGTGGCGTAGTTTGGCCCACGTCGCTGTGAGCACCGTAATGGTGCGAGTGGAAGCGTGTCATCAAGTCTCCCTCCGATGGCGGGCTCTTAGGAGCGCGGCACAAGAAGAGCACCGGTGCGTTCAATACGGAGATCCCGAAGCCCCTCCAAAGTGCTGATGTCAGCCAATTCAGAGTAGCATTTTAGTCGGTAGGAATCCGACACGCCCCGCGAGCTTACCCCGAAGCTCGCGGAAGTCCTATGCAGAATTTTCCCCAGGTAATAAAATAAATGTACCTATAGGTACTAGGAGGGATAATAAATCAGCATACGCTGGCCAAATACTTTATTGCACAAATTTAGGTGAGAAAGAGTTCTTAGAACACCAGTTGGTCACTGTACTCGGTCGGTGTAACTAGCTCAAGGGCGCCTCAAGGAGGAACGCCTGCGGCTTGGGCAGTTGCTATGGGGGAGTTGACGGCGGCTCGCGGGGGGACGCCTTGCCCGCGGAGGGACGCTGTGCCCGCGGGGGGTCGCCGTGCTCAGTGACGCCAGCACGGCGTCTAGTAGGGTGAGAGGGAGCGCCCTTTACACGCTCCCAGGGTGGGCCCGAACAGGGCAGGTCGCGTCGGGATCGCGGTAGACTACCCAAAGGCGATCCCGTGACCCCGGCAAAGACGGTGTCACCGCAGAGTTTTTAGTCGGTACACTTGGTCCCCGACGGCCGGGGCTATTGCTCCGAGCGTCGATGGACCAAAGACTCCGACATAACTCCTCCGCGTCCCCCGAACACGGACGGGAAGATTTAAGTGCGATAAAAAAAAATGTGTCGGTGGCAGCTACGATTAGTAAATTCCTATGATTGGACGCGTTCGCGAAATATCGGGTTGTCGCCTTTTTAATAAAGGCGCGAATAGGTTCGAGACCTAAATCGGAACGGAGATCGACGTTCCGTATGAACCACGGGGCTTCGACGGCTCTGCGGAGGAAACGGGATAGAACCGTTTGGAGGCTATCGATGTGAAAGCGGGCGGAGTGCCCGAAAACCTTACAATATATAATATAGTACGTCATGATAGGCCGTTCACAAGTTTTGTAAACTCAAGTGTGGCATCTCTGGAGAAGAACACCGCAGCGCTCTTGCTCAGGTTTACCTCAATATGCCACTTCCTGCACAAATCCCCAAGGGTATTGGAGGCTGCCTGAAGGTTTCTGGTAATGAAACCCTTATTCCTATGCTAGACTTAGTGAGCGGTATCACTCGCGAATAGAGCAAGATGCACCTTACTCCAACGAGGGAAATCGTTTGTGTAAAGGCTGAATAGGAGGGGGAAGAGAGAGCTGAGCCTTGTGGGACACCAGCTTGTATTGAGTGGGGGGTAGAGCGCATCATTACGACGCGATGAGCACTGTCTGTCCGGCACACCCATTTGGTAAAGCTTGTAGATCATGCCATTGTGCCAGACTTGACGGACGATTTAGCGCAGTGGTTAAGAGCTTAAGCCGCTCCGCCCACTGTGTCTAATAGTCGCGGGTTCGATTCCCGCAGGGGACAAATCTTTGTGTGATCCACAATTATTTGTTGCAAGTGCAAGTACGACACAGGAATAAAACCTAGTGAGGGGCTAAGATTGAAAAAAAAAAACAATACAAAAAAACTTTGTCGAACGCCTTTGCGAAATCAAAGAAAAAGACATCCGTGTATAGGGGTTTGGGTTTGTTGAGGCCAGTGAGGATGTGCTCCGTGATGCGGTGCATTTGATTGACGCAAGAGTGTTTGGCTCGAAAACCAAACTGCTCATTGATGCAAATTCCCCTGGACGATACAAAGACTTTGAGCCGTGCCAGAAGCTCGTAGATCTTTGCCAGGGAGTTGAGGAGACGGATGGGGCGTTAACTCGTGGGGCGGTCATGATGTTTACTGGGTTTGGGGATGCCTATGACGTCGGCCTCCTTCCACTTTGTGGGGAAGGTGCAGTTTGTCATGGCGGCGTTAAGGATAGCCACTAAGAGGAAGATGATTGGACGGGCAAGCATTTGAGTACCCGATTAGAAATGTCGTCAAAGAAGGGGCCTTTTTCGGTTAAAGACCTTTAATCGGTGGGGAGAGGGGCGCCCTGCGCTCGATCAAGTCGACATATACCGGGTCAACGGGTAGAGAGCTGGGAGTGCACTGACTCTAGGGTGTCGGCGAGAAGCTCGGCGTTTTTGTCGTCATAGAAGGCTGGGGTTGCACCTAAGGGGCGGGAGCATGTTAGACATGGAGTCGGATTTAAGGGTACGCGCCAGATTACAGTAGGCCAGATGCAATGGCGTGAGGCCCTCTAAGAAGTCACTCCAGCGATCCTCCTGGATATACGCGACGGCTTAAATCAAGTTTTAAGGCGCGTATCCGGGCCCGGTTGGCTTCGGTGTGGTAGGAGTTGTATCTATCATCGTCAGGTAGTCTAAAGCGGTTGAGATCCTTGACCTCGTCTTGCTTTGACAACCGACTGACAGCCGATTGGATATAGGCGGTGATCGCTAAAAACAACGCGTTTTTGGTAGGACTATGAGCGCCTTAAGGGTGTATAGAAGTAATTATAATAATAATATAATATCTGATTGCTGTTTCCTATAGTGTTCCGGTCAAACAAATGTTTTTTCATTTTCGTAATGATACGATTTCTTAGAAAAATGTATCAATTTGTAGAAAGCTCTACAAAAAGTCTACCTTCAACACCGCCCAGTAGATTATTAGGCACCGCCTATTAGATTATTTCCACCCACTACATCGCCCATGCGCAAGTGAAAATAAAAATGAAATCTATATTTGTAAGGGTTTAAATTGAATGTAGAGTATAAAACACAGTTATATATGGGCTGATTCAGAATCGGGGTTCCATGCCGAAAGTTAAAGCACTTACCGACTGAGCTAAAATTTGCCATACGTATGTAAATCCAGTGACAATGCAATAATATGGTACCATAGTGCTGATCTGATGATGGAGTCGGAAGGTGGCCATAGGAACATGTGGACTATACAACGTAACTTATCTGGTATTGAGATATACAACCAGATAGTGTTGAGAGTCTGATGATGAAGCCGAAAGTAGGCCGATGGAACCACAAAAGTACTCAATATAACCCCGCCTTTACACCCAGATGGTGTTCAGGTTCTGATGATGGAACCTGGGGTGGCTAATGGAACTATTGGAGCTCGTTACATTTGTCTTGACAGGTACTTGTCGGTCTCCGTTGTATTTTTTCTATAAAAACTTGTTTTTAAAAATTTCATTTTAAATTAAAATGATTGTGTTACTGCCTCGTCGGTTTAGTCGCGAATAGTGTAGTGATCACGAGGGTCATGAAATTTTTCAATAGGAAAATTTCCAGTATCACTCCGGAGTCTGGCGTCGTGCCCGGAACAATAGCAATAGGTTCGCCTCCTATTACTTGGGACCTAACAACGTCAGCGAAAAGTGAGTGTACACGGTACACCTCTGCCACTCCCGCTTGGGGAATATGGAGGTGCCAGTGTTTGTTTTTTTAATAAATTTCGGGAAAAATAACATGTTTTAGAACAATAGCTGTTTAGACTGACGAAGATGATAAACACAACGACTTTTGGCTTCTATCTATCTATATCATCACACTAGATCCCTTGCGGAGTGGGCAGAGAGTACAGAGTTCCAAAAGATTCTTTCCTTACAAACCTCTATAGCATGATAACCAATTTCGGATCGCCCTGTACGTAGAATGTAAACGGCGTAACTGAGAATATATAAAATACATTACACCACGGTTCGTGTTCGAATCAATAGTACCATGTTAAATGCATCCACTTGCATTTGTAAGTAAGGTTGCTAGTCAGTTGCTGACGTCCTGATGCGAGGCCATGTCCGTTTCCACTTTTAACTTACATTAGAGATTCATTATTCCTGACAAACGTTAAGGTCTGTATTGCATTTGCTTTTATACGAAACAAATATTGATGGGTACACAAAGATTTTTTCTGAGCCAAGCCAGTGATCAAGTAAAAATATTTTTGATTAGATATCATTGTTCATGGTTCCATCTATATAGATGATATATTCCTCGATATTAAAACTTAAAGTGGCCTTAAGTTGAAGGCCTTATGCGGCTTGATAAGTTCCAATAGCAGGTGAGTATTAGGTGTTTTGTGTGTGTGAATGATCTACGCTGTTGGCCGTGGGGCTTTTATAGCTCGGAAAAGAGGGCGAGCATCCAACCACTACGCTCGAGCCAGAAGGGCAAGGGGGCAACTAGCTTAAGGGCGCCTCAAGGTGAAACGGCCTCGGCTTGAGCAGTCGCTATGGGGGAGGGCGTACACTAAGTGTCTCGCCGTGGTGCACTAGGCGTACACTAGGTGTCTGCACCGGGCAAGGGATTCTTCGACCTTGCCGGCGAGGTCGGTGTATGATCCTGTGTGCGATATCTGTATCCAAAAGAAAGGATGTAAGGGCATCGGGAGGGTCGGTGAGAACATGCGGCGGATGGCGGTATTTAAAAAAAAAAAATCTTATATTCGTCGTAAGGCATTGTACTGGAGCTGGATAAAAAGTATCTAAACAGAAAATGATGGAAAAAATTAATAGAGAATTAGACCAAAATGACAGGCCCGGTGAGTTTCTCGCCGAATGTTCTCAGTGGAGGCTGCGTTCCGATCCGGTGTTTTTACAAAATAAATAATTTTAATTTGAGTTTTTATTGGGGAGGCCTATGTTCAGCAGTGGACAAGTATAGGCTGAGATGATGATGATGATGATGAATTTGAGTTTAAATTAGAATCACGCATACAGCAAGTCTTTTGAATTCCGAATCTTTTGAAGCCTTGACGTCATCGTGGTGGGCGTGGCTTATCTAACGTCACGCCTATATTCCCCAAGCGAGGGTGGCAAAGGTGTACTGAGTACACTCACGGTTCGCCGACGAAGTTAGGTCCCATGCAATAGGGGGCGAGCCTATTGCCATATACCGGGCACAATTACAGACTCCGAACTCGTAGTGGGAAGTTTTCATTAGAAAAACTACACTTGTCCGACCTAGGATTTGAACCCAGGACCTCGTGATCACTAAGCGATGCGCTTTGCCACTAGCCCAACGAAGTAGTCAGACCAACGAGGCAGTCTAGTCTGGCTTGTCTCACTTTGTCATCGCTACTTGCTCCATTGACACGTCCGCTCGAGTTCGCACAGCTATTATTTATTTTTACTAAAAACCCTAAAATGAAGTGATGTATCTTAAAATGCAAACATTACTTGGATCGATCGACATTCTGGTTACACAAACAATATCACATTTCACTAGTAAGTACGGTTTTGGTAATTTATTAGAATACTTATATATTAAATATATCTACTGTAATATATCATTGAACTAACAAGTAACGATGACATGGACGAACTGTTTAGTTTTTACCAGACTCCGCCAGATAGTAAATACAAATGTGGGTGGGGCGTAACGTCCCTCTCGCCCTGTGCCACTTCGCGCAGTGCCACACTTAAATTGCATAAAAACGAACATCTTATTACGCCGTCTCTTCTTCGTGTTTGCTTAGTGGGGTCTGCCGGATTCTCGGCAGACCCTGCCGAGAATTCGCGTGGAAAGTGCGTACGTGATTCTTATTCGGACAGCTAGTACTAAGATGTTCAACTATTTACACAGGTTAACTGTGGTATAGGTTTATAATTGATATTTTATCCATAAATAAGACGGCCACATCTATCGAATGATGGCAAAATATTTTTCTGATCAAAAATGACATTAAGTTCCGGTGATCATACCTGAATATGTTGTTTCAGCACGGGATAGTACAGGTACAGGCACTGGAGGTTGTACTCCCTGGTGAGCTGCTGAGCCTGGTCGCGGATCTTGCCGAAGGAGTGCTGGGTCGCCGAGCAGGTCAGCAGCTCCGTGCGACCCATCAGGGTGAGAAACTCGGAGACCTTCTCGTAGACCGCCGACTCCATGCCTTGCATGCAGGATTGAAGCTCCACGAGGAAGTAGCGGTTCTAAGAAGATAGACAATGCTATTAATTCCTATCTATCTATCTATATCGTCACGTCAGATCCCCTGCGGTACCCCGTTCCCTTGCGGTAGGCAGAGAGTACAGTGTTCCAACAGGTTCTTTCCGTAACCGGCGAGCGAGTATGTGGCCAACTATGGGAGAGGAGGACGCCAGAGAGGTCTATGAGTTCCATGGAACATAAAAAACCGCATAAATTTGAGTAGGACACGCGCTTTGAGGGACCCATACAAGAGATTTCATTATTTTAATTATTCGATTTTTAAATCGTGGATTATTTTACGTGGCTGCATTGGCAGTGGAAATGGTAGTCGGGTATAAATGCTAGCATAGTACATAATCACGTAGTCCTATAAAAAAATTGAGAAGAGAGAAAGTAGTATCACAATGTCCATGGAACTAAAGGGATTGTAAACATTGTATTCGATCCAGATAAAGATATTTTCTGAGATAGAGGACATAACAAATGCTACACATTACAACGCGGTGCAGGAGACATTTGCAGGCTCTACTGTTCAAACCAGTAATCCAGTTGAAGAACAATAGCCACATTAAATGTCTACTTAAGTTTACTTAATATCGACATATAAGACTTATATTAACAGTTTCACGGTCTTAATAAATTTACTAAAGATATCTTCTGTACCAGTGAAAGGTGTAACAATGCGAGTTATAACACTTTTGATATTTTTACTCATTATGCATTAGAAAAATATCTGCTATGTTTCAATCTGATACCCATCTTTGTAAGGCTTATATGATATTTTTTTTGTGCATATTACTATAGTAACTAAGCTTTTATTAGAATTAACAATGTGTAAGATGATATAGGTCTATACAATTCTTTCAAAGTGAACTGAACTAGGCATGTCAATTTAGAATCGATTAATCGAAAAACCGATTTTTTCAAGCCAAATAATCGATTTTTTAGATCGATCTGAACCACTAAACCGATTCAGTAGACCGATTCCGAAAACCGTCGAATCGGATAGATTCACAATTTAATCATAAAAAAGTGGTAATCGAAAATATGACCTTACTTAGGTCATATTTTCGAGTTGATATGCCATCATTTCCACACTAACTAGATAAAGATGAACGTGACAGCATGATTTCTCGACGTCACGATAACGTTAAGAGTTCGGTACCCTTGTGTGAAGTGAGATCGCTGAATCCCCAATTCTGCTAATAAAACTTCACTAGAACTGAATCTTAACTACCGGAATACGAAAACACTGAGCGGTGTCTATTCGGTTTTAGTGGAATTTGGGTAACCCACACCTCTAATATCCCTTCAAAATACCGGTTTTCGTCCAAATACCCATATTCCTCAGATGCAATACCTGATGAGCATTGGCTGCGGCGATACTCAGCAAGTAGTCGTTTCGGGCACCAGTGGACTTCTCCTCGAGCTGGTCACGGCGAGAAGACACCTTAGCGCTATTCTTCTGGAGCGACGTGATGGACTGGAAGAAGGAGCCTTTCTTCTTCTTCAACCTGGACGTTAAGAACAATATGTTAGGAGTAGGAAATCCTGAAGAACTGAGGTTTTTATTATACAACAATATTATCTATCTATCTATCTATATCATCACGCCAGCTCCCTCGCGGGGTAGGCAGAGAGTACAGAGTTCCAACAGGTTCTTTCCTTACATACCTCTCTGGCTTCCTCCACTCTCATAGTTCGTCTCAAACACACTCGCCGGTTGCGGAGACTCTTGACTTGCCCTTCAGATAAGACACGGTCTATTTGGTTATGTTAAGATAGTCTAGGTCTTCCCCGGTACCTACATCCTTCCACTTTCGCATTGTATATCTGTTAAAATAAAGAAAATATAAAGATGATTTCATCTTTGTGGCTCTAATTACACCAGACTGAAAACTAGCTTAATTTGTGAATCTATTATGATAATGGTGTCTTTTATCCATCCAAAGCATCCACCGAAAGTCTTGGGAGTTTTTCAATTGAATAAACCCCAATAACATTTGATCCAATCCGGAATTTGAATCCAGTAATTCTGCAAATCTTAATTTTGGGACATTGCCTTTGGACGAGCCGTTGATACGGCCTAGTAAAAAAATATACCGTGCAAGATCTATGTGCGACATTTTGGGCGTTTTTGGCTTTCCTCCAAGTGCAGTTGGTACTGCAGTGCGTTAGGTCATCTACAGGAATCAATAATACTTATGAAAAGTATGTATCAGCAAGTTTGTTCAGATTAAAATAGAAATATGCATGACATTGGTATGTATCGCGCTTGTCCTTACAATACTAATTTACAGCCTAACCTAAAATTCATGATCTCAATTTATGATGGCTATTATGTATATAATGCATGAACGCACGGTGCCCAAGATATATTTTATTTATTTATTATTTATGCACTTATGTACATAATGCCAGTCTACCTTGAGGTGGTGTAGAAACAACTGTGTTAGACCTTGTTTAGGACCAGTGACAATTTCCATGTTTTTTTGAGAAA
Source organism: Phalera bucephala (assembly GCA_905147815.2). Taxonomy (NCBI): domain Eukaryota; kingdom Metazoa; phylum Arthropoda; class Insecta; order Lepidoptera; family Notodontidae; genus Phalera; species Phalera bucephala. The sequence continues at coordinate 22,354,996 of LR990609.1, read as the reverse complement.
TATGGATACTTGCTATGTTTAAATATTTATTTATTAAAAAATAATTCATATGTGTGCAAGATTTTTCGAAGTTATCGTGGATTATTTTTGATTTTTAAGTTCCGATTTTTAAGATAGTTGTACCCTCAAACTTTATTTTTATTGGTCCGATCTACGCAGACTGAGCTCACAGTGTCTTAAGGTCTTGCAGTGTTATGCTTGGTTTTGGATTTTAATTATATTAATTACCGGACCCCAAGTCGATGGAAGCCCCCAGCCGTCTTCTCTATTGGAATTAGGATGTTGTTTAATTTCAATAACCTCGCGAACCATCCTTGGTAGGACGTAGTGTTCTCTGACAAGAATTTGAGGTTTATCATATCTGATGTTATGGCGGGTGCCGCCATAACATGTTCACAGACTGCAGACTTCTTTGAGCGACGATGCTTTAGGTCAGCTATATGTTGTTTACCCCAGAGTTTTTACAGGTCTTTTTGTTTGTCCTATGTATGAGAGACCACATTCACAATCAAACTTGTATATTCCTGCATCTTCTCGTTTTGGTCGTATAACACCTCAGTACCGTGACCATGGGTGCTGCCAAGCACACAAAACGCCGGAACTTAAAAATAAAAAAATAATCCGCGATAAAATCCGAAACAAAGCTTAATTCCAATTTTCATTTTATTTTAAAAGAGAAAGCGTCCACGTTTTCTTGTCCTTCTTCTTCACAGGACCGATAATCCGAAGTAGTCCTACGTTACTTTTCAGATCATTTATAAATACTATACTGGTTTACATTAATAAAAAAAATGTTGATTCTGATTTAGATTTCCATTGGCCCCTTATAATATCTAGCTAATATGATGCGTTTCAGATATTCCGCTTTCTTAGGCATTCTGCTTTTTAGACATGAACTGACTCATAATCTTAAAACCATAAAATTAAATTATACTCAAATAGTGGCACAACTCAGAACGCTGGCTGAATTCCTTCGCTGGAAGGGCAAACTTATACTTCGGGCAAGGAACAAGCCAGCCCTCTTGTCACTTGAGAAGGCGGCCAGTCCAGGTGTTAATTTTTCATAAATGTTTTGTGCTGGAACTCCATGGGTCCAACGTTTCGATGGCAAACGGCACAAATATGTAACCATTACTAATAAAAGCTTATTTGCGCCGCTTGCCCAAATCCGTTTTTTCCGCCGCAGCCACCGCAACAGACAAAGATGTGGGATGGTGCAAAATATAGGCACTTGGCGTCCCATACAAGAACCCGTCTGCAGGAATCAGCATCGTGCCAACAGGTCTCTTGTCATCATCACGGAATATCCCCAAGAGCTCTAGAGCCGAAAGAACATTAATAGTGGCAAGAGACCTTGTGATAATGGCATTGAAGGAGCCGTGGCTCGAAGACCTGCGTTTTTGCGACATGAGAGCCCATGGTATCCGTATTGATCTACCTCCACTCCACCCACATGGACATCTGTGTTCGTCGCAGATTGATGCTCCCAACCTAATACCAACGGCAACGGGAAAACTTGCTGTCTAGCAGTGTACCAAGGTTGGCCGATGGGATCGCATGAAGCCAGTGGCCTGATTCCTGTTCAACTAGCGCTAGAAGCCTAGCAAGGTTACGATAACTAACTATAATTTCGGTGAAATCATCCTTGACTGTTTGTACCAATAGCTTGTCCCAAAGTTTTTGTGAGTTTAATTCCTGTGGGACATCGTGAATGGAACATATAATCTTCTAAATTTCAAAATCATAGACTTAATTTCTCCTGTTTCCGCTTTTTTAGTCGTGTCTTTATTATATTCGGTCAGACGTCAATATTACTTGGTTCTCCGTTCCTACATCGGAATCTGTACATCTAACACTGCGATTAGGACCTGAATACCAAGCTGATTGGATTTGAATGTGATTGTGGTCTGATGCACAAACACAAACGCGCTATATAAGGGCAAACCACATCAAATTGCATGTAAATTCTATAAACACGTTTGCTCAACCAAACAAGTCATTTGAGAAATCGGTAAATTCATATATAGAATACATATACAGTGGTCCATTAATATAATGATCTATTGTTGACATCGTCAGCGTTATTACTGATTGTTAGTGTTTCCAGTTTAAGGCATTTCTCTAAAATGTAGTGATTATATTGTGCTTTGGATTTGTCTCTTTTTAAGGCACAGTGATTGATATTATGTATGACTTGGGAATATTTTATTATGACAGGTACGATCAAAATTAAGTAGAAACTTTTTTGTTTATAGTATGTAATGTAATGACGAGTCGACGTAATACCATTTAAATTTGTTCAATTAGTCTAGTTTGAAGGTGCAACTTTCTGGTCGCATATGAATATCCTATTTTTTCTAATAAATTATTGCTGGTATTACTAATATATGTATTGGAATGGCATTATATTTCAAAAAGTAAAACATGTGTAGAAAAGCACCACCTAGTGGTAGTTACTAGCAATTGTAGAGAAGAGGGCTTATCATGAAGAAATTCACGTAAAAGTGTCGTTTCCGAGTAAATGTGACAACCTTTTCACACAACAAATTAACTAAACACAGATAAATGAAACAGCACGCTTTCTCGATAACTTCATGCTAAGTTCTCTGGTAAAGCTACGTACTTCTCCTCAATGTCCTTAGCCTTGTCTCGGACGTCGTGAGCGGTGTGCTCCTCGTCGAAGTACAGCTTCTTGGTTTTGTCCACGTCCAGGACCGTCAGTTGGAGCTCCTTGTGCGCCTGTGCCAGCAAGTCGGTGCACTGGATACAAGAAAGATAATAATAATAATTTGTTTCACTTCTACAAGGTGACTTACGTTTGTTTACAATATGATATTAAAGCCGCTACCTTTTTGCGGGCACTCTATCTCCGATATCATCGCATTTAACAGCGATTTGTAAGGAATTGTACATAGGTAGGGTCGTACACAGAAACAAGAAGAGATGTGCACGGAGGCATGTTCTGGTGGGGTAGGACATGTCGCAAGATGTGGTGACAAAAAGTTGAGGAGATCTGATGACCAAATAAGGGATATCGTAGTCGTGTAAGGCCAGAAATGGATTAGGTAACACGCTTCGTAAGATTTGATGATGACAGGGGCAGTAGGTCTGGTCGCCACTAAAGGGATAGCGCAATCGTTAAATTGCAGTACAACGATAGAACGATGATGTGATAACGGGCAAAGTTGAGACCAAACTAAGATTAGCTCAGGATAGAAATATGTTGCGTAAGAGGGAAGAGGCCCTGCAGTGGGTGGCATGAGGAAGTAATGATAATTGTCTGGTGGCCTTTTTAACCATGGAACCCCTGGCAGGTAGAATTGTCGATTTCGAGCAAAGGTATTTCAAATAGCCCACATATGGATGTGATATGATACCTAATGGGATTGCGTACGAGCGTTAATTATATAGATATTTTAGTAGACGCATACATAGCGCTTGTTTGATTAAATATAGCATTATTGTATTAGTATTGTATAAAGCTAAGAAACAGTTCGGTTGTTATCTTTTTACCTTCTTAGCGACATTGAGTTTGTGTTGCCTCAGGAACTTAGCTTCGTCCGCTATCTGCTGCTGGAACACCTCGACTGCTGCGAGCCGGGCGCGGGCTAGCTTCTCGTTCTCCTCCAGAACAGTCCTCCAGACGTTCCACATATTCCTAAAATAAACAGGCTGTTTAGAGGCATCTCGGAGAAGAAACAACCAGTATAATGCAGGACGAAACGAAGTCTGTAGGAACTATCTTATATTGTATCTTATACATTCAATATACCGTGTTCATAGGAACACTGTATATTGAAGTGATAGCACTTCTCTTTGAAGACTCAATTGATAGACGTCCACTGCAGGATAGGCCTTCTCTAAAGATCGCTACAACGACCTGCCCCCTCTAGGTCTTTCGGTGCGTAGTCGCCACAGAACATTTTTGTCCTAACGGCAGTCGGTTCACTACCTATACACCCTGTTGTTACATTAAGGACTAGAATGATAGAACTGTCCTCTAACTAACCAAATTTTCTTGCGGTATATCCTAAATAGTCCTTTTTCAAATAGTTAGGTTAGCCCCTAAATTTATAGGACAGATCCTACGATACAACTGGATAGATTTTCGCTTGTAACTAGTTACACACCACCGTCACCTATATTCCCCAGAGGGGGTGGCAGAGGTGTACTAAGTACACCCACGTTTCGCTGACGATGTTAGGTCCCACCCAGTAATAGGGGGCCAGCCTATTGCCATATACCGGGCACAATTCCAGACTCCGGACTCATACTGGGAATTTTTCGTTAGAAAAACCACACTTGTCCGACCTAGGATTTGAACCCAGGACCTCGTGATCACAAAGCGATGCGCTTTGCCACCAGACCAACAAGGCAGTGTAACTAGTTAGTTTTCGAAAATTGTTTTTGAAATACCTAGTTAAATAGTTTTGAAACCTCGACTCAACTGGAAGCACGGCTTCTTCGATCCCAACTAGTCGGCTTCTTCGAGTCTATAGGTTCATCTTTCGTTGTGTGCATTTTTTTGGTTTTCCGTGTTTTTTTTTTCAATTTGTATTGTAAAATTTTTTAAAAATTAATTTTATTTTTGTTGGTCCGATCTACGCAGAATGAGCTCACGGTGTCTTGAGGTCTTGCAGTGTTATGCTTGGTTTTGGATTTGATTATATTAATTACTGGATCCCAAGTCGATGGATAATTAAGAAGTTTGAGGGTACCCCGGAACAACTATGCCTTTTGGACGTCTACCACCTCAGTCCTTCCCGTGACCATGGGTGCTGCAAAGCACTCGAAACGTCGGGAACTTAAAAATCAAAATAAACCGCGATAAAATCCGAAAAAGTAGTTTTATTTCATGTGTAATATTCGCGTAAATCTAAGAACTCAATTAATTTTATTTTCAAAATAATTTTTACGAACAAGCTTTTATGCAGCCAGGTAATGGTGGTAAAATTAAAGGTGTTTACACAATTTCATGCGTATACTATTAACCTTTTAGGAGTTCCTTCGTCGGGAGTCAACCCTTAGTACAGTAGCCATGTCGTGGCAGAACTTGGAACAGGCTATCATAATGAAATATACAAAATTTTATGTCTGTCATGTTGACCGTTGAGGAGTTCTCTCATAGGGAGCCAATTCTGGGTGTAGGAGCCACAAAGGTCCAATTTAAAACGAACAATCCATATTAAATATGTATACCAAATTTGGTATCTATGTTGTTGACCGTTGAGTAATTCCTTTGTCTGGAGCCAATCCTGGGTGTAGAATCAGGTCATGTTTACCATAAAAATGCATTGTCATCGGAACTGAACCAACATGTTAAATTTCAAGTCCGTAAAATAAGAAGAACTAGTTCTAATTCAGCTTGCTTCACTAACTAACAAACTAACAAAATTGCAAGCTGATTATAAGCTTATAAAAAGCGATTCACGAAAAATAAAAAGTTCTTTCTTCTGTCTGTGATTTTGTATGCCACTAGATTACCATTTTCACGAAGTTATCTTAACGTGCTGCTTTATTTGTTTAACTGGTTATAACGAGTAAGGGCACTGTAGTGGTTTGTTATTTACAATTTAATTTTCGACTTTCGCACAAACAAACATATATAACTAGCAGTTTTCCGCGGCTTTGCACCCAGTTAACAAAACAACGCCACCTAGCGGACTACATCTGGATAATGCAGCTTTATAATGGTGAAAGAATTATTAAAATAGTAGTAATAGTAGTATAGATTAAATTCGTTACCTATTACCGCCATATTAAATTTGATGCACGTCAAATCGGTTACCAGAACATGCCAGCTCAATGCGCAGTCGATTGCTCAATTATTTAAATCGGCACGATCGTTTAGTCTGGTCTAGACACACAGGCAGTCCGTTGATGTATAAAGGTCTGGGCATATTATTAATAGGAATAAATGCATGTTTATGTATTTTGCGTGGGTGCTAAGATGCCACGAGTAGTTAGAGTTACCCTATTTGATTTATTTGAGAAAAAACAAACCAAGAAATAAAATTGCTCTATACGTTTTGAAGCGTCTACGATTATCTAATAATAGGAAAACTAAGTTCAAACCGTGGATCTTATGCTTACAAAGCTGAAGGATGTCGCTATTTTATCTAGGTGCTATTATAAAGAAAATATGAGATTTCCACATAAGAGAGAGCTTAACAAATCCAATCAGTTTCGCGCGCTTCGGACTCAAGTCGGCCGGAGCAAGAAACACATGTTCAGGTGGAGATTCACAGAGAGTACAAATTTGGATGAGGTGCAACCACTGACGTACGCAGCAGGACTTGATGGCTGTCTCCGACTGCAGTTAATGTGGCCGCATTTAGTGACTTCGCTTTCATATAACTATAGAATGTTTGCCGTGGCAACGCTAAGAAGAAATTTTATGCAAATCTGCATCTTAGCATACGACTCACATCGTACACTTCAGTTGATACTGAAGTCTGTATCACAGTTCAGATTGTAACGCCTCCTCCGAGCCCATATAATCTGGTTAATTTGGCTACCTGACCGTTACCCCTCGTTTGCACGGATGCTAATTCCACGGGCGGGGTTGAAGCGCTGACAGTTCTTTAATAAATATCTATTAGCAATTTATTTATTCCAGCGCTTTACTAACGCGCGTTGAAAAAGCGCGTAAGGTTTTTATTGTATAAGAATAATAGTACGAGTAAGTTAAATTATTGTTCGGTAATAAATAAAATTGGACTATAGCATATTCTCTTGATCTTCCCTTCTCAATTTCATTACAAAATTGGCTCAATTATTATTATTGAAAATGGCCATCAACACATCGGTACTATGAAATATTATATATAAATTGAGTTATCACTCTAATATTAAAGCTATTAAGCTTAATTTCCCTTGCTCTTACTTTTGAGTTATGCCACTATTTTATTGAGATATAATAATGGGACTTAATTCCCTATAAGTATTTATATATAAAATTCCAGTATGCGTGTGTTCGTAATTTTTGTCGTATTAAACAGCTTGACCGATTTTGATAAATTTTCTTTTTTTAGTTATATGTCACCTTAATGGTTCTAAACTATGTTTAGACCAGGTAGGTGGCTCTATTGTTGACCGCTGATTTGCCAATAACTGGATATTTTACTGATTCTGAAAAAGTTTTGGAGAAGAAATTAATCCTTATGAACATTCACTATTCAAATGCAGGTTTATGACACTCGCAAATGAACAGCATAGCTAGTTAAAGTCAACAGCGTAATTCGCAGAGCACGCCACTAAGCACATAATAATCATTCATATTATAATTAACAAAAGTTCTAATAACGCTAAGCTGTTTCTATTTTGAATAAAAAGTTATCCCGTGACTAAATTATAACCTGACTGAATATAAAAGTGAAGCAACCGAACTATTCTCTATCTATCCTCTTTGGGTAGGCAGTGAGTACAGAGTTCCAACAGGTTTTTTGCTTACATACCTCTCTGGCTTTCAACACTATATCTCCGAACTATTGTATTCATAAAAACAGAAGTAGTAAAATTGTATTAAACGTTAACCCTTATTTCACACCAGCGCCCACCTGTCAGTCATCCGCGGGCCAAAAGATTCTTGTCGCACTGTACTCTAACGTAACCTTTTATTTCAAAATAAATGACGTCAAAGCGCATTGTGTATTGTTTTGAAAAGATCGGTGCAAAGTTTTCAGCTGGAGTTCTATAGAGACCTCGTCTATTAAACGAAAGTTGTTGTTGAATTTTCTTTTATAATAGTTATAAATAGAGAGCTCTCGCTTTATACTGGTTACACTAATAAAATTACATACCACCACGCCAGATTCCTTGAGGAGTAGGCAGAGACTACAGAGTTTCAACAGGATTTTTCCTCATAGACCTCTCTCGTTTCTGCACTGTCATAGTTCGGCTTATAAGATAACATATCTCCTTATTGATATATTCGACGTGTCTAACAAACAAAGTCCTAAAATCCAGTATTTATATTTGTCATAAATAGCCTTATCGCCATGCACGAAAGTTGCAAATGCCATTTATTTTGTTTGGCATATGTAACTTTGTTCTATGGGGCCGCCGAATTATATTCACAATATTTTACTTAAAAATCAATTGAGGGCCAGCCTATTGGCATTACACCGAGTATAATTCTTAACTCTAAACTGTTTGAAAATGCATAATGCGATATATTCGAATATAGGACCTCGAAATCACCAGCCGCACCAGGGTTGGCGAGCGCCGGCCGCCTAGTAGTCCAGAAGCCGGTCCAGAATATGGGGTTATCACTTTCTCACATAGATGAAAACAATTATAACATTATACAATGCACTGGTTCGTAGTCAATTAGAATGCAACGCAATCATCTGGAGCCCACATGAAATTAAATATAATCTCATGTTGGAGCGAGTTCAGAATAAATTTGTTCGGTACTTGTATATGAAGTACTATGGGGTCTATCCACTATACCCGTTGATGTATCCAACTTTATTTGTCTTAGGCATGGTAGGCTATACTGAATTGAGGGTTCGGAGGGCACTCGCACTCGCATTGTACCTATTCAAAATACTCAGAGGGAAAGTGCACAATCCAAATATGCTAGCACGGATAGGTCTATGCGTCCCAGACAGGTACGTATACCGGAGCCGGCGGCCGCAGCTGCTGCAGGTGCCGAGCGCGCGCACCAACCTACTGAAAGAGGCGCCCCTGACGCGCGCGCACCAACCTACTGAAAGAGGCGCCCCTGACGCGCGCACTCCGCACCCTCAACCTTGTGGTGAACGAAGGAGACATATTTTGTTTGGTTCTGAGTGAATTCACAAGATTAGCGCTATTTGTTATATGTTATAAGCTGAAGTGAAAATGTACTCTATTGCATTAGGGATTACATACTAGGGATTATAAATAAATAAATGAAATTATGTGTCCAAAGAATGGCGACAGGATCACCCAAAATACCTCGGAGATATGAAAGTGTTTTATAAACCCCTGCCTACCTATTCAGTGAAATGGGCTTGAGAGGCATGTACTTATGTGTGTGTGCTATCACTACGCATTTATCGCGCTTCTTCAATGCGCGTAAGTCACGCGCTGGCAAGGAACAAACGGCTAACAGTACAGTATTTTGAAAGCTTACAGTGCTTCAGCACATTGCGATGTGAAAGCGAACGAGGTCCTAATGTATAAGTTATTTGTTTGTGCGCTATTCTAGAGATGGCCTTACACAGGCGACAACCTGCGGCGCTGTTTACACCTAAACGATAAGAGAAAAAAACCTTTTTTTTTTTTTTTTAAATTTACTTAGCCCCACACTAGGATGTATTCCTGTATCGTGGGTGCGCTTACAAACATGAAAATTCACATGCACAAATACCCAGACAGAGACAAATAATTGTGGATCACACAAAGATTTGTCCCGTGCGGGAATCGAACCCGCGACTATTAGACACAGTAGGCGGAGTGGCTTAAGCTCTTAACCACTGCGCTAAATCGTCCGTCAAAAGCGCTACATGTAACGCGAAGCACCCGATCCTTGAAGTGAAATAATCATGGAAATAAATTTGTTATTTCAATTCAAGATTGGATGTTCTATTCCTATATTTGTTCGAATAAACGCTAACAAACAACGCCGCAATGACACGAGAAAGTGTTTACACTGTGCCATACCATGTTAGCATGTCAGCTACACTTTCGCCAGTAATTGGATTAATGAAAACCTACCTTAGAATTCCTTTGGATAAATAAAATTGGGATTGATGGGAGAGATAAAATTCCTCTGACTAAATAAAATTGGGATTTCGGTATACGAGTACGTGCGATTATTACTTGGTTATTAAAGAAATAAAAATCAGAAAAATTACGTAAAAAACATCGAATATTATCTTTCTATCATTCGAGATATGTGGATAGAAAATATTCGAAAAATTATTCAAATGAGATTGACACTGTCACGTTGGGACTAAAATAACTCTGCGAAATGTGAATGCATTATGTACACCTTTATATACGCTTTATGCGAGTTATTGTTATTAAATTATTGATTTTTCATCGATATTTCTATATCATCACACTAGAGTCCTTGCGGGGTAAGCAGAGAGTACAGAGTTCCAACATTGAAAAGATTCCTCGGTTACTTGGAAATTTGGATTTATTCAAAATACTTCTGGAGGAACTAGCCTGCGCATTCATTATTAAATTATTTATTTTAATACTAAAAAAATTCCTCCGTGACCGAAATCTGGATTAGTTTAAAATACATGAGCAAAGCTGCGATCAGAAGTCAGTCTCTAGAACAAAGTTTTAAGTCTCAGTAATCTCTATACATAGGTAAAGCGAAAACAACGGGATTCAATACAAACTTCCGTTAAGCTAGTGCTGTAACCAAAGTTACTGTCAATGGAGTTACAGGCAACCGGTACCAGAGTTTGTTTTCGTGATGGAACTTTGTTTTGTTGTTTAGTGTTGTGGTTACGAGTCAGGTATAATCAAATCAAAGGTTTGTTATTCATGTAGACCATGTAGTACTTGTGAATACTCAAGAAAGAAAAACTTAGTGATTACTTAAGACTTTACCACACGTTCTGAATGTCTTTTCTGTGGATAAGAAGGGCAAACACCACGGTTACTCTTTTAAAAATGAGACTTGTACAATTCTCTTTCTATATACATTGCGTTCATGGGGTATGGAAGAACAATGCAGAACGAGTTAAGTACATATGATGATTAAGTAGAATAAATTATATCTTGACGACGATTTAGCGCAGTGGTCAAGAGCTTAAGGCTCTCCGCCCACTGTGTCAAATAATCGCGGGTTCGGGTCCCTCACGGGACAGATCTTTGTGTGATCCACAATTATTTGTTCCGGTCTGGGTATTTGTGTATGTGAATTTTCATGTTTGTAAACTCACCCACGATACAGGAATTAATAGTAGAGTGGGGCTACGCTTAAAAAAAACTAATTATCTATCTATGTCATCACGCCAGATCTCTTGTGGGGTAGGTAGAGAATATGAAGCTCCAACCGGTTCTTTCCTTATAGACCCCTCTGGCTTCCTCCACTCTCATAGTTCGTCTCATAAACACTCGCCTGTTACGGAGATTCTTGACCTTCCCTACAGATAAGACACGGTGTATTTGGTTATGGTAAGATACGTTTTCGATATTTACATCCTTTCACTTTCGCATTATACATCTGTTTTGTCATTCTTTCTTCTGACATTCTTTCTATATGCCTTTACCAACCAACAAGCCTACTAATATTATAAATGTGAAAGTTTGTATTTTTGGATGTTTGTTACTCAATCACGCAAAAACGACTGAACCTGTTTATTACCTGAATTAATACATAGTATACTTTTTAACCCGAAAATTTGTAAGGTTTCTGTTTAAATTCAACGCGAAACAAGTCGCGGGCAGAAACTAGTATGTTAATTTCATGTCTTTAATACACCTACGATACAGGAATAATCCCTAACGTGGGGATACATTTATTAAAACTAGTGGTCGCCCATTGGTCGAAATTCCACCATAATTTATTTAAATTATAAGTTTTAACATTATTAAGGTTCTATTGTCAAAGACTATACTTCTATAATCACAGATTTCGCCAAGGCTATACTATTAATTTGCCTATTTTTTCAAACAATTTATATGAAATTTAAATTTTATAAAATGATTATAATAAAGAATACCTTTATTTTAATTTTTTTTAATTGAAACAAAAAACCAAAAAGAAAATTCTGTCTATTGAACTTGACATACATATTTCAATAATTTAATTTATGATACAAAACTTCTCTGTAAACGATGTTTTTTGTAAAAACTCTTTCATCGTTTGCTGGTTATGTTTACATTACTACATTCAGTAAGACTATTGACAAATAATATTAAAAACAAACAATATTAATTTATTCTCAATTTGAAGTGTATTGTGTCAAATACATGGTAGTGTGTGTAATGTGTTTTTTATTGATGTAATGTATTTTTTATGCATAATTTAAAAAAGTATTAGCATTCTGCACTTCTTCTTCATATAAACTATAAGTGTGGGAAATTTCATACTCCTCCGTCCGCGCAATTTTCGTATAAAGGGGTACAAAGTTTTTGCTTCACGTATTAATATAATGATGATAATGATGATTAAAACAATTCATAAAAAATATTTATTACGTGAATAAAATAAAATTAAACAAATAAAATAGTCATGCCTACAGTCCCCGAGTGGGGGTGGGAGAATGTGTACTTTACATTTTCCGACGGTACTAGGTCCTATTGCAAAAAGGATGGGCCGCCATTATACCGGGTACAATTTCTGACCACAGACCGCTACTCAGATTTCTTAGACAGAAAAACCCTATTAAATATTTTGTCTGACCTATGAATCGATCTAAAGTTCTTGTAACGTCACACAGTCAACTAGACCAGACAAGACTAGATACAGCAATATTGTGTACTAGCTTCAGCCCGCGACTTTGTTCGCTTTGACTTTAGTCAGATAACATTTTTAGGAGTAAAAAGCATCCTATTAGTTAATCCAGGTAATAGATAGAGCTTCATGTGTGCCAAATTACATCCAACTCCGTTCCGCCGTTTTTGCGTGATTGAGTAACAAACATACAAATTTTCACATTTATAAAATTAGTATGTAATGTAAGGATTGTGGTTGGAAACGATGTGCTGGAACAAGTAAATGAGTTTGTATATCTTGGATGCGCCTTCAGTAAGGATGGGAAATACACCGCTGACATAGAGAGAAGAGTGAGTGCAGGAAACAGGGTGAATGGTACGATGGGAAAGCTACTTGGGAGCCGGCACTTAAGCCATAAAGCGCAGCTGGCCATACATAACGAAGTTCTTGGCCCAACGCTGTTATATGGTAGCGAGAGCTGGGTATGTAAGAAGAAGAATGAAAGTAGGATAAATGCGGTAGAAATGCGAGCTCTGCGCAAGATGTGTGGAGTAAAGCTGACCGACCGCATTAGCAACAGCGTAGTAAGAAAGCGAGTAGGTATGAAAGATAGTATCGGTGTAAAGATGAGAAAGGGCATGCTCCGTTGGTTCGGGCTCGGGTTATTTTCACAAATAAACTGATTTGATTTAAAATTTAGTTAATTACTTAACTAAAGGCGCTCGAAGCGCTGTGCAACCGCGGTGTTCTTACCGATCACCAAGGTTAAGCAGCGTTCGACTCGGTCGGCCTGAAATGGGTGACGTTTGTGGCATTTTCATATTCGAGCGTCTCCGTGCTTCGGAAGGCACGTTAAGCCGTTGGTCCCGGTTACCACTTAATGTGGTAGTCGTTAAGCCGAGTTAGAAGCCTTAAAGGCGGCTTAATAAGTTCCAACAGCAGGTGGCCACAAACCTGCCTCCACCAATCCGCACTGGGTCCGCGTGGGGGGGTACGACCTAATCTCTCTCACCTAAATTTGTGAGAGAAAGCCTTTTCCCAACAGTGGGCAATATAGGCTGATATTATTACTTAACTAAAGTCCTTCCAAACTATATTCTACTACTATATATACTACTATTTTATTCCAATCAAACTTTAAACCTTATATCACTCGACATAAAAACTTCGAATTCATGCTAGCATTTTCATTTCGATGTTTTCGGAAATACTGTCGTTTTCGTATTACACTTGATAAAGATTACAATCACAACTAAAACATCTAAAAATGGTGATGGTTTGTTCACAAAGTTTTAAAGTTTGATTAATAGACGATACTTGACCGGCTTGGTCTTGTTGTTAAGAGCTTAAGCCGCTCTACCCACTGGATCCAAATGTAGCGGGTTTAATTTCCCACAAATACTTGTTTCGGTCTGTCTGTTTGTGCATGTGAATTTCATGTTTATAAACGCACCCACGACACAGTAATAATTCCTAGTGCGGGGCAAGGTTTTATAAAACAAAAAAACGAACTTAATACGTGTAAATCAGCCATATCACATTGTATTAATTTTACATAATGCATCTTTTTTTTCGGTACCTTTTTTTATAAATCAGGGAACCATGTGGCTATTCTCATAAGCAGTATAATTTGCTTTATATTAACTTAGACCCACCTGATGACAAACCTACATTGTTCTCCCATACGTCACAAGTAAAATGAAGATTAAAAAGTCCGTAAAAAAAATACTTTAAAAGAGTAACCATGGAGTTTCTTCTCCACAGGAATGACATTAGAGAGATTTGTTCCTTTTCTGACAATTCATAATTACTATAATGATTTAATAACACCGTCAAGCCTATATTCCGCAGAGGGTGTGGCAGAGGTGTACTGAGTATACCCACGTTTCGCCGACGATGTTAGGTCCCATGTACTAGGGGGCGAGCCTATTGCCATATACCGGGCACAATTCCAGACTCCGGACTCATATTGGGAAGTTTTCGTTAGAAAAACTACACTTGTCCGACCTAGGATTTGAACCCAGGACCTCGTGATCACAAAGCGATGCGCTTTGCCACCAGAGCAACGAGGCAGTACTACTATAATGGTTTACATGAATAAAAAATATTCTGATTCTGTTTCCATAAGCTACTCGTGCTAGTTACTCGTAGTAGCACTGGCTACAAGTACGATCAATCAAAGCATAGCAATCAAAGCGTAGTCATTCGTAGCGGCTACGTGCCTACGGACCCGTAGCGCGTAGTCCGTATCTCGATGTTTGTTGTTTGTGTACATGTTTACTCATCTGCTTGTACAATTATTGACTAAGGTCATGTTGACATTAATTTAGTAGCGCTGAACAGTACGTTGTATTATTGTAGCTAATTGCAGAGTAAGGTTTAAGAAGTAATTTGATGAGACTGGTCCACACAGACCTTCCTTCATCCTTCAGCTTATCATTTTTTTTTTCAATATTATTGTAAGTCTTATATGTCAATCGTAAGGCATCACACCGGAGCTGGATCGCATAATTGATTTCGTATAATATAAAAATGTATTTATCTATACAGAAAATTATGAAATAAATAATAATGGAGAATTAGACAGAAAAGACAAGCTCGCTATGTTTCTCGCTGGATCTTCTCAGTGAAGGCCGCGTTCCGACCCCGAGGTAGATTAGTAAGTGAAAAAAAATGTAAATCTGACCATTTGTTAGTTAGTACCCCCGCAGGGCTTATACAAAATAAATCATTTGCGTATGAGTTTGAGATGACTTACACACTATATGAATGAAAAAATAAAGAATTATTTAGATTATTAAGAATTCATTATAAGGATGAAAGAATTACCCTGTCACGAATTGTCTACATCGATTATTTCACACTAGCCTCTCCCCGCGACTTCTTCCGCGTTGACTTTCGACATAAACCTTACATATTTCCGGGATAAAAAGCCCTATGTGCTTATCCAGGTAATAAACCACGTGTGCCCAATTTCATCTAAATCTGTTCAGCCGTTTTTTCGTGATTGAGAAACAAACATACGAACATCTAAACATACAAACTTTCATATCTATAATATTAGGAGGATACTCGTAGTAGTGATATGAAGTTTATAGAAAATTAATAATAAATAGACCGAGTCTTATCTGAAGGATAAGTCAAGAGTCTCCGTAACCGGCGAGCGTGTAAGAGACGAACTATGAGAGTGGAGGAAGCCAGAGAGGTATGTAAGGAAAGAACCTGTTGGAACTCTGTACTCTCTGCCTACCCCGCAAGGGATCTGGCGTGATGATATAGATGAAATTTAATTTTACCTAAATTGGTATCATTTTTAAATTATGAAACCAAAGAAGTTATCACGTAGCTGAATATAAACGTAACACGATTAAACTATTCTATTCATAAACACACCGTCACGTCTATATTCCCCAAGCGGGAGTGGCAGAGGTATACTGAGTACACCCACGTTTCGCTGACGATGTTAGGTGCCATGAAATAGGGGCGAGCCTATTGCCATATACCGGGCACAATTCCAGACTCCGGACTCGTACTGGGAAGTTTTCATTAGAAAAACTACACTTGTCTGACCTAGGGCTTACTCTCTTTTTAAAAATGTAGCCCCACACTAGGATTTATTCCTGTGTCGTGGGTGCGTTTACAAACATGAAAATTCACAAACACAAATACCCAGACCGGAACAAATAATTGTGGATCACACAAAGATTTGTCCCGTGCGGGAATCGAACCCGCGACTATTAGACACAGTGGGCGGAGAAGCTCAAGCTCTTAACCACAGCACTAAATCGTCCGTAATTTAATTTGGTAATGTTGTAGTTTATCCTACGATTAATTTTTATCTGATAATTGACAAAATAGTCCTTCATCGTCATGTGTGGTAAAATAGTAGTGCTAGTTTTTTCTCATCATATTCATAAATAGTCAAATAATAATAAAAACTGAAATAATAATATTCGAACTCAACGAACAACTTTATAATATTTAAATTCTACGAAAGCCAGCGAACTGAAGGAATCCTGAAAACATTACATGCTTTTCTGTATCGACTGCGCTAGCCAAGCACCCTCGAACGCCGCGCTGAACAGTTTACTGCGCTACGCTCGGCATTGAATCCGCGACTTCAAGCCACTTGTTACGCTCTGATATACCTGCGACCTTATTCGTTATGAAATAACGCGGCGCGTTACGAAAACTTCGTGAAATGTCGTAGAAGTGGAACTTTTCTTAATATTTATATTCCTATAGTTGCTTTTTTTTTAAAAACTTAGCCCCACACTAGGATTTATCCCTGTGTCGTAGGTGCGTTTACAAACATAAAAATTCACATACACAAATACCCAGACCGAAACAAATAATTGTCGGTCACACAAAGATTTTTCCCGTGCGGGAATCGAACCCGCGAGTATTAGACACAGTGGACGGAGCGACTTAAGCTCTAAACCACTGCGCTAAATCATCCGTCAATATTGTGTTGTTACATAATTGTACTAAGCCAGTAATGGGAAGGCATTGTCTCCTGACACACAGCTTTTTACTAGTTTCGGTATTTACTTATTACTACTTTGACTGTATAACGAAAATTATTATTATTTATGGTGTTCTATACGTTTCACGAAGTTATCGTAACTCGGCACGTTACGTGTTCGATCAGAGCAAATAAGGACTCTGCTACATACTGTATTTTTCTTTACGTTTTGTTCGCAGCCGGCTGGCAAAGTTAATATGAACAACGTTGCGACTACATACATAAATAAGTTAAAAAAAAATGTAAATACCCCCGCAGGGTTTATGAAAAATAAACGATTTGAGTTTGAGATCAATCGCTATTTCCCATAATAGCCATCCTCTTATCGATAGTAAACAACTACACCGCGACTACATCTCTATCCACTTCAGAGATTTAAACGTATCTCCAATAACAAAATACACTTATTGTAAAGTCTGATTTAAACTAAAAGGGTTTCTCGTACATGTCTTTCGAGAGGCGCTCGTAGCATTGTTTGTATCGATCAACAAGGTAAAGAAGCGTTCGGCGAGATCAGTCTGAGATGGGTAACCATTTGTGACAATTCCATTTTCAAACGTCTTCGTTCTTAAGAAGCCAAGCCGTTGGTCCCGGTTACCACTTCATGTGGCAGCCGTTAAGCAGAGTAAGAAGCCTTATTAGGCGGCTATATAGGGCGGCTTGTTAAGTTCCAACAGGAGGTGCTCACAAAACCTGCCTCCAGCGATCCGCATGGAGGTACCTATTTAGAAAAAACGTAGCCCCACACTAAAAAGTATTTCGGTGTCTTGGGTGCGTTTACAAACATTCAGATCACACCACACATTTGTGGATACACAAAGATTTATTTTTATTATAAGCAGTGATAGCCTAGTGGTTAGACCGTTGGACTGCAAACTTAGAAGTCTCGGGTTCAAACCTAGGCACGCACCTCTGTCTTTTAGAAAACATGTGCGTATTAAGAATTAATTATCACTTGCTTTAACGGTGAAGGAAAACATCGTGAGGAAACCTGCATGCCTAAGAGTTGCTCGAAGATGTGTGAAGTTCGCCAACCCGCACTGGGCCAGCGTGGTGGACTTTGGCCTGAGCCCTCTCAGTTTGAGAGGAGGCCCGTGTCCAACGGTGGTACTGTTTCTTAACAGGGCTAATATTATTTATTAAATTATTTATTGATTAGTCGACACTGGACTATGCCACCCGTAAATTATGCGCAATATACGTAATGGTAATGGACCCTTGAGACCTAAAGTTGTCGGTGATATGCGGGAGCAAGCGGGTGTGACAGAGATGTACTATGCCACACCAGACAGAACAGTGTTTATCTATCAAATATTAATAACTTATCTTGTTGAGGATTTTATAGTTATGTCGCTTACATTTAAACACAATCCCTCATATCACAAATTGCATACTTTCGATTGTTCTAGTACTAAACGCCGCTTGCTGGCGGCTCCGCCCGGTCCGCACAGCGCCACATGCGCCAATAGTCTATTATAATCAAACTGTAAAGCTTTGTGAACAAACCATCACTATTCTAGATATTTTGGTTGTGATTGCAATCTATAACGAGTGTAATATGAAGTGACAGTATTTCCGAAGACATCGAAACGAAAGTGCCGTTAGCTAGAATTCTACGTTATTATGTAGAGTGAAAAAGGTTTTAAAAAATATTAAAATATCCTTGGAATATACATCTGCAGCGATCTCACTACTAAATTCCTTAACTGCTCTGAATTCAAACGTTATTAGCAATTCGAAACAATGTTAAAATTATAGTATATTTTTTTAATAAACTAACTCGTTGGTCTAGTGGCAAAGCGCATAGCTTTGTGATCACGAGGTCCTGGGTTCATATCCTAGGTCGGACAAGTGTAGTTTTTCTAACGAAAACTTCCCAGTATGAGTCCGGAGTCTGGAATTGTGCCCGGTATATGGCAATAGGCTCGCCCCCTATTAAATGGGACCTAACATCGTCGACGAAACGTGGGTGTACTCAGTACACCTCTGCCACCCCCGCTTGGGGTATATAGGCGTGACGGTGTTCATATAAGTAAAAAATATGATCTACTGCGTGTAGAATTAGGAATTTCTATATCTATACTATTATTATAAAGAGAAAAGATTTGTAGTTTCGTATGTATGTAACGAATAAATTCAAAAACTACTGGACGTAGGACCAGTAGTTTTTGAATTTATTCAAAAATTCTTTTACTATTGGACTCTATCTTATCCAGAAGTAACATAGGCTATATAACATAGACCCGGAGGTGGCGCTGTTGCCGACCGGGTACAAAGTCGCGGGAAACTGCTAGTATGTAATAAAAGAGCTCCCTATGCGGATTGGCAAGTCTGTAAGTGCAGCGAGACCCATCCAGGTACTAAAAATATTTTTATGACAGATCTACGGTTACAAAGTCACAACATCTACGGTTTAAAAATACATCACTTATAAATGTGACTGAACATACATAGTCAGTTGCAGAGATGTTATTTAAATAATAATGATGCCGAATCGCTAATCTACCATTGAAATAGTGAAATAATGAAGTCATTAATGATAAAACCGCTTTATGTAATGAACTGTTAATGACGAGCTTTATGCAACTGAGTGTTAGCCATTTCAGTATTCGATAGATAATCAGTTGCTACTTTATC
Source organism: Phalera bucephala (assembly GCA_905147815.2). NCBI lineage: Eukaryota > Metazoa > Arthropoda > Insecta > Lepidoptera > Notodontidae > Phalera > Phalera bucephala. Next base: position 22,335,443 of record LR990609.1, on the reverse strand, counting down.
GAATGTGAAAGGAGAATAGATCTTCATCTAAATCGGCCTTTATAGTCTGTATCACAGTTATAAACGTTACGAGCCCACATAAAACTTTAGTTAGCATAATAAAAGTTAGTGGAATATTTTCTTGTCTCTATTTTTGGACATTTTATTAGTTTTCCAAGATTTTCTATCATAATACGAATTTTAACCCTTAGTACCTCTAGCCCCACTTAATGTATAACTACATATTATAAAACAAAATCTCCCGGCCGCGTCTGTCTGTCTGAACGCGATAAACTAAATACTAAAAAAAAACTAAAAACTACTAATAATGTTTTTTACCAATGGACGGAGTGAATCAAGAAGAAAGTTTGTGTGTATGATTCACCCTTCCGATGCTGGGGAAGGGTTGCTAGTTACATAATAAATGTTTCAATAACACATAATTGGTAGCAGAGTTAGCGCAATTGCTATACTGGTTTATTATTCGCTATGACCGAACGCGTTATGATAACGTCGTGAAAGGATCGTGTGTAATATTTTTAACATAGGATGGGTAGTGACAGTTCTAATTACCAAACAAAATTAATATTTAATTCAATGGTGTTAAGGCATACAACCATAAGTATAGAAACGTGTCAGCCTCTTATTGCCATTGAATAATGAATAATTTTCTTTGACACTTACAGCTGTCACAGTACCCACCTTACATGAAAAATACTATAGTGGTATTCAATATGCCTCTGTACTGTTAAAAGATGATTTTACGTAGTAATCGTAACGCGGCGCGTTACGTGCTATATGAATCAATTGGTCATAGCGATTTCTCTCAGTTCATTTGAGCTACGGAACTAATGTTTCAAACTCACTCGGGATTATTTAAGTAATTTACAGGTATCAATAATATAGCCTTATGCATAGGAATCGTTACAAAAAGACACTAGAACTCGTATAGTAACGTGAACTTGTCGCCACACACGTGCGAAAATTATCACAAAATGCTTCTGGACTGCGGGAACCAATATATCTATGTGATACAGCGAATTGGGGTAAACATATTTCAAAACTTATAATTGTACTTACAAGGTAATATTCATCGAATATTTTTTTCAGCAATAATATGAGTCCATGTCTATTTTTTCAAACTGAACATGCATCTATCTCCAGCCGAAAGACGTCCACTGCAAGACAAAGGCATCCCCTAAAGACCGCCACAAACCACCCCTAAAGACATCTTTCGAATACAGATACCGCACATAGGATCAGACACCGACCTCGCCGGCGAGGTCGAAGAATCCGTTGCCCGCCGGCCGGTGCAGAGCACCACGGCGAGACACCTAGTATACGCCCTCCCCATAGCGAGTGCCCAAGCCGAGGCCGTTCGTCATTGAGGCGCCCTTGAGCTAGTTGCTCCCTTGCCCTTTTGGTTCGAGCATAGTGGATGCACGCTCGCCCTCTTGTCCGGTGAAGCTGTAAAGGCCCCGTGGCCAACAGCGTACATCACTCACACACACATAAAAATCTGAGCTGTACGTATCCAACTTCTACCCGCGACCCTCACAAGGTCATCGGTCCACCTAGTAGGGGGCCTGCCCACTCTAAACATGTTTTGTAAACGGGTACTCAAGTAGTCGTACTCGTGAACGGGTGCTGCTTTTGGAGACTGGTCCATCCAGAATCCTCTAGCTTTTCAGTATAACATATAGGGTAAAAGCCGGGTAGTTGCCTCAGTGGGATACATGTCCCGGTTTTAAATACACTATGTTAGGGATGTTGGTGGCATTAGCGCTTAATTATAATACGAAGTGCCCCTCCCGTAGGCCTCAGAGTCATGTAAGCCGTCGGAGTAGGCGTATGAGTTTTGTCCGTGTGAGCTAAAATTCTCCGCGGCGAAACTTTGACGGGCGTTGAAATTATATTGCTAGGTAGTTTCTGTTGAATATTTTTATTACTGATTGTGATTTCAGTCAACTTTTTGTTTCTTTGCTTGCATTAGTGTTTAAGTTACACTGTTTATAACGTTTTATTGTTAAATAGTTTTTATTTATTTTTTAAATAAAAAGGGCAAGTATCCGTATCAAAAAGGATAGTCGCCCTATTTACTTTTGCGGATAGTTGCTCTAGGGGCAACTATCCGCATCTGTAAATTCTTTAACGAGTAAAGACATTATTTGTTCTTTTGGTGATTTTTCCAGCTTATTGTGACTTTAACTTGTTTTAAATAAAATAAATACTTAACAGTTTCATGCGTTCAATCTAGGTGAACAAAGTGCCAGACCAGAATAGCGTGAACCAAAATCACTGGCCACCTAGGCCGTCTTTAAACCTCATGAAGCTTTCATAAGATTGTTTAACCCTAGGAGATAGCGACATTGTAAATTACATTTTTTATGGTACTGAGCTATCGTTGCCATCGCTGATATCTTATGAATCACAGAACCAAAACCTTGCATTTTGAAGAAAAGAGGGCAACCGCAAAAAATGAAAAAGACCATCAGAGAATAAAAGCTTCGGTAAAGCCACCGAAGGACTACCACCAATAAAAAGGAAAAAGGACGAAAAAATCGATAAGTCACTGAATATATATTAAAAGTGGAAAAGCTAATTCAAAATAGAAAATACGAATAACAAAATCAGTTGATTATTGCGCAGAATGTTTTGAGAATTACAATTTTACTAAATCTAAATCAGATTGGATTCAATGTGGGATGTGTCGAATGTGGTTGCATTAAACTTACCATTGCATGAGATGTGGAAAGTTGAAAACCCTGTCTTCTCGTGATAATTAATGCTAGTGCCAATCAACTTTGATTGCCATATTGTTCTATCTTTAAGATAGATAAAATATTTTACTAATAACTTACCTAACTTAAAGTTTAGAGGCTATTTGTTTATTTTTATGGTTAAAACGTTAAAACTTAATACTATTAAATAATGTTGCTTAAAATTTTGATTAGTACTTAATATAGGAACTTGGTTAATAATAAAAACCGATAACGTAAATTGATATGAATTTGTTTCTATCTAAAAAAACTCATAGTGAGCCGTCTATCCCCGCACGAGGCTAGTATCCCCCGAAGATTTTTTAACGTTGGGCTACTATCCGCTACAGTAGGCAACTATCCCATTTTTGCGAGGTCAAATAAAACAGGATTTACTCAAAAACAATATTACTTATGTTTACAAAAATGGGCTTCTATAAAAGATCAAAGACCTATGTTTTGATATACATGTTGCATTATTCCTATTAAGTACATATTTTTTAGTAATAGAGCTTTTTTGCAAAGTGGGGCAACTATCCGGCTTTTACCATATTTAAAAATAGTATTATTAGTCTTAAATCTCAAACATAAGGCATCGCACTGGAGTTGGATCGCATGATTTTGCATAATATAAAAATGTATATACACAAAATGATGAAAAAAATGAATTGAGAATTAGACAAAAAAGACAAGCCGGCTGAGTTTCTCGCCGGATCTACTCGGTGAAGGCCGCGTTCCGATCCGGTGGTAGATAAGTAAGTTAAAAAAAATGTAAATACTCCCGCAGGGTTTATGCAAAATAAACGATTTGAGTTTGAGATCAATCGCTATTTCCCATAATAGCCGGATGGCTAGTCGCGGTGTAGTTGTTTACTATCGATAAGAGGATTCTTATCGATAGTAAACAACTACACCGCGACTACATCTCTATCCACTTCCGAGATTTAAACGTATCTCCAATAACAAAATACACTTATTGTTAAGTTTGATTTAAACTAGAAGAGTTTCTCGTACATGTCTTTCGAGAGGCGCTCGTAGCACTGTTTGTATCGATCAACAAGGTAAAGAAGCGTTCGGCGAGATCAGTCTGAGATGGGTAACCATTTGTGACAATTCCATTTTCAAACGTCTTCGTTCTTAAGAAGCCAAGCCGTTGGTCCCGGTTACCACTTCATGTGGCAGCCGTTAAGCAGAGTAAGAAGCCTTATTAGGCGGCTATATAGGGCGGCTTCTTAAGTTCCAACAGGAGGTGCTCACAAAACCTGCCTCCAGCGATCCGCATGGAGGTACCTATTTAGAAAAAACGTAGCCCCACACTAAAAAGTATTTCGGTGTCTTGGGTGCGTTTACAAACATTCAGATCACACCACACATTTGTGGATACACAAAGATTTATTTTTATTATAAGCAGTGATAGCCTAGTGGTTAGACCGTTGGACTGAAAACTTAGAAGTCTCGGGTTCAAACCCAGGCACGCACCTCTGTCTTTTAGAAAACATGTGCGTATTAAGAATTAATTATCACTTGCTTTAACGGTGAAGGAAAACATCGTGAGGAAACCTGCATGCCTAAGAGTTGCTCGAAGATGTGTGAAGTTCGCCAACACGCACTGGGCCAGCGTGGTGGACTTTGGCCTAAGCCCTCTCAGTTTGAGAGGAGGCCCGTGTCCAACGGTGGTACTGTTTCTTAACAGGGCTAATATTATTTATTAAATTATTTATTGATTAGTCGACACTGGACTATGCCACCCGTAAATTATGCGCAATATACGTAATGGTAATGGACCCTTGAGACCTAAAGTTGTCGGTGATATGCGGGAGCAAGCGGGTGTGACAGAGATGTACTATGCCACACCAGACAGAACAGTGTTTATCTATCAAATATTAATAACTTATCTTGTTGAGGATTTTATAGTTATGTCGCTTACATTTAAACATAATCCCTCATATCACAAATTGCATACTTTCGATTGTTTTAGTACTAAACGCCGCTTGCTGGCGGCTCCGCCCGGTCAGCACAGCGCCACATGCGCCAATAATCTATTATAATCAAACTGTAAAGCTTTGTGAACAAACCATCACTATTCTAGATATTTTGGTTGTGATTGCAATCTATAACGAGTGTAATATGAAGTGACAGTATTTCCGAAGACATCGAAACGAAAGTGCCGTTAGCTAGAATTCTACGTTATTATGTAGAGTGAAAAAGGTTTTAAAAAATATTAAAATATCCTTGGAATATACATCTGCAGCGATCTCACTACTAAATTCCTTAACTGCTCTGAATTCAAACGTTATTAGCAATTCGAAACAATTTTAAAATTATAGTATATTTTTTTAATATACTAACTCGTTGGTCTAGTGGCAAAGTGCATAGCTTTGTGATCACGAGGTCCTGGGTTCAAATCCTAGGTGGGACAAGTGTAGTTTTTCTAACGAAAACTTCCAAGTATGAGTCCGGAGTCTGGAATTGTACCCGGTATATGGCAATAGGCTCGCCCCCTATTACATGGGACCTAACATCGTCGGCGAAACGTGGGTGTATTCTGTACACCTCTGCCACCCCCGCTTGGGGAAAATAGGCGTGACGGTGTTCATATAAGTAAAAAATATGATCTACTGCGTGTAGAATTAGGAATTTATTATTATAAAGAGGAAAGATTTGTATTTCCGTATGTATGTAACGAATAAATTCAAAAACTACTGGACCGGTTCCAAAAATTCGTTCACCATTAGTAAGCTACCTTATCCTGAAGTAACACAGGCTATATAACATAGACCCGGAGGTGGCGCTGTTGCCGACCGGGTACAAAGTCGCGGGAAACTGCTAGTATGTAATAAAAGAGCTCCCTATGCGGATTGGCAAGTCTGTAAGTGCAGCGAGACCCATCCAGGTACTAAAAATATTTTTATGACAGATCTACGGTTACAAAGTTACAACATCTACGGTTTAAAAATACATCACTTATAAATGTGACTGAACATACATAGTCAGTTGCAGAGATGTTATTTAAATATTAATGATGCCGAATCGCTAATCTACCATTGAAATAGTGAAATAATGAAGTCATTAATGATAAAATCCCCAATGTATCACTTTTGTTTGTTGAAATAAATATTATTATATTATCTATCTATCTATCTATAACCTCACGCCAGATCCCTTGCGGGGTAGGCAGAGAGTACAGAGTTCCAACAGGTTCTTTCCTTACATACCTCTCTGGCTTCCTCGACTCCCATAGTTCGTCTCATACACGCTCGCCGGTTACGGAGACTCTTGACTTTTTTTATTATATTATATGTTATATTATATATATATATATATATATATATATATATATATATATATATATATATATATATATATATATATATATATATATATATATATATATATTTATTATATAAAACCGCTTTATGTAATAAACTGTTAATGATGAGCTTTATGCAACTGAGTGTTAATCATTTCAGTATTCGATAGATAATCAGTTGCAACTTTATCTAATGTAAAAGGAGAATAGATCTTCATCTAAATCGGCCTATTAGTCTGTATCACAGTTATAAACGTTACGAGCCCACATAAAACTTTAGTTAGCATAATAAAAGTTAGTGGAATATTTTTTAGTCTCTATTTTCGGACATTTTATTAGTTTTCAAGATTTTCTATCATCATACGAATTTTAACCCTTAGTACCTCTAACACTCACTTAATGTATAACTACATATTATAAAACAAAATCTCCCCGCCGCGTCTGTCTGTCTGAACGCGATAAACGAAATACTTAAAAAAAAAACTTAAAACTACTACCAATGTTTTTTACCAATGGACGGAGTGAATCAAGAAGAAAGTTTGTGTGTATGATTCACCCTTCCGATGCTGGGGAAGGGTTGCTAGTTACATAATAATAGTTTCAATAAAACATAATTGGTAGCAGAGTTAGCGCAATTGCTATACTGGTTTATTGTTCGCTATGACCGAACGCGTTATGATAACGTCGTGAAAGGATCGTGTGTAATATTTTTCACATAGGATGGGTAGTGACAGTTCTAATTGCCATACGAAATTAATATTTAATTCAATGGTGTTAAGGCATAAAACCATAAGTATAGAAACGGGTCATGCCTCTTATTGCCATTGAATAAAGTATAATTTTCTTTGACACTTACAGCTGTCACAGTACCCACCTTACATGAAAAATACTATAGTGGTATTCAATATTCCTCTGTAGTACTTTAAACGATGATTTTGCATAGTAATCGTAACGCGTTACGTGATTAATGAATCAATTGGTCTTGGCGATTTCTTCCAGTTCTTTTGAGCTACGGAACTAATTGTTCAATCTCACACGGGATTATTTAAGTAATTTACGGGCATTAATAATATAGTCTTATGCATAGGAATCGTTATAATAAGAAATTAGAAGTCATATAGCGTGAACTTGTCTCCACACACGTAAAAAAAATATCATAAAATGCTTCAGGGCTGCGGTAACCAATATACCTATGTGATACAGCGGATTGGTGTAAAAATCTTTCAAAACTTGTAATAGTATTTACAAGGTGTGTGTGTGTGTGAATGATGTACGCTGTTGGCCGCGAGGCCTTTACAGCTTAACTGGACTTAAAGGCGAGCGTGCAACCACTACGCTCTAGCCAGCCAGAAGGGCAAGAGGCGACATACTTTGTATGTATGTATAAAATAAATTCAAAAGCTTCTGGACCGGTTTCAAAAATTCTTTCACCATTAGAAAGCTACCTTATCCAGAAGTAGCATAGGCTATATAACATAGACCCGGTAGGTGGCGCTGTTGCCGACAGGGTACAAAGTCGCGGGAAACTGCTAGTATGTAATAAAAGAGCTCCCTATGCGGATTGGCAAGTCTGTAAGTGCAGCGAGACCGCTCCAGGTTCTAAAAATATTTTTATGACAGTCTACGGCTACAATGTTACAACATCTGTGGTTTAAAAATAAATCACTTATAAATGTGACTGAACATATATAGCCAGTTGCAGAGTTGCAGAGATATTATTTAAATATTAATGATGCTGAATCGCTAATCTACCATTGAAATAGTGAAATAATGAAGTCATTAATGATAAAACCGCTTTATGTAATGAACTGTTAATGACGAACTTTATGCACCTGAGTATTAGCCATTTCAGTATTCGATAGATAATCAGTTGCTACTTTATCGAACGTAAAAGGAGAATAGATCTTCATCTAAATCGGCCTTTTAGTCTGTATCACAGTTATAAACGTTACGAGCCCACATAAAACTTTAGTTAGCATAATAAAAGTTAGTGGAATATTTTTTAGTCTCTATTTTTGGACATTTTATTAGTTTTTCAAGATTTTCTATCATAATACAAATTTTAACCCTTAGTACCTCTATCCCTTACTTAATGTATAACTACATATAATAAAACATAATCTCCCCGCCGCGTCTGTCTGTCTGAACGCGATAAACTAAATACTAAAAAAAACTAAAAACTACTACCAATGTTTTTTACCAATGGACGGAGTGACTCAAGAAGAAAGTTTGTATGTATTATTCACCCTTGCGATGCTGGGGAAGGGTTGCTAGTTACATAATAATAGTTTCAATAAAACATATAACATAAATTAGGAATTTCTATATCTATACTATTATTATAAAGAGTAAAGATTTGTATTTTCGTATGTATGTAACGAATAAATTCAAAAACTACTGGACCGGTTTAAAAAATTCTTACACCATTAGAAAGCTATCATATTCAGAAGTAACATAGGCTATATAACATAGACCCGGTAGGTGGCGCTGTTGCCGACCGGGTACAAAGTTGCGGGAAACTGCTAGAATGTAATAAAAGAGCTCCCTATGCGGATTGGCAAGTCTGTAAGTGCAGCGAGACCCATCCAGGTACTAAAAATATTTTTATGACAGATCTACGGTTACAAAGTTACAACATCTACGGGTTAAAAATACATCACTTATAAATGTGACTGAACATATAAAGCCAATTGCAGAGATGTTATTTAAATATGAATGATGCCGAATCGCTAATCTACCATTGAAATAGTGAAATAATGAAGTCATTAATGATAAAACCGCTTTATGTAATGAACTGTTAATGACGAGCTTTATGCACCTGAGTATTAGCCATTTCAGTATTCGATAGATAATCAGTTGCTACTTTATCGAATGTAAAAGGAGAATAGATCTTCATCTAAATCGGCCTTTTAGTCTGTATCACAGTAATAAACGTTACGAGCCCACATAAAACTTTAGTTAGCATAATAAAAGTTAGTGGAATATTTTCTTGTCTCTATTTTTGGACATTTTATTAGTTTTCAAGATTTTCTATCATCATACGAATTTTAACCCTTAGTACCTCTAACACTCACTTAATGTATAACTACATATTATAAAACAAAATCTCCCGGCCGCGTCTGGCTGTGTGAACGTGATAAACTAAATACTAAAAAAAAACTAAAAACTGCTACCAATGTTTTTTACCAATGGACGGAGTGAATCAAGAAGAAAGTTTGTGTGTATGATTCACCCTTCCGATGCTGGGGAAGGGTTGCTAGTTACATAATAATAGTTTCAATAAAACATAATTGGTAGCAGAGTTAGCGCAATTGCTATACTGGTTTATTGTTCGCTATGACCGAACGCGTTATGATAACGTCGTGAAAGGATCGTGTGTAATATTTTTCACATAGGATGGGTAGTGACAGTTCTAATTGCCATACGAAATTAATATTTAATTCAATGGTGTTAAGGCATAAAACCATAAGTATAGAAACGGGTCACGCCTCTTATTGCCAATGAATAAAGTATAATTTTCTTTGACAATTACAGCTGTCACAGTACCCACCTTACATGAAAAATACTATAGTGGTATTCAATATTCCTCTGTAATACTTTAAACGATGATTTCGCGTAGTAATCGTAACGCGTTACGAGATTAATGAATCAATTGGTCATAGCGATTTCTTCCAGTTCTTTTGAGCTACGGAACTAATTGTTCAATCTCACACGGGATTATTTAAGTAATTAACAGGCATTAATAATATAGTCTTATGCATAGAAATCGTTATAATAAGAAATTAGAAGTCATATAGCATGAACTTGTCTCCACACACGTGAAAAAAATATCATAAAATGCTTCAGGGCTGCGGTAACCAATATACCTATGTGATACAGCGGATTGGTGTAAAAATCTTTCAAAACTTGTAATAGTATTTACAAGGTAACATAATTCATCGAATGTTTTTTACAGCAATAATATGAGTCCATGTCTATTTTTTCAAACTGAACATGCATCTATCTCCAGCCGAAAGACTTCCACTGCAAGAAGACAAAGGCATCCTCTAAAGACCGCCACAACGAGTTTCGAATACAGATACCGCATATAGGATCGGAAACCGACCTCGCCGGTGAGGTCGAAGAATCCCTTGCCCGCCGGCCAGTGCAGAGCACCACGGGACACACTTAGTATACGCCTTCCCCTATAACGACTGCCCAAGCCGAGGCCGTTCCTTCTTGTGGCGCCCTTGAGCTAGTTGTCCCCTTGCCCTTTTGGCTCGCCCATAGTGGACGCTCGCCCTATTGTCCGGTGAAGCTGTGAAGGCCCTGTGGCCAACAACGTATATCACTCACAGACACAAAAAATCTGAGCTGTGCGAATCCAACTTCTACCCGCGACCCTCACAAGGTCATCGGTCCACCTAGTAGGGGGCCTGCCCATTCTAAACATGTATAGTAAACGTTTGTTTCGAACAAATTCGAATAAAGAAGCCGGATTTTCCTTTTAGTGTTTTATCATTATGATTTCTGTGGTCTTACGCGTGTGTTGGCTTTAGAAAATATATATTGGTAGGATATAGTACCGTTTCCAATAGATTGTCAAACAAATCGCCTCGCATATAACACATGTAACAAAACGATAAATAAGAAACTAAACGCTTTACAAAAACTAATATACATTAACAATACGGTGGAAAAATACTGACCATTTCTCTTCGGCGCCGTCTACTTTGATGTCAGGGATGTTCGGTATTTTCTTATTTAGATACGCCGACGATATCTTCAGTAGTGCCTGGGAACAAACAGATAGTAATATACAATATACAATGCAGAATGTTTAAGGTAGATCCATGATCGTGGAAAATATATCATATCAGTATCATCATAGTGTAGTGGGATAGCGGATTGTTCTATCTATCTATCTATCTATATCATCACACCAGATTCCTTGCGGGGTAGGCAGAGAGCATAGATTTCCAACAAGTTCATTCCTTACAGACCCCTCTGGCTTCCTACTCTCATAGCTCGTCTCGTACACGCTCGCAGGTAACGGAGACTCTTAATTATAGCGCATTGAGCTACAAATAAAAATAAAGATATGGAAACAGCATTACTAGACTTTTAAAATATAGAGGAAATATTGCGGGAAACAACTGGAGATGATAGTTTTTGATCGTCAAAACAAATATGTAAAGATAAATAGAACTGAACAGAAATTCAGAGCAGTAGTGACATATCTCGAAAAAGTTTTTGAGAAACTAATCGCGTCCCTTCAGAACCAAGCGGCGCGGGTACAGGGAGGGAAAGTGAAAGAGACCGAAGTATTTATTAATTCTACCTTTTAGAGGGCCTCTCTATGATCATAACTCGATTTCTTAGATTTTTTAATTAAATCTATACGGTTCTGAAGGTGCGATATCAGTGACACAATCTTTTAGTCCGCGCGAGACGTTGAGGCCCTTTATTTGATCCGTATTTTGACCATATTATTTCGAATAATGACTGATTTCTAGTCCCCAAAGACGGCCAGATGAACTGGTGAAGGTTGTAGATAGAAGCCGAGTGCATACTGCACAAAGCGGACCGCGTGATTATCTTCGGGGAGGGTTTTGTCCTGCGGTGGAGGGCTCTCGATTAATCTATCTATCTATAACCTCACGCCAGATCCCTTGCGGGGTAGGCAGAGAGTACAGAGTTCCAACAGGTTCTTTCCTTACATACCTCTCTGGCTTCCTCGACTCTCATAGTTCGTCTCATACACGCTCGCCGGTTACGGAGACTCTTGACTTTTCCATCAGATAAGACTCGGTTTATTTGGTCGTGGTAAGATAGTCTAGGTCTTCCCCGGTACCTGCATCCTTCCACTTTCACATTGTATATCTGTTTTGTCATTCTTTTCTCTGGCATTCTTTCTATATGCCCGAACCAACGGAGCATGCCCTTTCTCATCTTTACACCGATACTATCTTTCATACCTACTCGCTGTCTTACTATGCTGTTGCTAATGCGGTCGGTCAGCTTCACTCCGCACATCTTCCGCAGAGCTCGCATTTCTACCGCATTTATCCTACTTTCATTCTCCTTCTTACATACCCAGCTCTCGCTACCATATAACAGCGTTGGGACAAGAACTCCGTTATGTATGGCCAGCTGCGCCTTATGGCTTAAGTGCCGGCTCCCGAGTAGCTTTCCCATCGCACCATTCACTCTGTTCCCTGCACTCACTCTTCTCTCTATGTCAGCGGTGTATTTCCCATCCTTACTGAAGGCGCATCCAAGATATACAAACTCATTCACTTGCTCCAGCACATCGTTACCAACCACAATCCTTACATTCGTTCTGGTTTCTTCCCTTTCAAAAACCATAATCTTGGTTTTCTTCACATTCAAGTGTAAGCCATTGATCATGCAGTCGTCTTTCATAACTGTGACTAGTGTTTGCAGATCAGTGGCTGTTGGCGCTATTAAAACCGCGTCATCTGCATAAAGTAGATGGTTTACCACTAAGTCACCCATTTGTACACCTTCATTCATCGCTTTAAGTCTTTGAAGACTTATATGACTCTCGATTAATATGACTGATAATGTATTCGTGTCTATATAAGAACTGCCTCGTTGGTCTAGTGGCACCAGTTTGTGATCACGAGGTCGTGGATTCAAATCCTAGGTCGGATAAATGTAATTTTTCTAACGAAAACTCCCAGTATAAGTCCGGAGTCTGAGACTCACCCCTATTCCATGGAGCCCCGTTTGGGGTTATATAGGTGCGACGGTGTATTTATATTTATATTCTATTATAAGTACCATTTCTTTAAATGCCATTCAAATGAGATGAACAACTTCTATAAGTTGTACTTCTCATTTGAGTTCTCAGGCAGGCGCGCTTCGAGAGGATTTCAATGTAACAGTTCAATATATCACCTAGCACGTTTAGGAATGTGATAAGCTACGCTCGAAACGCGTGGATGTTTCGTAAAACGGTATTTGAACCAGCGGTATTCCAGTGCAGTAGCTGAACGATGTTACTGAGAATGTTCCGGTGCAATGTTAAAGGGTGTATTAAAATTATAAATTCTTTAAGAGGAATTTTATGGGAAAATTTATCGTCGTCGATATCATCGAGAGTCGAATTTACCTGTGTGAAGTCGAACATATTAATGTTAAATAATAAGATCAAAAGGCTCAGCATGAGAAGATCGACAATACCGTGATAGCGTTATTCCTGTCACACTACATTTTTACTAATTAAATATGAAAATGACGGCACGTTGTCTCACTAGCGTCATATTAATGTCAATATTTTCGTGTTAAGTCCTGAGATTAATCTCTTCTTACAAGACCCAAGCCTCAAGATACAAGCTGTGCTTAGATTATCTATGAAATATAACGTATTGCAAGTAAACATTTTGCGAATAAATTAATTAACAAATCGAGATGAGAGAGATTAGGTCATATCCCATCGCGCTAAAACAGTGCGGATTGGTGGTGGCAAGTATGTAGCTACTTGTTGTTGGTCCTTATCAAGCCGTCTTTAACTCAATTTAACGGCGATCATATAAATTGGCATCAGGCACCAATGGCTTAAGGTTTGGTTAAATAGCCGACGGAGCGCGAAGGGAGCGCGACGGACACGCTCGGCTACATTAGGTCGTGATGTTTGCCGTCACGCCGAGCGGGGCTGCGCTATGTGGCCTCTCCTGTACATTTAAATACAACTCCTCAAGCCGCGCCTCCGTCGCGCCCCCATCGTGCTGCGTCGGATATGTGGCGAAACCTTTAACATCTCTTCCGGAGCACGTTGACGCTTGAAATTTAGTCTATTGGTCTGGCACGCTAAAAGCGCCACAACCTTCGGTGCGGTGCGGTGCCATGTTCCTACTGTACCGCATACATGGATAAACATATATCGGATCTCTCTTGAATTATGTACTCTTAAGCGGATAAGAACCGTGGGAATAACGCTCTATTATTTTTATTTACAAAACATATTTTCTTCTCTACACTGTAGTGGATAGAAAAGATATCTATAGAAGAAAAAATATCGCCATACCAAGTTTATTCGTATTACGTGTTGCGTAAGGATAATAGCCAGCAAATTTTAACAAAATTTAGACAATTAGTCCTTCTCAATATACCTAATCAGTTTGGAAAGACACTGATTGCCTTAATGTCTCTTTTTGGGATTATGCTTGTGAATTGCGACTTGTGCCACACTACGACCTAGTGTACCACACAAAATAGCGGCAATTACACAATGATGACACTTGGCATTTTTGAAAATAAATTAGATCACCTCCATCGAACACATGGCATTGCCTCGAATAATAGTATTCATTATTTTTGTATTTTTTAATGTTTAGCACTAACATGATAAGTTTATTATCGCTCATTCGCTAAATACTGTTTTTGCTGAATGTACATACTATGATTTGCAATCTGTTGTGTACACCATTAAATCAATACATACAAGATACATAATTATAATTAAAAAACATGCTTTATTAGCGAAAAAATTACAAAGGAATGCTTTTTAACTTCTGTCCTTTCCATATTTCCCGGCAATTTTACATTTGGAACTGTTCTATATTCGAATGTGTTTAAATTTTAAATCTCAAAACAGTTGAAAGTATTAGGATTAATGCTATTGTTTAGTCACAGCGTCGATTGGAATCTGTCAGGTTACGTACGAAAATTAATCTTTCTAAGGAAAATGTTATGCAATAATTTTCTACAACTTTAGAAGAGGCCTGACACGGCTTCAGTGTTTTGAAGAGCTAACATCTGTGTTCAGTCATGAAGCCCCATGTCTGCGGACTGTCGAACGCTGGTATTTAGAATTCCAGCGTGGACATACTAGTGTTAGTGACAAATCTCGCGAAGGACGCCCAAAATCCGCCTTCACTGAAGATAACATCATTGCTGTGAGACAACTAATTCTCGAAGATCGTCATGTGACATATCGAGAAATAGAAGCTCTATTAGGCATCTCAGGGACAACCATTCAGAAAATCTTGCATGAAGCGCTTGGTGTAAGAAAGCTAGTTTGCCGTTGGATACCGCATCTGCTTTCCGACGATCACAAGGCAGCCCGCGTCAGATGGTGTAAGAAAACTCTGCAAAGGTTCACCCGAGGAGAGTCAAATCACGACTACGACATCATCAGTGGTGACGAATCTTGGATCTATGCCTACGATCCTGATTCCAAACAACAATCTACAATCTGGGTCTTTCAAGACGAGCCAAACCCACTAAAGTTGTTCGTTGTCGAAGCACTTTAAAGAAGATGGTGGCCACGTTCGTTGGAAAAACCGGCCATGTTGCTACTATTGCAATTGAAGATCGTAGAACGGTTAACGCAGAGTGGTATACCACAGTTTGTTTACCACAAGTCATCGCCGAACTTCGAAAATCTAACTCAAAGCGACGCATCATCCTGCACCATGACTACGCAAGCTCACACAGCGCTCGTCAAACGATTAAGTATTTGAAGCAGGAAAAAGTAGAAATTCTTGACCATCCTCCATACAGTCCTGACCTAAGCCCTAACGATTTCTTTACATTTCTTAAAATTAAGAAAAGTCTTCGTGGTCAAAGGTTTCAGTCCGGTGAAGAAGCAGTCGATGCTTTCAAGTCAGCCATTTTGTACACCCCCACTTTAGAGTGGAATAAATGTTATAATAATTGGTTTGAGCGAATGGAAAAGTATATTAAGCTAGGTGAATACTTAGAAAAACAATAAAAAGTACTATAAGGTTCTAGTTGTGTTTTTTTCTTCAAACGACAAAACTTAAAAGGCATGCCTCGTATGTTGCTCTCTTGGACCTGGCGCTATAGTACTCATCAAGTCGAGCCCAAACACAAGGGGATTATGTTGTGTAGTTGACACGTTCCTATGGCCACCTTCCAACTCCGGTTTCAGGGTACTACGGTATTTCAGAAGTGACATATATATGCCAAATTTCAGGTGTTTTAGATGATCGGAAGTGAGTAAACGTGGATCAAAATATTTGATCTGGAAATACAGACATGCGAACAAAGCAAATAATCGTTTCTAAAAATGGAACTTTTAGCAATAATGACGTTAATACGTGAGCTTTTGCAGGATGTTGTTTTGTTAAATACAAATTAGAAATAGGAGTGAAGAACTTGATAGAAAAACAGTAACAGCGCAAATGCATTCTAGAAAATCAGTTTCATTAAAATTGTAGAGTTGTTTTTGTAACGGTATAATGAAAAGCGGAGACAAAAATGATTGGAAGCATTTAAAACTTTATGAACAATATGTGCAAGGAAAGGATCATAAAGAATTGAGTAACTTTAGGGTTCGCGCCCACGTTAAAGTTTTTGGAGGTTCGACGTTCCGGCCAACGGTTTTGGACTGATATCCAAAAGGTGATGAAAATCGTTGCCGGATCGTTAAAAAGTAATTTTTGCGAGTTAAGTACATCACAGAGAAGCACCGGTGCATTCTTAACAAAGATCCCGAAGCCGCTCAGTAATCCCCTCGAAGCCGGCCCACCATGAGTTTTTGTATACCGAATCAATTTTTATTCTGAATTTAATAATATACTGAGGTTAATATTATATCCGTAACCGATGATTGAGTTGGCTGCTTCGTTGATCTAGTCACAAATAATGCGCTCTGCGATCGAGTTCCTGAGTTCAAATAGGTGGGACAAATGTAGTTATTCTTTCGAAAAAAACGTAGTATTTTTTATCGAAAATTACCAATCTGAAGTCTGGAATTGTGACTGATATATGCCAACAGGCTCACCTCCTTTATGTACACCCACCGACGATGTACCATAGGACCTAACATCGTCGGAGCAAAGTACCAACTCCGCTTGGAGAATATAGGCGTGACGGTGTGTAGTGGGGAATACCCTATCTCCTCGAATATCTGTTGCTTCACCAAAAGGATCGCTTGCGGATGCTCATTGCATAATCAAGAAGTCCTAAATTGCAACTAGTCTAAACAGTTCAATGTGTACTCATTATTAACGTTGGACGGTTGGTTCATTGATACAGCTCAACTAGTTAACAAACCAAAGCGTTAACGGTCACACTCAACAAACGAAGTATTAATATCTTCATTACTAAACGAACAAGTTTAAAACAACATTACTAAAACACTTAAATATTTAAGCTTGCTTTATACTTCTAAGAATTTTGAAATAAACGCCACTTCAGTAAATTAAACATCGCACTTTTATTTATCTGAAAACTTAATTTTTGGTGTTTGTTTTTAATATTTTTGTTTATGACACTGGCCATTACTTAAAGTAAATTAATACAGTTTCATTTATATTTCATCATTGCGCCTATATAGCGGAGATAGCAGAGGTGTACTGTGCAGTGTCCGACCGAAACTAGTGTTTATAGCCGAAACCGAAACCTAAGTTAGGCATATAATCATATCAATCAATTAGGCGTATCATAGCTAAGAACACGTTCGATTAAGTCACCTTTCAAACAAAAAAAAAACTAAATCAAAGGTTCATCCGTTTAGAAGCTACGATGCCACAAACAGACACAGATACACACGTTAAATTTTAAACACCCCTCTTTATGTATCAGGGGTTAAAACAACCTTTTATTGCGGAGGAAAACGTAGGCATCTTGCTTAATTGACGAGTTCCTATAGCCTTCTTTCGGGTGCTAGACCCTGCTGCCCACCTAGGTATATGGTACTCATCAAGATAAATAACGACAGGGTAACGTTGTATGTTTGGCGAATTCCTATGTTAACCTTCTGTCTCTATCATTAGATTCTGGCAACTGTGATCTTTAGAACTTATCCAAACAAATTCAAGAAATCCAGACATAATGGAGCTGTCTTGAATGGTGCCTAGGCCCACTTTTCAAGTTTGTTATCAGATCCTGGAAACTACCTAAAACTATAACACTTCTTCTTCAAGTCGCTTCTTCAAGTCTCCTCAGCCGCCAGCTTTGCGAACGTGCCTCTTTCCTAAGCCATACGAAACAACTGTTCAGCGCTGGCGATTCCGGTCTACTCCCTAATGTTCCGCAGCCATGATTTCTTCCGTCCTCCAACGCGCCTTTTGCTCTCAATTTTTTCTAATCATAATCAATTGAAGCAAGTGATATCTGTCGTGGTGCAGCACGTTTCCGAGATATCCCATTTTTCGTTTTAGATGGTTTGGATCAGTATTTGGGTTATACCGACACGCTGGAGAACTTAATCATTGCTGTTCTTCTGTGTCCAACTTATACGGAGCATGGGGCCGGTCCCGTCGGTAGTACTACATTACAATGCTTCAAGGCGCTTCTTGGTGTCCTCCTTAAAAGTCCAGGCTTCACAGCCGTACATGACTATAGGCCAAATATAGCATAAGAGAATGCGACTTCTAAGCTTAAGGTTCATTTGCCGACAATACAGAATTTTCTTCATTTTGTTTTCGTTGGTTAATTCCTATTCGGATCTCCGCACCTAGATATTTGTACTATCGCACCCGCTCAACATCTTTAGTTTATTTATTTATCTATCTATCTATCTATCTATAACCTCACGCCAGATCCCTTGCGGGGTAGGCAGAGAGTACAGAGTTCCAACAGGTTCTTTCCTTACATACCTCTCTGGCTTCCTCGACTCTCATAGTTCGTCTCATACACGCTCGCCGGTTACGGAGACTCTTGACTTTTCAATCAGATAAGATTTATTTATTTATTTTCTCGTTTATCCTTGGTTGTACCAAGGTATTGCAGGAAACTACCACATATTTGGTTTTCAAAATGTAGATAATAGGCCAGCCCTTTCGCGACTCTCATGAACTCTGTCTCGACGCATGTGCAAGTCTCCCTCAGATGAGGTAATTAGAACTGTGTCATCAACGTAGCGTGGGTTATTAATGACCTGCCTACCCTTACCCCTTCATCAACTTCAACGAGAGCCTCAGACATAATAGCCTCTAAATAAACATTTATATAGCTAAGGGGTCATAAAACCTCCTTGACGGACGCTACGGCTTATTTCAACCACCTCTGTGTGTTCGTACTCCACTTTCACAGTAGCCTTTTGGTTCTCATACAAGTTCCGCAAGTTTACTCTATAGCACTAGTAGAAGCTGTAAGGGCCCCGCGGCCAACAGCGTAGATCCATTCACACACACACACACACACACACACACATACTAATTCAACAGGCCCCAACACGACCGGGTTATATTGTGTAGTTAAAATCGACCTCGATTCCTCGATTAATCGATAACGCATTTTAAGTCCCGATTTGATCAAAAATCGATCCTAGTGCGTTCGATTAGAATCAATTTAAAAATGGATTTTTTTTAGAATGAAGCAATATGCCTAGACCGTAATTTAGTCGCTTTGAAGTCGCAAATCGCTCCCGAAGTCTACCCGAACGCTCGTAAACGCAGTTTCGATATCGGGCGGTTTTCTTTCGAAACCACAACTCCAATTTTGGGCCGAAACTGGCTGAAACCGAAACCGAAAGGTCGGTTGGACACTAGTACTGTGTAATCCTATGTATGCTAATCCCACGTTCATCAATTAGCGCGTCATTTATTATTTAAAATAGATTTATACACATACATAATAACTTAACAGTTAACAGACGCAACAAAACAGACTGTGAACAATGTAATTTTTAAATAATTATCAGTTTGTTTCGTTTCTCCTTTCATTATACGGCCCGCAAAAATACAATATGTTTTTGAATACGTTTATTTTTATTTTTTTATTTCGAATTATAATAATGTTAATTTAGAAAGATCTTTTAAAATCATACTTTTATATCAAAAACAAAACGGAGACCGACAAATACTATGGTACCTACTTGTCAAGACAAATGTAAAGAGCCCCAACACGTCGTGTTTATGTTGAGTAGTTGGGTAGTTCCATTGGCCACCCGCTGGCTCCATCATCAAACCCTGGACATCATCTGTGTCTACAGAAATTGTCAAGGCAAATCCAATGAGCCCAAACACGGCCGGGTTATGTTGTATAGTTGGGTAGTTCCGTTAGCTAGCTTCCCGCTCCATCATCAGAACCTGGACATAATCCAGGTCTACAGAACTCATCAAGACAAATCTAACGAGCCCAAACAAGGTGGGTTTATGTTGAGTACTTGGATGGTTCCGTTTGCCGCCCTCCGGCCCCATCATCAGACCTTGGACATCATACGGGACTTCAGAACTAGTGAAGAGAAATGAAATAAGCCCAAATACGGCAGGGTTATATTAAGTAGTTGGGTAGTTCCGTTGGTCACCTTCCGGCTTCATCATGAGACACTGGACACCATCCGGGACACCATCTACAGAACTCGTCAAGACTAACAAAGGGTTATGTTGAATAGTTGGGTAGTTCTGTAGCCTACTCTCCGGCTCCATGGACACCATCTGGGTACAATAGTACTCGTCAAGACAAATGCAATGAGCCCAAACACAGCGGGGTTATATTGAGTACTTGTGTGGTTCAGTTAGTCACGTTTTGGCTTCATCATCAGACCCTAAACACTGTCTGGTTGTATAGTTCTTCTCAATGCCAATCTAAAAAGCTTTTACACAAGGGCGTTATGTTGTATAGTTCACATGTTCCTATGGCCACCTGACGACTCTATTATCAGACCAGCTCCATGATACCATATTATTGCATTGACATCGGACTTGCATACGTATGCCAAATTTCAGCTGAGTCGGATACCCGCAAGTGTATAGCAGTCCACTGATGAACATAAGCCTCTCCAATTGCATGCCACTGACTACGATCCTCAATCGGTCAATTTATGCGGAAAATAAATCATAATACATTGATCTTAAATAAATAGAAATTATAAACAGGAGATCAAAAACTATGGCGCGATAGTGGATGGATGTAGGTAACGGGGAATACCTAAATTATCTTATCATGGCCAAATAGGCCTATTCTTATCTGAAGGACAAGTCAAGAGTCTCCGTAACCGGCAAGCGTGTATGACACCAACTATGAGAGTGAAGGAAGCCAGAGAGATATGTAAAGAAAGAACCTGTTGGAACTCTGTACTCTCTGCCCACCCCGCAAGGGATCTGGCGTGATGATATAGATAGACAGATAGATCAAAATCTAATAAGTTTTAGTTGGATTAAATAGTGAAACTCGATACAGATTAGTAAATAAACTCTATCTTTCTTTTTTTTATATATTTCTCAGTAGTTTTAAATTTTAATATACCTGAAAGAGACCGCCCGTGACGTTACCGAAACATGGAGCTGCTGAAAGATCAGCACTGCAGCGTAATACAGCTGCGGCGTTAGCTGAGGCAGGGACCAATTTTGGGTGTCACACAATCACTGATTTTCATTTCTGCTTAACTTTTATTAACACTGTTGTCATGTTGATTACATTTGATACTGATTCCTTTGTTTTATGTTTAGTTGTGTGAGCAGAAAATAAATTATTATCCTCTCTTTCTTTCTTTCTACATTATCTACTGCAAATATTTGAATGTTTTTTTTTAGCATAAATGTTAACTGGTTTTAATGTTACAAAAAATTAGTTGTATATACGCTTGTATATACTTTTTCTACCAGTGAAATTAAAGTAATCCGCTTATCAAAATACCGATCTCTGCTTCCAGCGTTTTGCTCTAAGGACGCAAAACGCTGTACAATATTGTTAAACGAACTTGAAAAAACATAATAACAAAATACTGATTATATTCCGTCCCTCTAATATGATCGTGGGAGGTGATGCCTACGCAAGTGCCTACTCGCGAACGGGTGCTGCTTGTAGAGACTGGCCCACCCAGAATCCTCTAGCTTTTCATTATAACATATATTCGCATAAATGATTTTGTATAATATAAAAATGCATGTGTCTATACAGAAAATGATAATAAAAATTGAATGGAGAATTAGACAAAAAATACAAGATCGCATAGTTTCGCGCCGGATCTTCTCAGTGGACGCCGCGTTGCGATCCGGTGGTAGATTAGTAAGTTAAAAAATGTAAATAGGATTATGCAACATAAACGATTTTGAGTTTGAGTTTATTAAATTGCCCAAATTCCAATTTTACAATACCTACACACAATCTTCAACTTAATAAAACTCACTAATTGCTGCTGTCTGTCCGTCAGGATAGACAAGACAGCTTAAATCGGTTAGTCTAAATTTGTACGAGAATTGTTTATAATACGGAGGTGAGTACTAAAATAGGGTTTTTGGAAATTCATATTTTGGATATAATCCCCGTAGGGGTAACATAAAGGGCCTAATATAAACTTATTACCAGGGACCCAGGTGCCCAAACCCAGTCTGGGACTACGTACGCCTATACTCTAATATTATAAAGATTTGTTCGTTTGTAATCAGTAAACTCTGAAACCATTGCAACGTCACGCCTATATTCCCCAAGCGGGGGTGGCAGAGGTGTACTGAGTACACCCAGTTTTCGCCGACGATGTTAGGTTCCATGTAATAAGGGGGCGAGGGGCGATTAGAAAAACTACATTTGTCCGACCTAAGATTTGAACCCAGGACCTCGTGATCACAAAGCGATGCACTTTGCCACTAGACCAACGAGACAATCGACTATTGGATCAACTTTAATATTCTTTCACCATTAGAAATCTACATTATCCAGAAGTAACATAGGCCCGGTAGGTGGCGCTATTGTCGACCGAGTGCGAAGCCGCGGAAAACTGCTAGTAGGTTTTTTTAATACGTAGCCCTACACTAGGATTTATTCCTGTGTCGTGGGTGCATTTACAAACATGAAAATGCACATACACAAATACCCAGACCGAAACAAATAACTGTGGATCACACAAAGATTTGTCTCGTGTGGGAATCGAACCTGCGACTATTGGACACAACGGGCGAGCGGCTTAAGCTCTTAACCACTGCGCTAAATTGTCCGTAAAATATATGTACAATACTTCATTACGAAATGTTAATATGGTAATAACGCTTGGACGACGACGACAAACAACTACGATTGGACACCTTTGCGGGTACTTTGTGGCCCATAAATAGCAATAGATAGACAATTGTGGAGATATAAAGGTGAGGCCTTTGCTTAGGAGAGGGACAGTAAAACAGACTAAAATAACGCAAGTGGATAGGTTATCCACTAATGACCGGTTTCAACATTCAACTCAAGGGTAGATTTGCTTACCGTCAGTAGAATTTTGATAGTTTTTCCATACAAAATATGTCAAAATTCTATCGGTAGTGGGCAAATCTAATCTTGAGCTGAATATTGAAACTGCTTTGCTCTAACAAAAATTAAGTACTTTTTGCGGGCCTCGGGGCATGTACAGTCCTGCGAGATTTCTTTGTTAGAACATTTTGAAGCCTTTTTGTTCTAGGGTTATTTACAGACCTGGCCCCGAAATTTATGTCACAATCTACTATTAATTTACATTAATGATTAAATGTTTATTAATTTTAAAAAAACATCCTCACGCGTGTATACTCCAAGCGGGGGTGGCAGAAGTGTACTGTGTACATCTCACATCTTACGTACTTTACACTGTGGTGGATAATGGGACCTCCCATTAGGGCCCAAGGCTCAGGCATATAGTGCGTGCGTGTGTGTGTGTGTGTGTGTGTGTGTTTGTGTGTGTTTGTTTGTGTGTGTGTGTGTGTGTGTTTGTGTGTGTGTGTTTGTGTGTGTGTGTGTGTGTGTGTGTGTGTGTGTGTGTGTGTGTGTGTGTATATTGTTCGCTGCGGGGCCTTTGCAGCTTCATCGGACAAGAGGACGAGCGTGAAACCACTACACACGAGCCAGAGGGGCAAGGGGACAACTAGCTCAAGGGCCACGGAGGTACGGGCTCGGCTTGAGCAGTCACTATGAGGGAGGGCATATACTAGGTGTCTAGTCGTGGTGCTCTGCACCGGCCAGCGGGCAAGGGATTCTTCAACCTCGCCGGCGAAGTCGGTGTCTAATCCTATGTGCGGTATATGTATTCGAAAGAAGGGAAGTAAGGGCGTCGGGAGGGTCGGTGAGAATATGCCGCTGCCGCGGCAGCGGCTGATAGGATAGTCAGGTGCGTAGTCGGCCATCGCTACGATTAGGGGGTTTTAATGGTTGGATGCTATTAGCCGTCTGTTTTATTCCAGTGCTTAGTTAACGTCCAAAAAAGCATTTTTGTGAACTCTGGACAAAAATATCTTTGTGATGAAAAGCTGGACTATATACATACACGTTCACATGCACCTTTACGGCAACAGGTGTGTATGTTACTATTATATTTTTCAATTTAAGCCTTCGGAATAACTCGGATTCCTTTTGAAAGTCAAGATTGTACCCAGCCGCTCAATTTACAAGGTACGGGCATTCATTTCCATACAGTTATTGTGAAAGCTAAGGGTTCTTCGCGGACCCTTAGTCCATAAAGAGTTGTTAAGAAACGTTTGAGATGGTTCAGTTGCTGTGTTAATTTGCCCACTAAGAAATAACTCGAGCCTTTACATTTGGGTTGTAAGTGGCTAAAGAACTCAACTTAGGCTTCTGAACACATTTCGTATAATCGCGATCACAAATCCACGGACAACTTAACAGATGCAAATGTCGAAACAAAAAAAAAAAAAATGCCCGCTTAAGACGACTAGTGTATAACTAACTAGTAAATCAATCGACATAAATTATCGACATATTTAAATATTGTATTTATTAAAATAAGGTTGAATTTTACTCAGTGTGCATTTACACAATAAATTGTATAGTAAATGAATTTATTTTGGTTATTAATAACTATTTTATTAAATATTTTTAACTCATAAAAATTGTGAGTAAAATACACCTCGTCGTTTCATCTTACACTATCGTCGTCATCGTTAGCGTGTATGAGAAGAAATATGAGAGTAGAGGAAGCCAGAGAGGTATGTAAGGAAAGAACCTGTTGTAACTCTGTACTCTCTGCCTACACCGCAAGGGATCTGGCGGGATGATATAGATAGAGATAGATAGAAGATAACGCGAATGAAGTTGCGGGAACTGCTAGTAACATATAACACCGTCACGCCCATAATCCCCAAGCGGGGATGGCTGAGGTGTACTGTGTACACTCACTTTCGCCGACGTTGTTAGGTCCTATGTAATAGGAAGTGAAACCTCTATCGGATAGTTACCTTTTTGTCCGATCTAGGAATCGAATGCAGGACCTCGTGATTGCTACGCATATTATTCGCTACAAGACCAAGGAAGCAGTCAGAGGATTAAATCCTACCAATATTATAAATGTAAAAGTTTATATGTTTGCCAAATTATTGTGCCAAATTTCATCCAAATCCGTTCAGTCGTTTTTGCGTGATTGAGTAACAAATATCCAAATAGGTAAAATAAATTTATCCCGGAAAAATGTTACGTTCCCGTCCGTCTTAAGTCAACGCCGAGTAACTAAATAATTAAGTGAGCATCTCTATATGCAATACTAGCTTTTTCCAGCGGTCGCTTTATTTTGAAATATCATTATATTAATACGTGAAGCAAAAACTTTGTACCCCTTTTTAAAAAAAATTGCGCTGACGGAGGAGTATGAAATTTCCCACACTTATAGTTTATATAGACAAGGAGTGCAGAATGCTAATATTTTTTTAAAATTATGCATAAAACATACATTAAATTAATAAAAAAAAACATTACGCACACTACCATGTATTTGACAAAATACACTTCAAATTATTTGTCTATAGTCTTACTGAATGTCAAACATAACCAGCAAACTATGAAAGAGATTTTTACAAAAAAATCGCTTACAAAGAAGTTTTGTATCATTAATTAAATTATCGAAATATGTATGTCAAGTTCAATGGACAGCATGTCATGGTTTTTTCTTACAATAAAAAAAGGGTATTCTTTATTTTAATCCATTTTTTTTATTTAAATTTTCTTATAATTTGTTTGGAAAAAATAGGCAAATTAACAGTATACCCTTGGCGAAATCTGTGATTATAGAAGTATAGTCTTTGACAATAGAACCTAAATAATGTTCAAACTTATTAATTAATTATGGTCGAATTTCGACCAATGGGCGACCACTAGTCTTTATAAATAGCCTGTGTCTTATTCTGATGTATAAGCTATATTATCGTAAAGTTTCATCAAAATACGTTTAGAAGTTTTTGCTTGAAAGGTTTATAAACATCCATTCATCATCCTTCCCGTTTATATTATCAGTAAGATAGTCCTTCTAAGTCAACAGGTGAAGTGAAGTGAAATATAAAACTATGGGATCGCACCAACTTTACTGCGACCTCAATCGATCACTGGTCGGCAATATAAATGCAATTCGTTCACTTTAAAATTGCATTTACGCTGGATAATAGGAATTTATTCACAATTTCATTGAGAAGAGACTTTCTGAGGGTTCCTTAGTGGTTTGGAAGCAGAGGAGTGGTCGCGTAACGTATTTATTTTCCGTGCAATATCACGGAAGCATACGCCGCAATTGCACGACTCATCGACTCATCGACAAAAGGCACCTACACACCAGTTGTAATATAACATTAGTTTATTGGCAACAGAAGAACATGCAGCAATAGATACTATGAAAATACTACGATAGATAACGTAAAAAATAAAATAAAGTGATATGTTGCCAATCGAATCTAACTCAGCATTGGATCGGTTTATCGCAATTCATCACTAAAACCACTAACAAATGCCGCAAATCGGGCTAGTTCAAGCGAAGTAGTCATGAGTCTTTGGAGGAGGGTTCATTTGGGCTAAGTGTGATTAGGAACACGAAAACACTCTTCAGAATGGTTGTATCTATGGGATCCAAAACCTTGGTTTAGCCACAGTTAATATATGTATACAGTTTAGTACTAGCGTTCCGAATCTGAACCAGGCACGCAGACGCGTGATCTTCGTGGCTTCCTGGGAGTATTCAGCCGATGGTGCCCTCGGAGAGCTGCAAAGAGTGCAGGTGTGCGTAATTCTTATTGAGACCGTTAGTACTGAAACGGTAAACGGTATACATATGTGTACTGTGGTTTAGCATAGCTGCTATACTACGTGAAGGGTCCACGACTACTAGACGACCGGTCGTAAAAATAATGGCAAATCAATAATGTCTTGCAGATGATAAGACATTTTGCGCCGACGTCAGATAATGGGAAATGTTGAGGAAAATGATCCTGTAACAAGTCAATCGGCAAGAAGTGGATTACTAATTGGTTATTCTATTATTATATTCTTCGGGTAGGCAGAGAGTACAGAGTACAGTACAGTACTAATTAGTTATTAATATTATTTTATGGAATTAAGCCAGTTGCCGATGTAGGTGACTGCCTCGTTCGTCTTAACGTGGGTGGTGAGCTGGAATGGGTGACTTGCAAAAATGCTGTGACTATATGTACACTTATAGAAATCAGCCTGTACCTACTATCTCACTGTAGGGCAATGGTCTTCACACACCAATCGAGGTAACGATTTGAGGAGTGCAGATTAGTAGAAGCAAAGTTTATGGTGACCCGTTGTTAAAAAATATCAAGTCTACAAGGCTTCCAACTTGGCTTAACGACTACCACATTAATTGGTAACCTGGACCAATCATCATCATCATCTCAGCCTATACTTGTCCACTGCTGAACATAGGCCTCCCCAATCGCTTTCCAGCGTAACCGGTCCGATGCCACCTGCATCCAACGACTTCCTGCGATTTTCACAAGATCGTCGGACCAATGGAGACGTACAAATATGAAAATAAAACTAACGGTCACCTACCTTAGACCGACCGAGCTGAACGCTGTTTAACCTGAGTTAATACTGCGGTGTTCATAGGTATGATAATAGCTATGAACACCGCAGTCTTACATACCCTTTTTTGTTATCTTATACATTAACTTATACCTTCCCAGTAGATCTATGAGTGGCCATCACACATGCACTTACCAAAGGTGTATGCTACCTATCAGTTCAAAGGCAGAATATCTAATTCAACTAAAAGCGTTGATACTTCGCCGCAGTAGGGCCAGCTAATAGCTTTTAAAATAAAGGCCTTTGCCTACTGAATATTGATATCTATGGGAGATGCAATATGATCCTAATACAGTGTGGAGAGAGGCTTTTGTGTCTACCCATTAGGGTGATTGAAGTGAAGAGATGTAGGTACATTGAGATATTACATAGGTTAGATACTGAATGGCTATTGATCTTCTAAGGCCTTTAGAGCAATAGAACTTCCAGATTCTATTAATTATAAATCTCAATTTATTACAACGAATTCTTATATAATTGAACTGCTAGTAGTAGTTACAAGAAACCAGAACAAAAGCAAAGATTGTGGTTGGTAACGATGTGCTGTAGTTTGTATATCTTGGAGGCGCCTTCAGTAAGAAAGGGGAAATACACTGCTGACATGGAGAAAAGAGTGAGTGCAGGGAACAGAGTGAATCGTGCGATGAGAAAACTTCATGAGGGCCGGCCACTTACGCCAAAAGGCGCAACTGAGAATGAAAGTAGAATAAATGCGGTCGAAATGCGAGCTCTGCGGAAGATGTGCGGAGTGAAGCTGACCGACCGTATTCGCAAGAGCGTAGTAAGAAACCGAGTAAGTATGAAAGATAGTATCTGTATAAAGATGAGAAAGGGTGTGCTCCGTTTGTTCGGGTATATAGAAAGAATGTCAGAAGAAAGAATGACAAAACAGATATACAATGCTAAAGTGGAAGGATGCAGGTACCGGGGAAGACCTAGACTATCTTACCATGACCAAATAGACCGTGTCTTATCGGAAGGACAAGTCAAGAGTGTCCGCAACCGGCGAGCGTATATGAGACGAACTATGAGAATGGAGGAAGCCAGAGAGGTATGTAAGAAAAGAACCTGATGGGACTCTGTATTCTCTGCCTACTCCGCAAGGGATCTGGCGTGATGATATAGCTAGCTAGTAGTTCTTCAGAAAAAACTTCATCATCAGCCCGTGTCAGTCCACTGCTGGACGTAGGCCTCCCCAATGGCACGCCACTGAGATCTTCAGCTCTCCTTCTCCAGTCCCTGCCCGCTGCCTTACGAATATCGTCGCCCCACCTAGCTACAGGGCGCGTACACTAAGTTTGCCGACACGCGGTCTCCACTCAAGAACCAGTCTGCCCCAACGGCCATCGACTCTGCGGCATATGTGACCTGCCCACTGCCACTTCAGCTTGTTAATTCGCTGAGCTATGTCGTTAACCTTGGTTCTCCGACGAATAACTTCGGTTCGGATTCGATCTCTAAGAGAAACTCCGAGCATAGCTCTTTCCATAGCTCGCTGAGCGACCTTGAACTGGTGGACAAGCCGCACAGTGAGTGGCCACGTTTCGGCTCCGTATGTCATTACAGGTAGGACGCACTGATTAAAAACTTTCGTTTTTAGGCATTGGAGTATGGGCGATAAGAAGACTCGACGGAGTTTTCCAAATGCTGCCCAGCTCAGCTGTATCCGTCTCTTAACTTCCTTGACGAAGTTGTTTTTACCTAGTTGGAGCAATTGCCCTAGGTATACGTACTCAGAAACAACTTCGAGGGAGGCTCCGTTTACGGCACTCGGTCTCAGGTCAACATGCTTGTTGATCATAACTTTAGTTTTATCTAAGTTCATCCGGAGACCGATTCGCTGAGACGAATTAGCAAGGCTTTCCAGCATCTGTTGTAGGTCTTGCAACGTTTCAGCCATGATGACGATGTCGTCTGCAAATCGCAGGTGAGAGATGTATGCGCCATTTATATTGATGCCGCGACCTTTCCAGTCCAGGGTCTTGAACATATCCTCCAGTACATTGGTGATCAGTTTTGGTGATATGACATCACCTTGGCGCACTCCGTGGCGCAGGTGGATATGATCAGTCCGCTGGTTCTGTACTTGGACGGTCATCGTTGCGGCTTCAAAAAGGTATCTCATCACCTCGATGGCCAATCAACTTGGCATCGTTGCAAGGAGTCCAGAACTGACCAGGTTTCGACAGTGTCAAAGGCCTTCTCATAGTCCACGAAGGCTAGACATAGGGGCAGATTATACTCTGCAGTCTTCTGTATAATTTGCCGCACTGTGTGGATGTGGTCTATGGTGCCGTAACCACTTCGAAACCCGGCCTGCTCCGGGGGTTGAAACTCGTCGAGCCTTCGCGCAAGACGGTTCGTGGTAACCCTTGAAAACAGCTTGTATACATGGCTCAGAAGCGATATGGGTCATTAGTTTTTCAGAAAAAACTTATGTATTTTTATTTATTTGTCCTTCATTGTACAAAAAATTGTTTTCCTAAATAAATAAATAAAATTAACTCGTCCGCTGCCGCGGGTAACAGTTAGTTACTTTATAAGTTGATCGTAGAGTCAGACGCCGATTCATTTCTACTGACTATCGTCGCGTGACCGACGCTCGTTTTGTTCGGAAGCTTGTGATATTTAAACCTATCAAGGACATTGATTAAGAGGGGCCATTCTCTTTTAAGACTGATGCATTGGAGGAAAGGTAGTACAAATCTCTATTCCCGAGTTCATTCACGCACTATAGCGTAAAAACGGATTGTTTAGTATAACTATGCTGATTTAAAGTAATTGAAAGTACCTACAAAAACTAAAGGAGACAAAAGTATGAAAATTAATCTATCTATCTGTATCATCATGTCAGATCCCTTGCGGGATAGGTACTTTCTGCCTAACTATGCTACTGCCAAAGTTCCAACAGATTCTTTTCCTTCAGACCTCTCTTGCATCCTCCACTCTCATAGTTCGTCTCATACACTTTCACCGATTACGGAGGCTCTTGACTATTAAATGAATGTTAATGATTAACCAATATCTTTACAGTAACTTTCAACATATTGTTATTCATATAAGGTTATGTCTTATGGCCAGTATGAGTTGGGCTAGTTGGTTTTAGGAATCAAGATTGAGCATGTATCAGGCTATTACTTTTTAAAACAAAAAATCTACAAACGTGAATTTTCACATGCACACACTCAAACTGAAAGAAACATTTGTGGGTTTCACAAAGATTTATCACGCGCGGGGACCGAACCCGCGACAACTCGATATGGTAAGTCGAGAGGTTCATGCTCAGAGCGCTAGACAAACCCGTCACGGCGACGTTCTATTCGACAAATTGGTAGATCATCGGCGTTTATATATACAAGGCGAAAATTAAAATCAAAACCAACCGTCAGATATTGTTAAACTTTTGCTCGCAAAGTGTGCATTAAAAATTCTACATAAATCACACACAGTCGTAGGAACATTGCAAGTTTGATAAAAGCCCTAAAAAATAAAAAACATCAATCCACCTTTAATATGTAAGTAAGTAATGCTTTCTCAAACTTGTTCCCAGCGTGCATTAGATTTTCACACCGTTAGAAAGCGATCTAAAACCTCCCGATCTAATATCGTAGTTTAGTAAAAAGGAAAGAGACATTGGCCTTGAAGCCGATGGCATTCTTTCTAGTCTGACATTGGCATGGCGCCCAGACGTGATGCGAGTGACGAAGTAACTAGAGGAAATTATCGATTTGAAATGGACCAAAGTTTGCGAAGCGCTCGTAGCGCTGTGCGATCGCGGTGTAGCGATCACCAACGTTAAGCAGCGTTCGACTCGGTCGGACTAAGATGGGTGACCGAGCGTCTCCGTGCTTTGAAAGTACGTTAAGTCGTTGGTCCCGGTAACCAAGTAATGTGGTCGTTAACGTCAAGTTAGAAGCCTTGATAAGTTCTAACAGCAGCTGGCCTGCTTCCACCAATCTGCACTGGGTCCGCGTGGTGGAGAATGACCTAATCTGACTCACCTCGATTTGTAACAGATGGTCTTTACCGAGTACTGAGACAATATAGGCTGATATTATTATAAATTATAACTTTAGTGATATCACTGTCGGCCAACCTTGGACCAAACGTTTCATAAACTTCGGCCAACACTGTCAATTCGAGTGCCGTAGCGGACGTCAAATTACGGACTAAATTGCGTTTATCACTATTAACTCCCAATTTAGCCGGTTGTCGGTATGTCGAGTTTATATTCGGTTATAGCGCTAATTGAGTTGATATGCGTACGTGAATGTGTCAAATTATGATTTGATTAGGGAAATATTATAGCAATGATTATGACCAATATTGATGATAAACATATTTGCCAAAATTCAGTCAGTAGCCTAACTATTACCTATTTATTGCACAAAATTTTTAAGCTGAGCTCTGGCTTGAATTTAATAAAATAAATAAGTATCTAACTTTTTATCTATGCCATAACAATTGAACTGAAGTTTTTAATTATTTTGAAGAAGTATCTTATAAAGGTTGTTAGGTAAGTCAATTCGAATATTTTAACATCGCATTGGTGAAACTCAATGATATCGAAATTGCACAGCGAAGGTATTTACCTTGAAAGTAGTCTAGTTGAAGATACATTTTAATTGCTACAGCACTTTTAAACCCACGTTTAAGTTCATTACTGAATACGCTTCAAGAGAAGCTTCTAAAATATATAAACCCCTTGAGGACCGATTGTTTATTATAACATCAAACAAAACAAACGACCAAGCGTATTCGGAACAGCGTAGTAAGAACGCATGTAGGTATGAAAGATAGTATCGGTGTAAAGATAAGATAGGATATGCTCCGTTGGTTCGGGCATATAGAAAGAATGTCGGAAGAAAGATTGACAAAACAGATATACAATGCGAAAGTAGAAGGATGCAGGTACCGGGGAAGACCTAGACTAGCTTACGATGACTAAATAGACCATGTATTATCTAAAGAGCAAGTTAAGAGTCCCCGCAACCGGCGGCGAGTGTATGAGACGAACTATGAGAGCAGACAAAGCTATGTAAAGAAGAACGTGCTGAAACTTTGTACTCTCTGCTTACCCAGCAAGGAATCTTGCGTAATACAAAAAAAAAACAAGTGCCGGATTTTTTAACTGTGCGGCCATCACGTGGCTATAAGCCCTCGTTGATCGGAAAAAATTTAATATTTGGAATTCTGGAATTCTCTTTTCTTTTAGCACTAAATTTCAGATCGGGTCTTGTCTCCAAACAGAAGATGTGGTAAATGAAGTTAAATCCCGATCTACCTTCTTATTTCCCCTTTGTGATATAATATGTAAGAGATATAACAGTACAAATGCATTAAATGCGGTGACAAAGCACAGCTCACTCACAACGTGTGCCAACACAACGGCAAAATAAAGTGGCTGGAGCAGAGACTTTACGAGTCATTGTTGATCAATAAGCCGATAATTGCATCTACACTGCAATACCTACGATATCTCCTTAGAGTGAAAACCAATTTAGGAAATTGTCATTCTAATATTGATTGCCTTATGGACTAGTGGCAAATCGCATCGCTTTATAATCACCAGTTTAAATCCTAGGTCGGACAAATGTAGTTTTTCTAACAAAAACTTACCAGTATGAGTTTAGAGTCTGGATTTGTGGCAAGTATATGGCAATAGGTTCGCCCCCTATTACATGAGACCTAACATCGTCGGCGGAAAGTGGGCGAACTCAGTACACCTCTGCCACCCCCGCTTGGGGAATGTAGGCGTGACGGTGTCATTCCCATATCATTTATGATACCGTAGCATTGTATTAATAATGAAATCATCAAAATTAAATAAGATGTAGTAAAGAACATTTATGTTTTCGAGTGGTCACCACGTACGGGAAAACGAGGAGTGGGCAGTCTCCCTACATGATGGACCGATGGTAAGAGAAAAACCTGAAATATAGCGATTGAAGTGATCGCACCCATCACAATGACCTTATGATACTTTCTGGATTATGATAATACAATGATACTTTCTGGATATAAAGAACAAAGCCGTTTGTATATGTATCTTATGCTGTGTGTTGATATCAAAGTGCAGAATTTTCATCCGTAACACTTATTTCATACAGCCGAGCAACGAGCTGGTTGGCAGATCATAATTCGCGATATCGTTGTTCCTGGAGGTCACGACTCTCAACAGTGAGGATATCGACGCAAGGAGGAGGAAGAGGAACACTTATTTTAGATTTTGACCTATCCATTACAGCCTGGTATATTTTCTTAGGTAACGCAAGACCTACAAAGTTCTAAGCGTCTTCGAAGCGCAATGAGTAACTTCGTCAAAGTCTCCGAGCGTCTTCAATCCTTGTAATCGACTTTTCCAAATATAGCAGGGCTAGCACGGAAGACAAAACGATTTTCAAGCAGAAAAAAATATGTAGGCCCTCGACTCGAGTCTGGTTCGCAAGAAAAAATAGTCTTATACATCAATCCAATGCCATTCTTGTAGCGAGAAAATTGTAAACTTGTAAAACGTTAACTTGCAATGTTTGTTTGTTTTGGTCAAATCTTGTAAGCGTAATTAGAATCACTTTTTCTTATTCTACTGAGTCGAAAATTGACATGTTCGTTCAATTCCAATGATAATGCATTTTTATGGCAAATATAACCTGATTTTACACGCAGGATTGACTTCAGATGAAGGAACTCCTCAAAGGCCAACAGCGTAGACACGATATATATTTTATCTTAATTTTGTATATGGACACAAGATAAAAGATATTATGGTTTTTGATCGGGAAGAAACCAGAACGAATGCAAGGATTGTGGTTGGTAACGATGTGCTGGAGCAAGTGAATGAGTTTGTGTATCTTGGATGCGCATTCAGTAAGGATAGAAAAATACACCGCTGGCATAGAGAGAAGAGTGAGTGCAGGGAACAGAGTGAATGGTGCGATAGGAAAGCTACTTGTGAGCCGGCACTTAATCCAAAAGGCGCACCTGGATATATATAACGTAGTGCTTGTCCCAAAGCTGTTATTTGGCAGCGAGACCTGGGTATGTAAGTATCTAATAAATGCGGTGAAAATGTGCGGAGTGAAGATGACCGACCGTATTCGCAACAACGTAGTAAGAAAGCGAGTAGGCATGAAATATAGTATCGGTGTAAAGATGAGAAAGGGTATGCTCCGTTGGTTCGGGCAAATAGAAAGAATGTCTAAAGAAATAATGACAAAGCTGATATACAATACGAAAATGGAAGGAAGTAGGTACCGGGGAAGACCTAGACTATCTTACCATGACCAAATAGATCGAGTCTTATCTGAAGGACAAGTCAAGAGTCTCCGTAACCGGCGAGCGAGTATTAGACGAACTATGAGAGTGGAGGAAACCAGAAAAGTATGTAAGGAAAGAACCTGTTGGAACTCTGTACTCTCTGCCTACCCCGCAAGGGATCTGGCGTGATGATAGTTTGTATAGGTACACATTTTACTTTAGATTGGCCGTTTTTAAATATTTTTCTGTATTAATATTACAAATGTCTTCGCCTACCCTACTAAGGATCTGGCGTGATGATATAGATAGATAGAGAATATTATAAAGAAGAAAGCTATGTTTGTTTGTAATCGATAAACTCTGAAACTACTAATTTCAATAATGCTTTCATCATTAAAAATCTACATTTAGACGGACGACTTAGCATAGTGGTTAAGAGCTTAAGACGCTCCGCCCATTGTGTCTAATAGTCGCGGGTTCGATGCCCGCACAGGACATATCTTTGTGCGACTCATGATTATTTATTTCGGTCTGGGTATTTGTGTATATGAATTTTCATTTTTATAAACGCACCCACGTTACAGGAATAAACCCAAGTGGGGGGCAAAGTGTTTTTTTTAAAGAATAAAAAGACATTATCCATATGTAGCAAAGACTCGGTAGGTGGCGCTGTTGTCGACCAGGTGCGAAGCCGCGGCAACCGGTGAGTTTACTTTAAATTTATTTCTTAATCTTACCTCGGAGTAGGACTTCTCAATGGCCGAGCGCTTGATGGTATAGGTGCGCAGGTCCTCGAGGAGATCGCACTCATGCTGGTTCTTGGCATGGAGCTTAGCAATCTGCTCCGTATGAAGGTTCTTTAGAAACTTTGTATAGTTACTCTGAAACAAAGAGAAATTGATTTTATTGACATTCACATATGATACATTTATCAGCTACTGGATTTTCAAATTCTTTGCGAGCAACAGTATGTAAGCATTTGCGTACTTTGTCGTAGTAACGTCTGTATTAAAACGCAGATCTTTATAAACATAATATTACTGTGACAAAGTACTAAATAAACTACTTAGATATTATTACTCGTAATTGCACGGTATAAATAAGGAGTGATTTTTTCAAAGAACTCACTTCTACTTTCTACAGAAATACAAAGAAAACTTTTATATGGACTTGTGTGTGGAAATAAATAGTTTTATAATAGGAAACACTTTATAAGAACTAAGTCAATTTCAACAGTCCTGAGATAGGACAAAGTAGAAATAACATGGTGGAATCCAATGGAATTCAAACATTTAAGATTTTTTTTCCCATTTTCCTCCTCTTTTGTATACGCAGACGCCATATTAAAATATTACCCTATGTTACTCCTACAATTAAGACAAATAAATGGACACATCTTATTATTGATATTTTTTTTTTTGATGATGTATGCGATCGTAACCCTGTGCGACCTTGAGGCTCTTACCGATCACCAAGGTTAGGCGGCGTTCTAGGCGGTCGGCCTGAGATGGGTGACCGTTTGTGGTATTTTCATATTCGATCGACTTCGTGCTTCGGAAGGCACGTTAAGCCGTTAGCCCGGTTACCACTTAATGTGGTAACCGGGCCTTATAGGCGGCTTGATAAGTTTCAACAGAAGGTTGCCATAAACATGCCTCCAGTCCGTACTGGGTCCTCTTGGTGGAGTATGACCTAATCTCTCTCATTTTGATCTGTGAGAGAAGGCCTTTGCCTAGTAATAGGACAATATAAGGACAAGTATTTAGCGGAGGCCTTAGTCCTGCAGTGGACGTCTTTCGGCTGAAAAAGAAGAAGAATAAGGACAGTATAGGCTGTTATTATTATTATTATTAAAGTTGAGGGTTCAAGAAACGGCCTAAGCCTTAACAGCACAAGTATGGGTGTCTTATTTCAGATTAGTTTGATGCGAACGCAAAACTGTGCCTGAAACTAAACAGGTGATACAAAAATGGCTCGGTACATTAATCTAAAATGAAACTGAAAATGTATTAAATATTGCGTGTTAGATGAGTCTGTATGTATGTATGTGCGTGTATATGCATATGTGTGTATGTATTCGTATACGTATATGCGAGGCACAAGGGGGTTTCAGGTCTGGAAGAGGATGTTCGGATCAAGTCTTCTCACTCCGCAACATCGTAGAGAAGCATCTGGCAGTGGGCCGGAAGGTTTTCTGCGGTTTTGTAGATCTGGAGAAGGCATTTGACAGAGTTGTGCGAAAGAGACTTTGGAACATTTTGCCAGAGTATGGTATAGATGGCACTCTGTTGCGAGCCGTCCAGTCCACTTATGTGGACTGCAAGGCATGCGTACGGGTGGGTGGTAACAGGTCACCCTGGTTTAACGTTAAAATCGGCGTCAAGCAGGGTTGCGTGTTGTCCGCTAGACTGTTTATAATATATCTGGACAAAAGTCTTCAAAGACTGAAAGCGATGAATGAAGGTGTACAAATGGGTGACTTAGTGGTAAACCATCTACTTTATGCAGATGACGCGGTTTTAATAGCGCCAACAGCCACTGATCTGCAAACACTAGTCACAGTTATGAAAGACGACTGCATGGTCAATGGCTTACACTTGAATGTGAACAAAACCAAGATTATGGTTTTTGAAAGGGAAGAAACCAGAACGAATGTAAGGATTGTGGTTGGTAACGATGTGCTGGAGCAAGTGAATGAGTTTGTATATCTTGGATGCGCCTTCAGTAAGGATGGGAAATACACCGCTGACATAGAGAGAAGAGTGAGTGCAGGGAACAGAGTGAATGGTGCGATGGAAAAGCTACTCGGGAGCCGGCACTTAAGCCATAAGGCGCAGCTGGCCATACATAACGGAGTTCTTGTCCCAACGCTGTTATATGGTAGCGACAGCTGGGTATGTAAGAAGGAGAATGAAAGTAGGATAATTGCGGTAGAAATGCGAGCTCTGCGGAAGATGTGCGGAGTGAAGCTGACCGACCGCATTAGCAACAGCATAGTAAGACAGCGAGTAGGTATGAAAGATAGTATCGGTGTAAAGATGAGAAAGGGCATGCTCCGTTGGTTCGGGCATATAGAAAGAATGCCAGAGGAAAGAATGACAAAACAGATATACAATGTGAAAGTGGAAGGATGCAGGTACCGGGGAAGACCTAGACTATCTTACCACGACCAAATAAACCTAGTCTTATCTGATGGAAAAGTCAAGAGTCTCCGTAACCGGCGAGCGTGTATGAGACGAACTATGAGAGTCGAGGAAGCCAGAGAGGTATGTAAGGAAAGAACCTGTTGGAACTCTGTACTCTCTGCCTACCCCGCAAGGGATCTGGCGTGAGGTTATAGATAGAGATAGATAGATATTCGTATACAGTATGCATGCGAATGCGTAAATGTATGAGGGTATAGATAACATATATGTATATGCATAGACTCTGTCTGCCTTGAATATTACCTTTGCCTAGTATAACTGGAAATCAGGTTTCCTCGATGCAAGCTTGCCTGATGAGGAAACCAACGGATAAAATTGTTTTAGGGTAAAATTGGCTCCCTGCAGGACATGGAGGCGTGTTTTAGTGTTAAATTTTAACTTCGTCAAACAGAATTAAGTACCTACTATTAAGCAATGCTCGATGTCATGTTCTGCAGCAATAAATATTTTTTCATTTTCATTTTCCACGGAGCCAACGTGAGTACGCGTTAAAACGCTATAGTATTCTAAACTTACCATAGTAAAAAGATCTGAGTTCATTAATAAATTAAAACTGTTTTCTACAGTTGCCGGCTACAAATAGGAATAGATGCGTAACTATATTTAAGGCTTCGCCACTTAGCCGACGCAGCGCGAAGGAAGCGCGGCGGTTGCGCGGCTTTGAGAGTTGTTATGCGCTGAATTGTACGAGAGACACCACACAGCGCAGCCGCGTTAGGCGCGACGGTAAGCGTCGAACGTAGCCGAGCGCTTCCGTCACATTCCCGTCGCGCCCCGTCGGCTATTTGACTAAACCTTTAAACGCAGCCGTTTTTTGTCTGTCATTTTATTCGTGATCTATAATCTAGTATGATTAAATAAAATAAACACCGTCACGGTTATAATCGTCAAGCGGGGTTGGCAGAGGTGTACTGAATACACCCACTTTAGGTCCCATGTAATACTGGACACAGTTCCAGACTTCCGGACTACGAATATTTCGATAAAAAAACTACATTTGTTCGACCTAGGATTTGAACCCAGGACCTCGTGATCGCAAAGCGCATTATTCGCCACTAGACCAACAAGGCAGTATCAATGATATACATCTCATACGTCAAAATATCTATCAAACCGTTTAGACTACAGGAAAAAAATAATGCTACAGGGCGTACCAAAGAAATAAAAAGAATTAAACTTGATTACATGATAAGGAAACATAGTAAAAAGTTCTGAAGAGAAAACAACGGGGGTTTCTCGTGGGATTTTTTTTCACTTGCATGTAGGGGTTGATTTCAAATT
The DNA here is from genome assembly GCA_905147815.2 of Phalera bucephala. Taxonomy (NCBI): domain Eukaryota; kingdom Metazoa; phylum Arthropoda; class Insecta; order Lepidoptera; family Notodontidae; genus Phalera; species Phalera bucephala. Next base: position 22,295,946 of record LR990609.1, on the reverse strand, counting down.
ACGTCACAGAGGTTGTTCCGTTTAATAACTTTGTAATATTACAGAAAGTGTTACATGTTTCATACCATCATTTTTCTTTTTTAATTAACCATAACCCTACACTTGGATTTATTCGTCGTGGCTGCGTTTACAAACATGAAAATGCTCATACACAAATACCAAGACCGGAACAAATAATTGTAGATCACACAAAGATTTGTCCCATGCGGGAATCGAACCCGCGTCTATTAGACAATGGGCAAGTGGGCGGAGCGGCTTAAGCTCTTAACCACTGCGCTAAATCGTCCGTGATGATCGTAAACAAACCTTTTTTTGAGATCCATAACGTTTTAAGGCAATTATATGTAATATTTACAAGAAAGTTAACAAAAAACTAAAATAGTCCCATACATTAATTTCAGGCACTTTCCGGTTTAGTTGACAAAAATACAATAAATAATAACTACTCGAGGATATCATATTCCATTACTTTTCGTATTAATAATCATAAAGTCTACAATTTCTGAGTACGATTTCTAAATTTTTAAAGAAGTGATCACATTTAATCTATCATTAGTGTAACACAAGTTAAAATATTATATAAAACACTCGTTTATTCCCCGCCCTTCCTTTATATGCAATTCGCTAAGGTATCTCCAGTGGCATTTCGATATTGGCTCCAGAAAAACGTGGGATTCTTTATTTTAGCAAGTTCTCGCGGTAAAAAGTGATTTCAGTACATTGATCGAAAATCAACTCATTTGGTGTTAAAACCATTATCAAAAACTTGTTATAATAAGTTTTTTAGCTTTTTATGAATTATTATCAAAGAGAAAGACCTACATTTTGCATGCATTTAATAACTGTATAGAAGTTTCCACGATGCATGAATTTAAAATAAGTTTCAAATCTCATTCGTTTCACCTTCATACGAGCCAACTTTTTAATTAAAACCAATGAGACGAATGAGACATTAATGATTTCAGTTACTTTATTTATTTGCAACTTTGTGTGTACGTTTTTATTTCCTTAAAGAAAGCTACAGCAGAATCATCTTGCTGAATTTTAATAAATAGTAACAGATCTGGATGAGATAAATTGTATCTGGGTTGTTTGACTTATAAACAATATAGCTTAATTTGTGTATTAAATCATTATGGAAATACAAAATCCCGAAAGTTGAGTCGAATCATAACATAACCAAGGTTACTACAAAATTAATTATAGGAGAGAGAGCTAGAAGTGCAATAGGTTGTTGTGGAAGGAGGTTTTAGGTCTGCTATAACATACGCGGGTCAAGTTTTTTCCCACGGTACATCGTAGAGTGATGGCTCGTAGTACTGTGCGACCGCAGTGTTCTTAACGATCACCAAGTTTAAAGAGCGTTCACCGCTGTCAGTCTGAGATAGGTGACCGTTAGTAGCAGATTCATATTCGGGTGCCTCCGTGCGACGGAGCGAACGTTAAACTTTTGGTCTGGGTTACCATTTCACATGGTAGATTTTATAATACAATTCCACTTGACGTTACTAAACTTGAAATAAGTTCAAATCATTTGTTCATCCAACGAAAGAAGTGTATTATATAATATATATTAAACGATAGAAATACTTGGATAAGTACTGTTCCATATGCACTTGAATAATAGATAACTTGCTCAGCTATTATTACATAAAATCTCTCTTCCTCCTATTAATTAAGTTTGACATTTTGATCCATGTAGCCATTCTCTATACAGGTAATTTTGTTGATTTAACTTAGACCCCGCATGATATTATCCTTACATACCCCACGACAAAATAAAGATGCTAAAGTTTGTACGATATTTAATTTAAAAGAGTAAACTTGAAGTTTCTTTCCCCTTTTTCTCCACAGGAATGACATTCCAAAGTGATGGTAGGGTCCTTGTTATTTTTCTGATGATTCATAAATACTTTAATGATTTGCTATAGACTTCAAAATAAAAACCCAAAATTTTATGGAATGAATGTAGAGGTGCACATGGGTGATCTAGAAGTTAAACCAACGGATAAAATTGTTTTTAGGGTAAAATTGGCTCCCTGCAGAACACTAAGGTGTGTTTTAGTGTTAAATTTTGACTTTGTTAAATATAATTAAGTACCTACTGTATTTTAAACAATGCTCGATGTCATGTTCTGCAGCAATAAATATTATTTCATTTTTATTTTATTTTTCAACTAATCCAAAATGAGGACGCGTTAAAATGCTATGGTATTCTAAACTTACCATAGTAGAAAGATCTGAGTTCAATAATAAATTAAAACTGATTTCTACAGTTGCCAGCTACAAATAGATATAGATGAGTAACTATATTTAAGGTTTCGCCACTTAGCCGACGCAGCGCGACGGAAGCGCGACGGTTGTGCGGCTTGGAGAGTTGTTATATACTGAATTGTACGAGAGACGCCACACAGCGCAGCCGCGTTAGGCGCGACGGTAAGCGTCGAACGTAGCCGAGCGCTCCGTCGCATTCCCGTCGCGCCCCGTTGGCTATTTGACTAAACCTTTAAACGCGCCCGTTTTTTGGCTGTCATTTTATTCGTGATCTGTAATCTAGTATGATAAAAAAAAATAAACACCGTCACGCCTATATTCCTTAAGCGGGGTTGGCGGAGGTGTACTGTGTACACAGATTTTATACCGATGATATTAGGTCCCATGTAATATAGGACACAATTCCAGACTTCCGGACTGGGAATATTTCAATAAAAACAACTAAATTTGTTTGACCTAGGATTTGAACCCAGGACCTCGTGATCGCAAAGCGCATTATTCGCCACTTGACCAACTAGGCAGTATCAAAGATATACATCTCATAAACAATATAGCTTAAATGGTATATTACATCATTCTGGAAAAACAAAATTCCGAAAGTTGAGTCGAATCATGACATAAGTATGCCAATTATAGGGATTTCAGTTTGATTAGCTTAGCAGCCAAGGTTACTGCAAAATTATTTAAATGCTATGGTATTCTAAACTTACCATAGTAGAAAGATCTGAGTGCATTAATAAATTAAAACTGATTTCTACAGTTGCCAGCTACAAATAGGTATAGATGCGTAACTATATTTAAGGTTTCGCCACTTATCCGACGCAGCGCGACGGTTGTGCGGCTTGGAGAGTTGTTATATACTGAAGTGTACGAGAGACGCCACACAGCGCAGCCGCGTTAGGCGCGACGATATGCGTCGAACGTAGCCGAGCGCTCCGTCGCATTCCCGTCGCGCCCCGTTGGCTATTTGACTAAACCTTTAAACGCGGCCGTTTTTTGGCTGTCATTTTATTCGTGATCTGTAATCTAGTATGATAAAAAAAAATAAACACCGTCACGCCTATATTCCTTAAGCGGGGTTGGCGGAGGTGTACTGTGTACACCCATTTTATACCGATGATATTAGGTCCCATGTAATATAGGACACAATTCCAGACTTCCGGACTGGGAATATTTCAATAAAAAAAACTACATTTGTTCAACCTAAGATTTGAACCCAGGACCTCGTGATCGCAAAGCGCATTATTCGCCACTAGGACCACAAGGCAGTATCAATGATATACATCTCATACGTTAATATCTATCAAACCGTTTAGACTACAGGAAAAAAATAAGGCTACAGGGCGTACCAAAGAAATAAAAAGAATTAAACTTGATACATGATAAGGAAACATAGTAAAAAGGTCTGAAGAAAATCCAACGGGGGTTCCTCGTGGGAACTTTTTTTACTTTTAAAGTTTTCAGTAATGTCCACGTGGCTTTACTCAGCCCTTATTCGATGTGACTAACTAAACATAACGTGTCGCGTAACGATAATTTCGTGAAATTAATTATAGTACTCCAATGCACGAAGAAGTACCTAGTCTTATTTATTCTGTACTGCAATGGCATGTAGGGGTCGATTTCAATTTCGTCACAAAAGTTGTTCAGTTTCATAACTTTGTAATATTACAGAAATTGTTACATGTTTCATACCATCATTTTTCTTTTTAAATAACCATAGCCCTACACTTGGATTTATTCCTGTGTTGTGGGTGCGTTTACAAAGATGGGAATTCTCATACACAAATACATACCAGACCGGAACAAATAATTGTGGATCACACAAAGATTTGTCCTATACGGGAATCGAACCCACGACTATTAGACGACTATTATGGATCAGTGGGCGAAGCGGCTTAAGCTATTACCACGGCGCTAAATCGTCCGTGATGATCGTAAACAACCCTTTTTTTGAGATCCATAACATTTTAAGACAATTATATGTAATATTTACAAGAAAGTTAACAAAAAACTAAAATAGTCCCATACATTAATTTCAGGCACTTTCCGGTTTAGTTGACAAAAATAAAATAAAAAATAACTACTCGAGGATATCATTTCCATTACTTTTCCGTATCACGGCAATAATCATAAAGTCTACAATTTCTGAGTACGATTTCTGAATTTTTAAAGATGTGATCACATTAATTCTATCATTAGTGTAACACAAGCTAAAATTATCATATAAAAACACTCGTTCATTCCCCCGCCCTTCCTTTATACGCAATTCCCTAAGGTATCTCCAGTGGCATTTCGATATTGGATCCAGAAAAACGTGGGTTTCTTTATTTTGGCAAGTAATCGGAGTAAAAAGTGATTTCAGTGCATTGAACGAAAATCAACTCATTTGTAATCTCAAAACTCATAATAAGTTTTTTGGCTTTGTTGTGAATAATTATCAAACAGGAAGTCCTACATTTTGCATGCATTCAATAACTGTATAGAAGTTTCCACGATGCATGAATTTGAAATAAGTTTCAAATCTCATTCGTTTCCCTCATACGTGTCAACTTTTTAAGTAACACCAATGAGACGAATGAGACATTAATGATTTCAGTTACTTTATTTCTTTGCAACTTTGTGTGTACGTTTTTATTTCCTTAAAGAAATCTACAGCAGAATCATCTTGCTGAATTTTAATAAATAGTAACAGATCTGGATGAGATAAATTGTATCTGGGTTGTTTGACTTATAAACAATATAGCTTAATTTGTGTATTAAATCATTCTGGAAATACAAAATTCCGAAAGTGGAGTCGAATCATAACATAACTATGCCAATTATACGGTTTTCAGTTTGATTAGCTTAGCAGCCAAGGTTTTGCAAAATTATTTAAGGAGAACGAAAGAAGCGTATTATATAATATAGATTAAACGATAGAAATACTTGAATAAGTACTGTTCCATATGAACTTAAATAATAGATAACTTGCTCAGCTATTATTAGATAATATGCCCTCTCTTCCTCCTATTAATTTAGGTTGACATTTTCATCCATGTAGCCATTCTCTATACAGTTAATTTTGTTGATTTAACTTAGGCCCGCATGATAGATCAGCCTATATTTTCCTCCCATACCCCACGACAAAATAAAGATGGTAAAGTTTGTACGATTTTTAATTTAAAAGAGTAGCCTTGAAGTTTCTTTCCCCCTTTTTCTGCACAGCAATGACATTCCAAAGTGATGGTAGAGTCTTTGTTGCTTTTCTGTTGATTCATAAATTCTTTAATGATTTGAGGAGTGACTTATATCACAGCTTATCAATCATAGCTTCTTAGCTATAATTAATTTAAGTAAGGTATTTCTGAAATTTTAAATCTAAGTTTTACTTGTTAAATGTTGTCTACGCAGAAATATTAATCGTTTTATTATATCAAATACTTATGTTATTAATAACATCCTACCTACCTACCTATATTATCACGCCACTCCCTCGCGGGGTAGCCAAAGAGTACAGAGTTCCAACAGGTTATTAATAAAATAACGTTTTAAAGTAAACTTAAAGACAATAATTGATGGTTATTAACTTTCGTCCATGTTCTGGAAGTTCACGCTCTATCTGATTTTTATTGACTCTTACTTCAACACAATCATAATCAAATGATATTCATAAGTACCACTTGATCTACATGAATAAAAAAATGTTGATTTTCAAATTACGATGTTAGGTAAGAACAACATCACTCCGACCTAAGATTAAAACCCGACGCCTCGTGATTGCTACGCGTATAACGTAAGTAATTATGTTTATTAATTTTTTATTTAACTTTACCTTGTTTTCTTTGACTAATTTTGATGTTGTAATTACTAACTCATTACGTTACGTTTAACTGTCTTTCTGTCTCTATTACGCTGGCTTCAACCTATTTGTGTTAAACCATTAGATCGTGTTACCTTTGACATAGGTCTCTTGCAATAAAGTTAAACTTTACAAAGGAATGAAAAATGCATTGCATTTTGAACACTTTTCCATTTTTGATGTCAATAATAGTGAAAGCGATAGACACGACGCGGCGTGTTAAACTCCACCGAGTGCTTTGATTGATAATAAAAGCCATCCCAGAAAGTCCTTTGTCCCCAGTCTGTGAGCTTCAAAGCAAACTTGATGTGCAATTTTTAACAGCAAAGAATATTGGGAGAGCGTGTGAAACGAGTTACGAGGACTCGAGTACAGCCACGGGAAACGATGTCAATAGAATTTCAGGTTTAGAGTGAATCCACACTTTATAACGCAACACGTTACAAAACCTGGTTATTTAAAATGTTTCAGTTACGTAGATACGGATAAAACTTGTTATAAAGTTATACGGGCACAGCTTTGCAATAATGCACCAAGGAATTTAAACGTACTAATGTAAATTGCATTTTGTGTCTTAACAAGTAATATTCGTAATCTAATGCCGCGTTGGTGTTTTTAAATTGGTATACGTTTTTAGCCTCCGTATAACATCATTGTGTGTATTGTAAGGCGAACTTGAGAAAATAAGCTATTTGTCTGTTGATTACTACAGGACCTTCAAGTATGGAGTAAATTATTTTGACATAAGATGTGGCATACAAAATAATGCCCCCTAATAAAATGGAGCATCGTAAGCAATAAAACTATAAAACCTAGTAAATATCTGCCACTCCTACTTGAGTAATCAAGGATATCTAGACAGTGTTCGCTTAAATTTCTATAAATATTTACTTTAAATCCCCATTATGGATGGAATTAAAAAAGCCAAGGGCTTCTATCACCATCATTGAGTAAAGTCTGAAGTAGACTAATCAGGTACAAGTTAGTCTACAAGCTGTAACATAGTTAACGCAAGACCTGGAAGTAGTTTGTTCTAAATGGGTAACTGAATTGATTCCAACAATTTTTAATGTATTTTACATTTATTTTTTATTTGCACAATATGCTGTTACTCCGACAGTGTACTTTAACAAACTAAATTTATTCTTGATTTAAAGCAATACGGAGATCTCAAACGCATTTCTAAAACAAATTTCTTAATACGCACACATACACAGTATAAAGAGGGCGTAGAGAACTAAATATTGGAAGTTTGATTTTCTTATTGAATTTGTAAAGCAATTACCTAATCGAGGTGTCTGAGGTCTTGCGTTGTTTACGATACCGCTTGTATATATGAATTTTACCATCTCTTGTTAACTCAACGTTAATCAAGAAGAGGCAGAGGCCCTAAATAAAATTATTTAATATCTGCAACTTATCGGTTTAATACTCATTTAAACCTAGCTTCAACGTACAAAAATAACTTAACGTGGAAACTCCGTAATCAGCGTTCTATAAGGTCTGGCAAAGGATCCGAGCGGCTTCTTTACCCGGGATTAACGCCTGAATATCCGGCACGAAGTCTGTGACCGGCGTCGCAGCGGATGCTGAACCGATCGCCGTCACCGGGCGGACGCAGTTGCCGGGTGCCGCCGTTAATCCGGATATTTTCGTATTGATTAACAGTGCAGAGTAGTTCAGGAGTTTTACACCTAAAGCGTGCGTACATTAATCGTACGCGTTAAAAACTATCAACATCACATCACTCCCTGCTCATTCCCTAAAATGATATCTCAACGTTTTTATGTGTAGTCAAAGTTTGATTACATACACTCTAGCTCATTTTGTGACAGATGTTTTCCGGGACATGACTCGTTCGAACGCTAAGTTTAATTTCAAGAATGTGCATTCGTGTGCACTGCAATACTGTTAAAAATCTGCTTTTATTATCTACTAGCTGTCACCCGCGGCTCCGCACGCGTATATTTTGTAATTTGACATAGGTAGGACTTTTCAAGATAGTATTATTCCAAGGCTTAAGAGACACGTCCATATTGTTTCTTTTAAATCCGTTCAGCCGTGTTAACATGGAGAAATTAAGACAACTATCCCCAGAAATCTTGTATTTCCCAAGATAAAAAGTAGCCAAACAATCTCTGAAAAAACGTCCATTTTCCAGTGAGAGTCTATTTAAAATCGGTTTCGCCGTTCTGGATATTAACACGAACAAACAAACATATTTTTATTGTGCCATGAAATATCTTCTTTATTTCACAAATCTCAAATCAATATTCCCGTGTGCTGTGCGGCGATCGTACCTGCGACTATTTGACAAAGTAAGTTAAGCAGTCTACGTTATATCGCTTAAACCAAGTCGTCTTTGTTTTGCAAAAGTATTTATAAAGTCAACTTAAATATGAGTAAACTATAAAAAAACAAACATCACCGCAAACCCAGCTCTCATCAAGTTGTCATCTTGAGATTGAAGTAACTTCTTTAATGTCACTCTCGACTGTAATGATACTCGATGTCATCACATCACTCCCAGCTCATTCTACCTATTGCAGGACGACCTGTTAATCCGAGTAGCTCAAGAGGGGTACACCTAAAGTATGCGTACAATTGATGGCACGCAATAGAAAAAACTATTATCATAATCGCACTTCCAGCTCATTCTACCTATGGAAGGGTAAGCGTGTTAATTCGGATATTTTTGTATTGATAAACACACAGTACAGGGTACTAGGAACTACGGTGCGTGCAATTGTTGACACGCAACAGAATTAAACTCAGAGTCAAAATATTTTTGTTCATGTAAACCATTATAGTATTTATGAATCGTCAATAGTAACAAAGACCACATCGAAATGTCATTCCTGTGGAGAAGAACGGCAAGAAACTCCACGGTTACTCCTTTAAAATAATAATTTTACATTTTCCCATCTATATTTTATACTGAGGTATGGGAGAACAATTTAGGCTGGTCTATCAGGTAAGTCTAAATTAAATCAACCATTATATACTACTCATGAGAATGGCTCCATGGTTCCCACATTTACAGAGAGGAAATATGAAATAACAATAGCTGATAAAGTTATCTATATGCAAGTGGAGCTGTAACAGTTATCTTGGGATAATAAGCCCGTTTACAAAGCCTATGTTTAGCACAAGCTAAGAATTTATTTTCACTACGTTTAGTGACGTCAAGTAGAATTTTGTCTAAGTTTAAGTCTGATGGAAAAGTCAAGAGTCTCCGTAACCGGCGAGCGTGTATGAGACGAACTATGAGAGTCGAGGAAGCCAGAGAGGTATGTAAGGAAAGAACCTGTTGGAACTCTGTACTCTCTGCCTACCCCGCAAGGGATCTGGCGTGAGGTTATAGATAGATAGATAGAAGTAGAATTTTCTTATAAAATGTTATTGATTTAGAATAGTTAATTTCTTTTTTATAACAATAATTGTTCTTTAGCAAAATATAGGTTAAAATAAATATGTTTTTGAAATTACCTCCCTATTTAACTTTAACTAACGTCAACCTATTTAGGCAAAGCCGCAAAGATCGTGTTATCTTTGTGGCTAGGTCTCTTACAATAAAGTTAAACTTTACCGAGATGTGACAAAGATATGGAAAATGCATTCAAATTTGAACACTGTTTCCATTTTTGATGTCAATAATAGGGAAAGCGACAGACACGGCTCGACGTGTTAAACTCCACCGAGCGCTTTGATTGATAATAAAAGCCATCCCAGAAAGTCCTTTGTCCCCAGTATGTGAGCTCTAAAGCTAACTTGATATGCAATTTTCAACAGCGAAGAATATTGAGAGAGCGTGTGAAACGAGTTACGAGGACTCGAGTACAGCCACGGGAAACGATGTCAATAGAATTTCAGGTTTAGAGTGAATCCACACTTTATAACGCAACACGTTACAAAACATGGTTATATAAAATGTTTCAGTTACGTAGATAGGATTAAACATGATATAAAGTTATACGGGCACAGCTTTGCAATAATGCACCAAATATATATTGTAAGTATAAAGTATATTGTCATGGGTATTTTTAGTCTTAATTCGCGCATCATGCAAAAACTACTGAAGCAATTTTTACAGGATCTCCACGTATGGGGTAAATTATTTTGACATAAGGTGTGGCATACAAAATCATTTCCTCCATTAAAATGGGATAATAACTATAAAACCTAGTACATATCTGCCACTCCTACGTGAGTAATCAAGGATATTATGACTATAAATATTTACATTGAATCCCCATAATGGATGGAATTAAAAAAAACAAGGGCTTCTATCACCACCATTGAGTAAAGTCTGAAGTAGACTAATCAGTTGCAAGTTAGTCTAGTATATACGAATTTTAACATCTCTATCCACTCAACGATAATCAAGAAGAGACAGAGGCCCTAAATAAAATTATTTGATTTCTACAACTTATCAGTTTAATACTAATTTAAACCAGCTTTAACGTATAAAAATAACTTAACGTAGAAAGTCCGTAATCAGCGTTCTACTCGTATAAGGTCTGGCAAAGGAGCCGAGCGGCTACTTTACCCGGGATATTTTCGTATTGATTAACAGTGCAGAGTAGTTTAGGGGTTTTACACCTAAAGCGTGAGTACGTTGATGACACATCACTCCGTGCTCATTCCCAAAAATGATACTTGAACATTTTTATTTGTAGTAAACGTTTGATTGCATACACTCTAGCTCACTTTGTGCCAGATGTTTGCCGGGACATGACTCGTTCGAGTGCTAACTTTAATTTAAAGAATGTGCCTTCGTGTGCACTGAAATACTGTTAGAAAAATCGAGAATCACGAGATTTTATTATCTTTTATCTGCTACCCGCGGCTTCGCACGCGTTTATTTTGTAATTTGACATAGGTAGGTGGGACTTTTTGGGATAGTATTAAACAACCAAACAACAAACTTAAACAACCTCTGACAAAACCTTCATTTTCCAGTGACAGTCTATTTAAAATCGGTTCCGCCTTTCTGAATATTGTGTAAGCTTGTTAATTCGGATATTTTTGTATTGATTAACGCACAGTACAGGGTTCTAGGGACTACGGTGACGGACACGCAACAGAATTAAAATCAGAGTCAAAATATTTTTGTTCATGTAAACCATAGTATTTACGAATCGTCACAAGTAACAAAGACCACATTGAAATGTCATTCCTGTGGAGAAGAATGGCAAGAAACTCCAAGGTAACTCTTTTAAAATAATATTTTTACATTTTGCCATCTATATTTTGTATGGGATAATAATGTAGGCTGGTCTATCAGGAATGTCAAAATTAAATCAACCATTATATACTACTTATGAGAATAGCTCCATGGTTCCCTCATTCACAGAGAAAAGGAAGTAAGAGGAAGAGAGGGAATATTAACATATATTGCTAAAAAAATTATCCATACTCAAGTGGAGCTGGAACAGCTTTCTTGGGTTAATAATAAGCCCGTTTACAAAGTCTACGTTTAGTACAAGGTTAGAATTTGTTTTCACTAATTTTCTTATAAAATGTTATTGATTTAGAAGAATTAATTTGCATCTTTATAAATTATTGTTCTTTAGCATATTATTGGTTAAACTGAATATGTTTTTGTAATTATCTCCCCTCTAGACATTTGGGTAAAAATTAGCATGTAGGTATAAGAAGGCTAGGTATGCCTGGACTTAATGGTTTGAATGCTGGATTAGTAACAAAAGTTTCAAAGCTCGACGCGATTGGTATCATTTGGCTTTACGAAATTTGGGGAGAGACCATAAGTAGTGTGATGGTTGTCATCAGAGATCGACAAACCCACTTTTCATTGTAGAATGTTGTTTCCAATGTGTCTAAGACACATTTTTCTACACATGTTCTGATAACTGGTTAGATTCTCTCGAAAGTACATAGAATTTTCCTCAATGTTTTGCTTTACCATTTGCATAATCACTAACAGAACACGAAATAGGCTTTTAATCAGCCTCAACTCAGCCAATATCCAGTTTCAGTTTCAATTTTTTCATCTTGTTTTCTGTAACTAACTGTTATCTATATGTATCTTATAAACTGTCTTTCATTTTCTCTTTCCTAACAATTCGATAGCGTTACGCTAACGTCAACCTATTTAGCCAAAGCCCTTAGATCGTGTTATCTTTGTGGCTAGGTGCTTTTCTATTATTTTAAGACTTAAGAGACACCTTCATATTAAGTTTCTTTTACATCCGTTTAGCCGTGTTAATATGGATGAATCTTGCATTTCCCAAGATAAAAAGTAGTCTTAAACAACCTCTGAAAAACCTCCATTCTCCAGTCATAGTCCATTGAAAATCGGTTCCGCCTTTCTGAATATTGTGTAAGCTTGTTAATTCGGATATTTTTATATTGATTAACGCACAGTACATGGTACTAGGGACTACGGTGAGGGACACGTAACAAAGACCACATTGAAATTTCATACCTGTGGAGAAGAACGGCAAGAATCTCCACGGTAACTCTTTTAAAATAATATTTTTACATTTTCCCATCTATATTTTGTATTGGGGTATGGGGAACAATGTAGGCTGGTCTATCAGGAATGTCAAAATTAAATCAACCATTATATACTACTCATGAGAATGACTCCATGGTTCCCTCATTCACAGAGAAGAGGGAGTAAGGGGAAGAGAGGGAATATTAACTAATAATTGCTGAATAAATTATCCATATTCAAGTGGAGCTGGAACAGCTTTCTCGGGTTAATAAGCCCGTTTACAAAGCCACGTTTAGTACAAGCTCAGAATTTGTTTTCACTAAGTTTAGTGTCGTCAAGTGAAATTTTCTTATAAAATGTTATTGATTTAGAATAATTAATTTCCATCTTTACAAAAATTATTGTTCTTTAGCATATTATTGGTAAACTGAATATGTTTTTGAAATTATCTCCCCTCTAGACATTTGGGTTAAAATTAGCATGTAGATATAAGAAGGCTAGGTATCCCTGGACTTAATGGTTGAATGCTGGATAAGTTACAAAATCTTCAAAGCTCGATTCGATTCGTATCATTTGGCTCTACGAAATTTGGAGACAGATCATACGTCGTGTGACGGTTGTCATCAGAGGTCGACAAACCCACTTTTCTTTGAAGAATGTTGTTTCCAATGTGTCTAAGACACATTTTTCTACACATGTTATGATAACTTGTTAGATTCTCTCGAAAGTACATAGAATTTTCCTCAATGGTTTGCTTTACCATTTGCATAATCACTAACAGAACACGAAATAGGCTTTTAATCAGCCTCAATTCAGCCAATATTCAGTCTCAGTCTCAATTTTTTTCATCTTGTTTTCTGTAACTAACTTATATATCTTATAAACTGTCTTTCATTATCTCTTTCCTAACAATTCGATAGAGTTACGCTAACGTCAACCTATTTAGGCAAAGCCCTTAGATCGTGCTATCTTTGTGGCTAGGTCTCTTACAATAAAGTTAAACTTTACCAAGATGTGACAAAGATATGGAAAATGCATTCAAATTTGAACACTCTTGCCATTTTTGATGTCAATAATAGGGAAAGCGACAGACACGGCTCGGCGTGTTAAACTCCACCGAGCGCTTTGATTGATAATAAAAGCCATCCCAGAAAGTCCTTTGTACCCAGTCTGTGAGCTCCAAAGCTAACTTGATATGCAATTTTCAACAGCGAAGAATATTGAGAGAGCGTGTGAAACGAGTTACGAGGACTCGAGTACAGCCACGGGAAACGATGTCAATAGAATTTCAGGTTTAGAGTGAATCCACACTTTATAACGCAACACGTTACAAAACATGGTTAGCTAAAATGTTTCAGTTACGTAGATAGGATAAAACATGTTATAAAGTTATACGGGCACAGCTTTTATATTATTACAAGACTTAAGAGACACCTTCATATTAAGTTTCTTTTAAATCCGTTCAGCTGTGTTAATATGGAGGAATCTTGCATTTCCCAAGATAAAAAGCAGTCATAAACAACCTCTGAAAAAACCTCCATTCTCCAGTCATAGTCTATTGAAAATCGGTTCCGCCTTTCTGGATATTGTGTAAGCTTGTTAATTCGGATATTTTTGTATTGATTAACGCACAGTACAGGGTACTAGGGACTACGGTGAGGGACACGCAACAGAATTAAAATCAGAGTCAAAATATTTTTTTTCATGTAAACCATAGTATTTACGAATCGTCAAAAGTAACAAAGACCACATTGAAATGTCATTCCTGTGGAGAAGAACGGCAAGTACCTCCACGGTAACTGTTTTAAAATAATATTTTTACATTTTGCCATCTATATTTTGTATTGGGGTATGGGGAACAATGTAGGCTGGTCTATCAGGAATGTCAAAATTAAATCAACCATTATGTACTACTCATGAGAATGGCTCCATAGTTCCCTCATTCACAGAGAAAAGGGAGTAAGAGTAAGAGAGGGAATATTAACTAATAATTGCTGAAAAAAATATCCATATTCAAGTGGAGCTGGAACAGCTTTCTCAGGTTAATAAGCCTGTTTACAAAGCCTACCTTTAGTACAAGCTTAGAATTTGTTTTCACTAAATTTAGTGACGTCAAGTGAAATTTTCTTATAAAATGTTATTGATTTAGAAGAATTAATTTGCATCTTTATAAAAATTATTGTTCTTTAGCATATTTTTGGTTAAACTGAATATGTTTTTGTAATTATCTCCCCTCTAGACATATGGGTAAAAATTTGCATGTAGATATAAGAAGGCTAGGTATCCCTGGACTTAATGGTTGAATGCTGGATTAGAAACAAAAGCTTCAAAGCTCGACGCGATTGGTATCATTTGGCTTTACAAAATTTGGGGAGCGACCATAAGTAGTGTGACGGTTGTCATCAGAGATCGACAAACCCACTTTTCATTGAAGAATGTTGTTTCCAATGTGTC
Source organism: Phalera bucephala (assembly GCA_905147815.2). Taxonomy (NCBI): domain Eukaryota; kingdom Metazoa; phylum Arthropoda; class Insecta; order Lepidoptera; family Notodontidae; genus Phalera; species Phalera bucephala. The sequence continues at coordinate 22,280,917 of LR990609.1, read as the reverse complement.
TAAGACACATTTTTCTACACATGTTCTGATAACTGGTTACATTCTCTCGAAAGTACATAGAATTTTCATCAATGTTTTACTTTACCATTTGCATAATCACTAACAGAACACGAAATAGGCTTTTAATCAGCCTCAATTCAGCCAATATTCAGTCTTAGTCTCAATTTTTTTCATCTTGTTTTCTGCAACTAACTTTTATCTATATATATCTTATAAACTGTCTTTCATTATCTCTTTCCTAACAATTCGATAGAGTTACGCTAACGTCAACCTATTTAGGCAAAGCCCTTAGATCGTGCTATCTTTGTGGCTAGGTCTCTTACAATAAAGTTAAACTTTACCAAGATATGACAAAGATATGGAAAATGCATTCAAATTTGAACACTCTTTCCATTTTTGATGTCAATAATAGGGAAAGCGACAGACACGGCTCGGCGTGTTAAACTCCACCGAGCGCTTTGATTGATAATAAAAGCCATCCCAGAAAGTCTTTTGTACCCAGTCTGTGAGCTCCAAAGCTAACTTGATATGCAATTTTCAACAGCGAAGGATATTGAGAGAGCGTGTGAAACGAGTTACGAGGACTCGAGTACAGCCACGGGAAACGATGTCAATAGAATTTCAGGTTTAGAGTGAATCCACACTTTATAACGCAACACGTTACAAAACATGGTTATATAAAATGTTTCAGTTACGTAGATAGGATAAAACATGTCATAAAGTTATACGGGCACAGCTTTTGTATTATTCCAAGACTTAAGAGACACCTTCATATTAAGTTTCTTTTTAATCCGTTCAGCCGTGTTAATATGGAGGAATCTTGCATTTCCCAAGACAAAAAGCAGTCCTAAACAACCTCTGAAAAAACCTCCATTCTCCAATCATAGTCTATTGAAAATCGGTTCCGCCTTTCTGGATATTGTGTAAGCTTGTTAATTCGGATATTTTTGTATTGATTAACGCACAGTACAGGGTACTAGGGACTATGGTGACGGACACGCAACAGAATTAAAATCAGAGTCAAAATATTTTTGTTCATGTAAACCATAGTATTTACGAAAAGTCAAAAGTAACAAAGACCACATTGAAATGTCATTCCTGTGGAGAAGAACGGCAAGAACCTCCACGGTAACTGTTTTAAAATAATATTTTTACATTTTGCCATCTATATTTTGTATTGGGGTATGGGGAACAATGTAGGCTGGTCTATCAGGAATGTCAAAATTAAATCAACCATTATATACTACTCATGAGAATGGCTCCATAGTTTCCTCATTTACAGAGAAAAGGGAGTAAAAGGAAGAGAGGGAATATTAACTAATAATTACTGAAAAAATTATCCATATTCAAGTGGAGCTGGAACAGCTTTCTCAGGTTAATAAGCCTGTTTACAAAGCCTGCCTTTAGTACAAGCTTAGAATTTGTTTTCACTAAGTTTACTGACGTCAAGTGAAATTTTCTTATAAAATGTTATTGATTTAGAAGAATTATTTTCATCTTTATAAAAATTATTGTTCTTTAGCATATTTTTGGTTAAACTGAATATGTTTTTGTAATTATCTCCCCTCTAGACATATGGGTAAAAATTTGCATGTAGATATAAGAAGGCTAGGTATCCCTGGACTTTATGGTTGAATGCTGGATTAGAAACAAAAGCTTCAAAGCTCGACGCGATTGGTATCATTTGGCTTTACAAAATTTGGGGAGAGACCATAAGTAGTGTGACGGTTGTCATCAGAGATCGACAAACCCACTTTTCATTGAAGAATGTTGTTTCCAATGTGTCTAAGACACATTTTTCTACACATGTTCTGATAACTGGTTAGATTCTCTCGAAAGTACATAGAATTTTCCTCAATGTTTTGCTTTAACATTTGCATAATCACTAACAGAACACGAAATAGGCTTTTAATCAGCCTCAATTCAGCCAATATTCAGTCTCAGTCTCAATTTTTTTCATCTTGTTTTCTGCAACTTACTTTTATCTATATGTATCTTATAAACTGTCTTTCATTATCTCTTTCCTAACAATTCGATAGAGTTACGCTAACGTCAACCTATTTAGGCAAAGCCCTTAGATCGTGCTATCTTTGTGGCTAGGTCTCTTACAATAAAGTTAAACTTTACCGAGATGTGACAAAGATATGGAAAATGCATTCAAATTTGAACACTCTTGCCATTTTTGATGTCAATAATAGGGAAAGCGACAGACACGGCTCGGCGTGTTAAACTCCACCGAGCGCTTTGATTGATAATAAAAGCCATCCCAGAAAGTCCTTTGTACCCAGTCTGTGAGCTCCAAAGCTAACTTGATATGCAATTTTCAACAGCGAAGGATATTGAGAAAGCGTGTGAAACGAGTTACGAGGACTCGAGTACAGCCACGGGAAACGATGTCAATAGAATTTCAGGTTTAGAGTGAATCCACACTTTATAACGCAACACGTTACAAAACATGGTTATATAAAATGTTTCAGTTACGTAGATAGGATAAAACATGTCATAAAGTTATACGGGCACAGCTTTTGTATTATTTCAAGACTTAAGAGACACCTTCATATTAAGTTTCTTTTAAATCCGTTCAGCCGTGTTAATATGGAGGAATCTTGCATTTCTCAAGATAAAAGTAGTCCTAAACAACCTCTGACAAAACCTCCATTTTCCAGTGATAGTCTATTTGAAATCGGTTCCACCGTTCTGGATATTGTTTAAGCCTGTTAATTTGGATATTATGTATTTCTCCCCTCTAGACTAGAAATTATCTCCCCTCTAGACATTTGGGTAAAAATTAGCATGTAGATATAAGTAGGCTAGGCATCGCTGGACTTAATGTTTGAATGCTGGATAAGTAACAAAAGCTTCAAAGCTCGACTCGATTCGTATCATTTGGCTTAACGAAATCTGGGGACAGAGCATTCGTCGTGTGACAGTTGTCATCAGAGGTCGACAAACCCACTTTTTAGTGAAGAATGTTGTTTCCAATGTGTCTAAGACACATTTTTCTACACATGTTATGATAACTTGTTAGATTCTCTCGAAAGTACATAGAATTTTCCTCAATGGTTTGCTTTACCATTTGCATAATCACTAACAGAACACGAAATAGGCTTTTGATCAGCCTCAATTCAGCCAATATCCAGTCTCAGTTTCAATTTTTTCATCTTGTTTTCTGTAACTTACTTTTATCTATATCTATCTAATAAACTGTCATTCATTTTCTCTTTCCTAACAACTTGATAGCATTACGCTAACGGCAACCTATTTAGGCAAAGCCTTAAGATCGTGTAATCTTTGTGGCTAGGTCTCTTGCAATAACGTTAAACTTTACAAAGATATGAAAAATGCATTCAAATTTGAACACTCTTTCCATTTTTGATGTCAATAATAGGGAAAGCGACAGACATGGCCCGGCGTGTTAAAATCCACCAAGCGCTTTTATTGATAATAAAAGCCATTTCAGAAAGTCCTTTGTCCCCAGTCTGTGAGCTCCAAAGCTAACTTGATATGCAATTTTTAACAGCGAAGAATATTGAGAGAGCGTGTGAAACGAGTTACGAGGACTCGAGTACAGACACGGGAAACGATGTCAATAGAGTTTTAGGTTTAGAGTGAATCCACACTTTATAACGCAACGCGTTACAAAACATGGTTATTTAAAATGTTTCAGTTACGTAGATATGGATAAAACATGTTATAAAGTTATTCGAGCACAGCATTGCAATAATGCACCATTAATTAAAAAGTACTTATGTGAATTGTATTCAGAACACGAAATAGGCTGTGATAAATATTTTTTTGTGTTCCTATATTTCGGAATATCTAGAATAACAGAAAAATCTGGACAAGTTCCGCTTTTCACGTATCGACAAAGGCATTCTTGCCAACGCGCCCTTGCGATATCCATGCATATGCATTGAAAAATATTTTTCCTGAACAATTCATTTTGCAAATAGAGACGGACGCCGGGAATGAGATTTAAAAACTCACTGTTGGCGCTGAAACACGGATTTTAGTTTTTACGTACTTAAAAGCTCAGTCTACCGTATAAAAAATAGACTGAGAAGTACATCGGAGCATTTTTACAATGTACTGTGTGTACAAAATACATCCAAATTTTCGGCGAAGTTCGAAGGTACACAAAGTAGAGGTGTGTCTATGTAGCCTTCGGGGAAAAACAGCCGTGAAACATATGTATTTATTTATATACAGTAACAGAATAACAACTTGTAAGTAGATTAACTTCAAGGCACAAGACAAACTATGTTTCCAAATGCCACAAGTCGAAGTTATGTTCACTATTAAGATACAATAATAATTTTAAGAAAAGCAAAAAGTGAGGACTCTGTGCCCTTGTGACGACGTAACTCTCAGGCTACTAACCTTCAAAGCTGCGTCGTTCTGAGGACTTATAGGGAACGTATACATTATATCTATGTTTTAACTGTAATACTAACATTGACACGTTGTAAACACCTTGACGTGCGTATTTTAAATCATTTTAATAAAGTGAAGATAATATAAAAGGGGTATATACCACTGAAGAAAAAGGACTAAAATGTACTTCCGTGCATTACTCAAAACCGCTGACAAAACAAACTATTAAACACGCACGCACACGCGAAGAAAGGAAGCAGGCACGCACACTGTCGTCCGAACATGAACTTAGGCACCTGTGGTCACGTGTCTAATTATTTTTCCCTGGCCCGCCGGCCGGTGCAGAGCACCACGGTGAGATACTTAGTATACGGCCTCCCTCATAGCGACAGCCCAAGCCGAGCCCATTCCTCCTTGAGGTGCCCTTGAGCAAGTTGCTCCCTTGCCCCCCTTCTGGCTAGAGCGTAGTGGTTGCACACACGTCCTCTTTCCCGGTGAAGATGTATAGGCCCTGCGGCTAGCAGTATAGATCATTATTCACACACACACAGAATTACGGGTAGTACTGTGCACAATCCGCAAAACTATCGACACACACAAGCACTACCTAACCCACTAGGCAAAGGTTTTCTTACACACATCAAGATGAGACAGAATTAATCATGCTCCACTTGGAACTAATCAAGCCAGGCGTAGGGTTTCCAACTAGAGTTAACGACTTCTATACAAGGAGTAACATAATAAACGCAAGACCTGAAAGTAGTTTGTTCTAAATCGGTAACTGAATTGATTCCAACTATGTTTAATGTATCTTATTTTTTTTTTATTTGCTAAAAATGCTTTTACTCATCAGTGCGTTATAAAAAACTAAATTTATTCTTGATTCATAGCAATAAGGAGATTTCAAATGCATTCCTAAAACATATTTCTTAAAACGCACACATACACGTACAAGTTTCATTGTTAATTGGGGTATAAAAGTGCTTAAAAAAAGGGTAAAATAAAAACCTTTGAATTTGGTAATTTGGTTTTCGTTTTAAATTTATGAAGCAATTCTCTAATCGGGGTGTCTGAGGTCTTGCGTTTATTATGTTACAGCTTGTATAAAGCGGTGATTGGAATAGACAGCCTTCCAAAACACAGAGATACTCCAAAATTGAGATTCCACAAACGGTCACCCATTTTAAGCTTCCGAGCCGAGCGACTAAGTTTAAAGTTGACGAATTCTTTAATGATGATGACTTAAGCAACTTAAAGTAATGTTTTGAATGATTGGGTACCTGCTGTTTGGGTAATTTCGTATTTAACTAAAAATTACTGTCAATGAATGTTAATATTGCAATTTCTATTAACAATAACGTTTTTTACTTATAATTATCGTAATTACTGTACATTATACATGTCTTTGTATGTCCTAAAGGTAAATATAGAGAACTTATTATTGTAATCTGACAAGATCTGTATTAACTATGTATATAAAGAAATAAATAAATTTGAATTTGACTACTTGGATCAATGCATCCAGTGGCTTTTACTTGAACTACTAGATAAATACTATAAACATAACATATTACAGACTCAGCAGACGTCTTCAACAAATAGGACGTTGTATCTGATTTTAAAACAGAAACAAGACCAAATTATTTCAAAAAATACAAAATAATCTTAAATAATAATCAACTGAAAGAGAGAAATAGTTTCATTCATTAAAATAGTAGCGTAAAAGTAGAATTATTTATGTTCTAGTCTTTATGTAACACCCATATGTATACTAACAAAATATTTTATTTTCCTTCCTTTTTGATTGATAGACGTAGTTTTAAATATTATACCTGCATCACTTCCACAATTATGACAAATCTAACAACAGCTTGTCATATAATTATATTTAATTATTACATTTACATATAAAAATAATTTACGATCAATCTATACTTAAGCCCATCTACTTAATTCGTTCTACATTCCTCATGGGGTTCTCCCATATCCTATGAACGCATTGTATATAAAAAGAGTAACCGTGGAGTTTCTTGCCCTTCTTCTTCAACGAAATGACATTGCGAAGGGGTGGTAGAGTCTTACGTAATCACTAAATTATTCTTTCTTGACTATTGAGACTATAAGTATTTCTTGGTCTACGTAATAACGTCATAAAAAAATTATTTGGAAAAGAATCCAACTAGTTGTAGGCTATAGAGCGATCAAAAGAAACAGAGTTCTGGGGCAGTCGGGTAACACATTTTGTTGTGGATCGTCCAGATGCGACGTGGCGACGCGAGATTGAGTTTAAAGTTGGGTAATTGTCCTAGATGTGGCGTTCCATTTGCGGCGCGCTTATGACATATCGACCTCTTTCTTATAATATCATTGGGTCAACCCTATCTATTGACTTGGAGTAGTTGCTGACCGCGAGATAAATGTCCAATCCCCAGATATTCCGACAAAGATTGGCGTTACCCTGTTCGTATTGGTATTGAAATACTTCGCAAATCTTATCAAGTCGTACTAAAATTATCTCAACTGGCTCCAATGTCGCGTGGTGTGACTGGTGATTATGAGGACCTGGGTTCAAAGCCGGTCCTTTATCGAAAAATTAGTAGGAAGCTAGAGTCTGGAATTGTACCTACCCGGTATAATGGCAATGCACTATCTGTAAAGTCTGGTGGTTTAATTATTGAGGTACACCTAACCAATATAGTACACCTCTATAAGTCTGCTTGAGGAATAGGCTTGACGCTTCTATTTTATTTTTTTACCAAAAAGTTGTATTCGTTTTCGCCAAAAACAACATTTATAACCAAATCTAAATATTCTATCTATCTATCTATATCATCACGCCAGCTCCCTCGCGGGGTAGGCGGAGAGTACAGAGTTCCAACAGGTTCTTTCCTTACATACCTCTCTGGCTTCCTCCACTCTCAATAAATATTATCATCTAAATATTTTTTTATACAAACCGTACGAGATCACTTGCAAATGCTTTTTTAATTTCTCTTTACCTATTTAGTAATCTACCACATTCTCGGATTCCCGTAAAAAGTTCCAACAGCCAGAACACAGAACGGGCTTGTCTTATCGTTTTTATTAATGCAATGTTTTAAAATAATAACTTTTCTAACTGCCAGAAATACGAGACTCATGGCTAATGAAAATATTTTATACAATAATTGTAAAAGATTCGAGGTGGGCCAGTCCCCAAAATCAGCACCTAATCACGAGTATATTGACTGAATCGCTTCTCTCAAACATATTGGAGAAATAGAAGTGACCCTTTAGAACGGGTCTTCTAAGGGTAAATCTTTGCGTTGGCTTTATACATACGTAGTTATCCACCTCAAAGGCTTCCTGAAAGGTTAGTTAATCATATTCCACGTAAATGCAATAACTAAGCCGATGCATCCGCTAACTGCCTGCATGACCCGTATCATAACTAGGTAAATAAATTACTATGGGAGAGGTAGCTTGATGAAATCAATTTCATGGCGGCGCGGCGCATGGAAGGAGGAATGCGTACGCGGTACTAGCCTGTTGATAATTAAATTTCAACTAAAATACGGAAGTTGCGAGAGGGGAATATTTTGTATCCGTATACCAATGGTTGCAATATCTCTATTTATAATATTTTGGCCCGTATTACAGAACGTAAAGTCGTATTATAGTCGTGAATCTGGTTTTAAAAACTAATTTTTGTACTAAAACTAAACTAGTTTTGAAACTAACTAGATTCACGACTATTTTTCGTTCTGCAAAATGGGATGCGTAATGGGAAAACTTTATCCTTACTTTGTCTCTACACGGATGTTTTTTTTTAAAAAACGTAGCGTCGCTTTAGGAATAATTCCTGTAGGGCGGATGTGTTTGCTAACATGAAACTCACATGCATAAACATCCACATTGAAACAAACATGTGTAAGTCACACAAAGATTTGTCCCTTGCGGGGATCGAACCCGCGACTTGATCCAGAGGGCAGAGCGCTACGCTCTTAACCACTGCACCAAGCCGTCTGTCTGTCTGTCTGGATTGTGGTGTTGGATCACGTTATCAGCTAACTATTTATCGGGAATATTTTTTAAAAACTGGGCACTTATTCGCTAGGACTCGGCGCGTTACAAAAACTTCGTGAAAAGATCGTGTAATGGTTTTCTGTATGCCACTGGAGTATCTGGAAGCCTACGTCCAGCAGTGGACTGACATGGGCTGATTACGATGATGATGACTAGAGTATCATTTAACAATCATTCTCCGATTTTTTTTCTAAACGCCGCATTACACGCGGCGGTACTACACGGATCCTGTAGCAAATCGGGATAATTTGCACGCGTTCAAGCATTTTTTTCATACCTATGGAATCAAACATGAAGCTCACAAATAGGCCCTGTTAATATTTATTCGTATCCGTAGTGCTTAACAGCTGAGCATATCCTAGTTGTAGTGTCCTCCTTTATGGCTAATCTACCAGTGTCTCCCGCTTTGCAAAGGAGAAAAGTGGAATTTTATTTTTCTCGCTCTTCCTGTTTTTCGTTCTAATTAAATTTGTTGCGGGTCCCATGACACCTAGATGACACCAAGGTTCAAACCTTGGTGTCATCTAAGGAGACCATAATGGATCCTGGCTTACAGGAGTAACAATAGTGGAAAAGTGAGGCGGGCTTAGACCCATTAAAGAAAAGCACCGCGTTACATTTTTAATTGGTTATAGCCACAGAAATCAGAATAACAAGACATTCTGTTATTATTATTATTTCTGTGGTTATAGCGAATACGGACCCTAATCAGATTTCCTCAGACATGAAGGTGTCTTCACGATTTCTTCTTTCATCGTTAGTTAAATGACAATCTATCAATATCATCACGCCAGATCCCTTACGGGGTGGACAGAGAGTACAGAGTTCCGACATATTTTGTCCTTACAGGCCTCTTCGCTTTCTCCATTCTAATAATTCGTCTCATACAAACAATGATCTACATATATACCATTGCCGTAGAGTAAAAACCTGGTGTGCGAAAGAAGTTTAAAGGAGGAAGAAAAAAATGCTCAATGCATTTGAGCCAAATTTAATTTAACAATGCAAAGTTAAGGTATCTGAACCATTTCCGAGGTTTTCATTCTAAGACGACGATATACTTCTCGGTTAACCCAAAGGTGCAAGCTGGGATTAAATGGGATTTAAGCATTTGACTTCTTCCGACAAGTTCTGCCGTTTATTACGTACAATCGTACAAGGATCTTTTGGCCCGCAGCCAAAATCTGTACTAACGCTATCATCCAGTGAAATGCAACAAAAACGTTTACAAGATTATTTACCCAAGTTATTTTTTTAATTAGTATTCGCCATCTGTTGGAATATCTCCTTGGAAGAAGGAAAATTTTACTAAATGTAAACCCTAATTTCACCACATTTTTGTCGCACTATACTGCTTTTTACAAGTTGCCAACAATATCCCCTAAATTTTAAGTCCGGTTTCACAATATCTAGCTACTAGAAGCTGCCAACGGACGACAGGCTTTCATCCGAAACCTAATTCAATTCAAACTATGAACTATTGTTCGGAGCTCGGCCAATCTAGGCAACTATCTACCCTCGAATTATGCAGCGATCCTGATGCCCGGTCAGTTAGTTTATCCTATTATTTAGGTCCGGAGAATTTCAATCTAGTTAAGTTATATTACTAGATGTATTATGTTTATGTACTGCGAAATAGGTGCCCTTATCATGGATATCAGGTATGCAATTCAATCACGTTCATATTATCTATACGCGATATTACAGAGTATAATAGGTACATTGACAGGGAGGCGTTGGAGATTAGGGTTGCCATTTAGTAAAATTTTCCTATTTCTAGGGAAATATTTCAGCAGGTGGGTCCGCACAATTATTAATTAAAAAAGAACTTATTATATATAGTAAATTTCTCCAAACGGCAACTCTGCGTCTGTCATGAAATGACTTATATACGACAGTTCTGATTTGGCCGTGGGCCAAAAGTTCCTTGTATGACTGTATGTGGGTGGAAACACATGTCAATTTGAAAATCATAAATCCCAACCTCACTTCCAGTTTCTATAAAGGTGTGCCTTGACAGCATTACGCGATACATTTGAATAATCAATTTAAAATCGACTTAAACCATCTAGCAATCGGTAATTTACTCTCACAATGTGAAGTTCCTCGATATATCTCAAAAGTTCCCGAATTCCTGTAAACTTTTAACTAAAACGGAGAATTATGCACCCTCAAAAAATATTTCGTGAAACAAACAAAAGAAAACCTACTCCAATTGAAAACCACCGCATTATTAAAGCTGGTTAAAAATCACCGCATTTCATTATCTACCCGTGAATTTCATTGGCCAGGTGTCCGGAAACCACATGGGGCAGTAAGGACGTAAATCCCGTAGCTCCCCCAGTTTGAATATTCACGGTGTGTCGAACTCCCTGGGCCTTTATTCGCCATGACCAAACGCAGCGCGTTACGATATCTACATCACATGATCGTGTAATGGTATTCTGTATGAGAGTGACATCATCTTCATCATCATCATCATCTCAGCATATACTTGTCACCTGCTGAACATAGGCCTCCCCAATCGCTTTCCAGCGTCACCGGTCCGATGCCACCTGTATCCAACGACTTCCTACGATCTTCACTGGTAGGCGGTCGTCCCACGCTGCGCTTGCCAATACGTAGCGTCCACTCTTGAACCTTCCTGCCGTAACGCCCGACCGATCTTTGTCCTATGTGGCCCGCCCATTGCCACTTTAGCTCACTAATCCTATTGGTTACCTGACCTTGGTTCTTTTTCGAATGATAGTGTAGCATCGATATATTATTTGTACTAGATTAAACGTGACAATCCGAAAGACATCGCCAAAAATATGAGCACAAGTGTGGTTGGATCGGACTAATCCATACTAATATTATAAATTCGAAAGTAACTCTGTCTGTTTATGTTTCGGCAAGGAAATAGATTTTATCCAGGAAAAGGGCATAGGCTACCTTTTGCCTCAAGAATAAACTTGAAGGTGTGGAATACAAGCCTGACAATAACGCGAACGAAGTTGCGAGTACATCTGGTTCGAAATAAGACTCATCCATATGAGGTATAATTTCAATTAATCCCATTCAATTGGTAAAACTACCTCAACAAAAAGATCTGAGGTCATTTTAAATTTAAAACTAATTTCTACAGGTCCTAGCTGCGATAAATGCCTATCTATATCCAAACGCGGCGTTTTTGACTGTTATTTTGTTCGTAATACGTAATCTAGTACCAATATATTGATGCTCTGGTATACCATGGAACTAATATTTCACCAAGTTATCGTAACGCGCCACGTTACGGTTTAATTGGTCATATGGTCATAGCGAATGCGTACACTTTGCCGGCAGGAATGGGGTAATGAAGCGGTGACTGACACGGAGATCATGAAAGTCAGGTACTCGATGTAACGTGTTAAAAATTAAAATATTCAACTGATAAATAAATTCTATTTATATACTGTTAGAGTTCTTATTCAAATGTCCCGTTTTGTGTGATTAAGACATTTTATACGATAAGCTCTCCACGCGGACGGGAGGGTAGTCGCTTCAATGGAGTGAAATTGAAATTATTACGAGTATTTAATATTATCTGTGTTTTAAAAATCATACTGTTTATACTAAAAGTAGAACAAAAAAATGTTTATTGCAGGATGTTGGTATATATTATAGACGCAAAAGTTTTTGAGGGTGAATGTCTGTTATTCTGCCACGCAAGAACTACTGAACGGATTTAGATGAAACTTTCCATGTATAGTTTATACATAGGCTATAATTTATAAATATATTAAAAAATAAATAATCTGCCCTGTTGGAACTCTGTACTCTCTGCCTACCTCGCAAGGGATCTGGTGTGATGATATAAATAGATAGAAAATAAATTGCAAAAAAACGAGTGCATAGTCGTGAGTAAAATCTGGTTATTTTTATTAGGGCCACACGACACACATCTTTACTGTGGTATTACGTAGCCATTCGGTCCGTGCTTTTGGCTATGAATATTCAGAATTTTTCCATAAAACCACTGATGATCCAGACCGTTTTCGGCCACGGCATCAACTCCGTTATTGTTGATGATCGTCTGCACGCATGTTGCTTATGTAGCCAATGTTCTTGGTACAGTTCCTCGCACATAGCGGGTTATGAGCACACCGCTAATATAAGTATACTTAATCTAGTATACGTAGTCTAGTGGCAAAGCGCATGGCTTTGTGATCACGTGGTCCTGTGTTCAAATCCTAGGTCGGACAAATGTAGGTTTCCTAAAGAAAAGTTCCCAGTATGACTCCGAAGTCTGGAATTGTGCCCAGTAAATGGCATCAGGCTCGCCTCCTATTACATGGGACCTAATATCATCGGCGGAAAGTGGGTGTACTCAGTACACCTCTGCCACCCCGTAAGGCATCACACTGGAGCTGGATTGCATAAATATTTTTTTATGATATAAAAATGTATGTGTCTTTACAGCAAATGAGGAAAAAATAGAGAATTAGACAAAAAAGACAAGCCCGCTGAGTGTCTCGCCGGATCTTATCAGTGGAGGCTGCGTTACGATCCGGTGGTAGATTAGTAAGTTAAATAAAAATGTTTATATGACCATTTGTATATACCCCCGCAGGGTTTACACAAAATAAATAATTTGAGTTTCAGTTTAACCATGCTCCACCACTCCAATCGATAAGCGTATAAAACCACTATACTTCGTCCCACCTTGGTTCGAACCTTGGGACCTAGCGATCGTCAGCCGCACAATCAGCTACTACCAATACCAATGAAAGTTCAGACTTCAAGGTGAGATCGTTTTCTAAGAAAAGCTATTGGTTAAAATTAATTACTAAGTTATTACCAATTAATAACTACGTTTGTAGGTAAAACGCGACGGTAATTGATTTTTGTATAACCTGAACTTACAAAGCGAACGTGTACAGTTAAAGTTCGTAGGAAGTAATCCCGTGCAAGGAGAGCATTCGCTATAACAAAACGCGGCGCGCTACGATAACTTCGTGAAATGTTCGTGTAATGGTATTCTGTATGCCTTTAAACGTAAATTCCACAAATGTAATGTGACGCGGCAGGTTACGTTTTTGATTTGTCATGAGGAATAAGGGCCCAGAGCTAGTAGAGCTTTGTACGTTAAAAGGATTCGTATAGATACCCGGTTGTGTCGACACTAGGGATGCAAAGACACCAATTCGTAATACATTACGGTACACAGTATCGTAAAAATTTATCGAAAAAATTATTACAGTCCATACACACAATAAAAAAACTGGCAAACTCACCTATTTCATTTCATTTCATTGTGACCTAACATCGTTAGCGAGATACGATGTATTGTACACCTTTGTCACTGCATGGGGAATAAAGGCTAGGTGAGATTAATGTTAGGAAAAATTAAGGTTAGATATTAATATATAATAAAAAGTTAACTCATTTTGCATAAAATTAATGATATTTCATAATAACTTATTAATTTCATCCAAAACTTGAAAAATACTTTATTATATTAAAAGAAAAATTAAAGAATCGTAATTCAATCCTTATCGTAATATTCTACACGGGGCATTAGCTATCAGTATCGTAATAAGGATATGGTTACATCCCTAGCTGTCAATTTCATGTGTGGTTTCTTGTATGTAGGAGTAAATGTAATGCGGTGCGGTATATTATTTACCTAACGAGTATATTATGTACCTAACGAACGTTTTAATAGAATTATTCCGGTCTGATCCTTTTAGTTTTGATCCCGTAGGGTCAGATTTATTTTAAATTATTTTCTATTCCGATCTGATACACCTTTCAAAAATGTTTGGAGATTCGATCCTAAATGCAAAATATATTTAGTGGATTAGACAGGAATAAAATAATAATAATAATAATAAAAATAAACAACAGAGGATCAGTTTTGGGGATGGGACAGGAATAACACAGGCTTTTTTGGCGGGGTAGTCGTGTTTTAATGTCCGAAACTAGTGTTATATCAAATAATAATGAGTAATGTTGGTAGAATATTAACCATTATGTATTCTTATATGTGCATGAGTGAAGATAATTGAAACAAAGTGATAAAACGTGCCTTTTCGATATCCCTCAAAACGGCAGTCGCAATTGGTATGTAAAATAGCCATCGCTTCACTATCCAGGGTGGGGTACTTCATCAATTTCATTATCATCATTGTCATCAAGTTCATCGGGGAGATGAATTAATTTACAAACACGATTATGAATCTCACTGGAAATTGGCAAACTACACTTAAAAATATTATGAAGCCATAATTTAAAGAAGCAGAACCCTTTTAACGAATATTCGAGTTATTATTTTATGTTCGAGACGTTGCGAATATCGACATCTTTACCAAAATTCACGAAAATACGTTGAACTTTTACCGCGTTATTAAGTAAGAAGATAGATAGATAGATAACTCTTTATTGTGCACCAATTACATAGATCTTAAAATACAAAGAAGAAAAAAAGAAGGACTTAAAGTTACACAAAGGGCGGCCTTATCGCTAAAAAGCAATCCCTTCCAGGCAAGATCTAACTAAATGAATGAGATAAACTAGGATGAAATCGGAAATTAACATCAACCAGCACTCTTGCCACCATTTAGCGCGGAAAAGACTTAGATTTATATATTTCAAGAGTTTGTGTTCTTTTTATTTTAGTTCTTTTTAATACATATAAAACACCAGAAATGTTAGTGGTGTACACCCACTTTGCACCGATATTAGGTGCAAGGTGCAAATCTGTTGCTATTATAGCAGGCACGATTTCGGACTCCAGACTGATACTGGGATTTTTTTTGATAAAAAAACTACAATTCATCCGACTTATGATTTAAACCCAGGACCCCGTGATCTCTAGACCAATGATATCGTTATGTATGAGTTATTCGTATACGTTAAAAAATCTAGATTCTTCTCAATATGTTCATAAATAGTTCTATCTATCTATATCATCACACCAGATCCCTTGCGGGGTAGGCAGAGAGTACAGAGTTCCAAACAGGTTCTTTCCTTACATACATTTCTGGCTTCCTCCACTCTCATAGTTCGTCTCTTACACGCTCGCCGGTTACGGAGACTCTTGACTTTTCCTTCAGATAAGACTCGGTTTATTTGGTCGTGGTAAGATAGTCTAGGTCTTCCCCGGTACCTGCATCCTTCCACTTTCACTTTCACATTGTATATCTGTTTTGTCATTCTTTCATCTGGCATTCATAAATAGTTAAGTCAAGTAAAGTCATAAAAGCTTTCTAGGTACATCATTTAACCACGTTATTATCAACTCAATTTGGTGTCTGTCTGTTGGTCCGTTCGGTATAATTTTTACAAATGATTTTAAACTTAGTTTCCAATAAGCTAGACACTTGAAACGTCGTCGGATTTGTCGTGACAAGTACTACATACCTCGTTGGTGCCCAAGGTGTGATGATGTAGCCAATATAAATATCACTATTCCCAACTGTATCCGTATCCAAACTATACACGTTTTGAATTCATTGAACCCATCAAGCCATTAATTCCGTCTAAATAAAAATAGAAAGGCTAGAACGCTAATATAATTATTTCCCACTGCCACAGAGACTCAAGACGGGGTTTATCAGACGCTTTTCCTTACCGCGGTAAGATATCTTTAGGAAGTTTGGTAAGAGGTAATTAATTTAGTTAAGTGTTCAACATTGAACCGTTAGAGAAGGCTTTTAAAATACTTTTAGTTTTAAAAAGAATTCTGTAGTATACGATTCACTGTAATTGATACTTCAAACTGATGAGCGGATTTACGAACAGCGAATTTGAACTCTATTTATAAGCATACTAGTTTCTACCCGCGATATCGACCGCGTTAACTTTAGAGAAGAACTTAACATTTTTCCAAGATAAAAACTATCCAGGTGCCACCTTTGTGCCAAATTTACCCAAATCCGTTCAGTCGTTTTTGCGTGATTGAGTAACAAACATCTAAACATACAAACTGTCACATTTATAATATTAGTAGTAACGTTTCTGCAAACAACTCGGTGCACGTTGATTCTAGACAGGAACGTAACATTTTTCCGGGATACAAAGTATCCTATGTGTTAATTCAGGTAATAAAATATCGGTGTGCCAAATTTCATCTAAATCCGTTCAGCCGTTTTTATATCAATCAAACAATTTGAATCAATCACATTTATAATATTGGTAGGATTAGTAAGATAGTAGGACTAACAATTTCCCGCGGCTTTGCACCCGGTCGACAACAGCGGCACCTACCGGGTGCAACCATAATTATGAACAATCCAGGTGACCACATAAGTACAAAAAAAGTAAGAACAAATGCTCACCGAAATCCTACTATTATTATAAACGCGAAGGTTTGTGAGGATGGTGTTTGTTACACTTTAACGCAAAAACTACTGAATTTACACATACACGTCAGAATAACATTTATAAAGATATTTCAAAACAAATTAAAAAATAAACGCGTGTGCAGCCGCGGACTGCAGCGGGCCTTATATAAGAAAATCACCAACTAAATAAAAATAGAAAGATTAGAATGATAATATCATTTTCTCTTACTGATAAATGAAACCAAGGTGTATTAGTCATTTTTCCTATTCAATGTAAGATATCAGATCAACAAGATTCATAATAGCTAATTAATTTAGTTAGTGTTAAACGTGGAATTGTTAGTTAACTCTTTTAAAATACTTTTAAGGTTTGGTCGAATAGCCGACGGAGCACGACGGAAGCGGTCGACTACGTTTGTTGTCACGTTTGCCGTCACGCGGAGCGGGGCTGCGCTGAGTGGCGTGTCCCGTACATTTCAGTACATTACAACTCCCCAAGCCACGCCACAGTCGCGCTCCCGTCGCGCTGTGTAGCGAAACCTTTAATGTAAATAGGAATTTTGAAGTATACTCGTAATTGGTATTCGCTTTTAAAATACTTTTTGCTTTAAGAAGAATTCTAGAGTATAATTGGTACTTCGAACTGTTAAGCGCATCAAGCTTATTTGAATTCAATGTATAAGCCTATTAGCTACTAATTATTATAAAGTCGGCCCTGTTTTATTATACTCTGGTATTTGAATCCTTAAATATAAGTATTTATGAGTCTTTTTAGATAAGACCAGTAAAAAACAAATTACGTTATGAATTCTTTTTTAAACATTGATGATAGAGTTGTTCTTCTGTCAAAAAAGAAAGAAACAGTTGATATATTTTGATATAAATCAAATTTGATAATTAAATTTAAATTTGGCTGGCAGAAATTTTATAAAAGTAGTCGAGGATCCTGTAGTGAACTACTAAAGCCTGATGTTTATGATCTATTTCACCACACCAGATAACTTGCGGTGTAAGCAGAGAGTCAAGATTTCTAACAGGTTGTTTCCTTATAGAGATCTCTCACGCGATTCATTAATTGTAATTTATTTTGATGTCTTAAATACATAGGTCTGTCACCTACTACACCTACATCCTAATTTAAAATGTCTTGTGGTCTAGAGACCTGAGCTCGAATCCTGGGTAGGACTGATTTTGGGGCTTATCTATCGAATAAATCGATATTGAAGTACGGAGTTTGGAATGGTGAAAAAATGTTTATTTGGCTTCCTAATCTTTCTATCAATAATTTATCACATCTTCCATATGTTTGTAGAAGCTATTACACGAATTATTAAATGCCACTTGAGCTAAAAATAAATAAATCAAACACATCACTATGATAAGCCAGAGAGGTATGTAAGGAAAGAACCTGTTGGAACTCTGTACTCCCTCCTACCCCGCAAGGGATCTGGCGTGATGATATAGATAGATACATAGATAGATAACTATGATAGACTGACTTAACTGTCTACCAATATTCATTTAACAAAGGGTTTAGTACATGCTTAGTCCGAATATATTGACGTTAGCGTGACGTTGTCGAGAAAACGTGCTGTCACATTCCTCCTTATTTAGTAAAATTTTAGTGTGAAAAGGATGGCATACCAATTCAATAGCGCTACAATAACGTCATTCTGTTCGTGTTAGGTCTCAAGTCATAAAGTATTCTCTGTAAACCGATACTTACCGTGGAATAATTTAGTACTTAGCATGCTAAATTATTCCCTTTAATACTACAGACGAGTAATTTTCAAAACCTTTACATATCAAGCTACGATAGTGTGGCTGGATTGTGGCGTTTCGTTTATAATGTGCAAGCTATCCAACGGATTCAAGTGGAGAGCTACTATTATTTGTGTTAACATTATTTTATTATTTAGATCTTTTGACAAGGATCTTTTGGCCGCTGCCAGATCGGAACTAGCGCTGTCATCAAGTGAAAAGTCATTTCATGACAGTCGCAGAGTTGCCGTTCGCTATGAAATTTACCAAAATTCTTTTTTAATTAGTAATTTGCAGACCCACCTGTTTAAATAAGACTTGTGGTCTTTTTTGGCTTCACAGATTATTGGTGTCAGTCGTGCAGAAAAAGTTAGCGGTTTCGGGATGACGATTGTACTTTGGCGGGATTTTATTAAAAAAACTGCGTGTGTCTTTCATTTTGTAATTGAAAAAGTAATTGAAATATTTTTATGACATAAGATTTTTCCCGTTTTTCCTGTAGAACATATTACCTCTACCACAACCGACTTATTTGCCCAGTGGCAAATAATACGCGATCACGAGTTCAAATCCTAGGTTGTCAAAGTGTAATTTTTCAACAGTAAATTCCCAGAATCAGTCCACAGTCTAGCACTATATCCGATGTAACGGGAAGTCTAGTCGGCTATTGCATTGAGACCCAATATCGTCCGCGAAAATGGGGTGCACGCGGTAGAACTCTGCCATTACTGCTTAAAGAATATAGACGTAACGGTGTTTATTTATTCTATTAACTTACGTCTTACTCGAACTCACGCCTCAGTGTCGTAATAAAACAAAAATGAATACAAAATTTTTCCTAAATTCTTCCATATGATAAAATATTCTGACATTTGCGAGTGGCATTTTATGTTGCTGAAATTAAGATTGAAATCATAGTAATGGATGTTCATGGAGGGTTAGTGCAGAAGCGGGCGGGATAAATTGTTAAAGAGCCTTGCTATGTTAGCTATATAACGATTTGAGGGTGATTTGCAGGTGGATGATCATAGGACAATTAGTCGCCTTTGATCACACAGGGGTAGCTAACCCCTGAGATCTGCCGAGAAGCGGGTAGAACTTGAGTCTCTATGCGTGATACTTATTCGGATTTTTAATAATAAGATGCTTTACAATTTACATCGCCTTAATGTAGTTTTACGTTTCTTTAAAATAATTATTGGCTAAGATTGCGAATAGGTATGAAAGATAGTATCGGTGTAAAGATGAGAAAGGGTATGCTCCGTTGGTTCGGGCATATAGAAAGAATTTCAGAAAAAAGAATGACATAACAGATATACAATGCTAAAGTGGAAGAATGTAGTTACGGGAAAACACCTAGACTATCGTACCATGACCAAATAGATCGAGTCTTATCTGAAGGACAAGTCACGAGTCTCCGTAACAGGCGAGCGTGTATAAGACAAACTGTGAGAGTGGAGAAAGCCAGAGAGGTATGTAAGAAAAGAAACTGTTGAAACTCTATACTCTCTGCATTCCAAAGTCCAAAGCTTAAAGTTAAAATTTTAACAAGCGGCATCTCGCTTAAAAATAGCGTTATATTATATTACAGTATGAGCTACACGAACTGATTCATCTACGTCCGCCTACGAGAACATTATTTACTTTTCTGACGAGAAAATGTTACGTGTAGCGGGAACATGGCTTTTTATAGCCCTTTTGACGAAATGTTTTGGCGGACATTTTATTTTAGCTGTCACTTTGATATAAGCTTTAGTTCAGGGCTTTAGTTTTCATCCGTAATGACAATTCGTTAAGTACACATATGTACATTACGAATGTGATATATTTTTAATATAAAAAAAGCTGTGATAGCCCGGTGGTTAGACCGTTGGTCTGCAAAGTCTGAGATTTCGAGCTCAAACCCAGGCACGCACCTGTGTCTTTTCGAAAGCATGTGCGTATTAAAAATTAACTATCACTTGCCTTAACGGTAAAGAAACACATCGTGGGAAACCTGCAGGCCAAAGAGTTTCTCGAAGGTATATGAAGTCCGCCAACCCGCACTGGGCCAGCGTGGTGGACTATGGCTTAAACTTTTTCAGTTTGAGAGGAGGCCCGTGCCCAACGGTGGGACCGTTTCTTGAGAAGATGTATGAACGTAGATGAAGCGAAAGAGGTGTATCAGAATTGTAGTAGGTATTTGGAAAACTGTAGTCTCTGCCTACCCCACTGGGATAAAGGCGTGAGTGATGGATATATTATTGTCCTACTGTTCGGCAAAGTTCTCCCTCCATTTTTTTAATTTATTAATAAATATTTTATTACATAAACTCACTTAATTGTTTACTGATTCGTTAGGTGACTGGTGCACAGTGCAGGGGTGATTATAAGGTTTTGGATTCGAATCCTGGGTCGAAAAATTTAGATTTTTTATAAAAAAATCATCTCAGTGGCTCTCCAAACTGGGATTGTAGCCGTTATAATGGGAATAGACTCACCCGCTCGTTAAGTCCCTGCTACATTCAAAATAAACATCGTTATCTAATATAAGGTGTACACAATACTCCACTGCCACCCCGGCGTGGGGAATCAAAGTCAAAGTCACAAACGTCAAAATCATTACATTTTTTACATCTACCACCGGATCGGATATATCGGAATATAGGTGTAACCATGGTGTAACCGTCATTATATTTTATTAATTTTAAAATATACTTTGCCCGTAGATGACACTGACTAACGCCCCCTGCGTTGGTGTGAAATTAGGGTTATGGAGTTATCATTTAGTAAAATTTTCCTACTTCCAGGGAAATATTTCGACAGGTGGGACCGCTCGATGACTAATTAAAGAAAAACTTAATTTAGTAAATTTCATAGCAAACCGCAACTACGCGACTGTCACATAATGACTTTTCTCTTGATGACAGCATTAGTTCCGATTTTGGCCGCGGGTCATAAAATCCTTGTATGACTGTAAAATAGCTATCATTCCACTCGTTTATTTCAATTAATAAATATTCAACCGCAAAATAAAGTAACTTGTAAAATGACGTAATTTGTAAGTATATAATTTTGTATAAGACTAACCCATAATTACGGGTGATTAAATGTATCGCTTAACGAAATTTCCACTCGATTGTCACCGATTCTAAATTACCCGAACTATACTGTATTTATTTCAGATCCCTTTATTCAAGTAAACAAGCTTGAATTTTCGTTGGCGTTGATGGCAACCCACGCAAATGGCTGGGCACCTGTCAAATTGTTAGCCCGTGTCTACAACGAGGTTCAAATTCTGTCTCATAAATTATTTATCTTTAATAATTTTCACAGAACAAAGAAGACAACTCTCTACCTACCCCGCAAATGATTAGGGATAATGATAAACACAGATAGACAAACAAAAAAAGACTAGTAGTACTTCTTTATTCCGTGGATGTAGCCTATACTGGTTCCAAAAAAATTGGAAAAAATACGCGTTCTGTCTTTGATGACTATTAGCAAATATAAAGTCCGAAAAGGATCTTTTGGTCCTCAGCCAAAATGGAAACTAACGTTGTCATCAAGTGAAATGACATAGCAGTCCAGAGTTGGCGTTTGCTATGAAATTTACCCACGTTCTTTCTTTATTAATAACCGTGCGAACACAACAGGTGGGCCTGTTAAAATATGTCCTTAGAAGTAGGAAATTCCCCTACCCCACGAAAACCTAATTTCACACCAACGCCCCAATGTCAGTGTTATCCGTGGGTCAAAAGATCCTTGTCGCACAATAAGTGGTGTTGTGAAATTCAGACATTTACAAAAGAAGTTCCCCGCTTGTTTGAATGACTGTTTAGGTTAGTTTTCAATTGACATTTGGTGCTACTAGCATTAAATATTTTTTTTACGACTTTCTTCCGTTGTTTTTTGGCAGTGATGTGTTTTTTTTTAATAATAATATGTTATATTGGTGAAAAGTGGCTGTTTAGTTTTCCCTTGACACTTGTAATAATTGATCTGTAAGATAGTTTAGAAAACACGAATACGAATGCTGTTATTAATAAATAAAAAAAAGGAAACTTCTTCGGAGTTTTTATGTGTAATTACGTGATGACCAGCTGTTTCCCGCGGCAAACTGACAGCAAAATACTAGTATTAAACTTACATATTCAGCAATGTTACAGAACTAGCCCTTACTACAAAGATTGTTACTAATTTTGATAATTTTAAATTAAAAAGAAACAACGTCCCAAAAAAATACATGACGAAAAAACTAGTATCGTAATAATATCTTTTTATTAAAAAAAAAATAACGTTGCCACACGCTTCAAATTATTCCTGTGTCGTGGGTGCGTTTACAAACATGAAATTCACATGCACATACATCCAGACCGAAACAAATATTTGTGGGTCACACAAAGATTTGACTCGTGCGGGGGTCGAACCCGCAACTACTCGATCAAGTGGGCAGAGCGACTCAGGCTCTTAACCGCTACACTAAGCCGTCCGAATTGACTAATTTCTAACGATTTCGAAACGAAATTCCCTCTGAGAATAAAACATTACCTTATGCGATTGGTGTAAACAACGGCTTATAACAATGTGGCAGGTTATTTGTACCTGTATTCGTACAATATGAGTTCGGATTCTGAATAAATAATTCGTAATGGACCTTGACAATTTACATAGATTATGGGTGCTATATTAAATATAGATAACCGTCTTTATTACTAACTCATAGTCAAGTATATTTAATCTATAGAACGTATAGTTTTTTCAATTGCCTGTAATAGGTAGCACAAAACAAAGGCCCTTTGGTTATTTTTAAATAGAAATCTCCTTAAAAGAAATCTCATACTTTATATAAAAGCATTCTTTTACAAGTAATATAGAATTTGGAAGAGATTTGACAATTTTATTTACTTATGATAGATCTCACAAATAGTTCCTAAAAAATATTGAATGGTTCTCTACCTAGATCATAAGTATTGTCACAGTCTACCTTATTATTTGTTACCAAAAATAACCGGATCATCTATCTATCTATCTATAACCTCACGCCAGATCCCTTGCGGGGTAGGCAGAGAGTACAGAGTTCCAACAGGTTCTTTCCTTACATACCTCTCTGGCTTCCTCGACTCTCATAGTTCGTCTCATACACGCTCGCCGGTTACGGAGACTCTTGACTTTTCCATCAGATAAGACTCGGTTTATTTGGTCGTGTTAAGATAGTCTAGGTCTTCCCCGGTACCTGCATCCTTCCACTTTCACATTGTATATCTGGTTTGTCATTCTTTCCTCTGGCATTCTTTCTATATGCCCGAACCAACGGAGCATGCCCTTTCTCATCTTTACACCGATACTATATTTCATACCTACTCGCTGTCTTACTATGTTGTTGCTAATGCGGTCGGTCAGCTTCACTCCGCACATCTTCCGCAGAGCTGGCATTTCTACCGCATTTATCCTACTTTCATTCTCCTTCTTACATACCCAGCTCTCGCTACCATATAACAGCGTTGGGACAAGAACTCCGTTATGTATGGCCAGCTGCGCCTTATGGCTTAAGTGCCGGCTCCTGAGTAGCTTTCCCATCGCACCATTCACTCTGTTCCCTGCACTCACTCTTCTCTCTATGTCAGCGGTGTATTTCCCATCCTTACTGAAGGCGCATCCAAGATATACAAACTCATTCACTTGCTTCAGCACATCGTTACCAACCACAATCCTTACATTCGTTCTGGTTTCTTCCCTTTCAAAAACCATAATCTTGGTTTTCTTCACATTCAAGTGTAAGCCATTGATCATGCAGTCGTCTTTCATAACTGTGACTAGTGTTTGCAGATCAGTGGCTGTTGGCGCTATTAAAACCGCGTCATCTGCATAAAGTAGATGGTTTACCACTAAGTCACCCATTTGTACACCTTCATTCATCGCTTTCAGTCTTTGAAGACTTTTGTCCAGATATATTATAAACAGTCTAGCGGACAACACGCAACCCTGCTTGACGCCGATTTTAACGTCAAACCAGGGTGACCTGTTACCACCCACCCGTACGCATGCCTTGCAGTCCACATAAGTGGACTGGACGGCTCGCAACAGAGTGCCATCTATACCATACTCTGGCAAAATGTCCCAAAGTCTCTTTCGCACAACTCTGTCAAATGCCTTCTCCAGATCTACAAAACCGCAGAAAACTTTCCGCCCCACTGCCAGATCCTTCTCTACGATGTTGCGGAGTGAGAAGACTTGATCCGAACATCCTCTTCCAGACCTGAAACCCCCTTGTGCCTCGCACAACATTTCATCGGACTTCACGCGCATTCTCCGTTCAATAATAACCGGATCATATTATTCACAATCTGATTCTTAACACATATATTAGGTATTTCTGACCAATGGACTATATGTTAGCAAGTTCAAGTGCTTTTATATTCGTATACCTACCTCATTCCCTATTACCGAGTTTAGTTTCAGCCTACTACAAAGATAATATATTGCTTGGACTCATCCCATATATTTATATCCATCAAGGCATCTAAAAGTGCAAGGTTCACACTTAACTCTACTAGCCAATAGTTTTAAACGGTGACATCACACGATAGGCGTTCACCTAGATTTCAAGAGCCTTCTCTAGGGAGCTGCCATAAGGGTTACTGTCTCATTTATATCTGTATCGAGATAAAATTCTTTCCCAGACAATTAAAAATATCCCATTTACCTAATTAAGAATCTGTACTTGCAGGGTAGACAGAGAGTACTTAGTTCTAACAGGTTCTTTCCGTACAGACTCGCTGGCTTTTTCCAGTCTCATAGTTGGGTTAGCAGTGAAAATCAAAAATCATTTATTTGTATAGGCCAGCATTTCTCAAAATATGGGTTACGACCCACTGGTGGGTCGCGAGCGAATTAGTGGCTGAGAAAATGAGTTTCAAACGCAAGAAGTTTTCGGTTCTAATTTGCTCTCTAAACTATCCTTCTCTGTTTGATGAAGCTATGAAAGCCCTCCTTCCCTCATACCTATGTGAGGCGGGATTTTCGGCTATGGTTAATATTAAAATAAATACGTAAAACTGGAGTTGATGCTAAAACTATAATGACAAAAAAAAGTAAACAAATACATCCTTCTAATTAAAAAATAGCACTTGTATTTAATAATTAAAAATTTTAATTGAAACTGAATGTTTTTATTTTTCTTGTTTGACCCTCATTCATATAGATATGCCCCTTTCTCAACCAATTTCAAAAAGGAGGAGGTTCTATGTTCGTCTGTATGTTAGCTTTTTTTTCTATTAATGTTCACCGATATTTCCGTCAATTATGAACCGATTTTGATTATTCTTTTTGCATTGGATTCAGTATAGCTTTAAGATGGTCCTATTTTAATTTCATCGGTATTAAACTTTGGGCATTGAAGATGCACAAGGTAACTCCTTAACGACATATTATACGAATCTGCACATTTAGTTATTATAAGTATCATGTTAATCCTATACGTACCCTACCATAGAACTAATCAGAATAATACCTATCTTCAAAAAATAAGGAGGTTTATATTCGTCTGTATTTTTTATAACTTCTATATTTATGAACTGATTTTGATGATCCTTTTAGTGTTGAGATTAGTATGGCTCCGAGGTGTTCCCATTTAAATGAAATCTGTATTGAATGTAGGACTTTGTAGATACCCCAAGGGGGAGTCCCTTGGGTTAACGGTAAACAGTACGAATGTATAGATGCAGTTAATATGACTAACTCATCGGCACCGACTTCAAATATTTATTTTTTGCCCTTTGAAGTCGGTTTCCCTTTTTTTAACAAGTTATTTATTCTTTACGAAAACCAAGAGGTGAGTCCTGAAATTTGGAAGTTTTTGTTAGGTGGGTCGCGTTCCAGTCAACTTTGGGAACCACTGGTATAGGCCAATAAAAAGCACTTACAATATCACATTTTTTACATATCGCGCGCTCTCTCACTCAGCAAAACCGGCGAGATACTCAGCGGGCTAGTCGTTTAACTTAAGGTTTCGTAGATAGCCGACGGAGCGCGACGGGAGCGTGACAGAAGCGCTCGTCTACATTCTGTCGTTATGTTTACCGTCACGCCGAGCGTGGCTGCGCTGTGTGGCGTCTCCCGTACACTTCAGTACATTACAACTCCCCAAGCCACGCCACCGTCGCGATGCCGTCGTGCTTCGTCGTCTACGTGGCGAAACCTTTATTCTTATATTCGACGGCTTTATGCTTGTCGTTTATTTTTCCTGACTAAATTTCTCATAGGTGATCATTGGATACCAAAAAAGAGAAAAAAATGAGTGATATATAATCACCTGGGTGAGTCGCCGCTAGGTGATCATTTGAATTTTATTGAACACATAATAACTTAATCAGATTTCCCAAAAACATGGACGAAAACAACTACTTTAGTGCCATGTGCCGCAGTTATTAACACCCTCGACAAGAGCTTTATAAAGCAGCATGAAACTAAATACAAAAAAAGCGTATATATTGAAAATTAATTATACAAATTACGTGCTCAATTTTGGAAACAGGAAAATTCAAAGAAAAACCCCGGCAAGATATTACTAATAATATTTATATAAAGAAAAAAAAAACGCGAAGAGTGTATACAAATTGAAAACATAGAGATAGATTAGGAACAAAAATAAGACAATATGTGTATTACGTCAGACTTGTGTGTTATTGTCGAAGTGCGCCTGTATGTACGTGTGTGTATGAGTGCGTCTGCGCGTGCGTGTACATGAGTGTGTAAATGTGAAAGTCTTTACGGAGAATAAATTAACTACATTATAATAAGTGCAGAATCAAGCCAGGGATTAACATGTTTTCAGTCTCTTTATACTCGTATTTAAGATATAGATAGTTTATAATTCTTTTTTTACACTGATGTGAAATAAATGATTAGTCTCCTCTGATCATTAAAGTGGAAAACGCCGTAGGTGGTAGTAATTAAAAAGTAGTATCATATTCCGAAGTTGTGTTTTCGCCACAGAAATAATTGCTTGTGTTACACGTCGCCCCGGCCCGGGTCGCTCAACACATAACTTTTAATTACTTAGTCTTCGCGGAATTAGAATCAGTTACCTATCACGCCATGTGTGCGAAGGGATATGCAGCACCGCGCATCTAAAGGATTCAACGCCAACTCGATGCAAATTAATCCGCCTAATATTATAAATGAAAGTTTGTATGATTACATGCGGACGAAGTCGCGGCCAGGGCCTTAAGTTTGCTATTTTTACGTGATTTATAATTATAACGTGATATAACATTGTAATAGGCTCGCCCCCTATTACATGGGACCTAACATCGTCGGCGAAACGTGGGTGTACTTAGTACATCTCTGCCACCCCCGCTTGGGGAATATAGGCGAGACGGTGTATAACATTTGTTTAGGCTTTACGCCTTAAACGGCAATCTAAATTCCTTATGGTCTCATTAATAAATACAGACAAATGTTTCAAGTGGTACGCCTATGGAAAACCATTAGGACAGCATTGAAATAATAGATTAGCAAAACTGTGAAAACCAACGATTATGAAGTCAATGAACGACAATTTTACTAAAACTGCAAAAGCAGACTTAGTGACCAGAAATTAGATTATAACTTCTTAAATTTAATTTTAAATTTTTTGACGGACGATTTAGCGCAGTGGTTAAGAGCTTAAGCCGCTGCGCCCACTGTGTCTAATAGTCGCGGTTCGATTCCCGCACGGGACAAATCTTTGTGTGATCCACAATTATTTGTTCCGGTCTGGGTATTTGTGTATGTGTATTTTCATGTTTGTAAACTCACCCACGATACAGGAATAAATCCTAGTGTGGGAATACGTTTAAAAAAAACTCTATATATTGGTGTAAATGAGGATTTATTGACCACAAAATATCCTTAAACCCTAACAGTAACGTGAAGGGTTCTTTTTTATTTACAGTTACGTACTATATTCTCTGCTTACACCACATGGGATCTAGCGTGATGATATAGATAAATAGGGTTACGTACAGAACAAAAATTAAATAAATATGATTTTTCTAGTGGTTGGAGCATATGCCGATGGAGAGACGCGGGTTCAATTCCCGCACGGAGCAAATGTTTTCCTTCTTCTTTTCGTGTTAATGGTTCATATTTGTGCTAAGTGAGTTGCTAGTTCGATCAATTATTTTCTTTTTATATATATTATTAGGCCCGATCCTTGGCGAGATAGACACAGAGTACAGAGTTCCAGGAGGTTATGTGTGTGGGTATGTGAATGTTCTACGCTGTTGGCCGCGGGGCCTTTACAGCTTCACCGGACAAGAGGGCGAGCGTGCAACCACTACGCTCGAGCCAGAAGGGCAAGGGGGCAACTAGCTCAAGGCGCCTCGAGGGAGAACGGCCTCGGCTGGGGCAGTCGCTATGGGGGTGGGCGTACTAGGTGTCTCGCCGTGGTGCCCTGCACCGGCCGGCGGGCAAGGGATTCTTCGACCTCGCCGGCGAGGTCGGTGTCCGATCCTGTGTGCGGTATCTGTGTCCGAAAAAAGGGATGTAAGGGCATCGGGAGGGTCGGCGAGAACATGCCGCGGACGGCGGTAGCGCCTGATAGGAGGGGAGTTAAGTTCGTAATCGGCGGCGGCTACGATTAGTTCCAAAAGGTTCTTTCCTTACCGACTCCTAATAAAGATTTTTTCTTGTGACACCACCACAGAACCACCGTGCCGCACCAAGCGGTGGTGGTAGAAGTGTATTCTTGTAACTCACAAATGGTTGTTTCGGTCTAAGTGCTTGTGTGAATGATTTTCATATTTGTAAAAACCCCCGACACTGAAATAATTACTAGCCTTGAAATAAACGTAATTACGGACACGGGAATACCGCGTAGTTTGTTTTTTTTATGCTCTGATTAATAAAACTCAAATTTAAAGGACATTATTTAAATTGAATTGGTGTTGAGTCCTTCAAGTGTGGAAAAACGTTCGAATAATTCTGTATTTTAATGTTATAACAGGCAAGCCGGGTGATATTCGTTGGGAGATCATATGCCCACGGCAGTGAGGAAGGACGGCAGGGAAATGAGATAAATTTGAATTAAGGATTTAATACAATGAAACTGTAAGATAGTTGCTATCGAAAGCCAGAACGACCTCGGAGCCTTTTGTTATACAGGGCGAATCGAAATCGGAGTACCATGCCAAAAATTATAGCAAAAATGTGTCAGTCTAAAAAACTTGGATTCTGCGTTTTTTTTTATTTAATACAGTTTTTTGTACACTCCCATACAAATCCACTCGATCAATTTATATTGATAAATAAATATCTCATCTTGAAACATAAATACTTTGGAATAGATTAAGTGAAATTTTGGCGAGAAATGGATGAATGATAAAAATTTTGCAAAAAGAATAAAAATCATTTGTTCGGGTCTTAACCACGTGAATACGTACAAATCGGCGCACGAATGGAGGTAATGATAAAAGTGTTAAAACGTCACGTTTTTAAAGTACTCCAAAATACCCATCGTATTGTCGGTCTGCGAAGTACCCGCCGCTTTACTGTCTAAGTTGATGTATTTCATCAATTTTAGAATATGCCAAACTGGACCCTATTTGCTACAGCCGTGAGACACTGCACAATGGTATGTTATTATATCTTTATAATTATTACATAGCTTCGGTTTTCTTTACAGCTATTTATTTACTTTTTAACCCCCAACGCAAAAAGTGGGTGTTATAATTCTAACGTGTATATCTGAGTATCTGTGACATCGTAGCTTCTAAACGGATTAACCCACTTTCATTTAGTTTTTTTTATTTGAAAGGTGGCTTAATCTTAGCTATGATTGATTTGATGCAGATTTTGTTTTCCACACGTAATATTTACAGACACGAAAATCGATGAAAATTAAAAAACAATAGCTATAATACCATAAATAATAATAAATCCAATTAAACTATTCTAAAACCACCAAAAGCCACATAACATTGACCGTAGTATAAAATACTCGTCGGATTGTTAGTAAATTCGTATTGTATTCGATTCTGTGTAACCCTAGCCGTGAGCAACCGGCCGCTCGAGCCGCTAACAATATTGGCTTAAATTTAATACCATTCAATACCTACATTTACAACAATACCTATAATTCCTACTATAGTAAAACCAATATCACAAATGTTTACACATAATCAGTGTTTATATACGATTCACAAATATCGATTAAATCACCTCGGGCTCACACTACGTCATTAAACCAAAATTACATTGCCTTACGATCGCATCATTACAATATCAATCGAAACATTATCCTGTCAATTAGAAAAAAAATAAGTCATCGGAATAAAATATAAACATTAGGTAGCGTTATGTAATTAAAATAGCACGTTTTATGTTTGGGTTACACTTTCACGGGCACTGTTGGGAGGTGAGGTGTAGGATGCGGATGGTTGGCACTTACCTTCCTCGGTGGAGGTTGCATGTTGCCGTCACGATTAACGAGTTCCCGAGTTACCGCGATGCGGATCGATGAGTCCGCTAGAACGCTTTGCCGCCCTCTGCCGTGTCGGCATGCGGCCGCACGCCCTTTTAGACGTTATAAAGCGTTTCGGGCGCATGCGTCCTCCTCTATCCCTAACCTAATCATCCATAGACTAGAAATGCAGTTTTTTACAGAGCATTCATCTTTATTAAACGCATACTTTTTTCTCACGCATTTTTTAGAGATAAAGCATTCCATTCTTCGCTTTTGTAAATATTGACATAAAGATTGTAGGGTTTCTTAAAATCCTGAATAATGAAAATAGCAACACTAATGCGGGTTCGAAGACTGAGCATGAGGCAAGCTGGAGACTTATGAACAAGATTACCTACTTCCTTAAACTCCATCGTTATTCTTTTTCCAATGAAGATAATGCTTGACTAGTGTTATTATAAAATACACATAATTATATACTTGGGTAAATACCCACTTAGTAATTTTCAGATATTCATTCATATATTTAGAACGAATTATTATCCTTTGCAGGTAACCAATACGACATTATATTTACATTTAAAACGCGGGGAAAGTTTTCTCTCCCACACTACATAACCACTGCCTTTTTCAAAAAAACTCAAATTAACTGTCGAAAAACTCTCCTGTGTTATATAATTAAAGCTTAGACTGAAACGGAACGACTCGATTACAGAGTGAAAGGCTCTGCCCACCAGTGGAAGGAATAAACTGCTCAGACTAAGTCTTGACTAGACATCCCATTGCTAACAAAAATGGCGCCGAAAAGCGGTCACTGTTACCATGGTTACCCGCCATGTTTGCGTGATTTGGGGATCCCAGCTTAAGGATTTTTTGCCCTACTTTTTATAAAATTTTGATATGTTTATGTTCATTTTTTATAAATTTTAAAAATGTGTAATTTATTTCTCATATTATTAAATTAAAAATTATGTAACGGTCAATTTATGCCTAAATTATACATGTATGCCTCATGTGTACATTTTCAACGACATTATTTTAGTGCACCTACGTATATACAGGTTGATTTAGAATTGGGGTACTGTACCAAAAGTTATTATTGCTTTTAGTACAATACCGCGTATATACTTATTTTATAAAGAACACAATTTTACATTAAAAATTTCTTTGAGTATCAATTTGGCTAGCTATGTTTTCTAATTTGCTAACTATTAAAATATTACGGCCTAACAGCACATAAGGGCGAAATATTATAAATTATGTTAATATTACCTAATTTAAACCTATTATATCTACGAAATAATAGATTTTAATTATTTAAATAGACAATTCAAATCACGTCCAATGCAGCCGGCAGTGACTGTATCAGCTGTAATATTATCCTTCCTATCCTTGATGAAATCCTTCCTATAATTTGCCATATCTGTAAAAATCATTCCTTAACCAGCGGCCACTTCCCGTTTTCTTGGAAAGAAGCGCAAATAACCCCTCTCCCCATCCTTGTCTCATTATCGTCCCATATTCATATTACCTTTCCCTTCAATGGTCCTTAAGCGCCTTGTCCATGACCAACTGAGTTGATTCCTAAATAATTACTCCCTTCTTAATCATTTTCAATGCGGCTCCCGTCCTTGTTATAGTACCGTTACCGCTCTAGTGAATATTACGGATGATATAAGGTCAGCAATGAAAAACAGTAATCTCGCTATGCTTGCATTGCTCGACTTCAGTAATGCTTTATTAATTAATATTGTGAACTTTGACATTCTACTTGGTATTCTTCGCTCAATTAGCATATCTCCAACGGCTATTGACTGGTTTCGTAACTACCTGTTTGGGCGCAACGCGTTCGCATTAAAGAAACGTACTCCTCTTGGTGCACTAGTACCGGTGTACCACAGGGTGGCGTATATTATTCACTTTATTCCCAACCTATTACAATCTTCATACCACCTTTATGCAGATGATCTCCAAATCTACACGCAAGCCCCGTTAGCCAGGTTGTCGGAAGCTGTTAAAACAATTAATAGTGATCTAACCGATATAAGTACCTGGAGTAAAACATTTGGCCTCAAAGTCAATCCGACTAAGACGCAAGTCATTACTATTGGTAGTTCCCGGATGACTTCTCGGATTGATTGATCGTAACCTCCCCAAATTAAGTTTGATGATAGTAGAATAACAATAAGTAAAGCCCTTAAAAAATTGTGGATTTATATTGATACAAACCTTACTTGTGGCCCACAATTTGAAGAACTACTGACCCTAAAATTGCACTCGCATTATCCTTTACTTCTTCCTATAATCGACTATGCAGACGCGAGCTATCTTGATCTCACAGAAAACCAATATAATAAACTTCACCATCTTCAAAATTGTTGTATTAAATTCATATTCGCCATACGCAAATATAATAACATGCCTGAATTTCGTGTAAAACTCAAGTGGTTACCAATCCGCCTTCGCCGGCATGCTCATATATTATCTCTTCTTTACATTATTCTGTTCAATCCGACAACTTCTTCTTACCTAAAAGGAAAATTTGAATTCCTTCATGAAATACATTCAAGGTTGCTGAGATCATCGGAGAATCTAAAGCTGAAAACACCAATGCATTCTACAAATTTTTCGATAAATCCTTTACTAATTATGCCGTTCGTTTTTGGAATGCGTTGTCTGTGACGGTCCGACGCGCACAATCCTTAGCGCCCTTTAAAAAATATTCACGATCACTTTCTTCACTCATAACTTTTCCAGCACTGTTACTCTAAGACTACGACTTGTCTGTTACTGTATGTCAGTTGTGTGTGAAATGTGTATGGAAGATATTGCTTTTAGCAATAAGGCTGCCAATTTTAAAAATTGTATGGACTGCCTTGTTGGTCTGACTGCCTCGTTGGTCCAGTGGCAAAGCGCATCGCTTTGTGATCACGAGGTCCTGGGTTTGAATCCTAGGTCGGACAAGTGTAGTTTTTCTAACGAAAACTTCCCAGTACAAGTCCGGAGTCTGGAATGTGCCCAGTATATGGCAATAGGCTCGCCCCCTATTACATAGCACCTAACATCGTCGGCGCAACGTAGTTGTACACAGTACACTTCTGCCACCCCCGCTTGCGGAATATAGGCGTGTAATAAGTTATTTATTCATTGTAATATCACTGGTGTACAATAAAGAGTACTCTAACTATCTATCTATAGAATGTACTTTATGATCTTTATAATTTTTTTATTCAGACCGTAACCACTAAGATGTTTCAGTGTTAATATTTACACTAAGGTAGTAAGTACTCTAACATCACTTCAAACCCTTTTTTAATGGTAAAAGTATATTTATACTTAAACGAATTTCAAGCAAATTTCCCATTATTTGATAAATTACCCCACTTCTTAATTGGCAACATCGACCAATTTCACCAAGCCACAAAATATTGAAATGGCTTTTTGGCGGGAAATCGAAAAGTGATATTTTCTTTTGTTTTAATTTCCAAAACTTGTCTTATTTCGAATTATAATGTGTAATGTTGGTGGAATATTAACTATTATGTATTCTTATATGTGCACGAGTGAAGGTAATTGTAACAAAGTGATAAAACGTGCCTTTTCAATTTCCCTCAAAACGGCCGTCGCAATTGGTATGTCAAGTATCCATCGCTTTACTACCCAGAGTGGGGCACTTCATCAATTTCATAATCATCTTTGTCATCAAGTTCATGGGGGAGTTGAATTAATTTAGAAATGTAAAATATTCGTAATACTTGACGTTGGCAAAATACGCGCCGTCGTGATGCAATAAAATTAAAAAAACAAAATCGAAATTTTTACTGTTTTTTTTTGGAATTAATCATAAGAAAATAGTAAAACTAACAGATGGAAAGTAATCTTCTTGTTGTTATTGTGTTTTCTTCCACGATTGTGACATAATTTTATAGCACATACCGCGAAGTTTAAATTTTTTTACGAGCATAATGATGGTTAGCTGTACAAGTGACACTGACGTAAGGGGAGCACCGGAGAACCTATCTACTATACTAAGCTACCATACCATTGGTGTATAAATTTTGTGCCGTTTTTGCGCGCGCGATCCTCCATTCGGACAAGTAATTCTATCTATATCATCACGGCAGATCCCTTTCGGGATAGGCAGAGAGTACAGAGTTCAACAGATTCTTTCCTCACATACCATAGACAAGTAATTCATCTAAGATAAACTGATGCATGCAACAAAAAATGAGGAAATGTATAATAATATTACTGAATTTGTACCATCGCCACCTCGTTTATCTTGTCAGCTAAAGTTTCCTTGAAGGACACTTTCATGAATATGCAACAACTGGGTTCAATTGAACCTGCTTTCGTACCACCATAATTTCTTATTTTTTTGTAATCTTAAAAAAACCCCTATATATAAATAAATACACCGACACCCAATGGGGGAACCACCTTCAAGGAATACCCCAAGCGCGGGTGGCAGAGGACACTGAGTACACCCACTTTTCGCCGGCGAGCCTTTTATCGTATACCACAATTCCAGACTCCGAACTCATACTGGGAAGGACCTCGAGCTTACAAAGCGATGCGCTTTACCACTAGACCAATGAGGCAGGCAGTAAATTTTACAATAAACATCATAAACAGCCGAACACCTCTACTGTAGGCCTTCTCCAATGATCACCACAAAGACGGCCACATAACGATTTTACCCCTTATATCTTTCACCCGGTCAACTGTTCATATTATGGGGGGCTTGCCCACTCCTCAAAGAAATTTGCAATAATAAACAAAACGTTGTTAACGAGTAATTAATGCTAAAAGAGTAGTTAACGAATATATATAGACATTCAAACACAACCTTTAAGTTTAAGCCCATATTATACCGTCTACAATAACACGAGAAACTTACAAGATCGGCAACAAATACAGAATAATCTCTTTGTAACCAGCCTAATATTTACTTAAAATTCCAAGTACTACTAACGCTTACTTACAAGATTGAGCCATACATAAATAGTTAAAGAAGACGCTTAAAAATACCTCTAAATAGTCCCTAGAATTAAAGCATTATACAATTATTGTCAATAGAATATTACCGTATGAATTAGTGGCCACCTGCCGTGGATAATTACCCTGCTACACGACACGTGTCGGCCTATTGGCTGTCGCCCTGACGGGTGTCCGCTATGACAAGTCGGCAGACCAACCATTTTAACGTACAATCGCCTGCATCTTCTTCTTCCTCGTTCCCTCATTGCTGAAGATCGCAACCACGCACGAACAGTCTCCATTGGGTGCGGTCATATGCGGAGTGTACCGCCCGATGCATGCTGCCACCCACCGCCTTCTTTATTGCGTCAGACCATCTAGCAGGCCCTTCCCTAACTACGTCTACCGTCCATTTTGCCTAAAAAAATCTGCTTTTCCAGACAATGCTTTGAAGACCTCATAGTTTGTCCGAAGAACTGAGGGCTCTTTGTCGGAAGATCGTGGAGAGCCGTGTGGTAATTTTAAGTTGTGCAAGTTCTGCCTGCACCAGAGATGGGCAAAATGTAATCAGATTAATTATTACAATAGCATTTTGTAATAATCAATCATGATTCAAGATTAAGAGTGTAATCGTAATGGTTGAAGATTACAAAATGGAATTGTAATCGTTAATCATTAATACACCATCATGCCTATACTCCCCAAACGAAGGTGGTTAATAATTAATCTGATTAGATTTTGCCCATCTTTAGCCTGCACTTAGATGTGTGATGATTTAAAAATAATTATTTAACCATCAACTAACGTCGTAAATATGTACTTATATATTTTGAACAACGTTATTTTAGTGTTTTTTTTTCAATCGTCGTCCCACACTACACACGACTTGGCTTAACGACTACCACGTTACATGGTAACCGGGACCAGCGGCTTAACGTACCTTCTGAAGCACGGAGACGCTCAAATGCCACAAACTGTCACTCATCTCAGGCCGACCGAGTGGAACGCTACTTAACCTTGGCGATAGTTAGAACACCGCGGTCGCACAGCGATACCAGCGCCTCGTGGGTGCGTTTACAAATTTGAAACTAACATATACAAACACCCAGACCGAAACACATATTTGTAGGTCAGGCAAAGAATTTTATTCATGATTATGGCACAACTCGACAGTTTTAAGCTACACTTCTTCTCCTTCTCAATGCGGACGACTGTGCACATATATGTAATATATAATCGGCGTTTGGCTATTGGTATGTTAGATATCGGCAGGACAACCTTTTAGAGGTATTCACGTACATATTATTACATATGACATCAAAAATGTATAAAAAATTCCAATATACTGAATTCCCAGGAATTATGTATATTTTCAAGTCAAGAGTCGCCGTAACTGGCGAGCATGTATGAGACGAACTATGAGAATAGAGAAAGCCAGAGGTGTATGTAAGGAAAGAACCTGTTGGAAATCTGTACTGTCTGCCTTTTCCCCCCAAGGGATCTGTCGTGATGATATAGATAGATAGATTCTAAGTAGAACATGTGTTAAATTCACGATAGCCGGGAAATGTATTAAAACGAGGGGGTTAAATTATGACGAAAAGGAAAAAGTGAGTATGATTAGATTACAAAGGTCTACTTTTCGCTAGATGAATACTTAAATGGTAAATTATAAGACAAGTTGTTATTGTGTAATCTATATATTAATATGTGAAGCAAAAACACCTGTACGCCTTTTTACGAAAATTGCGCGGACGGAGGAGTATGAAATGTCCCACACTTATAGTTTACATAGAGAAGGATTGCAGAATGCTAATATTTTTTTAAATTATGCGTAAAACATACATTAAATCAATGAAAAAAACATTACACACACCACCATGTATTTGACACAATACACGTCAAATTGATGTTTGTCTTTAATATTATTTGTCTATAGTCTTACTGAATGTCTAACATAACCAGCAAACGATGGAAGAGTACGAGGCATGCCTTTTAAGTTTTGTCGTTTGAAGAAAAAAACACAACTAGAACCTCATAGTACTTTTTATTGTTTTTCAAAGTATTCACCACGTAGCTTAATACACTTTTCCATTCACTCAAACCAGTTATTATAACATTTATTCCACTCTAAAGTGGGGGTGTTCAAAATGGCTGACTTGAAAGCGTCGACTGCTTCTTCACCGGACTGGAACCTTTGACCACGAAGACTTTTCTTGATTTTAGGAAATGCAAAGAAATCGTTAGGGCTTAGGTCAGGACTGTATGGAGGATGGTCAAGAATTTCTACTTTTTCCTGCTTCAAATACTCAATCGTTTGACGAGCGCTGTATGAGCTTGCGTTATTGTGGTGCAGGATGATGCGTCTCTTTGAGCTAGATTTTCGAAGTTCGGCGATGACTTGTGGTAAACAAACTGTGGTATACCACTCTGCGTTAACCGTTCTACGATCTTCAAGTGCAATAGTCGCAACATGGCCGGTTTTTCCAACGAACGTGGCCACCATCTTCTTTGAAGTGCTTCGAGAACGAACAACTTTAGTCGGCTTTGGCTCGTCTTGA
Source organism: Phalera bucephala (assembly GCA_905147815.2). NCBI lineage: Eukaryota > Metazoa > Arthropoda > Insecta > Lepidoptera > Notodontidae > Phalera > Phalera bucephala. The sequence continues at coordinate 22,242,440 of LR990609.1, read as the reverse complement.
AAGACCCAGATTGTAGATTGTTGTTTGGAATCAGAATCGTATGCATAGATCCAAGATTCGTCACCACTGATGATGTCGTAGACGTGATTTGACTCTTCTCGGTTGATCCTTTGCAGAGTTTTCCTACACCATCTGACGCGGGCCGCCTTGTGATCGTCGGAAAGCAGATGCGGTATCCAACGACAAACTAGCTTTCTCACACCAAGCGCTTCATGCAAGATCTTCTGAATGGTTGTCCCTGAGATGCCTAATAGAGCCTCTATCTCTCGATACGTCATGACGATCTTCGAGAATTAGTTTGTCTCACAGCAATGATGTTATCTTTAGTAAAGGCGGATTTTGGGCGTCCTTCGCGAGATTTGTCACTAACACTAGTATGTCCACGCTGGAATTCTAAATACCAGCGTTTGACAGTCCGCAGACATGGGGCTTCATCACTGAACACAGATGTCAGCTCTTCAAAACACTGAAGCCGTGTCAGGCCTCTTCTAAAGTTGTAGAAAATTATTGCACGAACATTTTCCTTAGAAAGATTCATTTTCGTACGTAACCTGACAGATTCCAATCGACGCTGTGACTAACCAATAGCAATAATCCTAATACTTTCAACTGTTTTGAGATCCAAAATTTAAACACATTCGAATATAGAACAGTTCCAAATTCAAAATTGCCGGGAAATATGGAAACGACAGAACATAAAAGGCATGCCTCGTAGGTCGAATATCGACCTATGGGCGACCAATAGTTACTATAAATATGACATTGTTTATTACCAATTTATTAAATATAATTTTATTTTATTATCCTATTACCGTCGCTGGGCAAGCTCTTAGAGCGTCTTGTACGCCCTCGCCTGATACCTTTCGATGATTTCCTCGAGATGTCTCTGGCACGTGGTGACACTGACGACGGACTTTTACTCAAAGAATCTAACACTAAGGACGGGCTAGAGAAATTAGCGGACACATGTCTGCAACTTATTCATAAATGCGGTGAAAGATACCGCCTTACGTTCGCTCCTCAAAAAAACATACCAACTCCTATTAAAAGGGAATTTACAATCAGCGCCGCGTATTAAATTCAACAATCAAACAGTCAAAACAAAAGAATCGGTTTGTTATCTCGGTTTATTTCTTGAGTGAAATTTATCATTCATTGAACATATAAAAACTATAGACGAACAAGCTAAACGAAACTTTTACTTCTTCACCTTCACACCTTCTTCTTCCAACTTCACCAGAATATCAAGGTCAACTTGGGGCCTTCGTTTTAATACTCTTAAAATCATATACGGAGCAACATATTTAGGGCTGTGCGTGGCACCTGTATGGGCCAACAGGGCCATGATAGGGGCGACACGGCGTAAATTGCTGCAGAGTCAACGCTTGGCACTGATATTTTTGTATAAGGCACGGTCAGTACAGAAGCCCTACCGGTACTTCCAGTCAATCTTGAGACAACTTGAACACCGAGTTTCTATTGCCTCGAGACCGTTGTAAAATTACTAGATTATTCAAACCGTTATCAATCGCCTATGAAGATCTCTTGACCGAATGACAGGAAAGAGGGGATACAACAACAGAGGGTCGTCACCTTTACCTGTTCTTTCCATCCATACGTGAGCGTTTGGCGAGAACATGGCTGGAGGTTGTCCACTGTGTGGCTCAATTTCTCACCGGACATGGCAACTTTAAGAGTAAATTATTCTCTTTTAAACTGGTACCTTCACCGCTATGTCAGTGTTCTACGTCTTACTACGAGTATGAAGAATCAGCACTCCACGTTCTTTCGGAGTGCAGTCTCTGGCACAACGAGCGTACCATTATGTTAATCAGCCTGCAGAATACCCCTGGGGTAATCTATTACACGGATCTTGTAGAAACTCGGGATAATTTCCGTGCGTTCTAGCGTTTTTACTGGAATCGAACATGAGCCTCACAAAACACCTGCTAATATTTTTTTGTATCCGTGATGCTTTACAACTGAGCTTATCCTAGTTGTAGTCTCCTTCTTTATAGCTGATGTGCCAATTTTTTGTGCCTCCCGCTTTGCAAAGGAGTGAAGTGGAATTATATTTTTCCTACTCCTCCTGTTTTTGCTACCTAATTAAATTTGTTGCGGGTTCCAAGACAATTGAAGCGCTTCCCGGGACACCCCAAGGTTCAAATCAAGAAGACCATTGCGAATGCTGGCATACAGGAGTTACAATGGTGAGAATGTATAGCGGGCTTAGTCACAGATATAATTTTATTTGATTATATTTAATCCATCATCATAATCCATCTTATAATCTAATTTACCTATACTGTGTTCAAAATTGTAGTTGCAAATGTCTGATTAATAATAATAATAGTCCTTGCACCTGCCGGCTTAACCTGCATTCCGAAGCACGGACACGCTTGCATATGAAAATGCCTTAAATGGGCTTCTCAGATATACCATGTCGAACGCTGATTAATCTTAATGATCGCTAAGAACAGTCGGTCTTTCCTAAACCAGACAGTTTAAGACAGACGAATGTTCTTAACGATCGTTCACGTTCTATATGAAAAAAAACTTTTGATTGTGATATTTAAACCCTTTGAGCACTCGTCAACCCCATAGCCGTCGGCCGCTGACCTGCTTACCTTCACTAGTCGCTCACACCGACGCAGCGCCGGTCAAGTTCGATATTACTCAATGGCAAATTGAACGTGTTTAAATATGCGATTATTTTGTCGGTATTTTTATATTTTTAAATACAAAAATACCGACAAAATAATGAGCAGATGTTTTCATCTGCTTTGGTAGGTATGTTGGGGAAAATTTTAAAGGTCTCCGGGTCTTCATAGGAACACTTAAGTATGTATGTAGGGTATTTGAGTTAGATTTTCGAGGTATGTGCCATTACATAGAAAAATTAACGAAGTGAAAAGAAGTTACAAAAAATACTGTGTACAGGGAAGAGTTCCGTGAGGAAAGATCCTGGGGCTCTGTACTCTCTGCCTTCAGAAGGGATCTGGCATGATGATATAGATGGTTAGACAATAATTACCGAAGGCCATACATTAGAAAAACTACCGCGTTAGCCAACATCGACACCACAGAGGGATTGATTCCGGAATCTCCGTTTGGGAGTGAGCTTGGGCTAGGCCCTTATTCACTACTAGCCGTAACCCGCGGCTTTGTACGCGTTTCTTTTGTAATTTGACATTGGCTGGTAGGACATTTTTGGATAACATTATTCCAAGACAGAAGAGACACCTCCATATTTAGTTTCTTTCAAAGAGAAAGAAATAAAATAAATTATCTCCCAGAAATATTGCATTTCCTGAGATAAAAAGTAGCCTTAAAGAATCTCTGAAAATTCCTCCATTTTCCAATGATAGCCTATTTAAAATCGGTTCCACCATTCTGGATATTAACACGGACAAACAAACATTTTTTTATTGTGCGTATGCACTTAAAATATCTTTTTTATTCCAAAATCACAAATCCCTAATCAATATTCTTGTGTGCTGTGCGGGGATCATCATACCTGCAAATATTTGACAAAGTAAGTTAAAGCAGTCTACGTTTTATCGGTTAAACCAAGTCATCTTTGTTTTGCAAAAGGATTTATAAAATCAACTTAGAAATGAGTAAATTTTTGTTGTAGAACAATTTCAACAGGTCCTCAGACTTGTAGTCACCAATGAAGAGTAAGAGGAAAATCGAATATCTTTGAGCCTTCATGCAGGCCGGTAAAAATCCACCAAATGCATATTGGAATGATTTTATGTACTACTTACACGGATAATATCGGCATGATATAGTGTGTGAAAAGTTTCCCATTTCATATTACTATTTTACGACTTAAGATACTTTAATACTATCTATCAATCTATATCATCACGTCAAATCCCTTGCAGGGTAGGCGGAGAGTACAGATTTCTAACAGGTTCTTTTCTTACAGACCTTTCTGGCTTTCTCCACTCTCATAGTCCGTCTTATACATGCTCGCCGATTACGTAGACTCTTGACTTGCCCTTCGGATAAGACACGTTCTATTCGGTTATAGTAAGATAGTCTAGGTCTTCCTTAATATCAACGTTCTTTCACTTACTCATTTTATATCTGTGTGGTTTCTTTCATATTAAGAAATAATAGATATTCCGCAGAAGTCATGCAATTGTATATATTGCTATGCTATATATTTTTCGAGATAAAAAGTGTTTTGTTTTATTTTACGATCGAGGTGTCACGAGGTGTCTTACACACCTTCACATAAAGTTTCAACTAAATTCTTTTAGCCAGCTATGTCGCAAGAACCCTGATTCTGACGGGGATAAAAAGTATCTCAAACATTATTTCGAGACCTAAAACATCTTGAAAATGTTAGTAAGATCCATTTTGCTATTTTAGTATGAAGAAATAACGGCTATCCCGGAAGAACCGTGTGTGAATATATTGTATATTTTGTCAACTTCCACTAGACTTATTTTCCTATCAACTCACTCTATCACCGGGTTCAGCCTTAGCCCCACTTAGCCCGCACAGTTGGTATTTGTAAAATATAAACTAAACTATAGCGCGATCTTATTCAACACACACCACTAACGCCGTCTCAAAAAAAACATACAATACCTTCCTTTTTAAGAAGGATTATCAGTTTATCATTTTATTTTTTTATATTAATATTTATATTTCTGATATAAACCTTCTTTACCTACCCTGACAAAGAGTGTAATCGAGCGTAATAATATCTTAAAACGGTTCATTGCCAGCTAAGTATGTAGCAAAGTTTTGTCAGTTCATTTTGTGTTAGTCTTCTCGTAAGATATTAATCGTCGATAAAGTTTCGTGTCCGGCCCATCCGTCGTTAGAGTTCTCTTCGAAAGAAACAATCCTGAATGCATTATGTTGCACGAAATCCTGTTTTATTGTGTAAATCAAACGTTTATGAACAATTTCCAGCGAGTGCTTTTAACTACGTAAAGTTTTTCGTGAGGGGACGAACCTAAATCCAACATCAATTGATGGAGGAATTCATGTGTAGGCAGAATCACATAGTTTACGTCGTTACTAACTACTACTAAAGTTTTGTGGTTTATCCCGCGACAATCTAGTAGCGTAAGTTGTTTTGGAACAATGAATGATTTATCAAAATCGACTTTCTTTTTCTTTCCTCAGAAACTGTGAGATTTTTCGAAAATATGAGTATACAGAGTTATCCATCAAACAGGTTTGGAGTAAAGTATCTTCTTAGAAATTCAATGTTTCGCTTATTTTTGTATTTTCTGGTAAATCCTTGTGAATCTCCGGCATACATACTATTCAATAGCTTATCAAACATTTTAAGCTATCCGCATGCAAAGTTTCATCAAAATCCGCCTGGTAGTTCTTGCGTTATGATCATCTTACCCTTAGACAGACAGACAGGCAGGCAAACAGACACGAAAGCCAAAAATTTTAGAATTGGCATCCACATCAATAGAATGATATCCGTCGGTTGTTATTTCCAAAAAATATACACAGACATGACTTCCTTACAGTTTTATTATATGTAGTATGTAGAGATATATATATGCTTTACTTTTCCCTACAAACTGTTTCAATTCATGAAAACCCAAATATTAACTATGTTGTCTGTCATATAAAATATCTCCATGCTAAGTTTCACTGACATCTAAAGAGTAGTCTTGGAACAATGAATGATAAATCGAAATTGACTTTTTTCTCCTTCCTCAAAAACCCTTAGATTTTCCGAAAATATAAGTTTACAGAGTTGTGACCTTTTGTATAGGTTACTATCACACAAAATTTCATTGCAATCCGTTACACAGGTTATGAATAAAGTGTATTTTTAGAAATTCAATGTGTTGCTTATTTTCGTCTTATCTGGAAAAACATTTTAATTTTTCGGGATAAATACTATACTATACGTTAGCCAGTATTTTTAGGAATGCCGCATGCAAAGTTTCATTAAAATCCGCCTTGTAGCTTCTGTTTTGTTTTTCATACCCTCCGACGGACAGATAAACACACACGAAAGCCATAGACATCGATAGTATGATACCTCTGAGTTGTTATTTCCTAAAAATATTCCATGTACAAACACGATTTCCTTACAGTAAAGATGACCAATTAAACGCGTAACGCGGCATGTTACGATTACTTTGTGAAATGATCGTTGAATGGCAGTGTGGTCTCAAACCCGATCGCCCCTGTAATTTTTAAGCGTCTTTCGCCCCTTTTTACGGTACCAATTCGCCCCTCAGAACGGGGCGAACTTATTTTTTATATTTGTGAAGTCCCGTTCACCCATTGCTCTATAAAAGCATTATTTTTCAAAATAAATGTATATTGTAATCTGAATTTTATTTCATTGTGACTACAATTTATTTAGAGTTGATGGCTTTAAGTTTTTCCAAAACTGTATGAAAACAAAACTACTGACACAGACTACAGGAGGGGCCAGTTTAAATTTTAAGGTTTAAGGGTTTAGTTAATTAATCAGGGGCATAGCATGCGAGACCTTCAATGTGTGGCATACGAGGCAAGCCTTTTAAGTATTGTCGTTTGAAGAAAAAAACACAACTAGAACCTTATAGTACTTTTTATTATTTTTCAAAGTATTCACCACGTAGCTTAATACACTTTTTCATTCGCTCAAACCAGTTATTATAACATTTATTCTACTCTAAAGAGGGGGTGTTCAAAATGGCTGACTTGAAAGCGTCGACTGCTTCTTCACCGGACTTGAACCTTTGACCACGAAGACTTTTCTTAATTTTAGGAAATGTAAAGAAATCGTTAGGGCTTAGGTCAGGACTGTATGGAGGATGGTCAAGAATTTCTACTTTTTCCTGCTTCAAATACTCAATCGTTTGACGGGCGCTGTGTGAGCTTGCATTGTCGTGGTGCAGAATGATGCGTCGCTTTGAGTTAGATTTTCGAAGTTCGGCGATGACTTGTGGTAAACAAACTGTGGTATACCACTCTGCGTTAACCGTTCTACGATCTTCAAGTGCAATAGTCGCAACATGGCCGGTTTTTCCAACGAACGTGGCCACCATCTTCTTTGAAGTGCTTCGAGAACGAACAACTTTAGATTGTTGTTCGGAATCAGTATCGTATGCATAGATCCAAGATTCGTCACCACTGATGATGTCGTAAACGTGATTTGACTCTTCTCGGTTGATACTTTGCAGAGTTTTCCTATACCATCTGACGCGGGCCGCCTTGTGATCGTCGGAAAGCAGATGCGGTATCCAACGACAAACTAGCTTTCTCACACCAAGCGCTTCATGCAAGATCTTCTGAATGGTTGTCCCTGAGATGCCTAATAGAGCCTCTATCTCTCGATACGTCACATAACGATCTTCGAGAATTAGTTGTCTCACAGCAGTGATGTTATCTTTAGTAAAGGCGGATTTTGGGCGTCCTTCGCGAGATTTGTCACTAACACTAGTATATCCACGCTGGAATTCTAAATACCAGCGTTCGACAGTCCGCAGACATGGGGCTTCATCACTGAACACAGATGTCAGCTCTTCAAAACACTGAAGCCGTGTCAGGCCTCTTCTAAAGTTGTAGAAAATTATTGCACGAACATTTTCCTTAGAAAGATTCATTTTCGTACGTAACCTGACAGATTCCAATCGACGCTGTGACTAAACAATAGCATAAATCCTAATACTTTCAACTGTATTGAGATTCAAAATTTAAACACATTAGAATATGAAACAGATTCAAATTCAAAATTGCTGGGAAATATGGAAACGACAGAACATAAAAGGCATGCCTAGTACCATTACATCCAAAGTATTAGACACCGACCTCGCCGGCGAGGTAGAAGAATCCCTTGCCCGCTGGCTGGTGCAGAACACTACAGTGTGACACCTAGTATATGTCCTCCCCAATAGCGGCTTCCCAAGCCGAGGCCGTTCCTCCTCACTCACACACCAAAAATACCATTACAAAGTCATTTCACAAAGTAGGCAGAACACGCAGCGTTTCAGGGCCCTAATACGTACATGAAAACGCTGCTATATCTATTAAACTTGCAGACATTTCCCATGTAGAAATACAGACCTACGCACCTTAAATTTAGTCTTACTATCTCAGTCGCAAGGCATCACACTTGAGCTGGATCGTAAACTTAATCACTACATATTATAAAACAAGGTCTCCCGCCGCGTCTGTCTGTCTGGACGCGATAAACTCAATAACTAGCAAAAGGATTTTCATACTTTTTTCTATCTAGGTACGTTGGGCTTGCATTCGACAGACAGATATTTGTTATATGAACCTGTGTGGATAATATCTAACAAGTTGCCAAGTTGTTTGAAATGATTTTGATAATGGAAACATAAAGAATTCATATCAGTACTCAGTGTTCCGAATGTTACTAAATTTCCCCATTGTCAGATCGTAAATATACAATATAATAATAATTATACTGCAAGTATTAACCTATCCAGTATATCATAACGCCAGATCTCTTGTGGGCTAGGCAGAGGCAACAATAATAACTCCAAATTTAAAAACAATCTTAGGAATATTGGTAATATACACAGGTCTGTTTCATAGACCTGTGTATATTATCAAAACACCGCATTGCCTGAATAGCCACCTCGCTGGTCTAGTGGCGCTTAATGGGCGAAGCGATCACGAATTTCTAGACTCGTATCTTAGGTCGGACAAAGTGTAATTTTTCTACCAGTCTTGTATTTGTATCAGTTCGGAGTCTGGAATTGTGCTCAGTATAATGAGTTTAGGCTCGCCCTAACATTAGGATTTAAAATCAGTCGGTGAGGTACAGAGTACACCTCTACCACTCCCACTTGTGGAATATAAGCGTGATACTGTTTCTTTTTTTTATTTTTCTCTCCCTCTTCGTAGAGAATAACGTACTTAAAAGATCCTCAAAAATAACCACTTACCAAAACTTTCGGTCGCCTCGCAGTCCCGTATTTATTCTCAAAATAACTCATCTTCATTCAGTTCACCAAAACATCAACATTCCACGGCAAACAACTGAACTGTCGTATATTTGAACTTATTAATTAAACCAAAACAAAACACAATTTCGACGCATTTAACTTGTAATACCAATTAGCCAATCACATACACGATACCAATGTTACACTTATTAAACAATATTTTCCCATAATATTTATGGTGGACCAATTTTCACACGCATTACACCACAATTGGACCTTTTAATTGTTTTAATTGGCGTTGGGACACGAAAACTTACGGATGTAATATCACAATATAGGTACGCTATGTAAAATTTGTTTGTCTTGATTTATAAATTCAAACAATTATAACAAAGTAAGTACTTATAATACAAATCTCTCGTGCATTTTTCACGATTAATATAATAAAATGTGCAATTTTTTTTCTGTATTACAGGAGATTTAATTCGAAGCAGGAATTTTAAATCTACACTTTAAAAAAATATCAACGTAAATTATCTGCGTTCTTTTATATAGCAGGCGTATAACTAAGTTACATTAGTTAAAATTCTAAATCAATCGATGTATTATTATCTGATAAGTGGTCTCTTAGTCGTTGGTGCTGATAACGAACAAGGTCCATAACAATGTTTCGGGTACTTAATAAGGTGATTACGAGTTGATAAAATGTCATTGCGCCCATTACGTCGAACACTCGAGTTCCGCAATTTTAATTGATCCGTAATATGTTTTAGATCGTTCGCAGCAATTGATTAGGTCCAGCAGTGGTTTTTTGCCATAATACTGATAAGTTTATTTATCAATATCGTCACGCGAGATCCTTTACGGGGTAGGCAGAGATAAGAGAGTTCCAACCAGGTTTATTTTTCGTACAGGCCTACCTCATGACCGATTCATTGGCGACATACGCTATAAAACTGAACGGTCTTACAAATATTAAGAAAAAGAAGAATACCTAGTTATTCTAATAGGTATTCGCATCTTTTTCTCATAAAAGTGGGTGATATTTATTATTAGTCAAGCAGTATTAGGGAGGGTCACGACGGTACTCAGCGAGTCTCCACGGACATGTGTATATTATCTAATGTAGTATGTATGTGATTTAAAAGTCAGTAAGATCCAAATAAAAAAGACATTCTTTGTTTGGTATCTAAGTGACCTAAAGTGACAATTTTACATGGGTGAATAGGTACTGCTCCCTCATAGACTCACACTGTGAGGGCTATGTGAGAACAATTTAGTGGAATGTGCTTGTTCGCGCTCGCTCACCTCTTTGACGATATGGTCGCGTGATCCTAGTCACTTTTTTCCTTCACTTGAATCTATCACACGAATCAATACAAATAGACAAATAACAAACATATTAAAATAACAAAAAAAAAACTAAAGGTAAGCCGTTAGGCTTACTTAAGCCTAACAAAGGGCGGCCTTATCGTCAAAAAGCAAAATCTTCCAATCAACCTAGAACTAACAAAGTTAAGCCCGGTAATTATAAAATTTCTTCCTCCACCAAATATTGAATTCTATCTCACATACTCAAAAGTGCACTTGGTTATATACTAAATAATTTTATCTACACTAATATAATAAAAAGGAAAGATTTTTATTTTTGTACGTTTGTAACGAATAAATTCAAAACCTACTGGACCGATTTTAATGATTCTTTCACCAATAGAAAGCTACATTATCCAGAAGTAACATAGGCTATAAAATATAGACCCGATAGGTTGTCGACCGGGTACGTAGTCGCGGGAAACTGCTAGTCTAATATAATTATCCACTTTTGCCTTTAAAGATTCGCGCCTTTGGCTTTTACTAAGATTATGGACTTTCTAGTCTATTTATAATTTTTTTTTTTCAACACCTTCTTGCTGCGATTATCCCTCGCGAACAGTAAACAGGGCTAGCACGGGCGGAAAGAATTGTTTTCGCGCAGGGCAAAATTTTGTCGGACCGTGATTCGAGTCTTGTACGCAAGTCAAAATTCTCAGTACACCCCGATTAGAGAATTGCTTCATAAATTCCAAACGAAAACTAAATTTCCAAATTTAAAGGTTTTTACCCTTTTTTAAGCACTTTTATACCCCAATTATCAATGAAACTTGCCGCGTGTTTCCCGGCTTAGAATAGGACCAACCCATCTCATCCCATCGGGTGTCGTACAAGGCGACTAAGGAAAAACTAGGGAATGGGCAGCAGCGTTCTCCTAGATACTTCCACGATCACTGTACTGCGCTCGCCAACCCGCCTGCCAAGCGTGGCGAGTAAGGCAAATCCCCCAATCAACAAGGCAGCGTGGGACGACCGCCTGCCAGATGGACCGACGATCTTGTGAAAATCGCAGGAAGTCGTTGGATGCAGGTGGCATCGGACCGGTTACGCTGGAAAGCGATTGGGGAGGCCTATGTTCAGCAGTAGACAAGTATAGGCTGAGATGATGATACGTCTTAGGAATGCATTTGAAATCTCCTTTTTGCTATGAATCAAAAATAATTTTAGTTTTTATAGCGCACTGAAGGAGTAAAAGCATATTTTGCAGATTTAAAGATACAAAAGATACATCAAAAATTTTTGAAATCAATTGAGTTTTCGATTTAGAACAAACTACTTTCAGGTCTTGCGTTTATTATGTTACAGCTTGTATATCAATACAATATAAATTTAACAATTCTCGAAACTAGTTTTCTCGTATCTTACTTTTGACACGTCGCGCCATCCTAACATTTTAAGATAATATCTATGTGCAAGACAAAAAGGATACTTCACGCCTAGGGCCACCCATAGATGTAGTACCAGATCCGTGATGTCTAGTTGCGCGCGGCCTGTGCTAGCCCTTCTTTAAAGTCTATTTCGCGCATCCGTGTTTATACTCTACACCGTCATCGATACAGATTTTTCGCCATTTTTTCATACTTACAAAATTAACAAAAGTATAAATAAGTCGTCGTGACCATCTCTGGGGGAACGCCTTTGTCCTGCAGTCAACGTCCTTCGGCAGATAATGATAATAACTCAATGGTGAGATTGAGTTTCGAAATTCGTGGTAGATCTAAAAACAGAACTCGTAGACCACTAAAAACAGAACTCGTAGACCAACTCGCACCCGCCGCCGGCCACTCCGTTCACTCGATCGAGTAATCGGGGTTCAAATCAAAACCCGCATGGGGCAAACATTAACATAGCAAACAATAATAATTTTGTTTCAGTCTATGCGTATTATTCGTAATAAACGAAAAAAAAATCAATTTTGTGTATTATTGTTAAATTCCCAGATTGATGATTAGACACCAGGATTGTGTATCGTCGGACGTAGCTGTATCGTAGAATAGCGAAATTTCTTTTTCCTATAGTTATCGTGAAATGTTATTTAAAACTTTTTAACATTAACCTTCTCACGGTAATAGACTTACCTCCTACTACGAGGGCTGTTTGATATAAGTTTCGTGAAATGGCGGCGTCTGTTTCAGGAATGTTACTTTAAAACCACCACCACTTCTACCTCAAATTATAAATGTAAAAGTTTTTATGTTTGGATGTTTGTTTCTCCATCACGCAAAAACGGTTGAACGGTTTTAGATGAAATTTGGCACACAGATAGTTTATTACCTGGATTAACACACATGTCCCGAAAAATTGTAAGATTTCTGTCTAAAGTCAACGCGGACAAAGTGGCGGGCAGGAACTAGTTTATTATAAATTTTTCCAGCCCATACTATTGCTCTGAACCTGTAGTAGATTTAATACTGGTAGAAATTTTGATCCCAAGTCTGTTATTCAATTGTATCATAATTGTACGCAGATGACCTAAAAATATTTAGACCCATTAAATGTTCATATGATTGTTTTCTTTTTCAAGAGGACCTACATAGGTTTGAGAACTACTGTACCAATAACAGACTCCAGATTAGTATTTCTAAGTGCTGTTGTATCAGTTTCACAAAGAATCATAACGTCTTTCGGTATCTGTACTCTCTAAATAATATAACTTTGTACAGAGTGTCCTTAATTCGTGACTGTGTGTGTGATTGATGTACGCTGATGGCCGCGAGGCCTTTACAGCTTCACCGGACTTAAGGGCGAGCGTGCAACCACTACGCTCGAGCCAGAAGGGCAAGGGGCGACATACTCGAGGGCGCCTTGAAGACGCGCCCTCGGTTGGAACAGTCGCTGTGGGGGGACGGGGTGCACTACTAAGTGCACCGGTCAACCGCCGGCTATGGGAGGGGATCTACGACTACGTCGTCGTCACCCGTATTCTAAGCGGAAAGAATGGATGACAAAGCATCGGGGGGATCGGCGTGACTTGGGGGTTTTACTTGATGAAAAGCTACATTTAGATACCCATATTAATAAAATAGTAAGCAATGCCTATCGCATGTATAGTCTTGCTATGAGAGCAGCCAAGGATTTCAAGAAACCGAATACCTACACATATTTATAATAATCCTTAATTAGATCTCAACTTGAATATGCAGTGATGGTGTGAAATCTCTTTTATAATAAATATATAGACATTGTAGAAAGAGTTCAGCAAACATTTTTAAAATCAATGGAATACCGTTGTTCATCTAGTTATTGGTGCGACTCATATGGAGAATTACTCGAGAAATATAATTTACAAACATTAAAATCTAGACGTATTGTCCTGGAAATTTGTTTTTTATATGATTTATGCAATAATGTGTATGATTGCTTAGATATTTGCAACAAATTATGTTATCTGGTACCTACAAAAAGTTTGGTTCGAGAAGCGCGCACACGTCCTGTATTTGCCGTTTCTTCATGTAAAACTAACACTGGTATGCGTGCTCCTTCCACTACGGCGTCTTACCATCAACTATATTAAGTACTTTTATTACCTTAACCTATTCGCACTCCCCGCACGTCAATTTAAAAAGGCCCTTATAAATTATGTTGGTGACAAGACAAACTTTAAGTAATAGCACATAAAAGCACAGTTAATTGCCTTTTATACTTACCTTACATGTATTTACAATGTACGGCTATTTTATTAACATTTTTTTTTGTATAATCTGTGGATTCTGTCTGATTTCTGTCTGTGGATCTGTGGAATTGGATCTGTGGATGTGTTGAGCTTACTATTTTAGTCATCATATTGTGTAACTGTTTGTTGTTCTAAATAAGTAAAATAAAATAAAATAATTATCGATCATTGATGTCATGATTTTTGGTTTAGACCACAGTACAAAATTTATAACAGTTTTGGCAATCTACCAATACAATGGCGCCTTCATGGTTTTCCGATGGCGTAAAAGGTACAGACATAGGTATGTGTGTGTCGCTCAGATGGTTTTCCTGTTGATTGGTAATCTCAGATTATACATACTCTTTTGATGTCAACTCTTATCTGTTTGGTTTATGTATTATGTTTGAATTACTTTAAATTGGGAATGTCAGTTTTATTTGTTCAGATTGAAGTGTATCATATTTTGTACTTAGTAAAAAATCGCTTGAAGAAGTAACATGTCTAGTGTCTAGTTATCTGACATAACTTTTGTATTTTAAATAAATTTCATAATGATTACGTTTCATCATAAATAAATTCAGAATGTTTAAGTAAAAATAAATAGTTTTCTAATCAGTCCTTAAGTGTCTTTTTGGTTTGAAAGTGATCCCATTAGCCACACCTACCATTTAAAAGGTTATGGGCTTATAAATATTTATTTTTTGTGGAGCAAAAATAACTACTGCGGGTTTAGAAAATATTTTGAAAAATAATGAGCAGACTGTGACCACGACGACAATGATAAAGAAGAAACAATTGAGAGGGGAACGATTCAAAAGGAAACAATTGAAGGGGAGGCAGTTGAAGAAGAGGTGGCGGTTGACGGTGTTGAAAATGAAGAGAGTACAGAGGCGGATGAAGTGGTTTGTGAGGAAACAATTGAGGATGTGAGGATGGAGTGAAGGAGGTTGTTGATGTTTTTGGTGATGCTGATGAAGCAAATGAGGAGAAAACGGAGGTTGTTGCAGAAAGTGTGGGTCCAAGGAGGAATCCACCGAAAATAAGTCTTTACCTGAGAAGTATAAAGATTATGTTATGGATTTGTTGGCTGAGTGTGCACTTTTAACGTTTGAAGAAGCAGTTAACTCTAGTGAAAAGGAGATTTGGTTTGAAAGCTGTAGAAGAAGAGAAATTTTCTTTAGAGAAGAATGGCACATGGGAGTTGGTTGATGAAAAAGAAGCTGAAGGAATTGTTACACGTTGTACCTCAAACAACTTTGATGGTCGGTAATCAGTCTGCTATTGCTTTAATGAAGAACGGAGTTTTAAATAGGAGAAGTAAACATATTGATGTTCGTTACCACTTTCTGAAAGAAAAGCTTGATGAACGGTTATTTAAAGTTGAATACTGTCCAACAGATAAACAG
This sequence comes from Phalera bucephala, assembly GCA_905147815.2. Taxonomy (NCBI): domain Eukaryota; kingdom Metazoa; phylum Arthropoda; class Insecta; order Lepidoptera; family Notodontidae; genus Phalera; species Phalera bucephala. Next base: position 22,227,102 of record LR990609.1, on the reverse strand, counting down.
TTGGCTGCTATACTAACGAAGAATCTAACCAACGTTAAATATTTGCGGCTTCGTAATCAAGTTTTAGTGACTAGGGTTTTAAAGTGATTGGTGTTATTGTCTTGTGATAGACGTTATTAGGACTTCTAGGTATTTTAATTCTAAACCTTTTAGTGTAAGTAGTGCTAGTGTAAGGGGGTGTTAATAATAGAGATTCGCGCAGTGGAAGCGTGTGTGTGAGATTGTTGTAAGGGGAAAAGGATTTAATGTTTTGTGTTAATCATTTATTTTTGTTACCGGAGGAGTCTTTAGGAGAGTTATTATTATGCAGTTTTCTCTTGCTCAGTTTTGGACTTGTCGTCTGACTGTTAGTACAAAGTCAAATATATATATATATATATATATATATATATATATATATATATATATATATATATATAAAAAACGGAAATCAAAACGGAATTTTTCAGAGAAATTTTTTACAGAATTTTGATATCTCCTCTTCCTTTATAGTGTATTGGTTTTGTTGAGAGAGAGTGTGTTATGATGTATATCTGAGATTAAGCGGGTGTGTTGATTGGTAATCTCAGATTATACATACTATTTTGATGTCAACTCTGATCTGTTTGGTTTATGTATTATGTTTGAATTACTTTAAATTTGGAATGTCAGTTTTATTTGTTCAGATTGAAGTGTGTCATATTTTGTACTTCGTAAAAAATCGCTTAAAGAAGTAACATGTCTAGTGTCTAGTTATCTGACATAACTTTTGTATTTTTATATAAATTTCAGAATGATTACGTTTCATCATAAATAAATTCAGAATGTTTAAGTTAAAATAAATAGTTTTCTAATCAGTCCTTAAGTGTCTTCTTGGTTTGAAAGTGATTAGCCACATCTACCATTTAAGATTTCCACCCTTGGGGTTTGGGCTTGACCAACGCCACACCGTTGGTCCACACCCTGAGACAGCCGAAGGTAGCTTTTTGCAGGAATTGTATGTATCTACCTATGTGTGTGTGTGTGTCGCTCAGATGGTTTTCCACCCTTGGGGTTTGGGCTTGACGAACGCCACACCGTTGGTCCACACCCTGAGACAGCCGAAGATAACTTTTTGCAGGAATTGTATGTATCTACCTATGTGTGTGTGTGTGTGTGTCGCTCAGATGGTTTTCCACCCTTGAGGTTTGGGCTTGACCAACTCCACACCGTTGGTCCACACCCTGAGACAGCCGAAGGTAACTTTTTGCAAGAATTGTATGTATCTACCTGTGTGTGTCGCTCAGATGGTTTTCCACCCTTGAGGTTTGGGCTTGACCAACGCCACACCGTTGGTCCACACCCTGAGACAGCCGAAGGTAACTTTTTGCAGGAATTGTATGTATCTACCTATGTGTGTGTGTGTGTGTGTGTGTCGCTCAGATGGTTTTCCACCCTTGAGGTTTGGGCTTGACCAACGCCCCACCGTTGGTCCACACCCTGAGACAGCCGAAGGTAACTTTTTGCAAGAATCGTATGTATCTACCTGTGTGTGTCGCTCAAATGGTTTTCCACCCTTGGGGTTTGGGCTTGACCAACGCCACACCGTTGGTCCACACCCTGAGACAGCCGAAGGTAACTTTTTGCAAGAATTGTATGTATCTACCTGTGTGTGTCGCTCAGATGGTTTTCCACCCTTGAGGTTTGGGCTTGACCAACGCCACACCGTTGGTCCACACCCTGAGACAACCGAAGGTAACTTTTAGCAAGAATTGTATGTATCTACCTGTGTGTGTCGCTCAGATGGTTTTCCACCCTTGGGGTTTGGGCTTGACCAACGCCACACCGTTGGTCCACACCCTGAGACAGCCGAAGGTAACTTTTTGCAAGCATTGTATGTATCTACCTGTGTGTGTCGCTCAGATGGTTTTCCACCCTTGGGGTTTGGGCTTGACCAACGCCACACCGTTGGTCCACACCCTTAGACAGCCGAAGGTAACTTTTTGCAGGAATAGGGAATATGCGTGTAATTCAAATAAAGGTCAAATATTTTTTTTTACAAACTATCGCATTAGAATTATGTCTATACCAATATTTTTTTAACAACATTACTTATTTATTAAGAAAATAATTATTGAAAGTAAGTAAAAAAAATGAATGGGAAATTCAAAGTAGCTGGAACACCACGCTATTGGTCAGATCGAATATGACGTCAAAGTCTACAATACAAATGTCAACAAGTGCATATTTGTTGGATGTTTGCTATTGAGTTAGTTTTATTGTTATTTTTTGTTGTCGATTTACACAAAGACAAAACTTTATTTAAGTTAATTTTTACGTTAAAGTGATCTTCATAGCAATATAAAAAAGTTCATGGAGATACCATGTCTCTTTTTCTGATTTTACACCACTTTCTCCTTATGTCCGCACCTATCGGGTGCTTTACTTATTGTATTTTTACACCTAGGCACAACACAGTTAATAATATTTAATTTATTTATTACATAAATTACTTCTACAGCTGTTCACTAGTTGATTGTTATTATAGACTTTGACGTCACGCCAAGCGCGCCAAAATGGCGGGTGTTTAAAGTGCTCTTATCTGTTTGCTATCTTCAACATTTTTTTGCACTTTACATTTTGTTTTTGACGCTTAATTTTTTTTTGCAATTATATATTGATGTAATCTATCGTATAAAAATATAAAAAAATACACGCATATTCCCTATTGTATGTATCTTCCTACGTCTGTGTCGTTCAGATGATCGCTCACGACTGGTCTCGTAAGGTTCATGCCTTACGAGCAGATTCTTAAGAGAGCGAATATCATCGATATATACACTCAGTGTATCTAAACTGACAATGGCGGGGAGTGCCGCGTTTCAGAACTGACGTCCATTTGGGCAGAACGGTTCTAGAGTGGCTATGATGACCGATGATCTCGTAAAAGCTTGATGCCTAATAATACATACCCACTACGGTCTTCCCTCCAGTGGAAATCTTTTGACTGTTGATGATGTAGGTATTTTTTATGGTTGTGGGCATGCCTTGCTAATGGCACCTGCAAGCTAGCGCGGCATATGTAGAAGCATCGATAAAATGTTTGTTATACATTAAGTATTCGCTACTGGTTTTATTTTATACAATCTCGAGCTTCAAATCGTTATGCGAACATTTTTCCGGTGAGTGCCCACTTTTCGGATCGCACAAATCGGCTATTTGTTTTCGATAAACTACCTGTTAATTTATTTAGCCACCAGAAAAGAAGCACCCATGAGCACCTAAGTAATGTTTTTATTGTGGGTACTGCTTCCTAGATCAGGCAATCCCCTCTGAAAACGAACCCAGTATCAACATATTAGCATAAGTAGTATCAAACATCGCAGGCATAGAACTCGCGTCTGAACTATAAAACTAGGTTACTTTTGAGTGACAAGGATAACATAATCACTAATGAAATAGTTGAAAAAAAAAACAAGTATAAATAATAGCCTGTGTTATACAGTTATAATAAATTGTAAGATACGTCTGCACTTAGGTATTTATCCACCAATAAAACCCATGACAATATGGAAATGGCTCGACGCATATGGTTTTGATCACGCTTATATATTTTTAACTGTAAATCCCTAAACAAGAAACCTCGTTTTAGACATCACAACGAATTTCTAAAACACGTCTTAAGATCGAAGCCGAACGCAATCTAATACCTGGTTTACAGTGTGAACTGCTAATTCCCCGTCATCAATTAATCCTGCCCTTATAAACGCGAAACCTTGCGGGGATGGATGTATGGATGTTTGTTACTCTTTTTATACTGATATATATATATATATATATATATATATATATATATATATATATATATAAGTATAATACATAGGCTATAATTTACAAAGATACATACGCAGACGAAGTCGCGGGCAACCCCTAATGACTAACAACCCAGCGATATTCTCTATCGCCTAAGAGTAAAAACCTTGCGAATGCAATATTGGCCATATTTATTCTATTTTATTTATGGTCAAAAATTGAATATGTTGTAGTAAAAAACATTTTACAAATGCAGAATGCTGTTTTTGCTTCGTACTGTAAAGTTATCTCTTTTGCACATTTAAAATTTTTACACTAGGGCGACGAAAAATAAAACTTATACGTGATATTTTCCACGTGTGTGGTTAACAAGTCATTTGAAAAGAGTACAAAACGTAAATCTGAGCTTATGTCCTATTTTCTCTGGTGAATACTGTGGTGGGTTTGTTAACACAAGAGAAAGCAACTCGCATGATGTAAACATTACTTCAAAAAAAAAAGGGTTAAAGGTAAAACAAAAATTAAAAGGAAAGATTAATTGATCTAAAAAATTTATTAATGAATGAGGCGACTATGTGCACATTGAAAACACTTGTTATATTACAAGACCACTTGTACACTATTTACAATAACCCGCGTTACGATTACCCTCTCTCGGCTACGCGCGAGAAGCGCCGCACTACAACCGCCAGACATCTTATTTTACACACTGTACATAAGTAGTTTGTACAAGTTACGCTTACAACTAAAACTTCATCCTAGTCTAAATTTAAAAACAATGGAAATATTGTTGATCATAATACTTATACGGATTATGGTATAAGAATTCATTTTTTTTTATTTATATTTTAATCTTTTAAATCTAATACTTAACCGATTACATAGACTACAATATAAATAATTAATATATGTATTGAATTTTCTATAACCTAATGACTGGTACGCGACGGTCAGCCATGGCTACGATAGATGCTACCGGGGTTGGGGAGCGCAGAAGCGCGGGCGCCGGCCGACCGATACGAGGGCCCGGGGCACCGGTCGTCCGCTCGGTTCGCAACAAATTTGATTCATTTCGAAGTAAAGAAACGTGAAGGAGCCACCACAGCCGCGCCCGCACCCCCGCTCCGCTACCTCGCGGGTCGCACGCGTACATTATGTTATTAATACACAAACATATCAACAACACACAACGTCGTCTTACAGTAATTGTTACAATTCCATACAACACTTTATTTCAACACTCGGTAAATTAAAAATACATGTTATATAATCATGCGCTCAAAGCACGAAATCTAAATAACACGTCTCTAAAGTACCAAAAAGTAATTATATTATTTTTTTATACATCGACAAAATATTTTTAAAATTACATACAGCTATTTTTATATAATATATATAGAAATAAAATATTTCATCAACAGGGGAGATTTATCAAACATATGTACATTGAAAATTGATTATTTTTTTATTCCCTGCAGTCGGAATCTCAAATACAAAACAAATTCTTAAAAATCTAATCATTTCTTTATATAAATAAAAACAAATCACAGTAACAAGGTAATGATCGACACAATTGATTGAAATAGTTATTGAAATGTGATGCTGATACACGACACTAACTCTGCGTGGTTGTATTCATTTGTGCGTAATGACACGCGCGCGCGCACTCACCACTCACCAGTAAGAAGCAAGACATATGTAGATCGACACGATCGACTGACATTTTGCGTAACCACCGCACTTAGTTCCAAGCACAGCTTTCATAATTATTTAATAACAAATCAATTCGTAATTTAATTTTAAGTGTAAGTATGACTTTGTCGCTATCTATCAATGATTCTTATAAAAATATAATATTTCCAACATAAATCAACTTATTTCTGTCTCGCTTTTCTGTATACTACTACTATATAATGTGTATCTGTATAGATCCATAAATAAATATTAGAGCAGAATTCAAAAATAATAATCTAACATCTATTTTCATTTCTAATTTCATTATCAGTTTCAAATATATTAAATTGTAAATACTAGTGGTAGAATATAAAATTTCCCAGATTTAAACTTGAACCACACTCTTTAAAGTACACAGGATAATGTACATAGTATTTTTTTCTAAAGGGTCCTGTCTTCTTACTGGTGACAGTGCACTGCGCTTAAATCAACTGTGCCCAAATCTGTCTGACATAACATTACTCAGTGTAAAAGATTTTAAAAAATAAATATATTTAGTAGCCGCATTTCAATAGGAAGACATACCGCAAAGTGAATTTGGAAATAAAATCATATAACGGAAATACTCATCTCACATTATGGACACAGGGGGTGTTGAATATAGTTTGTAGTTACTAATTTAATCTTTTCATAGTAAGTTTCATCACGTCAAAATGAGAAATACAAGAAAAACTATTACAGAGTGTATAAGTGGACAATTTTAAGAATGCTCCAGGAGATAAGGTAAGCTTATGACATAAAAACGTACTTCCATTTGTAATAAAACTTAGAAACGTTCGAGAACAAATGATATATTCTGTAATCACATTAGAAGAAGAAGTCAGAAACTTATTGCGATTTATGTTCTTATTTTTGGGTTGAGAACTGAATGTTGCTAGATGCTGTAAAACTATTCACAGGCGTGGCGATAATATAAATATAAATTATAGCAAGGCATTATTACATAGTATTTCCATGGTAATCTTTTGCAGATTTTACGACCAACCCACATTGAAATATTATATTATGATATATTACGGTGTAGAACAATAGTCAATGGTATAAAATGTATGGTAGCTTGCTATAATTCAGTATATTAATATATTACAGTTAAGCTGTGTCAAATATCTGATTGAAGTCTAATATGCTATGGTTTAAATCTCTCAATACGAAATTGTAGGTGACAAAACCAAAATATATTATTAAACGCAGCAAATTATGAGTAAAACAACACCAAACTATTTAAACATACGACTGCCAGCATTCGTTTATGCGCCTTTAATTTTTGGTGTATGTTCGCTTATGATTATAACATTGTATTAATACGTTTACTAAACTGTAACATTATACAGGATTATGACGTATATTAAAACATTAAAATAAGTTAACATAACTTGTTCTTGTGCTCACTCGACTCAAAATGAGAAATACAATTAGGAATATTTTGCATCGGTCACCACACTTGCAGTGGTGCTCGAAATGAATAATAGATATGTACTGAGAAACTATATATATAATCCAACTAGTGCTAGCGATTTAGACTCAACGTTCTTCGGTGTTATTGCTTTTTATTCGCTCAGCGGGCCGCGGCTACCGCACATTGCCTATATTCCAAAATACTGTTAAAAAAATCAGTCAAAAAGTTTAAAAATTCATAGGAGACGATAAGCTCTATTCGGGGTTTTATTCAGTAGTTTAAACACAGGCAATGCGGCGTGACGGCCGCAATTTATAATTAGTGAAAACATCTAATGAAGAAGGGCAATGTCCGTTAAATCACAGTGGACCTCGACCGGACGGTCCTACACTGGGATCCAGTTGATCATATCAAGTTGCGAATCGTGCAGCGTTCGCCCCGCCCGGCCTACGTCCACTGAATGTAGCTAGAGGCCTGGAGATATCGTTACAAGTGGGTATTTACAACGCTAATACTAAAACGTTTTTTATTAATAATTTTTAAGTTATCAATAAAATATATTTCCAAATTTTAGAATTATTACTATAATATATATATTATTCTTAACGACTACGTACATTTATAAATATTGAGACTTAAAAGTGCATTTTGTCCATTTCAAGAGCTAAATGCCTCGCCCCACCCTGCCTTCCGTGAGGAGTTTAAATTTTGCCCGTTAAAGTAATCGGTAATACTAGGTATATTTAGTTTATTTACATACAATAAAAGGTAGAATGACGACACTTCATTTAATAAAAACTATTTTTTCACCAAAAAGGCTGGGCCAATACGTTTGAGAATTCATTTTGATTCAATTGATATATTTTAAAATCAAACACGATTCTTAATCAGTTTCTCGTGATTTGCTTTTGGATTTCCGCATTAAAATAATTTGAAAAAGAGCAATAGGAACACATCGATTAAATTACTCGTTTACATTTTATGAAAATGAATCTTATTCTAATTGAGTTGGTGTGTAATTTAGGATGAGGTTTAATAATGAATGGTGATTGCTAATTTTCTATTGTGGCTTTTTATCTGTAGACAAGTAACACGACAATATAACCTACTTCTGACTAAACCCTACCACACAGATACATGTTGATTTAACCATAAAATTAGTCATTTACTAACATACAAGTTCTATTCTGTAATTCAAAAATACATCGTTTTTACTGAAGCTCTTGGTATCGAGTGTCATACGTTTTGAAATCCCTATAGCCATGATCTGTACCTTTCGAGTTACTTTTTAGGGTAACGAAACGCTTAGCTTTTTTTATAATTCGTATTATTCACTTTTGTGTGGGTAATATTTTAAGTTTTCGTCCGCTAGGGGATCTGTCCAATGTCTTATACAAAATGGAATTATCGAAAATTATGAAAACGTTTCGTTAAACTAAAAAAATTCACAAAGGTTAGGTCGGAAGAGCGGGCATTGGACGTCCTGAGTACTAAGTATTTACATCTGATGTATAGAGTATGATTTCAGTTAATGGTAACATTGTTTTTTTTTTGTATTATCATATTTTTAGGACACATATTATGTTTAGGCTGACAACTAACTACATCTATAGATAACTCCATTTCGATCTTGTAACGTGGAACGTGAAAGTGTTAAGTTAAATTTATTTTTTATACGAATAGTGAAAATATAAAATAAATTGTTTATGGAAACTTGATTTAATTTGTCATAGATGTGATATATTTTTAAAAAATAATATAATACTTTTCGCCGATGGTTTCGTATTTAATAATAGCGTATTAGAAGTCACTGTTGTACATTTACTGGAAAAATTAAGCAATTACTTATAGCCAAAGATCAACAGTACTAGAATTGCATGCCGCAAATTCCCTCAAAGTAGATGATCAAGATAACGGAATCAATACAAAATCATGCTTTAAAGTTATTAAAATATTATAAACGACATTTGTAGGCGCTTTTATTATGTGCGTGCGCCTTTGCGACGAGAATTTGGATGTGGAACATCCGACCCAAGAGCACCCGGTAAAAAGAAGCACTCTAGCCAAAAGGAGTCATGAGAGCCTTAATAGGCTTTTCTTAAGCTATTTAAACTAGAGTTCAGAAAACAAAGAAGAAAATTAAACTTTATAGGACAACTGTATGAGTACCTTACAACCCATAGACTAGTGGGTTGTAGTTGACTATCCAATAAATGCACAACCACTCCTCCAATACAAAAGATTAAAAAATAACGAATCAAAAAAATAAATTTCAGGGATCAAAATAATCATAAATCACTTTCAATTTATTGCTTGTCATTTAATTAACTTATATTTATTCTATTTACATGCACCATTCAGAATAATATAAATGCATTTACAGGTGTTAGTATTAATTATTTTAAAATGTGTTATTTTTTTTGGAATATTATAAATTAAAAGAAAGTGTCTAATAAAAACATACAAAAGTATAAAAAGTTCATGATATCCACACGCAAAAATGTATGACGTCATTTCGTGTATGTAGACTATTAAATCTGATTAAGTTTCGTTTTGAAACTTTCAAAATATAATCAATAAAATAAGTAGATCTTTTCGAACAAAACACAACGAAACTAAGCACAGCCTGCGACCACAATGGTATATACTTTTCGTGAAAGGCATAAATATTATACTCATATCGTCCTATCCCTATTTACCAGACATTTAATAAACGAGTATTAGTCACGCCGAGTATTATATGTACGTAGAGAAATGACATTACGAATAAGAGGTAGAGTCCTAAATCACTATCCTTTTCTTTTTGACTGTGTAATTTCTGGACTACATGATTATGAATCCCAGTTTCATTTTGAACCAAGTTAAATCCAACTTGGTCCAAAATAAAAATTGTTATAAAATGTATGGAAAATCCGAGTGTAATCAATACTCGGCGTCACTGATACGCGTTAGTTATGAAACACCGTTATAGACAGATTCAGACTGATTAAGTTTTATTTCTATTATCCTTCGTCGTTTATTAAGAAGTACTGTGTGTAAAAATAAATCAGTTTCAGTTAAAAAAAGAACAAGGTCTTATTATATGTATTGAACCCGAATAAATAATTTCAATAAGATGCCGGTTATGTCCGCACAAAATCTCAAATAAAAAGGCTAATTATACACTCGTTCGGATGACAGCGCGTGTTACTTGACACAGCAAGTCACCAGCACGAATGAAGGTCGAGGTTATGCTTCTACTGGCATATTAAAAAGTATTTTTGAACTAAACAATGATGTTTGATTATTTACAGCCTTTACAGTTTTACTGAACGATAATGAGGATTGAAAATGCCTACTTGTAACACGCGATTGTAACTCGATCAAAAGCCAAGAAAGGTGAAGCCCTTTGCTGAGACAATCCTAAAACTGAACAAGCGGTATGCCGACTACAGTATGCACATAACTATGTATATAATTGGAAAATTTGCTTTATTAACGTTAAATTTAAAAACGAAACGTATGGATTTTTTATATAGAATAATTTATTAAATTAATTTGTTTAAGGGATCATTTTGGCTTATGACGTTCAATACAATATAAAAAACCGGTACTGGAAAAAAACGCTGTGGACATCGACTATCCATAACATTAACCAACAATTATTTTGGACCAAGACGACGGGCAAAATTCTTTTTTAAATTTCACTAGTAATTCTAATAGTCATGATCATCACTGTCTCATACAACCATGTTGTGAATGAAAACTATATTAATTTGCAAATCTGGATAGTGCTAGATTATTCACATATTTACAATGGAAACAAACGACATACGGGACAGACTCGCACTTAAAACTAACACACCTTGTCAAAAACCGATCAATTTTCGACTATGCGATGAGTATTGCCAAATATTGCACAAACAAAAATCATATTATTTTTAATACATACTAGTAAACCGATAGCATATTTAGTATATGTTTCAAAACTCATTTTAATTAAAAACAAAACACGATTTATTCTAATGGAACTTGATTAATTCTGAATGATTTATAAATTCGATTTATAAACTTTATACATGATTTTGTGACTAGTTCTGTTCAGACTAGTTATTTTGTGTGATGTATAATTATGATAATTATTTTTTATAGGAAAGCCAGTCGTTGTCCTTCAACAAGTCAATGCTCTCTAACAAGCAAGAACGTATGTAATGTTCATGTACATTATTTTAAATTGACCAGTCAATTTGAGTACTTTATCAATGAGGTGGGTCATGAATATATGCACTCACTACAAGATGCGTGGTACATGATCATTTCAATTGACAGTGGTGTGTCAATGTTCCAACTGTCAATCATGTTATTAAGCGACACAATTGCCAATGGCTATTCTAACAAATAACACCTCTGTCAGATGAATCGTATAATCTCCATCTAAGTGGATAAGGCAGCAATTATCAATTACTGACATAATTTCCCTTGGTCACTAAATTTGTGTAATTCAATATAAAAGTAAATTCATTAAAACATCTCTAATATCTGATAATTTTATTTAGTCGTAATTATAATTTAAAGTCAATAAAACCAATTAGGTAAAAAAATATTAATGTCATTCTCATCTATAAAAAAAACTCACTCAATATCGACAGATTCTGATTCGATTGAAATATCTCCAAATATATTTCTTATAACGTATACTATGTATGCTATCGGTTTTCAATCAAATAAATATCCCAATCAGTTCTTAGTAAATCTTATTTCAAATTGTACCTTAATAATTACATATAATTAATTTTCGACATGATATGAATACTAACGTAAAGAAAATAAGCACTTCGTTTATATACTGTTAGAAAAACGACCACGCTTAATGTACGTAAATTAGTGTTACATGCATGACTTAAATAATTTAATGTATTAATCTCAAATCAAAAATATTATAAATTCGAAAGTTACTCTGTCTGTTCGTATGTTACTTTTTTACGCCCAAACCTCTGAACATATTTTGATCAAATTCGGCAAGGAAATAGGTTTTATCCAGGAGAAGGACATAGGCTACTTTTTGTCTCAAAACATAAAAAACTTAAGGGTGTGAAATACGCGTCTGTAAATAACGCGAATGAAGTTTCGGGTATAGCTAGTTATTAATAACTTGGATAAGAATGCCAAAATCATCTATCTCGACACAATTTCACAGAATTGAATAATATAATAATCATCATCATCTCAGCCTATACTTATCCACTGCTAAACATATGCCTCTCCAATCGCTTTCCAGCGTAACCGGTCCGATGCCACCTGCATCCAACGACTTCCTGCGATTTTCACAAGATCGTCGGCACGCGGTTATCGTAATATAATATAATTATTATTTGGCCCTGTTAAGAAACTGTCCCACCGTTGGGCACGGACCTCCTCTCAAACTGAGAGGGTTTAGATGAAATAAAATTGAATTTTTAGGCTATCTAGGACGAATTAATGAACCATATTATCCAGTCAAGTCACATTTTAGAAGCACTACTATAAAGCCAGTATAAGTATGTTACCAATTAGTTGACCACATGATATTTCCATACATGCTTATTTGTATAGACTTAAAATGCCTGCAATTGAGACAAGTCAATGTTCAATCACTTCAAACGCTTAAAGCTATGTGCCTGATGCTAAAAGGGCCAATGTATATTTGTCAAACATTAGATTTTGCTACCAAACCGTCAAAAAATATTACATTTATTTGCTCTAAAATAGTGTAATCTAATCCTCCAAAATAATATACGAGTAGAGTAATGTCAGATTGCGACGTTCCAGCGCAAATAGATATAGGATTTATAAACAATGCATTCTTGTTTTTTGACAAAAATGTAACAGATTTCTATTATAAGCAACTTAGTTGGTAAGTCTTATATAATAAAATAAATAACCGTATTCCATAAAGCGTGGTAATTTTTCCAACATTGTACGAAATAAAAATAGTATATTATATTCGATTTTAAATATATATATATCTGGATTTCATTACAATTTTGCATTACCAATACCGTAATGATTAAAGCTATGAAATGGTATCTTTCATCGTTTATTACATATTTTTTACTGCCTTTTCCCAGAAGTAGGACAAAACAGGTTAACAAAAAAAATGTCACTGTAGCAAAAATCCAACAAGCATTGGATGCGAGAGCTTTTAACTAATATCTAGTTCTAGTTGAATCCCTCAATCTTCTGCTGTCTCACTATGTTTTAAGAAAAAGCAAGAATGGCCACCATTATCTAATAGTTTAGTATAATCGTGTTTACCAATTCACGGACAAATATTCAAAACAAAAAAACATGCTACCAGCTTAAGACTAGTTGTAGAGGTAACAACTAAATCAATCGACGTAAATGATCGTCAGTTGTAAAAGTATTTAGTATTTTTATTAAATTAGGGTTGATTTTTACTCTGTGCACATTTAAATAATAAATAATGAAGTAATTGAATTTATTTTGGATATAAATACCGTTTTTACCTAGGTTTTTCTTTTATACGGCTGTCTTATACATTAAACACTTATTAAAAATAAGTTTTGTTTGTATAAGATTATTTTTTATTTCATTTCTATTATCGACAAAAAGTTATCTGTGGTAAATGAATATTTAAAGTGTCAAATCCTGACAACACTGCAATCGTGAATTTGTCCGTAGATTTGTGAACACGACTACAGTTAATAGCTCGCCAGTTTGAATGCTCCCTAAATGCCTACCTAATGTACATGTCCATAGACGGTGCGTCTAACGGCCGCTTTCAAATTTTTCACCTTTTTAGAATATTGACATCCCGCATATTTTAAAAGGCAAAAATTTGCGAGGATGAATGTCTGGATGTTAGTTACTTTTTTACGCAAAAATAATCGAACGGATTTTCATGAAACTTTACAGTCATATAGCTTATACATCAGAATAACACACAGGCTCTAATTTGTAAAGATACAGAAGCAGACGAGGTCGGGGGGGGGCTAGTATCTTAAATGGAAAATCTGTTAAATATACTATTAACAGTAAACAAAGTGCGACAAGGATCTTTTGGCCCATAGATGACGTTGGGGGAATTGGTGTGAAATTAGTGTTAACATTTAGTAAAAATTCCCTACTGTGTGTGGATACACACAGTAGGGAATGCACGGTTACTAATTAAAAAAATAACGGGTAAATGTTACATACTGAATGTATAGCAAACGGCTACTCTGCGACTGTCATATAATGACATTTTACTCAATGTACAGCGTTAGTTCCGATTTTGTCCGCGGGTCAAAAGATCCTTGTACGACTATATGTAATAGTTAAATATAGAAATCTGTCATTAGAGATTTGTCGTACATTTCGCTCAGTGACATCACCAACCAGTGCTTATAATGGTCTCTGGTGACATGTAAAAAGAAATTGTTACCACTACAACGATGTAAGATATACATTTCATGCATATGCTATTGTGCACTGTTATGTTCATAAATTAAATTAGGACCCTTCGCGGAACACTACTACATACGTGCAAACTCTCATTTAATAATAAAATGCCCTTCAAAGTAACTTCCGTTTTTAATTACCGTACAATTTTATTTTTCCAAACTGGATAATTATTGGCTGCTAAAAAGTATGTATTGTATTTATATCTGGAACCTTTACGTATAAGAATCTGCTTTTTTTAAATATCGAACTGAATTTAAAAATAATATTTTTTTTCTTAGATTACACAAATAAGACAACACGCTATCGGAGTGATGGTGAAAGATACGCGCTGCGTCTACCTTATATCGACGACTGTCTAACATACGACTGGTAAAAACACGATAATGCTAGTTAACTAGGGAGCTATTACTTTCCGTGCTAACAATTATTGCTATTTGCTTCGTGGTTAACTGCCAACTATCTTTTCGCTGAGATTGGCTGTCTCCTCAAGCAAGAAAATAGTCAAACATCCCTTACTCGCCACACATCGGACAAGTCTCAGTCTAAGCCATAAAATATATACACGGTATATCGTTTCACATGTTGCAGCCGTGAGATACAGTCATTGTAATGGAGATAAATGCTTGTTTACGATACGCGAATGTGATGTCTGTTGTGATTACGAAGCCATCTTAAAATATATACTACTTAATTTCAATAGCCACGTAATTACTTCAAAATTTAGTGAGATTCCATATGAGGCACAAAGTAAAACAGTAACTTTAACAAAAATATACGGAGATTTCTTCTGAGGCGGTCAAATCAGACTAGGTACAGAGAAGCATTTTAAATTTTTTCAATTTTTAAAAGTAGTCGATTTATAAAATAATCGTACTGGACAATGGAAAACATGAATTATTTTTCTTATCAGAAACAAAGTTCATTCGTCAGGCAAATTATTCCTGCTATTCACACTGGTTTAATCACCTCTGAAGAAATACCCTGTATACACTATACTATAATAAGATTTACTTGTGCATCGTAACATGCACAATATACCTTAGAGTAACTTTAAGTTAATTATTGAGCTTTCCATTTATACAAATAAATAATATAATAAACTACATCATGATAGAGATAATATTACTTTAAAAATTTACAGACAATGTTTTAGTTTAACTATACAAGAGATTTTATGCTTGTTCTAGGGGTAGTGTAGTCCATTTGCTTATTTTCTAGTGCGCGGTTTATATCACCTCACTTCGCAGTGTTTGTTGACGGAGAGGGGGAGGGACGAGGAGGTGGGGGCGGGGGCGGCTTGCGTTGAGACGCTGCGCTCACCCGCCTCCTTCATCACGTAGCCGGAGCCCTCCGAGCTGCGGGCCAGTTTTAACCTAATAGGCGTCACTTTAGCGGTCCGTATCTTACGCATCGCGGAGGTGGCTTCCGAGTAGGAGGGCGTATCGATCGCTAGCGGGTCGGGTAGGCTCGGGTCATACTCGAATGGGTCGAAGGACTCGCGCACGGCCGCGGCGGTACGGCCCGTCGACGTCGACGCAGACTCCGCCTCCTCGCCACCCCCGTCCTCCTTCTTCCGTTTTATCTTTATAATCAACTTAGTAGCACTGTCACTCTCACTGTTTATCACTTGCAACTTGTCCGCTTTTTTGTCCTTCTTCTTCTTGCGTTTTTCACTCTTACTTGGCTTGTATTTCTTTGTCTTCTCATTCTCCTCGAAGTCTGCCATCACCTGCCGCCTGTACTTCATGCTCTCGCGGCGTAGGTCCGCCATACTCGGCAGGTGTATCAGCCGCTTCTTCGGCGGTCGAAACTGGAAGCCGGTCGGCTCCTCGTTTACTTGCTGCACGATGTTCGAGCCGATCTTAATCTTCAGTTTAGGCGTGACCAGCGATGTCGCGGTGGGCCTGTTCGGCTTAGTAGACGCACGACCGCGTCTCTTATGAGCCTGACTGGAATTGCCAGCAAAAGCGGACAGTTTCACATCGTCCGCCGGGTCCACGTCATCATTCATACTGACTTCCAAATGCCTCAACTCCCGGGACAGACCGCTAGTCGTCTTACGCTTTTTCTTTTCAACAGGAGTGTCAATGATTTTGTAGTCTTCCCTCGTGGGTATACTCGTCATAGAAGCGACAGCCTTCGGTATCGTAATTACGGCACGCGTAAGAGTCGAGGGTGCAACGGGCGGCGGCACTGCCCCTATATTCATATTATTTGTGGGATTATCCATATTCATGTCCTGGGTCCAGTACTGACGTAACAATTCTTTCTTTCGCATACGCCTCAAGTTAGTGGATCCAGTCATCATGGTCGATGCGGACGCACTGGACGTATTCATCACATTGGTGTTGGTCTCGTGAACAGGTGCGGGCGGCGGCGGCACTACGGGCTGAACAGAGCTCGTAGAATAGTTAGCATCGAGGAAAGGCCCCTTTATCTTAACCTTCAATTGGTTCCTGGAGTCTGATAGCGAGACCTTCGGCAGTTGAGGCGTGAAGGTCTCCTTTGGCGGTTCGTTGGGCTGCTTCGGCTGGTGGCCAGGCGAGCCAGGCCCAGGATTGCTGGCCATGAGCTCCGTATGCAGCTGCTTCTCGATCTCTTCGTCAATATCAGGCAGCTGCTGATCGGCGGTCCCGCTGGCGAACGCGAGGAGGTACGAGTCTCCTGTCGTAGGCGCAGCGTTCTCGTACTGTTGATATGGGTGCACTGAACGCATGTCCACGGCCCCGGGCAACACGGGTTGCACTTGAGAGAAGCCCGGACCGCGTTCGGCCGGCGTCTTTTTCGAGGGCGACGCTTCCGGTTGTTCAGGCTCGGGAGTAGGAGGTTTTGTCTCTTTAATCTCGGCTGGAGTAGTTCTCTTCGTCTGCGGCGGACTCACGACGCGAGGCGATTGCGACGAGTCTTTGTATGAATGTTCAGATTTTCGATCATCCCTAACGTCGATAGATTTTCGTCTCTCGCGGAGAGCTTTCAAATCGACACCATCGTTAGCGATTTCTTCGTCGAAATCGTAAACTGTGCCAACCAGTTTGCTTTGAATAGAGTTGCCCGTGTAGTCGACTGGTGGATATCCGTGACCTCGACTCTTGGAGCGGCCACGGCCTCGTTGGCTACGGTTACTTCGGTTACTAGGGCGTTTAGTGCCCTTTGGTCCGTCGCTCTGTTTAGGAGAGATTCCGGGGCTCTTGCCCGGCGATTTGCCTGGGAATTTGATAGGTGCCTTACTGGGTTTAGGTGGAGATTTAGACTCCTGCGGATGCATACTCGACATTGTTTCATTGCTATCGTTAGACATCTTTGTTGGAGCCCTGTTGCTATTGGTATCGTAAGATTCTACACTTACGCTCGGGCTGGACACGACATGTATCGAAAACTTATCGCTCCCAGTCACATCGATGTCATCTCGTGGCGAATCAGAAGCCTTAGGTGTGGGCGAGGCGATCATGGCTGTAGTTAATGCAATGTTTTGGGACGAGGATGTAAATGCAGCACATAGCGGGAACGGCGGTTTCGGTGGCAAAAGTGGGGCGGCCGAGTACGGTATGGAGCCGTAGAGTCCCGGCCCTGGCGAAGGCAGTGGCAGCTGCGATGTGCCACACGGTCCCGTGGCGAATAACGGCAACGAGCTGAGGAACGGCGATCCTTCAGGCGGGTATGTCGAATACTGATTCAAGGGCATCGACGGTTCCACTGGACATGAATACGCAGGTATCGGTGGATACGTATCTATATCGGGAATGACATGACCTGGACGTGAATCACGTGTCAAACGAGATTTCAGTTCGATTTTCTGAGAACTAATCGATTCTTCCGAATTAGTGCTGGAGGCAGAAGACCTTCTAGTGGTTATCTTGCTCTCTCTCCATTTCTCTTGGCTGATGTATGGCGAAGAGATAGTGGCGCAATCTGAGTGTATCAAGGAATTATTGTTATCATAATTCTGATTGTCCTGTGTCAATTCATGATCATTGCTATGCACAGAATGGTCGACAACAGACAGCGGCTGGGAATCATCGCTTTGTTTCGAAAGCGATATAGTATCTGCGACTTCGGAGACCGACTGGACATCCGACTGCATATTTAACGGTTCCTTAGCCTCATCGGTGTATGAGCCAGGGTGATCATATTTTCTGTCGTTGGACTGACTTTGCGTGTCCATGTGAGACACCTGTACATTAGACCATTTTTCATTGCTTGTCATAGGGATTGGTTGGTAATCTTTATTCAGGCTTGTGTTTTTGGATGGTAAATCTCTCTCCATTGGGAGCGCAAGCTGCGACAGATGGTTGAGCGGGTGGTGTGCCTCTTTAGGTGGCGTCCGCTCGACAGGTATATCGAGAGCCGCATTCTTGTTTGGCGGCGGAGTGTCGTGATTACGATCGCTTTTCATTGAATTAGAAGCGGCGTTGATCTCTTCAGCTCTGGGATCCTTGTCGGCCTCATCGTTGGTCACCGCCGGCTCATCTTGGGCTGGGTTCTCTGACACTTTCTTTGAGCTCAGTGTCATCCGAAGCCTATCCACGAGGTTCAACGTAGCTTGTACACTTTGCTCTTTGGAGTCCTCTTTGAACAGAAATTCTGGGTATGTTGCAAACGGTTTTATGATATCATCATGGTTGAAACCGTCGTCAACAGCCATCAAGTCAAATTCATAACGATCAAGCTCGTTATCTTTCGTCTGCGGGGAAAACATAGAGCGATTGGGGTTCACGGCCGACGGTATCTTTGCGCTCTTTGAGATTTCGACGCCTTGAACGTGGCTGGCGTCTTGCGTGATGAACTTCTTTTCTGGATCCATTGTAGATCGTTTTCGTATGTTCCTTGCCATGTTCTCAACATCAATCTGGTCCATAGTTCTAGCGTCCATTGGAGTTTTTGGAGATTTGATCATTGTGTTCTCATTCAAGTTAGCCTGTATTTTAGCGATCATCTTGACGCTATTCTTATCAGCGAAATCTGAGTCCATAGATTTATCGTCAGCGGTGGTCATGTACTTTTCATTGCCACCTGGCTTCTCCACTGCAGGTGGATTCATGTTAGGGCTTGGTGCTTTCGGCAGCCAATGCTTATCATTGTCACGGTAATCATCACTAATTTCTATAGGACTCTTCTTTTCATGCATGTCTATCGACGGCTTTTCTACAACACTCGCCTTTTTCACGGGCGACAAACTACTTCGTTCTGCGACCGTGCTAACACTCTCATGTCTGCTGAGCCGCCTGGCTTTCTTGACGGGCTCACACACGACCTCGACCGGCTTAGGGTCCTTCGTAACCTCTTTGACGCTCATGCGCCTGTTAATCAATGTTTTCTGTTTGGACTCCACGTTTTTCTTTGGGCTCTGTTTGGTGACCACGGGAGTCTCAATCTGGGGTGATTTGATCTTATCCTTGTCTTCGATGGACTCGCTGCGCCTCTTGGCCTTAGTCGCCTTCGGTTTCACGTCGCTCTTCGGCGCCTCGACCGGAGCCGGGTCCTCTTTAATTTCTGTCTTTATCGCCTCGTCCGCTTGCCGCTCCGGAGCTGAAAGTTCACCGGGCTGGACGCTCTCTTTGGGAGTTTTATTTGGTCCAGCGGCAACACTGGTTTCGTCTTTAGATGGTTTTCTAGGTCCGGCGTCAGACTTATTAGGCATATTTCCGCCTGAAGTAGTGCTTCTGGTCCGAGCACGCGTGGCAGCACGCGTGTCGTCGGGTCGGCTAAGTTCCTCTCCTTCAGGAGTCGGTGATGGTACCCTGCACTCGGACCGCCGTTCGGAAGTTTTAAGCTTCTTGTCTGGGGCCTTGCGAGGGGACGCATCGGTAGAGATACTCTTTGCTTTTCGACGCCTTCGGGGACGCTTCGGGTAGGGACTTCCGGACCTAGATCTGTCGGACTCTTTAGAGCTTTCAGAATCACTCGAGGCACTAGTCGAAGACAGCGGTCTTGACACCTTGTCGAGAAAGGGCAAGTCCACTGTAGGCCTAGAGCCAGGAGGCGAAAACATGGAGGGCTGCCTCGAGGTCGCGGGTTTGATCTCACGCGCTTTGGCGGTCGGTTTAATGCTTGGTTTCTCCTGTTCTTCTTCAGAACTTGATGACGACGAGTAGCTGCTGCTGCTCGAGTTAGATGACGAACTTGAGCTTTCTTTCTGAGGCGTCTTGGCACTTTTGCCCTCGTCTTTCTTAGGAGACATTAATTTGGCAGAGTCAGATTTATCAGCTTCTTTCTTTTTCTCGCTATCACTTTCTGGAACCGGTACTTTAGTTCCGAGACCGCTCTTGATGTGTGCAGCGGCCTTCTTGGCGGCCTGCCTCTGAGGAACATAAGCGATTTGCTCTTTCTCGGCGTCCTTAGATTTCTTTCTTCCGAGTTTGGTGGGTGGGCTGTCTTTGATTTCTTTACCCTTTGCTTTAGCTTTTACAGGAGGTTTAGTCTTTGTCTCTTCAACAGTGGCTGGTTTGTCAACAGGCGTTTCTTCCTTCTTCACGGCTGTAGTGGAGCGCATATTTTCAGATGCCTTCTTAGCAGCCTGCCGCTGCGGAACTATCAAGTCTGTCGGATTATCCTTCTGTTTAGAGAATTTGATGTTTTCCTTATTTTTCGCTTCGTCATCAGACTCCGCAGGTTTCACTGGAAGCTTTTTATCTTTGTTGGAAGGCTTCCTTCCTCTCTTCTTAGGAGCAGGTTTCTCTTCTTCTGGAGTAACAGGTTTCTTCTCAGGTTGAATTGGTATAAATTCTTTCATCGCTCCTTTTGTTCTGGGCAACGATTGTTGAGAGTCATTTCCGCCGGGAGACTTTTCTGGTTTAATCTTCTCCACTTTAGCCTTTTCAGGTTTTATCTTCTCATTTTTGACTTTATCAGTTCTGACGTCAGATTTCGTTTCTTCGCTGCTGTCTGAGTAGATATCGACAAGGAATTTATTGTTTCTTGTGGATCTTATGGGCATCAGATCGTCACTATCAGTACCCGATTGATCCATTTTTCCTGCAGTCATTTCTTTCTCCAACTGTGCTAGCGTTTTACTGTGAGCTTTATCATTCTTCCTTGATTTGAGTGTTTCATCCTCACTGCTGCTCTCAATGAGCGCTTTAGATTGCGGCACTTTCTTCTTCTTCCTGTCAATCTTTTTGGGAGACTTCTTGCCTTTCGTCTTAGGCGATACCTTTTTCTTTGGTGATGTAGCAGGTTTCTTTCCTTCATCATCAGTACTGGTGCCGATGGTCTTGCCCCGATATCTGCCGGCGCGATTTATATCCGGCGCACTTTCCTCGCTGGACAACCCGCTGTACATGCTGCCGCTTCGTCGCGATCCGTTTACGTAATGCTTCTTGTAAGGATTCGACGACTTCGATCCTTTCACTAGACCATTGCGATCTTTCTTCTTTTCGTCACTAGAATCTGCAGGCGCGATTCGCGCCAGCAAATCGTCGAAATCGTTCTTATGATCTGGTGCATTGGGATGCGAGTACAGTCTGTCGTATATGGAAGGTCCGTGATTAGCCTCAATAATTGCAGCCAGCTCAGGTTCTGGAATGCTGACGTCCGCCGACAGCACGGCGACTTGTTTGTGAAACGTTTGTTCTCTCATGCGAAAGAATGAGCGAGAGAGCTTTTCCCTTCGGCTCACCATGTAGCACAAGTTCCGGACTCTTTCTAGGTCCTGCCTCAGTTGTACGAACATTTTCATCTTATCGAGATCGGCTTGTTCTTGCCTGTGAGTCAAGAGTTCAGTGTCGTCTGCTTTAGGCGGCACCAAGGGACGATTTTGCTCCGCTCGTCTCTTTAATTTCCAGTAATTGTAGATATAGTTGATCGCGTCTTGATCCACATCAAGGAGATGTGTACTGATGTCCTTCACGTTGACGTGTCGATCGAACTCCCTCTCTATCTCTTGCAAACGGGCTGCGCGCGCTTGCGTCTTCTCCTCCGACGTCATGTCTTTTCGTCGCTTCCGCTTCACCTCCTCCTCCTCCGAGCCTGAACCGGGACACTTTTCCTTTTTGGAATTAACACTATGTTTTTGACAATAGGATCGCAACTTGACCCCGTCGTCGGCGTTTTCGTCTTCGATTATTGCACGCATTTCTAGTCCATGCTTAAATGCACACGTAACGTGATAGGCGGTCTTACAAGTCTTTACGGAGCACTGGATGCAGGCTCCCTTGCGATTACGGCACAACACGCACACTAGCGACCAGCGCGACGCTGGTATAGAGGATATTTTCGTGATAGGTTCCATGATTTCTGCACACCCGATGGAGACCTCAGGTATCCAGAGAACGCAACTCACATGGGCCCACTTATGTCCCGATGGGGTGCACTTCATGGCACCGCCGTGGTTCGGGCACAGCACGCAGCTGGGCCTGACGCCGTCGCCGCACGGTCGGCACAGCCATTGCCCTGGAAACATAGACGGCAAAAAATAAGAATAGCTCATGCTTTTTTATTTAATTACGCTTAAACTGGAAATTTTATAAACTGGTGGTATGGTATAACGAACAATATTTGATGATGAACATGTGAAGAACAAGACAGAGTGAAAAACAAGATTAAGACTCAAAATGAAAACTACCATCATACCTTATTTCGTAACAGTGGCAATCAACCATAGAAACTTTGGGAAGTTATAAATAGCTTAAGCGTTAAATAAGGTGACGGACTGCTGTGCTCCTTCCAAACTAATGACAAATTTTGGACTAATTAACTAAGGTAACGCAATTTGTGAATTATTTAACTCCTTTATTTCTAGAATAGTGCCCGATTATTTCTAGAAAAACTACTTTTGTCCGACCTAGGATTTGAACCCAGGACCTCGTGATCACAAAGCCATGCGCTTTGCCACCAGACCAACGAGGCAGTAAAAGCAAATATAAGATTATAATCAAATGGTTACGTGTAACGGCTGCGGAGCCGTGATTTACGACATGTCCTATATGGAATGTTCGCAATTATCATGCAAGAAGATATACCATCTTAAGTGCCTTGCTATCACTACGGAAAAATTTGAAGCCTTACCTGAAGAGTACCAAAGCAATTAGAAGTGTCCAGAATGCATCAACAGTAATCCGATGATAGGTAATTAGATTAATTAGTTAGATACGCCGGTTCGAGGGAATACTGTAATGAATAAAACTTTCACTCCGAACTATGTAAATACTGAGCGTGGTAATCGTAGAAACACCACCGAATTATGTGAAGCCGACTCAGACTTGTTGGAGGAGCTACGGGAGTTTCGTCAGGATATAAAAATACGGTATGAGGAACAAAAGAGGGAGTACGAACAACTAAAAAAAGATTCACTAGCACAGAAACACAATTGAAGGAATTAGAAAAAATTATGAAGGTAGATAAGATAAAACGAGTTAATGAGTTTGAAAATAAAATCAAATTACTAACGGAAAAAAGTAAACGCCTGGAAGCTTGACTCAGATCAAGCTCAAGCCCTAATTCGGCAAATCAAGAATCTGAACAGAAATCAGAAGAGTCACTGCCATTATGATTCGTAAATGCCGTCAAACAGAATGCCAACGCAAGCCAAACAAGGTGTGGCCACGAAATCGCCGAACACACCGATTACGTTTGAGAACATACAATCAATAAATAACGGTAAAACTCCTTTAAATTTGAAAAAGATAACTGCAATGGAGAAGAACCAGAAAAAGACAAAAATTTGACACTTGTTAACAGGAAAAAAAACAGATATTATAATGATGAAGTTAGACGAGGAAGAAGCATAAAAGTTCTCGATATACAGGGAATTGAAAGAAAGAAATATCTACATGTCTGGCGTCTACAGAAGGGAACTACAGAAGATAGTTTAGAAAGGTATGTTAAAGAGATGTTATTACATGATAAAGATGTGCAGGGTAAAATTGAAAAAATTAAACAAATCAGAGAGGTATTTATCATAGGCGTACCAGAAAGTCACTATGAGATATTATGTCGTACAGAAAGTTGGCCAATAAATACAGAGTTTGTGAGTGGGTATGGTTTCGTAGACCACCCAGTAAATCAAAAAACCACGTATAAATCAATTGTATATATTATCAAAACGTTAGAGGACTTTGGACAAAATTAGAGGACTTCTACATTAAAGTATCGTCTACAAATGCCGATTTCCATCACAGAAACCGGCTGCAACGCTGCTCCATCCATGATGCAGAAATGATTCCACCTGGGTACACTATCATACGTTGTGACCGCGTAAACAAGGCGGTGCGTGTTTCGTGGCCACACCGCCTTTCGAGTTTCGCCGACCAGCTGTACCAAGGGACGTAAACATGCATTCGCATTAGTTAGTGCTACCGTCTATCAAAGAAATCGGTTTTTGTTTTTATTGTGTGTAGTTTATGTTCCACCACACAGTAACGAAAATGAATACATGTTGTTATTTTAAATAATAGAAGAATATTGCAACCGTTCCAAAGAGATCGTAGAAATAGGAGACTTTAACTAGTATTCTTGCTCGTCAAATATTATTAATTACTATGAATACTTTCAGACATATTGTGGATTCACTCAGAGTAACAAAATAAGTAATAAAAACGATCGACAGTTAGATCTCGTAAGGGGAAGTGTGTGTGCGCGCGGCGGAGGCGCCGCTCGTGCCGGTGGACGTGCACCATCCGCCGCTAAAGGTGTCGGCGAAACCGCCAGGCCCAGGCCCGCGCCAGTTCGGCTACAGCTAGTGCAAGCGAGGACACCCACTCAGATTGGAATTTTTATAAAGCAAATTTTCCACTATTATATACATTAATTGGCGTAGTGGATTGGTCTCCAATGTATAAATTAGGTTTAGAAAGGAGTTTAGATTTTTTTATGACACTATTAATTCGATATTGGATGACTGTGTTCCGAGAAAAAAGCGAAGTAGTGTGAGTTCGAGGTACAGTTACCCCGTATGGTACAGTATTGAAATAATTCGCGACATAAAATTGAAGCTCTTCATAAGAGATACGGGTTGATTACGAAGCGTTCGCCCAGTGTAGAACCAAGGTAAAAAATTACATTTATTCTAAAAGGGATAGTAGAATGTCACAGAAAATTTTAAAGTATGGGGAAGATTTAACTAGTGAGGAATGTGCTAAAGAATTTGCTGAATACTTTCAGTGTATAGTGAAAGGCGTACTGAGCTCAATGTGAGAGCAGCGATGACGGGTTCAGGCGACGGGAACGAAGCGGCGCGGACTCATCTAGATCGACTAGAAGTGAAAGATGTACAGGGCGCGCTTCAGCAGTTAAAACGAAAGAGATCCACTGGGTCAGATGGCATCCCACCTTATGATACCGCTACATTATATCTATAACGTGTGCTTAAAAACAGGTGTATTACCGAACAGGTGGAAATTACTCGCGTTGTTCCAGTCCCAAAAGGACGATCGGCTATGAAAGGAATATAGACCGGTAGCCGTATTGTCAAGTCCGGCGAAAGTGTTAGAATCCACGATTCAAAAATCTATATTTGGGCAGACGCTCAGCACGGTTTTCGCCCCGCGAGAAGCACCGCCACTAACCTTTTAAGCTATATGGCTGATGTGATCCCAGCAGTGGACAGTGGAGTACAAAGCGAAGCCGCTTACTTCGACTTTAAAAAAGCGTTCGACTTAGTCGATGACGACATACTGCTTAGCAAGTTGGCCGGTATCGGTCTCACTCTACATTTACTAAAGTTTTTCGCGAGCTACATGTAAGATAGGCAGCAGTATGTAGAATACGCGAGATGCGTCTCTGAGCCGTATGATAAGCGTCTCTGAGCCTCGGTCTGGGGTAAGTCAGGGCAGTAATCTCGGACCAATGGAGTTTATCATTATGGTAAATGATCTCCCCAAAGTGGTAAATAATAATAAATCATTTATTTCGGGTTACTTGGACCCATATAAGAGAAACAGCTATTTCACAATCACAATATAACATAACAAATTCTAATTCAATAAACAAAAACAAACAAAATATATGTGCAATTTAAATTATTATAAATTATTGCATTTCAGTCATTTCCCTGATTAAAAATATTACAAAATTAAATTACAATTTATAAAAATAATAATTGGAAATTAATTTTTATAATAAATGAATTTTGAATAGGTAATTTAATAGGCGAGTCACAAAATTTTGATATCATTAAAATAAAAAGGGAATTTGAGTCAGATGCATTCCCACCCATCTCTGCAAAAAGGGTGAGTCCCAACGCTCGCTCAACACTTTTAGAATCCCATAAGTACTCCCGCGTATGCTACTCCAGAGTGAGGCGGCCCGCTTTCTGATGATGGTAAAGAAATCGTCAGTTCGCGCCTCGGCAAACATGGCAGACGCGCTACAGAACCGCAGCAGTCCTAGTTGGATTCTAAACACTTTGTTGTATTGGACTCGCAGGGCGCTGTATGCTCGCCGCGTGTAGTTAGTCCACAGGCTACACGTGTAAAGGACTGGCAGTATGCTCTGAAGCGAGTCACTTTTACCTGGGCGATACATCGTGCAAACCTGCGGGCCAACATATTGCACCGGACCGACAGCGCCCTGCGCTCTCTATCAACGTCTTCGTTGTCACAAAAGTCATCATAAAGGACGCAAAATGTTTTTTATTTGCGGACGACTTAAAGTTATTCATAGTGATAAGAAATACAAATAAATACGTGTATACGAAGTACTATGGGGTCTACCCACTATACCCGTTGATGTATGCAACTTTATTTATCTTAGGCATGGTAGGCTATACTGAATTGAGGGTTCGGAGGGCACTCGCACTCGCATTGTACCTATTCAAAATGCTCAGAGGGAAAGTGCACAATCCAAATATACTAGCACGGATAGGTCTATGCGTCCCAGACAGGTACGTATACCGGCGCCGGCGGCCGCAGCTGCTGCAGGTGCCGAGCGCGCGCATAAACCTACTGAAAGAGGCGCCCCTGACGCGCGCACTCCGCACCCTCAACCTTGTGGCGAACGAAGGAGACATATTTTGTTTGGTTCTGAGTGAATTCACAACAATAACGCTATTTGTTATATATTATAAGCTGAAGTAAAAAGGTACTCTATTGCATTAGGGATTACCCTGTAATGATAGTCGTAAGTTGGAAATAAATAAATATACGTACGTATATAATGTAGTTCAGACGAAATATTAAAAAATAATCGACAATTTAGATAATAACAGTCGTACCGGCCTGGGTGGCATTAGTTGGCACTAAAAAATGTGATAAAATGTGTAAAAAATTTAATCATTGAAAGGTTAACTAATTGAATTAATACGTGTTTACCATGCGGTATTTTACCCGATACACTAAAGATTGCTAAGGTTAGTCCTATTTACAAATCCGGGAGTAGAACGGATCCAAGTAATTATAGGCCGGTATCCGTTTTACCTGTGGTGTTACAAATATTTGAGCGAGTGTTATACAACCATTTATAGAACTACTTCGTCAAAAGAAAGCTCTTAATAGATCAACAATATGGTTTTCGTCCTCAATCTAGCACCGTCACAGCGGCAGTAGACATAGTAACAAGAATTAAAACTCATATCGATCAAAAGGACTTCGTTTTTGGGATCTTTAGCGATCTGAGAAAAGCCTTTGATACAGTAAGTCACTCAAAGCTATTACGAAGTTAGAGAATATAGGCATTACAGACACAGCGCTTAATATTTTTAAATCATATTTACTAAATAGGCGACAAGGGGTAAAAATAGATAACTTCACTAGTTCTTCACAAAATTATACATACGGTATATGTAATGTAGGTAGGTAATATAACACACAACAATGCTCAATTATCGGTCTCTTAATGTTTTTAATCTATTTTAATAATATGAGTAATATAGGACTAACCGGGCATTTAACATTATATGCGGACGATACATGCATTTTTACTTTGATAAATCCATGCATAGCATTATAACCGACGCTCAAAAAGACATCGATATACTCAATGAATGGCTAAAATATAATTTATTGACTGTAATTACATTCAAAACCTTATTTATGATATTTTCCGCGAAATATAAACATATCCTAGATTTTACCCCGCTAACTATCAATAATGACATAATACAATGTTCTTATAAGTATCTAGGGGCTATGAATAAATGATAAGCTAACTTGCAAACCACACATTGAACATATCAGAACTAAACTAATGTCAATTGTATACTAAATAAAGTACACAGTATTATCTATAACTCCTCAGTAAAATCGCATCTAGAATACTTAATAGAAGTGTGGGGGTCGGCCGCCACGACTAACCTAAACAGATTACAAATAATGAAAAATTAAGTCATTAAAATATTATTCCAAAATCACTAACATACTCCTACAAAAAAATGTATCCAAAAACCAAATTATTAAATGTCAACTTTATATATACTTGCACTCTAATAAAAAAAGATAACTACAAACTCCATACAATCTAATATACAGCTACATAATAAAGTTATCACTCATAATTTGAGAAACAGATATAAACTTGCGCTTATCAATATACGAACCAATTACGGAAAGAAGTCAATAACGTTTGAAGGAGTACAGCTATATAACCTTACCAAATGATATTAAAGATTGCAATGATATTAAAGATTGCAATGATATTATTACATACAAAAGGAAACTTAGAACATACCCTGTGAATTAGACAAGTAACCTTATCTAACGCTGACACAAAAAAATGTATCACCTACTTATAAAAATTGTATGACAAAGAACTGATGTTTTAAATAAAAAAAACCTTTGGACCCATATATTTCAATAGTCTCATTCAAACATGTAAGATGAACACTTGTAGCAAACATGAAATATGTCAATTTATATGCTGGAATGATTAGTTTATGTGTATAAAGTATAGACCTGTTTGTTTTTAAATATTTTGCCGGTACCGTAGAATAAAGCTAAATGCCAAACAAAATAAATGGCATTTGCAACTCTCGTGCTGGTCGATAAGTTTATTTGTGCCAAATTATTCATTGGACACGTCGATTTAGTAGGCCATTCTTCTTCTAATATCCTTATTTATGTTCGAGTTGTGTTGATATACTTACCGTCCGGTATGACGGTGATACCGTAGCACGCCTGGTGCACGCAAATGTTGCACGAGTCGCAGAACACCATCTCGTTGCCGTCCTCCGAGTCGGGCGAGCGGCACACGTCACAGATGACGTTCTCGTCGTACTCAATGCCCAGGCCCTCCTCCGACTTCATTATCGCCTGGATTCTATCCCATGTCCGCGCCTACGAACAAATTAGTCTCATCAAATAAAACTGACAAGATAATGTATTACAAATTATTGTTACATTTTACAAATGTCTTAAAATTTAGTACAATATTTATTATAACAATCAATGAACTCTGAAACTTGGTGTCTATATCGCTAGCGCATACGTATGATGGTCAGATTTCGTACTCCAGTGGTTCTTACTACAGGGGCAGATTTCTTACTAGGTTACTACAGTGAAAAGTAAAAAAAAGAAACAATTTTTAAAATTTTATCGCCATTTACTATTTTGGCTTTTTGAATTCCTGACGTTTCGAGCGTTTTGCAGCAGCCATGGTCACGGGAGGAACTGAGATTTTTGACATCCAAAAGTCATTGTTAATCCGTGGTGCCTTCAAAGCTTTTAATTAGTTTTCTTTTAAATTAGTTTCATTATAGGAGAGCGAAGTGACAATGAACGGAGTATATTGCTCGCAGAGCGAGTGGAACAGAAAGTTTCCAGAATGGACGTTACTTATCTAAAGATAGAGAGGCTTGGTAAAGATTGTTGCAGCAATCTTTGGAGAGGTCAGTGTGCTATAGTGGAGTTCTCGGCTCATCAGCCAACATCATTATTGGAGAGCACAGTCTAATAGCAGGGTTCGGATTGAAGTGTAAGTACATACTATAATGTAAATACATTGTAGTTACTGTGCTCGCTCGCTTACTGTGCCACAGATAGTAATCAAAATCAAGTTTTTTTTTTGTAGACCAAAAAGCACTAATGAATGTCATAAAAGAGATAAATTAATAATTACTTAAGACTACCACCCGTTCGGAAAGTCATTCCTGTGGAGAAGAAGGGCAAGAAACTCAAGGATTACTCTTTTTAAAAATGAGAGTTTTCCAATTCAATGTATACAACATTGCATTCATGGGGTATGAAAGAACAATGCAGAACGAGCTAAATAGATGTGCTTAAATATAGATTAATCATAAGTGTACTTAGATTCATGGTATCGGTCAGTACCTATATAGTCCTATCATTTACAAAATAGAGATTTTGTAAAGGTATATAATAAAAAGTATAATAATAATAATAGTAAGAGAAAAAAAGGGTTACTATAAAATAATAAGAGTGCTTACAAAATAATTAGTTATAGCTCCAGTGTGATGCCGAACGAGACAAAATTCAACAGTACTACAGTACATGTCAATGTACATTCACCAAGAAGCTTTATATTACGATATCCACGCAATTTCTAACCCCCTTAAGGTATGACTTTCTAAAAATGGTAGTAGTTTAGATTCGTTACATGTGTGCTGTATATACATATACTAGTAAAATATTGCACACGTAGGCCTAAACAAGTGGCAAGCTTTTTGCATCGACAGCGCCTTGTTCTGAACACGTAACGTTTCGTTGTAAATGTAATTTTTCTGTTTCCTATTATCGATTGTAAACAATATAATTGTCTTCAGGCCCTGTATTGTAAGCAATTAGAAGAGGGTAGAACGCGTTTACGAGGAGTTAACAATCTACACCGTCTTACCCAACTTATAGCATGGTACGGGAGGCATGTCTAAAATCGAGATTGGGTCTTGAAAAAAAATTTTATACGAAAATTCTGTGTAAACCTCCTGGCCTCACCTGCCTCAACGTTACTGCGCTTCAATAAGACCCTAAAAAATAAAATGTTGTGGCATCTCAATTAATGCATTAAACCCTGGTTACATCTGTATAATAACTTTATTATCATGTCAATTAACGCATCAAGACGCAGGTGTAACAGGAGCATGAGACAGATCTCACACTGCTACGTGACATACATCGGTAAATCTATGCGACATGACAGTGTGTGATCTGTCTAACTATAATATAACTATAGTATAACCATAGAAAGTAAATATTTGTTAACGCACCCATAACACAAAAATAATACATAGTCCGGTGGACTATTATTTTGAAGCAAAATAATGCATAATTCTCGATGACTAAACGACAATTTAAAGGGCAACCATAACTTTCACTGAAATTATCAATTCAGTTTAAAACAAGAAGCATTTGCATCAAATGCTTATCTGCATATTGTATTGACACAGCGTCCGACTACGAACACGATCAATAAAGAAAATATAGGTATTATAAGGGAAGAAAACACTGACACAGGGTGCTAAAGCTTGGACATATATGTCAACGAGGCGGGACGGCCTAGCGACACCCGACGGGACGTTGGTAATTAGTGTAATGTTGCTTACTCTTAAGCACCTCATAAATTTTTTCGCCCGTCTCACCCCCTAAGCTTATTCAAATTATTTAATACTTCGTTGTAATCCGCACTTATCTACTGTATTTTGTGTATGTTATCAAATATTAGGCAACCTATTATTAATACTAGCAGTATGCATGTTATTCATGTAGATTAGGACACACGCTTGGGAATATAATCTAGTTTGAGTAAGTTTAGTCTTTTTATTGAATAGGTAATGATTGTGAATTACTTTAAATAAATGTACTGAACTATACAGGACACACAGCTCGACGTGGCGTAGCTGGTGCCATCGCATCAAGCTATGTGTCATCTCCGGTAGAGAGCAGTACATTACAAATGTCGAAGTCCCGTCGCCGTCCTGCCCCGTCGGATATGTCCCAAAGTCTTTAACCACCCTTGTAAACATTCAAGCGAGCGAAATCTACGTGGGACGACAATTATTTCTGCATAATCTTGATTTTAACAAAGAAAACGTTATGCGAGTTATAAAGAAAATTAATATGAGGCAACAATCGTTATCTTCAATATTTTTCTAATACGAAGACAGCATGGCAGTGGTCAAAGCGTCAGCGACTGAATCAAGCCGTAGCGGGTTCGATCTTCCGGACAATCCTTGTGTGACCCACAACGTTTGTGATTTGTGTATGTGGTATTCATGTTAGTAAAACACCCACGAAACAGGAATAATGTTATTTGTGAAGCGACCTTTTTAGAAAATAATACCCCTTTGGACTCGTATTTGTTTGGTAAATAAATCACATAGATAATTCGGTATGCCCAAGGCCCGCTGTTGCTTAAAATTCAAACGAAATATGTGAGCTGTTTGTTAAAATAAGTTTAATAAATACTATTGCGTCCAGTTTTCAGGAAAAGAGTAGAATGAAAATATAGGCAGCCACGCCGTGGGTCACCGCCAACGATATTTACTCTCCATGTAATAGGGAGTGAGTTTAAGTATTATATATTCCAGATTCCGTACTGCTACTGAGATTCTTTCTATGGAAAAAAGATGTCCGACCGAGGATTTGAACCCTAGACCTCGTGATTCCCACGCGCACATCATGTCTTACTATACCAACGAGGCAGAGCTAAAAATATAGAGGTATAATATTTTAAGATAACACGATATAGTCGTAAGATGTAAAGTAAAAGATGTTTTCATTTCCGAGAAAAGATTGCTTGGAATTGAATGTGCAACAATTTATTGAATTTATAAACAGCTATAAAGCGAACGGGTTACAGACGTCAAACGGAGAGGAATATTCTAATGAAAAATGAATCATTAATCTATTATAATTTATTTTTATATTTTTTTAAGAGAAGGCCTTTGCCGAGCAATAGGAAATGAAAAGGCTGATATTATTACTTATATTATTAGTGTGATCCATGGGATATGAGAGGATAATGATGAATAACAAAACAGATATACAATGCGAAAGTGGAAGGATGTAGGTACCGGAGAAGACCTAGACTATCTTACCATGACCAAATAGACCGAGTCTCATCTGAAGGACAAGTCAAGAGTCTCCGTAACCGGCGAGCTTGTATGAGACTATGAAAGTGGAGGAAGTCAAAGAGGTATGTAAGGAAAGAACATTTTGGAACTCTGTACTCTCTGCCTACCCCGCAAGGGATCTGGCGTGATGATATAAATAGATAGATAGTTAATTTGAAAGGCACAGACATTACATTATCCAATCTAGGATTTGAACCCCGGACCTTGTAATTGCCAGCCACGCCATATACCACTAGACCAACGATACAGCGAATATTATGTATGTAAATATCTACACATAGTGCGACAAGGATAATTTGGCCCGTGGATGACATTGACAGGGGGGCGTGAAATTAGGGTTATAATTTAGCAAAATTTCCTTCTTCCAGGGAAATATTACAACATGTGGGTCCGCACGGTTACTAATTAAAAAAGAACGGCAACTCTGCGACTGTCATGAAGTAACATTTCACTTGATGACGGCGTAAGTTCCGATTTTGGCCGCGGGCCAAAAGATCCTTGTATGACTGTAGTTATAGTTGAAGCTACTGAGCCCATACATGATTATTTTATTAATTTAAAATTGCCATTCTCATTTCCAAGTTGATACCCAGAATCACGTACCGAAATACATGCTAATTATAGCGAACGAATATAGAATAACAAATATAAAGTATTCTATCTATGTATACCATCACGCCAGCTCCCTCGCGGGGTAGGCAGAGAGTACAGAGTTCCAACAGGTTCTATATAGTTCGTCTCATACACGCTCGCCGGTTACGGAGACTCCTGACTTGACCTTCAGATAAGACACGGTCTATTTGGTCATGTTAAGATAGTCTAGGTCCCCGGTACCGACATCCTTCCACTTTCGCATGCATATCTGTTTTGTCATTCGATATAAAGTACTAACATATAAAAAAAGGTTTTTCGATAGAAAAGACGTCATCACTTCGACAGACCTACGATTCCAAGTCAGAATGCGGTCATCTCCCACTATGCGTCATTAGACCAACGCTTAGAATAAATATAAACCAGAAGCCGCGGGCCCACATCAAATTGAAGCAACAAATACTACCTACTTGCAATGCAAGTAGTCACACGTTGACGTGAGTAGGCAATCTGTGACCGTGTGCAAAATAACGTGCTCTGCGCTTGCACATTCAGGTGCCGTATTTTTAAATATTGAATTAATATTTCCGTTTGTAATTGTCACAGTATAAGACGCGTCCATTTTGTCCTACAGGTCCAAAAAGTTGAATTTCCACTAGGTTGAATTCCTAATATATTGAATCTCAAAATGTTGAATTCTCATTATGTTGAATTCTTAATATGTTGAATCTCATGTTGAATTCCCAAAATGCTAAATTCTCATTATGTTGAATTCTCAAAATGTTGAATTCCCAAAATGCTGATTCTCATTATGTTGAATTTTAGAAATGTTGAATTCTCAATATTTTGAATTTTTCAAAGGTTGAATCTGACGGGTCTGTTCTCATAATATTTTTTCCGTGTGGGTACTTAGAATATATCAACCCATAGTATACCGTGGGTGCCCTAGAAGGCGAAATAGAGAATACCTAAACCAGGAAACGAGCAGCACCGTAATCATGAGAATAATTATAACTTAAAAATAAAGGGAAACGGACTTCTAAAAGCAAAAAATTAATATTCGAAGTCGGTGCCGGTTAGTGCAGTCGTTAACTTTGCACTTCGGGTAGTGGTGGTGGTTTGCACTTTGCACGTCGGGTACTTTTGCTTTTTTAAGTCAGTATTCCTTTTTTAAGTTATTTATTTTACAATTTTAAGTGATGAGTGATTTATAGTATACTGGTTAGTTCTACAATAAGGTACATACAGGATTGATGTAATGTTCATAATAACGGAATCTATACATTCGTTCTGTTTGCCGTTCCTTATACCTTCAAAGTCCAAGGTTCAATACCGATTTCATTAAAATGGGTCCACCTCGAAGCTATATTAAAGCAAAAAGAATTATCAAAGTCAGTTCATAAATAAAGACGTTATAAAAAAGCAGACGAATTGTAAACCTCCTTATTTTTTTAAGTCTTAATATCTGGTTAGTTCTATAGTAAGGTACCTATAGGATTACCACAATACTTAAATAACTCCATCTACAGATTTAAGTTACTTATCGTTAAGGATTAAAATTAAAATGGAACTACCTTGAAGCTATACTAAACCCAATGGATTTTTTTTTTATCAAAATCGGTCCACAATTGATGGAAATATCGGCGAACATACATAAAAAAAGGATACATACAGACGAACATAGAACCACCTCCTTTTTGAAGTCAGTTTAGGATTCACATTCTTGTAGTCAACGTAATTAATATAAACTGAGTTCTTAGATTTACGCGAATATTACACATGAAATAAAACTATTTTACGGATTTTACCGCGATAAAATCCGTAAAATAGTTTTATTTCATGAACAAATATAAATTCAATATTTTGGGACTCAACATATTGGGAATTCAACATTTTGATAAGTTCAACATTGTGAGAATTGTTTGTTAAACATAATGAGAATTCAACGTTTTTGGACTCAACATATTGGGAATTCAACATTTTGAGATTCAACATATTGGGAATTCAACATAATGAAAATTCAACATTTTGCGAATTCAACTTTTTGGACCTGAAGGCATTTTGTTACCGTAACCGACTTCTAAAAAGGAGGTGGTTCTCAAATCGACTTTTTTTTTGTATTTAACATACATACACGCGATCATTCCGCCAATTATGAATCGATTTTGAAAATTCTTTTTGCATTGGATTCAGTATAGCTCCAAGGTGGTCCCATTTTAATTTCATCGGCATCGGACGTCTATCTAACGTCTATAAGCTTAGTGATGAACGGAAAACACTTCATCAGCCCTGTTAAGAAACTGTCCCATCGATGGGCACGGGCCTTCTCTCAAACTGAAATGGTTTAGACTATAGTCCACCACGCTGACCCAGTGCGGGTTGGCGAACAACACACCTTCGAGAAACTCTCAGGCATGCAGGTTTCCTCACGATGTTTTCTTTCACCGTTAAAACAAGTGATAGTTATTTTTTAATACGCACATGCCTTCGAAAAGACGGTGGTGGGTTTGAACCCGAGACCACTGGCTTTGCAGTCCAACGGTCGAACCACTAGGCTACCGCTGCTTTTTAATGTGAAGTGTAAGTTGGTAAATATTTTTTTGATTATATTATTAGCACTTCTTTCTGTGTGTGTGTGTGTGTGTGTGTGAACGATCTACGCTGATGGCCGTGGGGCCTTTACAGCTTCACCGGACAAGAGGGCGAGCGTGCAACCACTACGATTAGCACTTCTATTATGGGGGGAGAGAGCACATTATAACATCGAAAATATTAATTTTTAATATGTATATATTTTTAAATACGTTGCCCCGCACTAGGAATTATTCCGGTGTCGTGGGTGTGTTTACAAACATGAAATACACATACACAAACACCCAAACCGAGACAAACATTTGTGAGTCCGACTGAACCCTCGACTACTCTATCCAGTTGTCGGAGGGGCTTAAGGTCGTAACCACTGGACCAAGCCATCGGCTAATTATGACTGTTACTTACAACCTGGAAAAACTAAGCCCTGTCTGCCCGGACTTTACTTTCACCTAAGAACCTTTGTATTCACTCAGTCTATGTAACGAAAAATTTAAATTCTTATTTTTATCTATGTAAGTTCATCATCACGGCGGCTCCTTGTTTTTTAATCGCATTGTTATATTTACAAACATGCAATATTCAATAGTTGTGAGGGGAACTGGGAAACGAACAAGACCATTTTATATTACGTATCGATATCGAGATGATGAGATGTCTTCCTATTCACACTGCAAGTTTAATTAAATAAGGATAGACGTAATAACATGCTTTCTCGATACACAAAAGTGATGCGGATTATACGTGCTATACACAAACGGATTGGGGCATTCGGATTATACGTACGTCTTTTTCACGAGACATGGGTATGTTGAAGTTTGATCATATTCCATTTCACGCATATTATAATATTTAAGAATATTGAAAATATAGAATCCAAAAAATATACGGGAATATTAAAATACATCAAAAGTTTACTTTTCTTTTATTTAAATCATATACTATTCAATAATTTGCGAAAATATTAAAAAAAAAACAGTAAAACTCTGTTACTCAACTATGTAAATTGATGCGGTTTGCGTTTTAGGGACTGACACACTGAAATCGTTATAATCGATATGTTTACTTTTTTAATGTACAAAATCGATTGCCGATTGTTTTACGTTTTATTTCATATATTATTCTATCTTTTGAATTGAAATATTTTGTATTGTCAATAAATTATAAATAAACGTGGATGCGCTATCTTGACATATTAAAACAGAGTTTCACAGATTTTTTAATAATAATTCACGTAAGCAACAAATCAAGCAATTTATCAGACGGTTTTTCTGACCAATGGCTTGATTAGTAAATAAATAATGATGTAATTTCATTTTGTGCTCCTTATGTTCCTAAATTATTTTTATTATTAGCCGTTATTGGCTGTATGTAGAATGTTTAAGATAATCTCATAAATTTTAAGGGCTGTAGTTTTGTTCAATAAATTAAATAAAAGTAAATAAAATTAATATCGATCAATTCTTCGTTTTACATGTTCTCGATATGATATTTAATCGATTCCATTTCACACTTACCACATTTCTAGAAATGTCACATTCTAAACGTCATCATACCCATGACCGGTGAAAAGGACTATAGTCCCTCTGACTCTATGATCGGCGAAGCTGATCTGACAAAGATATGTAAAGTTGGTTAATTGAGAAGGTGAAGACTAGATTCCTTTACTCACATATATTGATTGAAAGTGTTTAATTGCGAAGCCCTGTGTGTGACCTACATTTCGGCTAGTTTCTAGAACATCGACTAAAACGAAATAATCAATTATTTACATACCTGTCCCAAGGATTTCGAAGTTAGAAAACCTTAACTAAACTTGACAATTTCATATATTGCAAATAAAATAAGTGTATAAAATACAGTTTATATATTTTTTATTCCAGAATTAGAACAAATTAATACCGCAAATTCATAACGGATCACATTTTTTTTATAAATTCAGAAATCTTTTATTATTTAAAAAAAGTAACCCTACACTTGGAATTATTCCTGTGTTGTGGGTGCCTTTACATACACAAAAACTTTTTCCAGGTACAACTACTTATGATTTAATGTTGAACATTTTATGCACTTATCTCTACACCAAGTCGTAACGTCAATAGACCTAACACAATGGTCAAGAATCCGAATTACGAAATGTATCAATCTATCTATCTATATCATCACGCCAGATCCCTTACGGGGTAGGCAGAGAGTACAGAGTTCCAACAGGCTCTTTTAAATATTAATATTTCTTCCTTAAATATAAATCTAAAATATATGCAGAGCAAATATGTCTTGCATTCTTAGACGTAAATGATGATAGAGCTATAATGATCTAAGTAACTCGTACTTCAAAGTAAACAGAGCTCTAGAACCACAAAAAATACCAAAGCGACTAATTTCTAAGCAAATTATTTATATATTGCAAATGATACATTAAATGACTTTTTTTCACTTAGGTAGTGTTTGTTGTAAAGTGATGAAAGTTTTATGAAACTCGCGATTCGTTTTGTAGATTATTTAAAGATTAAATAAATAACCTAGTTAACATTTCTATTGATATCTCAGATACAAAAAAAAACATATAAGTTCGACAATTGTTCTACGATCGCCAATCGCACTCACCTCGAGCTCTTCAATGACTTTCTCGAGCTGTTCCTCGGTGACCGGTGGCGCTCCAGCTCTAGCACGCTCCGCGTTGAGGAGCTTCAGCCAGGCCGTATCTGTCGCATCCAGGTCGTAGGCACACGCCGCCTCGGCGCGCGCCGGCGTACAGCTCAGTATGTGCTTGTCTGGTTGATAGTGAGCGTCGCGCGCCAGATGCACGTACTTGTCCTTCGGCCTGGCGGGAGAAGACACGGTTAGTGTCGCAGATATATATATAAAATCACAACAAATAATCTCAGTCTATATATCATCACCATAAATTCGGGGTAGATAAGCAACTTATAAAATAATATCAAAAGAAAGAAAAAATGTTGTTGTCACACACAAAAAAAAACTATGGAAAAAATATTTATTTAACACATAAATGACAAATCATCCCTTGATGAGGACGAGTAAGTGATAATTTCCTGACAGTTCCCCGTTCCGATAAGTTTTGCAATAGTGCGTTTTTCTCTTCATATTAAGATATATGATAATGAAAGTAATTTCAAGCGTGTTAATTTAATAAGTACGCATAAACTTTTAACAGGAATGTTATACGAAGTTGCGTAGTTTCGAGTTAACAATGGAAGCGTTTAAAACACCTGTTGCCGTTTGCATCGGTCTTAAGGTAAGCTTTTCTGTTGTTCCTTTTGTTAATTACATATGCTTTGAAAATATTATCTCAAGTATATATTCTATAGCCATGCGGTTTTGGGACGCTGGTATGTCGAAAATACCTCTTTCCCATCTATATCTTGTATGGATGGATGGGAAAGACGATAGGACGATCATAAAGAACGCAACACTTCAGACACCTCGATTAGATAATAGCTTCACAAATTCAAATGTCAAATTTAAAATGTTCAAC
This sequence comes from Phalera bucephala, assembly GCA_905147815.2. Classification (NCBI taxonomy): domain Eukaryota; kingdom Metazoa; phylum Arthropoda; class Insecta; order Lepidoptera; family Notodontidae; genus Phalera; species Phalera bucephala. Next base: position 22,187,145 of record LR990609.1, on the reverse strand, counting down.
CCCTTTCTATGCAGTTTTATACCCCAATTAACAATGAAACTTGTACGATTGTTAATTGTGTGTGATTTGAGAATTACGTTTTGGAAATGCATTTGAAATCTCGGTATTGCTTTGAATCGGAAATAAATTTAGTTTAATATGGCGCGCATTTTTGGAAAATTTAAATAAAATGTTATAGACATTAAAAATTGTCGGAATCAATTCAGTTATCGATTTAGAACAAACTACTTTCAGGTCTTGCGTTTATTATGTTACACCATGTAAAAAAAAAATTATCAGCCGTGCGTTAGTTACAAATGGCTCATCGGATTTGAATATCTTTTTTTTCATATTGTTAGAGTCAATACTGGGGAGGGGTTTAGAAAAAAAAAAGAAAATTAGGATACCCAAAGGAACAGCCGAAAAATCGCGAATATTGAAATTGGTAATTTTGGATTTTGATAATCGCTTATGAATACAATCAAATCAATTTTAGGTGGTACGAAGTTCACCAAAGTAAAACAAATGCGCTAAAGTGCACGTTCACACAATATCAACTAAATCAGAATAACTATTTGTTGACTTGACTGCCTCGTTGGTCTAGTGGCGAATAATGTGCTTTGCGATCACGAGGTCCTGGGTTCAAATCCTAGGTCGGACCAGTAGTAGTAGTTTTTCTATCGAAAAACTCCCAGTATCAGTCCAGAGTCTGCAATTGTGCCCGGTATATGGCAACAGGCTCGCTCCCTATTATATGGGACCTAACATCGTCGGCGAAAAGTGGGTGTACGCAGTACACCTCTGCCACCCCCGCTTGGGGAATATAGGCGTGACGGTGTTTATTTTTTAACTATTTGTTAGGGACATCCGCTTGCACGAATTATAACTGTTTGATTGCTGGCGAGGACTAAATTGCCTGTAACGTATCTTCCGTTTTACTCAGTCGACTGACTTCAGATTAAACAACATTTTTCACTTTTTAAATTATTAAGATGTTTTTGCGTGTGTTATGGTATTGCGAAAGTTCTGCGAAAATCGATACTGAGTTATTTTACATTATGGCCGATGAACTGGTGAAGGCAGCAAAAAGACGAAACAATCTTTACCTAATATAAAAATTTAATTGACCGGTCAGGATTAGACAACGCAACTCGGAGACACTAACATAATATTTGAATAACACATCGTTAATAAAAAAAACAAACGCAAATTTGTTTCGGAAATGTAATTTTAAACACCAATATTGTATTTCGGAAGTCAAAAAATAGCACAACTCTCTGCCTACGCCGCGAGTGTTAAGGCGTAAATAGGAAAAAATATCATACCATCACTTTTATCACTACCACTTTCCATTGCAATGCTTTCGCCGATATTACGACGGAGATTAACATTAGATTTTAACGTATAAGTAAAATCGAGGTTCTAAGGCTAGCTCACAGTTCTGACTTTATTGAAAGGTATTCGTGGGTTATAATTTTAATGCTCTATTGGAAAACTTCGCTGTAAAGCATATCAATTTCCAAAATAAGACGTAAAATGACTGTTCCTAACTTACGATTGAGTCGCCATCTATCACATTCGGGCTGAAGCGCTTCGGTCAAACGCGGGTTATTTAATTTAACCTCGGCCACCAGTCAGCGAGCGAGCTTTATTAAAATTTTCGTGTATGCTTTAGATAGATTATAACTATCTAGTGTATACAAGAAAGCATTCAAGATTCAACTCAAAACACCGAAAAAATATGTTTAATAAAATTAAAAACATTAAGTCTTGTTCTGGGAAGTAACCTACCCAATGCACACAAAAATAAATACGTACTTATATACTTTATCATTTAGCTATTTGACAAAGCGAGCCATATTATAGGCTCCGTCTATAATAAGGTTTTAGAACATACATAATGTCGTCGGTCCAGAAGAAAACTAGTCAATATGCAAATGTCAAAGGAGTTGTTGAGGAGATTGAAATGAAATAAATAATGGGCACTGGAAATCAGTATCTTCAAATCTATATATATCATCACGCCAGATCCCTTGCGGAGTAGGCAGAGAGTACAGAATTCCAACAGGTTTTTTCCTTACATACCTCTCTGGCTTCCTCCACTCTCATATTACGTCTCATACACACTCGCCAGTTACAGAAACTCTTGACTCGTCCTTGACATAAGACTCGGTCTTGTAATATTTTAAATATATTTTCAATTAAATTTATTAGTCAAAAATAAATGTCTTTAGATATACATATAAAGTCAAAAACACTTGAATGAACACTGAACATTTGTTCTGAACATTTAAACGTTGTTGTATTAAAATCACAATTGCCGAAATTTTAGATTGGCTAGTTTATTATTGTGCCGACGATAGAGTACTCGCAACCGTATCTCCGAAAGGGATGTCAAAACATACAAAACACGGAAATTTTAAAATACTATAGCTTTGGGCCATTCCTCAAGATATGTACCTTCTGTAGACATATTATGGTGTCAATATATCACGCAATGACTCGCTAGATGGGCAGACAGGAATGCAAGTATATTACTAATCTATATCGTCAGGCCACCTGGACTGAGGATAGGGACCTCCCTAGCAGGGCAGAGGGTAGAGTTCCAATATGCAACAGGTTCTTTCGTTACAGACCTCTCTGGCTTCCTCCATTATCATTGTTCGCCCCATACACGCTCGCCCGTTCTATAAATTCTTAAAAATCTTTTATCTATACTGAGTTCTAATATTTACGCGAGTATTACACATGAAATAAAACTATTTTTCGGATTTTATCGCGGTGTTTGATCAAATTCATCTTTTATCAACTTATGTATACTATAAAATTGAAATATAATATAAAATTGTTAAGGGGCCGTATTTATACATTGAATACTTAAAAAATATTCTTGTAATAATATAAAATTCAAACACGCGGCCCGCGAGTCGCATGCGGCCCACAGAGAATTTTCCTGCGGCCCGAATCAATTTTGAAAACAGCCAGATAATGCAGCTCACAAGCGTGTAAAAACCGTTTTGGAAATTTTATAAATATACTTGTCCTATAAATAGTACTTTTGTTCGTATAGATTTTCAGTAGTTTGTTTTCTTTAAGATTACGTTTTGCAGCCCATCTAGTCTACGGTCTTCATGCTTTTTGCCCCCCAGTGATATTGAGTTTGACATGGCTGATTTAGAGGTATACAAAACTGTTTGATAATTTGTTTCTCTGTTTTGTCATACAAAATACGAGCTGTTGATTTGTATTCTCTCCGAATTTATGGAATACGTAATAGACGGTAACTTAATTATCCATTTCTCAAAGAACATTATTAGTGCATAATGAGATAGAAATTAAATGTATTTAACTCAAATCTAAGTCATCTTCCAGAGAACCTTTGAGTGTTGAGAGATTAGGAAGTGAATAAGATGTTTGTTTTAAGCCCAAACTTTTACCTACATTCTTTAAATAGTGCAATGGTATAACTCTTAGTAGAAGTAAAGAATACACAAGAAAGTGGTGTGCAAATAGAATTTTATATTTCTTTGTCAGGGATACTGTAGAGCAAACCAAAAAATATGTTTTGAATTATATAAATGGAGTTACTTGTAACAGTTAACGAAATAACCATCGATCAATTATAAAATATCGATGGTAATAACCAATTAAAATAGCTTAAAAATCTTTCCCTGCACCTGCAATTTTTCACACAATTTCTATGCGATGACTGGACTAAGCGGTTATTTATATTCAGTGGGCTGTGTATATAGTTCCCCCATGATAGAAGACCGCCTTTAATCCAAGTATAGTAAGTATAATGCATACATAAAAATATATATCTACCCTTGAAAAGCAAAGGGAGATAAGCCACTAGACGGTTGGAAGACTAGGCTTAACAAGCAATACTTATAGCCAGTTTTAATATTTAATTTAAGTAGAATTTTAACAAAATCTATCGAAATACTACTGAGAGTAAGCAGATCTATCTTACAATTGTCCAATTTTTTTTTTATGGACTTAGCCAAACATTTCTAGCATAGTAACTCCTGTAAGCCAGGATCCACAATGGTCTCCTTAGATGACACCAAGGTGTAAACCTTGGGGTATCCCGGTAAGCCCTATAATTGTCTTAGAACCCGCAACAAATTTAATTAGAAAGAAAAACAGGAGGAGTACGAAAAATAAAATTTCACTTCTCATTTTTGTCCAGTTACTTATCTCATTTTTGTATTTTGAGCATTGATATGCACAGGGTGTAAGGGACAATTGCGCGAAACTTACAACAGGTTATTGCAGCTTTTCCCAAACTTTATTATGTGCCAAACTGATGTGTCTGACACAAATGTGTGTGTTAACCTGGCCAAATTCTTTAACGTTCCTACTGCATATAGGGAAAAAAAACATTGCCATCTCCGTGTAGTAGCGGGCGGGAACAATATGCGGGGTACAGGGCGTGTAAAACAAAAGCTACGCAGGACGCGTGACAACCACCACTCACTCTTCAGTGAAAAAGCGGAGCGAGCGTTCGCTTTGTCACATTCGCTTTGACACAGAAGCAACACGTCTCTTGATCATGAACGAGTGAGTATGATTGAATGCAGACAATGAGACAATGCTGCGACCCGGTATTTTATTTTCGTGGCCCAGTGCCAGGTCGCGACAACGCTGGGCTATAGTACTTATCAATCATCATGATCAGCCGGAAGACATCCACTGGACTACAAAGGCCTCTCCAAAGATTGATACAACGCCTTTGTGCTATACACATTCAGCTTTAGTGTAACTACTTATCAGTACAAACAATTTTCCAATAGAATAAATCTAAAAGATAGTATCGGTTTAAAGATGAGAAAGGTATGCTCCGTTAGTTGGGGCATATAGAAAGATAGTCGGAAGAAAGAATGACAAAACAGATATACAATGCAAAAATGGAAGGATGTTGGTACCGGGGAAGACGTAGACTATCCTACCATGATCAAATAGACAATATCTTATCTGAAGAGCAAGTTATGAGTCTCCGTAACCGGCAAGCGTGTATGAAACGAACTATGAGAGTAGAGGAAGCCAGAGGTCTGTAAGGAAAGAACCTTGTGGAACTCTGTACTCTCTGCCTTCCCCGCAAGAGAACTGGTGTGATGATATAGATTGAAAAAATCTGTAGTTTCATGAATTTTAGTTTGTTTTTTTGTTCCTTTAATATTTCCGGCCGTCTTGGCATTTTTGGGGAGTCATTCGTCGTGCAATACACCTCTTTAGGGACATAAGTATCGACATAGTAATAGAATAGACTACTCTTTATTGTACACCAACAAAAATTAAAAAACAGAAATGTGAAATAAAACCGTAACACAATAGTGGCTTATTGCTAACAGCAATTTCTTGCAGACAACCGGATTAGATACAAAACACTAGAAAGGAAGGTAAATAGGGTAGTTGGTGGCATAGTTTATATTGAGTTCTTAGATTTACGCGAATATTACACATGAAATAAAACTATTTCAATAGAGAAGATGGCTGTGTGCTTCCATCGTCTTGGGATCCGGTAATTAATATAATCAAATCCAAAACCAAGCATAACACTGCAAGACCTCAAGACATCGTGAGCTCATTCTGCGTAGATCGGACCAACAACAACAAAAATAATTAAGTTTAAGGGTACCCCTGAACAACTATGTCTTATAGACGTCTAACACCTGTCCCTCCCGTGACCATGGGTGCTGCAACGCACTCGAAACGTCGGGAACTAAAAATCAAAAATAAACCGCGATAAAATCCGTAAAATAGTATTATTTCATAGTTTATATTGTTGTTTTTTTTTTATAAATCTAGCCCTACACAAATCATTATTCCTGCATCGTGAAAAATATGAAATTCACATACATCAACACCCAGACCAACACAAATTTGTAGATTACACTAAAAGATTTGTCCCCTGCGGGGATAAAACTCTCGTCACTCGATTCAATAGGCGGCGCTTAAGCTTTTAACGACTGGACTGAGCCATTCATCATTTGATGAGTACTACCACCTGTTTCATTTGTAGTCTATAACACTTTCTACAGAAACCACGGAAGAACAAAAATGAAGGAAGTGCCATTTAGCTTACAGTACGGGAATGGGTGAAGGCAAACTCACACAACTACAAACTGAATAATAAACTACAATATACCTCCATCACACAATATTTTTTATCTTCTTATATAGTGCCACGAGGCATACTTAATTTTTTTTAAATGTTTAACATCATCCATACCTTATTTGTGGTAGATTAAAAGTGACAGTCCATAAAACGGCCCACAAAATAAGGGCACAAGTATAGCAGTGGTCTTATTTCGAATAAGTTCGATCCAACCATAGCCAACATGGGACACGTCAAATGCTAATAAAAAAGTAATTTAGCGCGTATTAGTGTCTGCCGCACACAAGCTGTATGACCCTTCCTCGATTTTTTTTTTCCGTTATAGAAACCAAAAGGGGCTCACAATTTGAATTCCTGGAACCCCGGTGGCGGCGGATTGGGTATGATGTCGACCTTGGGCGCCGGCAGCGAGTCAGGGTTGACGGGAACCTGAACCCCACGCTCCCAGTCCTGCTTCCACGTATCAGTGATGATCCAGTACGAAGACGGCGTCAGGGGCTCATTATCAGGCAGCTTCATAGCGCTGATAAGGTCCTTTCTGTAATATTATCATGTACACACGATTAGATGTATGAAAGAAATACCTCCCATTCCAGCTGCCGCCGAAAACGGTCGGTTAATACACTATTATAATGTTTAGGTTTAAATTTAGTATTTTGTTAATTTTATATTTTTTTGTTCTGTGTAGTAATTGCGCAGTAGTGTCCAGAGAAAAGGATATAATGAGTGACTGATAGTGCATATGAAGTTTACATAAAAACTTCGCTCATATTCATCTCCTCTACACTCACTAGCCAGTATCAGGTTAATTTCTCTGCTAATGTCTTCACAAATAAGCAAAATGTATCCCAAGACTAAAATAGATTTTTTTTTTTCGTGGCAATTGCGTTTACGTTATGCCATTGTACAAAGTTTACGAATATTCATTTCTAAATTAATTCAACTCCCCAATGAACTTGATGACAAAGATGATAATGAAATTGATTAAGTGCCCCACCCTGGATAGTAAAGTGATGGATACTTTACATACCAATTGCGACGGCCGTTTTGAGGGAAATCGAAAAGGCACGTTTAATCACTTTGTTACGATTACCTTCACTCATGCACATATAGGAATACATAATGGTTAATATTCCACCAACATTACACATTATATTTCGAAATAACAAGTTTTCGAAATTAAAACAAATTGACAACATCACTCATCGATTTCCCGCCAAAAACTAAAATAGTGTTCGTGACATATGTCATCGAAAACTCATGCTCTCATTCGGTTATGAATGTTTGAGTGAAAATGACTGCTGTCCTTTTCACCATATTGACGCATCGACCTTTGGTGCCAGCTTCTATGGATGACATGATGAATTTGTTTTGAGTCACCTTCCTATTAGTATTAACCAAATGTAGTTTATAGTAAAATAAAACTTTAATGTAATCATGTCATCTACTAATCTTTTTCATCATACATATTTAATCTTCTGACTCTTCATATGTTATTATAACTAAACTGGCTTATTTGAATAGTCGAAAATAAGCACCAGATGTCACCATAATTGGATCTTTTAGAAAATTGGATTTAGTTGACACTCGCACGACTTCAAAAGAGACCAAGAGGACACAAGATGTCAACAAGAGTTGATGATAGTGATTCAAGTTGCCAAAACTTAGAATTTCGTATTAGGCTCTTCAAGACAGATCTAGACAGATATTATGGTTTATATATAAATAAACCTACAACATTATAGGAAAAGTTAGAAGTTGGTAAATAAACCATTGGAGCAATATTGAGTATAGTTGGAAATAACCATAGGTTCACTTCTGCCAAAGCAAAACCCAACAATGATATATTGAAATTCAATATAACGTAAAATAAAAAAGAACAATCCACTATTATCACTTGCTGTATCCAATCTTTATGAAAAACCAGCTCACGGGGTTTAGAACTTAGTACTATAGGATGTATATAAATGCAACAATTTGATGTTAACATTTTAATATACTTAACATATTCAGGGCACTCCACGATCTGCCAATTAAAAGCCCTCAGCTTCTTTGGACACATTATACGGTCTTCAAAGCATTATCTGGAGAAGCAGATTATTTTTGGCAAAATGGACGGGACGGTAGATGTAGTCAGGGCAGGGCACCTGCAAGATGGTCTGACGCATTAAAGAAGGCGGTGGGTGGCAGCATGCATCAGGCGGTACACTCTGCATATGACCGCACCCAATGGAGACTGTTTGTGCGTGGTCGCAATCCTCAGCAATGAGGGAAAGAGAAAGAAGAAGAACATATCCAATAACAGATTGAGATAATCAAATGTTCAATTATGTCTATATCTGATTCACGATGGTGACATAATTTTGAGACTTGGGAGGTCAAAATCCTTAAGCCTCAATCATTATACTAGGAGCAGTGTGCCTGATGATATATTTTTTAACCTCCTATACCTTGGGGGATGGATTTTTAAAAATCCTATAATACTCTCAGTTTCAATATTAACTCAAGGATAGATTAACCTACTACCAGTAGTGATTTTTATATGACAAATATGTCAAAATAATACTGATAATAAACAAATCTATCTTTTAAGAAAAAACTGAAAGCATGTAGTAGAGCTGTGTCTACAACCAATTCATGAGAGACAATCTGCGCCTTTTTATAAGTAGAAGGCCACAAGCAGAGGTGAATTGTAAAACTCATACGCACTTATCTCACTATACTCTATCTATCTATACCATCACGCCAGTTCCCTCGAGGGGTAGACAGAGAGTACAGAGTTCCAACAGGATTTTTCCTTACAGACCTCTCTGGCTTCCTTCACTCTTATAGTTCGTCTCTTACACCCTCGCCGGATACGATACTGTGAGGCGTAATTGAGCTATAACAAAAAAAATTTGGGGTTGTTACCAGAACCTCTTCAACAAGCCTATTTTAATCTTATCTTGTCTTGAAACAGATACAGATCTATAAAGTGTGTGTAAACTGTATGTGAATTTCAGGTTTATAAAGGCACATACAACACTGAAATCATTTCAAGTGTGGGGCTACATTTCGTTCTTCTCTCACATCTCATCTCTTTATTACAGCAAAGTAAGATTATAATAGGTTTGTTAAAGAAATTATGGTATGCGAAATACCCCTTAGAATTGTCTAACTTAAATGACAGTGGGTGGGGCACATTGCTTGTAGAACTGGCAGCTGTTAGGACAGAAAGGTACTCGAATGGCGATCTTGTACCGGAAGATATAGAGTGAAGAGCCTCTTTACAAGCTTGACTAAGGACCTGTTCAAGGTCGCTGGTAAGAGCTACATGCATACAACTCAAGCCAGTCGTAGTTGCAATCTTTGGGTAGCTTTTGCTCTGCAGTAAACATCTTCGGATGACATCTAGCTTAACTAGTATTGGTGTAGAAGTAGTCAACATTTATATATAACTAAATATGTGACGATTATGTCTGTGCCATCCCTAAAATTAAACCCAACATACAAAATTTGAATCATACATTGACAAGAAAGATTAATATGTATGATGATATTTTAATGTGATTTCTACAGTTTGTATGGCTTTTTTCTCTCATCCATCCATATATATCATACAATAAAACAAACATGGTAACTCGTGTTAATTAAATTTGAACCTTATAGCTAGAAAATAAATTTGAAAACAGTATCAATGACAATGTTGTTAAATTATGTAATTAAGCAAATTCATGAAAAAGCCAAGATTGAGGGACCTCAGTGATAGCGTAAAAACACTGTTAAATATGAATTCCCATAGTGATCAAGAGGTATATTGGCGACTGGTCACTTTGGGTTCTAGGAAACCTATGCATCTGCCACTTGTAGAGTAAAGGAAAAGAATTCCATGTTGGATGGAACCTAATTACATGTTCATAATAGCTCCACCAGATAACTAAACCAAAAGCGAAGACTAGACTATCTTACTATGACCAAATAGACAGAGTCTTATCTGAAGGACAAGTCAAGAGTCTACGTAACCAGCAAGTGTGTATGAGACAAACTATGAGAGTGGAGGAAGCCAGAGAGGTATGTAAGGAAAGAACCTGTTGGAACTCTGTACTCTCTGCCTACCCCACAAGGGATCAAGATTGATGATATAGAAAAAGCGAAAATTAGGTACATTACACATACATACACTTTTACCTACCCCTTTCGAGAAAATGGGGGTGTGAAATGTGTTGTTTCAAAAGGATGAAGCTATGAATATTTAAGATAAAATCATCAATTTCATGTTTTTATCTGTGAATATCATCACACTAATTTCTTGTGGGGTAAGCAAAAAGTAGAGCTTGAACACATTCGTACGCTACAAACCTCCTTCTCTAAAAGTTGCACGTCACATTATAAGGTTCAAAATCGTTTTTATCTTAAAACTAACAATTGTTTTTTTACTTCTTTCCAATAACTCGCTTATGCAATAAGGAATGAAATAGGAAGATATGTTTTAAGGGTTTACAAAAATGCAATGGACAACTTAAAATATAAAAAAGCAGTTGCAAGATTAAGAATTTTCAGATATAACTGTTTAAAAAGTACAGCATAAAGAAACTGAACTTTTAGCATCCCCTAAAGATGAGATCCCATTTGGAGCTCATGACCTCGTGATTGTTGCGGGTCGAAGATGGATGCGTAATACACTAAGCTGGTTTTTAGGGGAGTCAATGTCCCACAGTGGACGTCTTTTGGGCCGAAGATAGATAAGTTCTAGAGCGAATAAGAAAAGCAAATTCAAGGTGACAACAATTTAAGAAGGTGAGACATATTTGGGAGTAGTATCCCTTGGTGCATTTGTTTTTATTTGATTAGATGTCTAGACATTGGCGATTAACCTAAAGAGGGACTTGGTAGAATACATATGTGACTAGCAGAAATTGGATGATTGTAGCCAAGGATCATACTCAATGGTGTGCAATCAAAGATGCCTACGTTCAGTAGCGAACTACTATAGCCGGATAAGGATGTTAAAACGGTTGCAATATAAGCTTTTAGTTAAGGGTAGATCAAATGTATGATATGTAATCACTTATGAGCCAGCAAAAGTTTTAACTTTTTGCTGTAGCATTTCCTTTGCAATTACATTTTTTAACAATTGTTACTTTTTTTTTAAAAACGTAGCCCCAGACTAGGATTTATTCCTGTGTCGTGGGTGCGTATACAAACATGAAAATACACGTACACAAATACTCAGATCGAAACAAATAATTATGGATCACACAAAGATTTGTCCCGTGCGGCAATCTGACCCGCGCCTATTAGACAGTGGGCGGAGCGGCTTAAGCTCTTAACCACAGCGCCAAATTGTCCGTCTGTTTTAGTTCTATTATGGCACAACGGTCCTATAGAGCAAAATTACATATGCCAAACAAAATAAATGACATTTGCAACGTTCATACATGTGGATAAAGTTATTTATGCCAAATATAACATTAATTTTTCCAATTGATTTTCTACTGTAGATTCAACACAGTAATAACCCCTAACATGCACTAAGAAATAAATATTCCAAACATATTTTCCTATTTTTAACATTCGCAAATCAGCAACAAACTTATTAAGTTTGTTTAACACTATTTTTTTATTATGTATTCTAACACTATTAAATTTTTATTCACATAACTATAGTACTTTTGGCTCTTATAATATGGAACATTTCACAATAATTTAAAATGAGCAAATTTTTCTTTAATTAGACACTTTTTCCTTAAAACTATCTTGATCTAAAACCAGGTACAGACAAGTACTTCACAAATTCTTTTAAAATATGATTATTTAATAGTTAGTTCCTACTTACTAAATATGTTGACATGTAGACCTTAAATATGAATACATAGCATGTTATATTATAGAAATACTGAAATATGTGATTTCGCTTCAGCATTTAATCATACCATTGTAAATAATACCTTATGATATCTGTACCTGTACCAAATATTTAGTGATGGTCACTTGGAACTGCCCCACACAACAGCATCTCAAGTTTTACCAAAAATCATCAAATTAAGTAAGAACTATATCTGTCTATATTCTCACACCAAATCCTTTACGAAGTAAGAAGAGAACTAAGAACTTAGTTATAATTTTGATGACAGACGATTTAGCAAAGTGGTTAAGAGCTTAAGCCGCTCCGCTCACTGTGTCTAATAGTCGCGGGTTGGATTCCCGCACGGGACCAATCTGTGTGTGAGTTTCAAATTATTTGTTCCGGTCTGGGTATTTGTGTATATGAATTTTCATGTTTGTAAACACACCCACGACACAGAAATAAATCCTAGTGTGCGAAAACGCTTTTTAAAGAAGAAAAATAAAATAAAAATATGAATAACAATTCTTCTTTTTGACTGATTATCTCAAAATGAAGGTAATGTATTACAATATTTAAGTCATACAGCATCATAATGTAATGTTTCCTAAACACAGAACTGGATAATATAGAACTTTTTTGATATTGTTTAATCTGTTAATCAGTATATGTAATTACTCATTAACAATAGTCTTTAGTAATCACCAGAAACTAAAGTGTGACAAAAGCCTCCTTATTGTTGGGCACAGAAAGAATATCTTAAGCATACACCTAACATCTAAAAGGATCATTTAAATGGTATGATCACCAGCACTTCAAGTAAACTGGTAATATTAAGCCCAGCTTCAATTACTATATTGTTATCTACATACTCCGAGTGCACAGCAAGCTTAGCTTAAGATGTACGTAAATACAATGCAATGCTTAACATATTCTATATATATAATTCGCTAAGTTGAAAACCTATGTTTATAACATACACAAAATACTTAAACTTCCTACAAAGTCCTTATAATGTAGAGAATCAATAAGTTTTAATCAAAATCAAAGTAACTTTGTATTGGTCGCTGTATGAATTTTCATATTCTTAGATAGATAGACAGTCTAGTCTAGACACAGCAGATCATTAGTGTAGTATGCAGAGAGTACCAAGTTCCAACAGGTTCAACTTTTGAAATGTCTCTTACTTATCAAAATATATTTTTCATAGTAATAGTAAATACTTGCTCAGCTGTTGATTCAATATAATTATAGGCCTGCACATTTTTGTACCCCTGACTCTTACTATATACATATAACATTTCAAAAAATATATCTTGATGTTAATAAAAATATCATTTTATAACTTTGTACACAAAAATAGTGACCATTGATGTTATATATTACTGGTTCTTTATATTACCCCTCCATTGAATATATTCGCAGAAGCTTTCATATTCTATCACTGAGCATTTGCAGTTATTAGAATCTATTGACAAGTATTTGTACTAGTTGTAATATATAATAACACTTAACTAATCTTAAGTAAAAAGCTATTTACTGTTGAGAACTATACTAATAATTTCTAACTTCATTATAACCTATGACAATAATTAGATACCATATAAAGCAACAATGTTAAAGTGACTATAACCAAACCAAATAGGTGCACACAAACCTGAATAGTTCAGCAGGTGCCTCAGAAGCACTCCTATTATAAATTGATGACATTTTGAGGTCACTGACAGGCCGGAGCTGCCAGAGAGCGTCCTCGGGCTCCGTCCTGCGGCGCTTGGACACACCGGCTTCCTCACCGCGCATCCCAGCCGCCCTTTTAGTGCCTCTCAACGACATCTCTCTTGTTCAGCCACTACCTACATGTTCACGATCCTACTACCGCTTTACACTTGGAACGCGGCAGCAACATTGTGTAGAATGTCACATCGTTCACTACATGGCACTTCAGTTTGCGTTCTGTAAACCTGCAATAGACACACAACAAATGTACTACCTGAATCAGTCATATATTCCAATGTTATGCACTCTGCACATACAAGATGCTCCAATACAGATCGCAAACACTGTATGGCGCAGTTTTGACAGATCACAAGCAACGAGGACAACAATCCAGACAACAAAACAGTGCGCGTCACACAATATAAACACGATATTGTTACCAATTGTTACCATTAACCACTAGAAAACCACTCGAGAAAAGTTTAGCGACGATTAGTTTGTACTAAAAATCACTTTGACGTAAGGAACAAAAATGTCAATCCAGGTTTCGACAATGTTAAATGCACAGGTGTTATTACAGCGAAAACGAATTTTACCTTAACATAGTAGTGTGTGAGCTAATTTAATAGCTAAATATTCGTTTTTTCGCGTGTATGAACTAAAATGAATAACAATCCCATTTGACGTTTCACTTTATAGCACGAGTAAAATGTATGGCGGGTCAGTAGACGGGCCTGCCGCGACTGTAAATAGGGGAGCGACGCCCGCGCGCGCTGTCTCTGCCCTATACTCCGCTGTCACACGCAAAACGCACTCACACCACACTATACACGATTCCAATAACTTCATCCTTTAATAATTAGCCGTAAATATTTATCTCGCAGATAGTCTCCATTGTAGGCTACATAACAAAGTTGACAACATAGATAGCAGCACTGTTTTGTTGCCAGATTGACTTGAGCCCTAGGCATCATTTTCTCCCTCGCTTCGCTATGAATGTATTATATGTATATAGCCAGTCGATTATATATCCATTTGCATTATTGCATTGTGTTGAAATACCTCATTTTTCACATACATTTTCTGTAACAGACATTTGGCGCCATTGATCCAAAAAGCACTTTGGTCACGTGACTATGTACGAATCACCAACGCAAGCCAAGTAAAATGGCCAAAACGCACATCGAGTTCATCTAATGTCATTGGTTTTGAAAGTAACTTGCCGCATAACATATACATGGAGACAAAATTTTTAATTCGTCAAAACCGTAAACAATCCAAACACGAACACATATTCAATAAACATTGGAATTGTGAGCAAGTAGCACAAATTATCAAGAATAAATTACAACATGAACATAGAGCGAGAGATATCAATAAGAAGTTACAGAAATTAGTCACTAGTTGGCGCTTTCCGCTTTCGTCAGAAAAAAGTTTTAATGTTGCAACTACAAAAAAGTAAGAAAATTATTGTCCTTGATCGATAGCAGCCAAATCGACAAAATCCATTGATAAAATTTATTTCCAGTTTGCATTATACGCAAATTTTGCGGCTATCAAATTAGGCAAAAATTGACCATGTCTTCTTTCATAATTGTTTACAGAAATTTCAATTATTTAAAAAAAGACTCATATCATAGCAATATAAATATAAATAAAATAAAAAATAACCACCGTCATGCCCATATTCCCCAAGCAGGGGTGGCAGAAGTGTAATGTGTACACCCACTTTTCGCCGACGATGTTAGGTACCATGTTATAAGGGGCGAGCCTATTGTCATATACCAGGCAGAATTAAGAACTCCGGACTGATACTAGACATTTTTTTGTAGAAAAACTAATTTTGTTCGACCTGGGCTTCGAATCCAGGACCTCGTGACTGCAACGCGCATGATTCGGCGCTAGAGCAACTAATCTGCCAATATTTAAAATAAAACCTTATTAATATGATTGCCACGTATTGGCAAGCGCAGCGTGGGACGACCACCTGCCAGATGGACCGACGATCTTGTGAAAATCGCAGGAAGTCGTTGGATGCAGGTGGCATCGGACCGGTTACGCTGGAAAGCGATTGGGAGGCCTATGTTCAGCAGTGGACAAGTATAGGCTGAGATGATGATGAATAAGATTTTTTCCCTTCACATGTCTTCTTCTTCAAGTTATGGCTTCACACTAATTATAAATGTATTTTGCCAGTGTTCAGTGAGATATATAATCGTGTTTGTTTAAATTAATTCGACTCACCAATGAATTTGATGACAACGATGATAACGAAATTAATGAAGTACCCCACCCTGGATAGTGTGGCGGTGGATACTTTACATACCAATTGCAACGGCCGTTTAGAGGGATGTCGAAAAGACACGTTTTATCACTTTGTTAAAATTACCTGTACTCATGCACATATAAGAACGCATAATGCTTAATATCCCACCAACATTACACATTATTAGTCGAAATAACACAAGTTTTGGAAATTCAAACAAATTGACAACATCACTCTTCGACTTCGTGCCAAAAAAAAGACCTGTGATTTTTCTTAAGATCTATATCATAAGCAGTTAATTTTATGCGGTATAGGAAAAAAATCTTCCTAATAAACTTTTTCCAAAATTAGATAGTAAATTTGTACTGTAGTGTGGGCCGATTCACGTTACAACGATAAAACTCCGGCAATCAATGATAAATGGTTCATTCCTGCTGTGTAGGTCGTAAACTATTAATTTTATCTTTTAATTGAACGAACTATTTAAAAAAAACATAATTTTCATTTAATCAACACCATAGCAAAATCGATTTCTCAAAAACGGCTGAACAGATTTTGGTGAAATTTGGCACACATGATAGTGTATTAGCTGGATAAACAAATAGCATACTTTTTATCCCGAAAAATGTTAGATTCTAATATAAAGTTAACGTGGACGAAGTCACGGGCACAAACTAGATTATCTATATAAAATAAATGCAATAAATCATACCAGATGAGAGCAAATTAAAGAAATTAGAAAGTGGCAATTTAGAGTTGGGCAATACATATCGAAATAGGTGTCAAAATATATTGTTTGTAGGCTACAATTTGATTTTTTTCCATCATTCTTTCCTTGTCATGTTGATACAGTAATTCATACTTGATTTGAATATTTGTTGAATAGGTACTGTTTCTTTTTGCTTTATTACAATTTTTCTCCTTAGTATGACCCAGTAGCTCAAACTAATGGGTAGAGTCTGCCTAATTAAAGCTGAGAGCACCGGCTGAAAGTGAGTATTTAACGTTTTCATAAGCTGGCAAGGCAATATTTAGACTAATGTCACCTATTGTTCTAGTGAACCATAGACAACTAGTTTCGATAAACACCGGATTTAATTTATTGATATATTATTAACCCAAAAAAACTGCATGGTTAATTTTACCATCTCTGAATGTGAATTCTTAATAAATTCAATGACATTGCATAGAAAATACTTTGAGATTTCAGACAATCCGTCTTTTAATTAAAAAACTGAAAGATAAGAAATTGATTTAATATCTGCTAGCCAATAGGTATCAGGTTCCCATAGTAGAAAACCAAGGACTTTTAAATCATTGACAGAAGAGAATGTAATAATTTAGAATAATATAGTTTATATGTAACCCGCTCCCTACTCCTTCTTCTCCCTCGTTCCTCTACATTCCTTATATGTCCCTGAAAATCATAAAATACAAGATATATTGCTTATACTCTACTATTTTTTTTAACTGCGTGACACCTTTCTTCTTCTTCTTCTTCTTCTTCAAGTTATGGCTTCACACTAATTATAAGTGTATTTTGCCAGTGTCCAGTGAGATATATAATCGTGTTTGTTTAAATTTGTTCGACTCCCCGATGAATTTGATGACAACGATGATAATGAAATTAATGAAGTACCCCACCCTGGATAGTAAAGCGGTGGATACTTTACATACCAATTGTAACAGCCGTTTTGCGGGAAGTCGAAAAGGCACGTTTTATCACTTTGTTACAATTACCTTCACTCATGCACATATAAGAACACATAATGGTTAATATTCCACCAACATTACACATTATTAGTCAAAATAACACAAGTTTTGGAAATTAAAACAAATTGACAACATCACTCTTCGACTTCCCGCCAAAAAAAAAAACAAAAAAAAAGAAAAAAAAACCTGACACCTTTATTCTTCGAAATCTAACTACTTGTCTATGTGTATTATGCAATTAATTTGTACATATACTATTTTTAATCATAAAAGTTATCAAGTATCTCATCCATTTATTCCCAGTTCATCCAGGGTTGCATGACAAAATTTATTTAAAACTGCCACCATTTTTCACTCTTTGCTTTCTTTAGACAGACAAGTTTTACAAAGTTCTTGTAAAGGTCACTTGCAGACATCTTTGTTTAGTCTTCATTAGAAGATAAATGTACAGTAAGTAGGTAGGTGTTTTTGACTGAACAAAATACATTGAAGATATTGTTCTCACTAAACAGGTACGCAGGAAATAATTAAAACCCAAAATGACTAATACTACCAACAGGTCACATAAGTTCTTTTGTAAAAATTGAACCACCCGTACAATTCATCATTATCATTATCTATACTCTCTGCCTAGGATCTAGTGTGATGGCATATATAGATTATTATTATTAGTCTATAGCAATCCCGAAAGACTGCCTCGTTGGTCTGGTGGCAAAGCGCATCGCTTTGTGATCACGAGGTCCTGGGTTCAAATCCTGGGTCGGACAAATGTAGTTATTCTAACGAAAAATTCCCATTATGAGTCCGGAGTCTGAAATTGTGCCCGGTATATGGCAATAGGCTCGCCCCCTATTACATGGGACCTAACATCATCGGCGAAACGTGGGTGTACTCAGTACACCTCTGCCACCCCCTCTGGGGAATATAGGCGTGACGGTGTGTGTGTGCAGTCCCTTAAGATTATAATAATATAATAGTGTATATATTATATGAAAAGATCTTGTATTTATATTGAGTCTGTCTAATGAAAGCTTAGAGTGATTTTTTAACGTTTCCATAAACTAAAAACACCGAAATTAATGTCATCCATTGTTTTAGTGAACCATAGATATAGACGAACTTGTTTTGAAACTCGCTAGATTTATTTATTTTATAATTGTGTTATCTATTCATAAAATTCCATACGATTTCAATTTAACAGTTCTGCATATGAAATCTAATTAAACTCCGTGGCATTACATTGATGGAATATATAGATCATTCACTGCCTTCAGACAATCCGTATTATAATTATCAAATTGGAAGACTGATAAGAAATTGATTTAACATCCAATAAGCCTATAGTAAGCCTAAACCTGATGAGGTTCTTATTGGAGAAAATCAAGAACTTATAAACTATTCACACGAATGCATGTAATAAATTAGAATGTTATAATTTCTATATAACTCCCTCCCTACTCCTTTTCCTCCCTCGTTCCTCCACTCTCCTGTGTGCATATGTTGTTCCTTAAAATCATAAAACGTATGTACATAATGCTTTTGTAAAAAAAATACCGAAGTATTCAAGTATCAAATTCATTTATTCCCATTTCATCCGGGGTTGCATGACCACATTTTTAAATTTGCCACCATTTGTGCTTTGCAAATTGCAATTGCAAGTTGATGATATTTGAAATTTATTGACAGAATTTGTCCATACTCCATATGATGTCAATTCAGTGTCATCCAAGTGCCAAAAGATGCTTGTCATAATTTAATTCATTTTTGTATTTTTTTAGTTATTTTATATCAAAATTAAATGTATAATAAAATTAAAGTGGTGAGGAGAGGCGTGGCATTTGTGTAAAATTAGGGGAAGCATTTCGTAAGTTTTTATATTTCCAGGGAGATATTTCAACAACTTAATTAAGCTGCACTATGCTGACACAGCAAAAGTATTTTTTTTTAAACATTCCTATTAGGTAAATTTCATAGCAAACCACAACTCAGCGAACTGTCATGAAGTGAGATTTCACTTAATGACGGCGTTATAATCTCTCTAGTTTATTTAAAATCCGATTTTGGCCACATGCCAAAATATCCTTGTCCCACTATACATTACACGACATGTGGCAACACCAGCTACGAATTGATGTCATAAATATGTAAAAGGCTAGTACCCTAGGCAGTAGACTTATTATAAAAACTTTGACATCATAGACTTCCCGAAGCGAAAGTGACCCAATTAAAACTAAAACCTAAGTTTTTAGCGCGAAAGAATCCAATAGGTAGGTAGATAACGAAAATCCATCAACTAATTAATAATATCCCTGGATTATATATATCCCAGCCGCTTGAAACTGAACAAAGAAATTGACGTGAAATTTGTTATCACAACAATAATAACTGTTTACCTATTTGGGTACCTGAGATACCTCACGTTAATTTTACTGGTCCTTGCCGCACACGTTGGCTGAATATAAACAATATATGCATACCTACGTGCATTGATATCCGTGCATCTATTAAATCTCAACTATGTTCCCTATTCACGCCTATGTTCACTTTACGCCGACGTTGTTAGATCCCATGTAATATGGGGCGAGTCCAGTCTATCGCCATATACCGGCCATAGTTCCAGACTCCGAACTGATACTGGGAATTTTTCAATAGATAAACTACATTGAAATTGAATCTGAGAATAGTATAGAAAGAAATGTTACTCTAATAATAGAATGTATTGCGTAGATATAAAAAGGGACACGAGATTCCTTCTATCAGCTGTTCAGGTCATGGAGAGTCAAGATGATGCTTACGAACCTAAGCATTGATCCATTCAACTCACCTACTTTTGTTTCTTCGAGGAATTTTAAGGACAATATTGAAAAGAAGCATTTTACATTTTGCACTTAATAGGTGTAGAGAAAGAAATTAAGACTATACTATTCTACCTTGTTAGTCTAGTGTGATCTAGTAATCCTAGGCGATCATGAAGTCGTAGGTTGACCAAAACTTTTCGTTCAAATCCTAGGTTGACCAATACTATTAGGGTTTATTCATAAAGATTTTTATTATAATAAAAAAAAATAAAAAAAAAATAAATGACTGTCAATCTCAATGGGGTGTATCTGTCACAAGCATGGATAAAAACAATAATATAATGATATTATATTATATCCATGGTCACAAGTTTTTGGGTTCGAATCCTATGTCAGACAAAAATGTAATTTTTCGATAGAAGATTTTTCAGCACCTATCAGTCTGGGATTGTCCCCGTGATATGTCAATACCTAGCATCGGCAAAAAGTGAACGTACACAATCCGCCTCAGTCACCTGCGCTTTAGGAATATAGGCACGAGGGGGTGTAGACATGGTGTAGATAAAAAGGTTCTTTTTTGTTAAATTCAGTTTCATATTGACTAATGGTCGGGGTTTTTTTGGCGGGAAGTCGAAGAGTGATGTTGTCAATTTGTTTTAATTTCCAAAACTTGAGTTATTTCGAATAATAATGTGTAATGTTGGTGGAATATTAACCATTATGTGTTCTTATATGTGCATGAGTTAAGGTAATTGTAACAAAGTGATAAAACGTGCCTTTTCGACATCCCTCAAAACGGCCGTTGCAATTGGTATGTAAAGTATCCACCGCCTTATTATCCAGGGTGGGGTACTTCATTAATTTCGTTATCATCGTTGTCATCAAATTCATCGGTGAGTCGAATTAATTTAAACAAACACGATTATATATCTCATTGGACACTGGCAAAATACATTTATAATTGGTGTGAAGCCATAACTTGAAGACGAAGAAGAAGACTAATGGTCGGTTCTTCTTCTTCTTTAAGTTATGGCTTCACACTAATTATAAATGTATTTTGCCAGTGTCCAATCATGTTTGTTTAAATTAATTCCATTCCCCGATGAACTTGATGATAACGATGATAATGAAATTGATGAAGTATCCCACCCTGGATAGTAAAGCGGTGGATACTTTACATATCAATTGCGACGGTCGTTTTGAGGGAAGTCAAAAAGACACGTTTTATCACTTTGTTACAATTACCTTCACTCATGCACATATAAGTACACATAATGGTTAATATTCCACCAACATTACACATTATTTGTCGAAATAACACAAGTTATGGAAATTAAAACAAATTGATAACATCACTCTTCCACTTCCCGCCAAAAAAAACTAATGGTCGGTTTCTTCTTCTTCTTCTTCAAGTTATAGCTTCACACTAATTATTCGACTCCCCGATGAATTTGATGACAACGATGATAATGAAATTAATGAAGTGCCCCACCCTGGATAGTAGAGTGGTGGATTCTTTACATACCAATTGCGAAAGCCGTTTTGAGGGAAGTTGAAAAGGCACGTTTTATCACTTTGTTACAATTACCTTCACTTATGCACATATAAGAACACGTTATGGCTTATATTCCATGAACATTACACATTATTAGTCGAAATAACACAAGTTCTATAAATTAAAACAAATTAACAACATCACTCTTCCACTTCCCGCCAAAAAAACCTTTCAATATTCAACTAAAGGATAGATTTGCTTAGGTAGTGTCAGTAGAATTTTGTCAGATTTTCCATACAAAATATGTCTATCTATCTATATCATCACGCCAGCTCCCTCGCGGGGTAGGCAGAGAGTACAGAGTTCCAACAGGATCTTTCCTTACATACCTCTCTGGCTTCCTCCACTCTCATAGTTCGTCTCATACACCCTCGCCGGTTACGGAGACTCTTGACTTGCCCTTTAGCTAAGACACGGTCTATTTGGTCATGGTAAGATAGTCTAGGTCTTCCCCGGCACCTACATCCTTCCACTTTAGCATTCTCGCAAAATAAATTCAAATTAAATTCTCGCAAATTAAATTCTACAAAATATGTCAAAATTCTATCCATAGTAGGCAAATCTTTATCTATCTATTTATATCATCACGCCAGATCCCTTTCAGGGCAGGCAGAGAGTACAGAGTTCCAACAGGTTCTTTCCTTATATACCTCACTGGCTTCCTCCACTCTCATAGTTTGTCTCATACTCGCTCGCCGGTTACGGAGAGTTATCCTCTATCCTTGAGTTAAATACTGGAACCGGCCGTAAAAGTCAATTTAAAAGTTTAGGGTATATTTTAAAGGCTCTCATTTAGATTAACTCTGGGTGAAGGTCACTGCTGACACACAATTTTGGATAATGGCAGCTAAGGGTCCGTACAATAGTCCAACAGGGTATAATAAATTGTTTCGTGTTATAACAGTTTTTTTTTACCAAAAAACAAACAACCCCTCACTAGTTATTATTCCAGTGCCGTGGGTGCGTTTACAAACCTGAAGTTTACCTGCACCCAGACCCACAACATACACAAAGATTTGTCCTATGCGGGAATCGAAACGGCGACTTCTCGATCCAAGTGGAGCGACTCAAGCTCCTGAACACTGGATCAAGCCGTCCGTCATGTTTTATTATAGATCAAAGAAACTCTGTGTTCTCTGCTTACCCTGCAAGTTATCTGGCATAATAAGGTAGCTATTATAGCTAGATAGAAAGTATACAGATTTCCTATTTTTGAATTTCCCATAGTATTATGTGTTCTTCATTTTGATGTTAATTTTACAAAGTCGAGGCCACTTGCAGCCCTGTGCGACCGCGGTGTGTTTGATTATTAGCGCGGTCGGTCTGGGATATGTGACCATTGGTGGCACTTTCATATTCGAGTGTCTCCGTGCTACGGAAGGCACGTAAAGCCGTTGATTCCGGTTACAAGTTGGAAGGCTTATAGGCGGATCGCTAAGTGGCAACAAACCTGCCTCCACAATTCTGCACCGAGTCTGCGTGAAGGAGTATGACCTAATCCATCTCACCTCGATATGAGAGAAGGTCCTTTCCTAGCAGTGGGACAGTAATAGGGTGATACATTGCTACAAGGCTCTTTTGGCCCGTGGATGACATTGACAAGGGAGCGTTGGTGGGAAATTAGGGTTATCATTTAGCATAATTTTCAACAGGAGGGTCCGCACGGTTCCTGGAAAAAAAGAACTGGGTAAATTTATTAGCAAACGGCAACTATGGGACTGTCATGAAGTGACATTTCACTTGATGACAGCGTTAGTTCCGATTTTGGCCGCGATCCAAAAGATCCTCGTGGAACCGTATATTAATATACAAAGGCAAATGCCATAACAATGACTGCCGCTGCAGTTTGTCGAAGGCACAAAGCAGCATTTTTCACCATTTTGAGAGGATTCCATAATGCGCCAAAAGGTAAATGTAATGCTGCTTGTCTACATGAACTAAGGTACGATTTACATCAAACGGTGCGGCTGAGTACTCGAAGAAGCGTATTTTACAAAGCGTTAAAGGAAATTAAATATTTGAGAACCTGGCTACGTCGGGGCCGACCGGTTCTGTTCGGCTGCAGTCGCTCGACGAGTGCCTTCACCGACCCAATAGCCTGTTTTTTTGATTGTGCGTTTACACATATGAAACACCCAGACCGAAACAATTTCCGTCATTTAAAGATTTGTCACGTACGTGGATCGAACGCGCGAATTACCGATCCACTGGACGGAGCGACTTAATTAAGGTCTTAACCACTGACCCAAGTCTCCGTAATATTATTGTAATTGTGTCATAATTATTGTATAATGAATAAATATCACGTAAACACAGTAGGAACGGTTCTGAATGAGAAGCGACAACATTACAAAGTTGCAGAAGACGCGGCAACATTACGGCGGATGCGCTTAGATTTGGTTAGGTCGGCTGCCGACGCATCCCTTCTGGCGAGCTCCGACGCGCGTGGGTCTGTATGAAGTGTAAATCGTACCTTAGTCATTATTCACTACAAGCGAAATTCTTTGTAAGATTCTTTATGACCTGCATCAAATAATTCAAAATGTTCAATATCTATAGGGTCTATAACTATATCAAGAGGGTCGTCGAGCTATTTTGGTTTGATTAAGATAATAATTTAATTCTTTTTCTTTCTTTCTTTCTTTTTTAAAAAAAAACATAGCCCCACACTAGGATTTATTCCTGTGTCGTGGGTGCGTTTACAAACATGAAAACTCACAAATATCCAGACCGGAACAAATAATTGTGGATCACACAAAGATTTGTCCCGTGCGGGAATCGAACTCTTAACCACTTCGCTAAATCGTCCTTCGTACGATTACAAAAATTATAACTATTACTACTGTACGGATTACGTGATTAATGAAGAACGTCTTTCGATTAAATCAAATTAAATCTAAACCTTTTTGGTTCTACTAAGAAAAGGGATTTTACAAAAGACTTTATTTTCATTTATATCAGCTTTTTATAGTTATCAATAGAAACTTTTCCGTCTTCAAAAAGTTTCATGCTTTCCTAAGATTATGAGCAGAATCAAACACTTCGTACTAATATTTTTTTATTCAAGTTATTACAATTAATCATTTTTCCGTTAACAGTTCATATATTAATATTTAAACAATTAACTCTAAAATACAAAAGTACATCTAATCTAAATAATAAATTGGTGCACAAACTTGGTACTCACTAATAAAAATATAAGAAGAAAATATTGAAAGCACAGATACCAGCCACCTTCATCTGTGGCATGACATTTACTTTATATGTCTATCCTAGATTAGACAAAATGTTTTATTTCAATAGAAAAAAATCCAGTATCTGTCTGGCATTGTGCTCGGTACAATGTCAATAGGCCCGCCCCCTATTGCATGGGACCTAACATCGCCGGCGTAGTGAATATACTCAGTGCACCTCTGCCACCCCCACTTGGGAAGTATAGTGGTGACGGTATTTTTTATATGACTCTTCGTACGATCATGAAAACTGCACCAATAGTAACCCAAGATACAACTTTAATAATCTTGATGCGCTCTGTAGCCGATACTTCTCAAAATATGGATTCTTTGTTCTTCAATATTAATTCTATCTGACTTATATAAAAAATTACCTTCAGATTAAATTTACACACATTTCTATTAGTGAGTCCAATTTCATAAAACCAACAAATTTATTCATTGTCTGACTCTAAATAAACAAAATTATATCTACTTTACAACATAGGTACATATTTTAATATTATCTTATAAATACCCTTTCCGGTTAGAAACAACCAATTATTAAAGTAAAGGTGTCGTTGATTTTTTACCAAAAAACATGTTTGAAAGGAGAATACAAACTGGAATGCAAACTCTAGACACAATAAATACTAAGACCAGAATTTTGGATGACTGTTGTTGGATCTCTGCTCTCTGCCTCGCAAGGAATGAGGCGTGAAGTAAATTGGATAAGTACCATAGGGATCTGCGTCATAGCGAATATGGGTATTGGCTATGACCAACCGCGACACGTTAAAATGACCGGGTAAACTTGCGTTCGCACAAGCGATTTTTCAACGCGCGTTTATAAAGCGCTGGAATTAGATAAAATGGCGGCGCTTTAGTACCGCGCGTTGGAAAAGCGTCCGTGCGAACGCCCGCCTATAATACGGCACTGGAGTACCATGAAACGATCATTTCACCAAGTTAGCCCCTGTTTCCACTGCGGGCGGAACGGACTCCATATGGAGTCCGTTTAACTCGCAACAATAAATATCATAGAAGTGCTTCCACCAAGAAAGAGTTAGCGGAATATGCTGATCGAATAAAAAAAGTTGAAAACGGACTCGCTGCGCTCCATCGCTTTAGCAGTTGAAGGCAAATAATTAAAACTCTTTCTTAATGGATGTTAAAACCTATTTTAACTAGTTGTACTTCATTCCACTCGACTATTTCTCTTTCATTACCCTTTTTCAGTGGAAGCCCGGCTTGACATTTACGTTATTTCGGGTTACATGTTTAATTGGTCATACCGAATAATAGCCTTGGCGATGTTCGGTTATCATTTAAACTTATACTTTCGTACAAATAACATACTTATTTTGCGTAAACAGAACTGCAGAGGCATATGACCCACCTAGAATATATATAAAAATGGCTAACATACCTAGGTTTATTGTTTTGTTAAGACAGAAGCATAGGCCAAGGCACCTACGCTTGAATTCAAGCTTTGGCAAGGACTAAATTATATTTTATTGGTACAGCGATGATGTAGTTTATTGTCTCTTAAAGAATATTACAATTCGTTGCTATCACATTGTATTGTGTATTAATTAGATAAATATGAGTACCTACAATAATTTGTTGTTGGCAGTAGCGAGGCATGTTTTTGTGACTGTTACACTAACATGGCGAATGGGATATAGTCGTTACGTTGCACAACCAAACAAAAAGAATGTATGTACATTACTACCCGTGATAGATGTATGAGCCTAGCGCCAGAACATCAGAAAGTTGAGTAGACATTGTGGACGACGAAAAACATGCAAGCGTGGAAGGAAACAACATCTCCCCTACACAGCCAGACATGAAAATACATGTTTTATCGAAGTAAAATAACTAATTTTGTAACTATTTATAAACGTACGAACCGAAGTTCAAGATTGTTTCAGACCACTTGCACTCCCGCGCACAGTGTCGTAGGTAACAAATAACGGTCGCTAATAAGCGGTTGCGTGAATGGATAAGAAAGCCCGTAGATCGTCCGTCTGCAATGCCCCTTTACTTTCATATTATACCTACATCGCATGGTAAAACTGGTTCAATGCGCGTGAGTCATAACGCTACCGCCAACATAGACGATTAAAAATCATTGTCAGCGCCATCTATTATCAAAATACAGAGTTATTTTAGAACGGTACAGATGACAGATGTTTACATATCTGATGAGTTATAATAAATATTTGTATGTATAGCACATATTTCTCCATAATAAACTACAAAACACGTAATTTTTTTGTGACAACGTTTGGTACTTCGTAGCGAATGGCACTATTCTATAGCTTTTTAATGGGAATAAATTAAAATATACGTAAGATGAATGTATGAAGTATATAGCTCATAACGCCAAATTATATGATATTCTTATAATTACACTAAAATTCGGGTACGTGGATTATTACACGTGAATACAGGATTCCGCAAATATAATTTTAAAGTAGTTATCTCAAGCAGTGCCGCAATACTATCCCTTAGAAACGATCAGAGGTCAGAAATCTACGCCACTAGAATTGTAAACAAAATGGCGCAAAGCTGAAAATGTGATTAACCCCTTTTGTTGTGCTGACGCGCTATAAGCGGTTTTCAAAAAAATCCACTGCTAGCCGTTTGTTTCAGCGCTTGGTTATCGCGCGCTAATAAAACGCTCGTGCGAACATTAACAACGCTATTAATAAAACAAAAAAGAAAAAAAAGTTAGTCTCTTCTTCCTTACGTGGGGATTTTATAAACAAATATGACGTGGCATCTAAAATCAATAAACTTGAAGCTGCGGGCGGGAAATCATTCATCAATTTTTTTCATTTATTTCCATATGAAGTTTAGTTCTTCTTAGTTGCTAAGTAATTTTTTTTTTTTTAAGCGTGGCCCCACACTTGTATTTATTCCTGTGTCGTGGGTGCGTTTACAAACATGAAAATTCACATACACAAATACCCAGACCAGAACAAATAATTGTGGATCACACAAAGATTTGTCCCGTGCGGGAATCGAACCCGCGACTATTAGACACAGTGGGCGGAGCGGGTTAAGCTCTTAATCACTGCGCTAAATCGTCAGTTTTTAAATAATTGTAAATGTTAATTTCTTTTAAAATTTTCCCACCTGAGCAAAAAGAGACTTTACACTGTCATTTTTGCCAGCCTTATTTCATTGCAACGAAATAATCTATTCATATGTAAGTTTGTATTAATATATTTTTCTATATAATTATATGGTTGGCACAGTAGTATTGTGGCACATCGGAATGCCTATTTTCATGGTTACTTACGGAATCCGGACTTTAATTACTTAACTACTAGAAACTATCTACATATTAAATTTAGATCACATAAATAGAGGGATGAAATGACTTAGATGAATAGGGATATACATCGTAATTTTGATGTGCTGTGTGAGGGAGAAAACTATAATGTGATTTAGACAACCGTCAGACATTTCATTGGCTGAATAAAATAGCGACAAAGCAAGAACAGGACAAATTAAACCTTTATAGTTTTTAAATTAAAGTTTGTCTATTACATTCTACCAGCGATTTGGGTAAGCGAATAGTACCGCTTGCGCTGGCGCCATTTGTATCTAATGTCGACTAAATTCTCACCTTAAATCCTTTTCCATGTTAATCTTAATATATTTTGGTGATAACGATTAGTGAATAATATGACATATTTTTTTTCGAAATGCTAACGTATTATAAAGTGTTACTAAATTATTGATCGCAAGCCAAAATATATTATTAATGCCTAAGGCACTGTGATAATATCTATTGTGAATGAAATTATCACTACCTTCTTATTCAAAAGTGAATAAATACATTTTTTTTTAAATGGACACCCTCCATTGAAACGGAACGCAGTTAGTATATAAAACTTTTTAAAAATTTGGAAGAGACCTCATATTATTAGATCGGTCTTAGTGTTAAACTTACTTTTAGTTATTAAAAAATAATAAGAAATCGTAACCTTACTATCTATAAAACCGCTACTCTTTGTTATTTTTGGTATAGGTACACTCTTAATATTACACCTAATTTAATACATAACGGCATATTAAGCCTCAACATGTGTCAAAATAATGAAAAAACCATCCCTTTCCAGCCCCTCTTACTAATGTAGTTCATAGATAAAACTCTATTTTAATACCAACTCAGATACAGTAACTTAGGGTGAAAATCTTTTCAAATTCTAGGCAACTTTGTTAGTAACCTAGAAAGTATACACATCGTTATTCTATTTAGGATATTACAAGAATTCTAAGTGCAGGTTTGTATTTTACGGAGGCGCTAGCAATATTTTTTTCATAATTGGTTAGTATTTATAATACATAAATTTAAAACGATAAACTGAGTCTCCATTACGCACTATAAAATATTCCGATCGTTTTTTCGTGTAAAGCATTTGCAACGCGCGTTAAAAAAAGCGCTTACAGTGCTTGAAAAACGCGCGTTGAAACGGCACATGTGCGATTACGAGCTAACCGTTAAATAATACAGTCTTACACTGCGAAATACAAAATGTTATGAAATAAAACTATTTTTCGGATTTTATCGCGGTTTATTTTTAAGTTCCCGACGATGCGAGTGCTTTGCAGCACCCATGGTCACGGGAAGGTGTTAGACGTCCAAAAGGCATAGTTGTTCCGGGGTACCCTCGAACTTCTTAATTATTTTTGTTGGTCCGATCCACGCAGAATGACCTCACGGTGTCTTGAGGTCTTGAAGTGTTATGCTTGGTTTTGGATTTGATTATATTAATTACCGGATCCCAAGTCGATGGAAGCACCCAGCCATCTTCTCTATTGAAATTAGATATGCGATAAAATCCGAAAAATAGTTTTATTTCATGTGTAATATTCGCGTAAATCTAAGAACTTAGTATACAAAATGTTAATTAAACTTAAATTACATACTTCAATATAATTAAACGATTCAAGACAAACTAAACACGACTACATGGAAATTTCTATAATCCAATATATTCTCATACTCAAAAGGATTTTAGTCTATACCTAATTTACAATAATCTAGAGCTAAACACAGATCAACATACGTCCTCCTGTAACGTCAGATCTATTAATTTCTATCAGTCCATATTGGTACATGCGGAATGCGGAAATATTCGCTGAATAAAATTTGGACAATTCGATAGCCACGAGCAATATTTATGTATATATTACTGTCCAAAATTAGATGTTAAGATCCACCAAGTTATAAAATTATAACGCATTCCCAGTTTTTACCAGAAATAGTACGCAATTTCTTTGAGCTTCATTCAAGGCATAGCTTATGTTTTGAGACTCAAGAGTATGTGGAATCACCAATTTTGGTAGTGTTGATCCGGAACATAATATTCTCCTGTAGAATGTACTTAGCCTAGTGATGATTAAACAAGACGATTACGGCGCTAAACGTCTTGAAAATAATTGATAAACGGACATTCATCAGCTAGCTTGGTGGATGTTAACATACACCGGTGTATCTTTAGATACACTGCACTTCAGACATATTATTGCTGGTGACTATACACGAGGTAGATTCCTCAGGGATCGCAGATTTCTTGGAGTGTAAGCCCTTAGCGTCCAGTAGACGGTGAATGGAGATCCAAAGGAAATGGAAGTACGAGTGGTTCCACGCTATCTTGTGCACCGTCTAGGATGTTTAGGAAGCGATTCAGATTCCCGAGATGTGCTCAGTCAAAAAAGAAGTGTCACTAGTGCATCCCGTTCGGAAATCCTGGTGCATCCTACTGTGATAAAAGAGGCTACTGCGAGGGCTTTTCAGTGTGGGATATTCTCATATACATACCTCAGGGGTCCCAAGGAGACCTGAGGTTCTTGACAAAAACATAACTGCACAAACTGAATAGTTTTGACTAATTTTTATGTGGATAGGTTTTAATTAGTTGTAAAATCGTATGGCATGTATCGACATGGCAATGGGTAATCAAATACCATCGTTTTAATAAGATTACCTTATGAGAATGTAGAAAGGGAATGATTTTAGTGAAAAATTCATGCATTCAATTATGTCTAAATATAAATGTATTTAGTTTTAGAACGAATCATAATTTACGCAAGCATTGAATTTTATTATATTCTTGTAAATTATTAAGACTTCTTTTTTTGTTTCAAAACAATTTGTACATCAAATCACGTTTTCGTTACAATTTGCACCTGCTACTTGTGCTAATTTTTTGTATAACAATTTTTATTGGATATGTATAAATGATTTATTAATAAATCGATAAACTATAGCATACGTTAAACTGCGTTTGCTTTAAAATTAATAATTGGCTACTGATAACATGGATAATCCATCCTACTAACATTATAAACGCGAATGTTTGTGAGGATGGATGTATGGGTGTTTGTTACTTCCAATACTACTATATGGATTTTGATGAGACTTTACAGTATAATATTAGCCCTGTTAAGAAACTGTCCCATCGTTGGGCAAGGGCCTCCTCTCAAACTGACAGGGTTCAGGCCATAGTCCACCACGCTGGCCCAGTGCGGGTTGGCGAACTTCACACACCTTCGAGAAACTCTCAGGCATGCAGGTTTCCTCACGATGTTTTCCTTCACCGTCAAAGCAAGTAATAGTTAATTTTTAATACGCACATGCTTTCGAAAATACTGAGGTACGTGCTTAGGTTTGAACCCGAGACCTATGACTTTGCAGTCCAGCGGTCTAACCACTAAGCTATCACTTTACAGAAATATAGCTCATATATTAGAAGAACACATGGGCCATCTTTTATAAGGATACATATGCAGAAGAATTCGCGGGCGGCTGGTTATTTAAAAGTGTTGCCGACCATGCGAGCCCTGCATGTATGTGCAATGTAAAACGCATTGATAACAATAGTGTGCGCATTTTAAACCAGGCGCAGTCGCAAATTCCCTTGTTATTTTTAGCACAAACTATGAATTTTAAAGCGGGCATTGTTCAACGTTAAATAATTATAATTTACGGCGTTTGTTTAACAACTAAACTGCCTTCCATTAAATCACATATTTTTAACTCAACTAATACAGCGTTCAAAATCGCTATCTATTCCGATACATATACAAGCTGTATCGTAAAAAAAACGCAAGACCTCAGACTCCCCGATTAGATAAATACTTCACAAATTCAATACGACAACCAAATTTAAATTTTTTTACCTTCTTTTTAAGGAATTTTATACCACAATTAACAATGAAATTTGTATATATATGTGTGCGTTTTGAGAAACATGTTTCAGAAATGCGTTTGATATCTCCATATTGTTTTGAATCAAGAATAAATTTAGTTTATTACAGCGCAATAAGAAGTAAAAGGATTTTTTGAAAATTAAAAAACTAAGATTCTTTAATAATTGTTAGAATCAATCTAGTTATCGTTTTGAACAGACTACTTTCAGGTCTTGCGCTTATTATGTTACACGTTGTATAACAAGTCTGTTATAAATATCGGTGCTTATATATTTTAGTCTAAGTATATAATAAAGAGTGTAAAAGATAGTTGTACAAAACCCGAAACAGGTGATAGTACGGTCAGAGACACAAGTCGCTTAACATTCTCAGTTTTGCAAATCGCTTGTTCAATTTTATTTTGCATCAAATCCATTATAAATCCTTGATCTAAATATATTTGAATATGTTGCTAATAACTTGGTTTTGACTATGTTCACCAACTTTTGTAAAAAAAGTATTACTAATTTTAAAAACTGGATTTTGTTAAACGATTTACGTTGCTGAATGTACTCTTTTATATTATCAACTTTCACTATGACGAAACTAATTGGAATATAAAAAAATGCAGTTTCATACATTTCGATGGAATGTGTAGAAAGTTTTCTTTCCTTGCAAGTGGCATCATAGAAATGTTGATCCTACCATTAGTACCTGTTATAAGATTTAGACACCTGTCTTTTTCACCCTATAAAGTATAAATTATTATATAGTATATATATCATAATAGATGATCATTTATTAGGTACATTATGAGTAAACCACCAATATGGGAAGTTGTATCCAACCTATGTATTAGTAAAAATGTACACAGGCTGATACCAGTGTCAATCCTTTGGCCACCTTATATTACCTGTTAATGTAACACGTGGTTGGCAACAGCGACCGTTAGCCGGCGTTGTGCTGAAGCGCTTTAAAATAAAGAGCTCATGCGAACGTGGAGTTAGACGCCAATTTAGACAGTTCGAACAGAACAGTAGAAGATTTTTTTTTTTTAAAACGTATCCCCACACTAGGATTTATTCCTGTGTCGTGGGTGCGTTTACAAACATGAAAATTCACAAATAAATACCCAAACCGAAACAAATAATTGTGGATCACACAAAGATTTGTCCCGTGCGGGAATCGAACCCGCGACTATTCGACACAGTGGGCGGAGCAGCTCAAGCTCTTAACCACTGCGATAAATCGTCGTCGAATTTCCAACTAATTTAGTTATCTACGCTCACAACCCAACCGTGGTGACCATAATCAAACATAGTTTCAATAAATCCCTACTATATTCAGGCTGTACATAAACTACTCTATATAAAGCTAAAGAACCGAAGTTTTATACATATCGATGACATTTTTAAATACCGTTATTTCTAACACGACGGATGCCACGGCAATATTAAATGTGGATGGAATCGAATGTGGATCGGCAAATCATTGTTATTTATAATGATGTACACAATTATGTATTGCTATTATTCAAATTAAACAGGAAAACAACTAGAACTATCAAAAAGGAGACAGACTATTGACTTGTTAGAAAAAATGTGTAGCTATTAATAGAACCTTATTCTCTATAAAGGCTACAATTTCGATTCACATTCATTGACATAAAACTTTAATGTTATACATACACATACATATATACTTTTTTATATAATATATAATACATACAATACAACTTCGTAGTAGTCATCGTGAATCGATAGCTTGTACACTCGATTCTTAGTTTGTTGAAAATAGTGTGACACGTATTATGCAAATACATACTGACCATGCTGTTCAAACGCGGACGAAAAGAATCGCTATAATAACACCCGGTTTCATAAAAACGTAGACTTGGAAAAGAAAAAAATATATATATAAGGTTCTATGCGAATAAATAGACAAATGAATACACAACAATTTAAAAATCACTAAAGTACTTCGAAGGAGAAATAGTAAATTTATTATATGAGATATATTTTTCCCGGACTCAGAAAATTACACGAAGATATTGTGAATTTCGCTTGGTAATTTTTCTACCCATATTTCGATCGGATCTGACTTAATTATGTAGGTAGATAGACAGAGATTACATAGTTTTATAATATCAAAACTGTAATAATCTATTATCATAATATTCCGGGAAAAATAGTGATTCAACTATCGCTTTTGTTTCCATGATAAGTTCTTTACACTTACTAAAACCGTTGTATAACCTTTCCAACATCTACTATTTTACGAAACTGGACCATATTTATTAAATCTACTAATCACTCCGCTATTAGAAAGATCATACAATACTTTGATGCAAGTTATCAGTTCAAATAATAAAGATGGATTCTTGGTTCTCGAGTAGGAAGTCTGTGAAGGCGTTTATCGGAGCGATCGCTTGGAGGGACATTTGTCCGTTCGGCGGCCAAGCTAGGTTGGGGCCAAACACCACGGCCAAGTTGCTGCTCGTCATCTTGTTGAGGCAGCTCCTGTCTTGCACCTGTGTGTATAACTTCCTATAGTGTATCATTTCGACGTATGTTATCACCGGGTTTAAACAAAGATGTCCGTTTCGTAATAAATGAAGACAACTAACTATCGCTAGCTAGACCTAGACTATCCTACCATGACCAAATAGACCGTGTCTTATCTGACACGCAAGTCAAGAGTCTCCGTAACCGGCGAGCGTGTATGAGAACTATGAGAGTGGAGGAAGCCAGAGAGGTCTGTAAGGAAAGAACCTGTTGAAGTTCTTACTCTCTGTCTACCCCAAGGGATCTGGCGTGATGATATAGATAGATAGATGGAAGAATCGAAACCGCGACCATTCAATTCAGCTGGCGGAGAACTTAAGCTCTTAACCACTGTACCAAATCGTTCGATATATAACATGATCCTATGGGTTTTTCAGACATATCATCGTTGGCTGAATAGAATACCGTCAAAACTAAAATAAGAAAACCACGGGAAATTAAGCTTTATAAGGAATAACAATAAAATATTATTCTTATTCAAACAATAAAACTTTCGAGATGTGTTATTTTTAAATTCGGCTACAGTTTCTCTTCTAATATTTACTTTGGCGGATTAATGAAATAAAAATATTGATTTTTGGAGTAAAACACTTACCTTCCACAAGAACTGTATGATGTATTTCAGCAGTTTGTAGTTGTCCAATGGCAGCCGCTCCAGTATTAGTATCTTTACCTGTCTCGGCTTGTCGCGGTTCGACCACACTGGAACATAATTTACAGGGAATAAGAAAGAATAGTTTTGGTCCTGCAGTGGCCATCTTTCCATCTTTTTTCTTATTTGAAAAGTGGTAACGAGACTTGGCACTCATTCACGCTGGTTGTATTGATTTTTTTTTGACATCTAGGTTAATAATTCCTATTTTTGAGCTAGCAATTTAATGAGTGAAGTATTAGACGACGGTACAACGTTCTCAAGAAAAAATGTAAAATGAATGAATGATGAAATTGGTACGATTTGAGAGTCTATTTTTGGTTATTGCAAAGTAGGACGTAACATATCTATATTTTTTGTCTATCTATGATTGTATTATACCAGCTGTTGCATATATGAGGAGAAAGTGGCGGTTGACTGCCTCGTTGGTCTAGTGGTAATGCGCATCGCTTGGTGAACACGAGGTCCTGGGTTGAATCATAGGCCGAACAAATGTAGTTTTTCTAACGAAAAATTCCCAGTGTTGAGTCCGGAGTCTAGAATTGGGCCCGGTATATGGCAATAGGCTCGCCCCCTATTACATGGGACCTAACATCGTCGGCGAAAAGTGGGTGTACTTAGTGTAGTATATTAATTTTGAAACGGCTAAGTGACATTTGAAGAACCTTTGATTTGTTTACCTATAGTGAAAATGTCAAACCAAACAGTAAAAGTAATAATAAAAATATATCAAAGGGTACCCAATCCTAATCTAGCACTATCTGTGTCAACTGTTAAATTCCCAAATAATTGAAACTGTTTTACATATTTATATTCAATTAGTCGTCTTCTTAGCATTTCGAAGGCAAACATGATGTGGATACATTTATATGGAAGCTGACCAGAATTCGGCCACATTGACTGCATTGTTGCAGCCAGCCATCAAGTCCTGCTGCGTGCAGGTGTTAGGGCATGCGGACCACGATATAAGGTGGGACATCGTTTGGGTTGCACCGCACAAACACCTCGAAATTAATTAGTCGCGGGAGTATGTACACACTACCATCCGCCCGGGACTTCATCTGCGTATGAATTTTTAATGGATCATAGTCCATGTGCTATTCTGATGTCTAAGCTACATTACTGTAAAGTTCAGTAGTTTTTGTGTGAAAGAGTAACAAATATCCATCCTCACAAGTGAGTAGGTATGAAAGATAGTATCGGTGTAAAGATGAAAAAGGGCATGCTCTGTTGGTTCGGGCATATAGAAATAATGCCAGATGAAAGAATGACAAAACAGATATATAATGTGAAAGTGGAAGGATGCAGGTACCGGGGAAGACCTAGACTATTTTACCACGACCAAATAAAACGAGTCTTATCTGAAGGAAAAGTTAAGAGTCTCCGTAACCGGCGAGCGTGTATGAGATGAACTATGAGAGTGGAGGAAGCCAGAGAAGTATGTAAGGAAAGAACCTGTTGGAACTCTGTACTCTCTGCCTACCTCGCAAGGGATCTGGCTTGATGATATAGATAGATAGATTAGATAGACAAACTAATCCCGTTTTACAATTATTAGGGTGAACTTGAGACCTAAACCTCTTGGATCTCTATACTCTGTCTACCCTGCAATGGTCCGGCGTGATGATATAGATAGAGAGGATAAACTTACTCTGAAACTTTAATATCTCGTCGTACAAGTCGAAGGTCAGCAGGGGTTCCTCCAGGTCCCTTAGGAAGGTCTTGAGGAGTACTGCAGCGTTGTGCGGGTCATTCCGGAACCGAACCGGCTCACCCCGGTTGCACGACCGCTGCAGCTCCTTTATTACTGACATGTTCGCAGATCTACGGAATATACCTTCGGTTTCCAGAGCTGAAATAATAGGAAATCGTTCGTGAAAAAAGTGGTGTCCAAAGATGTTTTTTTTTTAAGAGACTACACAAAAGTGTTGTTTATTTCTCTAGGCTGTGTCGAATGACGCTGTTATCGATATTAGCGCTTATGTTTATGCGTGCTGAAACGGCGTGCGCCAATTACTTGAGACGCTTACGCCGTTTTGAAAGGAATTCGTAAAAGCTAATATCGATATTAGCATGATTCGGACCGCATCATTGTGCAAGAATTTTCAAACAATATCTTAATGTAAAATATATTGTTGTCAGTTCAACTCGGTTTCAAATATTTCTATAAAAATATTTTTACTTGTACCCTGCAGAAATATATAAAAAGTTCATGATATTGATGCTTTCAGCGCAGTCCATACACGCACATACAGTCACCGCGCGGCAGCTTCGCGAAGAGCACATAGAGTCGTAGAGAAAGTATTTTTATGTTGAGCATAAATCACGTTGATATCTTTCTCTTTTGTAAAATTTGTATAGATAAATAAATCACGAACTAATATGCTGGCAATTTTTTTTATTGGATTGTACTGTACCTGCCCTTATGTAGAATACATACAGAAGACCACTTGCAGTTCTAGATTTTTTGCTAGAACATCATTTCAGCGTCTAATACTTTCGGTTAAATAGTTTAATAGATACATGGGTATTCTGATATGGATCCATTAGTATCATATAAACAAGACCTTACTACATTAGCAACAATGTGGGCTAAGCACAAACCATTTCATGTTATCATAACTGTCCGTGGAAGCATGTTGGTACGTTCATCTTCATTTAGTAATTTTTCGCGTGAAAAGGATAGCAGATCGCGTTAGCAAGATAGCGTTACACTAACGTGAATTTGGTCGTACTAATCTGTCTTATCACGTACTTACCATCAGGTTCCGACAGGAACTCCACACATTGCTTCACGACAGGCGGAATGGAGCCCACCATACTAGTGTTGTTCTCCTTTATGAATTGCAGTGAGACGCCGAATTGCTGCGTCGGCGGTGGTGAAACGCTCTCTTTGGGTGGTTTAACGTCGTTCGGTGTTGGGGACCGTTCTGGTGGATCCGTGTTCTGTTTGGCCATCTCAGCCGCCCGCCGATTTTTAGATAGCAGTAGATTGTCATATCTATAAGAGATATTGTGATTATACAAAAAATATACACATTAACCAAACGAAAGTGGAAGGGAGGAAGGAAGGCACCGGGAAAATCCCACTCTTTCTTACCATGACTAAACAGACAAGACACTGTCTGAAGGGCAAGTCAGGAGTCTCAGTTACCGGCGAGCGTGTATGAGATGGACTATGAGAGTGGAAGAAGCCAGAGATGTCTAAGCAAATAACCTGTCGAAACTCTGTACGCTTTACCTACCCCGCAAGGAATCTGACATGATGATAAATCTGTTAAAGGTTCTAAGTAGTAAAAATATTCCTTTGGGAATAAAAATACTTTTAATTTAAAACCTACATAATTTTTTTTATATCGCCGTCGACAATAATGTTCTCAAAAAATGTGTTGTTAAGTAACATGTCTATTAGACGAAAATTACTCACTCCAGTACAGCATCAGGAATACAAAGCTTGTCCAGACTCAAATACTGTTGCAGCTCATGAAGGTAATTGACGTACATCATCTTCCTTCCGAACTTCACGCTTATCGCAGGCCTCAGCATCTGCCACACTATACGAATGAAGTTAGTCGGATGGACCAGGTACAGCGCTTTTAGATTCTTCTTATATTTCCTGTCGAAAGCTTTATAAGCCCTCCAGAGCCAGGATAGGGGCGGTTTGTTCTTGCTAGTGAGGCCGCAGTGAAAATAGACCACGCTGTAATCTTGCTCTACGTATTTGTCAAGTGTGAACATTAGGTACCTGGAAACGGACTTAAATATTAGTTGTTTTCACCGTAACGCCTTTATTCTCCTAGTGGGAGTCGCAGAGGTGTACTGTATGCACCCACTTTTCGCTGACGACGTAGTACCGTGATAAGGTGCGAGCTTATTGTCATTTTACTGGGCACACTTCTAGATTCCGGACTACGATAGGGAATTTCGAATGAAATTATAAACAAAATTACAAAAAAATAAGTAAATATCAAATAGTAAACATACTTTATTGGTATAATAAGGCAGCCTTATCGCTCAAATTGATTTCTTCCGTTTAAACTTTAGGTAGAGGACTATGATTGTGATAGAAATGAGCAAAGTGCATCAATTAGTGTTTAAGAGCTTGAGCTGCTCCGCCCACTGTGTCTAATAGTCGCGGGTTCGATTCCCGCACGGGACAAATCTTTGTGTGATCCACAATTATTTGTTCCGGTCTGGGTATTTGTGTTAGTGAATTTTCATGTTTGTAAACGCACCCACGACACAGGAATAAATCCTGGTGTGGGGCTGTTTAAAAATAAAAAAAAATAATAGATAGGTAGGTCTACACTCTTTCGGACCTGAAAATCGAACCCAGAACCTCATGATGGCCACGCGCATTTACGCCACTAGTCCAACAAGGCAGTTGTTTTCATTTCATAAAATCAGTGAGAGATACGTACCGAAGTAACCTGTCGGGTTGCAATTCCTTGCTTGGTGGCAACCGACACGCTGACACGACTATGATCCGACGGCCGACCTCGTCGTCGCCGACCACTTCGACTAACCCGGTCCCGTTGAGTTCGGCGAAGTCGTCGAGACTCGACGAGATCTGAAATCAAGTTTATAAATACCCCTGTGACCGCGTGCTCTCTACTTAGTCCGACTGACACCGTGAACTTTAAAAAACAAATTGTAAATAATAACACCCTCAAGTTTATACTCCCAAAACGAGGAAGCCACAGCTGTACTATGTACACCTGCTTTTCGCCGACGATGTAAGATCCCAATGTAATAGGGGCGAGCCTATTGTCTTTATACCGGCACAATGCCAGATGTAGGTACTGATACTGGGGTTTTTTCATAGAAAACTTACACTTTTTCCGACGTGAGATCCGAACCCAGGACCTTATGATTGCTACATGCATTTTTCGCCACTAGACCAACGAGGCTGTGCACTAAACAAAATGGTGAGCCAATTAAAAAGATGGTATAAACTGACAACCACTGGCGGAGATCAGCTTTGTTAGAGATCCTAAACAACACTGCTGACCATGCGTAGACATGGTCAACTATCCAAAAATATTCACGGCTAGAAAAATATTGTCCGACCTTTCGTACAGTCATCTTTTTAATATATCATATTCTTTGTGTCATGTAACAACATCAACACTAGTCGGAAATCAACCAACTTTCGCCAACAATACAGTTGAAGGTCATACCTCAGCATAAACCTCTGGTGCTCTAGCCAGTTCCTCTTCAAAGTTCTCTTCGATAGTCCCATCGCTGGCTGATCGCACCAGAAGATCATCTGGTATATCCAATAGCTCTGGTGGAAGCGGAGCTGGAAGAGGACATGCAAGCGCAATTAACATATGTAAACAGTTTGGCAACTAAGTATTACCGGTCCGAATAAGAATAAAAGAACGTACACAGACGCGCGCTTTACACGGCTACACTAAAGTAGTATTCAGCGTACCCTCTGAGATCTCCGCGTAGAACTTTGGCTTAAAAGGCTGATATCTTTGATCAAAATTAAGTCAAGCGGAATCTAAAAGCAATACTCTCTTGATACACCAGTTCCACGCTAACGGAGAGTAATTACAAAAAAATACTTATCACGTCTATTGTTATATAATGACCAGGTAGAGGTGTGTACTGTGTAACCCATGTACCTATGTGTCGTCGAGGCGTTTTAGCCAGGTAAAACCATATTTATACCCAAGAAAATTGGCACATGTACCAAATCTGCAGTGGATGCCCATGGTGGATTGCGAATTTTTCTCTAGTGTATCGATTTTGAGAATTGTGAGAGATATCCCGTCCAGGCAGATGAAGGCAGGATACCAAAACTTCGACAGCAGTATTTAATCTTAAGAAAGAGACAAAGTTATAAACTGCGCAGGTATGTGTATACGCCTCTCTTTCTCGCAGGAAAGACTACAATGATACTCCTAACGTTAACGGTTAAATTACGGTACGCACCCAGCAGTAGGTAGGACAGACTAGATTAATAAGATCAGTAAAATATTACGTCCAAGTTGACCGGTATCGCTTGGAGATATTATAACAAGAATTCGAGGTGTGCGCGAGTATTCCAAACATTCCCGATGGTTTATTACACAATCAAAGGCTATTTGTGGCATTTGACGTAACGTAGCTCCATGCTTCCGAATGCCCGACGCAGTTTAACCCGGCTTTGTGACTTTGTATATTCTCTCCTTGGACGACAATTGATGCATGCCTCAAATATATATTTGTGGCTTACGCCTCTTGAATTCTAAAATGACTCGCAAGAATAACGCCACTACTACTCGCCTGCTTGTTACGGCATCACGTCCTTCTTTTTATTTTGTCATCATCCTAATCCGTATTCCGGTACGTGGTCACCATTCAAAAACCTTTCTGCCCCAACGGCTGTCAGTTCTACGAGGATTCTGAGCGCAATGTCGGCGACATTGGGTCTCTAATGGATCTCCTTGTCTTTGTTACGATCTCGCAGTGAATATCCGAGCATAGTTCTCTCTATTGCTTTCCGAGCGACACTTTATTTCGTGGGCTGATATAATTTTGGTCAAACGAATTGTTCCAAATGTCTCTTATCGCCTCTTCTAACCATTGATATATGAAGGGATAACGGTTGTAATGATATCTACCCTATTCCCCTCTCACTCACACACACGCTCATTAATTCCGATGCAGCCCACACGCAAACTGCAATACGAGTACGATTATGAATATTTTTATCCTTTCCGCTTAAAATAATTATCAGTACAAGGCAGCCATATTAAGTATGCGTACCGCGTGAATTGTTTGTGTCTAAGTACAGTTACGAGGCATGCCTTTTAAGTTCTGTCGTTTCCATATTTCCCGGCAATTTTGAATTTGGAACTGTTCTATATTCGAATGTGTTTAAATTTTGAATCTCAAAACAGTTGAAAGTATTGGGATTATTGCTATTGTTTAGTCACAGCGTCGATTGGAATCTGTCAGGTTACGTACGAAAATAAATGTTTCTAAGGAAAATGTTCGTGCAATAATTTTCTACAACTTTAGAAGAGGCCTGACACGGCTTCAGTGTTTTGAAGAGCTAACATCTGTGTTCAGTGATGAAGCCCCATGTCTGCGGACTGTCGAACGCTGGTATTTAGAATTCCAGCGTGGACATACTAGTGTTAGTGACAAATCTCGCGAAGGACGCCCGAAGTCCGCCTTCACTGAAGATAACATCATTGCTGTGAGACAACTAATTCTCGAAGATCGTCATGTGACCGTATCGAGAGATAGAGGCTCTATAAGGCATCTCAGGGACGAACGACCATTCAGAAGATCTTGCATGAAGCGCTTGGTGTGAGAAAGCTAGTTTGCCGTTGGATACCGCATCTGCTTTCCGACGATCACAAGGCGGCCCGCATCAGATGGTGTAAGAAAACTCTGCAAAGGTTCAACCGAGGAGAGTCAAATCACGTCTACGACATTATCAGTGGTGACGAATCTTGGATCTATGCCTACGATCCTGATTCCAAACGACAATCTACAATCTGGGTCTTTCAAGACGAGCCAAAGCCGACTAAAGTTGTTAGTTCTCAAAG
The DNA here is from genome assembly GCA_905147815.2 of Phalera bucephala. Classification (NCBI taxonomy): domain Eukaryota; kingdom Metazoa; phylum Arthropoda; class Insecta; order Lepidoptera; family Notodontidae; genus Phalera; species Phalera bucephala. Next base: position 22,143,983 of record LR990609.1, on the reverse strand, counting down.
AAGATGGTGGCCACGTTCGTTGGAAAAACCGGCCATGTTGCGACTATTGCACTTGAAGATCGTAGAACGGTTAACGCAGAGTGGTATACCACAGTTTGTTTACCACAAGTCATCGCCGAACTTCGAAAATCTAACTCAAAGCGACGCATCATCCTGCACCACGACAATGCAAGCTCACACAGCGCTCGTCAAACGATTGAGTATTTGAAGCAGGAAAGAGTAGAAATTCTTGACCATCCTCCATACAGTCCTGACCTAAGCCCTAACGATTTCTTTACATCTCCTAAAATTAAGAAAAGTCTTCGTGGTCAAAAATTCCAGTCCGGTGAAGAAGCAGTCGACGCTTTCAAGTCAGCCATTTTGAACACCCTCACTTTAGGGTGGAATAAATGTTATAATAACTGGTTTGAGCGTATGGAAAAGTGTATTAAGCTACGTGGTGGATATTTTGAAAAACAATAAAAAGTACTATAAGGTTCTAGTTGTGTTTTTTGCTTCAAACAACAAAACTTAAAAGGCATGCCTCGTAGGCGTCGAATAAATAATTTTAAAATTATATGACAATATACAATGCGAAAGTGGAAGGATGTAGGTACCGGGGAAGACCTAAACTATCTTACCACGACCAAATAGACTGTGTCTTATCTGAAGGACAAGTCAAGAGTCCCCGTAACCGGCGAGCGTGTATGAGACGAATTTTGAGAGTGGAGGAAGCCAGAGAGGTATGTAAGGAAAGAACCTGTTGAAACTCTGTACTCTCTGCCTACCCCGAAAGGGATCTGGCGTGATGATATAGATACATAACTTTCTATCATTTTCGGCCTGATTTCAAGAATTTAAAATCATAACTGTCCATTACGCTGAATCCAATCTTAACCAAAATTTATACAGAACTTTACGTATATATGGAATGGAAGATGTAAAGAAATGTTTTTTTTACAAAATGTACCCTTTGTCGGACTATAATAACGATTCGATTGACACATCATCAAAATCGAATGAGTACTTAAGGCGCTACGGTGGAAGATACGTAAATACTGACTGCTAAAAATATAACCCTTCCTATTGGCTTTTCCGTAGTTGGGTAAATACAACTGGTACATACAACAATCTGGTAAGTACAACGCAGGACAATTTATGAACACACATGCACCGTTACACAAGTCAATTGCCATAACAAGCTGTCAACCACGCCGGAAGTAAAGCGGGGAATAAATAATTCATTGAGTGTGTGCAATTTTCTAATCGTCTGATTGGATGTAATGACACTTCATGTTGTTATACTGTCGTGTACTCTGTACAGTCACCTGCACAATAGTAAGAAAGAAAAATATATTTATTTCTTTGGAGAAACAGGGGAAGGGGGTTAAGACAACCTCTTTACCAAAACAATTTCAATTATACTTTGCCGTGTAAAAGAGACAGAGCTATAAACTGCCTATATCTACATCTCTTTCTTACAGCACAGTAAAGTTATAAAATCATAATCGCATATTGACGAACTATAAGAGTATTCTGGCGTGATGATATATATATATATAAATATATATGAAAGTGAAGGGATCCAGAGAGGTCAGTAAGGAAAGAACCTGATGGAAATCATTACTCTCTTTATATCCCGCAAGAGATATGGCGTGATAAGAAAGAATAATAACATAATATTGATATCCTAACCTACCCAGCAAAAAGGAACCATTATTTATCTCTCAGATATTAAAAAAATTACCTTAAAATTGGTGGAACCTACACTAGTGCTATACTCATTTATATAGGTTCACTAAAATAACGTTGTTAAAAATGCCTACATCTACATGAGTATACCACAAGTTACTCATTACTGTTCCGAAAGACGACCACTGCAGGACAAATTCCTCCCCTAAAGATTGCCATGACAACTGGTTTTGTACCGTTTTCATCCAGCTGTTCGCGACCTTCACAAGGTCAGCGGTCCACCTTGTTGGGGCCCTCGGAGTTTCCCTAAGGGACCAAATAAGAAACGAGGAGATCTGCAGCTAGCACTCAGAAATGCCACACTTAAGTGGCAATGGGTGGACTACACTAATATACATTCCTATATCGTGGGTGCGTTTACAAATACACATACACAAACACCCAGACCATAACAAATGTTTGTAGATCTCACAAAGATTTATCTCGTGCAGGGATCAAATCAACGATTACTTAATCTCCTTAACAACTGGACCAAGCCGTCCGTCTATTTGTAAATGTCTCAAATGTCTGTGACGCGGCAAGTCACTCGCAGATCTGGCAGCCGTTGGGGTGGAAATTTTCTGTGGGGGTGTGGGGACCACGTACCAGAAGATGTGGAGTAATCATGAAATACTTTTTGAATTACTTGACATATACATCTTTGTGCAGGCATCTGTACCTCGTGTACCATTAAACCGTCTATACAGTAGCTAGCATTTTGTTATCTATTCTGGTTCCACAATCGATAACGGCGTTCTAACCACTTGACTTTTCGTTGTAAAATGTCATTCCTATACAACCTATATCGCTCACCCAATACAATACAGACACAGTTAAAAAAGTGGTTATTTGAATTTACGCTTTAATTTTCGAGGCATAAAGTTTCATTTTTCCTGTTCTTGATTTTTAATTGTGTCGCTTTTTCATTCATACAGCGATTTTTTTTTCATTTTCTATTCGCGTAGTCATCTTGGCTATAGGACCTTCCGACTGGAGGGCAAAGGCCTTTCACAAGTCGAAGTGAGAGGGAATCGATTGTATACAGCGCGATTCAGTGCAGATTGATGTAGTCGGTTTGTAGACTCCTACTGTTGGAACTTATCAACCCCCTTTGGCTTAAGGTAGCTCATCCCGAAAATGGAATTGGCTAAGCCGAACGCTACTGAACCTTGATGGTAGCTAATAAAATCATGATCCTACAAGGCTACGGTGTCGTGCTACGTATCAACCTTCTTTTTGTTATGAAACCATGCCCCAGGTTTTCGTGTATTCTTGGTACCCCACACTATAAATGTTATTCCTGTAATGTGCTTGCGTTTATAAACATGAAAATCCAGACAAAAACAAACAGTTGTGGGACCGAATCCCTGATAACTCGATCCATCTACCAAAGCGGCCTAATCTCTAACCACGAGACCAAGCTGTCTGTCATTCAGAAAAATGGGCTCACAATATATTCTAATTCCAACCTAATGTCAAACGACTCTCTTGGTAGTTGTCAAGAAATTAGGTCAATTATATATAGTTCTAGTTCTCGTAATACCACTCGCGAAACTTATAACAAAAGGTTAGACAATCAACTTGACTCCCCAATCTGAACACTGTGTGTGTGTGTGTGTTTGAATGATCTACGCTGTTGGCCGAGGGGCCTTTACAGCTGCATCGGGCAAAAGGGCGAGGTGCAACAATTACGGTCCATCCGGAAGGGCAAGGAGTCAATAAGCTCAAGGGCGCCTTAAGGAGCAACCGCCTCGGGTTGGGCTGCGCTATGGGGGAGGCTGTATACTAAGTATCTCACCATAGTGCTCTGGACTGGCTGGCCATCGTTATCTGTTGAAATGTCTCACAGAACAAAGATGGTGGGAACTTATTAAATGCCTCACTATATAACATAATTATAGCAGTAACTCAGGGCTGGATGAGGGGTTACACCTGTCTGAGAAAGACGATGTTATGTGTTGAATGAGCAAGTTGTGACCGCTTCTCTTTTTTCTCTTTCTAACATAAAACAGTATGTCTCCAATGGCTAATTTCAATATTTAATTCAAAGATAGATTTGTCTATTACAAAAAATATGCTGACAGTAAGACAATTTATTATAGAGTTAATCCATCTAACCACTGCCAAAGTTACATCTCAATCTATTTCATTTTGATCTAAGCATGATCACAGTGCACATGTTATTAACTTATCACATCAATGTGTCATATTAGTGTGTTGGGCAAACCAGAGAGAACTGAAACTAAAACAGTCATCAGCTCAAATGACTCACAATTTTTGTTGATAAGACACTTTAACAGATTTACACTAATGAGCTGGTGAGTGGTGTTTGATTTAACTAGAAAAACACAATGTGTACGACGTTTACGCATTGTAGGAAATAGAGATGCGTAATCTACTCTATTATAAGTACTGGGCCCTGACTGAACATTAATGACAAATATGAAAATCCATACTAACATTATAAATTCGAATGTGGCTCTGTCTGTTACGTTACCTTTTCATGCTGTAAGATGTTGGAATGTTGTAAGAAAAAAAACAGACGAAATTAGGAGGAATAAATAGCTAGTATAATATATAAATAATAAATCACTCTACTCTTCCTCACTTCTGGGGCTAATTTAAGGTAAGAGAGAGAGAAAAAGGTAATAATTCACCACATGAATCCAATGCAGATGGGTGGAGACATGTTTCCAGCCACCTGCTGTTGGAAATTATCAAGCCACTGATCAAACTTTTAACTTGACTCAACAAAAACCACATGAAGTGGTATTCGTAACCAATGGCATAGCATGCCTTCCGAAACAGGGAGCACTCATCTGCTACTGTTAATATTTGATAGAAAACCCTAATAAGAATTGTCCAAACTAAAACTCGAACCTTGTGTAGGTTGTATTATTTCCATAAGTTACATATTAGATACAAATACAAAAATATTTACAATGTTACCTCAAAATCATATTAAACCATTCTCTATATTCTTCATTGGATCACATCAAAGAGAGAAGATAACAAGTTACAGAAACCTGTCTATATATACCATTACAATAGATCCCTACCAAGCTAATCAGAGAGTACAAGGTTATTTCTTTACAGTCCTCAGATAGATGTGATTTAAATGACAATCTCCACGTTTTTTGCTACATAGCTTCTTCATAGCTATCACTAGACTTCTATTCAGTGAAGCTGTAAAGGCTTCTCAGCCAACAGTCATCCACACACACAAAAATGTGACATCTAAGCTTACTAAAAAAATATGTGCTACGCTGACATAAACACCTTGGTATATATCCAACGGGACGGAACGACGACGCGACGCCCATTGGGATGTGGGTAGTTGCAATATACTGAACTATAGCGGAGATGATGTATATGCCACTATGTGTTTCATCTATCTATATCATCAGTCCAGATCACTTAGGGTAGGCAGAGCTCTAACAGGTTCTTTTCTTTTGGGTCTCTCTGGCTTCCTCCACTCTCATAATTTGTCTCATACACACTTGCTTATGGAGATTCTAGATCTCTGTGGTCTAGTGCACCTTAGAGACATTGTGTCTGGATAGGAGACGGTTGCTTGCTGTCGTGTCGCCTGACCTCAGGAATGAGAGCTGTAGCCTGTATAATATATATCAATCACTGGTGTAATTCAGCACATTACAATTACCCATGTTGCATTTATCATCGTGTCGCTGTTCCATCCAGTCAGATATATGCCAAAGCCTTAATACACCCATTGAGAGACTTCTATAAGGCATGGCATGCCACAAAGGGCCCCATTGATATCAATGCACTATTGTTTACAGAGAGTATCAATATTTTATTGACATTTCATTGAAATAGATACATGGGTGTGTATAATGAATTTAAAAGAGGCAAAAGGAATTGGTGAGGAGTCAGTTTGAATTTGGTTAACAAACATTACTTGCACAATATCACAATTTTAGCCAGAAATTAGCAGTCTACTTATGCCCGGTTTCAAGGATAGATTTGCCTACTATTTTTTTTTGGATCATTTTTCTAACATTAACTTTATTAATTAAATAAAATTATCTGCTTTTGTAGCAAATACTACATTAAGTTGATTACATCCACCTATTTGCATTTTGAGCGAAACAAACGACAATGTGGGTAAGATGTGAAAAATACACTCGAAATTGTACCATAATTTGTTCGCAGTAAAGAGTGATAATCATTACCTTGCCGTAACACAGTACTAACTACCACGGAAGGTAAAGAATTCGTGAATTGTGTACCTACCTCCACTTGCATGTATTATTTAATATTATTGATATGCTCGTGTATGCAATTATTGTCTTTTTTTTTGGCAAATAAATTTATTCTTATTCTTACTATGGATAGAATTTTGACATATTTTGTATGGAAAATTTGTCAAAATCCTACTGACAGTAAGCAAATCTATCCATGAATTGAATATTGAAACCGGCCATTAGAATTAAATATGTGACTAAGTTGAAGTTATTATGAATTATTTCTATAACCACTCTAGTCCATTGATATTTTCTTTTTATCTTGCTCTTTCAGCTAATTCAATACTAACAAAATGAATATTATATAATTTTTACAATACATTAGAATGACTTGATACTTAAAAGATATACAAAAGGATGGATACTAACAATTTTTATAAATTTTCAGTTTTATGAAGTAGGTTGTTAGGAGTTTTGTGTGTGTGTGTGAATGATCTACCCTGTTGGCCACGGGGCCTTGAACGCTTTACCGGACAAGTGGTTGTTAAGTGTTCAACAAAGGTTTCTTTGATCATAATTAGTATGGCTATTTTATTATAGTCATAATTCTGAGTATGAAAAGAAAACATTGGTTTTTTTGGCGGAAGGTCTAAGAGTGATGTTGTCAATTTGTTTTAATTTCCAAAACTTATATTATTTCGACTAATAATGGGTAATGTTGGTGGAATATTTACCATTATGTGTTCTTATATGTGCAAGAGTGAAGGTAATTATAACAAAGTGATAAAACATGCCTTTTCGACTTCCCTCAAAACGGCCGTCACAATTGGTATGTAAAGTGTCCATCACTTTACTATCCAGAGTGGGCTACTTCATTAATTTCATTATCATCAAGTTCATCGGGGAGTTGAATTAATTTAAACAAACAAGATTACATATCTCACTGGAAACTCGCAAAATACACTTAAAATTAGTGTGAAGCCATAACTTACAGAAGAAGAAAAAAACATGTTGTTTGAAAAACACATGCAGCATGAGGCAGCTTGAACAAGTTTATTAAATTGTTATAAAGTATATTTAAAAAGCCACTTTGTTCTAAAATCCCTTTAGAATTAATATATGGATGAAACTCATGAACTCATGAAATTCATGATTAAATACAATAATGTATTGGGTCACAGTAAACAAATATTCCTGGCATAATAAGTAAATAAATTTATGTACTTGTGTAAACAAAATTAGAACATTTCTAGCACTTACCCAAACCAGAAGTCTGTATCAGCTCAGAATCGTCGAATTCCAAGCTGGGCTCATAGTCGTGGTACTCCGACAGGCTGGTGTACGTCTCCTCAGGGTCAGGATTGCACCCGTGGAGAACTGGACAACGAAACAATAGCTTCATATGTCTGAATATTTACATACACTTACCTACGTCATTTGACTAATAATTCAAACCTTGAAAAGCTCTCACAGGGCTCAACTTAGGCTGATGCTCCGACTCCATACCGTCGAAACACCCACTCCCTTATCCTTACAATCACCAACTTTACTGCGAAACAACTAGGTACTGGTGCTGTGCGAAATGTCACTTCCTTCAAAGTGCTCCAAACAATATTACAACACCTTTAACGAACCCTGTTGGCACATCAGCAACGCTTTTCTTACGTCACAGAGCAACAAAAATAATAAGAGTCATGGATTTTCTTGCAAACAACAAGTAAAAGAGTTTATTGCCAGATAACTGTTTGTACGTTACTGAAAAACGCCAAATTCGTTTTCATAAATTTTATAAGAGTGGTCGACAAGCGGGCACAACACTATAGACATAAAAACGCCCAACACTTCACAATACTAGGGGAGCTCAATATAAAACATCGATTATTAACACTGAATTGAATTGATTTTTCGATCCTGCTGGAACCCTGTACCTATGCCGTGTACTCCCAGGCTCACTGCAAGAGGTCTGATGTGACTTTTGATGTGACGATATGATAGATTTGATATTCGATATCAATACACAGTAGATATATTTTCATAATAGCCATTGTTTTTATCCCAACTTAACTATAATATGCCTGAAGTTATGGAATTTATACTCCCATTTTAACTTATTTATTAAAAATTAAACAAATGGGAAAAGATTTGATATGTCAAAAGATTAGATATTTAAATCGATTTCGCAAAACATCGATGTAGCAATAAAATGTCTAAGGGGCCGTACGCACGAGCGTATTTTTGCAGCACTAGAATAAACCGTCAAAATGAAACAAATGGAAAACAGTACATGCGTTCACTCGTGAGCGCTTTTTATCGCGATTAGCGGTGAAACCGATATATTAGTATTCGCTAAGATATTAGTAATATCAGGTGTATTCATGTATTAGTAATCCGACGGATTCTAATATACTAATATTCTAATATTCTCTTTATTCATACAACGACCTCCTAACTACAGTCGATTCATATTCATATTAGCATACGTATCACTATCGGCACCCGAATACTGGCTTTCGTAAATATTCGTCGAGTCTTCGGGTATTCAACATCATAACGGATTCGAGCGAGCGAGAAAGAATACATAATATCTTTACCCCTCGTTCGTAAGAACGCTTATTCAACGCGCGGTGGTGAAGCGCTGTAAGTGCTTTTAAAAAAGTTTACTGTTAGCCGTTTGATTCATTTCAGCATTGGTTACATATAGAAAGGGGTGGGGATTAATTTGTGTTTTATTTATTACGACAAGGCGACCGCGCGAGCGGTATTTTTAAATACAACGATGCCGCCTTTAACTTTTATAGTTTTAATTAATTTAAATTTATTTATATTAAAAAAAAAAAAAAATATTTATTCATTCAATCATTTACTAATTATTGTATTATTTATTATTAATATTATTATATTAATAAAATTATTTACCATATTGTCATATTAGTTTCATTTCATGATTTCTCCAATACGATTGTGTTACAAGTTAACTATGTCTATATCACTATAAGATAAACGGAAGCAAAACTTTGTTGTTGAAATATTTTACATATACATAGGGTCATAATACTATCTACATAAATGTTATAAAATATTGCGATAATATTTTGCTGCAACGTTATTATTTTGGTTCTGAAAACTATCAATACATAATCTATAAATAAAAATATAAGGTTGACAACGGAGTTAAAAGTATTGATACCTCGGGGTTCAAACGGCGTAAAGGACATTTTAGCGGAAATGAGTTTTTAACCTTATCACAATAATGATAATGTTAAGAACTCATTTTCATCAAAATGTCCTTTACGCCCTTTGAACCCCGAGGTATCGAAAGTACACTTGTAAACAGATTCAAGTGGATTTGGTGAACAAAACTTAAACCTTTAATTTTTATTCATTTCTGAGTGCAGTCTTATAGTGTAACGTGTTACATATTTGTTATTATTATAACTTTTATATTGTGTGAAAGTTCATACAAAAATAGCGATAGTGTATAGTGTACCAGTTAAAAGTAAAATTTTACTGAAGTTAGGTATAAGTGGTCATATTTTAGTGAGATAGGTAAAAAAAAAACTTGTATTATAAATATTAATCGAGCTAGAGTAAGCGAAGTTTGGTATTGTTTCACAGTTGATTCCGAACAAAATAAGCTTGCAAAATGTACTATTTGTGTCAAAATGTAGCTTTAAAGGAATTGTATCTAATTCAAATAGACATTTGAAAACTAAAAATTTAATTATTGCTACGAATACAAATGCAATTCAAGAACATGAGCTTATTTCAGTGAAGCCAAAAACACCTCAAATAAAAATATAATAAAAAAATGAAAATATCATATGTTGCCAGTTATCTATGAGAGAGCAAACACTTTGCTCTAAGGAGTACATATTAAACAACTTGTTAATCCAATAATACCAATATCAATGTCAAATTAAAAGATAAATATAACCTTCATAATAAAAGATATCAGTAATATTCAAATATTAGTTTAAGTATTATAATATTCACTGACGAATATATACATATTACTAATACTGAAAAATATCGGTATTAACCCATCTTTAATCGCGATCGATTTTAATCGCGCTTGTTCTACTTTCAACACTTGACGTTTAAGGGTTTAAGGCGTGATGACACTTCGCGACCACGAATCCGACCTGACAGCTTTGAGACGTCATTAAGCCGTGATCACGTTTGCCGTTTCCGACTCCGACCTGACTGCCTTTAGACGCTATTACAAGGCAATCAGGTCGGAGTCACAGTTGGATTCAACTTCACCCGACCCCGATTGCGACCAAGGTTTTTGATGTGATGCAGTCATCGTTATGATAAGCATCAGTGTATCGATATAATATGATATTGTTGTCGTGAAAAGAAATAATGTGAAAATGAAAGTGATTGATGATGTATCGAAACATCAACCTTTTATTGGGCTTTCTTTATTCGTATGTCTCTTCATCTTTCCTGTCCGGATAAATAGAAAAATAGGTAGATTGACAAATAATTACTTTAGATCAGTCAGCGCGCGCGCTTCTTCACAGAGGGACGTGTAGCGTGCAGCGACATGGAATTCAGCACTATGGGTGAAAACGATATATCGGTTTTATAATAGGCAACACATCGACGTTTCAAATTGCGAGTTATTTATGTTTCGATTTCGCTTTAGGTTAGTACAATGCAGTAAACAGATGTAGTGTTGGCATACATACCTCTAAGGAACTATATTATTGCATTGGGTAATATTTAACCGACTTCTAAAAAGGAGGAGGTTCTCAATTCGACTGTATGTTTTTTTTTGTATGTATGTTACTCGAACATTCCTCCAATTATGAATCGATTTTGATGATTCTTTTTTTGAAATCCATGATGGTGGACGCGACTTTTTGTGTGAAATCAATATGGATATCTTTTTTAGAGTTTTAGGTGATACTGATTAAGAATATAGGGTTAATTTTGAAATCCAAGATGTTGTGTATTTGAGTACTAACGAGAAAATTACTAGTGTGTGTTAAGTGCTCGTGTGTACTAGTGTTTGACGAACTGTTTTGTGCGTTTAATTAACGTAACATTATAAACTAATCCATTATATTTACTGATTCTCTTAGTTGCTTGCAATCTCTGCATGCTAATCCATTTAGCAAACATATGAATCCGGTAAAACCTTTTGTTGGCCTGGATTCCTGGATATTCGGGTATTCAGAGCAATGAAACTGTGGATGGTCTGGCAAAACTAGCAAACCCCCAAGGCCGTTAAGATAGTACTGTTTATTGTAATGGCATTCTATTAATTCCACATATACAGGTATTTGAAAATTGGAATTGATTATGTGAAACCAAATTTATACAAGGCTAAATTTTATCGGACAATTTAATCCGTAGTCCAAACCAACCCTGGTTCTCCAAATTAAAATTGATTAAGAAAACGACTTCTATCCTTTTCCGACTTAGATGTAATCATTGTTACAGTGCTTTACATCTTTATTATCATATAATCTGAATATGTGCGAGTTGTGTGGCCAAGTAATTGGCGACCTTACCCATCCCCTTATTCATCCTTACGCCATTTCCTTATTGAATGTGAAGCTCCTCTTGCTTATAATTTGCAAAGTGGTTTGCAATTAGATTTTAGTTTTTTATAATCTCACTACTGGCACACTTGACAGATGTTGTAAATTCGAATTTAAATATGAGACGCAGAACGAGTTGAGAAAATTTTAGATTGGATTTTTTTTTTGTTAGAACTGAAAGAGCTGTGTTGTCAGTCAAAGCAAACAGTATAATAATAATTTTGTACAATTATACCATCATGAACGTTTTGTAATAACTTATATACCTATACTGTATAAACGAATTAATAATGTGTATACCGTGAAGTATTCCAGCCTTTTATTTCAAGCTTCCCTTAAAAAGGATTTCTCTTACACTGCGCATTAGAGTGAGCAGAGAAACTGATCCTGTTAAACAATAAGGATCTACGGATCTCAGCTGTTGCCGCGTTTGCCGATTATTATTGTGGGGGGGGGGGGGGGCACAATAATAATATCTATATTTAATTTTGTGATATGTCTATAATTGTTTTTTAAATTATCTTATTCAATTTATGTTTATATTGCCCACATTTCTCAAATCCTTACCTATCCTCTAAACCTTACAACCTCGTCAATCCAATCCCATTTATAATCTATGAAGTCGATCATCTCTAATTATTGTTCATTGGAATTCTTTTGGAAATCTTACAAACACGATTAAGCATTTCACTAAACATTGGCAAAATACACTTACAATTAGTGTGTAGCCATAACATTTTCAAGTGATTTTTTTAACGCTCTTTTGAACACTTATTTTATTTCGACAAAACTACCCCTCCCATAGCCGGCGGTTGACCGGTGCACTTAGCAGTGCACCCCGTCCCCCCACAGCGACTGTCCCAACCGAGGGCGCTTGTTCAAGTCGCCCTCTTGCCCGGTGATGCTGTAAAGGCCTCGCGGCCAATAGCGTACATCACTCACTCACACACACACACACTCGACAAAACTTATGTTATTTCGACTAATAATGTGTAATGTTGGTGGAATATTAACCATTATGTGTTCTTATATGTGCATGAGTGAAGGTAATTGTAATAAAGTGATGATATGTGCCTTTTCGATTTCCCTCAAAACGGCCGTCGCAATAGGCTATTTGACTAATTTTGGAAAACCGTTTTAAATTATTCTATATTACGTTATAAGCACACTACATTAATATTTCCGAGAAATCTACTTTAATATAAATAAAAATCAATGATAATATAAAGTTTAAATATTAAAATACACGCCAAAAACGCTGTTTCTGTAATGGCGTCGGTTCCATGACATGTGTGACGTCTAACGCTCGTAAACAAGTTAATTAGGTACCTTAAAACAGTGTAGCTGAAGTGAATTTCATAATTTTTCTTCGTATTCATTGGATATAATGGTGTTTAATGCCACAATGTACGAATACGTCTATTAATAGTATACACAAACTGTTTCTGTTCCAACGAATCCCAAAAAGTGAAAAATTACATTATAATTAGTTCGAAACGACTAAAACAGCATTTTATCGCATTTAAATGTTTTTATGTGTAAGGATCACTAGTTAACTTTACATATACTTGATAGTAGCTAAAAATGTCGGTTTTTATAAACCGAAATAACATCTTTAATACCTAACCTCATAATATACCTTAATTGGAAAGGAAGAATCCTTAAACTGCTGTTTTTCCTTTTTTAAATTCCGAAGCATAGTAGTCAGTGTTATTCTTAACCATAAATGCGTCAAACTTTGGTTGTTGTTGTTATCAGCTCACATATAATTTGTCTCCATATATAAGTTCAAAACGAATATTTATGCCACTAGTCGATTTATCCAAAATTATCAGAAATGACTCTAAAGATCGAATAGAACACCCAGAAAACATAAAACGCGAACTATAATAAGTCGATGAAGCCACGTTTACTATCGCTTGACGTCACCAATGTTACAACCAATCATAGGGCGTTCCCGTAACAGAGAAAATTTCTTAAATTATTATATTTTTATTTCGTGTGATTTGCAAAAAATACACATAATTTTATTTTAAATGAAGTGAAATATGTTTTTTTACCCTATTATCTGTTAGGATGACCACAATTTATACTTTATTTTCAATGTTGTCAAAAAGCCTATTGGTTTGTAAAGTATCCATTGCTTTACTATCCAGGGTGGGGCACTTCATCAATTCCATTATCATCTTTGTCATCAAGGTCATTGGGGAGTTAACACATAATGGTTATTATTCCACCAACATTACACATTATTACTCGAAATAAAATAAGTTTTGGAAATTAAAACAAATTGACAACATCACTCTTTGACTTCCCGCCAAAAACCGAAAAATATAATTATTTTATGATAACTACATCGATACTTCAACATTTCGATATATTTTGCCTATCCCTAGCCTTGGCAAAGTAGGAATAGACTAAGGATGTGACAGGAAGGATAAAAAATAGATTTTTTGTTTTGGCGGGAAGTAGAAGAGTGATGTTGTCAATTTGTTTTAATTTCCAAAACTTGTGTTATTTCGACTAATAATGTGTAATGTTGGTGGAATATTAACCATTATGTGTTCTTATATGTGCATGAGTGTAGGTAATTGTAACAAAGTGATAAAACGTGCCTTTTCGACTTCCCTCAAAACGGCCGTTGCAATTGGTATGTAAAGTATCCACCGCTTTACTATCCAGGGTGGGGTACTTCATTAATTTCATTATCATCGTTGTCATCAAATTCATCGGGGAGTCGAATTAATTTTAACAAACACGATTATATATCTCACTGGACACTGGCAATATACACTTATAATTAGTGTGAAGCTATAACTTGAAGAGGAAGGAAAAATAGATTTTAAATAATTAATTTTTGCCTAAAATCGTTTTCCGTAAAACAATTTAAAAACATCGATGTTTAATCAAAAAAAACATTGAAGATCAATCAATTTATCTATTTTTCAATTCAATTTCAATAATAATTCAATTATTTTATCACAAGCCTAGCATAGACTAAAACAAAATGCCCAAAATGGCTAAATGCTTACCATAGATCATCATAGATGTCTGCTCTGCCAAAGAGTATATATAATCACTACGTGCTCTGTTTGATAAACTGAAAAACATTATATAGATCGCAAATCGTATTGTTTACCTAACATTTTTGTACAAAATATAGTTGGAACTATTACCGTAAACCATGCTAGGCTATTCTAACGCTGGTATACCTGATAAGTCATGGCAACCACCGGTAGCTGTGCTGGAAACAACGTAAAATATTCAATTCTATTACTCGAAGTTACTTATCTCAGTTTACTTCAAAGCTAATTAACAAAAGACAACAATATTTTCAGAATGGGAACAATGATTGTGGAAATGTATTGGAAACACGCGCCTACTACATGTAGAAACTTCATGGAGCTTGTTCGAAGAGGTTATTATAACAATACGAAGTTCCACAGAGTCATAAGAGACTTTATGATCCAGGGTGGAGACCCGACCAGCACGGGGAAAGGCGGGCAATCAATATATGGTCCAAACTTCGACGATGAGATCTCTCCTGACTTGAAGCACACCGGTGCTGGTATTTTGTCAATGGCAAATGCTGGGCCAGACACAAACGGATCTCAGTTTTTTATAACGTTGGCTCCTACACAGTGGCTGGATGGCAAGCACACAATTTTTGGCAGAGTACAGAGTGGCATGACTGTGGTAAAGCGAATAGGTCTAGTGGAGTGCGACAAAAATGATAGTCCCGTTGATGATGTGCGTATTGAAAAAGCATATATACCAAAATAGTCTTTTAATATTAGTGTATGATTATTTTGTAAAATAAGGTGTAATTATAAGGAATAAATGGATGTGAGTTATTATTTTAAAACTTCTGATTATGGTAGTTTAATTAAATTCTAAATTCAGCAGTTTTCTTCATAAGGTAATGCTTGTGTATCAATATCATGCCAGATCTTTTGTGGGGTATGTATGTGTATTTATTTGTACATTACCTATGCTGTACAGAAATAACCATTAATCTAGTAGTGTGGTCAATAATTGTTTAATACAAAGACCACTATGATATAAACATATAACTTGTGACAAGTCATACAGGCATACAAACACAGAGTGATTATATTCTCTTTGAAACATATTCTATAACATGGAGATATCCTTATACTATTACTTATACATACTATTAGTGATCAAGCAAGTCATCTTACATGACTTAACACTGAAGATTGTTAATTGAATAGGCCATTTTAACTGAAAAGTGGGGGTCAGAGGCATTTCAATCACAGTTTGTGTACTAAAATGTACATTTAATCATACTAATCTTAAGCTGGCAAGTGGTTTGTGTGTGTGGACTGACCTATGTTATCGGCTGAGGGGTCTTCACAACATCACAGGGTAAGAAGGCTAGTGTGCAACAACTACACTCCAGAAGGAGGGGCAACTAGCCCAATGGGGCCTCAAGGAAGATTGACCTCAGTTTGGGCTGTTGCTTTGATAAGGAGATGTTGAATTGAGAAATGGTTGAAAAAGTTGGGTTGATTGGCACAGGATCTCAAAGTAAGGCATTGGAAAAGCCTTATCTCCTGCCATGGGTTGTAAACGCTGATGATAATGATGTTAATATAAAAGAGAAAAAAAATATCATCATCATGCGTCACGAGAGGCGCTCAACCATATTTCGCTCATGATGTTAGATCCCAATATAATTGGAATATGGGGCAATTCCATACTCCGGACCCGACCGACAGTTTTTTGATAGAAAAATCACACTTCTGCACTATGCGGTATTAGACCAACCAAAAAGTAAGTAACTTCAGAATAAGCTTAGAATGTTTTTTATTCTAAACTGAAGACCAACAAGATGCCAACGAGGCAGTCAAATGGGGAAAAAAGTTGTGTTTATCAATTTCATTCAAATAGTATCAGTATCATGTTTTACATTCAGCCCTTTCGCACGATCAAGTGCAGGTAAGTGAATGTGAAGATGGGCGGTGTAGCCATTGATATACGTGTTGGTGTAGTTTTTATAACCATTTTGCTCATTTTCATATCCATCATCATTAGCCTATACTGTAGTCTTCTGCAAGATATAGGCCTCTCCAAATGTACGCCACTGAGTACATTCCTCGGCTACTATCATCTAATTTTTGCCAGCCGCCTTACGAATCCATCTATAAACTGAGGGCTTCCTGCACTACGTTTGACAGTCCGTGGTCTCCACTCAAGAACTCTTTTCCCTAGCGGTTATCGGTTCCTCGAATAATGTGGCCAGCCCACTGTCACTTCAGTTTACTTATCCGGTAGGTTATGTTAATAACTCTGGTCCTCTGTCGAATGACCTCGTTCGGTATTCTATCTTTCAGAGAAACTCCGAGCATAGTGCTTTCCATAGCTCACTGAGTGACTTTAAATTTATGGACTAGTCCAACCGCGAGGGTCCACGTTTGGGCTCCGTAAGATATAATGGGCAAGACGCACTGATTAAGGACTTTTGTCTTTAGGCTTTGTGGAATAGGCGACGAAAATACTCGATGTAATTTCCTAAACGCTGCCCAGCCGTATTCTTCTATTGACTTATATCTGGAAGTTGTTTTTCCTCAACAGCAGAGTTTACCCTAGATAAATATATTCCTCAACAACCTCGAGAAAAGCGCCATGTATTGCGATAGGTTCTGGTATGACATGTGTTGAACATCATCTTGCTCTTGTTCAAGTTCATACGGAAACCTATACGTTCGGAAGAATCAGCTAGACTGATCAGCATCTTTTGTAAATCCTGCAGCGTTTTGAATATTATGACAATGTACTCAAATCTCAAGATTGAGATGTGGCGGTGAAATATATTAATGCAATAGCCTTTCTAGTCCAGCGTCTTAAACATATTTTCCTATTCATTTGTGAACTTTTTGGGGGAAATAAGGTCCCCTTGTCTCACACCTCAATGCATCGGGAAAGGGTTGCTGCGCCCGCCGCTTGCGTCGGACCGGCCGGTTGAAACCTCAGTTGTCCCAACGGCAGTAGTGGAACCTCCCCCCAAAAAGGGTAAAAAGGCGAAAACCAAAAAGAATGAGCCCCCACCCGCGCTGGCACCCGTCATGCCGGTCTAGGGAGAGAGTGCCCCCCCCCCCCCGCCTCCATCTTCTGCTCGACCTTGGAACCATGGGCAACCGTGGCTTAAGAAGGTCAAACAGCCCGCGAAGGGCGCGTAGTCCGGTAGTCCAGCTGCACCAACGCAGACGTCCAAGCGCAAACGTAAGCCGGTCGCTACGTTCGGCTGCGGTCGCTATAAAGCTAGAGTCGGAGGCCGTAAGTCGCGGTCTAACATATGGCGGGGTAGTCCTCAAAGCAAAGAGGATGGTGAATATGGGGGAACTGGGAATTGAGCTCCTCCATTTTAAGGTGTCGGCGACCGGGGTGCGCCTCTTGGAAGTGCCGGGAGCCGAAAGCGGCCCAAAAGCTAATGCCCTGGCGGTAGTTCTATCGTCGATCTTCGGCGCAGGGGATATGACGGTCTCCAGGCGGCCAAAAAGTAACTGAAAATCGGATCCTCGTCGATTTTACCTCCGCGCAAGTCAAGCTGCTAGAGGTGAGCCCGATGAGATGTTATCGGTGCCTAGAGGCCGGGCACGTTAGAGAACAGTGCCTAGCGGCGGAAGACAGAGGTGCGCAGTGCTTTAGGTATAGGCAGTTGGACCACAAGGCCTCAAGTTGCAAAGCTACGCCCTACTGCACGTTGTGCGCCGCGGCCGGTACATCGTTCACTGGCCACTTGCTGAGCGGCAGGGTTTGCGGCCTAGCAAGTGGCCAGTGCGGCCCGTAAGCCCAATCGTCGTAAAAGGGGCAGACCGACTGCCGCTGCCGCTACTAGTTCAGCGGCTCAGCCGTACCCAGCCGGCTCTCGTGCTAACGGCGCGTAGGATATGGAGATGTCCGTGGCCTCAGATCTCACAATCTGAGTACACGGGTGTCTATCTATCTATAACCTCACGCCAGATCCCTTGCGGGGTAGGCAGAGAGTACAAAGTTCCAACAGGTTCTTTCCTTACATACCTCTCTGGCTTCCTCGACTCTCATAGTTCGTCTCATACACGCTCGCCGGTTACGGAGACTCTTGACTTTTCCATCAGACAAGACTCGGTTTATTTGGTCGTGGTAAGATAGTCTAGGTCTTCCCCGGTACCTGCATCCTTACGCTTTCACATTGTATATCTGTTTTGTCATTCTTTCCTCTGGCATTCTTTCTATATGCCCGAACCAACGGAGCATGCCCTTTCTCATCTTTACACCGATACTATCTTTCATACCTACTCGCTGTCTTACTATGCTGTTGCTAATGCGGTCGGTCAGCTTCACTCCGCACATCTTCCGCAGAGCTCGCATTTCTACCGCATTTATCCTACTTTCATTCTCCTTCTTACGTACCCAACTCTCGCTACCATATAACAGCGTTGGGACAAGAACTCCGTTATGTATGGCCAGCTGCGCCTTATGGCTTAAGTACCGGCTCCCGAGTAGCTTTCCCATCGCACCATTCACTCTGTTCCCTGCACTCACTCTTCTCTCTATGTCAGCGGTGTATTTCCCATCCTTACTGAAGGCGCATCCAAGATATACAAACTCATTCACTTGCTCCAGCACATCGTTACCAACCACCCCTCCCTACATTCGTTCTGGCCTACACGGGTGTCTCCTACGAATTTTCCTGGGTGACAGACTCAGTTGCCCAGTTCGAGAGGGAGACGCTATGCTGAGTGACACCAGTACGTCTAATATAAGGAAAAGGAGTGCCGTATACATGCTCCCAGGAAGGACCTGAAAAGGTAGCTCGCGTCGGCGCCGCGTGAAGATTGTTTGTGTCCGTAGTCACGACTCAAGCGAACATGATGGTGTCACCGCGGGGTTTTTAGTCGGTATACTCAGTGCATCGACGGCCGGGTCACTCCGACCGTCGATGCACCACGGACTCCGACATAACCCCTCCGTGTTTCCCCGAACACGCACGGGTACCCATAAAGGGTTTTCCCTACGTCATAAAAAAAGGGTTGGTCTCCTGGTTTTGTATCTGGATGGCCATGGTCGCGGCATCATAGAAATTTCTTAACACTCGCTAGTTGACTTGGCATCGTTGAAAGGATTCCAGTCCAGGGCCTTCTCATAGTCCACGAATGCTAAGCACCGGGGCCGATTATGCTGCTCGGTCTTCTGTATATTCTGCCTTGCAATGTGGACGTGGTCTATAGTTCCATACTCTCTTCGAAACCCCGGCTTGAAATTCGTCGAGTCTTTGCGCAAGCCGATTCGTGATATCTCTTGAAAATAGCTTGTAAACTTAGCTGAGTAGTGAAATATGGCGGTAGTTTTTCAGCTCGGTCTTAGCACCCTATTTGAAGAGCAATACTACCACGCTCCTACCCCAAACCTCCGGTGATCTCCCATTAAAAAGGAGAGGAGAGGAGAAGGATTAGAGTTAAATTTTGGAGCTCCTTCAGCACCGGTTTACCTCCTGCTTTTGAAGAGCTAAGTCGTAACTCCGTCCTCTTCAGGGGCTTTGCCATTCCTTAGCTGCCCAAAAGCCATCATGGTTTCGTCTACGCTGATTTCAGGCAGGACTTCTGTGAAGTGGCTTGTGGATCTTCATTTCCGGGATCGATTCGTATTTGTATTCGAGGCGTATCATCGACTGTATCTCCGGTTTGGAATTAATTACGACCCTACTAGCTTTGGACAACTTCGTCAGATGGTCCCAAAGACTGGACAAACCCTTTCGACCTCTGATTTTGCTCAGTTGCTTTTTCAATAGAGCGTGTATTCGGACATCATCATCATACATCGGAGGTCATAATATGGTACCAGTTTGTTTATTTGTTTGTTCAGTGCCCGTTGTCCTGACGAAATGTTGGGTGGCTCGCCCAAGCGGAAAGCTAATATTCAGTGAGCCTCTGACAAGACGGTGATCGCTTCCGGTGTGAAACCTGTTGATCACTGAGACATCTCTGAATATGTGCTTCTTGTCTGTTAAGATGAAGTCTTTCTCATGTTTAGTCCTGGTGTCGGGGCTTTGCAATGTCCACATTCTTTAGGGCTGTTTCTCAAAGAAATAATTTATCGAAACAGCCCCTTTTCTTCAAGAAAGTTGACAAATATTTGACCCCTATGATTTCCGCTACCGAAATAATAATATCCTATTATCAAGTCTCTCACCTGCGATTTGCAGACGACATCGTCATCATGGCTGAAACGTTGCAAGACCTACAACAGATGCTGGACAGCCTTGCTAATTCGTCTCAGCGAATCGGTCTCCGGATGAACTTAGATAAAACTAAAGTTATGATCAACAAGCATGTTGACCCGGGACCGATCGCCGTAAATGGAGCCCCCCTCGAAGTTGTTTCTGAGTACGTATACCTAGGGCAGGTGCTCCAACTAAGTAAAAACAACTTCGACAAGGAAGTTAAGAGACGGATACAGCTGGGCAGCATTTGGAAAAATCCGTCGAGTCTTCTTATCGCCCATACCCCAATGCCTAAAAACGAAAGTTTTTAATCAGTGCGTCCTACCTGTAATGACATACGGAGCCGAAACCTGGCCACTCACTGTGCGGCTTGTCCACCAGTTCAAGGTCGCTCACCGGAACGAAGTTATTCGTCAGAGAACCAAGGTTACCGACATAGCTCAGCGAATTAACAAGCTGAAGTGGCAGTGGGCAGGTCACATATGCCGCAGAACCGATGGCCGTTGGGGCAGACTGGTTCTTGAGTGGAGACCGCGTGTCGGCAAACGTAGTGTAGGGCGCCCTGTAGCTAGGTGGGGCGACGATATTCGTAAGGCAGCGGGCAGGGATTGGAGAAGGAGGGCTGAAGATCGAGCTCAGTGGCGTGCCATGGGAGAGGCCTACGTCCAGCAGTGGACTGACACGGGCTGATGATGATTATCAAGTCGTTGCAGTTTTGTACTCTCCCTTTTGCGTTGTAGTCCCCCATAACAACGTTGTAGTGGGCCTTAGTGGTGGAGTGTAAGGCCTTCTATCGATATGTCCTCTTACGATATGTACGAGGACGTATCGAAGGCCTTGCTTGCAACTTCATGGTCAGAGTGTGCATAAGGCTATACCTATCGGTTGGTTTAATAACAAGATACGCTACCCTGTTCGGTTCGACCACTGGTATATCAATGGGTTCGACACTCTATACATTTCTACAACTTTGTCAGAGAGGGGTTTATTGACCAGAAACCCTACGCCACCCTAAGATAGCTGGTCACCTTCTCATGTCCTTTCACTTTCTTCGGATTTCACACAGTTCCAGAACGTGCTACTTTATTCCTTGCCATTTTAATTTCCACTTCCCTGCTAACTGCAACGTAGATGGCCTAACGGTTGTCTAAGCCAACATTAGTGGGCAGGTAAGGTAACTAGAAATTAGATAGGTAAGAATTACCATATGAAATTACCTCTAAGCATGAATTTTCTAATTGTTCATCATCAACTATAATCATCATCACGTAAGTAAAATAGGTCTTAAATAGGTACTACATTGAAATTTAAATCATTTATTTGTGCATAATATGTAAGATAGGATGTAACATGTATATAATCATAACTTCTACTATATCCTGCCATGCATCGGGCGTAAAAAATTATTAGGTATTATAAAATATATAAAATTCAAATTTATTATAGAACAAATGTTATGAAATGATCTTATTAGTATTTAAGAAATAATTGTGCTATTTTCCCTCTATGAATTCGTCACTGGAATAGTACTCTTTGTCTATTAAAAAAAAAGTGTTTTACAAGGCATTGGGTGACGGCTTCCTGCAGGATATGTATAGTACATATGCGTATTACTCTTTACAAAAACTGCAACCGCGTAGATATAAATAGAGGGTACAGTTAGTATCCTTACATCTTCAAATTTTCCTTTACATGATTCTCTCATTCCTAGACCTGTTATCACACGCACAAACCTTTTTTGAGCTTTAATAGCTGCATCTTATCGGTTGAGTTACCCAAAAAATTATACCGTATCTCATTATAGAGGCTACATGTCCATGGTAGGCCGTCATTAACGCTGATTAATTAACGCAAATTCGAATTGGTATAGCATTTTACATATATTTTGGATATGCAGTTTCCATTTTAGTTGATGGTCGATGGTCAAACCTAAGAAACGCGTTGATTCGATTTCGACAATTTCTGTATTTACAAATTAATAGTACTATCGTCAGCAAATAATGTCATGTCATAGTTAGTAGTGCATTAGGAAGGGCATTAATTTATATTAAAAATAACAGTGGTCCGAGAAGACTTCCTTGGGGAACTCCATAACATACTGGTATTGCTTCTAAAGTATGTGTTTTGTCTGTAAGTGTTACAGGACATACTTTGGTTAGCTGCGTGATTTGCATTTTATTACTCAAGTATGATTTCAATAGCCAAATATTTTTTTCAGTAGAAGATTATGTCTTACATGGTCAAACGCCTTTGTCGTATCCATTTATAACGCTATTGCCGTCTTTCTTGTAGCTACTGTTGTCATTACTTTTAATAAGAAGTCATAAATGGCCACTTCATTTTACTGCTTCTCTGATAACAGATGAAAATTGTCAAACAAGTTGTATAATCTACCCTAAATTACCTTCTCATAAACTTTAGCTATGACTGGAATACAGGGCAATAGTTACTTAACTCATGTGGATCACCTTTTATGTGGAGAAGTTTGACGATTGAATTCCAATTTTTCTGGATAGGTCCCCTGTTCCGTTAAGTAACAAATGATAGATGAAGTGGCCGTCGCTACATCTTAAGGGATTTTGGTGGAGATGTTATCATATCTAACGGTACTTGTACTCTTCAGAGATGATATTATTATAAGAATCTCAAAGTTTGTACTCCATGTACATAGATATATCGAATTGCAACTATTTTGATAACTGTCGTAAGTATTAACATTTTTGTTGCCCTCTGCATTTTCGGCGAAGTATTAAAAACATTAGCTAGCTCAGTAGGGTCAGTTATAGGCTTGTTATCGTAATTTACTTTTGAAATAGGTTCTCTTGGTTCAGTTTGCAAATAGTTGTTGACAATTTTCTACATGGCTTTAGATATATTTCTAGCATTTTGATACGGTAATAATTTTGTGATTTTTTTGTAAGATTATTAATTTAAGTCTGTTTGAAAATGCTTCAAATGCTTATTTAT
This sequence comes from Phalera bucephala, assembly GCA_905147815.2. Taxonomy (NCBI): domain Eukaryota; kingdom Metazoa; phylum Arthropoda; class Insecta; order Lepidoptera; family Notodontidae; genus Phalera; species Phalera bucephala. The sequence goes on along the minus strand of LR990609.1, from coordinate 22,120,320 downwards.
TTGTTAATGTCGGTTACCGTCTATATTTCGATAGCAACTTCATCTTAATACTCCCACATATTTTATTTTCTTTAGAAATCCATTTGGGTTTATTTATTTATTAATATTTTTACTTAGGTGGAAAAAATGTCGTAAAATAGCGTAAAGAGCACATGGAATTGATTGATAGCGTTATTGGCTTGAATTTGTTCAAAAACATTTTAAAAACTTAGATTTGATAAGTATTCTTTGAATTTACACCTGTAATTAGAATTATAATATTTTATTGTTTTGAACCAATGTTTTATTCCAAAGAATTTTTCAACGGGAAATTTAACTCTTGTGCTGTGTGATCTAATACTGCAAGTTCAATAACCTCTCCAGTTCTGCTCTAATAATATGCGTTATATTATCAATTCCTGTGCCACTATTTAGCCTAGTCGCTTGTTTAAATTGAAGCTTTATATTATATGAGATGTACTTTACGACCTGCTCTATGTTGTGTGCGAGTAGTGACTGCGGCGGAATCATGTATTAAAAATCGGTCGCGATAAAAAACCGCTCACGTGTGAACGCATATACTGTTTTCCATTTGTTTCATCTCGACATAGACGAAGAATGCCTAGACACCGCATGTCGCCGCGGTAGCGTGTCAATTTTATGTCGTTGTGAGTTTGTCAATCTGCGTTAGTGTGCGTAATTAGGCAAGTGATTACTGGTACAATCAGTTCAGTTCAATTTGTGATAATTAAAGATATATCATCTTACACTTTGTTAATTCTAAAAAATCCTGAGTTATATTAAGATGCACAAAAAAAAATTCCTCATTTTAAGAGACATGGGCATCAGATTGAAAAATAGCAGATTTTTTCTGCTGCATAATGTGTAAATATATCAAAAGTGCTATAACTCGAGTTGTATCCTGGAGCTTACAGCTTGGATCCACTTCTGTCTAATTTCCAGACATTTTGGAAACCTAAGGCAAACTATTACATTAAACCACTTGACCGTCACTGGAAGCATTATATTGAGATGGTACAGTTTTTGTACTTTTTTCCCTTATATTTCCAGTCCAATGGCGACTGACTTCATTTTAGGTTCAATCATTAAAACCGTTGGTCGCTGGTGTATTCCACTAAGGTAGCTAGATTTAAACGCTGTCGCTTTAGAAGAGAGACTGTCAACGCGCTAAAAGATCTAGAACAGACGCGAACCCTCCAAATGCATCGATAGAAAAGTCCAGGTACATCAAACAATAGCCGGTGCAATCCACAAAGCGGTACTATCTTAAATGTTAAATCCATTAATTTGCCGTGAAACTCCCTATAATATAATAAGAGGCAATAAATACATACGTGTGAAATGATGATTCAGGATTTTTCACTCCTCCTTTGGTCGTCCTTGATTTACAAAATACAGCACAACACGACATAATTTCACTGTATTAAAGTATATTTACTTATCACAATACTTTTCATTTATATTTTAACCGCTGAAACGGACGGTAGAGATGGGTCGTATTAGGTAAATCAGGTACTAAGTACACCTGTTCCTAGTCTGCATAAATACCTAATCCAAATACCTAATCCACCTAATCTCAATGATCTCATACACATAGCGTTCCTTAGTGATCTTAATCCGCCTATTCTATATCAAATCCTGATATCGTATTATCGATATTTGAATTAATTGAATGTTAAATTGTTTTGTTAGTTAAGAACGGGTACAGTTATAATAACACTTTTAAGAAAATGGAAGTTTCAAAATGAAATCAATTTTTTTTTTGATTAGATATTTTTGCACGAAATTGGTTGAATAAATTAATACTTGTTTTCTATTTTATCATTTAATGATATATTAGTGATGAATTGGTATCTTCCCTTCATACTTTTTACAGGCTTAGGACTGTTAACTTACGAATTTATGAAGTTTTGAGTCTTGCGATATTAAATATAATATGGCGTACATATTTAAAAGATTTCAATTCATTATATTTACATTTGTTTTATATCAATACGCGTTGTATAGCGCTGTCTCGCTCCCTCCACCCTTACACGTAAGCGGGATAGCAAAGCGATAAGCATATGTGTGAGTGAGAGAGCGCGGGAACAGGTGTGAGTGAGCGTGCTAAACGGGCTAAATATTAGGTGGATTAGGTATTGTCAGAATTGGATTAGGTGCCGCCTACTCTCGGAAAATACCTGTTCTTTGGATCTGTTCTAATAAATACGACTCACCTCTAACGGACGGAGTGCGTTTGTTATGGCCCAAACATAGGTCACAACAGGCAACCAAGCACACGTACAGGGCGACGTTGCTGACCTTACAATAATTTTCGCATTCACTCAAAATGGTGATCCGTGTAATTGAGAGAGAAGCAAGACAATGTGTTAACGATCACCGGCGGAGCGGCAACGTCGTATGACTCCCTCCTGGTAATTTTACCTTCATGCATCTCGACTTTTTATTCCAGCGCTGCAAAAAAGCGCTCGTGCGTACGTCCCCTAAATATTTTATTTTCAATTAAATAACTTATCCGTTTCCGAACTATTTAAAATATTATTCATTCAATTAAATTTTATATTTTAGCCAGCGTTCGCACGGGGCACGCCCACTTTTTCGAAGTATTATGCTAAAGCGCGTGGAGAAACCGCTTGTGCGAACGTTAGACTACAATTTTTATTAGCTGTAGCAACATTGCGCTTCGAGCGCTAGTGAAATTGTGAATAGAATTTTTGTAATTGTACGATTGCATAGTATGAGAAGTGTCGTTTTACATAATTTACTCGTGAACTTTCAAGTTTCTGCAAGATTACGTATTTATTACAAAGTGCTCCTAAGTTCAACAATTAAAACTTCTGTTGGGCTTCCATCCAAGCGTTTCTTTGACACATTTTATAGACGCCATGTTTGTCACGTTTTTGCCAGATAAATTATTTAGCCAAAAAATTAATTTGCAGTAGCGTCGCTGCAAGTTATTCCTAACCAGTGTTATAATTACTATCTAAAATGAGTTCAGTTTTCTCAAAAAACAAGGAAAAGCGCCAGCGTTGTTCTTCAAACGAAGGCAACACGGTAAGTAATTCCTAAATTCCCGCTCTCTGCGATAATGTCGTTACGTTTTCTTGAAATGTGTGGCCTCACGCGTAGTTGTGTATTTTTACACTTTGCGTGGCGACTAGGGTTATACTTATGAACACAATGTACTTGTTGAATATGATATTTATTTGAGTTGGCGTTTAGAATAATGCTTTTGCGACATTATTGCCAAGTCCATGCTTTGGCATGATTTATTAGTTTCTAGGGCTTTAGGTCCGTCTGTGAGCCGCTTTGCCAGATCAATATAAATGACTAAAATTAGAATCTGATTCTCATGTCTTTGGTTATAGTGCAGTGTTGATTTTTGGTTAAGATAATGCACTAACTAAATTGAAATTATTTGCAGTATTTGCAAATTTTAATGCATTCGTGATATCTTAGTGGCGTGATGCTAGTCATGTAGTGATTAGAGATATACATGTTATGCAGTTCAGTTGAGGGAATCAAGTTTTAATGTGAAAACAGCCAGGCATCATAATTAATTCAAATATTCAAGATTACAGAAATGAAGGAAAGCATCATGATGGTTAATGTGTTTTAAGATTTATTTTTGCATTTTTAAATGTAAAGCACTATCCAAATTTCTGTTTTAGGATTTTAAATACACAAATATTACTAATATTCAGTCATATCCAATTAGTTGATTATGTGTATGTGTAGTATATTTTTGTATTATTGTCTTCGTCTTACTATATTTTGTAGTACATGTTTATTAATTTATATTATTAACTACATCATGACTGTACGTATAAAAGTATTTATTACTATAAGTTTTAACAAGTCCAGCTCCGTCTATTCCACAACCAATTAATTTTCTTCATCCCAAGGTTGCCTGGAAGAGATTGCTTTTTAGCGATGAAGCCGCCCTTTGTGTAATTCTTGTTGCTTTCTTCATTTTATTTTAATATCTTTGTAATTGGTGCACAATTAAGAGTTATCTATATATCAAATATCTCTATAGTCATAATGCTACCCACGTATCTGGGCTGGGTTTGTGTTTTACTTATTCTGTTTCTATTCTATTGGTGAGAAGAGGCCTGCTTAGCAGAGTGATGATATATTCTTTGTTTATTAAAGAGACCAACAAGCCATACAATGGTTAAAGTATAGATGGAAATCCTTAATTTTTTTCTTCCACTGCTCTGATTTATTCCTGTCGTGGGTGCATTTAAAATAATTATTTTAAAAACAAATACCTAGACCGAAACAAGTAATTGTGGGTAACACAAAGAATTGTCCCGTGCAGGAATTGAACCCGCGACTATTAGACACAGCGGGTGTAGCGGCTTAAGCTCTTAACCACTGCAGTAAATCGTCAGTCAAATTATATCATCAATCAGCCTTTATCTACCAACTGCGGAATATAGGCCTCTATCACTCCATTTGTTCCAGTTCTTAGACTTGAAGTTAAGCCAACTTAAAAAAAATCCATGATGTCATCACTCCTTCTAGTTAATCGTCTGCTTATGAGGTTTCGTACTGTTCTGGGTCACCGCTGCGTCTGTCTGCCTGTCTCTGTCCTTAAATTAAATATGATTGAACATTTTTACAACATTGTTTACTTTTAAGTCCTTAGCCTTTAGGCTGCCCTCAAATCCTTTGAGATGTGATTAGTAAGCAGAAAATTTAAAATTTTGCTATTATGAGTAATACATTACTATACATTTACTTGTACTGTCTATTATCAGCAAGTATGTCTGAAAAAAGGAACCAGGAGGGCTCCTAGAACGGAATCTGTAGATTAGAACTATACTGTTTGCCTACTCCACAATGATTGATATGGTTGTACATAAATAAAATTGAGGAAAAGTAATATTTTTGTGTCTGAATGCAAATACAGTAGAATCTGCTTGTAATGACATCAAAGAGAAGTTAGAAATAAACACAATTCCTTAAAAATATGTTGTAAGAAGCAAAGTTATTGTATCCAAACTTTGTTTCATAGAAGTTTATAGGGAACCCAACTTCACACTTTAATTACGTCATATTCGGTGGTTGGTATACAAGGTGTAACATAATCAAGACCTAAAAGTAGTTTGTTCTCAATCAGTAACTGACTTGATTGCAATAATTATTAATGTATCTTACTTTATTTTATATTTTTTATATTACAAATAATGCTTTTACCCTTTCAATGCACTATAAAAACAAAATTTGTTCTTGATTCATAGCAACAAGGAGATTTCAAATGCATTTCTAAACCGTATTTCTGAATATGCACATATTTGCGACTTTAAAAAGACTAAAAAAAACATTTAAATTTGGAAATTTGCTTTTCGTTTTGAATTCATGAAGCAGTTATCTAATCAGGGTGTCTGAGGTCCTGCGCTATTTATGATACACCTTGTATATACAATAGCTAGTGTCATAGTAAACATATTCTACTGTATTTCTTTTTAATTGCTTTCTAATGCTTACACTTTATTGTCAAAAAGATATAAAAGTATCTGCTTATCTAAAGCTTGATATAAAAGTATATGGATTACCTTTTGCCCATTATGTGTGGCAGTCAGCAGACATACATGAAACTGGCCTCCTGGGCCCTTATTCTCCGTGTGACCAAGAGATAATATTGTGAATTGATTAGGTAGTGGTATTCTGCAGTTTTTACAAAGGCTACACAAGCAATGGCAGTGGCACAGCCTCCGGACTTTCTTCAAACACTACATGACATTCGAGACTTTAGTACTTCATGCTGGCAAATCTGCATGGCAAAGGCCTATATATCATGTGATCTTAAAACTTTAAAATCATGGCCCAAACTTAGGGAACCTAAAGTTGGCTGCATATGACAGTCAGTATACATAATATATGACTTTTGGCAATGATTAAACTGCAAATTAAGAAAAATTTGCGAGCAGCCCTGGCTTCACACTGATGAATTATACACATAACCCTTCCTCTTGAATCACTCCGTCCATTGGTGAAAACTGTAACTGTTTATCGCATTTAGACAGACAGATGGGGCGGGGGGCATTTTGTTTTATAATATGTGAAAAATATAGAAATACCGAAAAATACAGTTTACACGTTTTTGTAGTTGCTCTGTTAGACAATAATATTGGAGTGGTAGTGTGACATAAGTTGCATTGATAATGCAAAAACCCTACATAATATCAGTCATATTATACAGGTTAACTTTTATTTGCAATTCAGTATACCCATACATGATTCATATTATACTGCATGGTGGATTTCTGGTTCCTCATGTTAGCACAAACATATTTGGAACTGGTGTACCTATATAATTTAAGTTATTAAATAATGAATACCTGCAGAGTGAGCAATGATATTTTGTCTTGCTCTTTAAATTCAATTAGGTTGCATTGATAAAATTAGATTGCACATCCAATCTGAAGTCCATTTTTTATGAAATAACTCTGATTGCATAATAGGGATATTGTTTACTGCTAGTAGGTCTTACTGTTTGTTTTATGTATAAAGAAATTACTTTATGATTGTCTATGAGATTGATAAATTTATCTTCAGCAATTCCTCATATTGGATCTCTGGTTCTCTTATACAATTTTTGAAGTACATATCATAATAGTATACTGCGGTTTTGATAACTATTTTAAAATAAACAAAGAAACTTCATGGGGCATCATTTCTACATATTGTACTGAAGTATTTAGTTTGTTTCTTTTATATATTTAAGTAATAAATAATAAGAAAAGAACATAAAACCTTAATATTAATCCTATGGCAACAGTTTGAGGAAAAGAGCCGATTCGTCAGAGAGGTGTATGCCCAACAGTGGACTGATGCAGGCTGATGATGATTCAGATGATGATGATTAATCATACACCTAAGTCTTGTCATATATTGGTTGTAAATAAGTATTATTGTAATCTGCTATTGCAATTTTTATATATATGCTATATGATCAGCTTTTGCGAATTCATATCTGATTTCCATAGCGACATGATTTTTTTTTGGTGTTTTATTTGACATGATGTATATGCAACACACTTGTATGGCAGTGGACATTAAAATAGAAACACAAAAAAGAGCAATAAATTAAATTTCTTTTTTGTTTTAAAAAACGTAGCCCCACACTAGGACTGATTCCTGTGTCATAGGTGCGTTTACAAACATGAAAATTCACATACACAAACACCCAGACCAAAACAAATAATTGTGGATCACACAAAGATTTGTCTCGTGCGGGAATCAAACCCGCGACTATTAGACACAGTGGTCGGAGCGGATTCCTCTTAACCACTGCGCTAAATCGTCCGTCCGTTTTGATAAAAGGTTGTTTGGCTGAAGTGACCTTTTAACTTCCCGACTTGCTCCCGTGGTTAATATTCTCTTTTTAACACTACTAATTTTTATGTTCACTTCCACACCAGTGTGCTGAATGTAGAAGGGTCGTTCCCAGACTTCCAAAATTTTATGCCCACCACTTTCATGGAATATATTTTTAATTCCCGCGACTTCCAAGAAATATTTGGTACATGTTTGTGTGTGTGTGTGTGTGTGAGTGTGAATGATCTACGCTGTTGGCCGCGGGGCCTTTACAGCTTCACCGGACAAGAGGGCGAGCGTGCAACCACTACGCTCGAGCCAGAAGGGCAAGGGGGCAACTAGCTCAAGGGCGCCTCAAGGAGGAACGGCCTCGCTTGGGCAGTCGCTATGGGGGAGGGCGTATACTAGGTGTCTCCGTGGTGCTCTGCACCGGCCGGCGGGTAAGGGATGCTTCGACCTAGCCGGCGAGGTCGGTGTCTGATCCTGTGTGCGGTATTTGTATCCGAAAGAAGGGATGTAAGGGCATCGGGAGGGTCGGTGAGAACATTCCGCGGACGGCGGTAGCGGTTGATAGGAGGGGAGTTGGCTTCGTAGTCGGCGGCGGCAACGATTAGCGGATTACTATGATTGGACGCGTTCACAAAATATCGGGTTGTCGACTTTTTAATGAAGGCGCGAATAGCGATCGACAATTCCGTATGAACCACGGGGCTCCGACGGATTGCGGAGGAAACCGGATTGAACCGTTTGGAGTTTATCGATGTGAGAGCGGGCGGCGTGCCCGTACACCTCACAAGCGTACGTCATGATGGGCCGTTTTATAAAGTGTCACTTTATTCCTAAGGGACATTTTATTCCGCTTGCAGATCATCGGGTAAAGAATACCGATATGAAAGGCTGCTCGGTTACGGACTCGCTTGATGTGCGGTCCGGAGGTCATGGTATTGTTTAGGGGTAGGTCGAACATGATCACTTGACCGAGATTACTTCTGGGTTGGCGCAAGGAGGGGCGCCGGGTGGCACCTCTGGAGAAGAACACCGCAGCGCTCTTGTCCAGGTTCACCTCAATACGCCACTTCATGAACCAATCCCCTAGGGTATTGGCGGCTGCCTGAAGGTTTCTGGTAATGAAACCCTTATTCCTATGCGAGACATAGAGAGCGGTATCATCCGCGAATGGGGCTAGATGCACCATACTCGAACTAGGAATATCGTTCGTGTAAAGACTGAATAGGAGGGGGGAGAGAGCTGAGCCTTGTCGGACACCCGCATGTATGGAGTGGGGGGAAGAGCGAGTCATTTCGACGCGATACCGAAAGGCGCGATTCGACAGGAAGTCTCGTAAGATGAGCACGAGTCTGTCTGCCACACCAAATTGGTAAAGCTTGTAGATCAAGCCGTTGTGCAAGACTTTGTCGAACGCTTTCGCGACATCGAAGAAAAGGGCACCCGTGTAGACGGTTTTGGGTTTGTTGAGGCCAGTGAGGATGTGCTTTGTGATGCGGTGCACTTGATGGACGCAAGAGTGTTTGGCTCGAAAACCAAACTGCTCATTGATGAGAATACCCTTGGACGATACAAAGTCTTTGAGCCGTGCCAGGAGCAGGCGCTCGTAGATCTTTGCCAGGGAGGTGAATAGACTGATGGGGCGGTAACTTGTGGGACGGTCACAAGGTTTACCGGGTTAGGGATGCCTATGACGTCGGCCTCCTTCCACTGAGTGGGGAAGGTGCAGTTCGTCATGGCGGCATTAAAGATGGCCACTAAGAGGCAGATGAATTAGTCGGGTAAGTATTTGAGTACGCGATTAGAAATGCCGTCAAGAGCCGGGGGCCTTTTTCGGTTTAAGACCTTTAATCAGGTCCTTGACCTCGGTCTGCGTAATAGGGGGTAAGGGATCGAAGGGACGAAGCCAGATGCGATGGCGTGAGGCCCTCTAAGAAGTCACTGCAGCGATCATCCCGGACCTCCGCGACACGACGCTTTACATCACGTTGTAAGGCGCGCATCCGGGCCTGGTTGGCTTCGGTGGGGTAGGAGTCGTACACTCGGATTGAGGCATTTTTAGCTCGAATAAGTTCCCTAACATCGTCTGGCAGTCTAAAGCGGTTGAGATCCTCCGCCTCAACTTGCTTTGACGTCCGACTGACAGCTGATTGGATATGGGCGGTGAAGGCATTTACAGCCTGATCAGTATCTTGAGGGGATGGGGTGGAGTCCGAGCTGAAAGGAAGGGGGGGGGGTCAGTATCCGCTAGGGCTGTACTCAGCGCATGCCAATCCACTACCGTCTTCTTGAGCGGCTGGCGGGTGGACGGAGGACCGAGTCGCATGGCTACAGATCTGTGGTCAGAGTCCAGCTCATGGACTATCTCCAAGGAGCGCAACCGTGAGGTTACACCCTTCAGAAGCGCCATGTCCAGGACATCAGGACGGTGGTCGATATTGTCCGGATAGTGAGTGGGGTGCATAGGCGCGATGACGTCAGAGTCGAGCTAGTCGACCAGGGCGTCAAGGCTCCTACCGTTGGGGGATGTGGTGAGGCAATTCCAAGCCACGTGCTTGTAATTGAAGTCACCCGCTAGAATGACGGCGCTCCCTAGATTAAAGAGTGCTTCGAAATCACTCCTGAGGACAAGTTTCGTGGGAGGAAGATAGCAAATAATAAATAGCGGAAGCAATCACAATAGGTTGATGCCCAGTGAGAGAAATACGACGGACCGAGGCTTCAATGTTGGTGAGCGCAGGGGGGTCTAGAGGAATACAGTGCAGGCACCTCCTGTAGTAAATGAGAGTACCGCCTCCACGGGAGCCGATTCTGTCATTACGCACGAGGTTGTAGTTTGCGATCCTAGGATCGCGATGGGCGGGCTTGAGGAAGGTTTCCTGCACCAGAAGGATGTCCAGTTGATGATCCCGGAGGAAATCACTAACTTGGTCATGTTGGGAGCGGAGGCAGTCGGCGTTAAAGAACGCCAGGGATAGGCTATGGGGCTTAAGGCGGGAAGGTCTTAAATCCATTATGGATTGTAGGGGCGATGGGTTTTAAGGGAGGCCATGGCGTCATGAACGTCCATGTACGTCATTAGAAGGGTGAATTGCTCCTTCCAGCCAGTAGCGGCGCGGAGCCCTTGGGCCTACTCGCGAATCCTGTTGACACATACCGCGCCATACATCTTATTCAGCATAATATAGTCCGCGATGGCATCGGCTGGCAGAGGAGGCGCAACCACCGGCGTGGGTTTGGAGAGATGAGCGGGGGCAGGTGGGCGAGGGCCCGCGGTGTAAGGGAGCTGCTTCACCCACGCGTTGGCGCCGAGTGTCAGCGCCTGGGGCGCGGGAGTGCGGGGGGCTGAAGTCGCTGGGGGAGGGGCGCTGAGGGCGCTGGGTGAGGGTGCGCTGAAGGCACCGGAGGGTATTGCGCTGAAGACGCTTTGGGGCGAGCGGCTGCACGAGGGCGGCGTCGACCGCGCCTTGTCCGGCGCTTCCCCTTTGGGGCTTTGGAGCAACCGCGATAGTTCGCAGTGTGTCCCTTGGTCCCGCAGAGGACGCAGCTGGGCGGTTCTGTCGCCGTCTCCCTCGAGCGGGAGCATTGCGAGGTCGCGTGGTCCCCGACACATTTGACGCATCGAAGGGGCGCTTGGCAGTAACGGGTAGAGTGCCCGTACAGCTGACAGTTGTGGCACTGCCCGGCTGAGCCACGTTTGTGTGGGGCCTCCACGGAGGGGCTAGAGATGTGGCATACGGTCTTTATGTCAAAGACCTTGCGACCGGCCACGGTGCGGTCGAGAACGACCAGCATCGTGTCGCGCGAGCGCGCGAGGGACGCGGTAACAAGAGTTACCGGCGCGGTGAAGGTCGCGGGGCGCGCGGAGGGCGCGGTGCGTGGCGTCGCACATAGCGGCGTGCGATCGCCGCTTGCGGGGTACGCGGGGGGAGAGGGGGCTGCGTAGTAGTCGGTCTTCTCGGGACACTTGACCGACGACGCGTCCGGCGGAGCGAGGGAGTACGTCGCCTCGAATTGCCGGATGAGCTCCGGGGATTTCGAGGCGATGACGAGTTCATTCAGGTTCCGAAGGAAATCTGGTGAGTAGTTAACGCCCATATCCAGGAGGGATATGGCAGGGCGGTTGAAGGGAGTGGAAACCCTAAGTCCCGGGGGCTGGACCGTGAATTTTTACGTAAAAAATATTATTGTTAAATTGTTTTTTTTTTTTACTTTTTGCTTGTTTTTATAAATGCACATAAACTTGGTTGTTAATAATTAAAATTTGTCACCTTATAAAAACAAATCTAGCTGGCTATACTTAAACATTTATTCATGTCGTGGGAAAGAAGAAAATATTGTCGTGTAAGTGGAACTAATATTTGAAAGATTCTTTTTTCGAGAACACTGGGTTTTGGAAGTCTGGGAATAACCCATAGAACAGGGAGAAAAAATATTTTATGAGTTATTGTAACTCTGTAAACTTATTATAATCTTGCTTTGCTGTAAGAAAGAGATGTGAATATATGCTATTAATACCTGTCTCTTTTTACTGCAAAGTAAAATTAAAGTAATTTACATACTGAGTTCTTAGATTTACGCCAATATTACACATGAAATAAAACTATTTTACGGATTTTATGTTTAACATCGGGAACTAAAAATCAAAAATAAACCGCGATAAAATCTGTAAAATAGTTTTATTTCATAAAGTAATTTAGCTAAAGTTTGTAAAGTAAAAGTTTGTAGCTAAAGGTTGTGGTAACCCCCTGTTCTTCTTACAGTCTTTCGTCAAGAATGTAACACAAAGAGTGTCAGGCTTGCTGCCTGCCACAATCACCAAATGGTTCAGCAGTCCTAGCTCGTCGAACGCAAACGGCTCAGCGCAGACTGCTGATGCCACAGACTCGTCAACCGAAGACGAGGCTCCAGAGAGCCCAGTAGTGACTCAGCCACCTACTAAACGGATGCGTTACAATACGCCTAACAAATATGACCACTTTGTACCGACAGATGTACGTTTTTATTAATCATATTATAGTGTCACATCTATTTTCTCCAAGCAGGGGTGGAAGAGGTGTACTGTGTATACTCACTTTTCGCTGACGATATTAGGTCACATGGGCGAGACTATTGCCAGTATACTGGGCACGATTCCAGACGCTGGACTGATAAGGAAATTTTTCGGAAAAAAAAATTGTCCGAACTTTGATTGAAACCTAGGTCTTCATGATCGCTACGTTCATTATACGCCGCTAGACCAACGAGCCTGTAATTATATTGATCATTGAATTAAGCCAGAGCATTTTGGTACTGTTTTATATTTCAGTTTTATATAACTTATATTTCACCACAGAGCATCATTAACATCAGCAAGGAAAGGGCTTGTTTGAAGCTTGTACTCTCTGCCTACCCCGCAAGTGATGCGTGATGATATAAATAGATATTTCATAATGCAATATGATTTCAGGCAAACTGCACGGTCAGCAACATTGTCACTCCAGAACCGTCATACAGCTATACCTCACAGTCACCAGGTGCCAGGAGTACGCTCAAGTCACCAATAAGATCGCCTAGTGAGGAAGTTGCCAAAGAGAAGAGTGATACAGACACTACTGGGTTCAAGATCCAACACACTGTGTCAAATGTGGGTCACTCAGTTGAACGGAAAAGGAAATCAATATTTGACACTTACGGCTCAGAAGAGTCGAAGAAAGCATGCAGTGAGTTAATTTATTGATGACTGTTCGAACATGTATAACTATGCCGATAGGGTGATCCCATTGGTCGATCAATATCTACAATATAATTGAAATAAGTTCATGTCTGGGCATGCCGTCATTTTATTATATGTATAGTACATTTCAATATCATGGGACTAAAGCTAAGCAATTTCAAATTTATTTAGTCTTATGTTGCTAAGTCGGTTATGTGACACAAAACATGGGCTAATTTGACTAAAATAGTATTATTTTCATAGGCCCCTTTTGACACTTGCCATATTGAAGAATAGTTTTCTAATTTTCGTATTATGTTACTATTTCAGTAATTGTATTGTATACGTACAAACTAGTGTCTTCGAAAAATAATATTTGCCTATTTGAAGTAAAATGTTTTTTCTTATAAACATAAAATGAATAAATAGCATTTAAGGTTTAGTCAAACAGCCGACGGAGCGCGCCGCGAGCGCGACGGAAGCGCTCAGCTATGTTCGGTCGTGACGTTTGCCGTCGCGCCGGCCGCGGCTGCGCTGTGGCGTCTCCAGTACATTTCAATAGTATTCGCTCCCGTCGCGCTGCGTTGGCTATGTGGCGAAACCTTTAGATTGTTTGTTAGAAGATGAGAAATGTGTTGATAGATATAACCACATTTAACCTTAAGTGTTTAAAATATAAGCTGATTATGATGTTGATGCCTGAAATAAAACATCAAACCATTTATATTTCTTAAAGAATTACAACTTACGAAGTAATAAGTTTTTATTCGTTGAAGACAGGTCAATGTTTAATGATAAATTTTGATAAATTATAACAAATTAGAGGACCCCTGCAAAATGTTAAAACACCAGCGTTAATTGAAAGTTTAAAAGGGACCAAATTCATGGCACTACAATAAATACTTTTCAATGAAACCCACAAATCAGTTCTCAGTTCACGAATTGTTGTAAGAGAGGCTAGCACGAAATCGCGTAACGTTTTCCTATAAAGATAAAAATTAGTCACATTCAGCTTCCTACATTTAACAACAATACATTTTGTGATTTTGTTAATACACTATACTAGGAATGAATCCCGGTCGCAGGTTTGATATTCACAAATATCAGGTTTTCGTGTGTCATAAAATAGCTACATAAATTACACTTACTAATACAGTTTATTATTAATAGGTAGATAAATGACTGATTTGTCAAGTCAAAGTCAAAAATCATTTATTTGTATAGGCTAAGAGACAATTTACATCTATCACCGGATCCAAACGCGGCCTCCACTGAGAAAATCTGGTGAGGAACTCAGCGGGCTAGCTAGTCTTTTACTTTAATTTGTTTGGCCCTTCTTAAACCATGTTTTTTTGCTTTGTCAAAATTGTATTATACGTCATTGCTGAGCTGCTCAAACCCAATCTGTTTTATCGTCATGATGCAATACAGTAAGATCATCTTTGTTCCATGTATTTACATGATAAATGTCGCTACATTTTTCAGAGTTACTAATGTTCTGTTTAACATATAGATAATTTTCATATATATTGTGATGCAACAGTTATTTATTTCTCAAAATTTGTTGCAGGTAAAACATCTCTTAACGTAATCCGTGACCTCAAACAGCCATATTTCAAGCCCAGCCTACTGGGGTCACCGTTCTACCCCGGGAGGACAATGTACGGCGGAGCAGCCTCCTCATACATAAACCAGCCGAATATAAAGCAACAGAAAGTGGCTTTAGTAAACAAATCCCTTAGTAAAGACGATAGCGGCATTAGCGCCTCCGCGAGGCGAATCATGGACCTATTAGAACAGTACTCTTCGCCGCTCATAGAGGCTAAAAGGATTCCACATTATACAAAACCCATGAATGACAGTCTTCATAATACAACAGAGAGGCATTCGCCTTATCAGAACAAAAATTTGTGTAAGTATATTGTACAAGGTGTTATTTGCGACTCGTTTACGTTTTTTTTTTTTTGCCAAAAGCCTATATTTTTCCCCATTATATTATCTATTTCCTTGGAAAGGAGATAAAATCCAAATATAAAATAATAGATAGATAATTCTCATCAAAATTATGTATAATGGTTTAGGTGTAAAAAAGTAAAGAGTTACTTTCACTTTTATATTATTAGTATCTATGTTTAGTTTGGATTTTGATCTCTCATATATGTTAGGCGTTTTAAGTATATTGATGAATATTTACAAAAAGTAAGGGAAGCATACAATAAAAATCTTGCCACTAGATTAATGTTAGAAAATAAAATACCATGCAATTGACTTAGGCCAATGTGATTATGGAAATATTTATTAAATAATTCATTTTTGGTATTTAGTAGATTTTTAGTAATTTTATGGATTAGGCTATTCTTCCCTTAACATCTGATACTAAAACTGTGGGAAAAAAAATTGAAGATGATGGGAAATTGTGACTTAAGGCCCACTTAAGCGAATCAGGGCTAGCGTTACCTTTTGACTATGTTAAGTTGAAGGCAGTTTAACGTTATAACCTCGAGTTAGTCAATAGGTAACGCTAACCCTGCAATTCGTGCAAGTGGGCCTTTATTTGTTGCCCGGAATGTACTATCTCCCATGCGAACTAATCCTTAAGAACTATTTGAATTCATCATCATCATCATCTCAGCCTATACTTGTCCACTGCTGAACATAGGCCTCCCCAATCGCTTTCCAGCGTAACCGGTCCGATGCCACCTGCATCCAACGACTTCCTGCGATTTTCACAAGATCGTCGGCCCATCTGGCAGGCGGTCGTCCTACGCTGCGCTTGCCAATACGTGGTCTCCACTCTAGAATCTTTCTGCCCCAACGCCCGTCCGATCTACGCGCTATGTGGCCCGCCCATTGCCCCTTCAGCTTGGTAATCTTAACGGCTATGTCGGTGACCTTGGTTCTTCTACGAATCTCCTCATTCCTGATTCGATCGCGTAGAGAAACGCCGAGCATAGCTCTCTCCATAGCTCGCTGAGCAACTCTGAGCTTTTTTATGAGACCTATTGTAAGAGACCACGTCTCTGATCCATATATCATCACTGGTAACACACATTGACTAAAAACTTTAGTCTTAAGGCACTGAGGTATTTTGGATGAGAATATGTTGCGCAGTTTCCCGAACGCTGCCCAGCCGAGTTGGATTCGTCGATTGACCTCTCTCTCAAAGTTGGACCTACCTAACCGGACTACCTGTCCCAGGTAAATGTATTCGTCGACAACTTCAAGAGTAGAGTTCCCAACGGTGAGTGCGGTGGGTACGACATGGACGTTAGACATTATTTTCGTTTTGTCCATGTTCATTTTAAGACCCACTTGTTGAGATACTCTGTTGAGGTTATCGAGCATTCGTCCTAGATCTTCCAGCGACTCCGCCACGACCACAATGTCGTCGGCAAATCGAAGGTGAGTGATGTATTCGCCATTGATGTTGATGCCAAGTCCTTGCCATTCCAAGAGCTTGAAGGCGTCCTCTAAGGTGGCCGTAAACAGTTTCGGAGAAATGACGTCTCCCTGCCTTACTCCTCTTTTTATGGGGATCGCCTTCGTGCACTGCCCCTGTACTCGGACTGACATGGTGGCGTTATTATACAAGCACTTCAATACTTCAATGTACCGATAGTCAATGCGGCATCGCTGGATAGATCTAAGAACCGCCCAAGTCTCGATCGAATCGAAGGCTTTCTCATAGTCCACAAACGCCAAGCATAGTGGCCGATTATACTCCTCGGTCTTCTGTATAATCTGCCGCAGCGTATGTATGTGGTCTATGGTACTAAAGCCTTTCCGGAAACCGGCTTGTTCGGGAGGCTGGAAGTCATCAAGCCTGCGTTCGAGACGATTCGTGATGACTCTCGAAAACAACTTATAAACATGGCTCAGCAGTGTGATGGGCCTATAATTCTTCGGTAAAGTGTTATCACCTTTCTTGAAAAACAGTACCACCACACCCCTGTTCCATGCTTCCGGCGTTTTCTCTTCGAGCAAGACGGAATTAAACAGGCTCTGAAGGACTTTAAGTACCGGCGATCCGCCCGCTTTCAGAAGCTCTGCGGTAATTCCGTCTTCGCCTGGCGCTTTGTTATTTTTGAGTTGTTTGAGAGCCATCCTAATCTCGTACAGGCTGATGTCCGGGATATCTTCAGTGTAGTGTCGGGTTAGCTTGGCTCTTGGGTGTTTTACCAAGTCAACAACAGGTTCAGCTACTGAGGTGTACAACTGCCCATAGAACCTCTCTATCTCCCTGAGCACCTCTGACCTATTCGACGTTACGTTTCCGTCCTCCGTCTTTAGCTTCGTCAACTGGCTTTGCCCAATAGACGCGTCTCTTGCGAACAATTTGGAGCCCTTGTTCTGTGCTATGGTCTCCTCAATACGCCTTGTATTGAAGGACCGTAAATCGTGTCGCAAGGACTTCAGTATCTGTCCATTGAGCTGCCTATAGGACTTAGCATCATCGGAGGTTTGGAGCGTCATGGAACGTCGCTCAGCCATGAGGTGTCGGGTGTAGTTGGATAGTTTTTGAGGTCTATTTTTACGGTGGGGCTTAAAATACTTGGACCCGACCGTATGGACAGTCTCTACCAGCCTGTTGTTGATTTCGTCCACTGATGCGCTGCTGTCTAGCAATTCGAAGCGGTTTGCCAATTCGAGTTGAAAGTTCTCGGGGTTTTGGATATGTGCATAAGAAGGTCGGAGCGTAGACTTCATCAGACGCGATCTTTCCATTTTGACATTAATATTTAATGTGCCTCTGACCATTCGGTGATCACTGCCGGTTTTTACCCTGTGAATCACGGAGACATCATTAAATATTTGTCGCTTGGTGCTCATGATGAAGTCTATCTCATTTTTTGTGGAACCATCAGGGCTCATCCAGGTCCATTTCCTATGAGGCGGCTTCCGGAAGAAAGAGTTCATCATAAAGAGTCCCTCCTTCTCCAGATATTCGGCCAGCCTCTGACCCCTGGGGTTGCGTTGCCCATATCCAAATTGCCCCACTCTCAATTCATCATCGCCCTGTTTGCCCAGCCGCGCATTGAAGTCACCCATAACCACTGTAAAGTGTGCTTTGGAAGTATGTATGGCTCTACTCATGTCCTCATACATTACTTCGACGTCATCATCTGAGTATGCCGAGGTCGGTAGTCCGTAGACCTGTATGACCTTCAGCGAATATCTTTTGGATATTCTGAGTATCAGGTACGCTACCCTGCTTGACACACTAGTGATGGACACAACGTTGTCTATGAGTGACTTGTGGTCGATAAATCCGACACCACCTTGGGACTGCTGTTCGCCCTCCCGGTAGTAAAACAAGTTGCCGGATTTTAAGGTTATCGTGTCCTCGCCCTTTCTTCGGACCTCCGATAAACCAACAATATTCCACCGCAACTTGTTTATCTCTTCTTCCAGCTCAACAAGCTTCTCATCTGTCCTTAACGTGCGTGCGTTGTATGTCACCAGGGCCAATTTTCGTAGTTGGTGGTAGCCGAATCTCTGCCGGAGATTCTTAGCACCCCTTGTCCTGTCGTTACCATAGCTGCTACCGTGGCAAGGACGAACAGGACCGCCGGGGATTAGGGGCCTGGTTTTATCCTTTTCTTCCATTTTAATAAATTGGGGGGTTTGCCATACTCGCCACGCTTGGCAGGCGGGTTGGCGAGCGCAGTTTTTGATGGTAGAAGTGTTAAGGGAACGCTGCTGCCCATTCCCTAGTTTTCCCTTAGTCGCCTTGTACGACACCCGATGGGATGAGATGGGTTGGTCCTATTCTAAGCCGGGAACCACGCGGCAATACTTAACTATTTGAATTGCCACTTTCAATTGCGTAAATACTTGACGTAAGCCTCATATCGTACAATTGAGGCCACACTAGGGCCTGAAGGTTTGTTAGATTCTAAATACTCCGCGTCAGGAACGTGTTGCCTTTTTTGGATAGTTATTGATGTCGCTCCATTGGCCACAGTAGTCCTATATACGATTTATGTGGCCTCACTGGATGTTAAAAATATCTTCCTTTTAGCGTACAAGACTCAAGAGCTGTATTTAATGAATGTTGCGCCCATTCTCCGGCTGAAGCAAAAGTCTCGGCTGATGAACACGACTAGCGCCGCGCGGCAGATCATTGCCTCGCACAGCAGCGGTTCAGAGTTCCCCCCTTACCCTTCGTCCTCTAATGGGTAAGTTAAATCCTTTGCTATAGCCCCCGTACGGACGCTTTTTCAATGCTTTGTCTTGAAGCGCTTTACAAAAAATGTACTGTTACCCGTTTGTTTCATTCTAGCGATTACCACGCGTTGAAAAAGCGCTCGTGCGAATGTAGGGTTAGTGTGTGTGAAGGTGGTTAACTGTACAGAAGTCGGTGATAGATGTCCCCTGTTATCTTATGTGCTTACATGTAATGAAGCTGGTTGAAACCTTTCGGTTTCGACTATCTAGGCATTCATATTTTTTTTATGCAGGAAGACCTGCATTGATCAGTATCGACCTGTATCGGCTCGTATGTATACTCGGGATCGGTGTACTCTCCTCTTTATCCAAACACCCTTATACAGATATTTGTGTAAACCTAACTAAAACTGAACATAGGGTGTGGGACCCTGGTGACCTGTAACACAGGTATTTATACCTACATCAGGCACCGGTCACTCACAAATGCTTGTATTAGATTTTGTTAACTTATATTTTTTTTCCTATTTCAACATTAGTGAAGGGAAAATAAATACTTAATTATTATTATTATTATCGTCACATGAGATCTCTTGCGGGGTATGCAAATAGTACAGAGTTCTAACAGGTTTTTTCGTTACAAACCTCTCTTGCTTTCTCTATTATCATAGTTCGTCTTATACACGCTCGCTTGTTATGGAGACTCTTGACTTGCTTTTAAGATCAGACACGGTATTTGGTCATGGTAGTGTCTTATAGTGCTAATAAATCTGCCTATACTGCTCAACTGCTGGTCTAATCCCTTCTCTGAAATCTAGAGGAGAGAGGTTAAGTCTTACTTCATCACTGTTTCGCCGTATGTCATACAACTGCCTTATAGTTACAAGATAAATGATGAATATCTTCTTTTAGGCGAGAAACTGAGACTGACCAGCGCAAGATGACTACTAAAATCAAAACAAACGTGGCGAGGACCAACCGAGGGAACCACAATGACGTGGAAGTCGGCACGCCAATCAAACTTCAGGCAGCCGGTTTGCCTATAGACACCGACAAGTTGCCCAAATTCTCCTTCGGCACCCCCGCCGTCTCTTTGCCGGCCACGGCCACTTCCACACCCAAAACTACGTGGACAGAAAACCAAAAGAGTACAGAAGTATTTTCAAGTAAGAATGAAACAGTTACTAGTAATCATTTCAAATTTTCAAACCCAGTAAGAATAACGTGCGACCCATCAGAAAATAAGACTACACCTCCCAAATACCAATTCGACAGTCCCGAACGTCGCATAGAACAAAAACTAGAACAAAAGAAAGATAATATTTTCCCTGTTATAAACAGCGTAAAGGAAAGCGGTATGCCCACTCAAAAGTCTAATGATTGGAAATGCTCAGAGTGCTGGGTTTCTAACAAATCGGACGCTAACAAATGTGTATGTTGCGGAGCTCAGCAGCCGTCGAAGAGTCTAGAAAAAGTAGCAAAATGTACCGTGTGTAAACTCGCCAATAGCCAGGCGCTTAAAGACAAATGTGTCAACTGCGAGAAAATGCAAGTAAATCATTTGCCAACTCTGGTCTCGAGCGCACCGAAGGCTAGTGAGTCTACGAAGTGGAAATGTGAAGACTGCTGGGTCAGTAATGATGATAGTGCTGGAAAATGTGCGTGCTGCGGTGCAGCGAAGCCTAAGAAGAGTGGTACGGCGCCGCAGGTACAAGCCAGTACTGCACCTGCAGTGGCGGGCGCCGACACGGACTGGAAGTGTAAAGACTGCTGGATTCAGAATAAGAGCACTGTGGACAAATGCGCAGCGTGCGGGGGCGCCAAGCCCGGCACGAAGTCTACCGCTGCTCCTACACCCACCTTAGGCTCTTCATTCTTCGCACCGTCTAATGATTCATTCAAAAATATTGTCAAATCTCAAAACACAGAGAAGTGGGAGTGCCCCAGTTGCTTAGTGAAAAACGACGTAAACAAATCTCTGTGCGTGTGCTGCGGCGCTGAAAAAGACAATAAAACTAAGATACCAGAAAATAAATTCAATTTTGGCTTAAGCAGCGCGTTTAAATTTGGCATTGATCCCCAAGTTCAAGAAGCCACACTCGCAAAACAACCGGAACAAGGGACTGCACTGACTAAATTGAAGGAGCAGTCTGAAAAGAATAATAATGTGTTAGCTGAAACCCCAACATTTACTTTCACATTACCCAATAAAAAGCCTGAGGAGAAAGCTGATACCTCGAAAGCTAAACTGGATGAGGCTCCGAAACCCACCTTCTCATTTGGAATACCAAAGCAGGATTCCGCTGCACCCGCGGCTACAACTCAACGGTCACCAGTAAAGTCTATTCAAGCAGAGAAAGAGAAGCCTCAAGAAGTTCCAAAAGTAAACTTTACATCATGTGTACCAGAGCAGCCAAAGCCACTGGGTGGGGTATTTTCGTCGCCATTGACATCAGCCAAGAAAGATGCGCCTTCATCGGAGTCGCCGTCGACTATGCTCAGTCAGCCTTCAGCCGACCCTAAGAAAGACGTGACGAGTATCTCGATTACTTTGAAATCGCCAACGTCGAGCGTTGAGAAGCCGCAGCTACAGAGCACCTTCTCGTTCACATCTCCATCCGTTAAGGCGTCCACGTTCGGCACGCCTACGACCACAGCCGCTTCGACGAACCTCTTCACGCCGCCTTCGCAACCCTCGCAGACTACCGTAGCTTCGACGAGCGCGCAAACTATGTCTATGTTCAAACCGTCAGCAACGACTGTTTCATCGTTGTTCCAAAAGCCAAACCCGACCACTACGTCTACAGTGACTTTCCAAACCACCGAGGCGACTACGACGTCAGCACCGCCGTCTGCAGCGGCCCCTTCGACCATCTTCAGTTTTGGGAACAATGCCTCTAATCCCGCTCCCGCCGCTGAAAAGCCATCATTCTTCAGTTTCGGGAACAATCCACCTAAAACTGAAGCAGCGCCGTCATTATTCAAATCACCGTTCGGCGCTACTACCGAGACAAATACTAACAATAACAACAGCTTCGCCCTACCGGCTGGTAACACGTTAGGCACGGTCAGCGCACTACCCACCAGCACATTGGCTGGCAGTAACAGTCTCCCCAGTGGCAATGCCTTGTCAAGTGGCACTTTGTCTGTTGGAACTACTGTAGCAAACAACAATCCATTGGGAGGTTCTAACGGTCTCCCTACGAATCCTTTAGCGGGTGGCAACGGACTTTCGGCCGGTCCATCCGGCATATTCGCGTCGGCGGTTCAGAAAGAGAACGTCTGGTCGTCGAGCGCGCCGTCGACGAATTTATTCGTGTCGAACACGACCGCGAGCACGAACAGTCTGCAAAAGCCGGCGACGTTCACGTTCGGGTCCTCGGCGCCGTTCAACGCGAGCAGTACGACGCCGGCGTTTGGCGGTAGCGCGCAGCCGGCGCAGAATATATTTGGGATGGCGAATCAGAATAATAACAATAACAATCAACCGTCGATGTTCTCGAGTCCAGTGCAGAGCCAGCAGCCGGCGCCTTTGTTCGGCACCCCGCAGCCGCCGGCCACTAATCCCGCGCCGCAAATGGGTATGTTTGGCTCGCCGTCGGTAGCTGCCACGCCGAGCTTCGGCGGCCAGAACTCGTCGATACCTTCGTTCGAAACGCCTTCACTTACCTCCGCCCCTGCACCTTCATTCAATTTCGGAGGGCAGCAGTCTGCAGCTATCTTTGGATTTGGTCAGGTAATTCATAAATATAATAATTGTTGTTAAATTTTTTATTTTGTGTACCATTGTTGAGTTCTTAGATATACGTGAATTTTACACAAGAAATAAAACTATTTTTTTCGGTGTTTATCGCGGTTATTTTTGATTTTTAAGTTTCCGACGTTTCGAGTGCTTTGCAGCATCCATGGTCACGGGAAGGATTGAGGTGTTAGACGTCCAAAAGGCATAGTTGTTCCAGAGTACCTTCAAACTTAATTATTTTTGATGGTCCGATCTACGCAGAATGAGCTCACGGTACGGAGCTTGAGGTCTTGCAGTGTTATGCTTGGTTTTGGATTTGATTATATTAATTACCGGATCCCAAGTCGATGGAAGCACCCAGCCATCTTCTCCATTGAAGTTAGGATGTTTTCTAATTTCAATACCCTCGCGAACCATCCTTGGTAGGAATCGGTGTTCTTTCACGAGGATTTGTGGTGTATCAAATCTGTTGTTATGGCGGGTGCGGTCTAGGACATGTTCACAGACTGCGGACTTCTTTGAGCGACGGTGTTTTAGGTAAACTATGTGTTCTTTATCCCAGGTTTTACTGGTCTTTTTGTTTGTCCTATATAAGAGAGACTACTTTCACAATCAAGCTTGTATACTCCTGTATCTTGTAGAGGGATGTGACACTTGACAGATGGTAAAAATTGACTGATCTTCATCGGCGGCTTATAAAATGTTTTAATTGAAGCACGACAATAAGTTTAGAATCCCACGCCAACGTCACAGTGAACGAGTGAAACCAGCCACAGTGGAGCGTCTCCCTGCTTTACTACCTTACATGAGAGGAGACACAGACAAGATTGGCTACATCTTGAAGCATGCTTGTTGCGACCGCCTGACGGCGGGTACAAATAAAAAAACACAATTATAAAAAAATACAATTGTTTATTGAAAACAAAAAAAATATTTGTAAATAAACGAAAACAAATAAAAATCGTAATAATAAGAAACAAAGAAAAATTAAAATAAGTAATCATTATTTTTTTTCACCCGGGGTGTGAATTCTCGTTACAGGGGAGTTTTCGGGTCACACAAAAAAAAACCTATGGCGCTGGGGACTTAACTTTCGGCCGTTCGATCCCGTGACGCGTGGGGGGTCTTCGGTAATCAGCTTTCACCGGCTAGGTGGGGAACTTGGAGGTGCCCTATAGAAGGCCCTCAGCCGCCGAGGTCAGCGGGAGTCGACGGGCAGAAGTGTGGCCTGCTGTCTCCCAAACCGTACTTTGGCAACTCGTACGGTGGACCCCCAGTTTTCTGGAACGCGCCGAATTGGACACATGTAGCGCGAAAGATCCGACTCCCAGGCACTAGGTGAGACCAGGAGTGGGCGTCGGCACCTTTCGCGAAGCAATTAAAAAATTTCACGAAATGGAGTGGTGATATTTACGTCCGGTTGAAATATAATACTAAGGAAAAACAAATATTTAAATAAACATTATTACCCAACCCAGAATCAAACCCCAACTGATTATATTTAGGACTATCACCACTCCACTACGCTATAGGTACGCTAGGTACAAATGATTTTAATTTGTACACATTACGGTAGGTCTATAAAAACATCGAAACAATGACCATTGATATTTTTTTTTGTCGGGTATATTGAGAAAACCCTCTTATCGTGACATCAATGCAGCAAATAAATTTGTGTTACATTATACAATTTTGCGGTGGCAATTTTTAATAGATTAACAAAATCAAAAGCTCATTATTTTTATGTATGTTTAGAAATTTAGTATTTACGGAATTTTGATAACAAATATTTTCGAACAATAGATACTCACTAGCCACCGAAGTTAAATAACACACGGTCATATCTCTCCTGGTTTCTTGTGGAGGCTGGACCGATTTGGACGAAATTAATATGATAATAGAAATGAAGAAAAATTAAATAGATAAGGTTATATTTTACAAATTTTAAGATACACGCTGTCACATTTTGTTACGTTGTTACCCCACTATTAAGAAATATATATAGCCATAGAAAAATACACTATTAAAGGTAGAACAATTCACTTGTTGAATAGTAATCGAATTAATCCAGACACGAAAAATTAGTTAACAGCAACCAGAACTATTGGAATTAATTATATTAAACTTACCAAGGGGGTTTAAAAATGTTGCTAATCTAAACTTTTATTTATAATTTTAATAAAGCACTGTTTAAACTAAACTGAATTGTTGTCGTGCGAGCTCTGGCGTCGAAAAAGGCTTTGTTCCTGCGCGAATTCGTTTTTATATACTGTCTCAGGACGGCCTACTTCCTGCCTGAGGCAACAGTGCGCACTCTACAGATCTCTTGATCCTTCGTCTGAGACGAGGACAGAGATATGGAAAGAACGGCTCAACCGAAGCAAGGCACGCCCTAAACTATTGTCTATTTTTTATAAAATTCTTGTGGGACTAAGATAGCAATAATCGAACCGAGCGAGATAGGATCATTGTCCCGTTGTTCGCTATTGTATTATTTCTAGATCCTTCTATGTTGTGGGCGTTTCTTATTAGGTGTTCTAAAAGGAATTTGATTTCCGCCGCCAACGAATACCTTATATGGTCATTATGATGCTATCACTAGTTAAGGCGCGCGGTTTCCATTCGATGTAACAACTAGTTATTTTGTTTGTTTGTGTGTAAAGATTTTTTATTTTTATTTTATATTTTTAAAACTATGTTACGACGTAACAATACCCCCTCTCCCAGAGAAAGGATTTTACGTAGTAAAATCCGCTGCGGTAAGCGCCTAAGAAGGACAGAACTGCCCAGTAACTGTCTCACTTTCATACTTCCACTAACAAATACCTACCATGCGACCTAGCATACGACCTGTCATAGTTGTCTAAGGAAATTAATAATCAACAGACTGCCGTACAACTAGAGTACAACTCTATTAAAAGATTGGACTCGAGAACAGCACTGCTTGACAAGGAGCGTCTAAGAGGAAGAATACGGAAACGTGAAACATTCGGACTAGTCGGCACTGTGAAATACATTTGGTCTTTGATGAATTTGTTACAGTCACGACCCGCTGTAACGAGAAAATTAGTGTAGGCTTACTTAGAGTCACTACCCGCTCTATACGCGCAGAACGCAAAACAACAAGACGAATCAGACCCATACAAGAGGTCGCAACTCGCCATAATGCGCAAAACGCAAAACAATAAACGAATTAGGCCTATACAAGGCTCATAATCCACTATAACGCGCAAAACGCAAAAAAAAACAATCTCCCAACTAAACGTCAACTTTCGTGTAGGCTTATTTTAATTCATCAAAGACAACGTAGACAGAGACCGAAACGCAACAACTTTTTAATTTAAAATTATTGTAGACGAGAGTAGGAAAGAAAAAAAATTAACCCAATATTCCGAAACAATATGTATCAAGGAAAACAAGAATCGGACCGTGGACGGTGACGACTATGATTAATATACGAACAATTGATTAAAACAAAATTAACTAAACTAAGCGGCATTGCGAGTATGTCTAGTCGTTAGCGAATTTGTTACAGTCACGACCCGCTGTAATGAAAAGAAGGCAGCAGACGAGTAGACCTATACCAAGAAACTGTCATACTCCGCTAAAAATTTGCAAAACGCAAATAAAACAAAACGTGTGTTGACCTATAAAGGAATCATACACACTAAAACAAAACTCCCAATCAAAACATCAAATTCGTGTAGGCTTGTTTTAATCCGCTAAAGACAAACATAATTAATTACTGAACGAAATAATGTTGAATTTAATATTTGCCGATACATGATAAAATAAAACGAATGCTAATATATCATGATATTGATTAGCAACCCTAAAAAAGGAAAAACATTTCATGAGTCGAACCCACGAAACAGAACGAAAATGATAAGGTAAATTCAAAGTGTATAACCCACGTGAATATAACAACATAATAAGTGACTTGATATGAGGATCAGAGACACTATAAAAGTATGACAAAATACTACCAAAAAAAAATTACGAAGGAGAGGAGTGTAGTTTAAAATCCTTGATGTGCCAGTTTCCTAAATTATTTCCAGACATGTCTTCGACGGTGTAGACTAATGGGGAGCGCTTGGCTATTATTTTGCATTTCAAGAATTTCGGAGCTAGTTTTTTCGCGAAGTGAGCATCCTTATCGCTTTGGAAATAGCACCGTTTCCACACAATGTCTCCTACGTTAAAATCTACGGGTTTTCTGCGTAGGTTATAATGTCGCGAGCTTTTGAAATGGCTGTTATACAGAGATAGTTGGACTTTGTCGAATATTTTCGCCAAACAGCCGAGGTTTTCCGCGTATTCATCGCGTGGCGAGAGCACCAGATCAGTTGGGTCTACATCTGTAGAATAATGCGACCCGCATGGTACAAGTTCTCTACCGTACACTAGAAACGCCGGCGTGTATTTGGTTACCTCGTTAACGGCACTATTCATAGCAAACTGTATCTTTGTTAAGTTTACATCCCAAGTTCTGTGGTCATCTTCTACAAAAGTTGATATGGAGGTGATCAATGTTCTATTATAACGTTCCACAGTGTTTACTTGGGGCGTATATTTAGGCGTGAATTGCACTTTTGGAATTTTATAATATTCGTATAGTTTAGCTAATTCACGACTAATGAATTGCACTCCATTGTCCTGCAAAACCACCTGTGGGATGCCATGCACAAGGAAAACACCTTCCTCTAAACATTTGGCGACATTTGCTGCCGTAGCTCTCCTTAGAGGGAATAGTAAACAATATTTGGAAAAACAACAACAAACTACTAATATGTAAGCATTCTGCTTACGGGAAACTGGTAGAGGGCCTACTAGATCTATGGAGATCATTTGAAATGGCCTGCTACACTCCTTAGGCCTACCTAGTGGACCAAGGGTAGTATGGGT
Source organism: Phalera bucephala (assembly GCA_905147815.2). Classification (NCBI taxonomy): domain Eukaryota; kingdom Metazoa; phylum Arthropoda; class Insecta; order Lepidoptera; family Notodontidae; genus Phalera; species Phalera bucephala. The sequence goes on along the minus strand of LR990609.1, from coordinate 22,092,475 downwards.
AGGAGATTTATATGCAGTACATGTATCACAAGCTGTCACAAATTTAGCAGTATCGGTACATACCTGGCCAATAGCGTAACTTCAGTCTTTGGTAAGTTTTAAAAATTCCCATATGTCCCGCAGTGGGGTCAGAATGGTTGTTTTTTAGTCTCGTTTCACGATATACTTTAGGAACAACTTCCTTCCATTCGAATTCGGATGTAAGTGGGCTGTTACCCTTCGAGAAACGATACAATTTCCCATTCGTCACCACGTAGTTCGGAAAACTAGTAGGCGAACTTACGCAACCGTTGAAGATGTTTAGATACCAGTCGTCTTTGGTAATGTAACTGCGATCACTTGTAGCACTAATTTCTGCTACTGGTACTACTCTAGATAATGCATCTGGAATTACATTATCTTTACCTTTACGGTGTTTAATAATAAAATCAAAGTCAGAGAGCCTCAGACCCCAGCGGGCGAGACGACCCGTAGGGTTGGACAAGGTTAAAAACCATTTTAAAGCTGAATGGTCAGTGTAAACCGTAAAACACTTACCATTCTTTAAATAACAGCGCCAGTGTTCGAGAGCGTCCAGCACAACCAGAGTTTCTCTCTCTTTAACGCTATAGTTACGTTCAGGACCCGTTAAAGAGCGGCTCCTGAATGCTATGGGGCGGTCAACGCCATCTATATTTTGGGTGAGCATAGCGCCTATCCCGAAATTACTGGCGTCTGTGTGAACTTCGAAAGGAAGGTCGTAATTAGGGCAGCATAATACCGGTGCTGTGACCAAACATGATTTAAGTGTCGTGAAGGTCGCTTCCGCTTCCGCTGACCATCTGAAGGGTGGAGCACACTTCTTTGTTGATGTTAGAGAGTTCAGAGGGCCCGCAATGGTGCTGAAATTTGGTATAAAACGTCTGTACCAAGACGCGGTTCCTAGGAATCTCTTCACATCTTTTTTCGTGGTTGGTGTTGGGAAGTTGAGAATAGCTTCCACCTTCAGCGGGTCTGTGCGGAGACCCTCAGCGTCAACCACATAGCCCAAATACTTTAAGCTATCCCTAAAAAGTTGACATTTTTCGAAGTTAACTGATAAATTAGCTATTTCAAGTTTTTCCAATACGCGTAGCAGCAGGGACACGTGATCCTGGAACGATTCGCTCATTACTGTAACGTCGTCTAAATAACAGAAGACTTTGTGCTCGAACTCCGGTCCAAATAAGGTATCCACTAATCTTTGTTGTGTAGCTGGCGCATTGGTCAACCCAAAAGGCGTTACATTAAAAACGAAAGTTCCGCGACCCGGAACGTAAAAACTAGTCTTCTCTCTGTCCTTTTTATCCAATGGAATCTGCCAAAAGGATTTTGACAGGTCAATCGATGACAGGAAACGAGCGTCCCTAAGGTTGTCTAAGATCTCCGATATATACGGTAGGCTATATGCGTCTTTTTTGGTGACCGAGATAAGCTTCCTACTGTCTAGGCATACCCGAGGTTTACCCTCTTTTTTTCTCTACTACTATGACAGGGGAAGACCACGGACTTTCGCCTGGCGAAATTACGCCGAGTTTCAACATTTCGTCTACCTGCTCTGATACGATTCTTTGTTTTTTCGGCGACAACCTATACGAGCGCTGCCTAATAGGAAGTGCATCTCCTGTATCGATCCTATGGGTAATTAGGGATGTTCTGCCTAAACCTATACGTTTAAAAGAGATATTTTTAAATTGTTCAATTACGCTATTCGCGATTATTTTTTCTGATGGCTCTAACGTGTCATAGGAATGAAGGCCTAATGAGGAAGTAGAAGACGTTGTAATATTATAAACTTTAGGGTCTGTGTTACTGATAAAATCTAAGTTAGGTAAATATTTAGGACAAATATTTAATTTTTTCCAAAAATCAATGCCAAGAATTAAATACGAATCTATTTCTTGTATTACATGAACGTTTAATATTTTAATTATATTATCGAAAACTATAGGTAACAGAATATTGCCAATAGAATGATAAGACTGACCGCCTGCAGTCGTAACTGTTAATATATCAGCAGTGTTCAATATGAACCCTGCTTTTAAAAGTTGTAAATGGGAATTATTCCCTAAAATGGTAATAGCTGAACCCGAATCTAATAGACCTAAATATTTTAAGTTAGGATAATTAGCAATTGAAACCGTAACATAAGGACGAGGATCGTTATGAGGTAATTCATTAAAAATAGTAGCGACCTTGAAAGTGAAATTTTTTATAGTTGTCAGCCAGTTGGCCCAGTCTTCCTGGTCGAAGTTAAACTGACTGCAACTTTCCTGAGCTAGTTTTTTTGTATGATTATTATTGTTATCTTTAATCTTTGTTTGAAGGACTTTAGAAGGCGGGCTATATTTGTCCTTACATTTAGGGCAATCTGTAACTTTATAACCGCGTTCGCCGCATCTGTAACACTGGAAAGGACTCACGAAAGGTTTTTTCTTGGCATTGCACCTAGGGCAAGTAAAAGTAGTGTGGTACCGAAGGCCACATTTAAAACAATATTTTTTATTTAAGTTTAACGTGGCTAACCTATTAGAATTATATTTATTTTTGTTTGTTTTGATAGACAGATAATTAAATTCTGGTGCTAATGAAATCAAAAAATCAAAATCAAAAGTTTTTTATTATTGTAGACCAAAAGGCACTTATGAATAGTCAAAAAGAGAAAATTATTAATTACTTAAGACTCTACCACCCGTTCGGAAAGTCATTCCTGTGGAGAAGAAGGGCAAGAAACTCCACGGTTACTCTTTTTTTAAAAATGAGTTTTACAATTCTTTTTGTATACATTGCATTTATGGAGTATGGGAGAACAATGCAGAACGAGCTACATAGATGTGCTTAAGTATAGATTAATCATAAGTGTACTTAGATTCATGATATTGGTCTACATAGTGCTCTCATTTACAAAATAGAGATGTTGTAGAGGTATATAATAAAAAGCATAATAATAATAGTAAGAGAAAGTGTTACTATAAAATATGTAAAGAGGGCATACAAAACAACTGGTCATAGCTCCAGTGTGATGCCGAACGAGACAAAATTCAATAGCATTATGGTACACGTTCAGTCAGACAAAGGGCAGGGGACGGACCAGTCCCCACCAGCAGCACCCGTTCACGAGTATGACCTGAGAAATGAGCAACCAGGGTTACACGAAGGTTCTTTGAAATTGGAATACCGAGCGTTAATTCTTTCATAGTTTCTGCAGACTTCTCGTAATTCAGAAATGCTAGAAATATTTGGATTCGTAGCCAAAACTCCCGCGTAACACGGCCTAATATTGTGAAGAATTATTTCTAATTTATTCGCCTCTGGCACCGATCCGGAAAGTCGCGAAAACATACCGTGCATAATTGCTAGATAAATAGTTATGCTTTCTTCTTCGCCTTGGCTTCGCGAACGGATCTCGTACATCATTTTGTAGTCAAAGTCAAAAGTGTCGAAGTCCGTTCTTAGCAAAGATAGTAGTTCGTGCCACGAACCTATGCCATCCCTTACGCTTCTGAGCCAATGCAAGGCTTCCCCGGTGAAAATTTCTGGCGCTAAACGCATCATTCTTTCGTCCGAAATATTTCGTGCCAACTTGAGCTCTTCTAAGCGAGCGATAAAAGCGCGTACGCAGGATTTGCCGTCATATTTTGTCTTTAGAATTTCTGAAAGCGAAGTCCTATCTCAACCTACTTCCGTATTTGTGTATGTTGTTTCCTTCCTCTCGTATGGACTATTTGGTACATTTAAACTATCCTGTACAGAAGTTTTTCCCACTAACGGTTTGTTTTTGTTTGTGAAATTATTAAACCTAGTCTGGAGGTCTTGAATTGTTGAATGATTTCATCAAAAAGCGTTAATAAAATTTCATTTGTAGGTTTTTCTATTCTTTTTAAACGGAAGTAAATGTGATTAATTAAAGAGCGAGTACGATCTAAAACTGGTTTGTTATCCGGGTTATTGTCTTATGTATCTAAGTTTATAATTATTCTGCTAAAGGTTGCGTTAACTTCTTTCATGTCTGTCTCTATGTCATAGCATGAGTCATAAATCGCGTCCGCAGGATATTCCGAAACAATTTTATTTATTTGCACTCTAAGATCCTCAACCCTGTCTTTAGGTTCTAAACCGCGTATGGCTACTTCATGCGTGAGCTCCGGTTTAGTTAAATGTAAATATTTAATGGTACGGTCCATTTTTAAGCAAAATTATTTTTAAAGAAAATTGACTATGTCAAGCTAATTCAAATAAATATTTTTATTAAACCCTAAAGTGAAGTTAAAATGGTTTAATATATTAATTAATATTTTGTAAGACAATTAATTGAACTGAAATATTTTAAAACAATCGCGACGGAATGTGACACGATTGTTGGCAATGTTAAAAAAAAATAAAAAATATATTACAAACGATTTAAAATAATGTACGTAACCGCTATTAACTTTTCAGAGTATAAAAAAAATAAATGCAATAAATGCACCATGAAAAAATAAAATCTCTGAAAGGAAATGTCAATTACGCACAAACACAAATGCAAAATACAAATGCTAAAAAAACATAAAATGTAAATGCACTGTTATAAAAAAATTAAAAAAAAATCGACACAAAAATGTTGTAGAAAAAAATTATTGCTGTTTGCCCACTGTGCAGTTCACGCGTATGTGGGTAATCTGAGATGGTATTTGATTACCCGGCGGAGCCAGATGACAATAATCGGCTACCCGTTCTTCTTTAAGGAGAAACGGGTCGGTGGTACACCCCGTTCAGCCTCGTCCGCTAAGGCTTACCACCTGGAACTGAAAAATACCGACACCACAAGAGTACGAAAGCTTCCCTGTGCTTTGTCCTTAAAACGTTGGCGCCACTTTGTTACGACCGCCTGACGGCGGGTACAAATAAAAAAACACAATTATAAAAAAAATACAATTGTTTATTGAAAACAAAAAAAATATATGTAAATAAACGAAAACAAATAAAAATCGTAATAAAAAGAAACAAAGAAAAATTAAAATAAGTAAAAATTTTTTTTTTTCACCCGGGGGTGAATTCTCGGCACAGGGGAGTTTTCGGGTCACACAAAAAAAACCTATGGCGCTGGGGACTTAACTTTCGGCCGTTCGATCCCGTGACGCGTGGGGGGTCTTCGGTAATCAGCTTTCACCGGCTAGGTGGGGAACTTGGAGGTGCCCTATAGAAGGCCCTCAGCCGCCGAGGTCAGCAGGAGTCGACGGGCAGAAGTGTGGCCTGCTGTCTCCCAAACCGTACTTTGGCAACACGTACGGTGGACCCCCAGTTTTCTGGAACGCGCCGAATTGGACACATGTAGCGCGAAAGATCCGACTCCCAGGCACTAGGTGAGACCAGGAGTGGGCGTCGGCACCTTTCGCGAAGCAATTAAAAAATTTCACGAAATGGAGTGGTGATATTTACGTCCGGTTGAAATATAATACTAAGGAAAAACAAATATTTAAATAAACATTATTACCCAACCCAGAATCAAACCCCAACTGATTATATTTAGGACTATCACCACTCCACTACGCTATAGGTACGCTAGGTACAAAAGATTTTAATTTGTACACATTACGGTAGGTCTATAAAAACATCGAAACAATGACCATTGATATTTTTTTTTGTCGGGTATATTGAGAAAACCCTCTTATCGTGACATCAATGCAGCAAATAAATTTGTGTTACATTATACAATTTTGCGGTGGCAATTTTTAATAGATTAACAAAATCAAAAGCTCATTATTTTTATGTATGTTTAGAAATTTAGTATTTACGGAATTTTGACAACAAATATTTTAGAACAATAGATTACTACACTAGCCACCGAAGTTAAATAACACACGCGTGGAATGCACAGTGGGAACTAATTATCGCGGCCATATCTCTCCTGGTTTCTTGTGGAGGCTGGACCGATTTGGACGAAATTAATATGATAATAGAAATGAAGAAAAATACCGCGGTGAAACATATTCAAAACTTATCGGAATGATTAAATAGATAAGGTTATATTTTACAAATTTTAAGATACTCGCTGTCACATTTTGTTACGTTGTTAACCCACTATTAAGAAATATATATAGCCATAGAAAAATACACTATTAAAGGTAGAACAATTCACTTGTTGAATAGTAATCGAATTAATCCAGACACGAAAAATTAGTTAACAGCAACCAGAACTATTGGAATTAATTATATTAAACTTACCAAGGGGGTTTAAAAATGTTGCTAATCTAAACTTTTATTTATCATTTTAATAAAGCACTGTTTAAACTGAACTGAATTGTTGTCGTGCGAGCTCTGGCGTCGAAAAAGGCTTTGTTCCTGCGCGAATTCGTTTTTATATACTGTCTCAGGACGGCCTACTTCCTGCCTGAGGCAACAGTGCGCACTCCCCAGATCTCTTGATCCTTCGTCTGAGACGAGGACAGAGATAAGGAAAGAACGGCTCAACCGAAGCAAGGCACGCCCTAAACTATTGTCTATTTTTTATAAAATTCTTGTGGCACTAAGATAGCAATAATCGAACCGAGCGAGATAGGATTATTGTCCCGTTGTTCGCTATTGTATTATTTCTAGATCCTTCTATGTTGTGGGCGTTTCTTATTAGGTGTTCTAGAAGGAATTTGATTTCCGGTGCCAACGAATACTTTATATGGTCATTATGATGCTATCACTAGTTAAGGCGCGCGGTTTCCATTCGATGTAACAACTAGTTATTTTGTTTGTTTGTGTGTAAAGATTTTTTATTTTATATTTTTAAAACTATGTTACGACGTAAAATGCTTCAATTAAACATTTTATAAGCCGTCGCCGCTCAAAGAAGTCCACAGTCTGTGAATATGACCTTGACCGCAACCGCCATAAGATCAGATTTTATAGACCACAAATCCTCGTGAAAGAACACGGATTCCTACCAAGGATGGTTCGCGAGGGTATTGAAATAGAAAACATCCTAATTTCAATAGTGAAGATGGCTGGGTGCTTCCATCGACTTGGGATCCGGTAATTAATATAATCAAATCCAAAACCAAGCATAACACTGCAAGACCTCAAAACACCGTGAGCTCATTCTGCGTATATCGGACCAACAAAAATAATTAAGAAGTTTGCGGGTACTCCGGAACAACTATGCCTTTTTGACGTCTAACACCTCAGTCCTTCCCGTAACAATGGGTGCTGCAAAGTTTTCAAAACGTCAGGAATTTAAAAATAAACCGCGATCAAATCCGAATAATAGTTTTATTTAAAGTGTACCATTATTTTTGAGAACATTATTAAGACAGTAAAAAGCCACTAAGTAATTGTTAGTCTTCTGAACGTGGTTCTTTCTTTCTGGAATAGCTTCCCGTTAATTTTACGGAACCTTTTAAAACTACTATTATTTAGTTTGACATAATACCTTTGATGAATTTATTTGGCAGGAGCATATTCTAATTCAGTCAATTTCATATTGATCTCGCTTGAACGTTTAGATTTTTCTGGTACAGTTTAAAAAGTTAGTTGAAAGAAACTAATGAATTTGAGGATTGACCATACGTTTTCAATAACCTTATGATTTGCGAAAATACTCGTAAAAGTTTTATTCACCATATGGTAATAAAATATCCTTACTCAAAGTATCCCCATCCACAGATAGAATATGACAGAGATGGGGAAAATGTAATCAGATTAATGCTTACAATTGCATTTTGTAATATTCCATCATGATTCAAGATTAAAAGTGGAATCGTAATCACACACACCGTCACGCCTATATTCCCCAGAGGGGGTGGCAGAGGTGTACTGAGTACACCCACATTTCGCCGACGATGTTAGGTCCCATGTAATAGGGGGCGAGCCTATTGCCATATATCGGGCACAATTCCAGACTCCGGACTCATACTGGGAATTCTATCTATCTCTATCTATAACCTCACGCCAGATCCCTTGCGGGGTAGGTAGAGAGTACAGAGTTCCAACAGGTTCTTTTCTTACATACCTCTTTGGCTTCCTCGACTCTCATAGTTCGTCTCATACACGCTCGCCGGTTACGGAGACTCTTGACTTTTCCATCAGATAAGACTCGGTTTATTTGGTCGTGGTAAGATAGTCTAGGTCTTCCCCGGTACCTGCATCCTTCCACTTTCACATTGTATATCTGTTTTGTCATTCTTTTCTCTGGCATTCTTTCTATATGCCCGATCCAACGGAGCATGCCCTTTCTCATCTTTACACCGATACTATCTTTCATACCTACTCGCTTTCTTACTACACTGTTGCTAATGCGATCGGTCAGCTTCACTCCGCACATCTTCCGCAGAGCTCGCATTTCTACCGCATATATTCTACTTTCATTCTCCTTCTTACATACCCAGCTGTCGCTACCATATAACAGCGTTGGAACAAGAACTCCGTTATGTATGGCCAGCTGCGCCTTGTGGCTTAAGTGCCGGCTCCCAAGTAGCTTTCCCATCGCACCATTCACTGTTCCCTGCACTCACTCTTCTCTCTATGTCAGCGGTGTATTTCCCATCCTTATTGAAGGCGCATCCAAGATATACAAACTCATTCACTTGCTCCAGCACATCGTTACCAACCACAATTCTTACATTCGTTCTGGTTTCTTCCCTTTCAAAAACCATAATCTTGGTTTTCTTTACATTCAAGTGTAAGCCATTGATCATGCAGTCGTCTTTCATAACTGTTACTAGTGTTTGTAGATCAGTGGCTGTAGGCGCTATTAAAACCGCGTCATCTGCATAAAGTAGATGGTTTACCACTAAGTCACCCATTTGTACACCTTCATTCATCGCTTTCAGTCTTTGAAAACTTTTATCCAGATATTTTATAAACAGTCTAGCGGACAACACGCAACCCTGCTTGACGCCGATTTTAACATCAAACCAGGGTGACTTGTTACCACCCACACGTACGCATGCCTTGCTCGGACGGCTCGCAACAGAGTGCCATCTATACCATACTCTGGCAAAATGTCCCAAAGTCTCTTTCGCACAACTCTGTCAAATGCCTTCTCCAGATCTACAAAACCGCAGAAAACCTTCCGCCCCACTGCCAGATGATTCTCTACGATGTTGCGGAGGGAGAAGACTTGATCCGAACATCCTCTTCCAGACCTGAAACCCCCTTGTGCCTCGCACAACATTCCATCGGACTTCACGCGCATTCTCCGTTCAATAATTTTACCGTACACCTTGGCTGCCAAGCTGATCAAACTGATGGCTCTGTAATTGGCGCAGTCATATTGTGAACCCTTGCCTTTATACAAGGGTACTATGACTGCGCGGCGCCAATCTGTAGGGACTCTATCGGTCCTCCAGCAAAGGTTTGCAAAGGCCCGGAAAGCGTCCCGGACGCAAATTCCACCATATTTGATCATCTCGGCAGATATCATGTCTATTCCCGCAGCTTTACCGTTTTTCATACTTCCTATCGCCCATTCAACTTTTTCCATAGTGATGTCCTCCGTTGATTCTGGTGCTGCAATCTCGCCTTTGGGCACGTCTGCGGCATCAGCATCCGAGTCATCTCCATACATTTCTCCAAAATATTCACTCCACCGGTTTAGCACAGCTTGTGTATCTGCAAGAATGTCACCATCTTTAGATTTTATTCTTTCCATTCTGGAGCCTGACGAATCACCTCGAGCCTTTCTCACCTTGCTCCAAAAGAGTTTGGTGTTGTTCTCGAAGTTCTTCGTCAGCCTCTCCTCCTCAATCATACTGGCTCTTTCACGCTTTTCTTTCACTAAAGTTTTAGTGGCAATCTTGCATTGCTGGTATATTTCTTTCCTTATCTCTGTCATACTGGCATTCAGGTTTAAAGAAGATACATATTCCTGCCACGCTTTCTTCTTACTTTCTACGGAGCTTTGCAACTCCGCATCCCACCATGCATCACCTTTTGCTATACTATGCTTCTTTGAGCAACCACATATTTCTTTCGCGGATTCCACCAAACTCTCTTTCAGGCTATTCCAGCATTCATCTACATTTGAGTCCGAAGAGCCTGCTGTCAAAAGCTTGTCCCGGACTCTGTCGTCATACATTCTCCTCACGCTCTCATCTTGCAACTTTTCAACCTTTATTCTTTCAAGGTCTCCGAAGGGGATACGCTCTCGCCAGTGCCTCCACTTCCTGAACAGACCACTAAACCGCGCAACTACGAGATAGTGGTCTGATTCCAGAGTAGGGCCTCTATACGCACGCGTATCTTGTAGTTTGCTTCGGAGACGGTTATCAACCAGGATCAGATCTATCATGCTTTTTTGTTCATTCCTTCTCCACGTATACATATGTATGTCCTTGTGCCGGAATATCGTATTAGACACAAGGAGACCCCTTTCCAAACAAACACCTACAATGAGCTTACCTGCATCGTTCACTCTCTTATCACCATAAGGACCCAGAGCAGCGTCGCAAGTTTGCCGCCTGGTTTCTACCCATCCGTTCAGATCGCCACACAAAATCACCGTTTCGTTAGCCTCAGCCAAATCCAGAACTTCCCTGACATTATCCCAAAACTTCTCAAGGTCCTGGGGTGTCGACGAGCTTACGGAAGCATATGCTGCGACCAAAAATACTCTAGTGACACCCAGTTTTAAACGGCCCCGAGAAGTCTCGCATCGCACAGGCCATAATCTCTCACTCCAGAGGCCAGGCGACGGGACAGCAAGATACCCACCCCCATGCTGGCACGACTGCTCTGCGGTACCCCAGACCACAGAGCCATCGTTCCATCAGGAAGGTCACAGGTTTCACTGCCCCTCCGCTTAGTCTCTGTTACACACAGAGCATCCAGGCGTCTCTCTTTCATCACATCAATCACCTCATGCATCTTATCTTCCATACCACCTCTTACATGCCAAGTGCCTATTCGGCACTCTGCACCCCACGACTCACCAGTTCGGGCCCGGCGTGATGGGTGGCGGCCCCCATCGCCGCTTCCACCTATATTCGCACCGACGGGCCGGTACGCGTCGCCTCGGGGGACGCCCTAGCCCGCACTGCGGTACGTCTTCGGTCCAAGATTGCAGCCATAATGACTGGCAGGGGTCGCGACGAGCACGCTCTTGGACAGACCCCCATCTCTGGAATATGGGATATGAACTAATGATTCAATGAAATCTTCCAGCAACAGCAGCCCCCGCAGGCTGGCGTATATAATTTCGGTGCGGCGCCGGCGGGTGGCCCGCAGGTGCAATTTACCATGGGCAGAGGCGCCAACACGGCCGGCCGACGCATGCGCAGAGCCGTCCGCCGGAACCCCCGATGAACAATCCCAAACCAATCAACGGACTGGATCCACAACTTGTAAGTCTCCTATTTAATAGTAAAGTTAATCTCTATGTAAACCTGTAAGGATGTGTCATGAAATAGTGCATCCTTTAAGGTGGGACTAAAAGCCGTCGCGGGTACGGAACGGTAGCCTTCAGCATTTTAATGTGACTTAAATGAATATAGAATCGATATCGCATACTACAATGTTTTATTTCTACTATGAACTCCACGCTAATTTTATTTTAAGTATATAGTTACTTGCCTTAAATTGCCGTCCGGACTCTGCGCGGCCCTAAAGTTTAAGTTAGCTAATAAATTTTTGTTAGGTTGTATAAACAGTTGATAGACTGGTCGAACATCGGATGATGCGATCGTGCATTGTTATGAATATATTGTTTTTATTTCTCAGACGATATTGTGGTTAAATAAAAATGAAAATAGACCTTATTTGTGACAACTCTAGGTTCGATGGTTAGGTGACGGAGATGTTGCGGGAGGCCAATCTAGGTGAAAATACTTTGGAACAATGTGTCGAACGTTAACTAATTTTACTGAAATTTTAATTGTATATGTATGGGATTATGGTTTTAAATCGCCTGTCAAATAGAATGTGATTGAAGAGAAGAAGACTAGTGTTTATTACTATTGACCAGCCTACTATAATATGTCCGCCGCCTAATCTGTACAGATAAATTACAATTACATTAAATGTTGATTTACAATAATGCACAATAGCAATTCTAATTTTGTGATCGTTTTGTTCCACCAACTCCGATTACGAATTTATTTGTGATTTACCACATAGTTATTTTTTTTAATCAATTTTAAGTAAATAGATTAGTGGTTTATGTATGTGTATTTTAACGTCTTAATAGTGTTATCAGCACTTCGGGCTGGACAGCCGCTGTGTGTGAGGGAAAAGTAGTTTGAGTGGTAAATACTTTATATATCATATTTAAAAACATTCTGCCCATTACTGCGTTATTTCATAACCTGTTAAATTGATTGCCTGTGCCTGTCATATATAAAACTGCGTTTTCATTAGGGGGCAAACGCCCGCGACGTATGTCGCCTGTCGGCAGATGTAGTCGCTTGCCTTCGCACGGCGTATCCGACAATATTGCGTAACTTGCCTTGTCACCATCTTGTGACAGTTCACACCACTCCTTTTCAGACGACATAATATAACACTTGCAAAAATGTAAACAAAAAGTTGTTAATCGTCAGTTTTGTCTAGTGCTTAGGAGGTAGTCCTCTCCATTCACTGGAAAAAGTAATCCTGAGACCGATTTATGCACTAGACAAATTTTTGTCTCGTAAATGTATGTTTCGGTCCGTGTGTTGTGTATATGCATCTACGACACAGGAATAGTTATTGATGTAGGGAAAAAACTAATGACTGTCGACGACTTAAAAGATTGTCTCAAAATATTTGTCCCCTGTGAATACGTCGCTTAATTGTAAAAAAAATATAGTTAATATCTAAAGTGATAAAAATTACTGATGTATAGACAACAATTGCCTTCCTCAAAACATATTTGTTAAACCTTCTCAAATGCGATTCCCTTACACTTGAATGACTAGACATTGTATTAACTTTAAAATAAATAGTATAAATAAGTAGTCGTGACCACACGAAACATAATTATACAGAAATATCAAAATAGATTTATCAGTAATTGTAACTACGATGCCTTTTTAGAATTCAATATGGATATCAATGATTATATACCACAGTTTGTCCATTGCCTTTAGATACATGTACCTATCGATAAATTATACGCTAAAGGTTTGGTCAAATAGCCGACGGAGCGCAACGGGAGCGTGACAGAAGCGCTTATCTACGTTCGGTCGTGAGGTTTGCCGTTGCGCCGAGCGGGGCAGCACTGTGTGGCGTATCCCGTATATTTCAGTACATTGCAACTCCCCAAGCCGCGCCAACGTCGCGGTTCCGTCGCGCTGCGTCGGCTATGCAAAACTTTAACGGTACTTCAGCGTATTGTTCATGTTGGGTTCAACATTCAATAATTGTTTCCCCCGGTTTCAAATGTAATTTAATTATCGTCTTTGTCGCTAAAAACGTTGCTTTATCATAGACGTGTTTAATAGGTTAACTGAAAGGTGTAGTTTTATAAGGTATGGAGGTTTTGGTGAGTTGAGTAATATTTACCACAAAACAGTTAACAAGCAAGTTAAACGTGTGGTTAAAGCTTTTTCCTCTTTTACATAATATCATGTTTTGTGGAAAAAGGTCAAACGAGCTCGCGGGTTGCCTGATGGTAAACAATTTAACATCAACAACAGCCTTTCAGTGTCCTTCTTAGGGTATTCACATAGCATATTTATATTATGCTACTGCAACCACTTCCCGCAAAAAACTAAGGGAAGTTCAGTAACATTGCCAGTTCATACTGCATCGCATTTAAACGACGGTCGTAAAACTTCGATTTGTATGGATGGACATCTCAATGGACCTAAGGGACATGCAAATGTCTCTTACGGCTATTGTGATTTCAAACTTTGTGCTCACAATTTTGCTCCCACGGACATTCTAAAAACCATGTTATATATGAACCCAAACCTAATAGATTCATGCCTAACTTACAGTAAAGCTACTGCTATGAGTTTATTTTCGGAGATGTGCCATATAAGGCTGATTTGTTGGACCCCGAGAATAGTAATAAAACAGATAAGGGCTTGGGCACGTATCCGACGGGGCGAGACGGCGGTACCTGGGAGTTTTTTTTGAGACTTAAGCTTGAACAATGGTCTACTTAGATTACACTAAAGTTTGAATCTCGGGGTGCCCCGAAGAGCGCTTTAATTGTCTTGGAACCCGCAACAAAATTAATTAGAAATAAATGAAAACAGGAGGATTGAATTCCACTTCCCTCCTTCGCAAAGCGGGAGACAGAATACAAAAATTGGTGTTGTGGCATCCGTCGCTTCCCGTCGAGCTGAGTGTCATCTCCGGTCCCATCATTGTCTCGTCCCGTTGTATATGAGGCAGTGCTTTGAATTTTCAATCTGCAAGGGATCTATACGAGATATAATTCTAGAACGTGCGATGCTCGTGAATATATGACTATTTGTGTGACATCTTTAAAAATTCGAAGATTTCCTATTCATCATTACCTTACATAGAATCGTTGATCTTCTAATATGCAATTAATGTTACTTAAAAATGTTTATACTGTATTTAAATAGATTTGATTATTTAACATAATACTCTGGTACATGAAATTGTCGTAAAAGTAATATATTTTGTAAGAATAGGTGTACAAAATTATATCAATGTTAGCGAAACTGGAAACTTTGGTATGCTTGGACCATATTTTATGTCAATACTGTATGAGAGTTTGGATTCCGGGCAAATATATTTCACCTTTCGAGTGTAATCATAATATGAATACCTATCTATCTACATCACCACTTCAGATCTTTCGAGGGGTAGATAAAGAGTACAGTTTCAACAGGTTCTTTCTCTACATACTCATAAGTTCCGTATCATTTATAAGACAACATAGCCACTTACATATGTGTTATATTACGGTCAAGTTACCCGGATCAGTTACTAAGGTGGACTACAGATCTGAACGCGCAGATAAATTGGAAGCCTTTTAAAACAAACACTGTTAGTGTAGTGTATTCGTATTTTTATAAACGGGTATTTAGCAGTTTCAGCGAGAATCAAGAAAAACTCAGACAAATATATCTCATCAATCAATCAGCCTATCGCAGTCCACTGCTGGACATAGGCTTCTCCTAACACGCGCCATTGCACACGGACCTCCGCCTTCCGCATCCAGTCTGTCCCAGCGACCTTTTTGAGGTCGTCGGTCCATCTAGCTGGGGGCCGTCTTACCTTACGCTTACCAAGTCGCGGTCTCCACTCTAGGACACGCTTGCTCCATGGGCCGTCGGTCCTTCTGCAGATGTGACCAGCCCATTGCCACTTTAGCTTACTGAATCTGCGAGCTATGTCGGTCACTTTGGTTCTTTGTCGGATTACCTCGTTATGAATTTTATCCTTCAAAGAGACGACGAGCATAGCTCGCTCCATAGCCTGCTGTGCGACTTTGAATTTGTGGACTAGTCCCACTGTGAGTACCACGTCTCGGCCCCGTAAGTTATAACAGGTAGGACGCATTAAATATATCTAGAAACAATAAAATAAAAAAATATAATGTTGCAGAAAACAAAAAATAAATTAAATATATATGATTAAGTAACCAATTTATTTCTATATGGAAATTAAATTATATTGTTACATATTGCCAGTATTATTAAATTGATGTTTCTTTAAACTCGTTCATTGTGTTAAGTATTATAAATTTGTTTGCGCAAGATTCATTTATGTATTCTCATAAAACAAAAGTGCTTATTTAACTAAACATTTTACTTGACTGAACGAAAGAGGCGCTCCCATCAGCTGGCAGTTAGCAACAGTGACCATCAACTTGAAAAAAAACTTCATCTAATTCTCTCGAATTATTTCTGGAACAGTAAATGTAAACGGTAGAGCATCTAAATGCGAATAAGACTCACGCACAGACGCACACTCCACGCGGCTACTAAGCGTTCATTATGTTCTTAAACTTCATAGCATTGATTTGGTTTCCTTTCTTATATGTGTCTTTCCGTGTGGGGGTCGTTATTTTCCTGGTACCTAGCTATTATGAGCCTCTAGATAGCTGAACGTTATTTTCCTGCTGTCTATCTGTAGCCGATCTTTAGATTTGGGCAAATACTAATTGTGAAAAAAATTAATTTGCAATTGGTCACGGGAGGGACTTGTGGCGTTTGAGGTCCAAAAGTCATTGTTATTCCGGGGTATCTTATGGGGAGGAGTTATAAATTAATTGCAATTGAAATGATTGAACCTACAATTAAACAATATTGAATAATGTCCAACACCGCCGACTAGACAACTACTGGACTGAAATCCATTTTACAGACGCCCTCATACAACTGGTCTTCTGTATAAAGTGAAATTTACATCCTATTTTTGATGATCTCTTCCTTGGATGGTTCAAGAAACTTTATAGAAACATAACCATTATTGCTCTCACTGATCTCAAATGATCGTTTTATAGTGGTATATCAGTGGCATACAAAATACTATTACACGAACATTGCAAGAAGTTATCGTAACGCGTCGCATATGGTCATAGAGAATACGGGCCCATGTGGAGCGACAAGCCATTATGTGAGTGATTTTGTTGTCCAAAGCGTGAGATAATTGTTTTGACCTTCGTATTAAGATGGCGTGCCGTGTCAAAAGTATGTTACGAGAAAACCCGCCTCCAGAATAATTATCATCATCACAGTATTGTGATTTACTCTCGATGCGATTCACGACCAAAATTTTATGTCAAAGAGGAGAAGCCATTGTTTAGCCTCCGGTGTAAGCTGGTAAGGCTGGTATTTTTTTTAGTGGGGCAGGCCTCCACGATGTGAAGAATTAAATTGTATTGAAAAGATTATTTTTGACTTGCGTACAAAACTTTAACACAGTCCGATAAAATTTGGTGCTGCGCGAGTAGTCATTTCGCTCGTGTCGCCTCTGCTGATTCTATGAGAGTTAGTCTTTTTTTTAATACTTTCCATTTGTGTAATTTCTCAGATCTAACATGACATTCAGGTCTGAATTCGCGCTCTAGCAATCGTAACTACTATATTTTTCGTACATTAGAGAAAAATATAAGACAACACGTTTCCTTTTAAAAAGATTTACGTTTGTGATTGTCGCCTACAATTTTGATAAAAAGTAAGAATTAGAAACATCAGTAGAATTGATATACAATACTTGACTTAGTCTAAGATTTTATTATGAGCGGTTGCTGCTTTTTTGAAAAAAATTTAGTAAAGTATCAAATTATATTATTTGTAGTACACAAATGTAGTTTTGTGTACTACAAATAATAAAATAGTCTGGAATTGTGCCTGGTATATGGCAATAGGCTCGCCCCCTATTACATGGGACCTAACATCGTCGGCGAAGCGTGGGTGTACTCAGTACTCCTCTGCCACCCCCTTTGGGGAATATAGGCGTGACGGTGTTATATTATTTATTGAATCTTTAATATTGACTCCCCGTCTGCGTTGTTTGTACTAACATTACTAAAATATTTCTAACACTGAGTAATATATATAAATAATAATATATAATATCAGCCTATACTGCCCACTGCTGGGCAAAGGCCTTCTCTCACAAATTGAGGTGAGAGAGATTAGGTCATACTCCACCACGCGGACCCAGTGCGGATTGGTGGAGGCAGGTTTGTGGCCACCTGCTGTTGGAACTTATCAAGCCGCCTTTAAGGGTTCCAACTCGGCTTAACGACTACCACACTAAGTGGTAGCCGGGACCAACGGCTTAACGTGCCTTCCGAATTTCTAACAATACTAACACTTATAATATCTTGCAATAATCTGTTTTAGAACATGCATGTTTGTGCTAATCACCTTATGCTTCGTCGCAACTAAAATACTTTTTTTGTCGTCAACAGCAACGACTCGAACGGAATCTGAAACATTTACACAATCAATAGGAGCAGATTAAAAGCTGCGTCATCATCACCTGAGTCTATACCCGTCCACTGCTGAACATAGGTCTCCCCAATCGCTCTCCAGCGCGAACGGTTCGATGCCATCTGCATCCAATGACTTCCTGCAATCTTTACAAGATCGTCGGGCCAGCTGGCAGGCGGCCGCCCTACGCTGCGCTTGCCAATATGTGGTCTTCACTCTAGAATCTTTCTGCCCCAACGACAGTTCGATATTCGCGCTATGTGGGCCGCCTAAAAGCTGCGTAAATTGATACAATTACACATGTATCAGTGTATCACGATTTACCGAAAACTGATTTACGAACTATGGTAGGGTTCTTCGATTTGAGCAAAGTTTATGCGATAGGGAGTTAAATTCTATTTTTAATTAGTTCGACGCTGCTGTTTTAGGTCGCTTACACAAAGCTTAGCTTAGCTTTTTTTTCATCTTTGATCGTCTCATACACGCTCGCCGATTTTAGAGATTCGGGTTCATCTTGATTTAAGAGCATTAAAATTTTATACTGGTTGAATGATCATTATATTTATTCTATTGATGTTAACAATTAATCTATACCTTATCGTGTATATAACGTGTTGTCTTTATTTTTCAATAATGTAATTATTAGTTTTATCAATTTTTGTGACATTAGTTTATTTTGATCTTTAATTAGAACTTTACCTATATATTGAATTTGATTAAAATGAAGGTTTATTTTCAATACTGTTTTATTTTGGAGACACGTACAAATATAAATTTAAATCGGCCGTTTTAGTTAAAAATAGGAATTTCAAGTAGTATTTATTAAGTACATTTTTAGTATAATTTTCACACGGGGTTCGCAGATAATATATATATTAATTTTTACTTACTACCATGGACCATATTAACGCACTTACATTAGTTAAATATTAAACAATAAAGAAATGGTTATGAAAAAATGAATCCATTCCCTTGCAGTACCTTAAACATTCTGTGAAAATACATATCAGGATACATAGAGATAGATACATTTTATTGTATACCTACAAACTCGGAAGTACAACAGACAAATCGACGTGTCCAACGAACAGAGTCCTATAATCCAGTATTTATATTTTGCAAAAATAACCTTATCCACGTCCACGAAAGTTGCAAATGCCATTTATTTTGTTTAGCATATGTAACCTTGTTGTATGGGACCGTCGATTACCTATACACCCATTCCGTTTAGCCAAAACTTTTATACGACGGAAGCTGGTCTTCCATCACATTATTGACTACTTAAAGTTAAATAAAATAGCTTATTTTATTGAATTTGATTTAACAGATATATTCGTAATCGTAATTCAGTATAAAACGTATTAACCATAAGAAAATATTCACAATTACCTTATGTAAAGTTTAATTTAGCGTGTGGTCTTCATTGTAATCACGCATTCGTACCAAGTCATTTGTTAAATGTTATTACACAATATATGTTTAGAGAAATATAGCCAAGTATTGGAGAATTTAAGTTATTATAACTTTAAACGGAATGCTAAAGGAATACTGCAGATTGGACTTATCTTAATTAAAATGCGAGATAAATGTGAATCGAAACTATTAAAACAAGCCTTTTCAATCTTATTTTTTTACATGCAAATACAGAAGCGGATTAATGTTGAGAAAGAAGTAAAACTAGTCTTGTTTTACTTAGTGCTGACATGACTCGTATCAATAATTCAAGCCCTGGCATTAAATAAACGCAATAGATTTCAAAATAGGACCAAAAATTTGGTGGCACGAGTGGCCAAGATTAGATGCCATTATAATATGATACTCTCTGTATAGTAAAAGGTTTCGGGGATTATTCGAGTAAGCTCCTCTTTGTGTCGCGTTTCTTATACATAAATCTATAGAATCGTAGCGTCCTAACTGCGTTTTACAGCTAATAAAATCTTATTAAAATAAGACACCATTCATGGTGTGTACACACTATATTATTATGCATACACTTAAATAACAAAAGCTTGACGAAAACGCACAAAACAATCAACTAAAAACATGAAAATCAAGATGTAACGGAAATTATGTTTGCCTAGCTAGATCAGTCTTATAGGCCACGCGGTAAAGAATCAGGCTTGTGCCATGACGCAATCGTATGGATGGTAAGGAATGTGTAGCGGTTCACAATCTGGATGGGAGATCGATGCCTTTATGGGCTTTCGGTTTATTGCGCCAGGTTAGTCACTAATAAAAAGATATGGGATCTCATCCTATACTAAAGAAATTTTAGAGAAATTGGTACTGGCATACGAATATTTCATATTGTGCTGTCGTAGTCAGTTTCGGAACTCAGCACATATTCGTATATACGAATATGTGCCAAGTTTCGTTCCATAGTTAATAATATTTTTAACCTATGGTGACATATAATGCGCGTTTCTTGTTATTATAGTCTTTATTTATAGATATTTTAGGTCCAACCACGTTATTACTAGCTTATTTAGTTATCTCGCCTTCAGACTTATTATGCATACTTGTTGAAATATTTTTACAAATGCGATACGAAATAATTAATAATGTCTGAAAATTCTTACGGTAGTTTTAGAATGTATTTATTTATTAGATAAAACAACAAAAAATAATATTTTGTCAATGTCTCTGGGAGGGTCATCATCGTCAGTAATCATAAATTAGTTTATAATTTTTTATTATAAGTTTAGATGTATGTCCTCGAGTAACAGCACTTTGGCAAAACATTGTAACAGGCAGGGATAGTGAAATTGTATATTGAATATTAAAAAAAAATGTTTGGCGCATCTGCCGCAGTGGTGCGCCCCCAGCGCGACTGGTACGATCTTTTGCTTTAGATCAATGTTGTTAATTGTATATATAGATTTAATTCTCAAAAATGGCGTGTAGTCGCATTTGGAACTATTGTGTAATTTAACTCTTTATTTTTTTAGTAGGTACCGAGAATGACGTCAATGCATCCGAATGCACACTACACAGTCGTAATGTAAAATATATATTAACTACTGTATTTAACAACTATCAGTGGACAATACAGTAAACGAGTAATGGAAGATTGGGGAGCAAAACTAACTTGCAGTTATATGCAGTGACCTTGATATTATGAAATAATGTTGATAATTGATGGACAAAAATTAATATTCGTTGATTTATAAGATGCCTTTAGATTTGTTCCTCAATTAAAATGGCCATTAAAAAAAAACATTTGTTTTTTATTTATATTTTATACCCCCCTGGTGATAATGCGGAGAAATTATGGACAAAAGGAATTATAGTCCGACAAGGATCTTTTGCCTCATGTATGACATTGAAAGGGGGGCGTTGGTGAGAAATTAGGGTTAACATTTAGTAAAATTTTCCTACTTCTAAGGAGATGAAATATCTCCTTAACAGGTGGTTCGGCACGGTTACTAGATAGAAAAAGAACTTGGTGTGTGTGTGTGTGACGTACGCTGTTGGCCGCGAGCCCTTTACAGCTTCACCGGACATAAGGGCGAGCGTGTAACCACTACGCCCGAGCCATAAGGGCAAGGGGCGACATACTCGAGGGCGTCTTGAAGAGGCGCCCTCGAGTATGTGCACCGGTCAACCGCCGGCTATGGGAGGGGATCTACGACTACGTCTTCGTCGCCCGTATTCTGAGCGGAAAGCATGGGGGTACTGGGATCGTAGTCGGCGGAAAAGAACTTTGGTAAATTTGGTAAAACGGCAACTCTGCGACTGCCATGTACTGACATCTCACTTGATGACAGCGTTAGTTTCGAATTTGGCCGCCGGCCAAAAGATTCTTGTCGGACTGTACTACTAAGACATATCTTAAGTCTTGAGAAATATTTGAAAGTGCGCCTTGGGCACACACCATTAGTCCTAGAATCCAAAAGGTTTGTAACCCCTGCTTACCTATGATCTACGCTGTTGGCCGAGGTGCCTCTACACATTCACCGGGCAAGAAGGCGAACTGGCAACAACTACGCTCCAGCCGGAAGAACAAGGTAAGTAATTACGAGTAGCTCATGGGCGCCTCAAGGAGGAACTGCCTCCGCTTGGGCTATCGCTATGGGAAGGGTATATACTAGGTATCTGCGAGTTCTATACATATCAGTGTAAAGCATGAACCATAGTCATCCCTCCAACTTAAAATGATGGAACATGACTGTAGCTTTAGGACGGTTAGAGGTCAGCACCATTAAAATTAAAACCTTGCACTCTCTGGGACAGTCACGCATCCTAAGGTACCTAATATGAATGAATGTAAGGATTTGTCTAAGCAATTCTTAATGCATTCGATAGATGGCACTATGCTATGCTAAGCAGAAAGATAACTTTTTCTGGCTCAACTATCAGCGTGGTAAGAATAGGCGCCCTGGCTTGGCGGATTATGTGGATTCAATTCCCACTCCAACATTTTTCTGCAAATGGGTCACGTATTTGTAATAGTTGAAGCCTAATACTATATCTATGATGGAAGCCGTCAAAAGCCGAAAGACGCCCACTGCAGGGCAAACAAAGATCGCCACGACGGTCGGCTTTGCGCTGTATGCATGTAAAGGTCATTGCAAATTAACTCGATAGAGGGCACCACATGATGCAGAAAGAAAAATGGGGAATGTTAGAGTGGAAGGATTAGAATGTTTGTATCGTTGAGAAAGAAAATTGATCTATTTCAGTTGATCGGACTGGAAGAAGAGTATGCATGACATATGTAAATCATATTTTGTGTCATGTCTTTCTTCGACCGAAAGACGTCCACTGTAGAAGACAGTCGTTATAGCGGACTTTCGGGGTGACCCCCCCACAACGACCGACTTCGTGCTGTACGCAACCACCCTCTACCCGCGACCTTCACAAGGTCATCGGTCTAATTTGTAGGGAGCCTGCCCACTCCACGTTTTCCAGGACGTAGCCGCCATACAAAAACCTTTCTGGCACAACAGCCGTCAGTTCTACAAGCTATGTGCCCCGCCCACTGTTTTGTGTAATGTGTACAGTACGGAACTCTTGAGCTTTCTTAGTTGAATTTCTCAGTTCTTACTTATTGGTGCCTTACTGTTTAGAGTCTGACGGTACACCATGGTAGGTAGGTATATTACTTTTTACGTCTCGTGACAAAAAGTCGGCGATGACTGTGTTAAGTAACGGTTGGCTTCGGTTGGCAGTGAAAGCCGTTGGTCCGGGCTAGGCTTTAGGTTTTTTGTTAGTCGTTAAGCCAAATTGGAAGTCTTATTGGCAGCTTACGCCTGGCGTACAACAGTAGGTAACTACATTGGATCAGTCTATTCACTACTTTGTGAGTATATTACTTAATAAAGTTACTAGTTAGCAACACTCCTTCATCCTATTGGCCTCGAAGAAGACGACTAGAGAAGTAAAATCAATTCATAATCATTTTAGTAAAATGTAGTCCAATGTCTCTGATCACCCCTATTTTGAATACCCTCGTGAAAGTGTCTACATATATACTACCTATTATACTAGGAATAGTATAATAGGTAGTAGATCAAAACTAATATTGATCTGCAACTGTTTCGATTAAACTTTGAATATTTCTCGTAAAGTAATATTCGGATAGCGTTTCGTAATTTGCTTATCAAAGCTTTGTTAATTGAGCGTTCATTTGACTTCAAAGGCTTCGGGAAACTGAATGCATGCGCATGAATAGTTGGTGCGGAGAGGTTCAAATGGAATATCAAATGCAAGACTGAACAAGCAGAGATATTGCGGAATGCATAAATTAAGTGATTTAACAAAGCGAACACATTCCGGATTTTATTAGATGATCATGTATATTAAAGGGTACCTATTTGTATCGACCTAATTTCGTTTTACAGGCGAGGAATAGAATTACGCTACAGGATTCACAATGGTCTCCTTAGATGACGCCAAGGTTTAAACCTTGGGGTGTCCCGGGAAGCGCTTTAATTGTCTTGGAACCCGCAACAAATTTAATTAGAAGGAAAAACAGGAGGAGTAGGATAAATGAGATTCCACTTCCCACCTTGCAAAGCGGGATACACAAAAATAAAAATTAAAGACAAACATTTTTGAATACTCCTAATAAATAAATTGTATATAATACATATATTAAGTCTATCTATCTATATCATCACGCCATATCACACTGTTTGTGGGTAAGTGTTACCTGACTATATCGTCGACTCATTATTGTACAACAAGCAATAATAATTAGGTAATAAATAACCGGTGACGAAAAAAATCTATAAATAATAATAATAGTAATAGCCCGCAGGGCAGCTTGTGGCGAGCTGTTGGTGAGTAATGACACCACGGACCCGAGTGCTTCAGAGAGTCGGTTAGGGCCCCCAACTCGGCGTGTCTTCGTCGGTCGAGTGGAAATCGAAGGGTGCCCGCAGGACTCTCGGCTCTGGCTAGCCTTAATTGGCCGTACAGAGAGTAGCCGTGAGAGCTATAACGACGTAGGAAGATTATGCGTTCCTACGTCGATGTACTCCAGGGGTGGAAGTGTTAAAGGGCATAACGCCGCGAGTTACTTCGGAGAAAGCGCAGCACACCTCTCTACACCCCTGAGCCGCTCACACCGGTGTTGCCCTCAGTTGTCCTAGGACAACCGTTTGAGGGCCCATCTAGTAAGCGGCGAGTCACCGCCGGCCACGGGTAATAAGTTATCACTAATTATGGCCGGTGTCCGTCCCCTTTGAAATAGTCCAGTTTTTGTCCATCAAACCTCATTTACATAGCCCTTGTTTTCTTTCCATAATTTACAATAGTTCTTGCACCTGCCGGGGTCAGTTCGCTGGTTATGTTTCTTCGTTTTCAGCAAGTGATCTCAGCAGGTGGCTTACATAACATTAACTTCTCGCAAAAGGTCTCTACGTGTTGGACCCATGTCCCCATGCAAGCCTTTCAAAGGTCCGGGTAAAGCCCGGGAATCTCAGCGAGATACATATAATAATAATAATACACTTTATTGCACATAAAATATTATGACAAGAAACAAGATCGAACATAGTTATGTTGGTACAGTAAGGCGGCCTTATCGCTTAAAGCGATTTCATCCAGGCAACCTTTAGGTAGAGGACAGAAATGTTAAAAATAAAATGGAAATGGGTAAGGTGCAACAATGAATAAAATAACATAAAAATAAAAATATAAAAAGAAGTAAAATGAAACAAAAAGAACCTATTATACATTACGCAAATGAATGACGAAATAAATAAATTAAAGGAAAGGAGAAGCGAAAGAGATACGAGCAAAGGTAAAAAATTAAAAGGGAACTTGCTAAAGGTGTTAGGTCTGCAGGAAATGTGCTTTAAGATCCCGCTTAAATATTTTCCGGGACTTAGCACGCCTTACAGAATCAGGTAAGGAGTTCCAAAGACGAATACTTTGGACAGTGAAGGAATTAGTAAAGATGTTAGAAGAATGGGTAGGGATAGTTAGGCGAAGTGTCGAAGAGAAACGAAGTTTACGCGACTGAGTAGTGGCGAGAAAGGAAAAACGTTCCTTAAGATACATTGGAGTGCACGGGTTAAATAAGATATTATAGAGTAGTGATAGTACATGCATATTCCTACGGTGATGGACAGGGAGCCACGTAAGTTGAGAACGGAATTCGGATACGTGGTCATATTTACGTAAACCGAATATAAAACGAATGCAATAATTCTGAAGTCTTTCGATTTTATTAAGAAGCTCCACTGAGAAGTCAAGGTAGCAAGAATCAGCGTAGTCAAGAATAGGCAACAGAAGGGATTGTGCAAGCGCAATTTTAGTATTGACAGGCAAGAAATTACGTAGGCGTCTAAGTGAGGCTCCTGAAGCGAAAATCTTCCTGCTAACCTCAGCAACCTGCGGTCTCCACGACAAAGTGTTGTCAAAGATAACACCAAGATTTTTCACCTTGTCGCAGTATGGAATAAGGACCCCGTCGAACGTAATCGCAGGAAGTTGATCAAAGTTAATTCGAGACATATACCAAGGGCTGCCTATCACAATAACTTGAGCTTTGATAGGATTAACTGCTAGGCCATATGACTTACTCCAAGAATTAATAGAATTTAGGTCGCAATATATAGTTTGGATGGCAGTCGATAGATAATGAGCCTGTGAGTATATTTGTAAGTCGTCAGCATAAAGATGATACGATGACGTTAACTCATTGGTAATTGAGTTGATAACGACTGCAAAAAGCAGCGGAGATAGCACACCCCCTTGCGGTACGCCGGCGGAAACTTCACACCAAGAGGAAAAAGTATCGTCTATGCGAATACGTTGCCGACGCCCAGACAGATAGCTACGGAACCAGTCGATCGCCAAAGGAGAAACATTAAGGGAACGCAGCGTAGCAAGCAAGATATCATGATCGACTGTGCTAAACGCATTACTAAAATCAAGAAGAGTAAGAACAGTTAGCTGCTGATTTTTCATTCCAAGCCGAATGTCGTCAGAGATGTTTACAAATGCAGTAGTCGTACTATGACCAGGGCGAAAACCAGATTGATATGGGTCAAGGATATTATGAGCATTCAAGAACCGACTAAACTGATTCTGAATGAGTCGTTCAAGAACTTTAGATAGGAAAGGGAGAATAGAGATTGGACGGTAGTCTGAAGAGGATCCAGGGTTAGCCTTTTTTGGTAAGAGAGTCACTTGAGCGTCCTTCCAGCAATTAGGAAAAACACCAGTCGTGATGGAAGAATTAAGGATATTTTTATTTTATTTATTTATACCGACTTACAACTATTATTACAGGACTATCCCAATACAATAGTGTAATTATAACTTAAGATTACCCATTACCGTAACATAATATGTACAGTGTGACTTGTTTAAATTCATCTATAGAACAACAAAATAAATCAATATTATCGGCAATTACATTTAGCGTGTGCATGATACGCGTTAAGGGCATTTTGTCAAGTAGGTGCGTTCGCTCTCGAGGTACCGCGAAAAGTTGTGGTTTCCTCCTACGGTGCACATAATCATCGGGCACACACAATCCAATCCATTCCAGTATGCTCAGGTTGGATACCTTCCCTCGAAGTAAGCTCAACACATAGTGCGCGAGGTTAAGATCCCTCCTGACTTCCAACTTGTTATATCCTGTCATTCCCAGAATAAACAACGTCGGATACATTAAGGGATAATATGGGTATACACTATACAACCTCCAATACAAATATCTTGTGAACTTGTTCTGAATGCGCTCCACCATGAGACTGTACTTAGCTTCGTGTGGTGCCCACACTGCCGCGTTGCTCTCGAGCTGGCTTCTTACCAATGCATCGTACAATACTTTTACGGCCTTAATACTTTTAAATTCACCCACTTGCCGAAGTACGAATCTCAAAGTCTTATAGGCCTTTTTACATACATTCATAAAGTGTGCTCGGAAGTTCAGGTCGGCTGTCATGTGAACTCCCAAGTCTCTCACAGTGTCTATTCTTTTTATTGGCACACCTTGAACTTCGTAGTCATGGAGCAGTGTCTTTTTCGCCTTATTAAATGTTAACACTAAACATTTGGCAGTGTTAAACTATAATTTATTTTTCTGACTCCATTCCACTACCCTATCAACGTCCTGCTGGAGGCGCTCACAGTCATCCTTATCCCTGATACCCATAAGCAATTTGAGGTCATCTCCGAACAACAGGCATTTGGCTTCCTTGACTACCTCAGGCAAATCATTTATCATAAGTATAAACAGTAACGGCCCCAAGTTGCTTCCTTGACTCACACCAGTGTTAGTAAAATAACGGTCAGACTTACAACCCGCGTATTCCACATATTGCTGTCTGCCCCTCATGTAGTCGGCAAAGAATTGCAGTAGTTGATTGGTGCAACCAATGGTAGCCAACTTAGTTAGGAGTACGTCGTTATTTACCAAGTCGAAAGCTTTACGAAAGTCAAAATAGGTGGCATCGACCTGCACTCCCGCGTCGACGTGCAGTACGATGTAGGCCATGGCACCAAGAAGGTTACTGGTTGTGCTGCGAGTTTGTCGGAACCCATGTTGAGCGTCTGAGAGTTGGGCAGCCACCTGTTTTTGAACGCTATTCTGTACTGCAGATTCAAACACCTTCGCTGGCGTTGATCAAATTGCAATTGGCCTAAACCCAGTTATGTCTGTCCCAGGATCCCCTTTTGGTATAGGTATAACCCTGGTAATTTTCCAGCGCTGTGGAAAATATGACGCTTTTAAACACAAATTAAAAATGTGATTGAGAGGTTTTACCAAGCTGCTCCCACAATCCCTAACAATAAATACGGGTATGCCGTCCGGACCCGCGGAACGTTTTCGCTTTAGCCTCGAGAGAGCGGTGCGAACTTCCTCAGTACTCAATCGGGGGACGTGCACGCGAATAGCGCCCGCTCTGGCCGCCGCTGCTGCCTCCCCCACGTTTAGGATAGCCTGGTCCCTTCCGTACACAAAATAAAAGTATTTGGCAAACTCAGATGCACATACCGACTCGGATAATATGTGACCATCTTTAGTAATGTTTTTGCGATTTTTGGAACCCCGTTTTGATCTTACGTAACCCCAAAACGATCCTGGATCTACTGACAAACTTCGTTGTAGTCCGTCCTGGTAATCTTCATACGCTCTTTCTAATAAGTCTTTCACTTTTGCTCTCACAATTGAGAACTCCGCGTTATTGTTTTTTGACCCACTACACTTGTATCGCTTATGTAGTCTAGCCTTAAGTTTTATATTACTAATAATGTCTGGCGTGCACCACTTTGGGTACCTATACCGTGAGTTTACCATTCTAAAGATTTTTTTGGGTACCCAACTATCAATTATATTGTTAAGTGCTCCGTAGAAAAAATCCAAGGCCTTTTCTGGTTCCTGGATACCATACAACAGACTCCAATCGATGGCTGCTATTGAAGGGTACAACTCAAGAAAATTCGCTTTAGTAAAATTCCACTCTCGTGTTTGTGTAAGATCTTGCTCATGAGTGTCTACCACTTCATCAGAACAGCCACCGAGCTGGACAGAGACCACGAGCGGCGGGTGGTGCAGGTCGATCGCAACCAATGCTTCGTCCGCCGCGCACACAGACATGCCCCCCTCCAAACTCAACGAGCTTAACACTAAATCTAATTGCCGATTATTACAGTTCGGTATTGATTTTTTTGAACAAGTTCACAGAAGGTCATAACATATTCAAAATAATTTATGATATTTTCGTTACTAGAATATAAATTAAAATCACCTAACACTATAATTATTGCATTTAATACAACATATTATTGTATTTAGTACAACACTGTTCAATAATCCTAAATAACTGCATATATTCCATTTCGCTACTCCCAGGAGGAATATGGACAACACAACATAAAAACAAATGTCTGTAGTTCAATACACGCTATAGCATACAATCTCAAACGAACAGTTATCAATGACGACATCGCCCGGTACCGCCACTTTACGCAGTTCAAAACGGTGTGTGGCCACGAGAAACGCTCCGCCTTGCTTACGCCCGTCCGCTCTGTCGCACCGTATTATTTGGTATCCAGGCGGTATTATTTCTGCGTCTCGTACAGAATCATTGCAACCTGTTTCCGTTATTGCAAAAATATCGGCACCAGATACTTCAATATTCTTGTAGAATGAGTTTAATTTTGTTCGAAGACCTCTGACATTCTGGTAGAATATTTCTATACTACTATTTTTCTTGTACTGCTTTACTTGTAGATCTCCATCTCCAGAAACCAAATCCATTCCTCGAACTCAACATTTATTGGCCAAATTTCCGGTGAATTCTACTTTTCATATGCTGATTCAGGAACAGAAATAATATAAGAGGCATAATCCCTGTCTGTTTTATGCTTAATCTTTTCAATCTTGACTCTTACTGCCGAACCACAAATATGTTTGACGTGAGTTGTTAACTTTTCTATAGTTGTTTCGACACTCAGGCGCCAGACATGAAGAGATTTCTTTCGTTCCGTACCTTGGATTTCAATTAAATCCTTATTTTGGCCTCTTTTGACATCCTTCAGTTGAAAATTGCCATTCTTTCCTTTGTTTGAACTTTGCAAGACGTCAGACCCTGGTAGTAATTTTTTACTCTTATTAGTTTCTTTTTACTGACAGCAACCCATCCACTTTGACGTGTCTCAGGCTTAATAGGCAAGTTTTCGCTTAATTTACTATTTACCGTGTTTGGAGATTGTTGTACCTCGCCCTCAGCAAAATACGTGGTTTTAGTGGCCACATACTCACAACTTTTTTTAGCGGGGGTAGTTGCGAACGGTATTTTTATGTTTAATTGATCTTTTGATGTATTTATTTGAAAATTTGTGACTGTTGAGGCAGAAATATTGTCAATTACAACCGGTTCAATCGTTACACTAGTATTTTCTACATCATTGATCAGTGATTGGAGTTGCTGGTTACTATTTGTTAGCGCTGTGAATTGTTTATTAAGTGATTTTGACTTGCAGTTACTTTCATTAAGTACCGTTATGCTATTTTTCAACTCTAATAAATCTCGTTGAGTAGACAAGCATAGCTGTTGAATGTTTTTTATAGCCTTTGCTTGAGTATCTAAGTGAGACAGTACCTCTGAACGGAATGTTTTTAACTCAGCCAACAAGTCGCTATCAGACTCCACCATTGACTCGCGAGTCCTGTTACCGCTGCCGCGCTTGGTATTGACATCCAATGTCAAGAATGATATCTTAGGCTCTAGAGTGCCACGAACTGGTGTGTTCTGGTTAAAAGATGTAGGTTTTGAGCAAACACACTCGGGACATATCCATTGCTGTTTTTGTTCCACCGTTAACGATTCGAAATGTTGTTTGTTCATACCGAGGCACTTTAAATCGAACACTTTCTTGCACTTTCCTTCTGAGCACTGCATTTTTAATTCCTTTGACAATTCTTCCCCACAAGCTTGGCAATTCATGATGGTTAAGAAATAAAGAAAACAAAACGAACGCAGTAAACACGTCCGCCCGGCACGCAGGTCGCGTAATGATATGAGTGATAATGGGGCATAAAGAGTCAAGAATAGGTATGATCATATTACGACTAATACTGGTAATTCCGACGGCATTTGAAGTAATGGAAAGAATACTATTTTTAACATCTTGTTCAGAAACCGTTGTGAATAAAAATGAAGGATAATCAGGGACAATCTGTGCATTAAGCAGATGAAGCGTGTTAGCTTTAATAGTATTAGCCAACACTGACGACTTAGAGAAGTGCTGGTTAAGTTGCTCCATATCGATGTCACTTAATGCAGCATCTTGTGGAGATTTACCTACTCCTAAGGTCCGAAGGAACCTCCAGACTTTGGCGGGATCACCGTTTTCAACAGAGCGATGGATGTGACGCCTCTGTGCATCCCTGCAAGCTGTGTTACATCGGTTCCTAGCCCGATGATATTTGTCCCGGTACTTATCCCTGGAATCAACCTTGTATCTCGACTTAGCTCGATTCTTCTTATCTATGAGAACCTTGATGTCTTCAGTAAGCCAAGGAGCAGGAAGATGCCTCATTTTAACTTCACGGATAGGAGTATACATGCTCCTATCCGTGCTCAAATAGTTCTGTGAGTAGTATATTGAACATAGCAATCTTATTGTTAACCGTTTCCTCCTGCTCAACTACAGACCAGTTTGCTTTGCCTGTATGTTCTTGGAGATGATCAAGGTTCATTGCACCAAAGTTGCGCTGCAGAAAATTCTTTGGTTTAGTTCTAGACGGACGAATCTTGTAAGATAGAAAGATTAAATCATGATAGGAAAAGGCATCAGCACTATATTGGCCACATTTGACAACATGTTCAAGAGAAGAGACTATAATTAAGTCTAATAAGGGAAGGAGTAGAGTTTGAGGCATGATGAGTTGCTGTAAGTGGGAGAATAAGCATATTACTAGAATCGAATACGAGCTAAAATCTATAAATACTGAGTGGTCTTTTTAACACTGTTTATGCTCATACGGATTACTAGTGCGTGTCGGTGCATTAAGTGTGGTTGGTTACGGCTACACCCTAATTATTACCGAAAGGCGCTGGTTGGTTTTATTAATTGAAAAACAAAGAAAGAACTATATTACTTTACTCTATGAAAAATCAATTACACTCGCGCTGGCGTCTAGCGGCACAAACAAGCACAGCCTCCCCGCTTCCCAGCTAGAATCGCACTGATCGGCGCGGCGCGCACGCCGCGGCTGGCAACAGACGGTGGGGAGGTAAGGTGCGGGGCGCGTTTGCGCATGCGCTCGGTGCATAGGCACCTACGCCGTGTCGCCGCACCGATCATGTACTTACATAAAAAACGCACATTACATAATCAACCTCAGATCGCTGTATTGCCTACAATTCCACCCCCTTGTTTCTAAACACACAAGTCAGTGGGCAATACAACGACCTTTACAACCGGTCTCATCATCAAATGACCTTTACTGGTCTTTACAGTAACGACCCTCACTTGGCCGTCACGATCCGGGTGGACCATGGTAATTATACCTCTGGGCCAGACGTTTCGTGGTTGGTTATCATCCACAAGGAGGACTACATCTCCTACTTTGACGGCAGGCGTTGAATTAACCCATTTCTGGCGTCTCTGCAAAGTGGGGATATATTCCTTCCGCCAACGTCTCCAGAACATATCCGCTAGAGCTTGTGCCTTGCGCCAAACTTTACGTCCGTTCAGGTCTGATGCGTCGAATGTACCAAGAGTTGATGCACCAGAAGCGGTACCTATCAATAAATAATTGGGAGTCAAAGCGACAGGGCCATCGGGTTCCGAGAGCCTTGATACTTGGCCGCCGCGTCGTAAACAAGTCTAAGTCGATTGGGTTTATTCGGGTTCGTGACCCCAAAGTGTGGTAACCACCATACGGGACTTACACTAACGAGATCATATAAACTATCTACCTCCGACATAACATTAGCCGACTCTCGGTCGGACACGGAGGCTATACCTACCGGTCCATGTACAACCCACCCTAACCTTGTACGCGACGCTACGGGTTGACCGGATCTACCTTGCCGTATCTCGTTATTTACGATTTACTCCCAATTATCCTGTCCGATTAAAATTAATGGCTTGGCATATGACACAGAATCATAAAAATCTAAATCATTTGAATGTGCATTATGGAAGATTCCAGCGGGTATATTCTGGGGCGGTAGATCAATATTTTGTATGGTACGCATTCAATGATAGTACGGAAATCAATATTCTGATTAACACCATTAGGGCCGCGGATGGAACGAATGTTGGAACTCTGTACTCTCTGCCTACCCCGCAAGGGATCTGGCGTGAGGTTATAGATAGATAGATAGATAGATAGGGCCGCGGATTTGCGCGCTTATCCTATGTGAATTATTGTCCGATACAGTGTGACCGCGTGCACTTAACAATCTTTACCAGGGATGATGGCCCACTTAAATTCGAAAACACACTGCTATCTATTAAAGAAACTGTGGCACCATTATCAAGAAGGGCATAACAACTTTGTTCATGGTTATCAACAATAACAGTCACAGGAATAACTTTCAATAATGTCTTTGTGAATTGCTCACCCATACTCGTAACCGACTCGGCGCTCGTAGTCGGTGCAGCTCGTAACTCGTGCGGCGGGGCGACGAGCGCGCGCGTTGCCTCGCGTACCGGCGGGATCACGCGCGCCGCCGAAGCGATCGTCGAGCGCGCACTGCTCGACTTACCGTAGTGGAGAAGCGTATGATGCGGCGAACGACATTACGCGCATCGGTTAACGTAACACTGATAACGAGAATGTTGCTTCACTAAACACTTAAAACATAGTTTGTTTACCTTGATAAAGTCCCACCACTCTGCTTCACTTTTCCCTACGAACACATCACACTGGGGTAAGAGGTGGTTTTTACCGCACAACACACACGACACTTCTGTCGATAGCTGACGAGTCGCTGGCACTCGGCGTAACGACGACGTTCTCGGTGACGATTCCTCCGGCAGGTCCACGCTTGTATGTGGTCGATGAGTAATCCGATGGGTCGCTCGATGATAGCGGGGCGTATCGACCGCGCCGGAGTTGTTAGTGGCGGCGGTGGACCGATATCGCTCGTGGTAGTTATTGGTGCTTGCTTCGGTGTTCACGGGTATGTAATACTATGCCGCTTGCGATATATGGCTGAGGAACTCTAATACAATCATTAGGTTGGGTGAAATTCGTAGATCTTCTTTTGTATTTCTCTTCATTACGTACTCTCCGTAATGTAATCGCTGTACGGGTGTGAGTTTATTTAACACCTCGTGCGTTTTTGAGGGTTATTTATATAGCCATCTGCCTTGATATTCTTTAACATAAAAACGCAATTTCGAACAACGGACGTCATCGCTCGTTGTTCCGCTCCACTCTCGGATACCCGTGGTAGACCTCTTATTTTTCGTAACGCTGTCTCTAGTAACAGATTAGGACACCCGAATTCCTCTTCCAGGGCGTCAATGATATCAGCGGGTCCCGACCCGGTGCGTAGCAGATCCTCTACTGTCCACTTGGTCGCACCACGCAGCGATGTTTGCAGACGTACTATGTTTTCGTAACTATTGTAGTTCGGCGCCGTGGTCTCGTAGGCCCTTCTGAACGACAACCAATCTACCGGATTACCATCGAATATCGGTAGGTCAAAAGCCAAAGAATACCTATGTATTCTTTGGCTTCTGATTCACCATATTCGTAATAATGACGTCAGCCAGTCGTAAAATATCAGACGACGCTTCGCCATGTGCCGGCGCGGTGGGTGCAGGGTGCTCGGGCTCCGTCGGGCGTGTCGTGCCCGAGCACGCGGCGCCAGCCGGTACCGGCGGCAGCTCCTCGACGTGCTCGCGCTGTTTCGTATCTAGCCACTCACATACAACAACGCCACCACACACACTATGCGGCTTTTCCATCTCCTCTTCATCATCTATTTCTGCGACGCTAACTTCTTCTTTATGAGATCTTCTCGAACCTTCGCCAGTTCCTTCTCCGCTTCATACTCGGCACGCAGGCGCAATGCTTCTCGGCTTGAGCGACTTGACCTTGAACAGCGCGACATGGCTACACAATCACTACGCGGGATCGTAGTGACACACGTCGCGTCGGATCCTGATCCTCCAGCATAAGCGCGAGCTTTGCTCCTCGTGATTACACGATTGTCTTCCTCCATTCTCACAAGATCCGGGTCGAATTATAGGACCACATATCGATAGGCGCTGGTTGGTTTTATTATTTGAAAAACAAAGAAAAACAACTATATTACTTTACTCTATGAAAAAACAATTACACTTGCGTTGGCGTCTAGCGGCACAAACAAGAACAGCCTTCCCGCTTCCCAGCTAGAATCGCACTGATCGGCGCGGCGCGCACGCCGCGGCTGGCAACAGACGGCGGGGAGGTAACTTTAAGCCATGGTTACACTTTGCGACCGCGACTCCGACCTGACAGCCTTGAGTCGCCATTACAAGGCGGTCAGGTCGGAGTCAGAGTTGGATTCAACTTCACTGCGACCAAGGGCTTTTAATGATGCAGTCATCGTTATGATAAACATCAATGTATCAAACCTCAAATCATACATCGATACATCGCCAATAAAGAAAGCTTAATAAAAGATTGATGTTTCGATACATCATCAATCACTTTCATTTTCACATAATTTTTTACACGACAACAGTATCATATTATATCGATACATTGATATTTATCATAAAGATGACTGCATCACTAAATGTCTTTGGTCGCAGTCGCAGTCGCGTCGGCGGTTGGATCCAACTCTGACTCCGACCTGACCGTTTCAAGGCTGTCAGGTCGGAGTCGTGGTCGCAAAGTATAATCACGGCTTAAGGTGCGGGGCGCGTTTGCGCATGCGCTCGGTGCATAGGTACCTACGCCGTGTCGCCGCACCGATCATGTGCTTACATAAAAAACGCACATTACATAATCAACCTCAGATTAAAGTTGCGCGACTGCGAATAATCAGACTATTCGAATCATCTACAACTACTAATTTTCTGATTCGACTTGAACATTAGTTATATACTAATTTTTATATTCGAATGACGACTACTAATTAGTAACTACTAATGGCGATTCGAATAGATTATCTGCGACTCTCAACCGATTATAAATGAATTATTCGAAAGATTCGCCGCTTCTCGCGCCAAAATAAATTACGTGTGCGAGTGAGTAGTACCAACTAAACCAAATAACAACGCTCCTGCCGGTTTATGTTTAAAAGTGCGCTTTAATAAAGTTTCTAGTTTAGAATTTAAATATAATCTGCACGCGGTATTCAAGTGCTGGTATAAACAAACAGCTGATAGTACATATTTTTAAAAGCGCTTACAGTGCTTCAGCAATAAAAGCGAACGTGGGGGTAAGCGGTCTAAATGATGGTAACTTACTTTCCTTTGTACTCTGTGGTGCGACCGATAGGTGAATTATTCGTTCGCCGAACTTTTTATTCATTATTCCTTCATTCGGTCCAGCAAGTCGAATGGGAGGCAGTTAGTAACTAATTTTTGTGAATCATTCGAATAATTCGAATGATTTATAAAGTCGAATGATTCGAATGCAATCATTCGCAGTCGCGCATCGCTACCTTAGATCGCTGTATTGCCTACACTAATTAGGAGCCGCCATCCTACATCGGTTCTTTGATGACTCCAGTTATACAAGCTATTATTTAACTTTGCCTTGTTGCATCTGTATGCTTAGTCGAAATCTCGCAAGCTAATTTCGAAGAACTTCCTCTTGAATTATCAAGTTCCAGGGACAATGCATTTGTTTGATGGAGTTGAACTGATGTTGTAGCCAGTATTGTCTCATTATCGGTACTTTTGACCACAGCGTTGTCTGCTTAAAATTTGGTAAGTAGGTAGGTATACAGATTCAGTTTACATGACAAGCCCGTCATCATCATCCAAAAGATGTCTACTGAAAGACAAAAATCCTTCGTTTTTATAATATCGCTAGCAGTTTCCTGCCGTTTCGCACTCTGTCGACAACAGCGCCACTTATAGCTAAGAACTATCCAGGTTTCTTAAAAATATATGCTATCCTCAATTTGTCTATCTATATCCTCACGCCAGAACCCTTGTGGGGTAGGCAGAGAGTACAGAGTTCCAACAGGTTCTTTCGTTAGAGGCTTCTCTTGCTTCCCCCATTCTCATAGTTCGTCTCATACACGCTCGCTGGTTACGGAGATTCTTGCCTTGCCCTTCAGATAAGACGAAGAAGATTGTATATCTGTGTTGTAATTCTTCCCATCTTGTTTCAATATTATTTCTATATGCCCGAGCCACCGGAGCCATCTTTACATCGATGTTGCCGTTTACAAATTATTAAAAATACATTTATTACAGACAAAAGTCATTTGGTAAAATATTAATATATTTAAAATATTTTTGGAAAATTATCTAATCGCCACGAGTACTCACATCCTCACTGGCCTCAACAAACCCAAACCCGTCTACACGGGTGCCCTTTTCTTCGATGTCGCAAAGGCGTTTGACAAAGACTGGCACAACGCCTTGATCTACAAGCTTTCTTTCTTTCTTTAATAAAAAAAACGTACGTTTACCTAATGGGTATGCCGGACAGACTCGCGCTCATCTTACGAGACTTCTTGTCGAATCGTGCCTATCGGTATCGCGTCGAAATAACGCGCTCTACCCCCCAGACCATACAAGCTGGTGTCCCACAAGGCTCAGCTCTCTCCCCCCTTCTATTCAGCCTTTACACGAAAAATATCCCTCGTTCAAGTAAGGTGCACCTAGCCCTATTCGCGGTTGATACCGCTCTCTATTTCTCGCATAGGAATAAGGGTTTCATTACCAGAAACCTTCAGGCAGCCGCCAATACCCTAGGGGATTGGTTCAGGAAGTGGCGTATTGAGGTGAACCCGGACAAGAGCGCTGTGGTGTTCTTCTCCAGAGGTGCCACCCCGCGCCCTTCCCTGCGCCACCCCAGAAGCAATCTCGGTCAAGTGACCATGTTCGACCTACCTATTCCCTGGGTCAAACAGGTCAAATATCTAGGGTTCACACTAAACAATACCATGACCTTCGGACCGAACATCAAGCGAGGCCGTAAACAAGCAGCCTTTGTGCTCGGTCGGCTTTACACAATGATTTGCAAACGGAGTGAAATGTCCCTTAGGAATATGGTAGCACTTTACAAAACTTGTATACGGCCCGCTCTTACATCGATAGACTCCAAACGGTTCAATCCCGTTTCCTCCCCAAAGCCGTCGGAGCCCGTGGTTCATACGGAATGTCGATCTCCATTTCGAACCTATTCGCGCCTTTATTAAAAAGGCGACAACCCGATATTTCGCGAACGCGTCCAATCATAGAAATCCGCTTATCGTAGCCGCAGCCGACTACGAACCTAACTCCCCTCCTATCAGCCGCTACCGCCGTCCGCGGCATGTTCTCTCCAACCCTCCCGATGCCCTGACATCCCTTCTTTCGGATACAGATACCGCACACAGGATCAGACACCGGCCGAGTTAGGTTCGTAGTGGGCGGCGACTACGATTAGCGGATTCCTATGAATGGACGCGTTCGCGAAATATCGGGTTGTCTTCATTTTAATAAAGGCGCGCATAGGTTCGAGACCGAGATCGGAATGAGCTTCACACTACACTCAAAGGCTTTTCTTTTATTATGGCGTTACTAGTTTAACACATTGCAAAATCCACAATCAAAGAATACAATAACATCGATGCACAAACAGAGTTCTATACTTTGTCATGATAGCAATGAAATGCCATGAGGAGGCAGATCCCTATGAGCAGCAGCAGATACATGGATACATATTGCATCTGATCCGTTCACATGACGAGATTAAGTAAAAGCCTTGAAATAGTTGAACAAGTTTCTTGAACTAAGCTTTTATTGGCGTGTGAATTTGTACTAAAAGTATATAATGGAAATATTCTTCATCCAATGTTGTCTACGAGTTCCGATTTCTAGTAGGCAAATGGAAAAACTATGCAGTTTGATAATATGAAGTTTTTTTACGTAAAAATGTTCACAAGTAAAGCAAATGAATCCTTTACATCCTATTCGTAACAAAATATGCAAACATGAGGATGTAGTAGAGCTAGGTATTAAATACAATAAAATTATAACTAAATATTGTTACTAAAAAAATGTAATCAGTACAAAATTCTGATAGGTAAATACTAACAAATCAAAGATACCTTAAAACACATTAAAATTATACACGGCAATTAGGAAGCACTGATATTATCTGTAATTATTAAATATCGTCAAGCAAAAGTATGGTCCAATTATGAAAATAACATTTACGCACTTTGCCCTGCACGGGAATCCATACGAATGATGCGATACTTTCACTGAGCGACATCCATTCAAACCGCTAATATAGGTCGTTATGGGAGCTTACCACAATTCTCTTAGTAGTATTGTTGTAATCTTACTTTGCTGTGAGATAGAGACGTGGGTATACCCCGTTTATAGTTGTCTTAATTAATAGGTTGTGGGAACCTCCCGGTTAAAGACGCTGTACGTTATTACTGTGTTAAAAATTCACAATACCCCTGTTTTAAATTCAACCTGCGCACGTGATAGAGCGCGGGGAAATGGACATGAAGTTTCTTGTTTACGCCGAGGTTTACATTCCCGCGCTGGTCACGACCATTTCTATGCTCATTGTTCTGCGAGTGGGCTGAATATAACCAGGGATTACAGGTATTTTATGGCAATAGTATAATCAAAATTAGAACGTGTTCATTGGTTCCTGAATATAAGCACCCATCGTCCTTCCTATCTTGCTGAAGAACACATGTTTGTGGCCGTGGCCTGGAATACCGCACGTCAGGGGCTGCACCTTATACCGGCCCACTCCAGGCCACACAATCACACGCTGGTAGCCTGGCGGCTTATCATACGAGCTGTTGAAGCCACGCTTATTTTGCACAAACACTTTAGGCTTATTAATATTCCAATGTGCAGGCCCCGGGTCTTCGGGTCTTTGGAAACGCATAGCTAAGTCTACAAGAGCATTCCTGCCTCTGTACGGAAGACTTCTGTTGGTTTTGTTCATTTCACCGAAATGAGACTTCTTGTAGGTTTCAAAACTGCCTTTTAGGTTGATCGGCCAGGTCGAAGCGGAACATTTCAGAGTCGTATTAAAGTGATTCTTTATCGTAGTCCCATCTCTCGGATCCGTGAACAAATCGTAAGGTCCTCTTCGAGACACAATCTTTTTAGACTTCTGGTCGATTGCTTCTTTATCTAGAATCCTGTAGCGGTCAGGAGCTAGCGCCCATTTCGCCGCGGTGTCTTTAAATCGACACGGTTCCTCTCTATCAAATGACGGACGTTTCGAATGTGGCCCGAACGGAGCTTTGAAAGGTACAGCTTTATAATAGGTGCCAGGACCGGGAATATGGTTCTTAGAAGGTTGACTTCGGGATGTCCTTCCGAAACCAACGTTGGGGCAGGCTGATTGGTATTTAGGTAAATCCCCAACTTCGTGCCACGCGGGGCCTAGTAGAGATTGGAGCCATCTACGCATCGTTAACATCGCTTGGTTTCTGTAACCGAGGTTGTTTGCCCATTCTTCCAGTTCGCTTTTGTACCGCCACGGGTCTTTATCAGTTACACGGTTTTTGTTGACTTCAAACATTTTGTGTAGTGATTTAGGACTGTAGAGGCATGGGTCGCAGCCATCAGGTCTTGCAGTGTAAAGCCCGCTGGGGTCCAAGCTAGGGTGCACTGTGATTTTGCCGAACCTCTTCACGCTGGACCCGAAACCTATACATTTATCGGAGCCAGACATTTTGAAAAGTTTGTTCTTGTAAATAAGTAACTATAAAAACTATGTAATTCGTTCTAAAACAAAATCAAGTTTCACTGTGACATTTTGGAATTTATTTAAATGCCAACAATGTTGTGTTATTAGTTTATGATAAATGACCACGTGAGAGGTTTATGTTGTATGGCCTCTGTGTAGGCGGAGGTCGAACGGAGTTTCGAAACTCCAAACTTTCCTTTTTATGAATAGGGCATGGATATATTACAATGGATTGAGCACTCTGCGAAAAAAACGTGATGACAACGATACTCAGAGCTCTACGACTCTTTTTAAGTAGGGTAACCACAAATTGGTATGATTCTGGACTTGATGACATATAATTAACGAATAATTCTCGGGCACTGTTTATTGCCGTAATTCCTTCTTTCTACGCATATGCCACATCTTAAATGAGTAGTAGTTAAAGTTTTAGATTAAATTGCCTATTTTATTGCATACTGTACATTATTTTCAGAATCTGTAAATTTAGCTTCAAATATCGCAAAAATGAAAGATTTTATGTATCTACAACGGTTGAGATAGCTGCCCTTACTGCCCAGCTGCCAATCTTAATCGGAATTCGAATTGAGAATCTTGTTCGTTTTGTAAAAAGTAACAAAGACTCTACCATCACTTCGGAATGCTATTCCTGTGGAGAAGAAGGAGAAAAGAACGGTTACTCTTTAAAAATAGGTTTTTTACATATTCTTTTTCTATCTACATTTTGTAGTAGGGTATGGGAGAACAATGCAAGCTGGTCTATCAGGTGGGTCTTAATTAAATTAAACAAATTATAACATTCACGAGAATGGCTACATGGTTCCCTCATTTGCAGAGAAAGAAATGAGAAAAAAAATAGAAATTTTGCTAAATTAATAAAAGGAGGAGAGGGAATAATAGTAATATCATCCTATACTGCCCACTGCTGGGCAAAGGCCTTCCCTCACAAACCACTAAACTACCACATTAAGTCGTAACCTGGACCAACGGCTTAACGTGCCTTCCGAAGCACGGAGACGCTCGAATATGAAAATGCCACAAACGGTTAGCCATCTCAGGCCGACCGAGTCGAACGCTGCTTAACCTTGGTGATCGGTAAGAACACCGCGGTCGCACAGCGCTACGGCGCGCTACCTCAGGAGCGGGAATATTAAATAATAATAGCGGAATAAGTTATCTATATTCAGGTGGAGCTGTACCAGCATCTACCAAGCATTTTTGTCTTTTAAATAATCATCTATCCTATAATAAGCTCGCTTACTAAGCGTACGTTTAATACAAGCTTTGAATTTATTTTCACTAAGTTTAGTGCCGTCAGGAAGAATTTTATTATAAAATCTAACACAGTACTCCATGAAAGAAGTGTGAATTTTTGACAGACGAAATTGCGGTTGATCTAATTTTATTTCTATGTCACGTGTTATAGCAATGCCTATCACCTATCTGATTAAACAGATCTATATTTTTAACCAACTTCTAAAGAAGAGGAGGTTCTCAATTCGACTGTATGTTTTTTTTGTATGTATGTTACGCGATCATTCCGCCAATTATAAATCAATTTTGATG
Organism: Phalera bucephala; assembly: GCA_905147815.2. NCBI lineage: Eukaryota > Metazoa > Arthropoda > Insecta > Lepidoptera > Notodontidae > Phalera > Phalera bucephala. Next base: position 22,050,268 of record LR990609.1, on the reverse strand, counting down.
ATTCTTTTTGCATTAGGTTTAGTATAGCTCCAAGGTAATCCCATTTTAATTTCATCGGTATTGGACCTTGACTTAGAAGATACACCAGGAAACTCCTTAACGACAAGCAATACGAATGCGTAGATCGAGATATTATGGGTACGTCAATCCTATGGGTACCCCGCCATAGAACTAATCAGAATATTAACCGACTTCAAAAAAGGAGGAGGTTGATAATTCGTTGTTGTTTTCTTATAACGTCTTAATTTATGAACTGATTTTAATGATTCTTTTTGCGTTGGGTTTAGTATAGTTTCGAGGTGGTCCCATTTTAATGAAATCGGTATTGAACTTTGGACTTTGAAGACCAGGGGACTCCTTAATGGCGAACAGCACGAATGTATGAATTCCGTTATTATGGTTATTATAACAATCCTGTAGGTACCTTGCTGTACAACTCAGCAAAATAATATAATATAGGCATATAAATATTAGTAAATAATTCGCTTGTCACTTATAATTTTAAAATAAAAATCTTTCAAAAAAAAGTAAAACCGACTTCAAAAAGCAAAAAATAAATATTTGAAGTCGGTGCTAAGTTGCCGACTGCATTCACCAGTACCGACATCAAATATTTATTTTTTGCATTTTGAAGACGGTTTTATTTTTTTTTTAAGATTTTTTTCTTGATATTGTTATGTTTTCATAAATATACTGATACGGGACGGTCATAATATTGGCTTCTTTAAACAATTTTTTTAGAGTATCGTGACTATTTCAGTTATAGATGGCTCTTATAGCTCTTATTTGTCAGATAAAAATAGACTTAATGTCAGCTGCCCTACCCAACAATAATATACGTTACGGTGTTAAAAAATATTGACCGGGTTGAATGAAATCGCACGAATCTTATATATTCGTTAACAAAATCATTTGTGTTGCCGGTCAGACAAGTTCAAATGAATTCGTTATGCGCAGTACTCATCAGGAAAATGCTGCCGTAAGAAAATAAAACAACTTTGCACGACACACACTCACTTATATTTTATTTTGTAATAATCTGTATTTCTGAACTTTAAAACTTTGTTAAGGTTAATTTGGCGTTTTGTTGTATTAAGATAAATTAGCCGTTCAATTCTTACTTATACTGATTATTAGTCATTTTCTTTTATATTAACTTGTCAAACTTGAGATTGGCAGAATTATTGGTTAAATAGAGATATGACATGCGTTTCTCTGATACAGATATTAGTAACAGGAATAATTATTAACCTAAAATTGCTTCCACAATAACTGACGGAAACAATTTCCTTTAGAAGACAAAGGTTCAATAGATCTGTTTAGTCTTATCTCTATGGTGAACGACGGCCATAGATTATAAATGGAATTTTAGGTCAAAAGTCACATTTGAAGTTGCCCGGTGAGTGAGAAAAAAAGTGAGGCAAAATTTTTACAATATTCATTATTGAATTCATATTTTAGGCATTCGATTTAATCCGGTTACGTTTGTTTCGTGTCGAAGGGATATAAGCGTTTGGTTGTTAATAATTTTTACATTTTATGTACCTATATTGCTTGCGGTTATTTTACGTACGCTTTGGCGTTGCTGATTGAGAAGCTGCTTAAACCCAATCAGTTTTATAGTCGAGATAATTCGAAAATGTTGTAATTCCGTTTATTACATAAACTAGTTTTTAACCAACTTCAAAAAGGAGGATGTTATGTACAACTCAGCAAAATAATATAATATCGGTATATAAATATTACTAAATAATTCACCCTTCACTTAAAATTATAAAATAAAAATCTTTTAAAAAGAAAGGTAAACCGACTTGGGAGCCGGCACTTAAGCCAAAAGGCGCAGCTGGCCATGCATAACGGAGTGCTTGTCCCAACACTGTTATATGGCAGTGAGAGTTGGGTATGTAAGAAGGAGAACGAAAGCAGGATAAATGCGGTCGAAATGCGATCTCTGCGGAAGATGTGCGGAGTTACGCTGACCGACCGTATTCGCAACAGCGTAGTAAGAAAGCGAGTAGGTATGAAAGATAGTATCGGTGTAAAGATGAGAAAGGGTATGCTCCGTTGGTTCGGGCATATAGAAAGGATGCCAGAAGAAAGAATGACAAAACAGATATACAATGCGAAAGTGGAAGGATGTAGGTGCCGGGGAAGACCTAGACTATCTTACCATGATCAAATAGACCGTGTCTTAGCTGAAGGGCAAGTCAAGAGTCTCCGTAACCGGCGAGTGTGTATGAGACGAACTATGAGAGTGGAGGAAGCCAGAGAGGTATGTAAGGAAAGAACCTGTTGGAACTCTGTACTCTCTGCCTACCCCGCGAGGGAGCTGGCGTGATGATATAGATAGATAGAGAGGTAAACCGACTTCAAAAAGAAAAAAAAAAATATTTGAAATCGGTGCCAAATTACCGACTGCACCAACCAGCACCGACTAAAAATATTAATTTTTTGGTTTTTGAAGTCGGTTTACCTTTCTTTTTAAAAGATTTTTATTTTACAATTTTAAGTGACGAGTGAATTATTTAGTAATATTTATATACCGATATTATATTATTTTGCTGATTATATGATATGATATTATGAGCCAGATTTTTATAGCATTTTTGAAATTATGGGAAGGATGTAAAATATAAACACCGTCGCATTTATATTCCCCAAGTAGGGGTAGCAGAAGTGTATTGTGTAGACCCACTTTTCGCCGATGAGTTAGGGACGATGAGGTAACCCAATTAATGCCGGGCAAGCCTATTGCCATTGTACTTGCCGGGCACAGTGTCAGATTCCAGACGGATACTGGTTTTTGTTCTATCAAAAAATTACATTTCGTCCGGCTGAGTATAAATGATCGCCCACGCTTAAAGGTTTCTTCGTCTGGTAACACTAGGGTTAAAACTCCATACAGGTCTTAATAGAGGGCAGGTTTCAATAGAGAACTTGTGTCGTAATAGGTCCAATGTAGCGACTAGTGTAAGTTTTCGTTTTGTACGGATGCTCTCACAAAACGTACGAGGCAAAGGCGTGGTTATATAATATTTAGGTCCATTGTGGTTGCTTAAATTCGTTTTGTTACTCGTTTTGTAGAACATAACAATACATAGACGTGGTGAAACAACAAAAAAAGATAAATCATGCTCCCCATTGTTCCCCTTCCCTTCTAGATCTAATTGTAGTATCTGACCCTAGTAAGGTAGCCCTACACGGACAACTCCCAGCCTCTTTTTCTTACCATGACCTTATATTCCTTTCTTATAAAATTTGCGCTCCTAAACGCAAATCTAAGTTCCTTTTCCTACGCAGTTTTAAGAACATTGATCTGGATCGTTTAAGGGAAGACGCGAGGAATATTGACTGGTCTCCTGTTTACAACTGTAGTGACTTGGACACTAAAGTATCTGGCTTTAATCTAATAGTATTAGACCTTTTTGATGTTCATGCTCCCCTAAAAAAAGTAAAAGTAAAGCACCGTCCGGCACCATGGTTATCTGACACTATTAAAACAGAAATGTCTAAAAGGGATAAGGCTAAAAGACGCTATAAAAAGTATCCTACAGATGAGAACTGGTCTAGGTACAAAAAGTTACAAAATTGCTGCAATCGTATGTGTAGGGATGCTAAGAGACGCCACATAAACGATTCAGTCCAAAATTTCAATACGACTCAGGCGTGGCAATTCCTAAAGTCTCTTGGTATCGGTAAAGCTTCCAACGAGAATGCCCTAGATATTGATCTTAATGATATAAATACGCACTTTTCAAAGTCGCCTGTCACCTTAAACAGTGATATTAAAACTTGTACTCTTCATGAACTTTCTCGCCAAACCTTGCCTGTATGCCTACAATTTTCTTTTCAGCGTGTTACAGAGGACGAAATCAGAAAGTCAATTCTATCTATTTCTACTAAGGCTGTAGGTGATGATGGCCTTCAAATTCAAATGCTTCGCCTCCTCATGGACGAATTGATTTCTGTTATTACTCACATAATTAACTGCTCACTTGAGTCTAGCTCCTTTCCCTCAGCCTGGAAGAAGGCCCAGGTTCTACCGCTTCCTAAGGTTTTAAATCCTTCGACCGCCTCCCAATTCCGACCAATATCAATCCTTCCTATACTATCCAAAGTTCTGGAAGGCGCTGTCCAGAAACAACTTTCGTCCTTTCTTTCTTCCAATTACCTGCTTAGTCCTTATCAGTCTGGATTTCGTACTGGCCATAGTACAGTAACTGCTCTGGTCAAGATTACTGATGATGTTCGACTGGCAATGGAAAATAACCTTCTTACTGCTTTAGTTTTGCTGGACTTTAGCAGTGCCTTTAATTCTGTCGATTTTGACATTCTCCTGGGAATCCTCTCTTCACTTAATGTATCTTCCTCTGTAACAGCCTGGTTCAACTCATACCTTCGCGGTCGCTCGCAGTCGGTCCGCTATAATGAGGCCTCCTCAGAATGGTGTGATCTTTCAGCGGGCGTACCGCAGGGTGGCGTGCTCTCTCCTCTTCTTTTCTCGATATTTATCGATGCGATCACTAAAGTTATAACGCCACATTATCATCTCTATGCAGACGACTTGCAGCTATATCGACATTTTAAGGTCGAAGAGTTTTCTGTGGCCATTGATGCCATCAATAGTGATCTTGAACGTATCAGCCAGTGGGCTAAGAGTTTTGGACTCTTAGTCAATCCTGTAAAATTGCAAGCTCTCATTATTGGTGGCAGGTATTTCTACAATCTCTTGGACCTTCAGTCTCTTCCTACAGTTATTTTTAACGCTGTTCCTATACCATATTCGACTAGTGCGAAGAATTTAGGTGTATACATAGACTGCAATCTTTAATGGTGCACTCACATCGCGGAAGTCAGCAGGAAGGTATATTATTCATTTCAATCTCTTAAACGGCTCCAGAATTTCCTGAATTTTCAAACTAAAATAATTCTCGCACAATCATTTTTTATGTCACTTTTAGACTACGCTGATGTCTGTTTCCTTGACGCGACAGAGGAACTTCTTAACAAACTCGAACGTCTGCAGAATTTGTGTATCCGCTTCATTTTCGGTCTACGCAAATATGATCATGTCTCCGAGTATCGATCGAAACTGAAGTGGCTACCTATTCGCCGACGTTGAGATTTACATATTCTCTCTCTTCTCTTCTCCGTCCTTTATAACCCTAGCTCGCCTGTATATCTTCGTGAGCGTTTCGAATTCCTTATCCCTAGGGACAAAACTTGTCGTACGGCTACCTCTCTTCTTCTCCAAACTCCTCGTCATTCTTCCACTCTCTATGATGGCTCCTTTACTGTACGTGCGGTGAAACTCTGGAATTCCCTTCCACACTCCATACGCGATGGCTGTTCTCTAGATGTTTTTAAAGACGAGTTAAAGAGTATATCCTTTCTAGTTAATATTTATTGTATATATATGTGTTGTGTATTTATTTTATTAATTCATATTTGTGTATATGTAAATAGGTATTGCATAGATCATGTAAGTATATGAAACTATTTATTTTTAGTTTCGATATTATATATTATTAGTATAATTTATATATTTATGTACTTGTCAGTATCAACTCTAAATTTTAATTCTGTTATTTTTTAGTTCCGTGATTGTACAATTGCCCTCACTTACACATAGTTTCTCTTTCCTCAAAGGTTAACTGGAAGATAACTCAAATTGAGTTAAGTTCGCCTTTGTACATCTTCTGTGTAAATGTTTTACTGTGTTCTATTGTACAATAAAGAATAAATAAATAAAGTTATATTATACACCTAATTAGCAATAATTGCTTTGATCATCAATGTAGTCGCCACTACACTAATATCGCCATATTTGAGGGATTTGGATCTATATTAGGGACATATGTCTTGCAATGTTGCATATGTTTCGGTTATAGAAGAAGAGATTATGATTATCAGTTCAAAAAGAACAACTGTCAACTGGTTACCGAGCAACAAGGTGCTCCGCTATTTAAATCTTAAAGTCACGAAAATATTAATAACTACTCAACAAAGTGTCACTATAGTGTAAAGAAGTGATCTAAGCGCGCCCATTATTGTTTGTGAAGCTGTGCTGGGGGAATAAGTTATGGAAATCTCCTAAATACTGTTCGGATTTTATATCGTATCATCACAAATATTTGTCAGGTACCCTCGCTTTTGTACATTTGGAACTTTCAAACTCAATTACTGACAAGCATTGACAAACGTCAAGTTTACACAATATAATTATTTCGGATCTGGATATGAGGATTTTGGCCATATAGTGTTAACAGCGTAAAAGTTTTACCCTGTTTGGTAGATTACGGAATAATAAGGAAAAAATATTTGCTTGTGTAAATTTTAGTCTGAAGGAATGGATAATACTAGACTGAATTGGGGTTGCTGCCAAACGGGTATAAGCGATAATCATTACCTGACTTGTCTAAAATGCAGGAAAATTTTTCATTACGCTTGTCTAGCCGTGCAGGATCCTAATAACATCGATGCAGCAGTTTGGATTTGTCCCGAGTGCATGGCCTGTGCCAAGTCTAGTAAAAAAGACCATACTTCTGTGCGCACGAACGCCAATTTATCACAAGACCTTGTAAGAGACCAGCCCAAGGGTCACCAAAAGGATGCGGTACGGAGGAACCACTTACCCCATCCTTAGTTAAGAGGATTGTAGAGGATATAATGTCTAAAGAATTGAATAAAGCTTCAATTACGACCGCTATTAATAATGAGGTCAAGTGATCAAAGATGACATTAAAGATTTTAACACACAAGTTGATGAACTTGTTAAGGAGAGAAAACAAGACAGTCAGCTAATTAATAAGTTGAGAGGAGAAAACTCCGACATGAATCAGTGAACTTCAGGCGCAGATTAATTATCTAGAACAGCATGCTCGTGTAAACAACATAGAGATACAATGCGTCCCAGAAAAAACAAACGAGAATTTAGTGAATATTGTTTCTAACCTACGTAACACGGTAAATTGCGGCATTAAGGATGAAGATATATATAACTGTTCACGCATTGCCAAATTAAATAAAAATAATGATAGACCTAGATCCATAGTGGTTCAGTTGGCCTCACCGAGACTACGAGATCGGCTCCTTGCAGCTTGTATAAATTTTAACAAATCGAATCCAAACCAGAAGCTAAACACTTCTCACCTTAAGTTGGCTGGCCCTGAGAAGCCCATTTATATCAATGAACATTTGTCACCCGCCAACAAGGCTTTGCATGCAGCGGCAAGACTAAAAGCTAAAGAAAAGGGTTATAGATTTGTCTGGATCAAAAATGCCAGAATATTTGAGAAATTATTTAAAATAAAATATACGTAAATTCGGAACAAAAATTAATCAGAAGCAGGAGTTCACTGGATCAAATCAACTAATATTTTTATACCTGCCTATAATCTGTCTTATATTGCAAATGTATAAGGTCATAATATTGATAAAATTCAATAATCTATCAGTTTACTATCGGAATGTCCGTGGTTTGAAGTCAAAAATGCACACTCTATATCGAAATGTGTGTGCCTCTAATTATGATTTAATAGCGTTAACTGAAACATGGTTAAATGACAATGTTTCAGACCATGAATTATTTGAACATTCATATGTAGTACAGTAATTCATATGTAGTAAGCTGTGCTAAACCGGTGGAGTGAATACTTTGGAGAAATGTATGAGAATGCCCCGGATGCTGGTGCCACAGACGAGCCCAGAGGCGAGTTTGCGGCACCAGAATCCACAGAGGACATCACTATGGAAGAAGTTGAATAGGCGATAAGAAGTATGAAAAATAGTAAAGCTGCGGGAATAGGATTGTGGTTGGTAACGATGTGCTGGAGCAAGTGAATGAGTTTGTATATCTTGGATGCGCCTTCAGTAAGGATGGGAAATACACCGCTGATATAGAGAGAAGAGTGAATGCAGGTAATAGAGTGAATGGTGCGATGGGAAGGCTACTTGGGAGCCGGCACTTAAGCCAAAAGGCGCAGCTGGCCATGCATAACGGAGTGTTTGTCCCGACGCTGTTATATGGCAGTGAGAGTTGGGTATGTAAGAAGGAGAACGAAAGCAGGATAAATGCGGTCGAAATGCGATCTCTGCGGAAGATGTGCGGAGTTACGCTGACCGACCGTATTCGCAACAGCGTAGTAAGAAAGCGAGTAGGTATGAAAGATAGTATCGGTGTAAAGATGAGAAAGGGTATGCTCCGTTGGTTCGGGCATATAGAAAGGATGCCAGAAGAAAGAATGACAAAACAGATATACAATGCGAAAGTGGAAGGATGTAGGTGCCGGGGAAGACCTAGATTATCTTACCATGACCAAATAGACCGTGTCTTAGCTGAAGGGCAAGTCAAGAGTCTCCGTAACCGGCGAGTGTGTATGAGACGAACTATGAGAGTGGAGGAAGCCAGAGAGGTATGTAAGGAAAGAACCTGTTGGAACTCTGTACTCTCTGCCTACCCCGCGAGGGAGCTGGCGTGATGATATAGATAGATAGATAGATATGTAGTACACAGAAGAGATCGAGTGCATTCGAATAAGAAAGGGGTGGTGTGTTACTTGCTGTATCTAACAAATTTAAGTCTAGTTGCTTGCTGGCGTATGAAAGCAATTGTGAAGATCTGTGGGTTATTATAGATATACCTGACAACAATATCACACGTCAGATTGCTGTGTGTGTGGTATATTTACTACCTCCTGTACTACGGACCTCTTTAGAAATGTTCATAGATAAAAGCAACTCTTTTTTTGAGAATTGGTCTGGGTATACATGTATATAAGGGGATTTTAATCTAAGTGCTATTGACTGGTTACAGGCAAACTGTCATAATAGTAATGTAACACCACCATTAATTTGTCATACTTTGATGGATTTCACTTATATGAATAACTTAAAGCAACTTAACAACGTTGTTAACTACAAGGGGAGAATACTTGACCTAGTCTTATCTAATTTCTCATCGTGTTTGGTTCAGGAGTGCACAAGCGAATTATGTCCTGTGGATCCATACCATCTCCCCTAAGACATCTCTATCCCATTGCTTGAGTCCGAAACCTTAAAAAATATACTTACACCGAGATACAATTTTTACAAAGCAAATTATGAAAATATATGTGAGCATTTGGAAAGTATTAATTGGAATATAGTACTGGGTAATAAGAACGTGAACGAAATGCTCAACGTTTTTTATGATATAATTAGAGAAACGATACAAAATTTTGTACCTAAATGTATACCTAAAAGTAAAAAATATCCCATCTGGTTTTCTCGCTCACTGATTAGAATGTTGAAAAAAAAACAAAAATTAAGGAAACACTATAAGCTTTATAAAAATCCATTAGATGAAATTGAAATAAAATATTTAAAAGTAGATTGTAATAAAATGACTCAATGCTGTTATAATGACTACATTAAAAATATTGAAAACAGTATTGGTAGTAACGTTAAGAGCTTCTGGTCATTTATTAAAGCAAAAAGAAGAGGAAAAAGTCCTTATCCCGCTTCACTATCAAATGGTACTGTAGAGAGCTCCGACGGCAGCAAAGTTACCAATTTGTTAGCATCTCACTTTGCATCCGTTTATACACAGGATGATCACTTTACTTTTAGCCCTTCCAGCAAATATACCAGTATAGTTAATGGTAGCCATTGTCTAGCTTCTCTGAATATACTACCAGAAGTTATTCTAGAAAAGATTAAGAACATAGGGGGCAGGTCCCGATGATATTCCTCCATACTTCATTGGTTCATGTGCAGCTGCGTTGGTAACACCACTCTGCTTAATTTATAACCGTTCACTTTGCACTGGTATATTTCCTGCTCCATGGAAGGTAGCCAGAGTGGTCCCAGTGTATAAATCAGGCGATGCAAAAATAATAAACAACTATAGGCCGATCTCTATTCTATCTGCTTTTGCGAAGATATTTGAAGCGCTTATATATCCTAGTATTGAAAGTCACTTTAAACAATTTCTTACCGAGCACCAACATGGCTTTGTCAGAGCTAGATCGACTGGTACTAATCTTGTGCTCTTTGTCGAAGCTTTATCGGAGGCGGTTGATAACCACAAACAAGTAGATGTGATCTACACCGATTTTAGTAAGGCATTCGACAGAGTATCACACAAAGTACTGATTCAAAAGTTATCATTATATTATGGTTTTACGGGTAAAATGCTCGACTGGATCAAATCTTATTTGAGTGACCGCATTTTCCATGTTGTGTTGAATGGATTCAAATCAACTTCTTATCGTGTTACTTTAGGCGTACCTGTTTGGCATGATCATTAATGATATTCCTGAATTCGTTAATTATTCTTCACCCTTTATGTTTGCCGATGATCTCAAAATACTTGAAGTTATTGACTCACCAGATGATACTAAACTGTTACAGAAGGACCTTGATCAACTCCATTTGTGGTGTAAAAATAACGGTATGCAGCTAAACCCGTCTAAATGCTAACACATTAAAATTACACGTAAAGTCAAAATAATTTCATCAAATTACAGCGTGGAAGGCTTAATATTACAAGAAGTGGATTGTATCAGAGATCTAGGAGTTATTATTGACAAGAAATTAACGTTTCTACCACATATAGAAAATATAACTAAACAAGCTTCGCGTATGGTTAGCTTTGTATTAAGAAATAGTAAACCCTTTAAACTACCAAGTACCAAAATTACCCTATTTAATAGTCTGGTAAGGAGCGTAGTAGAGTATTGTAGTCTGGTCTGGCGTCCTCACTATGCCGTACATGATTTAAGGATCGAGCGCATACAGAAAAGGTTTTTGTGGCATCTATCGTATTCGACGGGAATTGCGAAAACAAAGAGGTCCTATCGCGAAAGACTTGCGCATTTTAAAATCGAGTCTCTTTGTAAACGTAGAGATATCATGGATCTCTTGCTTTTGTATAAGATCCTAAATCATACGATTGACTGCCCATTGCTTATTAAAAAAAAAACTTTGGAACGCCAGCCAGATATCCTCGTGCTCCAATTACTCTCTTTCACCCTCCTCTTAGGAGAACAGTCTTAGGTACTAATTCTCCCATCCCGCGCATGTGTAAGCTGGCCAATCACTGTAGTGACCAAATTGACTTCTTTGATAACACTTTCCTTCGTTTTAAATATAAAATAAAAAGTAGTCTCCTCATCTATACGTGATGTACACAAAGGTTGTTAACCCTAGTTAACGTTTATTTACTACATGGTACGTTTCGTTTTTAATTTTTTGACTTCATTTATCTTAAGTTTATATTTTTTGCCCCATATTGCTTTTTTTTTGTATAATGTCCCACATTTTCTCCTTTTTTATATATAACTGCTCATAGCGCATGGCTTGTTTGCTTATAATTGGTTATGCATTTAAAATAAAACTCCTAGAATGTCTATGTATTAAGTATAATAGCTGTTAGCAAACCTGAATAAATAAATAAAAAGAGTTAAGAAATTTGAGAACTGAAAATCATATTTTTTATCATCAGCTAAAAAATGGATTATACACAGTCACTTTTATATTTTCCAAGTGCGGGTGGCTGTAAACGCCTACAGTTCGCCGACAATGAAGATACAAAATAAAAAAATAGGAATAATAATCCAAAACAAATAAATTTTATTTCCCCGTCTCTATACCCCGTGATATGTAAGCCATACCCAGTAAATTCACAAAGTTATAATCAAACAAAACAATAATGAAATTAATAATTGACTCGAAGTATTTTGATTCCTCTTATTTCTCTCACAAACAACACGGCATTTGCAATCAAAAGGTCCAAAGGTAACGTCGTTAGAAGTTTATTTATTATACCGACCGGAGTAACTGACTCGAACTGAGGGAAATACAGAATACGTTTTTTAAAAATCAGTATTGTTCCTGGCAAGTCCACTGTCAAGCTGGCCGAGCGTATTCTCAAGAGCAGTAAGAAAGCTTGTAGGAAAGAAAGTATCGGTGTAAATATTCGCTTCGATCGCTTTTCAACGCTTGGTGGTGCAGCGCAGAGAGCGATTTTCAAAAAAAAATACGTTTGGCAGTTTGTTTCATTCTAACGCTTCAGCACTGCACGTTGAAAAACGCCCGTGCGATCGATGGCTTTTGGTATTTTCCGGTGGGTCAGACATATCGGAAAGAACTTTGGAAGTATAAATGACAAAATAGATATACAATGTGAAAGTAGAAGGATTTAGGCACCAGGAAGGACCGAGACTATTTACCATGAGCAATAGACCGTGTCTCTTCTAATTGAAAAGTCAAGAGTTTCCGTAACCGGTAAGCGTGTATAAGACGAACTATGAAAGTGGAGGACGCGAGAGAGGTTTGTAAGGAATAAACCTCTTGGGACCTACTCTGCAAGGTCGCAGCGTGATGGTATAGATAGATGTATAAAAGTGTACTAAATTTTGATAAGTTATTTTTATACGAAATTTACCAAATTTTTACTGCGTCGTTGGCGTAAAGGAATATGGTCGTTTGAATTCTAGGTCGGACAAAGTGTTATTGAAGTTTTTCCATCAAAATATCTCAGCAAAAGTACGCTACTCTATTCTGGAATTGTACTCAGTATTTTAACTTAGGAAATCATAACTCAAGGGACCTTACATCATTAACGAAATGGGTGTACACAGTAGGTACATGTCTGTCACCTTTGATTGGGGAATAGGCGTGACGATGTTAATAAGATTTTAGAATTTTCTCACGGCTTATTTTTAATTTTCAGTTGTCGACAATAAATCGCGATCAAATTTGAATAAATAGTCCTTTTTTCATTTGTAATATTCACGTAAATGTAAGTTATTATTACAGTTAATATTTAAGACAGTTAATTTGCGTAAAATACAGTTTTATTTAAAGTCACGTCGTTGCCTGGCACTAATATAGGAGTTTTCCCATATCACGGGCGCATTTATACATATATAAACAAAATTTGGTACGGACTAACAGCCCGAAGCTCTACCACGAGTCGCGACTTTCACTCTCGCTTGTGAGCGAGTTTATAAAGTCTATAAAGACGTGTATGTACAGCGCCTTTAGTGAAAACACGAGGAACCAAAATACCTGTATTTTGATCGGATGTTTGCAACTGCCATATCTAAAAAACTTGCGTAAGTACAACAACAATTCACGTTAGAGGTATATAATGGGTTTAGTGGTAGTTCTGAATTCTTAATAGCTTTTAGGCAACTAAAAGAACAACTTGAGCTGAAGGAAACTAATTGACACAAATAAACGTACTCATCTCTACGTTTCGTGCTATTGGTCATAATTTTTGTCTATGCCCGATTCATCACTCGTATTTCTTATCGAAGTATTCATTATCAATTCATCATCATGTAATTCTAAATGTACATATATGTTCGATCTAACATCCCGACACAATAATGTGCTTCCGGCTTAATTCACGGCAATATGTGGCCGGTAATTATGGTAGGCAATGTATGGCAATATTAACGTATTGTCCGCCAATATTTGGATAATAATACACAACACACAATGCAGATAGCACATTGCTATAAAGTTCTGTGTATATTATTGAATTGTTGCCGTGTATTACTATATAATAATATTAGCTCTGTTAAGAAACTGTCCCACCGTTGGGCACGGGCCTCCTCTCAAACTGAGAGGGTTTAGGCCATATCCACCACGCTGGTCCAGTGCGGGTTGGTGAACTTCACACACCTTCGAGAAACTCTTAGGCATGCAGGTTTCCTCACGATGTATTCCTTCACCGTTAAAGCAAAGGATAGTTAATTTTTAAAACGCACATGCTTTCGAAAATACTCACTTTGCAGTCCAACGGTCTAACCACTAGGTTATCACTGCTTGTTGTATTACTATATACCATTGATAAACCGACCTATACTGCTATTTACCTATACCGACCTATTCCATTGCTGGGTAAAGGCTTTGTCTCACAAACTTTAGTGAGAGAGATTAGCATACTCTACCACGCGGACATTGTAAGGATTGGTGGAGGCAGGTTTGTGTCACTTGCTGTTAGAACTTATAAAGCCGAATATAAGGCATATAACTCAGTGGCAGGAGGGGCCAATGGTTAAACGTGCTTTCTGATGTACGGTGAATAAGTCACCGTATCAGACTCACTGAGACGAACTCTGCTTAACCTAAGATCGATCACAAAAATCACCTGTTCCTTATTGCTACGAGCATTTACTACTACACTATCAAACAGTACGTCAAGCTATACTATCCCATTGCTGGGCTAAAGGCTTTCTTTTCAAAACCGAGGTCAGAGAGGTTAGCATACTCTACATGCGAATCCAGTGTGTATTGGCGTGGGCAGGGTTATGGCCACTTGCTGTTGGAACTTATCAAGCCAACACACACACATAGGCTACCAACTCGTCTTAATGGCTAACACACGAAGTAGTAGGCGGAATCAACAACTTAACATGTCTTCCAATGCACTGAGACGCTCAAAAATTGATTTGCTAAAACGGTCAATGATTTCAGACTGACCGAGTCGAACCGTGTTTAGCCTTGGTGATCGCTTAGAATACTGCGGTCTCATAAGGCTACTAGCGCTTATTACTATACAATAGTAGCTAAAAAATATTAACTATTCGGAGCATGTGGGTTAAACAGCTTATAGTCCGACTAGGATCTTTTGGCAAGCAGATCACATTGACAGAGGGAAAAAATCTACTTCCAGGAAATTATTTCAAGCAAGTTCATCAACTCGAAAGAGTTGATGCACTTGCTTAACGAATTTAAACAAGCTGCATATAGCTGCAGTAAACCAAATATAATTATTCAAAAAAATTATATAAAATATATACGTTAAGACATTCCTACTAATTACAAGCTTTTATTTAATTTGTAATGTCTCGCATCTCGTGATCCATTTTTAAAGCACTTGCGAGTATCTGATTGAGCTGAAATTTGGTATAAGTATGTAAAGTCGGTGACAATGCAATAATATGATACCTGGGGCGTGTGAGGTCTTGCGTTATATATGTCACACCTTGTATATGCCTATAGTATAGTACACTCCTGCTAGGTATATATGGGTGCCGGTGTACTTTTTACGAGATTTTATTTAACTTCTTTGTTTGTTTAGGTCAAATGTTGCAAGCTGAATTAGAACCATTTTCTCTTATCCTGCGCAGTTGGAATTTGACATATTGCTTCAGGTCCGATGACAACGTATTTTATAACCTAAACAGCCAATAGAATAGATACGAAATTTTGTATACACATTTAATTTTGATAGACCGTTTTAAATGGCATCATTACCTGACTGCAGAAAAACTTGTTGTTAACATATGCCTCACTTCTGGCCAAAGGTTTCCCCCATAACCTTCTAGACCGATCAGCAGCAGCAGATAGTTTTCAGCCATCTCCGGCCAAAGCTTTTACTATTCATTAATTTATAATAAGTAATCTTGGTATTGAGATGAGTTTTGTAACTTGTGGTAGATCTGCTTCTTATAAATAAATTAGCATACAGGAAGTATAGGACCGGGGCGCTCGACCACATGGTAGCGGCGCTAACACGCCGAATGAAATATAAATGCTCGAACGCCTCGCATCCAGGCAAAGGACTAATCAGGGTAGAGCCAGGTATGGTCCCACGTACGTAATGCATTATACCCGTCCGGATAATCTGCCGTACGCAACGTTAGAAACAATTGTAAATAAAGAAGTGAAATGAAAGTGTTCTTTGAAGATTAAAAGGAAGGAAAAGGAATTTAAATATTTTTATTGACACCAATGACGATAAAATTTTTGGTAATAATCCGGATTGTATACCATAACATATCCCTATCTATAACCATCACGACAGATCTCTTACGGGGTAGGTAGGGGTACATGGTTCTAACAGGTTGTTTTCAACAGGTTCAGTACTATGGCGAATGAGTGGTAATAACGTTTTTATTGTGTTACTGCTAAAAATATTAGGTACAAATCTAGCTACTTGCTTTTATATTATTATATGGGTTCGATGGAAGATATTTTCCTGCATTGGTTAATTTTATTTTCATAAATATTTTTCCTAAAATATTTAGTTGAATTAACTAAATACGTTTATGTTTTTTTCCTGCCTTCTTTTACCTTGTAAAAATGACATCATATTGAATGGCTAATTCTTCAAATAGCGTGATGAATCTTAAGAGATCGCGAAACTGTATCGCCTTCCTCCACTCTGAGAGAATTATGAACTCTCAGAGTGGAGGAAGGCAGAGAGGTCTGTAAAGAAAGAACCTGTTGGAACTAGTTTCTGTGAACCCACAAGAAATCTAGCGTGGTGATAGAGTTAAGAAGCAATGTTATTTTTTAAAAATAAAATCAATATCTAAGGTAATCGAGCTAAATCGTCGAATCGGTAATTTGACGATTTAGCGCAGTGGTTAAGAGCTTAAGCCACCCACTGTGTCTAATAGTCGCGGGTTCGATTCCCGCACGGGACAAATCTTTGTGTGATCCACAATTATTTGTTTCGGTCTGGGTATTTGTGTGTGTGAACTTTCATGTTTGTAAACGCACCCACGACACAGGAATAAATCCTAGTGTGGGGCTACGTTATAATTTAAAAAAAAAAAAACGACCAGCAAGAGACATAATTTTTTCTTGTGTTTCCTTCTTGACTGCAGGTGATGGTCCTACCTATTGGGATGAAAGTTAACAAAGATCTTCCAGCAACTTATCTTTTACTCCAGCGTACAGCCACGGAGTGATCAATTTTGAAAGATAAAAAAAGAAACATACTTAGTTCCTTTTTAGCCATCTTTTACCAATACCGCATGAAAAAGGAAAAACTATTTTTCTTGTGCCCGCGTCAGAAGCAAAAATATCAAATACCTTCTTGTAACTTACCTATGTATAGGTTAGTCTATACTAATATTATAAAGAGGAAAGATTTGTATTTTTGTATGTATGTAACGAATAAACTCAAAAATTAATGGGCCGAATTCAAACAAGAATGGCTTTGTTTAAAAAATAAATATCCATCAGTGCGAAGCCGGGACGGGTCGCTAGTTATTTATAAATACACAGCAGCATTTAAACATTTCCTCGGCCATTAATACAATGTGATCATGGAGAATGTGTTTTTGTTGCAAAGTGTATACAAGATCTCTTATAACTAAAGTTGTTTCTATAATCCTTCTGCTCCATCGGTGTGGTTACGTGTTTATTATTACGTCAACTAACATTACGCATGTGATAACAATATTTTAATATGTTATTTCAGATGTGGCAACGTCTTATTTGCGGGTTTTAAGGGGAGCTAACACGGCGATAAAATTAACGTTTATGAAGTTGCAGAGGGATCACAACAGTGTCAGCTAGCCTGTAGTTGGCATGAGTTGGCGGTCGCGTCCGACCAAATATCAACACCCAGCATTTATCTAGAACGAAATCAATCCATTTATCTTTGCCTCATTTATGCACACAACATCAATATCATCTCGTGGTGCCGGATATGATTTTGAAAAAAACACTATCACCACAAGCCACTTTGGCTTGCGGTAGCGATTTGGTGCGCGTTATTTCCTTCCCTCCAATATGGTCGAGGGATTTGATGGCCGCCCAAATAGTCATACTCGTAAACGGGTGCTGTTTGTGGAGACTGATTCGCTCGGAATTATTTACATTTTTACTTTAGTCTTATATCTCAGATGTAAGGCATTTTAATTTTTATCTATATTTATTGTATCTATGATGAAGAAAAGAAATAGAAAAGAGAATTAGACCAAAAGCCCCCTGAGTTTATCGCCGGATGATCTCAGTTGAGGCCCTGTTTCTTTAAAAAATGTAAACTTGATAATTTGTAAGTGCTGTAGGGTATATAAAGAATAAGTGATTAGAGTTTGAAATACTTTGAAGTCCCCCGTGTATGAAAGACATGCACGGTTTAAGGGCCTAGAGAAGGTCATTAATCATTAATGTAAAGAGCAAGGGTCCGAGGAGCAATCCTTGGATAGCTACGTGTGTGTTATGAAGGCAACAAACAAATTTCGATCACAGATACACAGCCTTACAACTTGTTGACGGTCGCGGAGGTAATTGGCCAGGAGATTGAGCAGAACCTAAAGGTTCAGCTCTTAAACTTTTGAATACTATTATAGTTATATATAATAGCTATATTCTACTAGTATAGTTTACTATTCAGTATAACGAGGATCATATTATTTTTGACTCTATTTGATAAAGTCGAAATTCGAAATTCGTCGCCATCTGAACTACCACAATCAAACCTGTAAGAACTTATACCCTTCAAACATGGGAAGACTACGGATCATTTAGTTTTAAACATTTCAATTAGGTTATAAATTTGTGTTATTATGCATTAAAATAATCCATAATTATTTTTAATATAATTCGGTAAGAAAATTTTGTAAAAAAACAAAAATTTCTCAGATTTGTATACCTTTGGTCGAAATCGCATATAAGTTATAAATGTACCCATAAAGTCGGTTTTCAACATTCATCACTGGCTGCACTATGAGTAATGTAAATAAATACGGCGTTTCAGAAAGTACCATTATTTTCTCCGAAATGTTAATTTTGTGCAGCCTGCAATAAAGTTTGAGTTTCGTAATTTATGCGAAGTTGGTCCGGATAAGTGACGCGTTGGTATTGCAGTGTAGTTTTTGTGGGGGTGCGTCGGCGCGCGGGGCGTGCGGCCGCGGCATCGCCACGCTTTGTTACTACTTCTTCAAAATTAGGGAAAAGTGTTATGAAGGGGAAACGGAGTCGGCAGTTCTCTGCATTAGTAAATACCGCGCCTTAGGCGGCGTACATCGAAAATCGATGGGGGGAGGGAGGAAGTCGCGCGCTTGCGTCCCGCTCCGGGGCGCCGCGTGTCGCCGCCAGACCGCCGACGCCGCCGCACGCCCGCGACCTGTGGAGCGCCTCGCTCGACTTGTTGCAAACGACACCTGTTAACTCATGGAAGCACCGTGAACCCCAGGTAAGTTTACCGATTCCACTTTATATTGACTTAGGCACTTGCGAATATTATTTATATTAATATTTTTTTAATTTAATAAATTCGCAACCGGCAGCGAAAGTTTGAAAATCGCGCGTGTCCCGCTGACCCGACAGTTTGCGAGTTGTGAGCAAATATTTTTTCGGTCGGTGCGAACTGTGGATTAGTTTGCTCTTTCTTATTGCTGAATTGAAATTCCAGCTCGTATTTCGAAGCGTTCCACAGTGATTTGTTTGTGTTTGATATTATTTTTTTATTAGGTCCGTTCTCGTCGGTGCGCTCGTAACTTTTGAAAATAATATTTTAGGTGTTAGATTTTTTAACGCTCGTTGTGATAGTGTAACGAGATTCTGTCATTTGTACAGCTTCCGAGGTCGATTGTGGTGCGTTGAAAACTGGACGTAATTGTCTCTTGACTTGGGGTTTCTCTTTGCCGATAACGTTTGGTTGACTCTGCGATAATACCTCACAAGAATACGATTTTATATACAAACACTTTTGATTTCGATAAATATCTGCATCTACATATTTGTATGTGGTGCTTAGAATTAAAAGAATGTACAGTAGGAGTCACAAGTGATAAAGTTATTTTATTATTATTAAAATGCATGTTTAATATTAAAAAAATACTATGATTGTTTCAAGTATGTAAAAAGATAATTATTATAAGAAAAATGGTATTCTAAAATCGTATTGTGACACTAAGTAAACTTCTTTTGTTTTAAATTCACAATAATCTTATTCGACTACAATATATGAAAGTAGGTATATATGAATATTTAAGGGATGAAAGATGCGTGTCAATATAGTAGCCGTGAGTGTGCAATCCTCAAAGAGAGTGTGGGAGTACAATAATCAAGGTACGCAATGAAAATGAACATTTTTCGTTTATTGGTAATTGTGTAATTAGTAATATCAAATAGGAAAACGTACCGATCCCTTAAATCCAGCAGGTAAAATTTGTTACTCGCATATCAAAGACAAAAAATAAAATAGGACCATTAATTATGATACCTCGGCCTTATTTCCCGGGGCTAGTAAACGAGTAAGTTTTTAATTACAACGTGCGGCCCACAATGCTCGGCAACATTGTGATAATGATGTTGTGTTACCCAAATATTTACAAGCAACACGACAATATTGCTGACTGTAGCTAAATGCCAGCCAAATATTGTCTTTAAAAAATCTGCTCATTTACAGTGCCCCAAAGACTTGTGTTATGTGTGTCTTGCAATATCCAGCAACATTGCAATATTGTTGCTGCGTATTATCCAAACATTGACGAACAAAAGGACAATATTTCTTTACAATTACTGATCATACACCATCGCATATTGCCTTGAAAAGTTTATTAGTAGCAGTGATAGTCTAGTGGGACTGTAAAGTCAGAGGTTTCGGTTTCAAATTCAGGCACGCACCTCTGTCTTTTCGAAATCATGTGCGTATTAAAAATAAACTATCACTATATATTTGCTTTAACGGTGAAGGATAAAATCGTGAGGAAACCTGCATGCCTTTGAG
Organism: Phalera bucephala; assembly: GCA_905147815.2. Taxonomy (NCBI): domain Eukaryota; kingdom Metazoa; phylum Arthropoda; class Insecta; order Lepidoptera; family Notodontidae; genus Phalera; species Phalera bucephala. Next base: position 22,029,798 of record LR990609.1, on the reverse strand, counting down.
TTTTTCGATGGTGTGTGAAGTTCGCCAACCCGCACTGGGCCAGCGTGGTGGACTATGGCCTAAACCCTTTCAGTTTGAGAGGAGGCCCGTGCCCAATAGTGTGACAGTTTTTTAACGGGGCTAATATTATTATATTTTACTTATGGCCACATATTGCCCTGAAAAGGTTATTAGTTTCTAGTGTCCTAGACGTCTGAATGAACAGTTTTTCACGATGTGTGACGAATTATATATTGTAAGCCACACATTATTGTGAAAGACTGTTAGACCCAGCAATATTTTTGTTGCGTATTATCCAAAAATTGACGAACAATACGACAATATTGTCGTACTATTGTCGACGACATATTGCCCTTTAAAAGTTGTTCATTTATCGTACTCTTGAAACGTTGAGCTGAACAATCTTTCACAACAATGTGTTGGTGGCAATATCCAGTAACATTGTACCAAAACAATACGACAGTATTAAGTAAGACATATTCTGTACCTCTACCATCGGTTATTATTTTAATCTGAAAAGTTTTGTATCTATGGTAATTGGGGCAATCAGCAAATAACAATACAAAAAATTTAAATTTCATGTCTTCACTAGGGGCGTCTTCACTAAATGAAAATAAATACTGAATGCATAAAAAAATTGAAACTCAAATTAAACATAATAATATTAGCCCTGTTATGAAACCGTCCCACCATTGGGCACGGACCTCCTCTCAAACTGAGAGGGTTTAGGCCATAGCCCACCACGCTGGTCCAGTGCGGGTTGGCGAACTTCACACACCTTCGAGAAACTCTTAGGCATGCAGGTTTCCTCGCTATGTTAACCGTTTAAGCAAGTGATAGTTAATTTTTAAAAAGCACATGCTTTCTGGAAGAGCCACTTTGCAGTCCAACGTAGACCGTTGGACTGCACTAAGTTATCACTGCTTCATATCAAATTAAACATAAATATGAGAAAATCATTTTTCACAACAGATGATGTGATTCATTATCCGAAAGATGCCTCCTCCAAACATTGCTACGATACCCATCTTTTTTCTTACGACCTTTGCCAGATGTAATTAAAAAGTGATAATTATTTTTAAGCTTTCGCTAAATTCTTAAGCAGCCATAATATTTTATGAAACGGCTAATAGTAGGTTAATATTATATTGTTCTTAATTAAAATGTTAGGTAGGTAATTTCTAAATGATACCTTGCGATAAATTTTACTTTCGCTACACTTTATTGTTTGCGTTTTAGCATCAATAATTGGCGGAATTTCATTTATTATTGAGTGGTTTTCATGAAGTTTGTAACCATTAAAAATTTATTAAGGTATTTACAAAGGCTATGTAAATTGATAAGATAAAATAAAATATTAATGGGAAACCAAAAGAAAATTCGAATTAAATAAAATTTCGTAGCATTATAACAAAATATTTAATTATTTTTGATTCTTTCTTTTTATTATAAAAATAACAATACTGAAACAATAACAATTCCTATGGCGGTAGCCATAATTGTAACCTACAACGAATTGGAAGAAATTTTAATTTAACACACAGAAAGTTGTTTAAACTATTGAATATTATATTTTGACGATGATTGAATGAAATATGAAAAAAGACTATGAGCACTTATTCTGACGGACGACTTAGTTCAGTGGTTAAGAGCTTAAGCCACTTCGTCCACTACCCCCTCCACAAGACGAATTTTATTGTGCCCCACAAATATTTGTTTCGGCCTCCGTTTGAATTTCATTTTTGAAAACGCATCCACGACGCATGAATTATTCTAAGTTTTTCTAAGTGTTATATACAAGGTGTAACATAATAAACGCAAGACCTCAGACACCCCAATTAGAGAATTGCTTCATAAAGTCAAAACGAAAACCTAATTTTCAAATTTGAAGGTTTTTACCCTCATTTAAAGCACTTTTATACCCCAATTAACAATGAAACTTGTACGAGTATGTGTGCGTTTTGAGAAAAACGTTTTAGAAATGCGTTTAGAATCTTCTTCTTGCAATAAATCAAGAATAAATTTATTTTTTATAGCGCACTGAAGGAGTAAAAGCATATTCTGCAAATTAAAAAAATAATGGAAAAATTACATTTAATATTGTTGGAATCGATTCAGTTATCGATTTAGAACAAACTACTTTCAGGTCTTGCGTTTATTGTGTTACAGCTTGTATAGGAACTTGATAAGTTAATAGTATTTCCTATAAGGCTTAACGACTACCATATTAAGTGGTAATCAGGACTTAACGTGTCTTCCGAAGCACGTAGACGCTCGAATATGAAAAGGCCACAAACGGTCACCCATCTCAGATCGACTGAGCGCTACTTAACTTTGGTTAACGCTGAGAACACCGCTGTAGCAAAGCACCATGAGTGTTTCTATGTTTCAATCATCATCATCTTAGCCTATATTTGTCCACAGCTTAACATAGGCCTCCCCAATCACTTTCCAGCGTAACGGGTCCGATGCCCCCTGCATCCAACGTCCATCTGGGAGACGTTTCCAATCATCATAATAATTATCATCAGCTTTCTACAAGCCACTGCACGGCATAGGCCTCCTCTCTCTTGTGCCATTCTTTGCGGTCCTGTGCCAATCTACCCCAAGTTCTTCCTCCAACTCTCGATATATCTACCCATCGAGTCATTGGTCTGTCCACTCATTGTTTGCTTGTTCTAGGCCACCATTCTGTCACCATCTTACTCCATCTATTGTCATTTCTTCTAGAACATGCCCTGCCCATTCCACTTCAATGAAGAGATGTGTTTGACAATGTCTTGGACTTTTATCCGTCGTCTAATCACGGGATAATAAAAGTAGGTCATTAAAAATGTAGGGAACTATTACAAATACCTTATTTCTTGACCAAACATTTTTAATTTCACAAGACTTTCAGTCATTTATAAAATACGAAGGAAACGTGAAAATCTAATTCTGGAAAATGTGAAAGATTGCGGCAATTCGTTGAAGAGCATAAAACTTGAAGTCTTGAACTTTTAGTTTTGTAAAATGTATATTATTTTCTTTATAAATGTTTTGTTTTACTTTCAACTTTATTTTCTACTATTTTCTGACCGCGACTTTATCCGCGTTTACTTTAGACCTTACATTTGGAACCATACATTTGCCGGAATAAAAAGTATCTATCTATCTATCTATAACCTCACGCCAGATCCCTTGCGGGGTAGGCAGAGAGTACAGAGAAAAATAAGAAGAATAAAAAGTAATAAGATAATAACCTATCTATGTGGCATATATCCAAATCCGTTTAGCCATTTTGGCGTGATTGACTAACAAACATCCAAACATCTTTTTTTTTTATTCTATGCGTGATTTTCTTGTTTTAAAATAAAATTTTTGGGTATTTCTATCAAAAATATTTAGTAGCAGTTTGGAGACTGGGATGGTGTTTGGTGTATTTTTGGGAGTACTAATCTAACCTAACACTGTTGGCAAAATTGTAGTGAACACAGTACACCTCTGTCACCCTACCTAAGAAAATATAGGCATGTCGGAGAGTTTATACTGTTTTATGATTTCCTCTGTATCTTTTTTATAATGGCAGTGGACTACGAAATTGAACGGTCGAGTAACAAAATAATTATACCTTGTTGTAAATTAATTAGACTCTCCAAAGGAAGTGATGATGTGCTAATGAAACTAATGAAATTCCTCACCCCAAACAGTAAAGGCTTGGATACTTTACAGACCAATTACAACTGGAGCTTTGGAACATGTTGAAAAGTCACATTTTATCTCTTATTTACCATAACTTTCACTCTTGCACAAACACAAATATAAAATGGTTAATATTCCATGAAAATAACACATCATTATTCAAAACAACAGAAGTTTTGGGAATTTAAACAAATTGACAACATCACTCTTTTATTTCCCGCCAACAACCCGCCATTATATTCGAATAAAACGGTTGCAAAAATAATACAACATCTGTTCCCGCCTTTGGTAAGGTTCCCAGTATTTTACTTTTTATTGACAGCTCTCTCGTATAGGGTAGAGTCATAGAGAATAGCCTTAAAGGTTTGGTCAAATATACGACGTAGTGTGGCGGGAGCTCGACGAAAGCGCTCGGTTACGTTCGGTCGTGACGTTTGCGGTCGCGCGTCGCGCCGAGCGGGGCTGCGCTGTGTGGCGTCTCTCGCACATTTCAGTACATTACAACTCCCCAAGCCGCGCCACCGTCGCGCTCCCGTCGCGATGCGTCAGCTATGTGGTGAATCCTTAAAAGAATCCTTACTCTAAAACTGGAGCATTACTGGAGATATTTTTTAATGGAAATTATGTAATCAATCCATGTATCCTAATTTATATCCATTCAGTTTATATATGTCGAAGAGCAAGGACTAATTATGTAACGTTGAGAAGGGTAAATATCGTAAATACTTCCGAAGCTAGAAGAGATAGAATAATAAATGTTTTAGGGAACCATCTCAAGTAGCATAACTGCTGCTTAAGATAGTAAGTAACTGCCCTTTACAGATTTAAGCTGTACTGAAGCTGGATAGGGAGTGTAGTCTAATATATATAATAGTCATAATGGTAGCTTTACACAACTATGCAGCCTATACTCTCTTATACAGCTTTAGTACAGCTTAAAGCTGTAAAAGGGTAGTTACTTCCTCTCTTAAGCAAAAGTTGTGCTACTTGGGATGAGAACGATTTTAGACAAAAAAAACTGCGTTCATTGATTAAAGAAAACTGAGTCACGGTTCGGAAATCGTAATCGATCATTTTATCAGAAAAACTTTTACGTGTGTTAACCAACAGATAGACTGGTGAAAACGCGTTACGATACTTTGTGGGGCTTTGTAAGGGTACGGCCAAACGAACGCGTCCAGTCGTGTCCGCGATGGCGTGCACGGTGGCGATCAGTTGCTGCAGTAGTATTTGTATGTTTTTTTTTTGGATAATTTGGATTGCGTCCTGCGTCCTGGACGCGCTGTCTGTGCGGCGTCTGCACGCGCGATCATATGGAGATACTGATCGCCACCGCGGACGCCATCGGGGACGCGGCTGGACGCGTTGGTTTGACTGTACCTTTAGACTTATCATCTGGGCTCTGCATGGACCCTGTTAAAGGCTTTAAAGTAACAATGACAGGCGCTAAATGACAATGTGACATTTTGACAAATTTGTCAATGATAAGTCACATAGATTGCATATAGATGACATAAACAGGGGGGCGTTGGTGTAAAATTAGGGTTAACATTTGGTAAAATTTTCCTACTTCAAGGGAAACATTTCAACAGGTGGGTCGGTATGGTGTAACTAACTCCAGAGAGTTGACGCAAGCGCGTCAACTCTCTGGAGTTAGTTACACCATCACTCATCACTCAACACTCACACTTAACGATTTTAATCAAGCTGCACCATGTGGACGCAGTAAACGTAAAGAAAAATCTATTAAGACATTCCTCCTAATTAAAAATAGAATTTGGGTAAATTTCATAGCAAACGGCAACTCTGCGACTGTCATGAAGTGACATTTCACTCGATGACACCGTTAGTTCCATTTTAGCCGCGGCCAAAAAAATTCTTGTCGGACTGTGCTTAGTCTTTACTCTGAGACAAAACCGTCCCCCTTCGCGTTTGTCAATACAACAATTTTGTCCTTCTGACAAATATGTCACAAATTCAGTTTGATTAAGCCCTGCATCTCGACGGAGTAATTCAGGAGAAAGGTTTATGTGTATAATTCACCCGTGCGAAGCCAGGGCGGGTCGCTAGTGTATGTATATAGTACCTTTAAGCATGAGTGACGGATGTAGAGCAATATTGCTCTGTATCTACTGATTAGCTATTCGGATGCAAATTTGGCTTGACACGCCATGCGATCTGGGACCAAACAATATTACCATAAATGGAATGTGGGATTGGTTGGAATCTTAGACCGTACTTAAGAAGCGCTTATATTAAATCCTCATATCAGAACGAACAATGGCAAGATTCTAACTGAGTGTCTTATGAAGTGTCTTAAAATACGACAAGCGCAAATATTAGTGATATAATTCTGTCGGTTTTTACACAAAATTAATTTTGTATGTAAACTCGCACAACAATTTTTTTTTAATTAAAGTACTTTATTTGACTAAATCATATACTGCATTTTATTTGAATTAGCATAATTTCCACATTTTTAATAAATATTTGTAATTAAATGTTTAGTTAAAGACTATTGATTTATAAAAACTCTCGTAGTGTTTTACTTTCAAATAGTTGAAATAATTTCTAAATAAATAATATATATAAAAAAATATTATACACAACGTATATAAAATAGTTCATGGAATTTATTTAAAATAAATGTAGTGGCAATACTTCGTAATAATGACATTTGTGTTGACAATTTATTGACAACTTCAACTCACCAAAATATTTTACGGTATTTTTTCTCCCTGGTTGTTTGATTTGTTTTAGTTTTAAACCTTGCAGCTACTCGATTTTATCGTACGAAACTGATAATTTCTTTCTCTAAACGAACTCCGATCGTACCTTAAGAAATTGTGTAGGTACGCTTCAGTCGGAGGCGGAAAGGTGACAGACCTACACGCATTATGTGCGTGCAAATGTTATATTCGAGTCAATAATGCTCAGCGATGTAAGTCTTGGATTAAAACACGAGAACACGCTCTACAACTAGACTCTTAGCTATTGTATGTGACGAAGAATACATATTTATAAATCTTACCTTACCTGTTTTATTTTGCTGCAGTGTATGGGGTGGTAACTAGGTAATAATAAAAATAATGAATCAACTAATTCTGGATGTAGTTACCGGGGATGACCTAGACTATCTTACCACGACCAAATAGACCGAGTCTTATCTGAAGAACAAGTCAAGAGTCTCCGTAACCGGCCAACGTGTATGAGACGAACTATGAGAGTGTAGAAAGCCAGAGATATATGTAAGGAAAGAACCTGTTGGAACTCTGTACTCTCTGCCTACCCCGCAAGGGATCTGGCGTGATGATATAGATAGATAGAACTAGCTCTGTCCCACCTCTAGGCAAATGTCTCACAAATCGAGAAGAGAGATAGATCATAGTCCACCACCTTTACATATTTCATATAAAAGTAATTAGATACTTATACATAGTGCCTACTATTATAATTTCTAATGATTAACCCTTTTTTGGAAGACTCATAAATACAAATCACCAATGACCCAATGCTAACTACCTATTAAGAGGTAATTTCATTAAGTTCATATTAATATAACCTCAAAACATGAAATAGTGTGGCTGCATTAAGTTAAATGGGTACTATTATATTTTTATGGTTACCGCTGAGTGTTTTAGAAGCCTCAGAGTTATAAATAGCTCATGATTCCTAACTATTTAATGACTTGACCTATAAATATGAATATATGTAATAATGACATAACCTTAAAATTGATTTTTTTTTTTCGATGTCTCAAGTAAATATTCTCGGTGTTTATGTTTAAGTAATGAAAACCCTATAGTTTTCACATTTTTTCATTCATAGACGCTTCAAATCAATATGAGGCAAAACCATGTATGGGATTCTGCCAATGTCCTTTGCGTTGTAGCCGATAACATCTTTTTCTTCTCTTTGTGTCAGTGTTTCATATTTGTCTTGCCAAGTGAATGGCTATCTTAATGGCGCCATCCGTGGACGCGCTCAGGATGGAGGCCTCACTCAGGACTTTCAGTGTACAGGTAGTGAGGCACAAGAGGCAGACCAGCAGGTATGTCATAGTCTGTGAGGCAGGCTGTTAAACAATCGCAGGCGATTAAATTTGGATCTCTGAAGCCTCATGTGCAAAAATCATATGATTCACTTATTTTTACATTTTTTTTTTAAAGCTGATTTGTTATTAAAAGTGACATATTTAGCTTTCTTAAATACTATTTAAGCAGAGCTAATTTTTTGAATAGATGTCACGTAGGTCTTGTGGTGTATTATATGACTGGAGATCACGGGTCTCCACATATCAGGGGTCCACATGGATTCAATGTATGCGCTGCTTAAAAATGCTTTCAAGACCACGGGGTCCTCTAAGTAGTAAGAAAGTACTTTAACAACATCAGTCAGATGCTTTGCCTACTTTTTAGTGTGCTCACCACTAATTCCAACCAGCTTTTCTTGTTTTAATTGGACCTTTATAAATTATAGCCCGATAACCTATTTCACTGTAGAGTTTCATCAAGATCCGCTTAGTAGTTTTTGCCAGAAAGAGTAACGAACATACGTACATTTATCCTCAGAAACATACGCGTTTATAATATTGGTAGGATTATTTTAATTTGTAACTACATCAAATACCGCATAAATTATGTAAACTAAGGCAATATGTGGGCGGTAAAGCGATTTTGTCGAACTCAGGCCAGCCCACGCCTGACATCTCCACCAGACCAGTCTAAATTTTCAGTCAAGGGATAAACGTGAAGAAGCGTTGAGAGGGTATATTCCGAATCTAGTTGCCAAGAACCCTTAAATTATTTTATTCAAACTGTAATGTACTTTTTACATATTTCTTAAAAACTATTCCTTCTTTATCTTTATTAATTTTTTAACATGAATACTCATATAACTTAATCATCCATTTTTGCGCATTTTATTAAGTTTTCATTTTTAACTAGATACACAAATAATGCAGAATAGTTTAAGTCAAAGCCGTCATAATACGTAAATATTCTGACGTGTGATAGTAAATCAGCGGTAATGTTCTACGGAATGTGATAATACTGTTAGGAACAAGAAAAAATTCCTGCAGATGGGACTAGAATACCTTGCATTTTCTTTTTAGACACAGGATAGCACAACAATATTAGGGCCCGTAGAATAATTCGGAAGCTTCAGAGTATTTTTAATTTCTTCTTTATTGCTTTTGACGTGCCAATTAACATGAAACTACCTATCGGAAATTGTTTTGAGATCAAACAAGATTCAGTCGATAGGTATTTAATTTAAATTTCAATAGATTCAGACAATTATAAATAAATTTGAAATGTAAACTATATTACGACGCCAGGTTATTTTGTACAGAAGACTGGCAACGTTTCTTTTTGAAATTAAATGACCAATCAGGTGAAATTTATTTGTAAATAAAATTAAAACCACGAGCTGTTGATTTAATTATCTGTAATTCTCACATGTAACAACGGGGCTCTTATTCGCTATGTCCAAACGCAGCGCGTTACCATACTTAGTGAAATTATCGTGGCATGGTGTTCTGTATGCCACTGGAGTCCTATTAAGTCGTCATTGCACGAAGTTATAACGTAATGCGACGGGTTACGTGTTTAATTGGTCATAGCGAATAAGGACCTCGGGGAAATGAAGTAATTTTATTATAACAGTAAAATCTGTCTCCGACTTACCGACAGTCTCTACAGACTGCCTATATCCCGTGCCCAGGCATTGAGTTATTATGTACTATGGTAAGCTATGGCAAACAAAAAGTGACGCGCAAATTGATGACTGCGGTGTTAGAGGGAAGTTTGTGTTTGCATAGATAATATTATTTTGTTGTTTCTGGAGTTGTTACACAATATTAATTTAAATCACACAGTATTTCAGTGCACATAAAGGCATATTTTGAAATAAAACTTAGCACTAGAAGGTGTCACGGGATCTACAGCAACGTTTCCCATATAGTGATCCGACACCCGGCCACGATAATAAACTACCGGGTCGCAGCATTGTTTACAATCAATCATACTCGTTCATGATCAACAGACGTTGCTTTTGTGTCAACGCGAACGTTCGTTCCGCTGGTGCACTGAGGAGTGAGTGGTGGTCGTCACGCGTTCTGCGTAGCTTTCGTTTTAGACGCCCCGCGCCCCGTGTATTGTTCCCGTCCGTTACTACATGGATATGAACATGGAAATGTGATTTATATTTTCCCTATATGCACTAGGAGGGTTAAAAAACTTGTGGTGGGTCACGATGGGCAAACATTAAAATAACTGGGCGAGGGCATAATAAAGTTTGGAAAGTGCTGATCTCGAGTGTATGCGCTCTAACATTTGCTACAAAAAAATACTTGAGGTGTTTTCTCTAGTATGTAGTTCATAATTTGCCAAGATGCATTTCTGCGCTTTCGTCTTAACATCCTATATTGCACCGCATTCTCACGAGCGATTTATTACCGCGGGTTAATAAAGCGCATGAATGAAACAATTGCTAACGCTACATTTTTACGGTCTTCCTCGTTGGTCTAGTAGCGAATGATGGACGTTGCTTCCACGACGTCCTAATTTCAAATTCTACGTCGAAAGAAGTAGTTTTCTATCGAATAATTCCCAGTATCAGTTTGGAGTCGGAATAGTGTTCGGTATATATACGGCAATAGGCTCGTTCCCTATTACATGGTACCTTACATCGTCGGCGAAAAGTGGGCGTTCACAGTACATCTCAGTCACCCCCGCTTGGAAAATAGACGCGTGACGGTGTTTATTTTTATTTTATTTATTTACATTTTTTAAAAGCGCTTACGGCGGTTCGTAACTGCGCGTTCAAAAAGCGTCCGTTCAAATGCGGGCTTACATTTATTTTACCATCACTGCGATACCAGTCTTTACTGCAAACACCATTTTGGTAGTTATATTTTATTTACTTCGCAGTTTCAATGTCTATAAGGTCAGGTATGAATAGCTGTGCCTAGATCCTAATGAAATTGGAAGGCTTTCAATTTTATTATTTAGAGAGAACACTTTTTATGCGGTCGTAAACGGAAACTGTTAGATTTTTTCACAGCATAAAATAGGAATAAAAATTTGTTAGCAATCCACATGCATATTCCTATTATACAAAAAAATATGGTCTTTAAAATAAAAGTTATTATGTTTGTTTTGTTAAAATTTAAAATAAAATGAAAACTAGGTAAGATTTATTCATTTTCCTTTCTGTAAGTGATTTCAAAAAATATTTTCTTTACAAGCAGTGGTTAAAATATTAATTTGTCCTTAATCCCAGTCCACCGGTATCCCAACGCTCAATGCTTAGAACCTAAAAAAAATACGTTGTTACTATCTTACCTACCTGTGTACCTTCAATACTACTTTGATGCTCTGATATTAATTATGTCACTGTACAAGATTATAATGGATCTTGAAATAAGAAAGTTTGAGAATCCAATCACTAAGACCTATGTCGTTCTTAAAATTTACTCTAGAAGGGCAGTTTGCCTGTACACAGAACAGTCAGCTAAATAAGTCAACATCCTCAATTTTTACAAGCTTTAATGCAAGGTAATTTCAATGTTTGTTAACTTGTTGGCTTCCACTTCCACCGTCCTACCACTTTCTCTTATCCTACGGAGTTGAGATGTGACATATTGGTTCAGTTCCGATGATAATGCATTGGTAAGCATGACCTTATTGTACACACAGGATTGGCTCCAGACGAAGGAATTCCTCAACGGTCAACAGCACAGACGCGACATTTTGTATAAATATTTATTATTGATAGGTCGGTTTTTTTTTCTTATAAAACGTAGGCCTACGTTTTGATTTATTCCTGTATCGTGGGTGCGTTTACAAACATGAAAATTCACATACACAAATACCCAGACCGGAAGAAGTAATTGTGGATCACACAAAGATTTGTCCCGTGCGGAAATTGAACACGCGACTATTAGATACAATGGGCGGAGCGGCTTAAGCTCTTAACCACTGCGCTATATCGACCGTCAAATTGCACAATTACATGCTGCAAAAAAGCTTATTATTAAAAAGTAATTTCGGAATAAAATTATTAATGTTTAAATAAAATTATTTTCTTTCTTTATTGTGTGTAATCACACATCGATATCTATCTATCTCTCTCTATATCATCACGCTAGTTCCCTCGCGGGGTAGGCAGAGACTACAGAGTTCCAACAGGTTCTTTCCTTACGGACCTCTCTGGCTTCCTCCACTCTCATAGTTCGTCTCATACACGCTCGCCGGTTACGGAGACTCTTGACTTGTCCTTCAGATAAGACTCGGTTTATTTGGTCGTGGTAAGATAGTCTAGGTCTTCCCCGGTA